>CM060927.1:73369197-75869197 GCA_030737875.1 Allium sativum | reverse complement strand
TGGATTTTTACAAAGTTGGTGCCGTTGGAAAGATTTTTCCAAAGCGAACCCAACGGTTGCGGTTTCGGGAAAATCCGATGGTCGGATCTCTCGGTATAATCGTTTGAAATCACGGTTTCAAAATAAGAACTGCAGCTTCGTTTTTCGACATATTTCAATTCTATTTATATATATATCGATTCTTCGATTTCAAAAACTATATTCTTTTCACACATTTGATAAAAATGATATTTTTATCTAACTGGCTTCTATTTCAACACTTCACTATTTTTACCAATTCATGTATATAATAAAAATGAGATTTTTAATGTAAAACAATTTATTTCAAAACACGATTATTTTATATAATTAATATAGGTGATAAAAATAGGATTTTTATTTTGAAACAATTTATTTCAAAACAAGATTATTTTATACATTTCATATTGATGTTAAAAATGGGATTTTTATTATAAAACAATTTCTTTCAAAATATGAATACCATTCAACACATGAATTTCAATTCAGCGAATGAATATCGATTCAACACATGAAGGTTTTCTATAGTTTATATAAATCGATAAAAAGGTGATTTTTATATTTTAAAACACGAAGACCATTCAACACATGAATTTCAATTCAACGAATGAATATCGATTCAACACATGAAGGTTTTCTATAGTTTGTATATATCAATAAAAATGTGATTTTTATATTTAAAACACGAATACCATTCAACACATGAATTTCAATTCAATGAATGAATATCTATTCAACACATGAAGGTTTTCTATAGTTTATATATATAGATAAAAATGTGATTTTTATATTTAATACACGAATACCATTCAACACATGAATTTCTATCCAACGAATGAATATCGACTCAACACATGAAGGTTTTCTATTGAACGAATAAATATAGTTTCAACAAATGAAAATAATTCAAACACATGAATATTATTCAAAATTTCGACAGCATAACGGCAGGGTAGTTAAAACCGGGACCGTCCTTAGTACGGCTCCTCGCTCTACCTTAAAACCTCGCGGTTTTTGACAATAGGGATCATGCATCTAGTTCGCACGCAGGCGGCATGTATATATTTATTTCATTTCCACAAACTAATCCTATGTGGTTTCAACCAAATATTTCTCAACCACAAATGGGTATTTTTCAACCACAACCAATCAATATCAACCACAAACAATTCCAATCAACCATTTGCTATCAATCAATTTTCACACCAATCACAACCAATAAATATTGTCCATGGTTTGTGGACGAGGGGCGTATATATATGTATATATTTATATATAGCAATTCACTTCTATTTCAACACATATATAATTTTTACAACGCATATATAACTTATACATCAAACGTACAACTTATACAATGCTTATACATGAGGTGTACAACGCTTATATAACCCATACATCGACTATATAATTTATACATCGTCGTTTTCCATATCGTTTATAAATTAGAAATCTCACATTGGGTTCCACTCCACCAAAATAGCAAAAGGCTCAGAAAAATATGCGGTCTCTTCTAAAATGTAGAAGATGTCCACACGAGTCCACTGTCTCTTTTTTCACTGAATTTCGACCACAAACGAAAAAGATATTAGAGATTGAATATTAATCACTTTTATAAACTAATTAATTAAATAATTAATTTAAAATTTTCCTAACCCTCCTTCTTCACGTTCATTCCTGGACCATCGTCGACTTCTACATCCGTTCGTCGCGCCTCCATCAGCTAGCCGGAGCAGCATCGAGCCCTACCACGACGACCGCCGTGCCAGTGCGCTTCCCCGCCTCGAACCCCACGCCCCTCGGTGACCCCGCCGCCGCGAAAAACGGCTTCGAATGGACCCTGTTCGTGCTCGATTTTCGAGCTCCTCCGCCTACGAAAATTGATTCAACTACTGTGGATTGGACGAGCTCAAGAAGTTCTACGAATTACTCCAAAGGGCGGCGGTCTAATTCGGTCGGGATTGGGAAATTTTTTGGGTTTTGTTTCGGAGAAAGATGGGCCGTTGGCAAGTCTAGTGGCGGCGGGCTCAGAAAGGAAAGAGGCTAGGGTTTTGATTGGCTGATGGTTTTATAGAGGATTATTTTAATTTTTTATTATTTAATTTCCAAATATACCCTTTTGTCCGTACGAACTCCAATCGAACCCCAACAACTGTCGCCACTAGCTAAATACCCCCATTCCGTACACAATGGAATATGTTTCGTAGGCCCATTTGACTGTTTCAGCCAGTTTCCATTCAATTTAAAATATATAACATTCAATATTCGATTTGAACGTACATTTCAATTTGCCAGGGCCACAAACTAATTCAAAAAATTCCAGAAAAATAAATCTGGCTATGTTTTGATGATGCGGACCCAACAAAACTAGTTTCGTCGAATTCTGAGACCATTTGCAAAAAGGCCCATTTCTGGTCGATCCAATTTAACTATAATTGACCAAAACACGTTTTCCTTTGCCACGCTCACATACAAGCTTCAAAAATTATGAAATTTGAAACCTAGCAATAACTTCACATCCCGGATCCAACAAGGGTGGTTTCATCGAATTCCGAGGTCGTATGCAAAATGGCCATTTTCACGGGCTATATAAATTCTATAGCGACCTTTCTGAAAATTCATTTGGCCATATCTTTTTCTTTCCGCTATGAAACTTCAATTTTTCAGATTCGTTAGAAAGATATTCACTAACAGATTTAATTTTTTTTGGTTTCACTCAAATTCGTTTCGTTTTGTACTTAGTACAGTCCGACAAAGTTTGAATTCAATTTTTGAAACTGCAGCGCCTTTTCAGGCCTTGCTTATAATTATAATTAATTATATTCGTTTTCAAATGTCAATTCAAACCCACTTTTCATTGCTATTATTTAAAATATTTATTTTAAGTATTTACTATCCACTATTTTAGCCAATTTAAAAATTTTAAATTGGTTCAGATTTTCCTGGTCGTTACACACGGCTTTGTGTATAGCGTTGATTCGCGAGCCTCACACCCCGGTATGGTGGTAAACTGATGGTTTGATTAGTATGCTTTTTAGAGGATGGGCACCTTCGTGGTGTCGTGGATTCGGTCGTGGATTCGGTCGACCGAGATTGAGCTTAGTGCTCAGAGTAGGGTAAGCGGTGTTTTCTCTCGTCGGGACGTAAGCCGCAGTGATACTCGATTTCCCAAAAGTGCGGATGTGCATTACGGCATTTTCTCTAGCTGAGACGTAAGCCGTTGTAGATGGCACTACACGATCGATCTTTCGAATCAGGAGTCACCATGATGGAAATTCAATTTCCAAATACGACATTTTGCGGTTTTGATTATAGAGCCTAGTATTGGCGACATGATATATGGTACCCATGCCGTCTATGATTGATATATTTATATTTGAAGTTGTTTTCTTCATTTATAGTAATAATATAAGATGAAATTTTGCGTATCAAGCATATTTGGCTATTATAAGGGAAAACCCTATCTCCGGCTTGCGTTGCATTGTGTGATGGGACCTGGGTCTTATAATAGCTTCATTGTTCTTTTTATAGCATTGCGCTGTTTGTTTTATGCATTGGTATTCTTGGAAGGAAACCCGTTCCGTGTTATACGGCGTGGTCCATTGATTTACATAACTTTAAAAATAAAGATTAATAACTGTTTTAGTTCTCACACCAGTCACATGACTGACCTGGAGTTTATTGTTTTAACCTAAACTCTGGGTGCCCCTATTTCCACACGGGCAGCTAGTAGTTTTGGTTTTGCAGATTTATATTCACAGGATCCTGATCTACAGCTGGAACGATATCCGGAAAGCTCTGTATCCATATATCTCTTCTACTTGTGTTTTGTATCATTTCCGCTGCGACGTATTTAAATGTAATTTAAATCTCTGATATTTTCTGTGTAATATTAATTCATACTCTGTATATCCTTGTATTCTAATGGAATTGTTGTAATTTACAATGAAATGTTATTCTGTTTGCGTTCTGATGTGTGTTGTTCTCAAAGTATCCACGCTTTCCTCACCGGGGAAGTTTCGGGTTTTCACAGGCCCCTCACGTAGCTTGAGAGTACCGAATATATCATTACCACGTTTGGGGGCCAGCCAACCGAACCGATAGCATACAAATAAAATAAAGGGACAACTGAAGGCATTTAATTTCACCAGATCAGGTAATGATATACCCTTTTGATGAGTGCGACCCACATAGCTATGTGACCTACCCGATTTTATACCATTTCCCGGTTGATGTGGCTTGAGGTCAAAATAATTAATTAATAAATTAATTAATTTAGTTATTTATTCTTATTCATTTAGAATATATGGTCACCATTCACTTTAAATGCCACAACGTCAGATTTTCCAGAAATCACTAATTAATTTCTACAAAAATACTCGGGTAGTTAAATTAAGAGAAGATGTTTTCTCCGCCGCCACAGAAATACGTTTGAGGAAATCAACGTACGTAACTCTTTTGGAAATACTCTGTTAGACACTTCTCCATACAAGTTGTCCTGGGACTAACCAAACCAAAGGCACTCTCCTACCACATCCTTGAATTACCCTATGGATCAATAATGAGTAGTCCTTGCAAATCTGTAAATTCTCAACCATGACTGAATCAAGTCAGAATACCTCTGGTTGCAATCCCAGAGAATATTCGATCTGCAATCCTTCCACTTATGAAGATCCACGGTCTTCAATTGCTCCATCTTCTATCTTCATCGATATGTATTTGTTGGTCAGAATGGTTTTTGAATATAAAATTCGATCCCGGTCTTTTCGTACCAACAATCGTATTGGCCAGATTTTGATAGTAAGTTATTTAACTATCAAATAAACAATCATGAATAATAAAATGAGTTACTGGCTCAGTACTTGGTATTACTTGGCCCTTTGAATTAAAACAATTAACGAATGTTAATTTAAAAACTCTTAAATCTTTCAATATTACGAATATAACTTTTAAATTCTTATTTAACATAAGATTATTTTCTAAACTATTTTTATATCATTTCTCATTATCTAAAATTTGGAAAATTAATTCAATTTACCATTCGTAAATAATATTACGAATCTCTTTTGTTTCATTATTGGAAACAACAACCAATCCTCATTCTCATTCCAAACTCAACTTTTTATTTCCTTTTATTTTGAAAATATCATTATAATTTCACACACATCTTCATTATTTCCTTTATTTCAATAAATTCCTTATATGTATATATATATATGTTCTCAAATATTTCTATTTTCGTTACTTTGGAAATCTCATTTTACTCTCAAACCTTGCCATTTATGTTACTTTGGAAATTTCATTACATATTATCCAACCTTGCAATTTACATGCATTATTATTTCTCATATGGAAACAATAAAATGGTTCTTAAACCATATCCCATTACAACTAATATCATCGTCAGATAATCCTGAAGCCACTCAAGTTGGGGTATTTGAGTTAGCTCTTAGACCTTGATCAACAACGTTCTTATTTTAGATAGATATGGATTGTAATTCAACAACTGATATTTATCCCAATAGCAAACCAAATCTCATTAAACTATTTTATTTAAAAATATGTTTGTTTTCCTTACTTCTGGAAAATATATCTTTTTAAATATAACTTATTATTACTTAATATGTTGATTAAGTAATTTTTTAATATAAATTGCTTCTTAACCTTACTTCTTTCAAAGTGTTTTCATTTTTGAACTAGTATTATTATTACCAAATCTGATTTAATCTCCTTTACCAAACTCAAATTCAAATCCCTTTAAATCATTTCATTATGGAAATCTCATTTCAATCTCGATCATTCTACTTAATTCCATCATTAAGTATCACCAATTCAAATTAACGCTTTGGCTCGATATTCTTTTATAAATCTTGTTTATAAAATCTTATGTTTAATATAAACCCCTTTTCATCTTGTTTCCTTTAATTAATTCAATTATTAAGTCAACATTTATTTTAAGCTGTTGTGTTCACTTAAAATTTCTTTTATAACTTCGTTATAAACTCGAGTTATATACCAAAAACTCATTTATAACCTCTTTTCAAAACTCAACCATATTCCATTTCAATTATCGGTTACTTACTTAAATGTATTTCATTTAAGAAGTAATTACTTAAATTATGAAAATAATACTTTACTTCATTATTAATTAGAATCGGTATTAAATTTCTTTTTAAAATCCTATTCACGTTAAACAATTGTATTCTAAATTATTCATTTCTAATTGGCACAAATAATTTAATTAAATAATCAGTTTCAATTTAAACAGTTGACTTGGTCAACCCTAAAACATGATTAACTCATTGATCAACTTTAACTCGTCCCTTCATTTAAATTAATTAATGAATTAATTTAAATAACCTTATTAAATTAATAAATTAATTTAATAAATATCATTTACTTTTATTAATATTAAATAAATAATATATTTCCATTTTAACTGTTCCTTTAAAACAATTAATCTCAGTTGTAAATTGTTACATTAATGAAGATGAGGCACGTGCTCCGCCAACTGTTAATTTCCCTTTTGTAAACTTCATTTTTAAATAATATATTTAAAAATATATATTTAGTTATAAAATAAATTTCAAAACTTCATTTTTATATCGATTTACCTAAAGGTAAATTAATATTTCAAACGATTGATTTATCGGCCAACTATGCCAATCACTCAACCAATATTTCCCATTGGTTAAAACAAAACAATTTGTTGAAATCCAGGTCAATGGTCAACAATCCAATCATCCAAATAGATGGGTTTAAACAGTTCATATAATGATAATATGAAAATAAATAACATCTAGTATATTCGAGGAATCTTGTTGGATTCCTCCAATCTGTTCTTCTCTACATCCAAATGGGATACTTCAAATAACATCATTTACTACAATTTTACCGGTTATTACTATAACAGTAAAATAACAACAATTTAAAATCAATCAATTTGTTTAGCGCTAACAAACAATTAAGAAAATTCAAATAATTCATTAAATTAAACACGGTTATTTTATAACCGTGACCAACAAAGTAAATTACCTTGTTTGGAGAAATAATCGTTAAAAATAACGATTGGTTTTCATTTAAATATAACTAACGTGCAATTCAATCAATTCAAACACTATATATATAAACAGTCAACACACAACAAACAATCAACAATTATAGCATACACGATAAAAACCCAACTTATATAAAATATAAGTTGGAATAACTAAGTGAGTAAACTCACCTTGATTTGTTTCATTGAATGGTTCAGTTACAGTTAAATTAAACAGTCGTTAATTTAACTGTAAATTCCATTTGCCTCCCGCACTGTTCAAAATAGTTCCCAAAATGTTGTGTCCGTCAATACGATTTCGGAAAATCTTGTTTTGTTTCATTATTGATATAATTACTTTGTGATTTGAGAAATTTGGACCCAATCCTTCCTTTGCTTCCTATTGTTCCATGCTACCCTAGTAGCCTGCAACAATTATATGTTCTTAGTTTATGAATTTAATCAATTAGTAAATATTCTTTAATAAAAATCTTAATAAATTATACTTGTAAGGAACGGTCGATAAAATTACGTGTCAGAATTCATTGTTAACGGCCGATAACTCTCCTGCTGCTTCATCTTATTTATTCCACCACTTAAGTCGTGCACAACTCCACATCTCAGCACGCTGCTAATGTTATTCTGCCTCATCTTCTCAGAAAAAATGTTGACTGCTTTTATATTAAGGCCGATCCCATTATACACCCGTTGCCTTCGTTCAGCATTTCCAATGCTGATTGTTGTACTTCTATCTTCATGGAAATTTATTAAAATAATCAGCCCCCATTTGCTCATGTTGACTGAAAGGAACCATGAAATTTCCTTTTGTGTTTTCTTCCCTTCTAATTCAATACTAGACTACCAATTCACATATCCATCTGCACCGCTTTCAGCATTTTGAAACTAAGAACGTGGCCGATAGTAGCTCTGCAAAATAGTGGGCTGAATTCACATTGTTTTTTTCTTTTACCTGTTTGCACCCATTTCGCTTTCTATTTCTCTTATATATATACATATATATATATATATACATATACATATATCTACCGTCCACTTGCTCACCTTCGTTCAGCATCAGTCCCATTTCCCTTACATTTGTTCCCACAGACCAATTCCCAGTTCTCTTTTTTCTTCTATAGAATGCCAAACTCCACTTGTTTCGAACTTGTCCATGCATTTCCCACTACTCACTGCATGTTTCGAATTGTTCCATGCATTTCCCACTGCTCACGTAAAACATGACCCTCAACTTCCTCTTTGATTTCGTTAACATCCAACACTTTGAAATGCTACAGGTTCTCAAAGCTTTACCATCAAACTTCTTGTCCACGTGTACAACTTTGCTCCTAAAGCGTCGCACTTCCCGGTTTGAACACCCAAAACAACGAATATAAGTTCCAGCTGATCGTCGCTCCACCTACCTATACCCGATCTCCGATCTGATCACCTCAAAGCGAGCGCTTAGACTCCAGCCATCTTCTCCCAAAGTATCATCCAATACAGTGTCTTCTTCCATCTCCGATAACTCCACAAAAGCCACGGTTTCAAGCCCTTGGTTCCGTCGCCAAAGGAAGCCGATCTCCATCTCCACCGTTGGAATTTACAAACTAGCCGAGCTTACCATTTTTTTTTTGGGAGAATAGTGTATAGGCGAACGGATTAGGGTAAATCAGAGGGAGAAGAGTTAAAGAATACGGTGCACCGGTTTTATATGGTGGCGGCCAAATAGTTGTTGACTGCTTGAAAGAATTTTACTAAAATTAGGTTTACATCTTGCCTTTATATTGAAGTGTGGATAAAAATATTAATATTTTATTTTATGAAACTTATATATGAGAAATCGCCTTAAAACTTCTACAAATAGTCTCTATTTTTTCGATAAAAAGGCTACTCCTAGAATAAAAAATTACCCAGGACCCAATGGGACAGGTTCCGTCGAATTCAGAGGTCGTTTGTGAAAAGTCCTTTATAGTTATCGATGAAAAATAAAGCATTTAAAATTCCTATAATTACAAAAAAAAATCCAAAAAATATGAGACCCTGACATTTTACTAGAGCTCTTCCTAACGGATCTAATGAATCTAGTCTTGTTAAATTTGGAGTTCATTTGGACAGTCGTTTATTCGTTAAAAGTTACCCCTGTCTAAATAACCTAAACAATTGAATAGAAACAAAGACGTTTTTGGCCACCGAAGTCACATACGATATCGGTTTGCCACGAAATTTTATTTTCTTATAATAATTTAACGATACGATTCCAATGAAAATAATTTCATCGAAAACTGAGACCGTTTGCAAAATTGGTTATTTTTAACACTCAAATAATATTAATAAAATATTATATAAATTTCCAAATAAATTATAATAAATTATTATTATCAAATATATCCAAACATAATATATATACAACTTTAAATATAAATTATACAGCTCAATATTTTCAATTTCGGGTTATACGATAAATTTCCTATTTAAATATATTAAATAACGTTATATTTTAATAACGCTTTTCATAGTGACTATTTTAAAAATTGAATTAGACATAACTAACAATCCATATCACGAAATCTGGATTTTTCCCTTTCTTATGAAAATTATAACCAATTAGATTCTAACGTTTCTTGTTTTACAGAAATCCGACTTATATCGGATCCGGTATATCCGGTCAAAGCTCAAAACTCCGTAACTGCAGCGCCATTTCAAGCTCGTTTATAATTAGATATAATTTATATATATTCAATTGTCATTTTATTAATGAATTAAATATTAAATCGATTAATATTCCCATTATAATTTTTAAATAGATTTAAATATTCGAGTTCAAATAGTTGGAAAATCCGGGTCATTACAGCTGATCGGCATGCCACGATCACTTCAAATGGCTTGCGCAACTCACGATGCGATCAAACTTAGTAAAATCTGAATTTGGAAAAATCATATGTTGATCACTCAAAAATAACTGATCGGCATGACATGATCACTTAAAATGGATTGCGGAACTCACGGCGCGATCAAACTTGTGAAATCGGGATTTGGGAATATCATGTATCGATCAATCAAAAACTGTTGATCGGTATGGCATGATCACTTAAAATGGCTTGCGCAACTCACAACATGATCAAACTTGTTAAAAAATCAGGTATCAATCCCTCAAAAAGTGTTGTGCGACACGTGCCGATCACCAAAAACGACTTGCCCAACTCATGGGCTCAAAATCTGGCAATTTGGGAAGGTTTCGTCAAAAACTAGTTTTTCATGTACCGATCACCTCAAAATAGCTAATTGACACAGGAAGATCAGGGAAAAATCGTAGATTAGAAAATAGCTTGGCATCTGGAAAAATTTGCATCCCGGGATGTAAAATCTGGCATAGACTTGAGATGCGAAATCCCCTGATCGACACTGGGATATGATGCGAAATCACATGTGCGACATGGAGTATCAAGATGCGAAATCCTTTCCATGGCAAGGATGTGAAAAATTCCCAAAAATCTTGCAATTGGAAAATGCATGCAGATCACTCGTTTTTGCTTGCGCAACTCAGCTAGATCATGGTTTTTGGCGAAGCGAAATTAGAGATTTGGCAGTGGGCTTAGAAAGTGGTAAATTAACCCAGAACCATGTTGATCACTATTTTTTAGGTGATCGACACGTGTCGATCACCATTTTTTTTCCAGATTTTGCCAAAATACAATATTTTCCACTGAGATTCGATTTTTGTCTATCTTTTCAGGATGCGAATGTCACATCCTCTCGAGATACGAAATTTGGGCTGATGTCTCCACACTCATCTATAAATAACCCCAAGTTTGGCATTCAAAGGGGTTGATTCTCATTTTGTATTTTTGGACTTCTCAGAGCCCTCAAGCATCATTAATGAATGTCATCTTCTTGTCCAAACTATTGGAGGACCTCTAAACATTGCACAAACATTTTCTTTCAACTTTTGGACATTCAATTGGACTTTTAACATGCTTATGGACATACTTTTGGGCATTGGAGCTATTTCTTTGATATTTTTGGACAATTTAACTCAACAAAGAAGAAGAAGAGCATTTTGTCAAAGTTTAGCATTAACAAGCTATTTGTTGTTCTATTATACAAGTTTGTACACAAATTGTCCGAACTTACACGACATTTGTAATCGACAATTATACGATGAAGGATTATTTTGAAGTGGACATACACGTTAGTTTCGAACAACTATAAAATTTGTGCTCTCCTTTTACACTTCTCCTACTTTGGATACTGGATTTCAAGTTTTCATTAAACTTACACTTGAGGGTTGGCGTGCGCGAATTGCCAATTCCCTACGTCAACACATAGTTTCTAACTTATATTCATATATCTAACGATCGTTGGATTGAGCTATTTTCTAGTCTTAGGCCTACTGTTGATGTACTTTCTGTCTCTCACCATAGATCTGCGTTGTAGTGATTTTCTCCATTTTAGAAGCACCTTGTTTTATGGATCAGAAAGTATTCCTAGATTGTTGGGTTGGCTCGGTTCTTATGAGCGCATTTTCGACGAGTTTGACTTGTTTAATTGCAGTGTGCTCTAGTTGCAAAGAGTATGCTTCGAGAGGAAGCCCTTAATTGATACGAGTCCCTATCATCGAATATGGATGATGCTAGTTTGTGTTGGGTCCAATTTAAAGGCTATTTCCGTCATAAATTCATTCTCAATGCCATAAAGAAGTTCTTGGCTAGCAAGGCTAAGAGAAGGCGTTCGTTTGTTGAGTCTTTATCCTTCTCCCCATATAAAACGGTCAAAAAGTATACTCGTGTTCTTGTGTTATCTCTGAGATCGGGTGGCCTCGCTTTGCAACGCCATAATTGTAACTGTGGATCACTCGGTCACTTTGTTTAGAGCTTGTCTATTTTCTCTTGTGTTCCGCTATTGTAAGAAGTTTCATGAGGTCTCTTCTTGTCCTAGGAAGCGGAAGTGGCTAATTCTGGTAACCTTTGGGTGGCAGAAGCTTTTAGTGGTCTATCCCAGCCTGCTGGTACCCTTTTCATCTTAGTAATTCCACCTTTGATTGGTGATGCTTTCTTTTAAAACTTTTTTTTTTTACCAAATATAAGTTCCTATGCTTTAGAGTTGGTGATGTGATATTCCTGAGTTGTGTGATGCTGATCTTGACCATTGAGCATTTTCATCTTCCTTTGATGGCATGGGTTGTCACAGGGATATGATGTGAAATCATGCGTGCGACATGGAGGATCAAGATGCGAAATCCTTTCCATGGCAAGGATGCGAAAAAATCCCAAAAAAAGGGCAAATTGGAAAATGTGTGCAGATCACTCGTTTTGCTTACGCAACTCAGCTAGATCATGGTTTTTGGTGAAGCGAAATAAGAGATTTGGCAATGGGCTTAGAAAGTGGTAGATTACCCCATAACCTTGTCGATCACTGTTTTTTAGGGGATCGACATGTGTCAATCACCCTTTTTTCCAAATTTTGCCGAAATGCAGTATTTTCCATTGAGATTAGATTTTTGGCTATCTTTTCAGGATGCTAATTTCACATCCTCTCGAGATATGAAATTTAGGCTGATGCCTCCAAAACTCATCTATAAATAACCCCAAGCTTGGCATTCAAAGGGGTTGGTTCTCATTTTGTATTTTGGACTTCTCAGAGCCCTCAAGCATCATTAATGACTGTCATCTTTTTCTCCATGACTATTGGACATAGTTTGGACCTCTAAACGTTGCATAAACATTTTCTTTCAACTTTTGGACATTCAATTAGACTTTTAACATGCTTTTGGACATACTTTTATACTTTTGGACATTGGAGCTATTTCTTTGATATTTTTGCACAATTTGACTCAACAAAGAAGAAAAAGGGCGTTTAGTCAAAGTTTAGAATTAACAAGCTATTTGTTGTTCTATTATACAAGTTTGTACATAGAAATTGTCCAAACTTACACGATATTTGTAATCGACAATTATATGATGAATGATTATTGTGAAGTGGACGTACGCGTTAGGTTCGAACCACTATAAAAGTTGTCTTCTCCCTTTACACTTCTCCTACTTTGGATACTGGACTGCAAGTATTCATTGAACTTACACTCGAGGATTGGCACGCGTGAATTGCCAATTCCCTACGTGTGACGACCCCAAACCCCCGTTCCCCGGTGGCAAGGGTAATCTGTGGAATATAACACATAAATAAAGAACAGCAGAACAGAAATATATAAATACACCAGATAATGTACAACAAATACACTGGATAAACATAATCATCAGAGTTACACAGTATACAGGATCATACTTAGCACAAAATACAGTTCAGCTTTACATAAAATGTCTACAGTGGAATCAAAGCATAATATGTACAATAGGAGCTGAACAACATAAAAGAAAGAAGTGATAGATTCCATCTTTAGCTCCATAGCTATCCAAAAAGAGCCTGCTAAAACTTGAATACAAGGTTGCCCGTGTAGAAATAGGGGTACCCGAGTTTGCAAGTGAAACAAACTACGAATTAGTCATGGGACTGGTATGAGAAATCTACTTAACTTATTTTATAATAAGGCCAATCATAAGACCACGCCACTTTCGCTGAACGGGTTTACTCCATTGGATTGCCAGTGCTTAAGAAAAGTAAATCATTTAAACATCGCAATGCTTTTTACAAAAATGAAGCCATTATATGACTCGGTTCCCATAACACAATGCAACGCAAACCGAAGGATAGAGTTTTACATTATAATGGCCAAAATATGCTTGATACGAATAAACAAAAGCATCTGATATTATTACTAGTGTTTATATGTTTCAAAAACAACATCAATCATAAGTATCAATCATAGACGGCATGGGTACCATATATCACGTTTCCATATATAGGTTTACAATCAAAACCACACGATGTCGTATTTGGAAATTAGATTTCCGTCATGAACCGAGGCGAGGGATCGTCCTTACCGCTTCGAGACGCTCTAGTCCGTGTCTCAGGATCAGAATGCATCGACCCTTGGATCGTCAGGGCTGGTCCACACGGAGTGGATTAAAATGCCTGAACACTGCGTTTCCCTGCCCTATGGGGTGTCAAACTGGTCTGTATAAAGACCATCCATCGGCTCCGCAGAGACCGAAATAACCGAGGCGCCTCGCTATCAATCATCCACATAAGTAAAATGTCAGAGCGTGTAAAACGCTGACTCCACTCCTAGCTAGAAGGAAACGCATGCCCTTCCTTAGGTCCTTTCCCATTTCTGGTTCATACTGGGGTGTGAGGCTCGCGAATCAACGCTAAACACAAAGCTAGCTATTTAAAGCCATGCTTTGGTCATCAACCACAAAGCTCTACTTTTCAACAAAAGCTTTGATCACATCATCTCTGCATGCCACATTGTCAAGTTACAACGTCGGACACACATCCATTTACAAGTCCGTTCTGGGTCTGAACAAAACCGGAGGCACCATATTCCTCTCCCGTATGTCCAATACAGGTGAGAGGCCCTCGCACATCCGAACGATCAACAAGTATGTCCGGATAACCACAACTGTAACCTCTTCCGGGCAGCAACTCCCATCAAAGGCATCAATAGCCATCCATTCGATGTGAAAATCATCGGTCTTGCACCGTCTTCATATCTTCGACTTCTAATCGTTGACCAATTATTTGAAATGAGATTTAACTCGGCCTTTTCAAATAATTAACGTTTATTCAGTTCACTAATGTAATTTTCATGTTAAACACATTCAACCATAAAATTTCCAATAAACCAAGTAAATTATATTTCTTTCCATTCCATATCGTTTATAATATTTATAACGATTTGTCGCCATCTTTATTTGTTTAAAAATAGCCAATTTATATAAATGACGCTTCAGGCCATAACGCGGCCATGGCGCTGTTTGTCTTCAGATTCGATTTACACATATCTGAAAATCTAACCATTGGATCTTTACTAATTTTACATCATTTGAAAGATCTTTTCAAAAAAATCCAACGGTTCCAGTTTTGGGAAAATCTGACGGTCGGATCTCCCGGTACACTCGTTTGAAGTTACGATTTCAAAATACGAACTGCAGCTTCGTTATTCGATTTATTATAACTATATATATATATAATCTATTCTAGCGCTGTTTTTATTCAGATTTGAATTAAACATTCCCGACAATTTAACCGTTGGATCTTTGTAAAGTTGGTATCGTTGGAAAGATATTTCCAAAGCGAACCCTATGGTTTCGGTTTCGGGAAAATCCGACGGTCGGATCTCCCGCAATAATCGTTTGAAATCACGGTTTCAAAATACGAACCACAGCTTCGTTATTCGATTTATTTTAATTATATATATATATAATATAATCCGTTTTTCGATTTCCAAACCATTTCATTTCATATATGTGATAAAAATAATATTTTTATCCAACAAATATTTATTTCAACACACGACTATTTTTTTTACACTTCATATATATAATAAAAATGTGATTTTTACTGTCAAAACAATTTATTTCAAACACGATTATTTTATATACTTCATATAAATGATAAAATGTGATTTTTATTGTTAAAGCAATTTATTTCAAAAATGAAGATTTTCAGCGATTCATATATATTATAAAAATGCGATTTTTATTGTCAAAACAATTTATTTCAAACACGATTATTTTATATACTTCATGTAGATGATAAAATGTGATTTTTATTGTGAAACCAATTTATTTCAAACACGATTATTTTATATACTTAGTACATATAATAAAAATGTTATTTTCATCGTTCAAACAATTTATTTCAAAAATGAATATTTTCCAACAAAGGAATATATTTCAACACACGCATATTAATCAAACATATGAATATTTCAGAAAATTTTAGCAGCATAACGGTAGGGTAGTTAAAACAACAACTGTCCCGAGTACGGGTCCTCGCTCTACCTTAAAGCCTCGCAGCTTTTGATAATGGGGATTTCAATATATAGTTCATACGTAGACGAATTTTCCCATAAACTAATCCTATTGGGATTTCAACCACAATCAATCATAGCAACCATTTGCATTTATCAACCAAATTTCACATCAACCAAAATCCAAACAATCACAACTAATATATATCGTCCATGGTCTGTGGACAAGGGGACTATATATATATATATATATATATATATATACACACACACACATATATAAATAAAATTCGATTTCATTTCAATATTATTTCAATTCCATTCAATGCACATATGATTTTTACAATGCATATATAACTTATACATTGCACATACAACTTATACTACGCTTATACATGAGGTGTGAAATGCTTATATAACTCATACATCGATTATATAATTTATACATCGTCATTCCATATCGTTTATAATTCAGAAATCTCACCGTTAGGTTCCACTCCTCCAAAAATTGTAGGAAGCTCCAAAAATTCTCCAACCTCTTCTAAAATGTAGAAAACGTCCACACGAGTCCAATGTCTCTTGTTTCACTGGATTTCGACAATATGGCAAAAAGATATGATTTTTAGAAGTTCGCAACGCTTTTAAATGTTTAAAACAGTTTAAACCAGCTAATGTCGTACCTTTCAGCATAGGGTTTGGTTTTTGGGCAAATCCGTCGAGCGGGGTGATGATCGGACTACAAGACGTCGAAGAGGTGGGTGAGGCGCAGGTTCGCCGTTGACGACTTTCAGATCGGTGCAGCCATCGTGGCTCGGTGGCGCTCGCATGTCGAAGACTTCCCGGGCTCGAAACTCCTCACACACTGCACTAAAAAATCCAAACCTTGTAAGGATTTAAAGAGGACGTGAAGCTCTACAAAAAGTTCCAAAGGAGCAAGGGATTTTGGTGAGCGGATTTGAAGGAACAAAGGAGAGAAGGTTTCAAGGGGTTTCTACCATTGACTTCAGTGCTTACGGGTTTTCAATGATGGGAAAAGTGAATTTCCATTGGCTAGGGTTTTTTTATTTATATATTTAATTTCTTTAAATCCAAAAATACCCTTCGCTCCACAGGAAATCCAATTCAAACCCAACGACGGTCGTCCCTAGCTAATTACCCCCATTCTGGACACAATGGAATATTTTACATAGGCCCATTTGATTGTTTCATTTAGTTATTCTTCAAATTAAAATATATAACATTCAAATATGGATTCGAACGTACATTTTAATTTGCCGGGGCCACATACTGATCCCGAAAATTCCAAAAAAAGAGATATGGCTATGTGTGGACGATACGGTCTCAACAAAACTAGTTTCGTCTAATTTGGAGATCGTTTGAAAAATGGCCATTTTCTAGTCGATCTATATTGATTAAAATTTACCAAATACATTTTCCTTTGCCACGCTCACATATTAGCTCCAAAAATTATGGAATTTGAAACCTAACAATAATTTGACATCCCGGATCCAACAAAATTGGTTTCATCGAAAACGGAGGTCATTTGCAAAATGACTATTTTCAAGGGCTATATAAACTCCATAGCGACCTTTCTGAAAATTCATTTGGCCATAATGTTTGATTCCCGCTATGAAATTTAGATTTTTCAGATTTGCTAGAAAGATATTCTTAAAAAGATTTAAATATTTTTGGTTTCGCTAAAATCTGTTTTATTTTGCATCCGGTACAGTCAGTCAAAGTTCGAATTCAAAATTTCAAATTGCCGCGCCATTTCAGGCCTTGTTTTATAATTAAAATAAATATATCCACTATAACTTCGTTCAAAATAGATTTTTGGTCGCTATTATTTAAAATAATTTATTTTAAATATTCAAAATCCACTAAAATAGCCAAATTAAAAAAATTTAAATTGGTTCTGATTTTCCGGGTTGTTACACTACGTCAACACATCGTTTCTAACCGATATTCATATATCTAACGATCATTGGATTGAGCTATTTTCTAGTCTCAGGCCTCCTTTTGATGTACTTTCTTTCTCTCGCCATAGATCTGATTTTTTCAGATTTTTAGTTATTTTCTCCATCTTAGGAGCGCCTTCTTTTATGGATCAGAAAGTATTCCTAAATTATTGGGTTGGCTCAGTTCTTATGAGCGCATTTTTGATGAGTTTGACTTGTTTAATTGCAGTGTGTTCTAGTTGCAATGAGTATGCTACGAGAGGAATCCCTCAACTGGTACGAGTCCCTATCGTCGAATGTGGATGATGCTAGTTTGAGTTGGTTCTGATTTAAAGGCTATTTCCATCATAAATTCGTTCTCGATGCCATAAAGAAGTTCTTGGCCAGTAAGGCTAAGAGAAGGAGTTCGATTGTTGAATTTTTATCCTTCTCTCCATATATGACGGTCAAAAAGTATACTCGTGTTCTTGTGTTATCTCTGAGACTAGGGTGGCCCGGCCATTGCAATGCCATAATTGTAACTGTGGATTACTCGGTCACTTTGTTTAGAGCTTGTCTATTTTCTCTTATGTGCCGCTATTGTAAGAAGTTTCATGAGGTCTCTTCTTGTCCTAAGGAAGCGGAAAATGGCTAATTCTGGTAACTTTGGGTGGTAGAAGCTTTTAATGGTCTATCCCAGCCTACTGGAATCCTTTTTTTCTTAGTAATTCCGCCTTTGATTGGTGAAAATTTCTTTTAGAACCTTTGTTACCAAATATAAATTCCTATGCTTTAGACTTGGTGATGAGTTATTCCTGAGTTGTGTGATCATGACCATCGAACATTTTCATCTTCCTTTGATGGCATGGATTGTCATAGGGATATGATGCGAAATCACATGTGCGACATGGAGGATCAAGATGAGAATTCCTTTCCATGACAAGGATGCGAAAAAATCCCAAAAATCTGGAAAATTGGAAAACGCGTGCGGATCACTCGTTTTTGCTTACGCAACTCAGCTAGATCATGGTTTTTGGTGAAGCAAAATCAAAGATTTGGAAATAGGCTTAGAAAGTGGTAGATTACCCCAAAGCCATGTCGATCACTGTTTTTTAGGTGATCGACACGTGCCAATCACCATTTTTTCTAGATTTTGCCAAAATACAAAAATTTCCACTATGATTCTATTTTTGGCTAACTTTTCGAGATGCGAATTTCACATCCTCTCGAGATACGAAATTTGGGCTGATGCCTCCTAAATTCATCTATGAATAACCCCAAGCTTGGCATTCAAAGGGGTTGGTTCTCATTTTGTATTTTGGACTTCTCAGAGCCCTCAAGCATCATTAATGACTGTCATCTTCTTCTCCATGACTATTGGACATAGCTTGGACCTCTAAACGTTGCATAAACATTTTCTTTCTACTTTTGGACATTTAGTTGGACTTTTAACATGCTTTAGGACAATCTTTTATACTTTTGGACATTGGAGCAATTTCTTTGATATTTTTGCACAATTTGACTCAACAAAGAAGAAGAAGGGCATTTTGTCAAAGTTAAGAATTAACAAGCTATTTGTTTTTCTATTATACAAGTTTGTACACAAAAATTGGCCGAACTTACACGACATTTGTATCGACAATTATATGATGAATGATTATTGTGAAGTGGACGTATGCGTTAGTATCGAACCACTATAAAAGTTGTATTTTCCCTTGTAACAACCCGGAATTTTGGGGCCAATTTAAAAAATTTATTTTAGAAATTTTAATGAATTGAGAATATTTAAAATAAGTTAATTTAAATAGTAACGATTAAAAATTTATTTTAATCGAAGTTAAAACAAATAAATGTTATTTAATTATAAAAGGAGTTAGAAATAGCACGGTAGTTTGAAAATTTGAAATTGAACTTTGACTGACTGTAAAGGATGCAAAATAAATCGGATTTTGGTGAAATCAAAAATATTAGAATCTATTTAAAAATATCTTTCCAAAGAATCTGAAAATTTGAAATTTCATTTTATAAATCAAAAGTTATGCCCAGTTTAATTTTCAGAATAGTCGCTGTAGAATTTATATATATATATTAATATTAAAAATAGCCATTTTTCAAACGACCTCTGTTTTGCACGAAACCACTTTTGTTGGAACTAGAATGTCAAATTATTGCTAGGTTTCAATTTTTATAATTTTTCGAATTAATATGTGAGCGTGGCAAAAGAAAATGTGTTTTGTCAGTTTTAGACAAATTTAAACGACTTGAAAATGGTCATTTTTCAAACAGACTCGGAATTCGACGAACGTAACAGCCGAACTGGGTTACGAAACATGTTCCAATGTATCCGGAACAAGGGTTATAAGCTAGGATGACTGTCTTGGAACTGAATTGGAGTTAATACTTTTCTGAATTTTAAATGAATTAAATAAAATAGAAATACCATATAAATACGGGGGAAAATACGCTAACCCTAATCCTATTTTCTAGCCGTCGTATCTTCATTTTTAATGCCAGGTTTTATCCCATTTTCAATCATTAATTTCACACTCCACGCTATGAATTAAAACACCAAACCAAAACAAAATCAAAGAACTTTCCAAGGCCTGTAAATCCATGCGGGTGTGATCATTTCTGGAGTTTTATGGTGCTCGATTTTTGAGCATAAATTGGTTCCGTTCGCACGCATCTTCAAGGCAATGGGGGCCAACGAGTTGGCCATGCTTAGGCGCGGGTGAAGGTGACTCGTAGACAGTGAGGGTGGTGGTGCTCTATTTTGGTCCGATGCAACGTGGTGGAGGGTATTTCGATCCCTAGAAATCAACGTGAATGGGTTTATACGAAGTGCAGGTTTCCAGGAAGAGGATGGACTTAGAGATAGTAAATAAAGTATTAATTAATATTAATTTGCTTTAATTTATATAATAAAATGTTGTAAATTCCATAACTTTTGCGAACAGAGATGAAATCGAACAAAACGAAAAGCATTGGAATCGTATATCCAAGATCTACACGATGGTACAGATTAGGACCAATTCTAAGCTGATCGAAATTGGACCAAATTTTCAGATCTGAACCACTCAGATTCAAACCAATGTAAGAGATTCCATTTTATTTATTCTTAAATAATTAAAATTATTTATGTTTGTGTTATCATCAATCCGCGATAAAATTCTGTTTATTGTGTGACATGATTTGATTCTACGATTGATGTATTGTATTGATCTGTTAATTGGATGATACCATGTTGTAGTAAAAATTGTTGAAAACAAAAATATAGATTTTTGTTGAATAAATTGGTTGAGACAAAAATTTGCTATTTTTGTCAAAATAAATTTGTTAAAACAAATTTGTTTAAGTTAGATCAAAATATTCAATCTTGTATGAAATGTTTAGTTAGATCAAAATATTCATTCTTGTATGAAATGTTAAGTTAGATCAAAAATATTCATTTTTGTGTGAAATGTCAAATTAGATTAAAAATGTCATTATAATAGAAATGCCATTACATAGGAATGTTCATTTATTAAAAGTGAAAGTGTGTTAACGATAAAATCCACATTTTTATCGTATATGTAGAAAACATTAAAATTTACATTTTTAATGTACTGAATGAATATATAAAATGTTCATTATATGACTATATATGTTGATAATAGAAATGAGCAAGAATTTGTTATACAAATAAAACACTCTTTATTTGTATGTATGTAAGCATAGGAATTATTGAAGATAAAAACCATAGTTTTTTTTTGACATTTATGAACATGGACATTTGTATAAACAAAAGTGTTGAAACATTCATTCATTTGCCATTAATATATATTAAATTGGGTACAGACAAGATATTCATTTTGTTAAATAGTAAAGTATATTTTATTTACATTTTTCATGTAAATAAAAAATGTAATGGGTAAGTATATTTTATTTACATTTTTCATGTTATTTAAAAAAAACTTGTATTAGAAAAGAATATTGTTATTTACATTTCATATGTAAACAGAAACATGTATTAGAAAAAAATAAAGAAAGTATATATATTTTATTTATATTTACATGTAGATAAAAGACATGAATAAAGAAGTATATTTTATTTACATTTTACATGTAAATAAAAGATATTAACTAAAAAAGGTATGTTTTATTCGCTGTTTAGATGTGAATAAAAGGCATGAAATTTAAAAGTACATTTTTGTTTGCAAATCAATTGCAAATAAAAACATGAATGTAAAAAGCACCTTTTTATTTACATAATAGATGTGAATTAAAACATAGGAATAAAAAGTACATTTTTTATTCACATTTTAGATTTAAATAAAAACATAAGAATAAGAAGAATAAATTTGAAGTCATATTTTGTTACATTTTAGACGTAAATGAAACATAGAAAGGAAAGTAAAGAAAAATAACATTTTACTTATAAAATGTTAAAGTGGAGAAAAATAACATTTTAGTTATAAAATGTTAAAGTAAAGAAAAAATAACATTTTAGTTAGAAATGTTGAGTTGATAAAATATCACTTTTTATTTGTTGTGTTGAGTTAGAATTGACAACAAAACAAATATATCACTTTTGTATGTGTTTTGTTGAATTAGAGTTATTGACAAAACAAATATATCACTTTTATATTTTTTTTGTTGAAATGTTAGAATTGATTTAAAATAAAAATATCCTTTTTATGTTAATATGTAAGGTTAGGAATGTTAACATATAAAATATTATTTTATATGGTATTAGAATACATAGAAAAATGTTAACATATAAAATATTCTTTTATATGGAATTAAAATACATGGAAAAATGTTTACATATAAAATATTCTCTTATATGATATTAGAACACATAGAAAAATGTAAAAACATAAAATATTCCTTTATATGATATTAAAACACATAGAAAAGGTAAACAAATAAAATATTCTTTTATTTTTCATTAGAGTACGTAAGAAAAGATAAGGAAATGAAGGTGCTATATTAGTTTAAAAGAGTTAGACGAAAAGTACACATATAAAAAGAATAGATTTAAAGTGACATCTTTATTTACATTTTAGATGTAAATAAAAAGAATTAAATTGGAATTACACCTTTATTTACATTTTAGATGTAAATAAAAAGATTCGATCAAAAGGGACATTTTGATTTACATTGTAGAAGTAACAAAAAGAGTGGATTAAAATGTTATATTTTTATTGTCAAAATAGAGATAATAAAAAGAATAGAATCAAAAGTTATGTTTTATTTGTCATTTTAGGGACAATGAAAAGAGTAGAAATAAAAGTGATATTTTTACCATCATTTTAGATGCGATGAAAAGAGTAGAAATAAAAGTGATTTTTTTTATCGTCATTTTAGATGCGATGAAAATAGTAGAAATAAAAGTGATATTTTTATCGTCATTTTAGAAGCGATGAAAAGAGTAGAAATAAAAGTGATATTTTTATCGTCATTTTAGATGCGATCAAAAGAGTAGAAATAAAGTGATATTTTTTTTATCGTCATTTTAGATGCGATGAAAATAGTAGAAATAAAACTGATATTTTTATCGTCATTTTAGATGCGATGAAAAAAGTAGAAACAAAGTGATATTTTTATCGTCATTTTAGATGCGATAAAAAGAATGGATTATAATGGTTGAAATCATAACTTTAAACGATTATACCGAATGATCCGACCGTCGGATTTTCCCAAAACTAGAACCGTTGGGGCGGCTTTGGGAAGATATTTCCAACGATATAAATTTTGTTAAAATCCAACAGTTAGATTTCGAGTAATGCGTAAATCAAATTTGATTGAAAACAGCGCTAGGGCCGCCATTGACCCGAAGCGTCGTTTATATATAAATTAGCTATTTTAAATAAATAATATAGCGATAAATCGTTATAAATAGATTTGAGCGATAGGAATTGATTTAAATGATAATTATTTGAGGATTATTTGAAAAGACTGAGTTCAGCTCATTTCAAATAATTACTACGACGATTTAAGTCGAAGATTTAAAGACGGTGATTGAAGACCGACGATCGTCACATCGAATGGATGGGGACTACTGACGCCCGTGATTGGAGTAGCTACCTTGGAGGGGCTGTAGTGGTAGTTGTCCGGACGTATTTGTTGATTGTTCGGATATGCGAGGAATAAGGTGCCTCCGGATTCGTTCAGACCCAGAACGGACTTGTAAATGGACGGTATGTCTGACGTTGTATTCCTTTATGTTGTATTCATTGATCTCAGCTATATATATATATATATATCTGTTTGGTGTTTAACACCCTTCTCCGAGATGTACGAGCTTAGAGATTATATATTGGTAGGAATCAATGGTATGGTATGAATTGACAATGTGGCATTCTAAGATGCATGGATCAAGGCTTTTGTTGAAAAGCAGGGCCTTGTGGTTGATGATCAAAGTATAGCCTGTTTAGGCAAAGATTTGTATATAGCGTGACTTCATGGGCCTCACACTCCGGTAGAGTCTAAAACGGGACAAGGGAACGCAGGGAGTGCACACGTTTCTTTCTAGCTAGAGTGATGTCAGCGACCTACCAGCCCTGTTATTTTACTTATGTGGATGATGGATTATGAGGTACCTCAGTTTTATAGGTTGTTGTGGCCATATTGATGTCCAAAGGGACCGAGAAACGTGTGTCCAGGCATAATTAATCCATTAACGTTAGGTGTGGACTGGCCCTGCAGATATCCAAGGGTTGCCCATAGACGTGATCCTGAGGCATTTGCTAGAGTGTCTCGAATCGGTATGGAGACCACCCCTAGCCTTGACTCTTGATGGAAACCCAATTTCCAATACGACACCATGCGGTTTTGATTGTAGAACTAGTATGGCGACATAGTATATGGTAGTTATGCCGTCTATGATTGATGCATTATGATTGAAATGTTTTTTTTAAACATATATACACTAATAATAATATCAAATCCGTTTTATCGTATCAAGCATCTTTTGACCATTATAAGGTAAAACTCTATCCTCCGGTTTGCGTTGCATTGTGTGTTGGGACTTGAGTCTTATAATGGTTTCATTTTTCTAAAAAGCATTGCGTTGTTTAACGATTTACTTTATTATATGCACTGGCAATCAAATGGAGTAAACCCGTTCCACGTTAGCGGCGTGGTCGTGTGATTAGCCTTATTATTAGATTAGTTAAGTTAGATTTCTCATACCATCCCCATGACTGACCTGTAGTTTTTTTCACTGGCAAACTCAGGTGCCCATATTTTCCACCAGAGCAGTCGAGTAGCTTTTTGCATATATTTATCTCTTTAGCAGGATCCTGGATCGAAGCTTAAAGCTGTGTCCAGAGCATTGATAGCCTTCCTCTATATCAGTTTAAGTCTTCCGCTGCATTGTATTTTATTTAATGTAAAAATTATCTTCCGCTGTATTTTATGTATCGATGTACTCTGATATTTTGTACTCTGATGTAACATTATTATAATGGTTATAAAAGTCTGCATTGATTGTTTTAATGTATTATATTCCCAAAGTTTTCATGTGCGGGTTTTGAATGATTTTGATCGACCTAGCGATCGATTAAGGTCGGGAAAAATCCGTGTCGTTACAGTTGGTATCAGAGCCAGGGTTAGCTCAAATCTTTGGGGTACAACTCGTTGGAACTGAGCAAAAGACTCATCAGAGATTGGATTAGTAATATCCAATTAGAATACTCATTAGAGATAGGATCAGCAGTATCCTAGAATGAGAAAACTCATTAGAGATGGGGTTAGTAATGCCCTAGAATGAGTTGAGGGTGCCCAGTTTATAATTAACGTATTTTGATTATATATATAATCCGATCTTAGAAAATATGATTTTTGGATATTTAAAGGATATAAAATTTAAAAGTTAATCAACTAATAAAATTATTGAAACCAATGATAGAATGAAAGTTGATTTGGTTAACTTGGTAACTTTTAGCTTCGTTCCTTTTCGAGGACGAAAAGATTTTAAGTGGGGGAGATTGTAACAACCCGGAATTTTGGGGCCAATTTAAAATTTTTATTTTAGAAATTTTAATGAATTGAGAATATTTAAAATAATTTAATTTAAATAATAACGACTAAAAATTAATTTTAATCGAAGTTAAAACAAATAAATTTTATTTAATTATAAAAGGAGTTCGAAATAGCACGGTAGTTTGAAAATTTGAAATTGAACTTTGACTGACCGTACATGATGCAAAATAAATCGGATTTTGGTGAAATCAAAAATATTAGAATCTATTTAAAAAATATCTTTCGAACGAATCTGGAAAATTTAAATTTCACTTTATAAATCAAAAGTTATGCCCAGTTTAATTTTCAGAATAGTCGCTGTAGAATTTATATATATTTCAATATTAAAAATAGCCATTTTTCAAACGATTTCTGTTTTCGACGAAACCACTTTTGTTGGAATCAGAATGTCAAGTTATTGCTAGGTTCAATTTTTATAATTTTTTGAATTAATATGTGAGCATGGCAAAAGAAAATGTGTTTTGTCAGTTTTAGTCAAATTTAATCGACTTGATAATGGCCATTTTTCAAACAGACTTGGAATTCAACAAACGTAACAGCCGAACTAGGTTACGAAACATGTTCCATTGTGTCCGGGACGGGGGTTATTAGCTAGGGATGACTGTCGTTGGACCTGAATTGGAGTTAATATCAAAACGGGCTTTTCTGAATTTTAAATGAATTAAATAAAATAGAAATACCATATAAATATGGGGGAAAATTCGCTAACACTAATCCTATTTTCTAGTCGCCGTATCTTCATTTTCAATGGCAGGTTTCATCCCATTTTCAATCCTTAATTTCACACTCAATGCTATGAATTAAAACACCAAACCAGAACAAAATCAAAGAACTTTCCAAGGCCTGTAAATCCATGCGGGTGTGATCATTTCTGGAGTTTTATGGTGCTCGATTTTTGAGCATAAACTGGTTCCATTCGCACGCATCTCTAGGGCAGTGGGGGCCACCGAGTTGGCCATGCTTGGGCGCGGGTGAAGGTGACTCATAGGCGGTGAGGGTGGTGGTGCTTGATTCCGGTCCGACGCAACGCGGTGAAGGGTATTTCGAACCCTAGAAATCAACGTGAATGGGTTTATACAAAGTGCAGGTTTCCAGGAAGAAGATGGACTTAGAGAAAGTAAATAAAGTGTTAACTAATATTAATTTGTTTTAATTTATATAATAAAATGTTGTAAATTCCATAATTTTTGCGAACAGAGATGAAATCGAATGAAACTAAAAGCATTGGAATCGTATATCCAAGATATACACGATGGTACAGACTAGGACCAATTCTGAGCTGATCGAAATTAGACCAAATTTTCAGATCTGAACCAGTCAGATTCAAACCAATGTGAGAAATTCTAATTTATTTCTTCTTAAATAATTAAAATAATTTATGTTTGTGTTATCATCAATCCGCGGAAAAATTCTGTTTGTTATGTGACGTGATTTGATTCTATGATTGATGTGTTGTATAGATTTGTTAATTGGATGATATCGTGTTGTAGTAAAAATTGTTGAAAACAAAAATATAGATTTTTGTCGAATAAAATAGTTGAGACAAAAATTTGCTATTTTTGTCAAAATAAATTTGTTAAAACAAATTTGTTTAAGTTAGATCAAAATATTCATTCTTGTATGAAATGTTAAGTTAGATCAAAATATTCATTCTTGTATGAAATGTTAAGTTAGATCAAAAATATTCATTTTTGTATGAAATGCCAACTTAGATTAAAAATGTAATTATATTAGAAATGCCATTATATAAGAGTGTTCATTTATTAAAAATGAACGTGTGTTAACGATAAAATCCACATTTTTATAGTATTTGTAGAAAACATTAAAATTTACATTTTTAATGTACTGAATGAATATATAAAATGTTCATTATATGACTATATATGTTGATAATAGAAGTGAGCAAGAATTTGTTATACAAATTATTTGTAAGTATGTAAGCATAGGAATTGTTGAAGATAAAAACCATAGTTTTGTTTGACATTTATAAACATGGACATTTGTATAAACAAAAGTGTTGAAACATTCATTCATTTGCCATTAATATATATTAAATTGGGTACAGAAAAGATATTCATTTTGTTAAACAGTAAAGTATGTTTTATTTACATTTTTCATGTAAATAAAAAAAACGTAATGGGTAAGTATATTTTATTTACATTTTTCATGTAAGTAAAAAAAACCTTGTATTAGAAAAGAATATTGTTATTTACATTTCATATGTAAACAGAAACATGTATTAGAAAAAGATAAAGAAAGTATATATATTTTATTTACATTTACATGTAGATAAATGACATGAATAAAGAAGTATATATTATTTACATTTTACATGTAAATAAAAGATATGAACTAAAAAAGGTATGTTTTATTCACTGTTTAGATGTGAATAAATGGCATGAAATTTAAAAGTACATTTTTATTTGCAAATCAGTTGCAAATAAAAACATGAATGTAAAAAGCACATTTTTATTTACATAATTGATGTGAATTAAAACATAGGAATAAAAAGTACATTTTTTATTCACATTTAGATTTAAATAAAAACATAAGAATAAGAAGAATAAATTTGAAGTTATATTTTTGTTACATTTTAGACGTAAAGCGAAACATAGAAAGGAAAGTAAAGAAAAATAACAATTTACTTATAAAATGTTAAAGTGAAGAAAAATAACATTTTAGTTATAAAATGTTAAAGTAAAGAAAAATAACATTTTAGTTATAAAATGTTAAGTTGAATAAAAATAATATTTTAGTTACAAATGTTGAGTTGATAAAATATCACTTTTTATTTGTTGTGTTGAGTTAGAATTGACAACAAAACAAATATATCACTTTTATATGTGTTTTGTTGAATTAGAGTTATCGACAAAACAAATAAATCACTTTTATATGTGTTTTGTTGAATTAGAGATATCGACAAAATAAATATATCACTTTTATATGTTTTTGTTGAAATGTTAGAATTGATTTAAAATAAAAATATCCTTTTTATGTTAATATGTAAGGTTAGGAATGTTAACATATAAAATATTCTTTTATATGGTATTAGAATACATAGAAAAATGTTAACATATAAAATATTCTTTTATATGGCATTAGAATACATGGAAAAATGTTTACATATAAAATATTCTCTTATATGATATTAGAACACATAGAAAAATGTAAAAACATAAAATATTCCTTTATATGTTATTAAAACACATAGAAAAGGTAAACAAATAAAATATTCTTTTATTTTTCACTAGAGTATGTAAGAAAAGATAAGGAAATGAAGGTGCTATATTAGTTTAAAAGAGTTAGACGGAAAGTATACATATAAAAAGAATAGATTTAAAGTGACATCTTTATTTACATTTTAGATGTAAATAAAAAGAATTAAATTGGAATTACACCTTTATTTACATTTTAGATGTAAATAAAAAGATTCGATCAAAAGGGACATTTTGATTTACATTGTAGAAGTAACAAAAAAGAGTGGATTAAAATATTATATTTTTATTGTCAAAATAGAGACAATAAAAAGAATAGAATCAAAAGTTATATTTTATGTGTCATTTTAGGGACAATGAAAAGAGTAGAAATAAAAGTGATATTTTTATTGTTATTTTAGATGCAATGAAAAGAGTAGAAACAAAAGTGATATTTTTTTATCGTCATTTTAGATGCGATGAAAAGAGCAGAAATAAAAGTGATATTTTTATCGTCATTTTAGATGCGATGAAAAGAGTAGAAATAAATGTGATATTTTTTTTATCGTCATTTTAGATGCGATGAAAATAGTAGAAATAAAAGTGATATTTTTATCGTCATTTTAGATGCGATGAAAAGAGTATAAATAAAAGTGATATTTTTATCGTCATTTTAGATGCGATAAAAAGAATGGATTATAATGGTTGAAATCGTAACTTTAAACGATTATACCGAATGATCCGACTGTCGAATTTTCCCAAAACTGGAACTGTTGGGACCGCTTTGGGAAGATCTTTCCAACGATATAAATTTTGTTAAAATCCAACGGTTAGATTTCGAGCAATGCGTAAATCAAATTTAATTGAAAACAGCGCCAGGGCCGCCGTTGACCCGAAGCGTCGTTTAATTATAATTTTGCTATTTTAAATAAATAAAATAGTTATAAATCGTTATAAATAGATTTGAGCGATAGGAAATGATTTAAATGATAATTATTCGAGGATTATTTGAAAAGACCGAGTTCAGCTCATTTAAAATAATTACTACGACGATTTAAGTCGAAGATTTGAAGACGGTGATTAAAGACCGATGATCTTCACATCGAATGGATGAGGACTACTGACACCCTTGATTGGAGTAACTACCTTGAAGGGGCTGCAGTGGTAGTTGTCCGGACGTATTTGTTGATTGTTCGGATATGCGAGGAATAAGATGCCTCCGGTTTCGTTCAGATCCAGAATGGACTTGTAAATGGACGGTATGTCTGACGTTGTATTCCTTTATGTTGTATTCGTTGATCTATATATATCTGTTTGGTGTTTAACACCCTTCTCTGAGATGTACGAGCTTAGAGGTTATATATTGGTAGGAATCAATGGTATGGTATGGATTGACAATGTGGCATGCTAAGATGCATGGATCAAGGCTTTTGTTGAAAAGCATGGCCTTGTGGTTGATGATCAAAGCAAAGCCTGTTTAGGCGTAGCTTTGTATATAGCATGACTTCACGAGCCTCACACCCCGGTAGAGTCATAAACGGGACAAGGGAATGCAGGGAGTGCACACGTTTCTTTCTAGCTAGAGTGATGTCAGCGACCTACCAGCCCTGACATTTTACTTATGTGGATGATGGATTATGAGGTACCTCGTTTTTATAGGTTGTTAGTGGCCATATTGAGGTCCAAAGGGACCGGGAAACGTGTGTTTAGGCATAATTAATCCACTAACGTTAGGTGTGGACCGACCCTGCAGATATCCAAGGGTTGCCCATAGGCGTGATCCTGAGGCATTTGCTAGAGTGTTTGGAATCGGTAAGGAGACCGCCCCTAGCCTTGACTCTTGACGGAAACCCAATTTCCAATACGACACCATGCAGTTTTGATTGTAGAACTAGTATGACTATATGGTAGCTATGCCGTCTATGATTGATACATTATGATTGAAATGTTTTAAAAAAACATATATACACTAATAATAATATCAAATCCGTTTTATCGTATAAAGCATCTTTTGACCATTATAAGGTAAAACTCTATCCTCCGGTTTGCATTGCATTGTGTGATGGGACTTGAGTCTTATAATGGTTTCATTTTTCTAAAATGCACTGCGTTGTTTAACGATTTACTTTATTTTATGCACTGGCATTCCAATGGAGTAAACCCATTCCACGTTAGCAGCGTGGTCCTGTGATTAGCCTTATTATTAGATTAGTTAAGTTAGATTTCTCATACCAGTCCCATGACTGACCTGTAGTTTGTTTCACTGGCAAACTCGGGTGCCCATATTTTCCACACGGGCAGTCGAGTAGCTTTTTGCAGATATTTATCTCTTTAGCAGGATCCTGGATCGAAGCTTAAAGCTGTGTCCAGAGCATTGATAGCCTTCCGCTGTATCAGTTTAAGTCTTCCACTGCACTGTATTTTATTTAGTGTAAAAATTATCTTCCGTTGTATTTTATGTATCGATGTACTCTGATATTCTGTACTCTGATGTAACATTATTGTAATGGTTATAAAAGTCTGTTGTTATTGTTCTAATGTATTGTATTCCCAAAGTTAACGTATGCAGGTTTTGAACGATTCTGATCGATCTAGCGATCGATTAAGGTTGGGCAAAATCTGTGTCGTTACATCCCTTTACACTTCTCCTACTTTGGATACTGGACTGCAAGTTTTCATTAAACTTACACTCAAGGGTTCGCATGCGCGAATTGCCAATTCCCTACGTCAACACATCATTTCTAACTGATATTCATATATTTAACGATCATTGGATTGAGCTATTTTCCAGTCTCAGGCCTCCTTTTGATGTACTTTCTGTCTCTCGCCATAGATCTGATTTGTTCAGATTTGTAGTGATTTTCTCCATCTTAGGAGCACCATCTTTTATGGATCAGAAAGTATTCTTAGATTGTTGGGTTGGCTCGGTTTTTATGAGTGTATTTTCGATGAGTTTGACTTGTTTAATTGTAGTGTGTTCTAGTTGCAACGAGTATGTTATGAGAGGAATCCCTCAATTGGTATGAGTCCCTATCGTCGAATGTGGATGATGCTAGTTTGAGTTGGGTCCAGTTTAAAGGCTATTTCCATCATAAATTCGTTCTTGATGTCATAAAGAATTTCTTGGCCAGTAAGGCTAATAGAAGGAGTTCGATTGTTGAGTCTTTATCCTTCTCTCAATATATGATGGTCAAAAGGTATACTCATGTCCTTGTGTTATCTCTGAGACCAGGGTGGCCCGGCCATTGCAACGCCATAATTGTAATTGTGGATTACTCGGTCACTTCGCTTAGAGCTTGTCTATTTTCTCTTATGTGCCGCTATTGTAAGAAGTTTCATGAGGTCTCTTCTTGTCCTATAAAGTGGAAAGTGGCTAATTCTGGTAACTGTTGGGTGGTTGAAGCTTTTAATGGTCTATCCCAGCCTACTGGAATCCTCTTTTTCTTAGTAATTCCTCCTTAGATTGTTGATGCTTTCTTTTAGAACTTTTTTTTACCAAATATAAGTTCCTATGCTTTAGACTTGGTGATGTGTTATTCCTAAGTTGTGTAATGTCGATCATGACCATCAAGCATTTTCATCTTCCATTGATGGCATGGCTTGTCATTGACAAATTTCATATTCTAAATAATCTATGCGGGTTTATTTTTTTATTACTGGGGTATAGTAATCCAGATGGGGATTCAGGCATGAGTAGGAGTTGGCTTAACCTATATTTGAATTCATTTTTGATAACCTAGAGCCCTTGTAGGTTTAATTTTAATATAATTTTGAGACTAATTCTTTTGTTAGCTTCGCTTGTATTCAATGCATTTGTGGGTGGTTTTGTTGAGTAACCCATGTGTTGCCACTTTGGAATTTAACTCTTGTCATATTTGTGTATTCGTTCTTGTGATTCGAATAGCGATGGAGTATTTTAAGAATTCTAGTCGATACGCTTGATCAACGTTATCAATAGGACCTCGAAAATGCTGATATAGGACATTTGAACGTAGTTCTTGGGAATAGAGAAGAACTAATAAGAGAACGCAACAGAAGCTAGTTGATGATTCAACTAAACACTATATTACAATTATAATTAGTATATTAAAGCTTGCTTTCCATATTTAGAAAAGCGATAAAAGCAAAGTTTTGAATGTTAAGCTTATCGTTAAAGAGAAGCTACAAAAGCATTTACTAGAAAGGATAATTAAAATTTTCATTATCTTAACTCTCCTCTATATGTATTATAGTATCAAGGTTGTGAAAACCATGATTCGGTAAAGTTTCTAACTTTTGAAAAGTTAACCTCTATGTAGTGAATTTTTCTTCAGAATACTAGAGTATTCTTTTGATGCAGAAATGGGAATAAAACTCAATTGTTCTGAAAGTAAAGGATTGATCAAAATCAAAGGGTGGTGTTTTTGTCACCTCTTATAAAGGGATAATAAGGAAATTTTTGGTGTTTTAAATTAAAAGTGCGTACTCAATTAGTATGGGGTTTTGAAGTATAACCAAAGGTCGATTGTGAAATTTAATCGAATATAGTGTGGGGAACAAGAAAATGTTTTTCATAATAATTATTGAAATCCCTTTGTGGTCCCTTGTCGTAGTGTTGATGCTTGAAAACCATAGCCTGAGCATGTAATATGTCCACCAGTGTGCGTTTGAAGCTGTAATACTTAATTGTGGAATTTTAATGTTGGTGTTTTCTGATTCCTTCGTGGAATGATTGAGCGGCTATCTTCGGACTTCATTACCCGTTTTTATTATACCCTATCAACTCCTATTTACATACCACTGCTGAATGAGAAATCGTGGTATTTCCGAATAATCGATTTGTGTTAAGTAGGGTGGGAGATACTCTAGTCATTCGGGGATGTTGGTAGGGTCTCCAAGAACTTTGGGTGTAGAGGTTTAATTCCTTTTACCCTCCTTCTACAAACTAGCCTTTGTGTAGGTTTTTGTGTCGCTTGGGATAGACTCAATTATTGCATCATTGTTAATATTGGGTGTAATGCCCCACCTCTATACTCACGTTAGCCAAGGCCATTGCAAGCAACGGTGTCAACTAACCCGAAAAATAAGGCCATTGAGGAGCGACCATCTATATAGTAGTTTTAAACGAGGGTTAAACATATCAGATAATGCAGTCTTACTTTTCAAATCTCATGTGGAAATCCGACACATTTAATTCAATTTCAAAACTGCTACACAATGGCTAATTATAATTCGGAAAGCAATATAAAATACATAACAATAAAACTAGAGTCAGATACAAATGTTCACATCAATAAGGCGGAAATAGATATGAATATAACATATGAGTGTAAATACAAGATAGTGGTCATAGTCAATCCACTATACAACAAAAGAATAGGTACAAGTCTACTAAAGATAATATGTATACAATGGAGCCTCCTATACATATAACCCAAAAAGTACAACACTAAGAAGTTTGCCCAAAAGTGGACGACAGTCCATGCAGGAATCTAGCAGAATCACCTGAAATACCTCGGTCTGACCTGAGTATTATTTACATAAAGATAAATAATAAATGGATCATTCTAACTGTACTTATCTCATAAACTAGGATATAATAAGAGATAAAAATAAATGTAGACATTGCATAATCATAATGTCACGCATAAGTGTGAAGCCCAAAAATGTCTAGTCTACGGTGCATCTCAAATCTATATCAGAGCTATAAAAGAGTATCTCATTCAAAATAATATAGATACTCACGGGAAATGATAGCTCATATCAAATCAGCACTAAAATTGATAACACAATATCAATGAAACTCAGATTATTCACAAGAAATGATATCCCTAATCAAATCAACATAAAATTGATATCTCTTATCAAAGCACATTCACAAGAAATGATATCACCTACCAAATCAGCAAATTCCAGAAATCAGTAATTAGAAATCCAAAATATCATAAAATGATCCGAAGATCCACCATAATCGAAGTTCCTAAATCAATGATCCGAAGATCCACCAGAACCGAAGTTCCTAAATCGATGATCCGAAGACTCACAAGAACCGAAGTTCCTAAACAGTGATCCGAAGATCCACCAGAACCGAAGTTCCTGCATGATCAAAATTGATCAAGTATAGTGTAAACTACGCCAAGCTAGTAAATATAAGAGTTAATTTATATGTTCCATAACCACTTGCTTTACTCGAATATTTACGAACAAGTTGTATATTCCACTAAAAGTACGAAACGGTCATGGCCACGGTTTTTAATCGAAGGAGTCCAAGAATTAACCGTCAAAGAAAACACAAGGGGTCATTGTCCTTATTTTACTAAGGCGTTTAATTAGATTTCTCATACGAACGAGAAAAATGTTTATAAAATATATATACTAGTAGATTTAAAAACGATTTATGAAACGATTTCGTAAAATAACTTCGTATAATGAAGTAAGATTGGAAACCATTATGGTAAAAGAATTTTGTATTTAGTAATAATATAAAACCTTTTTATATATATCTTCGAAGTGGAAAATCTTGTATAATAACGATCGAGCTAAGAATTCACGTTTTTATGACGTGAATTAAATCTCATAAATATCGATTATAAAATTCATTCACATTGAATAAATCGAAAATCTGTAAAAATCAAGCTGCAGACATCTGTGAAGCAGAGAAACTGAAAAGTTACAGAAAAAGGCCAAACAGGCTGAAACTTGGCTGGGAAAGGGCCTGAAACAACCTATATAGTGAACCATGGTATCCACCGGTCTACTATAAAAAATCACCAGGACCAGTCGACTGGTCTTTTTTGGACCAGTCGACTGGTCAACTTACCAAAAGACTGCCAAACACGAATTAGCAAGACCAGTCAACTGGTGCATTTTGGACCAGTCGACTGGTTAGGACCTACTACGAAATAAAAAAAGGCTTAGCCTTATGGCCAAACCAACTCTCATGGACATTGGATGATCATCGAAGGCTAATAACTTTACCGAAGTGAAAATGTGAACACGATGGTTCGGCAAAACGTTGCATAACACAAAAATCCAACATTCACGAAGATTTATACTCAAAATCATTGAAATGAAATCAAAACTCATGAATTAGGGATTTCATACACAAACAACCTAAAGCACAAAATAAATACACAATACAAACGTGCCATAGGCACACTATACAAGCTTAGAGCTTGAGGCATAGATGTGAGTTCTAAAAGTACTCACCTTTGGTTGTTGCAAGTGAAGAGATAAATGAATACTTAGCCAAATCAGCCTCTCTTCAAATTTAACACATAATTCTTCAATCTACACATGGATATGCAATATTTCCTTAGAATCAGGTTTAGGAAATCATAAGAATTGAAGAGGAATTGAATTGGAGAAGATAGAGATTGAGCTTACCTCTCTTCTTTATGAATTTCCACTTGATTTCAACATGAATTGGATTCCTAAGACCAAGCTAAGGCTTAGAGAATTTTAATTTTCCATTCCCCATTTCTAATTTTGCTGAGAGTTTGGAAATGAATGAAGGAGGAGTGGGCTAGGTAGGTTATATAGAGGTGGGTTAATGGGCTAGGTTCACAAACTTAAGCCCCTTCCCAAAGTCCCAATTTGCACAAACTCTAAACATATCGATGTTTGTATTCAGAAAGGATGTAAACGATGATCAGGACTTAATGGAAGTGTTTTTGAGTCCAAATTCATCCGTACACAAAATGTGACTTTTCAGACACATATTCGATTAACTATTGATGACATTATATTTAAATACAATATCGTCAATTATGCAGGTTGTTACATTGGGGATCATGCAAAGGCCATCTTCTTTAGTGTGTAATCCACCACATCTTGTTGTAATTCCTTTGTGCGTTAGTATGGCCTTTGCCAAAATTATACATTGAATTTCGTACCAATTGTTGTTTCGTTAATATTGATTTGAGATGGGAGTATAAGTGTATAAAACTCCTAATTTCCTTTGGTGGAGCTTTGGTGTTGTCATAGCTGTTGATCGTGTATGTTATAAGTGGTGAATCGCCTCAAACACTACATGAAACTCAAAGGAATATCATGAGTTTTGTTGGTCTTTTAATTTCCATTCAGTGTTTCCCTTTGAGAAATAAGGTGTTGTGTGAGAAATGATAATTTGAGGATGCAACATGAAGCTACTCTTTATCTCTTAAATTGTTCCTCATTGGCGTCTTCGACGTAGCACTTCCTTGTTAAGCTTGAAAGAGCTCTTTGTGCACTATGTCTTTAGAAAGAAGAGCTGCAACAATCTTGTTGGTGCTTTCCTTTATTGTTACATTTTGAAGTTATTTTGTGTAATAAATCTTTGGTGAATTTCTTAGAGGTGGGCTTCGCAGGAGAAACCACCCTTCGAAGGAAATCTTTGGTGATCATTTTTATCATTATTGTTCTTGTATCTAATCTTTAATCTTTTAGTGTGTCGGAGTCCATTCTTTCATCTTTCTGAGCCTTGAGGGTAAGAGGCCCCACATCTTGTCTACATCATAGTATGTGCATGCACACTATGTACATGCGTATGTCCCACTATTACTGTAATACCCAGTATTTTAATAACATGTTAAAACCATAAATCAAGGCAGAATAAAATTTTAAAATAAAAATCATGGGAGATGGGTTGCGCCATTGTGTTCGTCTCAAAATTCTACTTGGAAACGAGTCCGAGTTTCGAGAAACGGAGTCTGTATGAGGGAGATATGACCCTCCGAAGTTTCAAGGATTTTCAGATTAGAAAAACAGCTCGAATTCGAAATTCGAATTTGAACCCCAACGCAGACTGGGTGGGAATTTTCCCGCCCAGGACCAGGTCGACCTGGGGGTCGACACTATGGTCGACCTCCCAGTGACCGGGTCGATCCTATGGTCGACCTGGGGGTCGACCTGGTGCTGAAACCCAGTTTTGAGCCTGGGTTCATTCTGATGTTTCTGGTCTCATTTTCAGTCTAGATTCGTCCGCCTAATCCTATATAAATAGCCCCCTAACACCATTCTCTTTACATCATTCTTCTCTAACCTTTTGCTGCACAAATTCTTGATGGACATGGCTTCTTCTTCTTCTTCTTGAAATAAATAAATTAATTAAAATAAAACACGAAGACTATTTCTTGAAGACTATGACTAGGAATTGCATATTGGGGACTTTCTGCTACAATCAAATCGAGATTCAACGATTCAACAATTCGACGACTAGTTTCTAGCTCTCAATTTCTTAGTCCAAGATCTGTAAGTTCTAGTTACTTTGAGATTTAAACTTGCTAATTGTAATTTGGACAAGAGATAAAGTGAAATTGGACTTAAGTATGATAATCGATTCACATCTATTCTAGTTTCCATCTTGGATCTTGACATTTGGGAATATTGCTATGAAATCAGTTTGGACCTATTCATGTTGTAAATCAAACTCTTTCATGTCCATAACATTATCATGCCTGTGATGTTGAATCAGTCTATTATTTACAAGTTTGGGACTATCACCTTATGCCATGACTATCACCTTATTATGATAGATTTGAAATCCTATTATTTTCTATATGCCAGTGATATTGTAACCAATTATCTCAAGTTATATCATGCTAGTCTTGTAATCCCTTTTATCACCTTATGCTCATCCTTTCTGCCCATTATAGTTTTGATGTTATTCCCTTTATTTCTGGATTTGGATTTACTTGTAATCTGGATCGATTCACGTTTACATGCGATGGGAATACGATTTGGGTAGATTAGGCGAAACATGAATTGGTTATGAATATATATCATGAACTTGAAAATAGACATAAGTTGAAATTTGACATGAAACTTGCCATAAAATTTGACACGAACTTGACATGAAATTTGAACATGGACATGGCACTAGAATGAACTTGAAAATGGCCAACTCGAGGTTGGGTTGAGTTTGCAGTGTAATTCTACCCGGAACCGCCCGGCAAATCCAGTTACTGCAAACAATAGGATCCAATGTGGGTAATTGACCATATCGCGCTTGAAACCCGAGGACAGACTGAGTTGTGGTGTAATTCTGCCCGGAACCGCCCGGCATATCCAGTGACCACAAAAAATAGGTCTGATGTGAGAGGTTGGGGTGCATTAATGAATTAATGCCATGTGATAGGGTTAAGTCATGAACATGAAAGACAACACTTAACCATCTTGACACATGATTAGTGGGGTTAAGTCATGAAATTGAAAGACAATGCTTAACCAACTTGACATGCAAGACTGATAAGGGTTAAGTCACGAATTTAAATGACAACACTTAACCTTTTGGACGAAAACCCTAGTTACGTGGTCCATTTCAGCAGTAACCCACTAGATGTATCATGGAACCCTGGAACTAGGAAGGGTGGGGGCACGATTACTGGGCTGATTATAAGCGACCAGAACGACGGCTGAGTTGGTGCGCCAGTGTAGGTTCAGGCGGACTATGGTCGTGCACATTGTCCGGAGTTGAAAAACAGGCATTGGGCATCAATAGGTTTACACTGTGCATGCTTGATTCGTGTCGGTGGTTAGCACCCTAGGGCTTGATACACCCTATGGTGGACCTAGCACAGGTGACAACATTCGTGATAGGGCCGTATGACACAGACATATGACGATCTTGAACTTGTAGGGAGCCGATAGATTAATGGATCATTCCGTAGGACCCCGAAATGGGTCATTTCATGATATTGGGCCATGGGATCATTTCATGGTTAATATATGACATGGGTTTGGGATACTAGTACAGTTGATGCAGTGAATCTTGAATATGCGATGCTATACTTGATTTATAATGCTATCTTAGTCTATCATACCCATCTTGACAGCATCCTTACGTTTACTTTCAGTTTACACATGTCATGTTACCTTTACCTGTTTTTATGCTGAAAGTCACTAGGACTTACCAGTATTTATGACTAACCTGTTTTCTTTCGCCTCTTTTTCTTTCGTTCCCCCCCCCCCCAAGTTCTTAGGGAGGAAACTCTAGCACTTAGCTTAGATTTCGCTTGCTTTCGATTCAGCTCATGTACGGTTTGATCTTGAGCTATGCTGTGGTTGCATTTCTGCTACCTTTGGGGAATTAAGCTACTTTTGTTGTTTTAAGTTTTATGCTTCTTTATTTATTCAAGGAAAAACTTGTTTTAATGGAAAATGATAGTTGGTACTCTGGATGTAAAAGGCTTTGACTATTTTGAAAGTAATGAAATTTAGCTTTTGATTCTTCCGCTGTTTTATTTATGTTCTGTCTTGTAATATTTCTGTGTTTGTTTACCTCGATAATGCTCCTCCAAAACTAGTGCATTCCCTTTGTGAGTGACCCTAGCGGAGGTGGGGTGTTACACTTGGTATTAGAGCAGAAGGTTACCATACTGGGCAAAAGTTTTTAAAAACCTTCTAAAACTATTTTCAAAACCATTTACAAAGAAGCATTTTTCAAGAAAAGTCTTGTTTTATTTAAAGGCTATTCTCCAAAAGCCATTAGCATTATCCTTTGTTTCCTCGTTTTGAATCTCTTCTTTTTCATTTCAGCATGTCTGGGAATCTTAACCTTCTAGAGGGCGTGCCAATACCTGGCTGGTTCAGGAGGTACTTAGAGGCTAGGGCCAACGATGCAGGCCCAGCAGATATTCCTCCTCCAGCTATAGCGGTTCCTCCTCCTCATCCTCGTGCAAATGCTTTCTCAAAGATCTGTAGAGATTTTAGGGCCATTGGTGGAAACGATTTCAAGGGAACTGAATCATTCGTAGAAGCGAGGAACTAGCTCAATGAAACTGAGGATCTATTCGTTATCTTCGAGGTGGACGATAGGCAGAAGGTACAGCTGGCAGTATGGTTGCTCAAAGAAGAAGCTTCCTATTGGTAGGAGGTCACTAATGCTGAAAGACCTATTGACACATGGATGGATTTCAGGATAACGTTTGAGAAGAAATTCCTCTCACAAGCTGAACTAAGTCTATAGCAGGAAAAGTTCTTATCTCTTAAGCAAAGAAGTACGACAGTCAAGGAGTACGTCAATCAGTTCAATCAGCTGGCCTGATTTGGACTGGACTTAGTGAATACCCCTCATAAGAAGGCTCTCCGTTTTGTCAAGGGATTGAATGAGCCACTTCACATCTTGGCTATGACCCATATACCGATGGGGGCTACTTACGAAAGGTTAGTAGACATGGCACTCTTAAATGAGGAAGACAAGGGCAAGAATGAGGCAAAAGCAGAAGTGCCTCAAGATAAGAAGGGGGAAGGGTCGCAGAACAAGAAGGCTGATCCAAAGAAAGGCGGGAAGAAAAACAAACCCCATGAAAAGAGAAAATGTAATTTCTGTGGCACTCTTGGGCATCTGGTCAAAGACTGCAGGAAGAAGAAAAGGAAGATGGGTGGCTGTTTCCACTGTGGTGAGACAGGACACATGGCTAAGGCCTGTCCAAGGAAGCAAGGGCAGGGAGTTGGACCTTCTTTTGGAGGACAAGTCCACGCTCTCACGGTACCTCCGCAAGAACGAGGTAGGACACATTCTTCTTAACTTGAAGATTTCGGGGATGAAATCCTTTAAGGAGGGGAGAATGTAATACCTGGTATTTTAATAACATGTTAAAACCATAAATCAAGGCAGAATAAAATTTTAAAATAAGAATCAAGGGAAATGGGTTGTGCCATTGTGTTCGTCTCGATATTCTTCTTGGAAATGAGTCCGAGTTTTCGAGAAATGGAGTCCGTATGAGGGAGATATGACCCTTTGAAATTTTAAGGATTTTCAGGATAGAAAAACAGCTCGAATTCGAATTCAAACCCCAGCGCAAACTGGGCAAGAATTTTCCCGCCCAGGACCAGGTCGACCTGGGGTTCGACACTATGGTCGACCTCCCAGGGACCAGGTCGACCTGGTGCTGAAACCCAGTTTTGAGCCTGGGTTCATTCTGATGTTTCTGGTCTCGTTTTCAGTCTAGATTCGTCCGCCTAATCCTATATAAACAGCCCCCTAGCCCCATTCTCTTTACACCATTCTTCTCTAAACTTATGCTGCACAAATTCTTGATGGACATGGCTTCTTCTTCTTCTTCTTGAAATAAATAAATTAATTAAAATAAAACACGAAAACTATTTCTTGAAGACTATGGCTAGGAATTGCATATTGAGGACTTTCTGCTACAATCAAATCGAGATTCAACGATTCAACAATTCGACAACTAGTTTCTAGATCTCAATTTCTTAGTCCACGATTTGTAAGTTCTAGTTACTTTGAGATTTAAACTTGTTAATTGTAATTTGGACATGAGATAAAGTGAAATTGGACTTAAGTATGATAATCGATTCACATCTATTCTAGTTTCCATCTTGGATCTTGACATTTGGGAATATTGCTATGAAATCAGTTTGGACCTATTCATGTTGAAAATCAAACTCTTTCATGTCCATAACATTATCATGCCTGTGATGTTGAATCAGTCTATTATTTACAAGTTTGGGACTATCACCTTGTGCCACGACTATCACCTTATTATGCTAGATTTGAAATTCTATTATTTTCTATATGCCAGTGGTGTTGTAACCAATTATCTCAAGTTATATCATGCTAGTCTTGTAATCCCTTTTATCACCTTATGCTCGTCCTTTTTGCCTATTATTGTTTTGATGTTATTCTCTTTATTTCTGGATTTGGATTTAATTGTAATCTGGATTGATTCACGTTTACATGCGATGGGAATACGATTTGGGTAGATTAGGAAAAACATGAATTGGTTATGAACATGAATCATGAACTTGATAATAGGCATAAGTTGAAACTTGACATGAAACTGGCCATGAAACTTAACACGAACTTGACATGAAATTTGAACATAGACATGACACTAAAATGAACTTGAAAATGGCCAACTCGAGGTTAGGTTGAGTATGCAGTGTAACTCTGCCCGGAACCGCCCGGCAAATCCAGTTACTGCAAACAATAGGATCCAATGTGGGTAGTTGGTCATATCGTGCTTGAAACCCGAGGTTAGACTGAGTTGTGGTGTAATTCTGCCCGGAACCGCCCGACATATCCAGTGACCACAACAACAGGTCTGATGTGAGAGATTGGGGTAAATTAATGCCACATGATAGGGTTAAGTCATAAACATGAAAGACAACACTTAACCAACTTGACACATGATTGGTGGGGTTAAGTCATGAAATTGAAAGAAAACACTTAACCAACTTGACATGCGAGACTGATAAGGGTTAAGTCACGAATTTAAATGACAACACTTAACCTATTGGACGGAAACCCTAGTTACGCGGTCCATTTCAGTAGTAACCCACTAGATGTATCATGGAACCCTCGAACTAGGCAGGGTAGGGCACGATTACTGGGCTGATTATAAGCAACACGAACGACGACTGAGTTGGTGCGCCAGTGTAGGTTCAGGCGGACTATGGTTGTGCACGTAGTTCGGAGTTGAAAAAGCAGGATTTGGGCATCAGTAGGTTTACACTGTGCATGCTTGATTTGTGTCGGTGGTTGGCACCCTAGGGCTTGATACACCCTATGGTGTATCTAGCACAAGTGACTACATTTTTGATAGGGTCGTATGACACAAACACATGACGAGCTAGAACTTATAGGGAGCCGATCGATTAATGGATCGTTCCGTAGGACCCCGAAATGGGTCATTTCATGATATTGGGCCAGGGGATCATTTCATGGTTAATATATGACATGGGTTTGGGATACAAGTACAGTTCGTGCAGTGAATCTTGAACATGCGATGCTATACTTGATTTACACTTGAATTATCATGCTATCTTAGTCTATCTTGCCCATCTTGACTGCATCCTTATGTTTACTTTCAGTTTACACATGTCATGTTACCTTTACCTGTTTTTATGCTGAAAGTCACTAGGACTTACCAGTCTTTATGACTGACCCATTTTCTTTCGCTCTTTTTCTTTCGTCCCCCCCCCCAACGTTCTCAGGGAGGAATCTCTAGCACTTAGCTTGGATTTCGCTTGCTCTCGGTTCAGCTCATGTACGGTTTGATCTTGAGCTATGTTATGGCTGCATTTATGCTACCTTTGGGGAATTAAGCTACTTTTTTTGTTTTAAGTTTTATGCTTCTTTATTTATTCAAGGCAGAACTTGTTGTAATGGAAAATGATAGTTGGTACTTTAGATGTAAAAGGCTTTGACTATTTTGAGAGTAATGAAATTTAGCTTTTGATTCTTCTGTTGTTTTATTTATGTTTTGTCTTGTAATATTTCTGTGTTTGTTTACCTCAATAACGCTCCTCCAAAACTAGTGCATTCCCTTTGTGAGTGACCCTAGCGGAGGTGGGGTGTTACAATTACAAAATAGGCATGTTGCATCACCTTATTTAGGACCGTTGTGTTAGTAACTGACACAAATAACATTATGTGCGATGGTTCATATTTGAAAACCATAGCAGTTATACTATCATTAGATTTAGAAAATAAAATAAAATAATAATATGCTATTGTTTTTATCTACAACTGTAGCAAAACATGTTGCGACCATTCTATTTCTAAGGGTAGCGAGTAATTTTTAATTGCCTAACTACTGTACCTACCCATTACTCCAATTCGTTGTCTGCAGTTCCATCTTTTCGTTCACTTCCTCCTTTTGCAAAATTAATAAATTACTGACCTTAAAATCTATTACCGCCATCACCGATCGAAGCTTCCTCTGTGTCTGCTAATAAATTAACGAACCCTATAATTCAACTGCTTTCTTCACTTGACCAACCCAAAATATCACTAAAGTCCTTTATACATTGAGCATAACCCTAATATCTCGTTCTTTTCGATAATAAAGCCCTAATTAGGTCAACTTCTCCATGCATTCCTGTCATTGGAAGCTAGTTGTAGAGTTACCCCAATCGGCCTCATAGGTGTAGGCATGGTTCTAGAATAGCAAAGAGATTTTTAAGTATTGCACAACATCCATCCATCATTGGTTTCTTTAGAGAAGAGTGAATTGGATAAAAATTTCATAACACTAAGCAGATTTCGGTTTTGAAATGAGATGATTTGCTATTTGAGCCTAGTACATATTTTTAATGTTAGCTTACTTTATGACTTCTTTTTAATGCTAGCACAAGACAGCGCATCCACAAAACGTTGCAGATTCACCTTCTTCTTCCTCTTCATTTCTATCTACGATATAGCATCATCAAATTATAAATTCTAGAGTATTCTTGATTGGATCAAAGCAGTACAAACTTTGAATCCGATTCCACTGTTCCAAGGCTTTATTAAATCCTGAAAGTCAATAGTTCGATAATCCATTTGTACCTAGTGGATTGAACTATTGTCTGAAAGAATTTGCTCTGCAAATCCTTAAAGTTTGAAGTACGAAAATCATACGACGATCATCATCATCTGATAAGCGTCTCAAACCACAAAATCCCCAATAAATTTTCAGACAATATCTCAATCATGGAAGGTTTGAGTGCATTGCAAGTTATGAATCGGCATTTGACGAAGTTGTGGCGTTTTGATGGCGAAAAATTCACTCGTCGGCAAGAGACGATGAAGTTCTTCCTTATCACTGTGAAGTTGTTCTATATCTTGGAAAACGATTTGGAAATTATACCATGGGAAACCGCTGATGAGGATGCCGCTCTTAAAGAGAAACGAGCTAAGCGCAAAGAGGACGATTTTCTGTACAAAGGGCATATTCTGAATGCATTGTTTACTCCAGCCTACAATGCTCATAGGACCTTAGAAACTACAAAGGAACTCTATACTGCTTTGGAGAGCAAGTATCACATATCCGAGGCAAGTAATTAAAAAATTCTTATTTGTAATTTTATAGATTTGAAAATGGTCGCCAACAAGTCCATAATTGGATAAGTGAGTGAAATCTTACTGTTGGTGAATCAACTTAAAGATGACGATATTGATCTCCCTGAATCTTTTGTTATTGGAGTTATTATTTCGAGACTCCCAAATTCTTGGAATAATTATATGAAAAAATTGAAACATGCGGAAACGGATTATAATTTAGATGGTTGACAGCGTCATCTTCGTATTGAAAAGGATTCTCGTAAATGCGAACTAGATGATAATCCGCAAATTGAGTCTCAGGCTAAGGAAAATAATATTGAAAAAAGTGATAAATTGAATCCTAAGAATGAGACATAGTTTAAGAAGAATGGTGATTCCAAGAACAAAAGGAAGGGTGCCTGTTAGTATTGTAACAAACCCAACTACTATGCCCGAGACTATTGTCTTTGGAAGAAACAACAAAAATCGAATGTGGTCAAAGAAAAGCTTATGGCTGTCGTACAAGAGGCGAACTCTGTTAATGGCATTGATAATGATTGGTGGCTTGATACTGGAGCAACCACTCATGTTTGTAAAAACCATAATTTGTTTAAGACTTACGAAGAAAACAAAGTCGCAAGCAAAGTTCTGGGAAAAGGCACAACTGAACTTACATTCACCTCTGGGAAAGTTCTTACATTAGTAAATGTATTTTATGTACCTGATATGTGTAAGAATTTGGTTTCTGGATACCTTCTTAACAAAGGAGGGTTCAAGATGGTGCATGAGTCTGATAAGTTAGTTTTTTCCGAGAAAAATAAATTTATTGGATAGGGATATTCTTGTAACGGCATGATTAAGTTGAATCTAATGAAGAAATCTTCTGCTTATATTGTTCATTCTATTAATCTGTGGCATGGTAGATTAGGACACGTTAACTATAAATCTCTTAGAAATATGTATAAATTAGGATTAATTTCTGATTGTAATTTCGATTCCATCTCTAAATAATAAATTTGTGTTCAAGCAAAAATACACTGGAAATCCTTTAAATCTATAGAAAGAATCCGGTCTGCTTGATTTAATATATAGTGATGTGGGTGACTTAAAAAGTCATATCACCTATGGTGGTAACCAATACTATATAACATTTATTGATGATTATATTAGATATGCATATGTATATCAAATGAAATTGAAAGATGAAGCCTTTGACAAATTCAAATTTTACAAAGTAGAAGTCGAAACATGATTAGGAGTTAAAATTAGAGTGTTACATTCAGCTCATGGTGGTGAATATTTTTCAAATGAGTTCACTTTGTTTTGTAAACAAAATGGTATAATTCACCAATGTACTGCCCCGTCTACACCACAAAAAAATGGTATTGCTGAGAGGAAAAATAGAACTTTAGTAGAAATGGTTAACGCCATGCTCATTAGTTCTAATTTACCTTATGACCTATGGGGTGATGCTATGTTATCTGCATGTTACATTTTAAATAGAGTACCACTTAAAAAGATTAATATTACCCCTTATGAATTATGGTTTAATAGAGAACCTAACCTTACCAGACTTAAAGTTTGGGGTTGCTTAGCGTATTTTAGAAAACCTAACCCTAAATGACCAAAGTTAGGAAATAGGGCATTTAAGTGTGTTTCATAAGATATTCTCTTAATAGTATAACTCATAGGTACCTTATTCTTGACACCTTAGATGTTATAGAATCTGTAGATGTAGAATTCTTTGAAAATCAAACTATTGAGAATCCATTGACATCATCTAGTCCAGAACCAACTATGACTAATGATATCAATGACGATGATTATGCTCCTGCTCAAAACAGCAAGGAAGTGTCAGTACCAGATAATAGTACTGAACATAGAAGAAGTAAAAGAGCGAGAATAGAGAAGGACTGTGGCCCTGACTTCATAACGTATCTCGTAGAAGGCAATAAGGACGAAGTCCTTTATGTGACAAGATATGTAATGAATGTCGATGATGATTCCAAAACGTATTCTAAGGCTATGAGTTCTAGAGATTCTAAATTTTGGAAAGAAGCTATCAATGACGAAATGAATTCCAAAATGTTAAACCAGACTTGGGTTTTATCTGATTTACCTCCTAGTACTAAACCTGAAGGATGTAAATGGATATTCAAGAAAAAGTTGAATACAAATGGATCCATTGATAATTTAAAGCCAGACTAGTCCCTAAAGGATATAAACAAAGACAAGATGTAGATTATTTTGATACGTCTGCTTCGGTCGCTCGCATATCCTCAATACGCTGTTTAATAGCATTTGCATCAATTCATAATTTGGTCATACATCAAATGGATGTAAAGACAGCTTTTCTAAATGGAGATTTAGAAGAAGAGATATACATGGAACAACCTGAAGGTTTAATAACCTGAGGCCAAGAAAAGAAAGTTTGTAAATTAGTCAAATCACTTTATGGCTTGAAGCAAGCTCCCATGCAGTGGCAAGAGAAGTTTGATAAAGTTTCTCTATCATTTGGATTCATTGTTAATGATGCAGATAAATGTATTTATAGCAAATCGGATAACAATGGTTATGTTATAATATGTTTATACATTGATGACATGCTAATATTTGGTTCTAATATATCATGTGTGAATGAAACCAAAAAAGTTTTTATCTTCTAAATTTGATATGAACGATCTAGGAGAGGCTGATGTAATTTTAGGAATTAAAATCATTAGGAAAGCGGGGGAGTTATTACTAACTCAATCGCATTATATTGAGAAGTTCCTAAAGAAGTATGGTCATTATGATGACAAACCAGCACCAACTCCTTTAGATCCAAGTATCAAGTTAGAAAAGAACACTGGACATACCATTTCTCAATTGGAGTATTCTAGTGTTATAAGGAGTCTTATGTATGCTATGCATTGCACTAGACCCGACATCGCACATGCTATAAGTGTATTGTGTCTATTTACAAGTAACCCAGGTTTCGAACATTAGAAAGAGATTTCCAGAGTTTTAGCTTATTTGAAGGGAACCATTAACTATGGCTTATCTTATGGAGGATACCCTGCTATAATAGAAGGATATAGTGATGCAATCTAGAACAATGTAGAATCCAAATCCAAGTCTACGACTGGATGGATATTCACATTAGGAGGCATTGTTGTATCTTGGGCTTCCAAGAAGAAGACCTGTATAACTGATTCAATTATGTTGTCAGAATTAATTGCCTTAACAGATGCACGTAAGGAAGAAGAATGGCTTAGGAATTTGTTAATGGAAATCCCATTGTGGAAGAAGCCATCTCCAGCAGTCTTGATTAATTGTGATAATCAAGCGACAATATATAATGTCTCAAATAAGACATATAATGGAAATTCTAGACATGTGAGTCTAAGACATCAGATGGTAAGACAGTTACTCAAAAGTGGAGTTATAACTGTTGACTACATAGAAACGAAGAAGAACTTCCCTTACCCACTTACTAAAGGTCTTCCAAAGGCTATGGTTTTTATAAAGTCAAAAGAAATGGGACTAAGGTCTGTGAATGAAGATTGATCATCCTTAACAGAAACCCAACTTGTGTCTTGAAAAGGATAGACACAGTTCAATGTGTACCAACAAGTTAAGAGTATGATTATGGAACACCAAATCAATTATCCCATAATGCTTAGTGTTGGATTATGCATGAACAAAGGATGGATACATATCCTTAATAAGTCTAGAAACCTTAAAAGGTGTCTTGCAGAAACACCTTAAGAGACTTACCAATATGAGTACGGAAATAAGGTCGTTTCCTAGTAAAGTAAGACAGCTTTCTAAAGTAGACTCATGAACCAAGATTAAAGCACATGGCCATTAATGTGCTGAGTAATACAGAACACTCTAACCAAGGAATACAACATGTGTGATTGTTCCGGTTTTTATCATTAAGGGATACTTGGTTCAAGATTAGTTCACCATAGGATCTCAATAGAGCTTTGAATGGTTTACACTAAGTAAATTTTCAAATCCAAAAGAAACCATTTATTTATGTGTTGTTTCCACGATGATGCAAAACTTGATCTTAGAACTACATAGGCTTGATCCCACTTGGGTATGTAGGAAGTTACACTGGTGATTCGGCCGTCCACTTTATTTATTTTCATTATTTTGAAAATTGGGGGAGATTGTTAGAAAATTTTCAAATTCATGTTTTGGGTATGGGATTTTATTTTGAAGAGAAGTAAGAAAGAAGGAAGAAGTAGAGAAATGCTCTTTGTCCCACATTGTAGAATATATAAGGGTATGCCTCTATATATACAAAGGCTTAGTATATTATATTAAAAGAAGAGAAGGGAGAGATAAGGCTATAGCATGAGCATTTCATGCATATTAAATATTTAATGGTCAAAAGATGGGTCTTGGGCCTTGGGGCTCTCGGGGTCTCGTGATCAGTTGGTCCGTGAGTAATGCCGATGGGCTGGACCATTGTAGTTTTGAATTGGGACGTGCGAATTTAAATTCGAGACGCTTTGAAGCATTACAAATGAAGAGGCGTATCATTTTGAATTCAAACGAATGGATGTGTCATTGTACCGATGGATATAGCTGTTGTAAACGGTAGTAACGCTTCGCTAAAAGGATGCCTTTTCCTTGTTATAAATAGCGACGCTCAGAGAGTGTTTCGAATTTAATTCTTAAATCATCTTCTACCTCCTCCAGAATCTGCAACATACAGAAAGCATGACAAACACTGTTTATTTGTGATGCCTCAAAGGTGTTGCAAAATCCACAAAAAGTTGCAGATTCGTCTTCTTCCTCTTCATTTCTATCTACTATATAGCATCATCAGATTATAAATTCTAGAATGTTCTTGATCGGATCAAAGTCGTACAAACTTTGAATTCGATTTCGTTGTTCCAAGGCTTTATGGAATACTGAAAGTCAATAGTTCGATAATCCGTTTGTACCTAGTGGATTGAACTATTGTCTGAAAGAATTTGCTCCGCAAATCCTTAAATTCTAAAATACGGCAATCATACGACGATCATCATCATCCGATATGCGTCTCAAACCACAAAATCCCCAATAGGATGACATTACTGACTATACTTTAAATATTAAGAAAATATATAATTGTAGATAATGGAATGGTCAATGTGATTTAGATCTTAATCATACTTTGGTATTATATTATATAACTTAATGTTTAAGATCAATATGTATTTGACATTTTTGGCATTAATTTCGATCAATGATTTTATATACATTTTCATTTAATGGCACACAGGAAATAGGTGGATGCAAAAAAATGTAGATCTGGTTCAAGTTCAATACATTTTCATTTAATGACACATAGGAAATAGGTAGATGCAAATAATTGTAGATCTGGTTCATGTGAACCTGACCAATCTCAAGAGAGGAAACGACTGCCATTGATGATGCTCTTTATTGTTTTGAGCAGGTGATTAAATGATTTTCTCTTCATTGTAGGTAGCTAAGACTAATGTTCCCTGATCAAACTTTATGTGATATATAAATGTTATTCTTAATTATATTAATTATATTTATTTTAATGCTCATGCGATATGAATTTTAAGCGCAATAATCTAAGATGCACCTTGAAGCTTTCTTTTATTACGAGGTACATATATTATTTTAAAATGTTACTGCCATTTTCTACTTTAGGTAGATTATTACATCAACCTAGCTGGATTTATTTGTGAATCATTTATTTCATAAACATATTTTGGGTAATACTCATGGAACGAAATAATCTGTTGCATCACAATTGCATTTGTGTCTGGTGGTGCATAATTTTGTTTTGAGTGGTTTATGTGAACGCTCAGGTTCCTCTTGCAGTTGCATTTATTTGATATAAGTATGATGTATGTATCAATTCAATTTCTGCCACAAAGTTACTTATCATGTATTGCGGTTACTTTTAATGAATATGTTAAATATTTACTGCATAAATTTTTAGTTATGTGTAGTAATTTGTATATTTAGTTGACTTTGAGGAATACCATACATCGACTTGTATATTTGATAAAATCAGTCATGTCCGACTTGGTTTACTTAGTCAGTTCTAAGATATTTTATTTTTTTGCAACCAATAAAATAAACTTTTTGCATGAATCATCATTGTATCTTTGATGACATTTTATACCCTTCAATTAAGGTGCACTTTCTAATATTGATTGCAAATTTATGCTTTCTTTTTTCTTTAAAGAATGACACATGATCTATCAATACGCTATAAGTAGCTTATAGACAAAAATAAATTTGGCTATGGAAAAAATAATTGTTGCGATTTATTTTATACAACACTGATGGAAGAGTAATGTGTTTCATAATTGTGTAAGCTGATATCTATAAGGTACTCTAGAATTTGATGGAGTGTTTTTCTGGAAAATGTGTGTTAATGCAATGCAAGTTTTCTCAACAAGTATCAGTTTATTGTACAAAGTTATTGTGGTAGTTAATAAGAACAGTATTATACAATTGAACTATAAAATTAAGAACTGAGTATAGGGAATTTTGGACCATAAGTATCTTATAGACAAAAATAAAATTGGTTATGGAAAAAAATATTTGTTGCGATTTATTTTATACAACAACACTGATGGAAGAGTGGAGTTTTGTAGTTTTGTAATCTAATATCTATTAGGTATCCTAAGAATATGATACCTTTGTCTGGAAAAAAGTATGTTAATGTAATGCAAGTTTTCCCAATATGTATTAGTTGATTGTATAAAGTTTGTGGTAGTTAATTAGAACAATATTTTTACAGTTGAAATGTAAAAGTAAGAACTAAATGAAGGTGATTGGTAAATTTAAAATGGTAACGAGTAATAGTGCTGAAAATCCCATATATGTAATATGTATTTATGCTGAGTCATTTAACAAATATATCTTTTTTATACAATCAAATGATTGACTTTGCAACTTCATTTATATGGATTTGCAACTTCCTTTGTTTTCATACACTGTTATGAATGCCTCAAATGTAGAAATACTGAAATGAATTAGTTCAGTTACTCGGTATTTGCGGTGAAGATCGTCGGTGCATCATGTGTACTTTTTTGCCGAAGCCACAAATAAGTGTGGGTTTTTGATTTAATATAAATAATTGGTTGTTTCCATACCTCCTCCACAAGGGAAGCCAAGCTTTAATGGAAAAAAATTTGATGTCATTTATTCTTTTGGTCATATTTGTGGTTTTTTTGGTCTCAACACCATGGTCATATATGTTGTTTTTTGGTATAATGTTAAGCAAAACTTATAATTGTATAATTGTTTGTCTAACATTAACTTCATACCAAACGCTCTAACCATCGAAGGAAAAATTATAAGAAATAAACAAGAGGAGATTACAAAATCTCAACATATGGAAATTCTTCTGTAAAATCTAAGGTGCATACGGGAAGTGGGGCTGAAGAGTCTGGCCATAGTGCTAAGCGGTGGTAAAGCAAAGGGAGTCATAAATTGAATTCTCCAAGTAAACAAAGGTCGTTTCATAGCCATTTCAGATACAACATAAATAAGAATCTTGGCACTACATCGGAAAGCCCTCCAAGCAAGTCAGTTTTTTTTCTTCTTTGGGTCAACACCCCCTGAAAATAATGGGTGCATTTCTTTTCAATGTACTTAAGTTCTTCTTATTTAAATTTTTTGTCATAATAAGATTTTATGAGTATGTTAAGTATGTTATTTCAAACCTTATGATCATTTTTTATGTTTGCTACTCATTTCGAAGGTTTAGCTTGTCTGTTAGTGCGAAAATTCATCCTTCTTTGAACTTCCACAGCCTAAATGTTACATAATATTTGGTGATAAGTGGATATAGTTACAAACTATTTTTTCTGCAATGGTGTGTTGTAACAACCTGCATTTTCAACCGCTTCAAGTTGGTAGTTAAACCAACTTAAACTGCTCGAAACGACAGATTGTTATTGCTTATGAGGTTTAACATAATCAACACACAGTGTCACAGAAAATGATAACATGCAACAGACTAATTTTTACAAAAATATCAGAGTTTTACAATATTTTTACACAGCGGAAAATACGTAGTTTTTACATAAATAAAATTTATAGCAAATTTGTGAAATCTATGCATGTGCGTCTTCACTTGTCTCAAACTTCGCTAGCCGACATATTTAGATCTGCAACACTCGGGTCTGACCCAAGAATTTCATGCAAAATACAATACACAAAACACTCGAGTCAGGATTAATCTTTGTTCATGTAAATCAACTTCAATAAAATACTAAAATATAACAATTAATCCTATCTTGTATAAGAGGTTCTAAAATTTATGTATGGATGGTTTGATTGCCAAGCAATCATGATTAACATAAAAAAAATCGATCATACTATCAATTAACATGCATTTCCAGTTTAACACTTGACAAAAATATATGCTCAGGATTTACTAGTATTCTGAAAGCAATATAAAGTCCAACAATATGCATTTTCAGGCAAGTAAGACAATACATCAAATTTATAGACATCGAAGCATGAATATGTTTCAGGGCTCAAATAAACAAAGGCCATAACATGCGTTCAGAAGTAGTACCGGCAAATGCATGAAGTAAAAGCCAAGATATCCAACTAACAAATTTTTTAGAATAAGCCTATATATATTTATTTGCAGTTTGCTAACAAAATTTTTAGAATACGGCAGTATATTTTTATATGCGCTTTGCTTATCTTTCCAATCAGACATGTGTAATTTCTAGTCTCTAATTGGTAGTACACAAAAGTTAAAACAAAGGAGATTGTTTGACTAAAATTTGAGAATTTGATTCTGGAAAATTTTGAAATCCATTTCTAATTTTTGAAGAAAAAGATTAGTAGTATTTACAAGTATTTTCGAATAAAAATGTTTGAGTTAATTTTTTGAAATGTTTTCAAAAAGGAAAATATATGAATGGAAAACCCACTTCTGTCGCTAGAAAATAATTTCAATGATAATTTAACTTCATTGGAATTTATTTTCGAGTCTCAAAGTGGGGGATACAACTTTAATAACTTTGCTACTTGTTTATCTTGGTTAAACGAAGCTTGATTTGCGAAGCATGATTTGATATGCAAAAATATATGTATATTTTGAACGACTGAAAGAAAATCTGGAATTGATTCTCGAGTTTAGTCGAATGGTAATCCTATGTATTTAGTGTAATTATACATCTTGAAGAAATATATTGATAGGAAATGACTGAATTCATGATTTCCAATTATTGAATTGAAAAAATGATTTTTCCAACTATCAGAATAATCCAATCCTTTGTTGACCAAGATTTGAGTTTTGAGCGAGTATAATTTATAATAAGCTCAAAACAAGTAAAATATCAGAAGTGCAATGAAGAAATTGTAAGTATGAAAATTTGAAATAACTTAAATAAAATTTTGTTCTGAGGAATATTTTAACAGAAGTGATAATTGAGAAAAATTATGTTATCGTGACTTTGTGAATCAAATGGTTTTGATATTAAATTGCAAACTTAGATTGTTGTGTTAAAATATTTAAATTGAAGGTATAAATCAACTTAACTACTTCAATGAGTGGCTTTAATTTGTTGAAATTTAGTTTGGTTGTTTGAAAGTTGAAGATAAATGGAAGGTTTAAATGATTTAAAATTTGAATTGGTTAGCTGAAGGATTCTATTAAGTTTAATGGTTTTGATAGATTAAATGGAAAATTTAACTTATGAAGAATTGATTTAAGGGTTGAATTAAATGTTTGAAAATTTGAAGCTAATAATGTGGAATGAATGAAGAATTCAAACTTCAAATGTAAATTGAAGATGAGAAATTGAAAGGAAATTTGAGTTGTGATCTAACTTGAACATTTGGTTCAAGCTGAAAGGTTTCCAATTGAATCTTTAGTTAAAATTAAGTTTAGCTTTGATAGCGGAATTAATGTCAACTAAAATTTTGAAAGTTCGGAAAATTGATTCAGGTTGGAACATTACTTGAAAATTTGTGTTGTTCATTTTACAATTATTATACATCGTTTTATTTGAACTAGAGGATTAAAATTATTTATCTTGTTTAATAATTCTATACCAAATCTATTTTTATTCTAAGAAATTTTGTAAACTCTTTTGTATCAAAACTTGTTATATTTTAGATCTATTTTATAAAACCTACCTAATTTTATGCAAACTTATTTTTTTCAAAAACATGTTTATTTTACTCAAACCTATTTTATTTCAAGCTTTTTATTTTACTTAAACAATTTTGTACTTAATTATTTTAAAATAGAAATATTTAATTCTAATTCAAGCAATTTAGTCTGAAATTATTGAATGTAAAGATTCAATTGAATAATGATATTTGTGATATGTAACCCAAATTGAAAGTGAAGTTTAAATAATGAATTGAATGTCAATATAAACTAGATTTGAAATGATACTGAATATTCAAATCAATTATGAAATCAAAAATAAATTGATATTGAAATGAAAATTTTGAAGATTTATCGACTTATGAATATTGTGATTTGAAATGTTTGAAACTAATATGACTTATATAAGCATGAGATTAATTCAAAAACCACAGATTTGGAAGATAACTGATTGAAATAATAGTCTTATATAATAGAATTTATATGAGAATGATATGTTAGAAAAACATGATTTGAAAAGAAAATTTTATGTAAATTGCTACATATGTAAAGTGCGATATATGTGAAACGTGAAATGAAGTACTATATATATTTAGTATGTATGTTTTCCAAATGAAGATATGGGAAGTGCCTTCCATTGAAAATCGAAAATCGTAGCTACGTTGGTGCTCCATTGATTGGAGTATTCATTGATATTGGAATCCCACTCGGTGGGATCATGTTGATTATTATTACTTATATGTTCTAGCATAATTCGAGGGATGCGATGACTATTCGAGGGGTGCGATGACTATAGTTACAAGCGATTCCAATGGAATAGTTACGCAATTGCCGCGTAAATGCGATCTAGAAGCGGTAGTGAAATTCGATGGCGCGATGGTTATAGTTATAAGCGATTCCATTGGGATAGTGGCGTAATCACCATGTAACTGCGATCGATGGAAACAACCATAGCGAAATTCGAGGGGCGTGACACCGATGGTTTCAAGCGATTCTACTGGGATAGTAGTGTAACCACCGAGTAATCGCGATCCATGGGGAACGTATTTTCCATATCTATTTTAAATGTTTTAAGTATTTTCACTAGTATTTGAAGCAAGTATATTTAGTACTTATAGATTTTAGTCATGCGCATGGCCAGCGTATGCCTAACGTCCATAAGAATGACAATAAACTTGTTAAACTTCGAGTTATCAAGTATTTTCAAACATTAAATAAAAAATCAATAACCTGCAATTAAATTTATATAATTTCAACATAATAAACTAAGAAAGAAAAGTTTTAAATGTCTTCAGAAATACAATAGCTCTGGATCATTAACAAAATACATATTTCTAATTTCAAAAGTTACTTCAAACACGAGAATCATATTTTTAAAATTTAAGTTTTGTTAAATAATTTAAGTGGTGACCATAAGAAAACTTGAACTTTAATAAAAGTGTTTGAAATAAAGATTGTGAATTTAATAAATAGATTTATAACAAATGAATTTAATTAATAATATAAGGACGAATTTTTGAATTTAAAATCCTATAATTTATTTTGTTCCAAACTTTTTAAAATTTGTATAAGTAAGAATATTTTTTGTTACATACATAAGCATATTTTTTTAACAACCTCTCCTTTCCGAGGACGAAAAGTTCTGAGTGGGAGAAGAATGTAACATTTCGTAAAATTTGACCATTTAGGTTGTTAAATTAAATTATTGAATTTAAAATGGTATTAAATAAAATTATGATGTTATTAATGAAATTTATTAATTTTTGCGGAAAGATTGATTGAAATTAATGTGTGCATTCTAGATGAAATAAGTACATACATGTATATATATTTGGGTATCATCTTTAATTCTTTCCCTGTTTGTTCAAAATGTAATTTTTTGAATTCAAAACGTGCATTACATGTCCAATTAAACCTTCATTAATTAATTTAATTTTCATTGTAAATTACACATTTATTTCATTCCTTTATATATTTATTTATTTCCATTCATTCTATCAATTTCATTCGTTCACTCCATTTTCACGCATGCATGTGTTTCTTATCGCATCATAGTAAAATGTTGGACATAATAATAATAATAATGATAATAATAATAATAATAATAATGATGATGAATTGCATGAAATAAGAACCTACGTTATGTTACATCTTACCTCCGATCTCGTCCCCTTCTTTTGTATTTCTACAACAACTTTTCAATATTTATCTTTCCAACCTTTCATGCACGTATTTTCATACATAAAAAAGGTTATAACGTGTAAAAAAAATTCCGTTGGCATGCTGCATTTCATGAATGCATGCAACATGCATTATATTTGGCATGCTTTTTCAATTTGGTAAATGGACACATTAACAACATGCATTATATTTGGCATGGTTTTCCAATTTGATAAATGAGCTCATTAACAACATGCATTATATTTGGCATGTTTTTTCAATTTGATAAATGGGCACATTAACAACATGCATTATATTTGGTATGCTTTTTCAATTTGATAAATGGGCACATTTACAACATGTATTATATTTGGCATGCTACGTTTCATGAATCCACGCATCCATTGATTAAAGAGAAATAAACGGGCATATTAACAATTTTGTAAATATCATTCAAATCTTGGAATTAGTAATTGTAAATACTCATTCTTCCGCCATCTAGGGATGCGTGAAAGGGGGTTCAAATTGTTCTGAATTTACATATATCAACCTTTCATTAGAAAAGAGGGTTTCCTCATTTCCATATTTTTCTTCATCTTCCTTCAAAACAAACGATTCATATTAGAAAAAAGGTGTCGTATGTGTAGATGAAAGGTCTGAAGCTCAAAAGCCTTCCCACTTGTGTTTTCCTCACCTCATTATAACAGGATAATGTGCCCACCTTCCCATTTTATTTCTTCCTTCCACTGCAAATCGAAGGTTCAACCTCTATCGTCATTAATCTCATACTCCAACACAATCAAAATCCACATCGCTGTTTAAGGTGAGTTATTTGTTCATGATTCACTTTATTTTAAGTAGATTAACCTCAATATTAAACTTAAAATATGACAGTGAACACCTTGATTTTTGATTTTTTTGATTGGTTGAGATTATTGATAGTTGAATTCAAATTTCATATGTACATAATTAGAGTGATGTAATTGTTTTGTCTCATTTTGAATTATTGTATGTGTTTTATGGGCATTAATATTTTTAGTTTTATACCGACCCTGCTTAGTTGAGATCTAAAATATAATTGTATACATGCAAATTTTGATCACTATATATATATATATATATCCCTTTAGTGTACTACCAATTAGAGCCCAGAAATTACACTTGTCTGACTGGAAAGATAAGCTAATCGCATACAAAAATATACTACCTTATTCTGAAAATTTTGTTATCAAATTGCATATAAATATACATTGGCTTATTCAAAAAAAATTGTTAGTTGGACATCTTGCCTTTTACTTCAGTCATGTGGCTGTACTACTTCTAAATGCATATTGTGGCCTTTGTATATTTGAGCCTTGAAATATTTATGCTTCACTGTCTATAAATTTGATGTATTGTCTTATTCGCCTGAAAATGCATGTTTTTGGACTTTATATTGCTTTCGGAACAGTAGTATCTCCTGAGCATATACTATTGTCAAGTGTTAAACTGGAAATGCATGTTAATCGATAGTATGATCGTTTTTTTATATTAATCATGATTGCTTAGCAATCAAACCATCCATACGTAAATTTTAGAACCTCTTATACAAGATATAGGATTAACTGTTATATTTTAGTATTTTATTGAAGTTAATTTACTTGAACAAAGATTAATCCTGACTCGAGTGTTTTGTTTTTTCATGAAATGCTCGGGTCAAACCAAGTGTTGTTGATCTAAAGATTTCAGCTAGCGAAATTTGAGACACGTGAAGACGCACGTGCATAGATTTGACAAATTTGCTATGAAATTAATTTATGTAAAAGCTATGTATTTTCCGCTGCGTAAAAATATTGTAAAACTCTAATATTTTTGTAAAATTTATTCTGCTGCATGTTATAATGTTCTGTGACTCTGTGTGTTGATTATGCTAAACCTTATAAGCAATAACAATATGTCATTTCGAGCAGTTTAAGTTGATTTAACTACCGACTTGAAGCGGTCGAAACAACATATTGTTATTGCCTACGAGGCTTAACATAATCAACACATAGAATCACAGAACATGATAACATGCAGCAGAATAATTTTAAAAAAATATCCGAGTTTTACAATATTTTTACACAGTGGAAAATACATAGCTTTTACGTAAATAAATTTACAGCAAATTTGTCAAATCTATGCATGTGCTTCTTTATATGTCTCAAACTTCGCTAGCTGAAATCTTTAGATCTACAACACTCGGGCCTGACCCGAGCATTTCATGCAAAACACTAAACACTCGAGTCAAGATTAATCTTTGTTCAATTAAATTAACTTCAATAAAATACTAAAATATAACAGTTACCTATCCTGTATAAGAGGTTCTTAAATTTACGTATGGATGGTTTGATTGCCAAGCAATCATGATTAATATAAAAAAAATCGATCATGCTATCAATTAACATGCATTTCCAGTTTAACACTTGACAAAAGTATATGCTCAGCATATACTAGTATTCCAAAAGCAAAATAAAATCCAACAACATGATTTTTCAGGCAAATAAGACAATACATTAAATTTATAGGCAGTGAAGCATAAATATGTTTTAGGTGCAAATGTACAAAGGTCACAACATGCGTTCAGAAGTAGTGCAGGCACATGCCTGAAGTAAAAGTCAAAATGTCCAACTAACAAAAATTTTAGAATAAGCCAATATATATTTATATGCAGTTTGCTAACAAAATTTTCAGAATACAGCAGCATATTTTTATATGCGATTTACTTGTCTTTCCAGTCAATCAAGTGTAATTTCTGGTCTCTAATTGGTAGTACAAAAAAGGGATGGATATATATACATATACATATATACATATATATATACTTATTTATTTATATAGTGATCAAAATTTGCATGTACACAATTATATTTCAGATCTCAACTAAGAAGGGCCAGTTTAAAACTAGAAATATTAACAACCATAAAACACATACAACAAGTTCAAATTGAGACAAAACAAGTACAACACTCTAATTTTGTACATATTAAATTTCAATTCAACTATCAATAATCCTAACCAATAAAAAAAATCAAAAACCAAGGTGATCATTATCATATTTTAAGTTTAATATTGAGCTTAATCTACATAAAATAAAGTAAATCGTGAGATAATAACTCACCTTAAACAGCGGTGTGGGTTTTGATTGTGCTGGAGTACGAGATCAACGGCGATGGAGGTTACAACTTCGATTTGTGGTGGAAGAAAGAAATAAAATGGGAAGGTGGGCACATTATCATGTTATAACGAGGTGAGGAAAATGCAAATGGGAAGGCTTTTGAGCTTTAAACCTTCCACCTACTCATGCGACACTTTTTTTAGTACGAATCATTTGTTTTGAGGGAAGATAAAGAAAATTATAGAAATGAGAAAACCCCCTTTTCTAATGAAAGATTGATATATGTAAATTTAGAACAATTTGTAGCACCTTTCACGCGTCCCTAGATGGCGGAGTAACGGGTATTTACAATTACTAATTCCAAGATTTGAATGATAATTTACAAAATTGTTAATGTGCCCATTTATTTCTCTTTAACCAACGTATGCATGGATTCATGAAATGCAGCATGACAAATATAATGCATATTTTTTATGTGCTCATTTATCAAATTGGAAAAGCACGCCAAATATAATGCATTTTGTTAATGTACCCATTTATTAAATTGAAATAGCATGCCAAATACAATACATGTTGTTAATGTGTCCATTTATCAAATTGAAAACGCATGCCAAATATAATGCATGTTGTTAATGTGGCCATTTATCAAATTGAAAAAGCATGCCAAATATAATGCATGTTGCATGCATTCATGAACTGTAGCATGCCAACGGAAAAATTCTTACACGTTTAAATCTTTTTTTAATGTGTGAAAACACGTGCATGAAAGGTTGGAAAGATAAATATTGGAAAGTTGTTATAGAAATACAAAAGAAAGCGACGAGATAAGAGGTAAGATGTAACATAATGTGGGTTCTTGTTTCATGCAATTCACTCCTTTTTTATTATTATTATGAACAAATGTTTTACTATGATGGGATAAGAAACTCATGCATGCGTGAAAATGGAATGAAAGTAAAGAAATTAATAGAATGAAGGGAAATAAATAAATATATAAAGGAAAGAAATGAATGCGTAATTAACAATGCAAGTAAAATTAATTAACGAAGTTTTAATTGGACAAGTAATCCAATTTCTGAATTCCAAAAATTACAATTTGAACAAACAGGAAAAGAATTAAAGACAAAAGCCAAAAATATATACATGTATGTATTTATTTCATCTAGAAAGCACACATCAATTTCAATCAATTTTTAAGCAGAAATTAACAAATTTCATTAATAACATCATAATATTATTTAAAACCGTTTTAAATTAAATAATTTAATTTAGTTTAACAACTTAAATGGTCAAATTTTACAGGATGTTACATGTGTTTTGCAGACCTTCACTGTCAAAGTTGAGTTCGTCTCCTCATAGAGTTCTTTCTCGGAGCAGTCCACATGTGGGATCCGTGACTAAGCCATTTCCACGATTTCAGTATCCAAGCCATAAACTCCTAGAAGCAAATGAGTTTAAGCAACAAAAGTATGGATTATTTTCAACTAACACCCTTTAACTCGAGTAATTGCACTACCTTAACTTTTATCCCTAATTATTTGTATGGCAAATTGCTTCTAATTTCATCAGTGGATGCATGATATAGGTATCATAAGTTCCACAAGCGGTGTCTTAATGGAAGAAATTAGGAACTAATGTAGTGACGTATGCCATGATAATGTATCGCTATGATTGACTAAGAAAATTTCTCTAATAGCAGTATATTTTCTGTGTTATGTTATAAGAAAACTTCTCTAGAAGCACAGAAGCTACAGTTTTAGAAACTAAAGCAGTGAAGCTGACACTGCTTCATTTTTAAAAACTAAAGCAGTGAAGCTTCAGTTTTATAAAATGAAGTAGTGTTCTTTTGTTCTAAAAGCTGAAGCTTCTATGCCTCGGTTTTTAAAACTAAAGCAATGTGCTTCAGTTTCAAAAACTAAAGCATTGAAGCTTCAGTTTTTAAATAAAAACATATAATGCAACTGAAAAGGATGCCCATAATATATTCTTCCACAATTTGAACAGAGGAACATAGGCTAATGACATCCATTCCTTTATCCAGAGATCTTTGTATGACCTATATTTCTAGTAACTTTCCATACATTATGTTTCCTTTTCATTGTTATGCTTAAGCCAAGTTCCTTTGTACCAACTATAACTTAAGGTGGTTGATGATTAGCTAATAACATGTATACATCACCAATATTAAAATGAAAGACCATTGCGTTTCCACCTAACATTACCCTTATCAACTAAAGAAAGATATAAACCATGCATGCTTGTCTCGAGCATTTTGATCACTTGGTTACTAGAAAAACCGTGCTGAATGCATCTATCATAAATATACTCAAAGGCCTTAACTTGCTTATCAATTCGTGTTTATCTAATTTGCTGAATATCAAGAAACCAACTTAATAAAATCTTGATTTCCAAAAATAATCATTCCAAAACTAACTAAACCATAAATGGAAACATCATATCTGACTATTTGGGTTATGGTCACTTTAGGTTTTATTTAATACATCAAAGTCCATTAATTTGTAACATATCTTATTTTTTGTTTACTTGAACATTTTGTTTACAACAAGCTGATTTAATAACCATCAATAAAACAATCTGTAGTTTTAGTCTAAATATATTATAAATTCAATGTATATATGTATGTGTGTGTATCATAAATTAAATACAGGAAACTAATGACAAGGACAACTGGCCTTACTAATTTATCCACAAGGACACGTGCTTAAAAATTTATCCAAAAGGACATAACCCTAAAAATTTCCATCGCTCGTTATTTTCTTTTGATTTTGTACAACGAAATCATCAAATCAATATTAACGAAATCATCTCAACTGGAAATCGAATGAAAACAAATTTGCGGCGTCTCCTACAGTCGAACGTCGAAAATCAATCGAAACAGCAAAATTCGACATGAAATTGATCTTAAAAATCAACCTCGACTGTATTTTTTGTTGTTGCTATAATCATTATAATTTAATTTTCATTTCTGCCGATTAATTTTTTTTAATTTCGCAAGGTGATTCATGGTTTTTTTTTCTTCTCCAATTTTAATGACCAACTATTCTACAATTGGGTATCAGTTTTATATTTTTTTTAGGTATCATGTTTGTTTATTTAATACTGTTTTATATTCGTTTGTTGGGTTTTTAATGTTGTATTTATTTTGTAGTTGTATTGTTACATTATCTATCAATTACAGTCGAACATATTTCATTATAATCAACCAAACTGTGATGTAACATTTTTTGCATTAGTTTTAGTTTTAAAATAGTGCAGCAGTTTTTAGGTATTAGTTTGCAATTTTTTTAGGTATCAGTTTTCTTGTATTAATAATGTTATGCTTTTTGGTTATTGTTTTGGTACTATTTTACTTTTTTTCTTGTACTGCTGCATCAATTTTTCTACTCAAACGAATTTATTTCATTTTAAACTATCAAATTGTGATTCAAATATTTTCTGTATTACTTTCGTCATTAAATATTATAGCAGTTTTAGGTATCAAATTTTCTATTTTTTTTAGGTATTAGTTTTATGGCTTAGTATATGAGAACTGTGGCAAGTAGGTAGATTTGTGTTGTCTGCTTTGGTAATTGACTTTTTTTGATACACAACATTAATTCTAACTGACACTCACTGACAAAAAAAAAATACCCACCTACTCAATTCAAATCTCACAAATATAATATTTATTCTCAATAATGTCTACTAATTAAAAATAATAATAGCAATCAATTCAATTCAATTATCACAAAAATGAGATTATTCTCAGTAATACACAATAATACCCACTTGTATCATATGATACCTAGAATGATACATAACTGATTTAATAGGATACTTTGTTTTCCTACACATTCTAAGTACATAGAACACTGTTCCCCATTCCAAGCATGCATTCATGCATTTACTTTTACTTGTACTCAATCCAGTCTTGAATTCAAGTAAATTCCAGCAGCATGCAGTATCTGCAAGTATTTCATAAATAATCAAAACTTATACTAGCATAATACTGTAAATTCAACAAGAAAATATAAAACAGATACCAAAAAAAAATATAAAACTGATACCTAAAAATTGCTACGATGTAAATTCAACTAGAAAATATATAACTAATACCTAAAAAATATAAAACCGATACGTAAAAACTGCTATGATTTAAATTCAACTAGAAAATATAAAACTATACCTAAACAAATATAAAACTGATACATAGAAACTGCTATGATGTAAATTCAACTAGAAAATATAAAACTGATACCTAAAAACTGCTATGATTAAAATTCAACTACAAAATATAAAACTGATACCTAAACAAATATAGAACTAATACCTAAAAATTGCTGTGATATTTTAAAGAAAAACTAATATAAAAAATGTTTACATCCCACTTTGATTGATTAAAATGACATAATTTCGATTGAGTTTTAAATCTAATGCAACAATACAAGTACAAAACTGATATAGCACCAAAATTATAAAGACAAAAGCATAACACTGTTAATTCAGGAAAACTAATACTTTAAAAAATAGTAAACTAATACCTAAAAATTGTTGCTAAATTCAGAATCACAAAAAGTATTTTCCGTCACTCAACTCTGTCGTTCATCTCTCTTATTCGATTTTCTACGACGAAATCAAAAATCACGAAATCATCTTTACTTCCTACCGAATCAAAATCCATGGTACCTTCATGAATCGTTGAAGCCGATTGAACGATAAAATTAGGCAAATCGAATAAATTGAGGAGCTCGAACGATTCTAAAGATGATCGAACGAGGGAGATGTTTGAATATCAAATCATGGAGAGAAAAAATCATGCGAGATAGGAGCGACGAAGAAGAAACAGGGCATGTGATTTAGGAATTAAAATATAATTAGTGTATTGTCCTTTTGGTTAAAATTTTAATTTGCTGTCCTTATGAATAAAAAAGCCCTTAATTTTGTCCTTGTCATTAGTTGTCCCAATTAAATATACTAAATACAATGTACGTTAATTTTTAGGATGATTTATTTTTAATTATATTTTTTAATTTATTAGTTGCTTTCCTTTATAATGCAAACATTAATCATTTGACGAAATTGATTTTTTCTGTTGAGCTGATGCATTGGTATCATCCGGGTTTGCTAAGCTTAGTTACAGATATGTGGACATTAGTAACTTATTTAGAATTGTTATTCTGTTGTATTATGTTAAGCAAATGCTATATTAGTATTATCATGGAGAATCATCAAATATACCTATTTTGTATTTTGCAAATGATTATTGGGAAAATTATGAGAGAAATGTAAAGGTGTTTTTTTGCTAAGCTGCTATTATTATCAACCATCACATAGAAATTTAAACCAGTCAGTCAACGTTTTCTTTTTTATGACCATAAATTTTGTTGATTTTATAGAATGAATTTTCTGATCAAGTTATCAAAGAATGCAACAGTTGGGTTAGGCAATAACGCATCTAGTATATTGGCTAACCTAGGGTTCAGAGAGCAAAATATAGTGACTGAGTCGAACTAGCATATATGAAATGAAGTAGCCAAAATAGAAAATGTTGTGAAATGGCCAGTCATAACTTCTTTGTCTGGCGTTGTTAATGTTTTTCTGTGCCATTTACCAAAATTACAATTTAATGTATTTGACTACAGGGTTTATTGTCTGTTTATTAACATGCGAATGCATGAGTGACGTATCATCATTGTAGGCAGGTGCAATAGCAATGGAGATTCTTGAAGTTAAAGACAGACAACCAAGTTGGAACCTTCAAAATATTAAACCAAGTTAGAATTGTTAGAAAAACGGTTTGTCTTGTCTAACATTTAAAGTACTTATGTAAATCATATTTTTTCTGTATAATTTTTTTAGAATACTTAAAACAGTTTAAATTGCATATGAAAATAGTTCTATATATTTTCTTGTAATTGATTATAACAAACATGTTCTCTTGTGCACTTTTTCAGTTGTAGATATTGTTTTATTGTAGTATGACATTTATTTTTAGCTTTGACATTAGAATTAAATAATTGGTAGGTATTCTGCGACTGTTGTGATAAACAACAATAACAAAACAATACAGTTTTGGAATTACCTTCTTGCTACTGGAGTAGACAAAATAGTCGCTAGAGCATCAGGTTTTGCGACATTTTCTCTAGTCAACAGTCAAAAAAGACTGCTGTAGTGAAGCAAAATTGTCGTTTTTTGCTACAACTATGGTTGTAAATAGTCGCAAAAAAATAGCTTTTTGCGACTAAAGAATAGTCGCAAAAAACAGGTTTTCTGCGACGGCTGAAAACCAGTAGCAAAAAAGTTCATGCTGCATTTGCTACGGTTGTTAAACATAAGCAGAAAGGAGTTGACAACTGACACAAATGACATGTTTTGTAGTAGTTCCCTTATGATCGATCAAGAGTGGTTGTGCGGACTTAACCCTACGAAAATTGGAGGACGCAATTATTGTAAGGATTGAAGTTCGTAAAACCCTGGGTTTTCAACAATTACCTGCTATAGTAAAAAAACCATTAAAATATAAATAATTGGGTAATTATTAAGCTGAATATATCATTAATTTGATTATTTGGCTAAATTATTCGTGATAATAAGTAATTGGTCATTCGTCCACTTCAAGCTGGTAATAACACCAACTCAAACCATTCAAAATGACAAAATGTCATTAGCTTCTGAGGTAAATAGAATAAATCATAGAATCACAAACACAGAAAAACAGAATATCTCACAGCGGAATAAATAAATTATACAATAGTAGTTCATGAAGCTACTAAATAAAAATCAAAATTTATACATAATATCAGAGTTACAAAATTAAATACAGCGGAAGTCTAAATACAACAATTTCTAATACAAAAGAGAAATAGCTAGAATCAACAGGTAGAGTTGATATCTTCAATAGTCTCCAGCTTCAAAAGGTGAAATCTCAACACTGCAATACTTGATCTGACCTGAGCAATGATGCAAAACAAAACAACTTGGATCAGGACTAACATTCTCATGGAAGTAAATCAACTCAAATGAAATATTAAATGAAATGCATCAGTAACTTAAAGGATGTTTGGGATCACCATCTTCTAAGGATCCGTTCAATTAATATCATATAATATAATATGCTATTATAATAGTGTCTATGGTTGGATATAACATATTAAAATAGTGTAAGCGGGATTACATTTTTACGCTTACACCGTTTATAATACCGTAGTCTATACAGATACCGTAAAGTCAACAGTAATGTAGTGGCTATCAAAGGTCCATAGGTATGGCACAAATCAAAGTCATAGGGGCTCGATCAGGATAATATGACAAGGCACACGAGGAATGCCCAGAGTAGGAATATGCTAGTTGCATGCCCGGACTGGTGGTAACGCATAGCCGCGACTACTGCCCACCTCGAACAACACTCCCAAATAACAGATGCGCATCAAATCAAATCAATCAAACCAAGGGACTATAGTTATAAAGGAAGAAGTGTTGCCAATGGAGGTAGTTAGCCCCACTTTGTCCGGTATGGCCCTGTTTTAGTCATTTTAATTATGACCCGAAGGTCAACGATATCCATTATCGTTCTCTTTCTTCAAATCCAGTAATCTCCTCCAAATCAACCTACTTCATTCTTGAACTCCACTGCATACACAGTTGTTAAAGTGGTTTTCGGTATTGGCAGAGTATATGACAATATCTGATCCCGGTCTCTTTAACAACCAAACGTTTACATTTTTCACACCGTGGCCACTTTATAAAATCATATATTTAAATTTATTTAATAAATTTCTTTAATTCAAACCAAAAAATTTGCGAATCAATTCCATATATAAATTTACTTTAATTCATATTCGATCAATTTATAATCGAATTCATATATTCATATCAATTGTAAATTCTAATTCCAATTAATTACGCAGTTCACGTTCATTTCCTATAAAGTTCAATATTTAAGTCAATTCAAAATTCACATTTAGTTGAATTAAAATCAAATTCATTGAATTAAGTATTGTTATATACATTTAAATCCTTGAACCTGGAATTTAAGTCGCAAAATCAAAACTTATCCACCTATTGAGTTTATTATTAAAGTTTATAAAATATATATAAAATAAGCATTGAAAATATATTTATAAGTTATAAATTTATATACAAAAAAAAGATTTATAAACATATATAGGTTTAAAATAATTTAGAAATAGGTTTAAAAAGAATAATTTATTATAATATATTAATTTAAAGTTAAAAAAACATATATGATTAAATTGTATAGTTTAACATAAATAAATTATAAGTAAAATCTTAAATATGTATTTAAATACATTTTTACTAAAAAAATCATTTTAAAACATATAAGTTAGAATTTACAAAATTTAAGTATAGATCTTTAAAATATAAATATAAGATCTTAAATTAATATTATTACAATCAAAATTTCCAAATCATTTTAATTCGAAAACATGACCAACGGTGTCCGTATATAGTTTTCTACCCTATAGTCAAGTGATACGGATATTTATCATTTCAACCCGCAATTTATAAAATTTCTATGAGTTTATCATTTCAAGCTGCAATCCCAAATACAGTAAATATCGTTCAGGTCTATCATTTCAACCCATAACGATTTTTCCCTAATCTAATGTCCGTTTAGGCATGTATCATGTCAACCCATAGTGATTTTTCCTAAACTAAGGGTATTTACAACATAAAAAATCATCACATATCATCAATCACATCATAGTCATATATAATCAGTGTACGTACATGTCATATGAATATCGTGTCACATATGAAAGTGTATATTTTTAAACAAACAATTTCTACTAGCAATCCTATACATTTCATAATAGTTCATTTAGTTGATCTAACATCTATGAAATAATGTGAGTAAGGTGTGAGATAAACTCACCTATCGTGGCCCAAAATGAAACGATGACTTGCAGGCATGATTCAGAATGGATTTTAGCTCGATGATCACTTAATATTTTATTTTATTTTATAAGAGGAGGTTATGGAGTTTTCAATGGATCGGTACGGCTATTTCGGTTTTGGAGCGGTTCTCAAACTCAACACCAAACTTGACTCAAAATAAACCTATTGAATTCTTTACACAAAAAATATATATTTTTATATACAAACACACAGAAAATTTTAACACATATATATTTAAAATTCGACGCACAATAATATATTTTATAGATTATACATTTAAATAAAACACAACGCTAACGCATACTAAATCATATACACTTATACATAATATATAATTTGAAACACACACACCGTACACAACACAAATTATAACAGTATATATATTATAAATTATACATAAACACACAACAAATCATATTTCGAAATAGTATATATATTTAATATAAACGTATATACTGTAAAATTAATATATAACTATATATTCAAAATTCGACACATTCCAAATCACTTATATACATATATATATTAAGTTATATAGCACCAAACCATATATATTTTTAAATTACATACAATGTAAACACACCCAAATAAAACAGTAAAAATGGTGTATATATGTAAAGAAATATTTAAAACAAATATATATATATATATATATATATATATAAACATATTTATTTTTGCAAAATAATTAAATTTCCAAAGCGGCTCAATGCCACACATTCAACACTGGAATATATGTTTCTTTTATATATAATCATTGATTTATAAACGCACACAAACAATTATCGCACAAAGCCATATATAAATATTTTATACAAATTGATGCACACAACCCAACTATATATATATATACCTCTATATATCTGTACATATATATTTCTAAAATAATATTTTTTAAAACAAAAATATACACACTCAACAAAACGGGACACACACAAAATCACTCTCACGCACAAACAAGATCACTCACGCCACAATAACACAAACACACACTGTCAACACACCACACAAACAATATAACACATAGACATGTTAAGACTCATACCTCGACATATGAACGCACATGTAAAAACATACCCCATAAACTTACATAGCTCACCAAACTCATGCACACAACAACTACATAGGTATTATATAAAGGGAGAAACTATATGAATACAAAATTTTGACATAAATCAGAAGGCATAAAATCTCAACCACATGATTAATTTGTCTTTATGTAAGGGATGCAAGTCATGAGTTAATCCTATGGTTTAGATTTTTGTGTCACTCGATTTGTGTCAAATTTTTGTGTCTATACAGACTTTCCCTTATATAAATCACACAAACACATACAGACGAAATAAAATAAATTGCAAGCCCCAAACAAACATATATATATATAATATAAATTAAACATAGCTCAATGTTAAAAAATAAATTTGAAGTAAGATAAACTCACACAAACACATAACGCAAATTAAAATTATAACATATAATAATCAATACGACGGTAAGCACATACAAAACCACATACACATAATTTTTTTTAAAAGAAACGAATAAACTTTAAAACAACTCACACCAAACAATATATATATACACACACTCTTTCAAACTAATATATATATATATATATATATGTATGTATGTATACATATGTTCTCAAAACAAATAAAGTTTCAAATAACTCACCCAAACACAACCCCATAAATATATACACACATGCATCCATCACAACAAAATGGATGAGTTGGTCAACAGGGGCATGGACACGTGTTAGGTTAGCGATGGCGACAATAACAGGCGGCGTTTGGGTGAAGCACTGGCAAGGTGGCACGGTTGGAGTAGGGAAGTTGACAAGGCTATGGGATGAAGGGAAGTTCCAGGTTTTTTCTCTCTTTTGTTGGATGTCTGCGCAGAAAGGAAGGCAGATCCATGACTAAGGAGGGAAGAAAAGAAGCGTGGAAGAGAAATGGGGTGGGAAGAAAAGAAATGGGAAGGCTCAGAAGAAAGAAAATGGGATGCGTCTCTTTTTTTATATATATATTGGTGTGTAACATATGGGCATAAAGAAGAGGAACATATGTAAAAAGAAGTGGGAAACGGTGCATTTAAATTTTTAAATGGATGGGTTACTCGGTTTGAACACTTACAATGTTTTAGGAAAAAAAGAGTTATTATAATAAAAAAATCCATATATAAAGAGTTGTTGTAAATATATTTGTTTAAAGAAGGGGCTGATAAAAGGAATGATTTGTGAACGGTGGGATGGAACGATGAGGTGTCACAGGAAAGAACAAAGAAATGGTAAGGAGGAATTGAAACGGCTTTAAATTTCAAAAACAAACAGTTAAGAATGGAAACTAATAGAATTAGAAGTCAAAAATGGCAACGAATTATTTCACAAGAAATTTAAATATATATATTTTCCCTAAATGAATAAAAGGAGATGAATGGTTAAATTCTGAAAATAATGAACATGCAAGGAAAGAAATTATACTACTAAATGTACGTTGAATTTTAAACAGATAAACATTATTTGCAAATAAAAGGAAACAGTATAAATGTGGTTGTAAATAAAAGGAAAACAATATAAATTTTTAATTCAAAGGAATCAACGGTCTTGGCAACAAACATAAAAAATGAGCGGATGTTTTGGGAAACGTAATAAATAAAATTAGAATAAACCGAAAATAAAAGTGAACGATTTTTTGGAATATATAGATTTAACGAACAATCTTGCAATCAAATAATAGACGATATCAAAGGAAAATGAATCTGACAAATAAATTTTTGATATATTCACATCAACAACAATAAATACGCATTGAAATTAAATTAAAGATATAATTCCATATTGAAAACGAATGGTATAGTTATATAAATTAAATATTTATATAAAAATTCAAGAATGAATGTAAATAAATAAAATAAAGAAAACAAAATTCTAAATTAAATCATTAATTAAAATACTCTAAAAATTGAGGTTATTACATGGTGCTTTATGATTGGATTGAGGAGTTTAATCGCTTTTAAGTGATTAAATTGAGGCTTAGGATAATAAAATGTGGAATCTGAGATTTTGGTGAAATATTGGTCTTTGGGTAGAATTTGAATAATTTGACAACTTGTAATATTAACAAAGCTTAATGTATGTGGTAATATTGAAAATGTAAATATTAAATATTTCCTTATGTGACGATTAATGAGTTAAGACCATTTAAAGTATGGTTGATAACAAACTTGTAAATAATTTATTAATATTGTGAATATTGAAAATTTTGGGTAAAATATGTAATATTTTGTGAACCATAAAAGGCTAAAATGTGACGACCCCAAGCCCCCATTCCACGGTGGCAAGGGTAGTCTTTGGAATATAACACATAAACAGTAACAGTAGAACAGAAATATATAAATACACCAGATAATGTACATCATTACACTGGAAATAGTAATCATTAGAGTTACACAGTATAACAAGATCAAACTTAGTACAAAATACAGTTTTAGCTTTATATAAAATGTCTACAGCGGAATCAAACATAATATACATAACAGGATGTGAACAACATAAAAAGAAAGAAGTGATAGAATCCATCTTCAGCTCCATAGCCGTCCAAAAAGAGCCTGCTAAAACCTGAATACAAGGCTGCCCGTGTAGAAATTGGGGCAACCCGAGTTTACAAGTGAATCACACTACGAGTCAGTCATGGGATTGGTATGAGAAATCTACTCAACTTATTTTACAATGAGGCCAATCACTGGACCATGCTGCTAACGCAGAACGGGTTTACTCCATTGGATTGCCAGTGCTCAAAACAAGTAAATCATTTAAACATCGCAATGCTTTTTATAAAAATGAAGCCATTATAAGACTCAGTTCCCATCACACAATGCAACGCAAGCCGGAGGATAGATTTTTACCTTATAATGGCCAAAATATGCTTGATGCGAATAAAACAAAAGGATTTGATATTATTACTAGTTTTTGTATGTTTCAAAAACAATTTCAATCATAGAAGGCATGGGTACCATATATCATGTCGCCATATAGGTTTACAATCAAAACCGCACGATGTCGTATTTGGAAATTGGATTTCCGTCATGATAAAGGCAAGGGATCGTCCTTATCGCTTCGAGATGCTCTAGCCCGTGTCTCAGGACCCAGACTCAGGTGGGCCCTTGGATTGTCAGGGCCGATCCACACGGAGTGGATTAAAAATTCCTGAACACTACGTTACTCCGCCCTATGGGGCATCAAACTGGTCGGTATATCTACCAAACCATCCATCGGCTCCGCAGTGACCGATATAACCAAGGCGCCTCGCTATCCATCATCCACATAAGTAAAATGCTTGGGCATGTAAAACCTAAAATACCACTCCTAGCTAGAAGGAAACTCATGTCCTCCTTGAAGTCCTCTCTTGTTTCTGGTTCACATCAGGGTGTGAGGCTCGCGAATCAACGCTAAACACAAAGCTAGCTACTTAAATCCATGCTTTGATCATCAACCACAAGACTCTGCTTTTCAACAAAAGCCTTGATCACTGCATCTCAGCATGCCACGTTGTCAATCTACAACATTAGACACACATCCATTTACAAGTTTGTTCTGGGTCAGAACGAAACCGGAGGCACCTTATTCCTCATCCCATATGTCCAATACAGGAGAGAGGCCCTCGCACATCCGAATGATCAACAAGTACGTCCGGACAACCACCACTGTTACCCCTTCAGGGCAGCAACTCCCATCAAAGGCATCAGTAGCCATCCATTCGATGTGGAGATCATCGGTCTTGCATCGTCTTCATATCTTCGACTTCTAATCGTCGACCAATTATTTGAAATGAGAATTTACTCAGCCTTTTCAAATAATTCACGTATATTTAGAATTTCAAATCAATTCATTTCCATGGTTAAATTATTTGACATCCATAATTCAGTTCATTAATGTAATTTTCACGTCAAACACATTCTACCATCAAATATCCAATAAACCGGGTAAATTCAGTTTATTTCCATTCCATATCATTTATAATATTTTATAACGATTTATCGCTATTTTTATTTATTTAAAAATAGCCAATTTATTTAAATGACGCTTCAGGCCATAACGTGGCCATGGCGCTGTTTTTCTTCAGATTTGATTTACATATATCTGAAAATCTAACTGTTGGATCTTTACAAATTTTATACCATCGGAAAGATCTTTTCAAAATGGACCCAATGGTTCCAGTTTTGGGAAAATCCGACGGTTGGATCTCCCGGTATAATCATTTGAAGTTACGATTTCAAAATACGAACTGCAGCGTCGTTATTCGATTTATTTTAATTATTTATATATATATATAATTCATTCTGGCGCTGTTTTCATTTAGATTTGAATTAAACATTTCACACAATCTAACCGTTGGATCTTTACAAATTTGATATCGTTGGAAAGATATTTTCAAAGCGAACCCAACGGTTCCAATTTCGGGGAAATCCGATGGTCGGATATCTCGGTATAATCATTTAATACCAAAATTCCAAAACACGAACTATAGCATTGTTATTCGATATATTTTAATTATATTTATATATATATATAATCCGTTCTTTGATTTCCTAACCATTTTCATTTCATATATGTGATAAAAATAACATTTTTATCCAACAAATATTTATTTCAACACATGACTATTTTTAACACTTCACGTAATGTAATTTTTATCGTCCAAACAATTTATTTCAAACATGAATATTTTTAGTGATTCATATATATTATAAAAATGTGATTTTTATTGTTAAAACAATTTATTTCAAACTTGAATATTTTTAGCGATTCATATATATTATAAAAATGTGATTTTTATTGTTAAAACAATTTGTTCGTCATATGAATATTTTTCCAACACATAAATATATTTCAATACATGAATATAAATCAAGCACATGAATATTTAAGAAAATTTTGGCAGCATAACGGCAAGGGGTTTAAAACCGGCACTGTCCCGAGTACGGCTCCTCGCAGTACCTTACGCCTCGCGGCGTTCCCTAAGGGGGCTTATCCTTATAATCTAAATATTTCTATCATTTTCATATCACAGTAAATTTCTCCACAAACAATTCCAATTTTGTTTCAACCACAAACAATCATTATCAACCATTCGCATTTATCAACCAAATTTCACGTTAACCAAATCCAAACAATCACAATCAATATATATCGTCCATGGCCTATGGACGAGGGGAGTATATATATAAATATATATATATATATATGTATGTATGTACAGAAATATATTTCAATTTCATTTCAATTCACATATGATTTTTACAACGTATATATAACTTATACATCGCATATATAACTTATACATGAGGTGTACTGTGACGACAAGGAATCTCGCTCGATCCGAATCGATCGTTAAACCGACCAAGACCATTCGAAACCCCTGATCGTTTTGAGAACAGGACAAAATAGATTGCAAACAGAAGAACATTTCATTGCTTATTACAACAATTCCATCAGAATACAAGAATATACAGAGTATAATTGAATAAATTACATTAAATAAATATCAGTGATTACAATAAATTACATATCAGCGGAAAAATAATAAAACACACAACTGAAAGTAATACACGGATACAGAGCTTTCCGGGTATCGTTCCAGCTGTAAATCAGGATCCTGTGAATATAAATCTGCAAAACCAAAACTACTAGCTACCCGTGTAGAAAATTGAGGCACCCAGAGTTTAGGTTAAAACAATAAACTCTAGGTCAGTCATGTGACTGGTGTGAGAACTAAAATAGTTATTTAAAACTTTACTTTAAAAGATAGTAATTCAGGGGACCACGCCGTATAACATGGAACGGGTTTCCTCCCAAGAATACTAGTGCATATAACAAAACAACGCAATGCTCTTTAGAAAAATGAAGCTGTTATAAGACCCAGGTCCCATCACACAATGCAACGCAAGCCGGAGGACAGGGTTTTCCCTTATAATAGCCAAATATGCTTGGTATGTTTAAAAAAAATCATTTGATACTATAATAAGTGTATAGTGTCAAAACAATTAAAATCATAAATATCAATCCTAGGCGGCATGTGTACCATATATCATGTCGTCATACTAGGCTCTACAAATAAAACCGCTATGTCACGTATTGGAAATTGGATTCCATCATGAGTCAAGGCAAGGGGCAAGCTCCTCTCCTATTCGAGACACTCTAGCAAATGCCTCGGGACCGCACACAGCAATCCCTGGATCCTCCAAGGCCGGTCCTCTCTTACTTTTGAGGATTGGCAATTCCTGAACACACGTTTCCCGGTCCTTACAGACCTATATCCGAGGCGCCTCGCATTCCAACAACCACATAGGTGAAAAGTAGATATAAATGTCAGGGCTGGTAGGTCACTGACTCCACCATAGCTAGAAAGAAACGTCGTGCACTCCTTGGGTCCTTCTCCCGTTTTTGACTCATACCGGGGTGTAAGGCTCGCGAATCCACGTTATACACAAAGCTACGTCACACAGACCATGCTTTGGTCATCAACCACAAGACTTTGCTTTTCAACAGAAGCCTCGATCGATTGCCACTTACGCGTGCCACACTGGCAATTCACTCCACGCGACTGATGTCCATCGATATACAACCTCTGAGCTCGTACGTCTCAGAGAAGGGCGTTAAGCAAGAGAATAAATTCTCCGCCGCCAAAAAGATGTATATTTAATAGAGATCAAGCAACACAGAACAAAATCCAATGTCAGACACACAATCCATTTACAAGTTCGTTCTGGGTCTGAACGAAACCGGAGGCACTTTCCTTGCATATCCATCGATGTCCAAGTACGTCTAGACGATCACCAACTGTTTCCGTCATCTTGGGTGTACAGCCCAATCGAGATCATCAGTAATCACCCAAACGATGTGAAGACTTCCGGTCTTCAACCACCGTCTTCATCTTCGTCATCTCGTCGAATCAGTTATTCAGAATGGGTATAAACCCGGCCTTTCTGAATAACCCACGTATATGATAAACAAATGTTACAAAAACACAACAAACGCCTCATTCCAATTCAGAATATTCTTTTATTCACAAAATCACATTCTTAGGGAAAGGTTCCCATAAATTTTATCAGAGATAAATTCTTATAAATTTATTCTTTAATCTTCCTTTGGATATCATTTCAAACCATTTTATGGTTTTCCAAACTAGTCGAGATTAGCGAGCTACACCGAAGTAATTATTTATTTTTTTCCCCAATCCCAACCTATTCATCCCATGGAGCAAAACTGGTAATACTCCACATCTAATACCATGGTGTTATCGGTAAAATTAATTACCATTTCACGTTCAAATCTAATTAAAGATTTAACTATCGCTTTGGAGCAAAACTGGTGATACTCCATCCTCGATCACTTTTCAGATTTGATAATTTAAATTATCAATTCACATTTCAATCTAATTAAAGATTCATTAAAACTCCACTTAGTTTTAATCTTCTCAAAAATCAATAACCTGTCTTTAACTATGTTAAAGAACCAATGTCACCTAAAACACGATTCACGACAAACCCAAATCACATTTCATATTAAATACAAGGCTCTGAATAGAAAATATACTGGCTTGTATTCAATATCAAATTCTAAAACCAACAAATATCGTATTGGAAATAACGATATAAATATATCTTTCAAATTCCCATAACAATATCTGTAAAATCACGGAATCCAACATCGAAATATTCCAATGACAATTTCGATTCAAATCCACTTCCACTTTATATATATTGGAAATTCTGGTTATTTTCAAAACCAATTCGAGTTCAATTTATTCATTTAAAAAATAAATCGATTTTAATTCCAGTTCAAAACTAGTTCATTTCGATAAAAATCTCTTTTTATCTTTTCAAATGTGGAATTTTTCATCCCAGTTCTTTCCAATTCACATATTATGATTTTACACAAATTATTAATATTTTTAATAATTTTATCAAGGCCCGTGTACAGTCGATTTCCATCAACGGCCATCGAACTGCACTTACAGCGACCTTTTCCAAATTTGATTTGGACATAATTCCAAATCCAACTGTTAGATTTCAAATTTCTAATATTCATTGGAAAGCTCTTTTCGATACGAACCCAACGGTTTCGGTTTTAGGAGAATCCGACGGTCGGATATCCCGCAACGTCAATTCGAAGTCAATGGTCGAAATTCACGAACTGCCGCGGCGCGGCGCATTCTATTCAGGCCATTTAATATATATATATATATATATATATATATTTCATCGATTTCCTTTTAAAACGTATTTTATAAATCGTTTTAAATTTGTTTTCGAAATGAGTTCAACTCTATATTCAATTTCAAATCAAAACTGGATATTTCATATCATTACTATATAAATGATAATATTTTCAAAACGTTATATTTTGAAATCACTTCTCTTTCTATAATTATTTTAAAAACGAATATAATCGATATAAATATCGCTCACGTCAAAATGGCGCATCTCTAATCAACACGGCTTTATATATTTAACTAAATTCGTTATTCTATTCAACAAATGAATATTTATTCTATTCAACACATGAATACATATTTCCTTCAACACATGACTAATCTCAATACATGAGTACTGTCAACACACGACTATTTTTGTTATGTAATATATTTTATAAAATTATGGTATCTATCATTTGATTTTTAATTAGACTCCAACCGTAAAGTAGTTTCTAATCTTAAATATGATAAAGCTGTAAATTTTATTGTTAAAATATTTTACTCAACACATAAATAGTTTCAACACATGAATTTTCTCAACACATGAGCATTTTTCTATTCAACACATGAATCTTTATTTTATAATATTCTTTATTTTTCCAACTGGAATGAGGCCCAATCAATTACCATACAATGTTAATTATATGGATTACATACAACACATGTATATAATAGCAACGATAAACAATCAACCATCATCCAAAGTGCACCACACCACTGCATAAGCATCAAATATAAATAATCAACGCTTACACAGTCTGTCGACCAATCGATCGACATACAAATAAATAATTGGGATTAGTGTACGCCAAATATCATCCCAACACCCGTGTGGGGTTTCAAATCAACAAACACCGATTTTTATTTGTGCAGTTGGGCTATGTGTAAAATTTATCATCCCAATCAATATCAGTCAAATCAGTGTATATAAACAAATCGGCCGATTTGTTTATAAATATTAATTTATTCACATTCATGTTTAAAATTATATTTTCAACGATAATTAATTTATTTCAACCATCTACAATTTATTATTGATTTCATATCAAAATCACAAACAAATTTCATAGCACATCAAACAAACATACAAGCCGTCCATGGTCTGTGGACGATGGGTATCGGGTGCTGCTAAGCACCGTCTGCATCCTAGTATATATATATAACTAGAAAAGGAAATTTAAAGTGAGACGTTCTCATCGACTAGCTAATCCAAACGCCACAACTCTTCTTATGTAGAAGCCATCGCTGTTCTCGCCTTTTGTCACTTTCGTTGCCGTAGCCACTACATATATAAAAATCACATTTTTATATTGTTGCCATGTATATAAAAATCATATTTTTATAATCACTCCATACGGATAAAAATTCTATTTTTACATCGCTGCTATATAGATAAAAAATTTATTTTTACAACGATGTTCATATAATAAAGATTATATTCTTATCATGCCATTCTCTGTATAAAGATTTCGCCTTTTCAAATATAAAGATTTCGCCTTTTCAAATATAAAGATTTCTCCTTTTCAAATATAAAGATTTCGCCTTTTCATTTCATCACTATAAAAATCACATTTTTATATTTTTTTCTACTTCACGATAAAAGAAAGTTCAGATTTCTATTTCACTTCATAAATTTACAACGCTTCTTTCTATATAAAAATTATATTTTTATATTTCTACTATATAAAAATCATATTTTTAACTTTCGTATGATATAAAAATTATATTTTTAACTTTCCTATGATATAAAAATTATATTTTTAACTTTCCTATGATATAAAAATTATATTTTTATTACTCTAAAAATCAAATCTTCATTACGAGATTTTCCATATAAAAACCTGCATTTTATTTCAGATCTTAACTCATAAAAACCGTATTCTTATTCCTATACTCATAATAAAAGGTCTAAATTTTCTCATGCTACTTCATATAAAAGCTGACCTTTAATTTTAAATTAATTACATTGAATAAATTAAAATAAAAAACTAAATAAAATATAACTAAAAACTTACAGTGTACGTTCAAGGAGGGAGGAGAGTTGTCGGAGGTTGGGGCGCACGGCGGGAGCCCGATCTGAGGTGGAGGGTCCAGTTGGCGTCGGCGTTGGACCATTGGGATGGAGGCGGCGATTCGACCTAAATTAGGGCTTCGGGGGGTTGGTGGGTGCCGGAGTTCGCGACTGGGGAAAGGGGGGGCTCGAGGCGGAGCTGCGGTCGGAGGGGAAGGGGCGGCGGTGTCAGGGACGGTGGGCGGAGGCGATGGTGTCGATTTGAAGAGAGCGGTTTTTTTTTCTTTTATTGATTTCGTTTCTAAGCGTATGGAAGAGATAAAGGAGGAAGGGAGGGGTTGACTTTATTTATATATTTAATTTTTTTTCAAAAAGTAACTTTTTATTTCGAAGTCGAAATCTAGCCCACCGACTGTAGTCCATAGCTAATTACCCCCATTCCGAACACAATGGGATATGTATCGTAAGCCAGTTCGGCTGTTTCGATCAGTTTCCGTTGAAATTCAAATATAACTTTATATATTCAATTTTAAACGTACATTTCAATTTATCGAGGTCACGTATGGACTTTAAAAATTCCAGAAAAATATTTTCTAGCTTCGTGTTGACGATACAGTCCTAACTAAACTAATTTTGTCAGATTCTGAGACCGTTCGAAAAATGGCCATTTTCTAGTAGATTAAAATCAACTAAAACTGGTCAAATGCGTTTTCCTTTGCCACGCTCACATATTGATTAGAAAAATTATGAAATTTGGAATCTAGCATTAACTTGACATCGCGGATCCAACAAAAGTGGTTTCGTCGAAAACCGAGGTCGTTTGCAAAATGTCCATTTTTAAGGGCATGAAATTCCATAGCGACTATTCAGAATTTTCAACTGGACATATCTTTTGATCCCGCTATGAAATTTTGATTTCTCGGGTTCATTGGAAAGATATTCTCAAATAGATTCTAATATTTTTGGTTTCGCCAAAATCCGGTTAATTTTGCACCTGGTACATTCATTTGATTTTTGAAATCGAATTTTCGAACTACCGCGCCATTTTCTATTCCTATTATAATTATATACATAATTATTTATATTCTAACAACGATTCGAATAAATATATACGTTCGAATTCTATTCAAAATAAATTTCTCATCGATTTCATTTAAAATAATTCGTTTTAAATATTCAAAATTCACTAAAATTGCCAAAATAAAAATTTTAAATTGGCTCGCATTTTCCGGGTTGTTACATGTACAACGTTTATATAAATTATACATCGATTATATAATTTATACATCGCCATTCCATATCGTTTATAATTTAGAAATCTCACAATGGGTTCCACTCCTTGAAAAATTGTAGGAAGCTCCAAAAATTCTATGGTCTCTTCTAGAATGTAGAAGACGTCCACACGAGTCCAATCTCTCTTGTTTCACTGGATTTCGACAACATAGCAAAAAGATATGATTTTTATTGTAAAATCATATTTCGTAGCGCTTTAAAGTGCTATAATATATTTTAAATTATATAAACCATTACCTTCCAATATGATTCAAAACTAGGTTTTCAAATTACTTCCAATCCGTGTAGCTAGGGGCTGATCGGCTTGCGCCACAGCATAGAGCTAGGAAAGGGCTTGCCGCGCCTGGTAATGGCACTGGACTCGAACCACCGTGGAGGGAGAAATTGCAGTCGACATGGGCGCACTTGGTGGGCTAGATTCTCGATGTACACGAGGCGAGGGAGGGCGAGGGTGGTATGGATTGGAAGAGGGGAAAGAGCTCTTCAAAAACCTTAACTGGATCGGAGGGTAATGGTGAGCGGTTTGGCCGGAAATTGGCCAGGAAGGTTGGGATGATTTCCGCCGTCGCAATTTGAAGGGTAGTCGGGGAGAGAGTAATGAACAGTTAAATATGATTGGCCAATAATATATATTTAATTATTTATTTCCAAAAATACCCTTTTCTCCTTACGAACTCCAATTTAAACCCAACGGCTATCGTCCCTAGCTAAATACCCCCATTCCGAACACAATGGAATATGTTTTGTAGGCCCATTCGACTGTTTTAGTCAGTTATTTTTCAAATTAAAATATAAAACACTTAATATTTGATTTGAACATACATTTCAATTTGTCGGGGCCACATACTGATTCTAAATATTCCAAAAATATTATATCTGACTATGTTGTGACGATACGGTCCCAACAAAACTAGTTTCGTCAAATTTGGAGACCATTTGAAAAATGGCCATTTTCTGGTCTATCCAAATTGACTGAAATTAACTAAACACATTTTCTTTTGCCACGCTCACATATTAACTCCAAAAATTATGGAATTTGAAATCTAGCAATCATTTGACATTCCGGATCCAACAAAAGTGGTTTCGTCGAAAACGGAGGTCGTTTGCAAAATGTTTATTTTCACGGGCAATATTAATTCCATAGCGACCTTTCTAAAAATTCATTTGGCCATAACTTTTGATTCCCGCTATGAAATTTTGATTTTTTAGATTCTTAGAAAGAAATTCATAAACAGATTTAAATATTTTTGGTTTCGCTAAAATCTGTTTTATTTTGCATCCTGTAAAGCCAGTCAAAGTTCGAATTCTAAATTTTAAACTATCGCGCCATTTCAGGCCTTGTTTTATAGTTAAAATAAATATATTCGCTATAACTTCGATCCAAAAGAATTTTAAGTCATTATTATTTAAAATAAATTAGTTTAAATATTCAAAATTCATTAAAATTGCCAAAATAAATTTTTTAAATTGGTTCTAATTTTCCGGGTTGTTACAATCTCCCCTACTTAAAATCTTTTCGTCCCCGAAAAGGAACGAAGCTGAAAGTTATTTAACTAACCAAATCAACTTTCATTCTGGCTTCCATTCTTCAACTTTTCAGTTTCTAAGATTTCCCAATTGTTCAAAAATTTGGCTAACACCCTAAATTTTCAAAAAAATTCGCCATAACCTCCTTTGTATGGGGAGGGGTTTGGAAATTTATTGGCCCATATTAAGTACCCAATAAATCCTGAAAAGCATACACATATTTATAGTGATATATTCCGGTGTCCACAAGGGAGTGTGTATAGATCATAACTCCAGAGAATAAATTCTTGTCACCCTATAAATGGTTTTTGTGCCTTAATGTCCAGAAAGACGTGTTTATTGTCATCTCTAGACCCGTGTGGGGTTTTTATTAATCTGGCAATTTATCGTTATATTTTATATAGTCCATATCAGTCTTTCGTTCAACCTGTAATATAGTCATCGCTATACAAGCCTCTCGCTCGTATGGTAAATCTTCAACCTCGTCACACAAGCTCCAAATGCTTATGTGGTATATGATAGGGTATGCTATCTTCAAGAAGTATGCCATGTAGTGTAGTTCAAAATTAATTGTTACTATCCTATGGTGACGTTTATTATTTCACACAGAACAACCAGCACTGTGCATCTAAGGCATCTACAGGAGTTGATATATAAATAAAACCGCGCATCCAAATCATTAAGGTTTACCTATTTTTTGGGCATGCAAATAAATTCTTTACTCAACAGCAAATCCATTTACCTGTTCAAACATATATAATGTACATGCATGTATTCCAATCAATTTCTAAATCTGTTTAATATTTGATTCAACTTGCATAAATTTACCATTATTCTCTTATTGATTAAATTAATTATCATTCCAATAATTTGATTAGTCAATTCATAATCACACAACACAAACAACAATTAATTTGTTGATTAACTTTTCAAAAAAAATCTACTAACTAATTCATATACTCTTTTAAAATCATTCAGAATATATAATTAAAAAAATTACATTCATGAAAAGGAAACAACAACAAAGTAGAAAACAATACAAAAATGCAAAACATGGTAAATGTACCTTGCACCAGAGTTAATCAGAGATATCCACTCTGAATTTGGGATAGGCTTTCTTACTACTCTCCTCAATTTCCCAAGTACAGTCTCGCGGATCTCCACTCCGTTACACTTTGACTAACTGAACCGTCCTGTTCCTCAGCTCTTTAGTTTCTTTACCAATGTTCTTTATCGGCTCTCTCCTTACTGCTAGTTCTGGAGTAATTTCCAAATCTTATTGCGCGGCATCTTCCATGACCAAGTCCGGATCATGTACATGCTTTCGAAGTTGAGATAATTGAAACACATCATGTACTCTAGGCAACCAGTCTGGCAATTGAACCCTATAAGCGAGAGTTCCAATCCGTTCGAGCATAGGAAATGGACCAATAAATCCGGGCGCCAACATCCCTGTCTTGCCAAATCGGACTACTCCTCTCATCGGAGAAACACTCAAATACACATAGTCACCAACAGAAAAAGACAAATCTCTTCTTCTCATATCTACATAGCTCTTCTATCGCCTTTGAGCGGCTAGTAATCGTTTCTTAATGAAATCGACTTTATCCACAGCTTCGCGAATCATATCTGGTCCCAATACAAATCTATTGCCAGGTTTTACCCAACAAGCGGGAGATCTGCAAGGTCTACCATACAATGCTTCGAATGGTGACATTTTTAGGCTTGCTTGGTAGATGTTGTTGTATGAGAACTCAGCCAAATGCAAGTTGTCTTCCCATGATCCGCCAAAATCAATAAGTGTAGTAAATCTTCAAGTATACGGTTCACCCTCTCAGTTTGACCATCTGTTTGAGGATGATAAGCAGTGCTCAAGTTCAGTTTTGTTCCCAATTCTGCTTGGAATGCTTCCCAGAATTTACTAGCAAAAATCAGTTCATGATCACTAATGATACTCATGGGAATTCCATGTAGTTTAACAATTTCTTTGAAATAAATCTGCGCCAGAGTCTGAGCGATTCTATTTGATCTGACAGGTATGAAATGGGTGGTCTTCATGAAATGATCTACGATTACCCAAATACTGTCATTTCCTTTCCTGATTCTGGACAAACCATCTATGAAATCCATAGAAATTTGTTCCCACTTCCAACCTAGAATTTCCAACGGTTGCAACAATCCGGCGAGTTTCTGTTGATCGCTTTTGACTTGTTGACAAGTGGAACGCCGACTAACGTACAAGAAAATGACTCTTTTCATATATATCCACTAGAAAGTGCATTTGATATCATTATACATTTAAGTAACCCCTGGATGGGTACTCAGCTTGGACTTGTGACATTCATCTAGTACTTCTCTCCGGAGCTCAAATATGTTTGGAACACAAATTCGGCCTTTTAATCTCAAAATCCCATCGTTATCAATCTGAAGACTCGAGAGCTCGCCTTTCTGAATTCTCTCTCTGATCTTCTGAATGAAGTGATCTTCCTTCTAAAGAGCAGATATGTTATCAATCAATGAAGGCGTGATTATAAGATTGGCGATGATTACGTTCTTTCTGCTGAGCGCATCGGCCACAACATTGGATTTCCCCGGGGTATACAAAATATCAAGATCATATTCTGCGAGAAATTCTAGCCAACAATGCTGCCTCATATTCAGATCTTTTTGGGTGAATAAATACTTCAATGATTGATGATCGGTATATAACTCGAATTTCTCACCCAATAGATAATGCCTCCAGATTTTCATAGCAAACACGATGGCTAACAATTCAAGATTATGAGTTTCATAATTTTTCTCATGTGGCTTCAACTGACGGCTACCATAAGCGACTACTTAGCCTCTTTGCATTAATAATGCACCAAGACCTTCTTTAGAAGCATCTGTCCAGACTTTCAAGTCTTGATTGCCATCAATAATTGTTAACACTGGAGTAGTTGTCAATCTTAACTTCAGCTCTTGGAAAGCTGCCTCACATTCTGGGGTCCAATTGAACCTTGAATGTTTCTTTGTAAGCTTTGTTAAGGAACTAGATATCTTCGAAAAATCTTTAATGAACTTCCAATAATAACTAGCCAATCCAAGAAAACTTCGGACCTCTTTGGAATTAATAGGCTGTTTCCAATCTTAAATATCGGTGATTTTACTAGGATTCACAGAATTCCCTTCTTTTGATACAACATGGCCAAGAAACTTGACTTCTTCTTGCCAGAATATACATTTGGAAAATTTGGCTTTTAAAACATTCTTTCTCAGAATCTCTAACACTTGTTCCAAATGTTTTGCATGCTCGCCCTCTGACTTAGAGAAGATCAATATGTCATCAATGAAAACCGGAAAAAAAAAATTCAACACTTCTCTGAATACCCGGTTCATTAGACCAACAAAATAAGCGGGAGCGTTACATAAGCCGAACGGCATTACTAACCACTCGTAGAATAAATCTGGACCACTAAATGTTGTTAAGGGAACAGACTCTTCGGCAATACGAAGCTGATGAAAGCCTATAGCTAGGTCCATTCGGGAAAATACTTGTACGACATTCAATCGATCCAACAAATAATCAATTCGCGGCAATGGATATTTGTTCTTTAATGTCTGCTTATTCAAGTCACGATAATCCATACATATAGTCTTAGAGTACCGTCTGACTTTGGGACAAACACAACTGCTGCTCCTCAATCAGAGAAACTAGGCCTGTCAGACCCTTCCATACTAGTTGTGGAGTTTGATTGTCTAACTTTTCTTTTTCCTTCAAGGTCATTCTTCGAATACCATGAACTACTGGCCTTGCATTTGGAATTAAAGAGATTTTGAAATCGATTTCCTTACACGGAGGTAAGCTAACAACTTCTTCAAACACATCCGCATAATTCTTCACAACGAGAATATTTTCTATGTCGACCGGGAAATTCTCTATAACAATAGGAATATTTTCTATTTGAGCAGGAGAAACATCCAGAGCTGACCAAAACTCTTTTCTACCAGAATTCGGACCTTCATATGGAATGGTTATATACTCCCTGAATTTTGTTTTTGCCTTAACAACTCTTTCGACGCGTTTGACCTCAGCTTCATACTTGGTTAACCAATCCAATCCTCGAATAAGATCGAATTCGGTAAAATTCATGACGATCGAGATGGTAGGGAACCGATAACAGGAAAAAGAAACTGCACACCACAAATCCAACTAAGATTGAGGGAATCCCCAACCAGATTATGGACAGTCATGGGTTCTTTGAGCTTCTTCAATTTCAAATGAAATTTCTTAACCGCACTACTTACAATAAAGCTTCGCGACGCGCCTGTATCAAACAGTACTTTAACTGGAATATCTCAGACAGTGAGCGTGCCTTCTAATACATATGGCCTTCACTGACTAGATGAAGGTGTAGAAGTTTTTGCCACTTCGTTTACATGTACCTTTTCTGATTTCTGTGATATCTGGCAATTCTTCGCAATATGACCAGTCAGGTGGCACTTATAGAATCCTCTATTCTCTTAAAATTCCTTCTTGGATCTAAATCCACTCTTTAATCATTTCTTTAAGGGTCCACAGTTTATTGCTAAATGCCCTTTCCGACTACAGTTAGAGAAGGTGGCAGTTGTTACTGGCCCTTTCTCTGATTTAACCTTTTTCCTATTGAATTTAGCCCTCTTACTGAACTCGGACTTCATATCGGCCTCAGGCTGCATACTTGTCTCTAAGCTATCAGTTTCAAATTTCCTTTTGTTGCTAGAACTACATTCCTTTTCGTCTCCCAAAAGACCTTGCTTATCCAGATCTTCATATTGCTAAGCCATGTATATCATTTCAGAAAAAGGAAGTTGCATATGTGCAGTTACACTACTTTAGTACTTTCTTTGGAGCCCGTTAATAAACCTCAAATTCTTCCCCTTAGGATTTTGAATTAGATGCGGGGCAAAACGAGAAAGTTCATTGAATTTCTTTTGATATTCCGGAATGATCATATCTCCTTGTATCAAATAGAAGAATTCATCACTTAACCGCTCAGTTGCTTCTGGAGGAATAAATCTTTTATTGAAAATTTCTTTAAATCTATCCCAGCTAATATTACCTTTTGGATTATCCTTAATAACGGTTTCCTACTAGATTAAAGCTTCGTCTTTGTGTGCCCAAGATGCCAATAATCTTTTCTGATTATCTTTCAGCTTTGAACCTTCAAAAAAATTCTCAGTAGAGCGCATCCATGCTTGTTTTTGAATAATGGATTCATTTCCCGAGAACAATACTCCACCCAAATTTCAATACTTGTTTAATAGAGCTTCAATATCTGGTTCTCACCTACCTCTTCTACTTCTACCACTCATTTTCTATGTCTGCAAATAGCAGACAAAGTGTCAGGCCAATAGAAAAGGTATTTTTAAAGCATAGAGACATATACTTGAATGTAAATGCGACTATCGGGGTGTATTTCATTCTGATACACTCATTCTAGGATATTACTGACCCTGTCTGAAATGAGAAATTCTTCATAGAATACTTCTGATTCTATTTCTGACGAGTTCGTTAATATGTTATATTCCAGAACTAAGCTTAACCAAAGCTCTGATACCACGTGTGACGACCCCAAACCCCCATTCCATGGTGGCAAGGGTAATCTTTGGAATATAACACATAAATAGTAACAGCATAACAGAAATATATAAATACATCAGATAATGTACATCAAATTACACTGGAAATAATAGTCATCAGATTTACACAGTATAACAGGATCATACTTAGTACAAAATACAGTTTCAGCTTTATATAAAATGTCTACGGCAGAATCAAACATAATATACATAACAGGAGCTGAACAACATAAAAAGAAAGAAGTGATAGAATCCATCTTCAGCTCCATAGCTATCCAAAATGAGCCTGCTAAAACCTGAATACAAGGCTGCCCGTGTAGAAATAGGGGCACCCGAGTTTGCAATTGAAACAAACTACGAGTCAGTCATGGGACTGGTATGAGAAATCTACTTAACTTATTTTACAATGAGGCCAATCACAGGACCACGCCACTAACACGGAACGGGTTTACTCCATTGGATTTCCAGTGATCAAAACAAGTAAATCATTTAAACATTGCAATGCTTTTTATAAGAATGAAGCCATTATAAGACTCAGTTCCCATCACACAATGCAACGCAAGCCGGAGGATAGAGTTTTACCTTATAATGGATAAAATATGCTTGATACGAATAAAACAAAAGATTTTGATATAATTACTAGTGTTTATATGTTTCAAAAACAATTTCAATCATAGACGCCATGGGTACCATATATCATGTTGCCATATACAGGTTTACAATCAAAACCGCATGATGTCGTATTTGGAAATAGGATTTCCGTCATGAGCCAAGGCAAGGGATCATCCTTACCGCTTCGAGACACTCTAGCCCGTGACTCAAGGCCCAGACTCAGGTGGTCCCTTGGATTGTCAGGGCTGGTCCACACTTCAAACTGGATGGTATATCTACCAAACCATCCATCGGCTTCGCAGAGACCGATATAACCGAGGCGCCTCGCTATCCATCATCCACATAAGTTAAATGCCTGAGCGTGTAAAACCCAAAACACCACTCCTAGCTAGAAGGAAACGCATGTCCTCCTTGAAGTCCTCTCCCGTTTCTGGTTCATATCGGGGTGTGAGGCTCGCGAATCAACGCTAAACACAAAGCTAGATATTAAAGCGATGCTTTGATCATCAAGCACAAGACTCTGCCTTTCAACAAAAGCCTCGATCACTGCATCTCAGCATGCCACGTTATCAATCTTCAACATCAGACACACATCCATTTACAAGTCCGTTCTGGGTCTGAACGAAACCGGAGGCACCTTATTCCTCGTCCTATATGTCCAATACAGGAGAGAGGCCCTCGCACATCCGAACGATCAACAAGTACGTCCGGACAACCACCACTGTAACCCCTTCAGGGCAGCAACTCCCATCAAAGGCATCAGTAGCCATCCATTCGATGTGAAGATCATCGGTCTTGCACCGTCTTCAAATCTTCGACTTCTAATCGTCGACCAATTATTTGAAATGAGAATTAACTCGCCCTTTTCAAACAATTCACGTATTTTTAGAATTTCAAATCAGTTCATTTCCATGGTTAAATTATTTGACATCCATAATTCAGTTCATTATTGTAATTTTCACGTCAAACACATTTGACCATCAAATATCCAATAAACTAGGTAAATTCAGTTTATTTCCATACCGTTTATAATATTTTATAACGATTTGTCGCTATTTTTATTTATTTAAAAATTCAAACGATGCTTCAGGCCATAACGCAGCCATGGCGCTGTTTTTCTTTAGATTTGATTTACACATATCTAAAAATCTAACCATTTGATCTTTACAAATTTTATACCATTGGAAAGATCTTAACAAAATGGACCTAGCGGTTCCAATTTTGGGAAAATCCGATGGTCGGACCTCCTGGTACAATTGTTTGAAGTTACGATTTCAAAATACGAACTACAGCGTCGTTATTCGATTTATTTTAATTATATATATATATAATTCACTCTGGTGTTGTTTTCATTTAGATTTGAATTAAACATTTCACACAATCTAACCGTTGGACCTTTGCAAATTTGATATCGTTGAAAGATATTTTCAAAGTGATCCCAACGGTTCTAGTTTCGGGGAAATTCGATGGTCGGATTTCTCGATATAATCGTTTAAAATCACGATTCCAAAACACGAACTACAACATCATTATTTGATTTATTTTAATTATATTTATATATATATAATCCGTTCTTTGATTTCCAAACCATTTTCATTTCATATATATGTTAAAAATAATATTTTTTATCCAACAAATATTTATTTCAACATATAACTATTTTTAACACTTCATGTATGCAATAAAAATGTAATTTTTATCGTCAAAGCAATTTATTTCAAACATGAATATTTTTAGCGATTCATATATATTATAAAAATGTGATTTTTATTGTTAAAACAATTTATTTCAAACATGAATATTTTTAGCGATTCATATATATTATAAAAGTGTGATTTTTATTATTAAAACAATTTATTCGTCATATGAATATTTTTCCAACACATGAATATGTTTCAATACATGAATATAAATCAAACACATGAATATTTCATAAAATTTCGGCAGCATAACGGCAGGGGGTTTAAAACCGGCATCGGCCCGAGTACATCTCCTCGCACTACCTTACGCCTCGCGGCGTTCCCTAAGGGGGCTTATCCTTATAATCTAAATATTTCGATCATTTTCATATCACAATGGATTATTCCACAAACAGTTTCAATTTTGTTTCAACCACAAACAATCACTATCAACCATTCGCATTTATCAACCAAATTTCGCGTCAACCAAAATCCAAGCAATCACAATCAATATATACCCTCCATGGTCTGTGGACGAGGGGAGCGTGTGCGTATATATATATATATGTATGTATGTATGTATTGAAATATATTTCAATTCACATATGATTTTTACAACGTATATATGAATTATACATCACACATATAATTTATACAATGCTTATACATGAGGTGTACAACGTTTATATAACTTATACATCGATTATATAATTTATACATCGCCATTCCATATTGTTTATAATTTAGAAATCTCACATTGGGTTCCACTCATCCAAAAATTGTAGGAATCTCCAAAAATTCTCCGATCTCTTCTAGAATGTAGAAGACGTTCACATGAGTCCAATGTCTCTTGTTTCACTGGATTTCGACAACATAGCAAAAAGATATGATTTTTATTATAAAATCATATTTCGAAGCGCTTTAAAGTGCTATAATCTATTTTAAATTATATAAACAGTTACCTTCCAATATGATTCAAAAGTAGGTTTTCAAATTACTTCCAATCCGTGTAGCTAGGGGCCGATCGGCATGCGCCACAATGTAGAGCTACGAAAGGGCTTACCGCGGCTGGTGGTGGCACTGGACTCAAACCACCATGGAGGGAGAAATTGCAGTCGATGCGGGCGCACTTGGCTGGCTCGATTCTCTATGTACACGAGGCGAGGGAGGGCGAGGGTGGTATGGATCAGAAGAGGGGAAAGAGCTCTTCAAAAACCTTAACTTGATCTGAGGGTAATGGTGAGCGGTTTGGCTGGAAATTGGCCGGGAAGGTTGGGATGATTTCCGCCATCGCGATTTGAAGGGGAGTCGGGGAGAGAGAAATGAACGGTGAAATATGATAGGCCAATAATATATATTTAATTATTTATTTCCAAAAATACCCCTTTCTCCTTACAAACTCCAATTTAAACCCAACGACTATCGTCCCTAGCTAAATACCCCAATTCTGAACGCAATGGAATATGTTTCATAGGCCTAATCGACTATTTCAGTCAGTTATTCTTCAAATTAAAATATAAAGCATTCAATATTTGATTTGAACGTACATTTCAATTTGTCGGGGCCGCATACTGAATCTAAAAATTCCAGAAAAAATATATCTGGCTATGTTGTGATGATACGGTCCCAACAAAACTAGTTTCGTGAAATTTGGAGATCGTTTGGAAAATGGCCATTTTCTGGTCGATCCAAATTGACTAAAATTAACCAAACACATTTTCTTTTGCCACGCTCACATATTAACTCCAAAAATTATGGAATTTGAAACCTAGAAATCATTTGATTTTCCGGATCCAAAAAATTAGTTTCGTCGAAAAGGGAGGTCGTTTGCAAAATGTCTATTTTCACGGACTATATTAATTCCGTAGCAACCTTTCTGAAAATTCGTTTGGCCATACCTTTTGATTCTCGCTATGAAATTTTGATTTTTCAGATTCGTTAGAAAGATATTCATAAACAGATTTAAATATTTTTGGTTTCGCTAAAATTCGTTTTATTTTGCATCCTGTAAAGCTAGCCAAATTTCGAATTCAAATTTTCGAACTGTTGCGCCATTTCAGGCCTTGTTTTATAATTAAAATAAATATATTCGCGATAACTTCGATCCAAAAGAATTTTTAGTCGTTATTATTTTAAATATTCAAAATTCATTAAAATTGCCAAGATAAAATTTTAAATTGGTTCTAATTTTCCGGGTTGTTACATAAAATGATTGTAGTTGATCATAAATGTAAAATATGTGTTTTATCATGTTTAATAGTTTCTTAAGTTAGAAATAAATCATTTGTAAAAATTAATTTATATATGTGATGTAAATGTTACACAAATGTCAGTGAACTATTTACAATTTTGTAATTTGTGTTAAAAATTGTTGCAAATGATAATAATGTGAAAACATGTGTTTTGCAAAGTTTTAATAATTTATTTTGTTAAAATAAAGACAATTGGAATACTTAGTCCACACACGAAATACAAATATTGCACAAGAATAAGTAAAATAAACGCTTTTGTGTAAATTTGTTGCCAAATTGTAAAAAAAAATTGTAAAATAAAGTTTTAAGGTTAGTAAGCTTTAAAATGCTTTAAAAATAATGTTAAACAAATTTACTAAATATTGTTGAGGTTAAATCATGATTAGTGTTGAGATTATGATGTAAAACTTAGTGAAAATCATGGTTTTATTGTGACGGCCCGCCCCGCACCAACCGACATTTACTCCAAAGGTGCGCTGTACACATGTCCAGTTAGCACGGAACGGGTCGCCAGAAGGGAAAAAGGAAGAAGGAAATGAACATATAAGGAACCTGTAGAATGTCTCACGGCGCATGGAATAAAATATAATAATAACATACTTGACATAAAACAGGCGAGACAGTGCATAAGCTGATAACTAATAATCAATATCAACATCAGAGCAGCGGAAATCCAAATACAGCTTATTACAACTTTCCAAATTTACTGTCTCTAACAAAAAAAACCAAAGCAGAAGATGCACCACCAATGCCCAAGCAGTGATCTTCAACAACACAGGGAGAATACTATATATATATTTACGTGGAAGCCTCCTGCTCGTCTCCGGATCATCTACCCGTGCATCACCAGCTAACCTGTCTCTAGTCTGCTCGTGTGAGCACCCAGAGTAATAAGAGGAGACATAAAACTCTGGGTCAGACATAAAGCCTGGTATGAGCGATAAGCATCTAAACAGAATAATAACAGGTATACTAAACCATACCTGAACCTGGACCTGCAACCAAAGAGTTAGTACCACATACCGTACAATACTCTAGGGTGCCATAATAAAGGGTGTAAGGATACGGGGGTGGGGTGTGCATGTCATAATGATAGCAAACAAATCAACCATAGCAACCATCCTCACATCTCTCACTCAGTGCGTAAAGCATATGACATCTACCACCTTGGAACACTAGACAAATTGAGGTAACGACGAATCCCGACTTGTAGAAACCCTGCTATGACCAAGCTAAACATATGGAGTCATGACCAAACATTTCAATGACCCATTTCATTGATCGTAGCCCTTGGTTCTACCGATGCCATAATGGCCCTGAATCCGCCTTCGTACCTCCTACCATAGTGGTCCAAAGCTATAGACGTCGATAACCCCTTGGCACGCGTCCCGCAGCAAAGCCCAATCATGAAGCCCACTCATTGGTTCCCAGCTGGATCCTGAGTCAAAGCTCCTCATTTGGACTTCCTTTGCATCTCGGGTTTTGATCGAATTGGAGTGGGTCTTCAGAAGAGTTGTCGTGCAGTAGCAGCCCTAGAATACGGTTCGGTTCGGTGGTCATTACCCTCGTCGGTTCGGTCCTCCTTCCTTGCCATCTTTCCATTCGGTTCGGGTCGGGTATTCCACTTCAGGTCGGGTCGGTGTCCTCCTCCGGGTCGGGTCGGGTGTACTTCCTTCCAGCGCTCCGATCCGCTCCCTTATTTCTTCACGTATTCCGATCCGATCCCTCCTTGCCATCGGATTCGCGTGGCCTTCCCTCTTGCTAGTTCTCCCAAATGTTTACTTCCGATCCGAGCCCTGCAACTCCAAGTCGATCCGATCTGGCCTCCAATTATTCTTCCGATCCGATCCCCTTGTCCACTCCAACTCCAAGTAAACGGCCTTCCTTCTCGCCAAGCCTCCTCCAGTGACAAGTTCCAATCCAGTTCGAATTCCCTTGGTCAGTTCACAAATCCGATCCGACCCCTTTCTCCGATCCGAACCGGTTCGGAACCTGCACACTTCTGCAACTTTCCAGCGAGCTTTCTACGCCATTCGACGGCATTTTCGACCAATCTAACTATTCTAATCAATCATAAAACATACCATAGAGTCATAACAACACGTAAGAACAACCAAAAACACCTAACAACAATTCAAATGAACCAAAATGGATCAAAAGTGGCTAAAACCTCACATTTTCCTATAATCCCTCTTAATCATGTTTAAGCATACGATTAGCAAAACACATCGAAATTAACCCAATTTCTAACAGAGCCTTAAAACTTTATTTTAGAATTTTAAGAATTTTTCCTGAATTTATTTACGTATAAATTCGCTAATCTTCACTAATTACCCTTAATCACCGTAATTAGTGCAAAAACCATGCAAATCACTCACCTTGGCCACAAATGAAACACCAAATCTGAAATACTCTCTGTTTGGGTCGAATTCCTATGTATAGCAGCAGCTCCAACCTTGCTTTGTTGCTATTTTGGCCTTGCTTTGATGTAATTTAGGCTTAATCTTCACTAAAATGTGTTTTGGAGTGGTTTTAGAGGATGGAAGCCATTACTAAGGTCTCAAGGAGGTTTGTGGCGGCTCAAAACTGAAATGAAAGTGATAACCTAACCCTAATCAGCCCTCCTATACCTCTAAACCCGAAATTCCCCTCTGGGCCTAGCTGCCAATCACCCGGTTAAGCCCAATTAAGCTGTTTTTCACCATCTGAAACTTGTTTCAGCCATATCTCCCAAACGGTGAGTCCATTTGACTAATGTGACCACTCTACGGAAAGAGAAACCATCATCCGGAGCTAATGGAAGTGGTTTCAGGTCAAAATTCCTTTCCAGTCAAAAGTTATGGCCAAAACAGTGCCAACTAGGGGTAAAATGGTCATTTAAAAATCGGGAAAAATCATGATCATGGGAAATGACCCCAATAGTCGTCCCCCAAAGTTACATGACCATACGACTTCGTATGTGAAAGAAATAAATATTCTACGATCCTGTGATGCGTAGAATGCGGGTCGTTACACTCTTCCCCCCTTAAGAAATTTCGTCCCCGAAATTCCTTAACTAAAACATACAAAGGATCCCGCATGCCTAACAACCACATACAACAACCAAACATGCAAAACAAGCAAACAAGCCTATCCTAGCATGCGGAAAACTAAATCAAAGTCAAAATCTTACCAGGCAAAGAGTTCTGGGTGTGTCTTCCTAATGTCCTCCTCTGTCTCCCAAGTACAATCACTCTCGTCCTCGCTCCACTGTACCTTGACTAGCTTCACCGCCTTCCTTCGAAGTTGCTTCATGTCGTGCTCGACAATACGGGCCGGCTTGCGGTTCCCAACCGCCTCAGGTTCTACTTCGAAGTCCTCTAACTGATCAGGTGAAATAGTCATATCTGAGTCGTGAACGAACTTCCTTAGTTGGGAAACATGAAACACGTTGTGAACTCCCGCCATCTTCTCCGGTAAGTCAATTCTGTATGCCAAATTCCTGACTAATTCAAGAACAGGGAATGGGCCAACAAATCTTGGTGCCAACTTGCCTCCCCTGCCAAATCGTATTACGCTCTTCAACGGAGAAATCTTGACAAACACCAAGTCGCCAACGGAGAATTTTAAGTCTCTTCTCCTCTTATCAGCATAACTTTTCTGTCTATCTTGGGCAGCCTTCATTCGTTGTTGAATGGTCTTGATTTTATCTGAAGTTTCCCTCACCACATCTGGTCCAAGCATAAACTTCTCGCCAGTCTCTATCCAACATGATGGTGAGTTGCACGGTCTTCCATACAAAGCTTCAAATGGAGCCATACCGATACTGGATTGGTAGCTATTATTATATGCAAACTCTACTAGATGCAAATGGTCATCCCACGATCCACCAAAATCCAATATACATGCTCTCAAGAGATCTTCCAAAATACGGTTCACCCTCTCCGTCTGACCGTCGGTCTGAGGATGATATGCGGTACTGAGATGTAACTCTGACCCTAGAGCCTCTTGTAAGCTCTTCCAAAACCCACTAGTGAACAACGGGTCTCGGTCACTCACAATGCTTTTAGGTACTCCGTGGAATCTCACTACCCACTTCATATACAATTCTGCTAACTTAGCTGCCGTTCTGGTCGATCTGACTGGTATAAATCTTGCACTTTTGGTCAATCGGTCCACAATCACCCAAATGCTATCATGTCCCGATCTAGTCCTTGGTAAACCATCGATGAAATCCATCGAGACTTGCTCCCATTTCCATTCGGGAATTTCTAATGGCTGTAACAAACCACTAGGCTTCTTTTGCTCGGCTTTAACTAGCTGGCAATTCATGCATTTGGATATAAACTCCCCAACGTCTCTTTTCATTCCTTCCCAGTAGTAAGTCTGTTTCATGTCTCTATACATTTTATTACCACCGGGATGTATAGTCAACTTTGAGTGATGACATTCTCTAAGCACTTCATCTCTCAATCCATTGACATTGGGTACAACGAGCTTTCCATTCTTTCTAAGCCATCCATCTTGATCAAGCCCATACTTGCTCATCTCCTCATCGATATCCATCTCTAACCTGGAGATGATTTCCAATAGGTTAGGATCGTCCCTTTGACTAGAGCCGATCCGCTCAATTAAAGTGGGTCTGATCGTCAAACTTGCTAACATTTCTGGGTCCAATTCGCACTTTGGTCTGAAATCAAACCCCGCGATATACTCCAGTTGCTTCCATTCAAGGAACATAGCCCCTAAACTGGCATGTCTTCGACTCAACGCATCGGCTACCGCATTGCCCTTTCCCGGTGTATATGCAATGTCGAAATCATATGAAGCTAAGAACTCTAACCACCTCTGCTGACGAAGATTCAAATCCTTTTGAGAGAAGAGATACTTTAACGACTTATGATCTGTAAACAACTCAAATCTTTCTCCCAAGAGATAGTGTCTCCACATCTTTAACGCGAACATGATTGCTGCCAATTCTAAATCATGGGTAGGGTATCTTCTCTCGTGCGGTTTCAATTGCCGACTGGCGTAAGCTACAACCCTACCGCCTTGCATCAATACAGCACCCAGTCCGGTACCACAGGCATCCGTGTATACCGTCATCTCTTCATCCCCCTTAGGAATGACTAACACTAGTGCGCTTGTCAACTTGTCCTTTAGACTTTTGAATGCTTTCTCGCACGTTTCATCCCAGACAAAAGCTTGATTCTTCTTGGTCAACTGGGTCAATGGTGCTGCTATCTTGGAGAAACCTTGGATAAACTTACGATAATATCCCGCTAACCCCAAGAAACTCCTTACATCTGTTGCATTCTTGGGCGTAGGCCAATCCTGCACCGTAGCTACCTTTGCCGGGTCCACGGCAATACCATTCTCTGATACAACATGGCCCAAGAACCTCACTTCCCTCTTCCAGAAGTGACACTTCGAAAACTTTGCTTTCAATTGGTGTTTTCTCAACACCTCCATCACTATTCTTAAATGTCCCTTGTGTTCTTCCTCTGTCCTTGAGTAGACCAAAATATCAGCAACGAACACAAGGACAAACTTATTCAACTGATCTCTGAATACCCTATTCATAAGATCCACAAAATATGCTGGGGCATTGGTCAGCCCGAATGGCATGACCAACCACTCATAAAACCCAGACGGCGTCCGAAATGCCGTTTTAGCTATACTCTCAGCTTCCACTCTAAGCTGATGAAAACCTGTCGCGAGATCCAACTGAGAAAATACTCTCGCGCCACTCAACTGATCGAACAAATCATCTATCCGCGGTAGAGGATACTTGTTCTTCCTCGTCACTTTATTCAACTCGCGGTAGTCTACACACAAACGAAGGGAACAATCCGCCTTGGTAGCAAACACAACTGGTGCTCCCCATTCAGAAACACTCCTTCTGATAAATCCCTTCTTCAAAAGATCGCTGACTTGCACCTCGAGCTCTCGCTGCTCTCTTGGTGCCATACGACGAAGTGGCATCACTATAGGTCTGGCATCTTTTACCAAATCAATACGGAACTCAATCTCTCGGTGTGGTGGAAGTCCGGTCACTTCTTCGAAAACATCCAGATACTGGCCAACCACGGGCAAACCTGACAACTCACTATGCGGAATGTCGAGGGAGTTTAGAAAACTAGCCAATACCCCCTCACTGGGTAGACCACCAAACACTATCCTCCGCCCATTATCCGCTCTAGCTGTCACCAAAAAGCCCTCACAGTCTACCACCACCCCGTATCTTCGGAGCCAATCTACTCCCAAAATAATGCCAAACCCAGTAAAGCCCAAAACAAAGCAATCACAAACAAACATGCATCCATGACTCGATAAGACCACATTACGACAAATCATGCTAAGGCTAGTCGAACCACCAATCGGGTTCGTCACTACTAAAGGTCTATCGACAATCTCGGGCTCCAATCCCAACTATCTACCAGGTCACTAGATATGAAAGAACTGGAAGCTCCGGTATCAAACAAAACTCTAACAGGAACATCATAAACAGAAAGCATACCTTGAATGACGACATTCTTTCCCTTCTCCGCCGCAGTTGGGGCATTTGACGAAGAAGGAATAGCATTAAGGGCGTATGCTTTCACCATTTGCTTTTCTTTAGGGGGTTGCGAACACTTGTCCTTGTGATGTCCCATTTGGCCACAGTTGAAGCACTTCCTATCCGCTGGCTTGGCCCGACAATTACTAGCATAATGGCCCTTCTTACCACAGCTGAAGCACTCAACATCTTGTTTATTCTTTTTCTTCTGGCCATCCTTAGTCTGACTCTGCTTTCTTTTATTCTGGGAACCACCCTTGCCTCCACCACTTGCTTGTGGCTTTGGCTCATCTGTGGATGCAACCTCAGTCTTCGGCTTAGGGTAGAGACTCTCTGATCTTAATGCTTTCCCCACAATCGACTCAAACGTCTCATCGATGTGGTTAATAAGCCTTTCCCCTAAGTACTGATCTAACCCAGTTATGAATTTCTCATTCTTCTTCTCGACAGTATCAATAAGAGATAACCCATACTTTGACAAAGTGTCGAATTCAGCAATGTACTCCGAGACAGCTCTGCCATTCTGCTTGAGCTCCAAGAATTTCTTAAACAGCACTAACTTCTGAGCAGCTGGAATGAACTTCTCGCTAAAGCGTGCTTTAAACTGCTCCCAAGTAATCTGATCTTCGGGAGTAGCTGCCTTTATAGCATTCCACCAATTCATTGCCCGCCCTTGCAGCTGACGGGAGGCTAGCTTTCTCTTCATCGCATCCTCGATACCCAAATCCTCGAAGATACGTTCGCAACTATCCAACCAATCCTGAACATCTGTGGCCGACTCCGTTCCGTGGAACGGCTTCCCACCAAGGCTAGTATAGTCCTTATTCAGCTTGGCGAAGTCGACTCTTGGCGCCTGCACTATTGGACCACCACCATTTCCACCATTGGGAGCTGCCCTCCGTACATCTCTAAGCATCTCTCTCATGAGGTCAGTAAACATCGTCCTCATGTCAGCAGCATTCCCATTATTGGCTCCCCTACCAGCACCTCTAGTATCTCGGCTCATCGTCAATCTGAAAAAGGAAACGATTAACGATTCCATAGTGGTGCTAGTGCAGTACGACTTCATTCTTATACTACTAATAGTATATATATAGCTTTTGAAAACCAAAATAACCACAAATACGCTCTCTCGTATACGTATATTATCTCTCCCTGATAACTTCCCTAGGTTAACTACGCAACCTAGAGCTCTGATACCAAGTGTGACGGCCCGCCCCGCACCAACCGACATTTACTCCAAAGGTGCGCTGTACACATGTCCAGTTAGCACGGAACGGGTCGCCAGAAGGGAAAAAGGAAGAAGGAAATGAACATACAAGGAACCTGTAGAATGTCTCACGGTGCATGGAATAAAATATAATAATAACATACTTGACATAAAACAGGCGAGACAGTGCATAAGCTGATAACTAATAATCAATATCAACATCAGAGCAGCGGAAATCCAAATACAGCTTATTACAACTTTCCAAATTTACTGTCTCTAACAAAAAAAAACCAAAGCAGAAGATGCACCACCAATGCCCAAGCAGTGATCTTCAACAACACAGGGAGAATACTATATATATATTTACGTGGAAGCCTCCTGCTCGTCTCCGGATCATCTACCCGTGCATCACCAGCTAACCTGTCTCTAGTCTGCTCGTGTGAGCACCCAGAGTAATAAGAGGAGACATAAAACTCTGGGTCAGACATAAAGCCTGGTATGAGCGATAAGCATCTAAACAGAATAATAACAGGTATACTAAACCATACCTGAACCTGGACCTGCAACCAAAGAGTTAGTACCACATACCGTACAATACTCTAGGGTGCCATAATAAAGGGTGTAAGGATACGGGGGTGGGGTGTGCATGTCATAATGATAGCAAACAAATCAACTATAGCAACCATCCTCACATCTCTCACTCAGTGCGTAAAGCATACGACATCTACCACCTTGGAACACTAGACAAATTGAGGTAACGACGAATCCCGACTTGTAGAAACCCTGCTATGACCAAGCTAAACATATGGAGTCATGACCAAACATTTCAATGACCCATTTCATTGATCGTAGCCCTTGGTTCTACCGATGCCATAATGGCCCTGAATCCGCCTTCGTACCTCCTACCATAGTGGTCCAAAGCTATAGACGTCGATAACCCCTTGGCACGCGTCCCGCAGCAAAGCCCAATCATGAAGCCCACTCATTGGTTCCCAGCTGGATCCTGAGTCAAAGCTCCTCATTTGGACTTCCTTTGCATCTCGGGTTTTGATCGAATTGGAGTGGGTCTTCAGAAGAGTTGTCGTGCAGTAGCAGCCCTAGAATACGGTTCGGTTCGGTGGTCATTACCCTCGTCGGTTCGGTTCGGTCCTCCTTCCTTGTCATCTTTCCATTCGGTTCGGGTCGGGTATTCCACTTCAGGTCGGGTCGGTGTCCTCCTCTGAGTCGGGTCGGGTGTCCTTCCTTCCAGCACTCCGATCCGCTCCCTTATTTCTTCACGTATTCCGATCCGATCCCTCCTTGCCATCTGATCCGCGTGGCCTTCCCTCTTGCTAGTTCTCCCAAATGTTTACTTCCGATCCGAGCCCTGCATCTCCAAGTCGATCCGATCTGGCCTCCAATTATTCTTCCGATCCGATCCCCTTGTCCACTCCAACTCCAAGTAAACGGCCTTCCTTCTCGCCAAGCCTCCTCCAGTGACAAGTTCCAATCCAGTTCGAATTCCCTTGGTCAGTTCACAAATCCGATCCGACCCCTTTCTCCGATCCGAACCGGTTCGGAACCTGCACACTTCTGCAACTTTCCAGCGAGCTCTCTATGCCATTCGACGGCATTTTCGACCAATCTAACTATTCTAATCAATCATAAAACATACCATAGAGTCATAGCAACATGTAAGAACAACCACAAACACCTAACAACAATTCAAATGAACCAAAATGGATCAAAAGTGGCTAAAACCTCACATTTTCCTATAATCCCTCTTAATCATGTTTAAGCATACGATTAGCAAAACACATCGAAATTAACCCAATTTCTAACAGAGCCTTAAAACATTATTTTAGAATTTTAAGAATTTTTCCTGAATTTATTTACGTATAAATTCGCTAATCTTCACTAATTACCCTTAATCACCGTAATTAGTTCAAAAACTATGCAAATCACTCACCTTGGCCACAAATGAAACACCAAATCTGAAATACTCTCTGTTTGGGTCGAATTCCTATGTATAGCAGCAGCTCCAACCTTGCTTTGTTGCTATTTTGGCCTTGCTTTGATGTAATTTAGGCTTAATCTTCACTAAAATGTGTTTTGGAGTGGTTTTAGAGGATGGAAGCCATTACTAAGGTCTCAAGGAGGTTTGTGGCGGCTCAAAACTGAAATGAAAGTGATAACCTAACCCTAATCAGCCCTCCTATACCTCTAAACCCGAAATTCCCCTCTGGGCCTAGCTGCTAATCACCCGGTTAAGCCCAATTAAGCTGTTTTTCACCATCTAAAACTTGTTTCAGCCATATCTCCCAAACGGTGAGTCCATTTGACTAATGTGACCACTCTACGGAAAGAGAAACCATCATCCGGAGCTAATGGAAGTGGTTTGAGGTCAAAATTCCTTTCCAGTCAAAAGTTATGGCCAAAACAGTGCCAACTAGGGGTAAAATGGTCATTTAAAAATCGGGAAAAATCATGATCATGGGAAATGACCCAATAGTCGTCCCCCAAAGTTACATGATCATACGACTTCGTATGTGAAAGAAATAAATATTCTACGATCCTGTGATGCGTAGAATGCGGGTCGTTACATTTATAGACTAATTACATATTAACATAGCCTAATAGCTTCACTTGGTGATTAATTAAAGTACTTGGGCTTGCTAATTATTTTAGTGGGCCTAATTACCTTATTAAACCAAGGTAAATATCTGGAGAAAGGAAGGTAACATATATTCCTCCTCCTTCTTTCTCCTTCTCCTAAAAACACTAGTAAAAGAAGATAAAGAAATTCACCCCTTTCAATTTCCTCGCCTCAAATCCACTTACAAACCTAATAATTTATATCTAGGGGATTGTTAAATGGTACTCCATTTTTTGTTAAGGGGAGGGTAAACTTAAGGGGACTCCGTCTTATTTTTTATTTGTTAAAGGGGGGCTTGAATTTTAAAAATAAAATATAGACTATAGTACCCCTGGCTTCATCACCCCTTATACCCTATCATCAAAATTTAATCTCAGTTCATTCCAAACACGCCGCAAGGTAAAAAGAAAAAAATTCGAATGTTGACAAATCCCCTTTTTGAAATTTTAGATTTTGTTGAAAAAGATGAATACAATTTTCAGAAAGTGGATGAATTTTGTTCATTTGCGCGAATGATTGATACAATTCATCATTGAAAGTTTGGATTTTTTTCGAGGGTGAATACAATGTGTTATGGTTTAGATCTTACGGTTTGATAAGAAAAACAACATCGCTAAGAGATGATTTGTCAAAAGTAATTACATTAAAACAGTGTACATATTCCAACATTAAAACAAATGTTTGTTAAGTGAATTTATGCTTATGTTCATGCTGAGCGTATGTGTATGTTGTTACTCTTTTTTTCATTTGTGGCTAGTGTGGTTTGTATGTGTTTATTTGTTGTTATTGTGTTCCATGCTTATTGTGATAGTGAAAACTAAAGTAAATAATGCTTGAATATGTTATTTCATTTGTGTGGAACGTTTACGTTTCACGTATTATTATTTTTCTATGTGCAAAATTAAATTAGAGTTTATGTTTTAAGGTTGCATTAATGAAGAGTATAGGGTTAGTATTGGAAATTTTATTAATATTTTTAAGGAGAGGCTAATTTATTTTAACCTCCTCTTAACAATTTTGAAATAAACTGAAAATGGTACTCCCCTTAACCAAAAGTGGAGTCCCTTTAATAATCCCCTATATCTAATCTCTCTCTAAGAGAAGGTAATTCATTTTAAACTCAAAATCCAATACAAGTTCTTATCATTTTGTTGAGAATTCATTTTTACAGTGAAGTTGTCTATGAATGTGTTTGTAGTTGTTTATGCAAGGAAATAGAAGCCTTCTTTCAACTAAAAGTGCTCAAATCCTATACAATAATCATCTATCTTTGATATAAATTCATTTCAGGCGAGAGTTTACTCACTATCCTCTAGTCATAGGTGTTTTGGTTGCAATTTGTAAATTTTACGATGAAAAATCTGTAGCTTGTTCTTAAAGTTCTGAGTTGCTAAAATCACAGTGAAATCTCATCTTTGAGCCACTGTATCTTGCATCCTATTCTGTGTTTTTGCATGAATCCTTTTCCATTGTGTTGTCATGGTTCTTGTGAATAAATATGAAAATTTTCAAGTGAATTTGAGCACGTTTGTTTTGGCAATGTTGCGTTAAAGTGGCGGCTTTGTCAGGATTTACTCCTGAAGCTATGCCCGTAAAGTGGGTCAACCTACTTGGCTCCCTTGGTTGACTCAGTGAATAGTGTAGGTCGATGGACCTACTTTAGAGTTTTGTGCAAGAATAAATCCATGCACCTGGTGTTATCCTGTGTCTTGAGCTTAACACTTTATTTAGGTTTGATTTTCTAGGTTTAATCCATCTTTGGTGTGCTCCTATGCTACTTGTAAAACTAGGTTGATGTTATACTTAATTCGAATACGGGTTTATGGGGATTTTGTGATTCATTCATAGAGCTTGGTTGGTGTGAATTTCTTGATTTTTCAGCAGCAAGGAAACCATGTTCCTTGCTGTTTTCTAGTGTTTTTCATGATTTTGTGTATAAGAAATCATAGAGATATTTCGTATATTTCCATGAACATGTGCACGATTTAATAAAAAGAAATTGAAATGTTTCAAAAAGAAATTATGTTTCTGAAAATAGGTATGGTTTTAAATAAAATGTTTTGAACCTATTAATGATATTTAAGTATATATTTTCAAGCAATCGATTTTACATGGATTTTCCAGTAAACTATGTTTTCAAATTATTTTCATGAAGCATGATTTTTAAATAAAAACCATGCACATTTGCGCACTTCGGGAAGGCGTGTTGGTGACTAAATAATGACATAAATAGCATGGTATGGGACGTGGCAGTATATAGTTTTATTTAATCCCAAATCCATCAAATTGAAGTAATAACCTCAGTGTTTTTCAATGGCCTCTATGACCTTTTGTATTATCCAGTGTTTTGTGATTTCTTGTGATTTCTAAGTTTTGTGGTTTGAAGCTGACATACAGTATGTGAACCATTAAATGATAACATGTGGCATGGGAAGCATGATTATCGCTTTTCCGGTTACGATTTGACATTCTATGCAAAAAGGCAGTACAAGACCTTCGGGCCATCTGTGTTAGGTTTCAAGTCATCTGTGTTAGACCTTCGGCTCATCTGTATTAGGCTTCGAGCCATATGTACTAGACCTTCGGGTCATTTGTGTTAGACCTTCGGGTCATCTGTGTTATTTTGGGTACCCCCTTTGTGAATCGTCGTACTAGTTATGGCTTTAAGCCAATATGTGTAATCGCACGTGCTAAAATAGCTTCAGCTTTCCATTCTGTGATGGATCCATAATTTATATTTCTATGTCTTCGGTTTATTGAAGATTTAACTTTGGTGAATTTAACCATTTTCCAGAGTACGGTGATTCTGTTAATTCATGAATTAGTGATTTTAGTGTATTTATAATCTATGTTTTGGGGACTGGTACTCGATTTTATGGTGTTTTAACTCTTTTTGAGTCATTTGATGAGTCTGGTTAATTATGGGCAATTGGGTTGACTTTTATGAATGTTGAGTCATTATCTTCCCTCACGCTGGCAGGTGAATCGAGTAGTTCACCTATACTTATGTCTTGTGGGATTGACCTTTCGGAACCCCCTTAATGAATTATATTATCCAACTCTTTCGTTAAAGAAGTTATTTATTGTACTCTGATTTATCTATTTGTGTTATTATTCACTGTTGACTAGACTAACTCTTGTGTGTTAATGCTCAGGTCAGACTGAGCTTTTACAAGTATTTTGGCTGTTGTAGATACTCCTTTTGCTTCCTCCATAGATTGTGTAGTTTCATTCTCTTAATATGTTGTTTTGTTATATACAGCCTATGATTCATGTTCCTTGTTATGTTATGTTTTCAGTTTGGACCTATATTGTATCTATTGTGGTTGTATACCACGTTTTGTTGGCACTGTATGATTGTATATTAGATGTACGTGTATATGATGCTGGGTGGTCTGTGATGTATATTGCATTAGTTAATCATATTTGTTCTGAATTGTATCTAACCTCCATGGTTTTGTATTGGTTGAAGAGTAAGATGTCAGTCCATGGGAAAAAAATAGTGTATTTCATCGATACTCTTAATGTTTAGTTAATACAAGACTTATGAATGGTCGCCCTTAACTAGCTGTACTCTCTGCATTAGTAGACAACATTACCATTTAATGTTCTTTACTAATGTGAGTCTCAGGGTGGGGCGTTACAGTAGGATTGATTGTAAATATGTTGATAGAACATGTTATGTATAGTGCACGCAAGTGGATGTTATGGATGCATATACACACACTTGGCACTATTGTTGATCGACTAAGTAGGACACCAGCATATGTGTATGGATGTATGTGCATTTTTACTTTACTTCCATGGTTGATATAACAGATGATTATCAAATGACTACTGCATATGAATGATGTTTGAAGCATATATGTAGAACTATCAAGAAAATCACCTTTTTACAACAAACATTCTACAACAATTTAATGAACCATTGTAAAAACGTAGGGCTTTACAACACATAACTGGGTGAGTGTCGTGGAAAGTACACCTGCACAACATTTGATGGTGAAATATTGTAAAATAAATTACTTTAACTACATTTTCAGAACGACGTGGAAGCATATATTCATTAACAAAATATTTGTATTATGAAAGATTTTTTCTCCATCAACATTTATTCAGCGTCATTGTACTGCATAAATAGATGAATACTTCTACTGTCACAAAATTATATGCTGAAATATGGTTTAACAAAAAGTGTTTCCGTTACGAAATAAAATTATTTCATAGAACAATCATGCATTATTGTGAAAGCCCATAAAATCATTCTTTATTCTACTTATAATTATAGAGAGATTATGTTTCACAAATATTTACAATATTTGGAAAATCTTTTTAAACTCATAAAATAATATAAAATGTCAATCTTTTAAAAAGAACCGTTGAAAACAACAAATCCATAAATGTTTTGAATCTTAGAAAAAAATTGAATCTTAAAACTAATACTATAGAAAAACAGAAAAACAGAAATGTTCGAAAACAATAAACTATCAGAATAGTTTGAATTTTTATAAAAATAAAAATAATCACTTTTGATGGATGGATTTTAAAAAAGTAAAGGAAATATTGAAAATTTCAAAAGACAAAAACTTTGAAAAATGTTACATTAGATTTGTTTGATTTTGCATTCAAATTTTTTAAGTATTTAATAGGTAATTTGTTCAAAATTTCTTCAAAACCTTTATTGTATCATTAATTAGCTTTAAGTTTTATTTTAAAATATCTATCCGGATCTACAAGTCATTGTTTACCCATCGCTACTACGCTCATTTTTACTGCCTCTTCACTAATCCAAGTCCTAATATTGGGGGAGCCTTAACCATTAGATCTCTAGTCTAACTCTTTATCCGAGTCATCCAAATTTTAGAGAAAGCACGTCATTTCTTCCCTCAGAGTTGTCAACGTTCATTCTAGTAAAGAGATTACCTCATTCACATACTTATCCTCCTTCCCAATTATCTCTAATGAAATACAACAACCAAAAATGAAATGAAACTTATGGTTTTAGATATGAAGCGGCCTAAGCTCATCTTATTCTTCCAGGTTTTGATATCCATTTTGCAGTTTAGAATCATGTTATTGCAAATCAGCGTTGTAAAATTATTTTTATTGAAGCATTGAATCGTGGAAACTGAAAGAAGGATCAGATAAAATTTATAATTTAGACTTCCTATAATCAAAATTAAAGGTAATTTTCACCAACTAAAACCAATTTATGTCGCTTTCCTATAATTGGTAAGAGTTTATCTTTAGTTAATACTATTTCCTTAAAGCATTATCGATCGTTATGATGTCCTATTACTTGTTTAAATCATTGCAATTGTTTCCAAATATATTTTTTGGCATTTTTTGGCATATACAATATTATATTATCCATTTATAACTTTCTATATTTTAACCTATAGGAACAACAGTTACAAATATCAAATTTGATTTCACGTGATATATTTCCGCTTAAAATGAACTATATTACCTTGTAAGCACAAAGTAAACAAATCTAGTAATTAATTTTGTTTGCAAGCTTGAATGAATAAACATTTCAAAACCTATATGGTATCTTTTCTGTACTTGACACTAGCAACAGTATGGTCATCTAGCAGTATATTTGCTTGTTTTCATGCACTTTGTACACAATAAATGTGAATATAAAAAGATATTTGGGAGGGAGCTAAAATCAAGGGTTGGTACATCTTTTTTATATGATGTGTTTCCATGTTCATTATTAATATCATTCTCATCATGCAACATCCAGGATTTTTGACCGTTCAACTCTACAGTGATCCTCAATGTCGACTTAAACAAATCAAAAATACAGATAGTTATTGGATTAAAATAAGAAAAAGAAGAATTCACACATTCCTGATCTTCATTCGTCATTTTGACGTTTCCAATTTGCTTTATAACGTCGTATTATTACTAGGAATGGTTTTCGAACAAATATTTGATCACAGTCTTTCGAAATAATAAGCGCATTTTTAAATAATAGTTATGCCTCTAAATTTTCATAACAATATCAAGATTATTTAAACATCGATTTTTTTTCAAAGGGGAATATATTTTATTCAAGTTTCAACTTGAATCAGTGGTTTAAATCGAGGACAATTCCAATTTGGGAAGAATTTACAAATATTTGAACAACTTGAAAAAAAGATAATTATGAATAAAACCTTTTATGAATATATATACATATATACTAAAATAACTAGAGTATGATAAAATAATTTAAATTACAATATATACATATATTAAATGTTTTACAGAATTTTTTTCTTTTAATAATAAACAATAAAACATAATTTATTTCAAAAATATAGGTATACATATAGTTAACTAAGTTTAAAACGTAATTGTTTCTCTGTCCCATTTCCAAATTCACAATATATTTTGGGATAATTGTTTTAACAATTCAATGAACATTTCGGTGTCAATACCAATGCAGTAACCAATTTCAATTCAAACATCCATCACAACCATTTCATCTAAACAACCAATATTATATTATTTCACTAGTTAACAAATGTCGGTGTTTCAGGTTAGTAAATAAATTTCGAATAAATAATTAAATGTCAAATCTAAATTAATACCGTAATTAACTTGTATGTCAAATTTAAGCAAACATCAACAATCAATCACAACCAGACAATCAAATTCATTTCATAATTTAATTTAATAAATATTGGAACAATTCAGTTAATTGTGAGCGAGAAATTCACTCACTTTGATTTCAAACAAGATTGAGATCCAAATTTTAGCTCAAAAATTAACAGTCTTAGAATTCAACCAAACTGGCGCCATCACGAAGAGCTCCTCAATGCAATTCCAATGCAACAAACTGTGCATCAAACCGAGTTCGTATGAAAAAGTTATACATGTTACAATTATATAAATCTGAATTTGAATTAAGCAAAATAAAATAAAATAAAAAATTTCTCAATGCAAATGCCACTTCATCCTTCTTCTCTCCCACATAAAACGTCATTACATAAATTCAAACCATCCATGTACAACCCATTCATATGTTATACTGTAAAAAAATTTTGGACCTTAGTAACTCGATCGCGGCACCAAAAAACTAGGCTACAAATAGATCTCTCCTTTATAAACTTAAGGACACAAGTTTCATGATTTTAGTATTTAATCTGGAATTGTTTTTGATTTTTGGAAGAAGGGATTTCTTTTTTCTAGAAGACATGGAAGAATGACTGTAATGACCCGCATTTGCAGAGGTATTATAATTAATTTATTTAATTATATAAATAGTGATATAGTGAATTAAATGGTCATGGAATTAAATAATGATGAATATTTAATTAAAATAATAAATTAAATAATATATTTAATTCTGATATAATCAGAATTGGCTGAAATGACGATATGGTGTGAACCGGATCATCTGTGATATTTAATTCAGCTTGGAATTGAATTTGAATAACGAATATATTATATAAATGACAGTTTGAACATAGAATTATAATATAATTAAAATCGAGCTTGAAATGGCACTGCAGTTCGTAAATTGGCGATTCGAACTTCAACTGAATGTACATGATTCATTTTAAGCCGGATTTCTGTGAAACAAGAAACTTGTGGAGCTGGTGGAGTATATCTTTCTAGTGGAAGAGAAAAATCAGGATTTTGTCATGTAGATTTTGATTTATGTCCAAATCAAATTTTAGAAAAGTCGTTGTGGAGTTCCTTTATAATTTATAAAGGAATTATTTATATTTTAAAAGGAATTTCAATATATATCGAATATCGGGTTGACCCAGATTTGAAATATCGAGTTAGAAATCCATATAGGGTTTTCTGAGGTGTATGGTATTCCACTGTGAATATAGACGATAATGTTTATTTATTAATATTTAATTAAAATGTTTTTTAAATATATTTATATATTTAAAAGTGCTATTTAGAGCTATAAAAATAGCCACTTTTGCAAACGACCTCAGAATTCAACGAAACTAATTTTGTTGGATCTGCAGTGTTAAATTATTGTTAGATATCAAGTTTCGTGATTTTTGAAGTCAGTATGTGGCTGTACGGGATTTTAATGTAGAAAATAGTCTGTATTTTGACGGTTAAAAATACGCTGTGTGAGCAAACGGAGTCGGAATTCGACGAAACCAGTTTCGTTGGGACCGTAATGTCGAACTGTAGCTGCATGTCCATTTTCGTGATTTTTGGGTATCGTATGTGATCACAGGATTTTTTTAAGGACAAATATTAACAGCGTAGGAGTAAAAATAAATTAAATAATCGAATATTTAATTATTATACTTAACCTATATAATACCTTCTTCAATTCTTTAACCCTAAAAGATATTTTTCGACTGATCAAAAATCAAGCCGCCATCGTTCTGCAGAAAAAGAAAACGGAAATTGAAAATCAAAATAAAATCCCACTTATTCCCATAAATCGAAAAACCCTTATATTATGATTCGCCTTGGCTTCCTCTTCCTTTCTATATCATTTTTACGGTGTTCGATCAATCTCGTTTTCATTGGAAAACCTACAGCGAAGCCTAGGGTGAGTTTGCGAGTGGGATTGAGGATGTCGGACTTCGTTTTGAGAGCATAATCGAATTCAGTGAAGCGAGAGACACTCGCTCAGATATTTGAAGGGAATTTTGGTGGATACTGGAGGGGGTTTCAGTTCGGTTAGGTGCTATACTTTGTGAGGGACTGCTGTGTTGGATGGAGGAAGATTTGCAGGGAAGTGTGGGTTTTTGAGTTGGAGCTTGCCGTGGGTTAGGAGAAGAAGGTGCTGCGATGTGGAACAGGCAGTAACGTTGGGCATGAGAAGTTGAGGAGGACGGATGGCACGATGTTGCAGTATTGTTGAGTTTGGGAGTTTCAGTACGTGAATTTTGGAGTTTAGAATAGGGTCACGGTTTAGTGAACAGCAAATGGTGGAGGTGGGTTTACAGTGCGATGAGGAGGCTTTGTGTGGTGGAGTCGATTTGTTTTTCTGAGATCTGGGGTTGGGAAGAAGTAAAGGAAGGATCGAAGTCCTTGAAGCTTTGAAATGGCGGAGTGGAAAATTTGCTGAGTATGGATGTAAGAAGGAACAGGGAAGAAGGCTTCTTGAGCGGTATCGGGTTTATGTTTCGCGGGTATGGTCTAAAGGGTCGGTGCAGAAGGATTCTTGGGCCGGCTAAAAAGGTTAAGGCCCAATAGCAATTTTTATTAAAATTTAAAACCATGTAAAAATGTATTAACATTAATTCATTTTATCTCGATCATACGATATCAAAATCCGACAAATTCAGATCCGTCAGGATCGTACGCACGTAGACTACATCATGAATCTAGTCTGGAATGGATCGAAGCTTGTTACAATTTATAGCAAAATAAATTGTCCGTCTGAATCAAGCGATGGTTATCGTTATTTACGATGATCGTCCAATGTGAGTAAATCTCACTAACTCTGAACAGTTTATAATTTCATATTGTATTTTTTGAACTGTTAAATATTGGCTGATTGACTGTGTTTTGACTGTTTGATTGAACTGCTAGTCAGTTAGTTGAATTTCTATATTGATTCTCTTTATCAGAATATATCATATGGAACTGAAAGTGATGTTGATTTTATTGTGTAACATCTGTGGATGCAGGGAAACGGGTTGGAGGAATCCGACTGGATTCCTCAACAGTTATTTTATTGTTTTCATATATTGTGATATATGACGTGATTTATAATCTGTTGTTGGTTATATGTGTATGGACGATATTGGACATCGTAATTTGATATGTTAAACACCATAACATACCGGGATTTGGAGAAAAGGAGAATTTGTCAAAGTGAATACTGAAAAGAGAATATTTATAAAATCAGAGGATTTTATAAAATAGAATATTTATAAATAGAATATTTATAAATGGATTATTTATAAATAGAAAATACTTAGAAATAAAACCCTAAAGGAATTATTTGCAAACCATTTGCAAATAGATTAGAAAGAGAAATGTTTGTAAACCATTTAAAAAAATCAAATAGAAAGAGAAAGGTTTGTAAACCATTTACAAATCAATCAGAAAGATAAATGTTTGTAAACCATTTACAAATGAAATCGAAAGAGGAATATTTGTAAAACCTTTACAAATGAAATCGAAAGAGGAATATTTGTAAAACCTTTACAAATGAAATCGAAAGAGGAATATTTGTAAAACCTTTACAAATGAAATCGAAAAGGAGATATCTGTAAAACCATTTACAAATAGAATTAAAAAGGAAATGTTTAGAAAATAAATAGAGTTATGAAAAGGAAATTTGTTTATAACCGAATAGGATGTTATAAAAAGGAAAACGTTACTAAAAAGGAAATCATTTGTAAAGTGAAGAACCGTTACTAAAAGCAAATCTTTATAAATGAATAGATTATTCGAAAAGGAGTTAATCGAATTTAGTTATTCGAATAGAGTTAAATCGAATATGGTAGTCGAAGGGAGTCAATCGAATAAGGTATTCGAAAGTTAGTAAATCGAATATGTTATTCGAAAAGGGGTTAGTCAAGTTGAGTTAGCTGAATAGAGTTAATCCAATATTTGTTGTTCGAATAAGAGTTAACCAGTTAGAGTTAATCAATTAGAGTTAACCGGTTAGAGTTAAACCAGTTAGAGTTAATCAGTTAGAGTAAATCGAACTAGAGTTATTCAAATGGAGTTTATCGAATATTAGTTTATTCGAATAGAGTTAAAGGAAAGGAATTATCGATTATTAGTTAATCGAAAGGAGTTATCGGTTATTAGTTAATCGAAGGAGTTATCGATTATAGTTTAATCGAAAAGAGTTATCGATTTGTTTAATCGAAGTGAGTTATAGAATAATGGTGATTCGAAGGAGTTATCGAATTTAGTTATTCGATGGAGTTGATCGATTAGAGTTAAAATAAAGGAGTTGATCGAATATAGTTTATTCAAATGGAATTAAAGGAGTTAATATCGAATTTGGTTTATTTGAATAGAGTTAAAGGAGTTATCGACTAGAGTTAAATCAAATAAAGTTAATCCAATAGCTTTAGTTCAATAGAGTAAATTAAATAGAGTTATCAAATATACTTTATTCGAAGGAAAGAATTATCGAATAGAGATGATTCGAAAGAGAGTTACGTAAGGAAGTTTGTTAAAGAATTAAAAGGTGAACTTTGTCTATTTCAAGGTTAGAAACGTTGTTCAGTTAAGGTCTGAGAGGTAGTATTACCCCAACTTGATTGACTTCATTTTTAACTAAGGAATGGTTAAGGTTCGATAGTGAAGGTGGGTTAAAGGAATTTATTTAATAAGCATAATGGTTTGAGTTGGCATCGCGATGGTTTGTTTAAACATCTGTCTAAGTCCAAAAATATTTTCTGATATAGAAAACAAGAAATGGAAATGCTTTCCAATGGTAATAACATATATTTCCTAAATTTAGAAAATAAGAAATGTTGAATATAGGGTAACAGGAGATAAGTAAATTAATGAAATAAAGAGATAAATGTTGAATGATGATTGATCGATATAATTTCCTCCTGGAAATAATGTCGTTGTTTGCACACCTGTTTTTCTTTGATGGTTAAATTACAGACTATCGAAGTTTTGACCATCTTAACGTTGTTAATATGGAGAGTCCGGTTGGATTATTATCCAAAGAACCACTCTGTATTAGCATAAGCGTTGCGAATCATATATGCCAAAGATAATTGAAGATGGAGTAAAGTGCAAGGGCTATTGTATAAGTCTTAGATAATAGTGCCTAAGATGGATGTACTGAATAGTGCCTTCGGTTCATCCTATTCCTGGATGACTTGTATGGATGAATGTCTAACAGAGTATTTCCAGAAAGGTCACGAACATCTATTTCTTCAACCGTACCAAGAGTGGAAGCAGAGAAGGAAACTTCTTTAGCTAACACGTAATGTACTGTTGTAGACAGCAATCGGTGATTTGATGGATTTGACGATGTGGCATTCGAAGTGAATCTGATGTGATGATGAAGCGTAACCTCAAGCCTCATCAACCGGTAAATGGCAAAAATCGGGCAGGCAGCATGGCTAAGTCGGTCGCTTCGAAGTAGGGTGTATAATCATCTGATCTAGAGTTTCATTTATTTCTAAAAATCTATTGTTGATGCTGTCCCATTCGGGAAACGGTTGCTGATCCCAACCGTTTGTGATATACATTCTATACACTCAAGCAAAATGAGTGGTCGGTAATGTGTGGCCGGGTTGCAAGATGTTCTTGTTGAACCCAGTGTATTCCATTCTAGAGATACACTAGCGAAAGGTAGTTGCATACCTTGTCATAGTTGGAAATCTATTACCCAATACATGCTTGCGGTTTTGATTGTATACTATATATGTAGAACGTTAGATGAAAGCGTTTCTGCTAGATGATTATTATATTGTGGTTGATAGACATTATTATAATATCAAAAGGTTTTTGATATAAAGATAATTTGGATTCTCATAAGGGAAAAACCCGTTCCGTTATACGGTGTGGTCTTATGAGATATCGTTTACTTGTTCAAACTGTTTTAACTGTTTTACTCATACCAGTCCCATGACTGACCTGGAGTTTATTTTGTTGTTTTCCCTAAACTCTTGGGTGCCCAATTTTGTACGGGCAGTCAAGTAGTCAGGATTTACAGATATACTGGAAGAGCGAGGAGCAGGAGGCTTCAGGATCATATAGCTATAATTATTTCCGCTGTGTTGTAAGTGTTGTACTTTGGTAATGATGTATATTCAAGTACAGATGTATATTTCAAGTTATGTTATATATATTATATGTTATTCGTTCCGCTGTGAGGTTCGTGTTACTCTGATGTTGTGTTCTTCTTCTTCTTCTTCTATTCTAAGTTACTATCTTATCTTTCCTCACCCTCTAATTTCTTTCATTAATCATCCGGTATTTTCGACCCTTGGATGTTCGATATGTGTTGTATATCGGATAACCAAAGTCGTTCAAAAACCCGGGTCATTACAATGATAGTCTATTCAAGTTGTCGCAAGAGACAGAAATGATAAATTAGGTTTTAGAAATGACTATTTAAGCAAGGAAATTTAATAGTTAATCAATTGGTAAAACATTCATTCCTTTCTAATCCATCTTTAATAGAATTCCAAACTTTACTAACAAAGTCCTAATCTGAAATAGAACTTATATTAGTTATGTAAATCAGTTACACCTAATGTAATCCCAAATTTAAATATTCACAAATTTCAACTGAATTTTTTTTTTATATCCTATTATGTTCATAACTTCCATTTATCATTTAATGTACATCAACAAAATACTTAATTACAGTTAATTGCAATCAATTTATTTATCATAACTTAAATTTGATTAAGTCTCATACATTCGATATTTACTTTACTATTCCATAAATCGTTACATTTTGATCCCACCTAACGCTTGTTTTAAAATCTATTATTTCAGTCTTTTTTAGTTACAATTTTTATTCACCTTACCTGCATTAATTACATGCATTAGGTGCCATTTATTTTCGGCATATCATCGGTAAATTAAATAATAAATATGAAATTTAAGAATTGTTATAAGTTATCAATTCAAACGTATTTGTGTATATGTTGTTTATAACAAAAGAAAATGGTTTCACACACTAATCAGTTAGTCTATTATAATCATTATCTTTAACAATTAATTGAATATTCAGTTTATTCCTTTAATTAACAATCTTAATTTCCATTAATTACCATTCAATTATCTTTATTGCAATTTGTTTCTATTTTATTTTAATGCATTAATATTGGGTTTTGCAATCTATGACTAGTTACAAATTCTAATTAAAATATTATAAGCTAATTGTTGTAAACGAATAAAAAATGCATCCACATACTTGTAAATTATCCTTACTTAATACAATTCAATATGATCACGTGAAATCTTGCTATTTATTTACAACATTTGGTTTAATTTCTTTTATTTCAATTAATAACCAAATCTTATATCTATAATCATATACAAGTTATTATATTAATAACCTATTGAATTCACCGTTTAATAAGCTTATTCAAGTTTATATCAATTAAATTCACTTACTAATTTTTATTAACCTTGCATTTATTCCATTGTTATCCAAAATTAACATTAAATTTAATAATATAAATTATCGCAAAAAATAGGGATGTAACATTCTCCCCACTTTAAAAACTTTTCATCCCCGAAAAGGAACATTGTAATAAAGTGGCAAAAATAAAATTAAAATAATATAAAATTTCTACTGAACTTAGAAAACATTCAATTAAGTATATAGAAACATGAGTTCGAAAACAAATTTCACAAAATTTTCTAAGACTAGGTTTCACGAAAAATTTCGGCAGAGTTTCCTTTGTACGAAGTGGTCCAAAAAATAACAATATATATAATATCACAAATATACATCCCATCTCAGTGATGAGGCATCCCAAAACATGGGGAGTAATATAAAATATCCAAACATAATATAAAAACCATTATACATACTTTTCATTAGCATTTTCATTGGGTTTTTTTTTAGCATCATACCTTTGTTTTAAGCGAGCAAAAGCGAAGCACGAAGCGTAAACGTCCTCTAAGCGAGTAGATACCATCGGTGCCCGCTACAAAACTCAACAACAAATAATAACACACAAATATATATAGGAAATAATCCAATATATAAGCAACAAACATACATGCCATAAATTTGTTCAAATATGACATAACTATTTTAGCAAAGCAACAAGTAAAACATCTAAAAATCACCTTCATCTAATTAAAACATAATTACAAGTTTTTTTTCCATTGTGAATATACTATTTACACAATTTTTTTTCATTTCTTATCCATGTTTCATTGTTTTGCCTTTATTTATTTGCATTTATTTCATTTACATACAAGTTGTTTGCTTCTAATTGGATTCATTTCAAATTCTATCTCTATACTCACTATTCACTTGTAATTCATTCAATCTTGTCTCATTTATTAGTTTATTTAATTCATTTCGTTAATAATTTAGTTCACCTTGTTTATCTTACTTAGTTGCATTAAATTCCATATCAAGTTAAGTATTCATCGCTTATAATCGCGACTTAAGTTTTTATTTATTCCATAAGCCGTTCATTTAATTTCGACATTCATCATTCATAGCACTGCTAGTATTACCGTTCAACGATGGGGGAAAACCGACCGTGAAATTATATATTATAATAAAATGAAAATATTTGTTAATTTTTTTCTTAACTGACTTGTTTTTTCTAAAGTTATTGTAAATTCAATTACATTGAGATTGTACATGTAAATCAGTTTGGTATCAAGAATCTGCTATCAATATATTGACATGTATCATTTACAAATGGAAAAGTCTATTTAGACACAAAATGTTGACACAAATTTACACATAAGCAATCTCAACCACAAAACGTTGACACAAACTTGGAACGGACATACAATGATTAATGAATATGTCATGTATAACATGCTTCGATTTAGTCACAAACTAATTTGAATATGTTGACTATCTCTAGAAATTCTTATACCATAATCAAAAGACCTAGCGCAGTCCAGCCCGTAAAAGGTTTTGCACCTTTGCCCTTTCCTTCATTCTCCTGATCATATTGTTCCCGTAAGTACCCTGTCCTTCTGTAATTTTGCACAATGTTCCTAATCAAATTCAACCTTAGCTTCTTGTACAATATGGATGACTTCTGTTTGTATGGACCATCAACTTTGAGAGTAATGGTTGAGGGATGAGAGAACACAGTAGTTCAGGTTAATCCAAATTGAACCTCTCTAGTAAGGGGCATCATGCTCCGTATTGTACACCATGTATAATTAGCTTGATTTCGAAAGCGACTGCAATCCATAATTTGTCCATAATGTTGACTAGTTAGATATAAGACAAAGTTGTTTTTCAGGTATCCGCAATTTAGATCTTTGCATAAATTATTAGTGAAACAATATATCAGAAATATTCACAGTAAAAATTCCACATATTATCAATTTTACTATCGAAAGAATTGATTTTTGTAAACAACAGCAAGGTACTTGCATACTTCTATACTATAAAATAGATAAAATACAACAAACTACTTTAATCTATAGTATTAATCCCATGAAATCATATTATTATAAATCAAACCAGTAAGCGTGAATCAAAATGATAAAACTAGAAAAAAGAGAAAATAATTAAATTTAAACATTTTCATGCAGGGTTTGTGATGAAAAAAAATTATTTAAGCTCAAACTGTAGGCGGTCAAGAGATTGAAGCACCATCAATATTATAATATGTGGCCATACTTTTCACAGTTTGTCGTCCAATATTCTCTTTAGAATTACCATAATACACTGTTAAATTTCATTAAATTTCGATTAGATTATCAACAAAAAATAATAAGTATAAATGATTCATATGCATTCCAAATTCCCAAAAAAATTCATCATTTCGCTTCTATTCTAAACAATGTTTTAAAACGCAAAAGGCGTACGTTAGGCGTTTTCGGTTCCGTGACGTGAGGCATAAACCTCGAAGCGTTGAGGCGTAAATTGTTACCTCAGGTATACAAGTACATTTATACTTCCATTTATACTTCTATTCATACTTCCATTTTGTTTTGAGCGATGCATTCTAAAAATAACCACCTCTGTATACAAGTACTGAAGTTATTTAGAATTGCATCCTTTAACTTACTTTTGAGTTCAAATATTTTTATTTATAACATAAATGTTACCTCGGGTAATCACATAAAAATTATTCATATATATCTTGTAAAAGACAGAAACATAGAAAAATGGCCCTAATTTCTTCACTATTTATTCTATTAAATATGAAGTTCATTGAATTTTATCGTTCGATCCCATATTTATATATTAAGATGATACCTTAATCCAATTTACTTTTGTTAACCAAGATGACACCTAACTAGGAACACAGCTTCTGTCGACCTATCCATGAAAAAGAACTAACTGGAATTAGTTCCAATTGGAAAATATTAGCTCAAAAAACCAGTATCAAGGGTGAACTTAGAGAATGGATGGGTTGAACCAGTTGATGGGAAGGAAACAAATGAAGATGCACTCATTCGCTTTGAAAAAAATATGTCTAAAGAAAGAGCAAAGGGTAGCCAACCTATAAATTCGATTGGAATAATTTACTCTTTATAAGGCATAAACATGTATATATTACCATTCATTATTTTATTTATTCATTTGTTTGAAATATGTACAGGTTGATGTACGTAAAGTGATTAAAAAGCACTATGACCATTCTATGCAATGAGGTGTAAAATTATTAATAAATATTTGAATTTGAATTTTATTTTTTGAGTCATAATTGTTTCTTCTTCTACGTAAAGATCGTCACGATCTTTCATATTTATAAGCTGTTAACTCTTACATGTTAATACCAGTTACTATTTTCAAATATTGGACACAATAACAGATTGTTTGGAAGTCGGACTTTTAGCCCTTTTCCTCACTTAAAAGTGGCATTCACATCTGATACTTTTAGCCCTTTTCCTCACATAAAATTGGCATTCACATCTGGTTTAGTAATATAATTTTTTGTTCCCCAAGTTACAATTTGGCTAAAATGGTTTCTTACAATAGCAAAAAGTGCCTTCGAAAGCAAAATGATATCAAACTATGTTGGGAAAACTTTTGATAAAAGAAATCCATTTTTCACAACCAAGTAATCTATAAATAAGTTTACAAGAATAACTAACTAAACTATTAAATAATCCCTTTTTTAATATATTTACAATGTTGTCCAGCAAAGATTATGAGTGATTTATGAAATAAAGAAAAGGATCATCAAGTATTTCAAATGCAATTAGTATTGGCTACCAACATTATCAACTAAACCAATCATGGCTTATGCTTCACAAGCATGATATATCATGTCTTCTTCTGAAGATTACATAATGATTTCTCCAGATAAATAACTAAGACAAATCCATGGAAATGGAAAAAAATTCAAAGAAAATGTCCCCTAAAGAAGTTGGTTTCAACATAGAGTTGCTAATTAAACTGTCACTTATTTCTATTGTTATTGCTCACCCCTCTTATACCCGTGTATATATCCTTGCATCTTCCTTGTCATCATTTATTATTCATGCCAAACAACTTTAATTGTTTTTAAATTATTGTTTCAAAATCTAGTTCTATATATGAATATTTCCAGGGCTGCATTGGATCGATACTTCTAGATGACATACCAACATTCACAGGGGAGCAACATGCTATGCCTAACAACAATTTGATTCTAGGATTCAAAATTATTGAAAAAAAGGTCATACACTATACACATTACTAACTCAGTTAATATTTTGTTCTTATTATGAAGAAAATTATATGTGATGTTAAATTATGCAGCTTGGAGGGCCAAACTGGAATGTGAAGCTGGGAAAAGAAGATGGAAGAGCAGCTAGCATTACTATTGCTAACAATGACATTCCATCTCTAGCATTAAACCACTCTCAACTAATTAATAATTTCAAGAAACAAGGCTTTTCTACCAGAGACTTGGTTGCATTATCTGGTATATAGGAAATTATTTTCTAGTTCAATTGTTGAAGCTAAATTTCATTACATAAAAACTATATAGATAAATGACAATTTCCAGTTAGAAAATTGAAACAGTAAATGATGAATGTTACCGATAAATATCAAAACTTTAATCTACCACAAAGAAGCACTAAAATAAGCTCATGGTTAATATAATATAGTAAATAAGTAGCCCAAACCGTGGATTATGACAAAAAAACTATTAATATCTATGTACCTTTATTACATAGGATGCAACATAACTTTCTGCATATTAAACCTTACTCCAATTTCTATGCTTTTTTTTTAAATTAAAAACAAACAATTATAACACCAATTTTATTGCAAATTTTCAAACGAAAAAATTGGTGCAACCCACATACCAATAGTAACAAAATTTAGGGAAGCAATGGAAATTGATGAAATTAGCCAGGAGAAAAAGAGCGCAAGATAATTAATAACAATTTCCAGTTTGAAAGTTGGCAAAATCAGAATTATTACAACTAGAAAGGAAATAAAATCTTGTTCTAATAAAAGCATTCAAATCGAACAAATAAGATTCAAAATTCAAATTAGTAGTACCTTCAAGTTTATTTTTGGGTTGTCGTCAGTTGCAATAGTCGTCGCAGTTATTGGTCGTTGTGCCCTAGCTGATTCACAATGGAGGTTAAAGGAATTTAGAGTAGTGGTTTATATGAAGAATTGGTAAATGAAGGAGATATGATTGTAAGCTTTTGAGTTTGTTGGATCTTAATAATCTGAGGAGAAATGCCAAACGAGAAACAGGGGTCATTTGATTAGCACGGGGAAAACAACAACGAAGAAAGAGGAAAAGGAAACGGACAAAGAGGAAAGCACGCAAATTTCAGATTTAGAAGGAGAAAAATTGCGAAGGAAATAAAACGAGAAGAAAACGAAAACAAGGAAAACGCGGAAAAGAAAGCCTTCTGAGCGAAAATTATGCCGAAATTTATTGGCTTAGACAATTTGTTTTTGGCTCTTACAGTAGGCAAACCTCCCTAATGGTCGGTTTGATTAGTATGTTATCAAATTCCTTATTCACATAACGATTTAACTTTATATATTTGGTATATCATATACAAGCTATAGAAAAATGAGTATTATTCAAGTTCTATTTGCCAAACTATTTCAAACTCCAATGGCTTCTTACTTTTATTTCTTTTCCTTAGATTTATTTCCATTTTTCACCATTTGAAGGTTAATGCGATTTCAAGTTTGATTCAATTCATTGTTTTGAAGAAAAAAAATCATTATTTATTTGAGAACTTAAGAATTCAACTTCGGGTTTATTTCCAAATTACCTTCAAAATATCTCATATATTATATCTTTTATATCAAACCAGGCTATAAAAGATTTAAATAAAAATTCAATTTTGCAAAACAAGGTAAAAAAATTCTAAGCTGTTTCTCCACTCAAAGTCTTCAAAATAGACATCGATGATGCATGCACTCATCATCGAAATCATTTCTCGAAGACAAGTGGGGAGTATACACTTAGTTTTGAAATTCATTTGAAAAAAATCTATACGAAACAATATATGAAATATAATGTCATTATTTCAAAAATCATTTTTGAATCAATATTGAAAAACCACCCAAAATTAAATTCTCAAATTTATATTTTACTTCTTATTCCATTACCAATAAATTTTCAATATTTGATTTTTCTTAAACCATTCAATAAACAATAGTTCTAATTATCGATTAATTGTATAATAAATGATAAAATTCCAATATTATTATCAATAGAATCAAAATTCATAGATTTCAAATAATTCTATATATATAATATAATTCAAAACAATATTATGTCAGTGAGTCATATTCAAGTGTTTAGGAATCCCCATCGATGCCTTGGCATCTCGAGAACCGATTAGAATTCGTAAATACTCAACGGAACAAACCAACACAATACAAAATCATTTTATATAAAAATTACAAGTACATTCTCTCATATGCACTCAAACTCATTCTAGAGTATTACTAAACTATCTTTAATGAGTTAATCCCAAATAGAGCCATAGTTTTCGCTAAAGCAAAGCTCTGATACCAAATGTAACATCCGGGATTTTTGACCGTTCAAATCGACAATGGTCCTCAATGTCGATTTAAACAAATCAAAAACAAAAATAGTTATTGGGATTAAAATAAGAAAAAGAAGAAGGAAGAAAAACAATCACAGAATCTCATAGCGAAAGGACAGAATATAATAAATAAATAACAGTTCATGAAGTTGTTGAAACATATGTTTGATTATACTTTACAACAATTATCTGAGTTAACTATAATAAACATACCAACATTTGCAGCAGAATAATTTGTCTATTGAGAACCATCTTCATCTTCGTAGCAGTGTCCAAAGCAAGGTAATCTTTGCTAACTACAACTTCGGCTGACGCGAGCGTATTTCATAAAAAGAAACATAACAAACACTCGTATCAGAACTAAATCATTCACACATTAGTCAAATTAAAATACAAAATAACATGAGTGTTATAGGTGCAGTAATCTAAAGAAGTATTAAAGAAAAATCGCAAATGATTTTGGAAAAATGAAGCTATCATAAGCTCGTCCCACATCAGACAATGAAAGCGCATACCAAATGGGTGAGTTTTGTCTTATGATAACCAAACATGCTTTCATACGTGAAAATTTTCTTTTAATAATATTATTAGTGCATAGTGTTGAAAATCATTTCAGAAATAAATATATTAATCTTAGCAAGCATAGTGACTATGCCCACATACATAGTTTACAAACAGAACGAAAGGCTCGTATTGGTTATTGGGTTCCAATATGATGGTTCCTGACATGAAAGATCAATCAGGAACTAGGTGCAACCTCACGGTTCATGGTTTTCATCCAGGCTCGGACACCAAATACCAGGTAAATCACCGGTTAACATCCAGACACGGACACCGAACATACCCTTTTTTCCCGCAAGTTTCAAAGTAGATCTACCACCGAAGCTTTCAAATTTCAATAAAATGTATACAACCTAACTGCCAGTTTACCATCAATTCGGGGTGTGAGGTTCGTCGAAGTCATGATATACACAATGCTATCATCACTAGCTAATTTCATAAATTGAGTATGCCACATTGTCAATTTACAGCATGTCACTGATTTTGATTAATACATAACCTTTAAGCACATAAAACTTAGAGCCGGGAATAATTTTATTTGCCACAATCCCATCTATATTAACAGAAATCAGTGCTACGCAGTGAATTACATTGTTAGACACACAATCCATACAAGTCCATCCTAGGTCTGAACGGAATAAAATCCGAAAATCCTCAAATATATTTAGACCTTATGCCATTTATAACCTCGTATTGAGTGATCAGCCCAATTGAGACATCAGCAGTCAATCTAAATAAATCCAAAGATTCCCGGTCTTCATTCGTCATTTCGACGTTTCCAATTTGCTTTATAACATCATATTATTACTTGGAATTGTTTTCGAACATATATTTGATCCCGTCCAAATAATAAGCACATTTTTAAAACAATATTCATGCCTCCAAATTTTCATAACAATATCAGGATTATTAAAACATCGATTGTTTTTCAAAGGGGAATATTTTTTATTTTAAATTTCAACTTGAACCAATGTTTTAAATCGAGGATAATTCCAATTTGGGAAGAATTTACAAATATTTGAATAACTTGAAAAATAGATAATTATGAATGAAACCTTTTATGAATATATATATATACTAAAACAATTAGAGTATGATAAATTACTATATATACATATATATAAATGTTTTACAAAATTTTTCTTTTAATAATAAAAAATAAAACATAATTTAATTCAAAAATATAGGTGTACATATAGTCAACTAAATTTAAAACATAACTGTTTCTCTGTCCCATTTCCAAATTCGCAATATATTTTGGAATAACTGTTTGAACATTTCGGTGTAGATACTAATGCAGTAACCAATTACGATTCGAACATCCATCACAACCATTTCATCTAAAAAACCAATATTATATCGTTTCGCTAGTTAACATATGTTGATGTTTCAGACTAGTAGTTAAATTTTGAATAAATAATTAAATGTCAATTTTAAATTAACACTGTAATTAACTTGTATGTCAAATTTAAGGAAACATTAACAATCAATCACAACTAGACAACCAAATTCATTTCATAATTTAATTTAATAAATATGGGAACAATTAAGTTAATTGTAAGCGATAAATTCACTCATTTTGATTTCAAACAAGATTGAGATCCAAATTTTAACTCAAAAATTAACAATCTTAGAATTCGACCAAACTTGCTCCATCGCCAGGAGCTCGTCAATGCAATTCCAACTCAACAAACTGCGCATCAAACTGAGTTCGTATGAAAAAGTTATACATGTTACAAGTTATATAAATCTGAATTTGAATTAAGCAAAATAAAATAAAATAAAAACTTTCTCACCGCAAATGCCACTTCATCCTTCTTCTCTCCCATATAAAATGCCACTATAGCAAATTCAAACCATCCATGTCCATCCCATTCATATGTTATACTGTAAAAATTTTGTAGACCTTAGCAACTCGATCGTGGCACCAATAAACTAGGCTACAAATAGATATATCCTTAAGAAACTTAAGGAAACAAGTTTCATGATTTTAGGATTTAAACTAGAATTGTTTTTTATTTTTGGAAGAAGAAGGGATTTCATTTTTTTTGGAAGACATAGAAGAATGACGACCTATTCTAGTTGTTGCAAGAGACAGAAATTGTAACGACCCGGGTTTTCGAGCAATTTATTTTTAAATATTTAATATGGTTTTAAATATTGTGTTGATAATATAAATTAAATTTTATATTGAGTTATCAATTTAATAATTGAAATACGATTTATTTCGAATATATATAATCATCGTAATATGAAAAATGATATATATAAATAAATTCAAAGTTAGAACTGAATCAAGACAATTCAGATGATCTTTACAAATTCTAATTCGAATATAAACGATAATAATAATTTATTATCAAGGAATTAATTTGTTTTGAATTTAATATATCGATTTAAATTAATATCTTCTCTAAATGATCAAATGAGGCTTTGAAACTTGTCCTGGTGTGTCCAAAATAGTGGTATAACCCTAAAAATGTCAGTTGTTGGGTTCGGTAAGGAGTTCAGAATCAAGGGTTATTTAAAATTTAAGGATACCGATTTTTAAATAAAATATAAATAAAATAGAATAAAAATAATATGTAATATAGTTTCTTCCTCCTTAAGTAAATAAAGGACAATGTAAACAACCCTATCAGTACTTTGCATTGACGAGAATTCATTAATGCCTAAGTATTGATTCACGTATAAATCGTGCATATTCATTCCTTTTATTTTCTTTCTTCCGAAATGAAAGAAAATCGGATGCTTCACTTTTAAAATTCGCACTCCACTAAAATAACTTGAAATTGAAGCTTCTGATAGATCAAATACTTCAAATGGCCGATTCCATCATCTTTCCCCTTTAATCAAATTTGAATTCGGGTATCTTGATTCCATTTTTGCCATCGTGAGTTCTGTTAACTCGATCTTCGCATGGCTCTTGCGTTCGATTTTAGAAGTAGAGGAAGTCGCATTTAATTTGGGGGTTCTCGATTTCATACAGCGAACCGTATAAGAGGATTCATTCATGAGTTAGGGTTCACTCGCGACTATCTCATGGTGCGTGAAGGGTAGATTGGTTGCGATGATCTAGGGAGCAGGGAGTTGAATTCTGCAGTGATAATTAGGGATGACGATTTGAGTCTGCGGTGATTTCACGATAGTGGTGGAAGCAGGCTCGAATGGTGGGTGAATTCGGTATCACAGTCTAATTGGTGGCACTGTTAAAATGCGTGGATGGCAATGTTAATTAGAGGTTGCGTTAGTTCAACTGAGCGATAATAGGGGAGTTTATTTTTATTGACAAACTGAGGTGGGATATTGGGATCACTTTCTTGTTCGGTATTAGCACAGCAACGGGAAAAGGAAGTTGTCTGAATGAGGATGAATTAGGGGGGTTGGTTCAACAGCATGGAGTTGGGTAGTGCAGATCTATGTTGTGGGGACTGTACAATGTCAATGGGAGGTCTGGGCTGATAGTGAGGTATGGTGGTGTTTACAACTAGATGGAGTTCGGGTTTTATGCGATGTTGATTAAGGGAATTGAAACAGTACAGTGGTGAACTAATGTTGTTCTGGTGGATGATTTATGGGATGGTAGGTGCGTGGATGGGTTATCAATATCGGGGAGCTACAGTAGTGGGTTCAAGCTTTTACAATAGAGTAGAAGGTAATTTAAATGGTGATTAAGGTAATATATTAGTTTATTAAATTAGCTTACTTTAATTGTTCAAAATCTTATATATCTTTTACAAAACCAGATTTGGAACGTCGTAAATCATATTGGGTGGGTAGCTACAATATGTTTGAGTTAGAGTGATTTAGGAATTTTCGGAATCAGCTTTGAATTTTTAGTTTAAATTGAACATTCGTTTGATTTAATTTAAAACTGGAGTGGACTGCAATAAAAAACACGGTGAGTAAATCTCACTCAATTTATTATTTAAAATTATTTTTATTCATTAAAAATAATTAATGGTTGTTTGGTTGCATTAAAATATTATTGTGGCTATTATTAAATATATATTAGTTATTTAGGATTAGTATTTGTGGTTATTATATATATATAGGTGGTTAGATTCCCGCAGTACCATTAGCGGATGCCCGCAGTATCATTAGCGGATGACCCTATGCGCTCCACACTATGACATTGGATGACCTTCTATACCACGATATCCTGCCTCGAAGCAGGATGGGTATTATTTATGTTGGCTAACGTCTATGGATGCAGGAAAACAGGTTGGAGGGATCCAGCTGGATCCCTCAAAAATATTATTATTTGTTTGTTTCATATATATTATCATATATGATAATGTATTAGGGAACACGTGGTTGATAATTGTGTGTTTTTGATTGGTTGAATATCACTGGTCCTAAATGTGGATTTTTAAAAATATCGTGAAAAGTGAATGTGAGATTATAAGGGAAAAATCTATTTATCTAAAATAGAATTTGAATTTAGAATGGGCTATAAAAATATTAACTTGTTTTGAAAATAAAACAAGTATCAACAATTTATAAATGTCGTTTATAAATTAATAATGCAGGATTTGATAATAAATTTATAAAAGTTGTTTATAAATCAGTAATGCAGGATTTTATAATGAATTTATAAATGTTGTTTATAAATTAATAATGCAAGATTTAAACCTGTTTATAAATTAAATAATACAGGGAATGGAAGTAAATTTATAAATGTTGTTTATAAATTAAATAATGCAGGGAATTGAGGTTGAATTTATAAACAGTGTTATGAATGGAATGGGAAAATTTATCATTTAGATAATTTGGTAAATGTAAATACGAGTGTGTATTTAAAAAGGGAAATTTATTTTTCCAAAGGAGAATTTTTATTTTAAAGGGATTTGAAATTTAGACTTGTTTAAAAATATATAAGTAAGTAATATAAAAGGTATTTATAAAGAAAGGTGGAAAATTATCAATGGATAATTTAAATATTTAAATTCAAATGTAAATTTAAAATGAGGATTGGGAATTGTGTTAAAAAGGGAAACTAGGAAATTTATTTCGATATTCAGAATGTAAATAGAATTAAAATAAATCCATATGGATTTATGATGTGAATTCGATTAGATCGAATTTATTTAGATAAAATATTTTCAAAAATATATTAGGATTATATTAAATAAAATTTTAAATTTAAATGTAAGAATAGATTCACTATTATATATATGTATGTATATATATAAGTAAAATGTAAAATATTCCAAAAGAGGAATTGGGTATCATATGGATTTGAAATGGAATCTTACTTTAAATTATAAAACAAGGATGTTAAATTTATAAAATGTTTATAAATTAAATAAGATGGTTATCAGGGAATAATTTGAGATTTTAAATTCAAATATGAATTTAAATAGTAAATTGAAAATCGTACCGAAAATGGGACAATAGAATTTATTCCGAAATTCGGAATATAAACTGAACTGGAACAAGTATAAAAAATTTATAACTGAAATTCGATTTATATCGAATTTTATAAAATAATTTATTTATAAAGGAAATTGTAATTTAGTATAGCAAATTGAGTTGTAAATAAATTATAGTAGAGAAATGAAAAATCAACGAGTTGAGAAAATCAGAAATGTTAAGTTTAATTTGAAAACTGGATTTAATATATATATTAGAATGAGATTGAAATTTAAATTAAACAAAGTTAAACGTTTATATTTCAATATAATTAAAACGAACTCACCGCAGCACGGCAGTTCATAAATTGGCGTTTCGAACTTCAATTGAGTATATAAGACTCAGTTTAAGTCAGAATTCTTTGAAATAAGAGTCGTCAGAACCGATCTGATAATAGTTTCAAATGAAAGAGAAAAATCTGGATTTCATCGTATAGACTTTGAATTATGTCAAAAACAAATTTTCAGAAAAACAACGCTATAACCATTATTAAATCATAACAGTTTATTTAAATAAATAAAAGGATTTTAAGCAAATAAAATCCGTATCTTCATTAGAAAATCTGGATTTGAGTTATAAAACATATCAAAACACAAGTGGAGTAATGAAATGATTTTTGAAACAAAAATCAGATTTGGTCAATTATTGAATAGAATTAACTAGTTTGAAGAATAATTAGTTAATGGAGTTTGAATTGAAATTGGGCTTTGGTTAAGTAAATTGGGTTTGTAAATTTATATTCGAACTTGAATATGAAACTTGAATTAAAAATGGAATTCGATTGCTTTATAACCAAATTGAAAATAGTATATGAACGTGATATGTTCAATTAAAAAGTGGAATAGGCAAAAGAACAAATTAGAGAATTAATTAGCGAATTGAATTAAAATGACCAGATTAAGTTAGAATAAATTGGAAATTGACGTATGTGGGTTAGACAGGTATGGAATGAAGAGAATGAAGTTTATAAATTTAGTGCCCAACAAAAAGGTACATGTTTAATTCCATATGAGATTTTATGCATCGAATCGGCAAGCCGCTTGGATTTTTGATTTTCTTTTTGAATGGAAAGGGCCTAGAGAGGCGAGTAGAGGTTTGAACTATCGACCAGTACAAAGGAGGTGCTAGCGATTTTTTCCGAAAATTTAAGAAGTTAGAATATTTTAAGAAAGTTTGACAATTAGAAATCAATATTTATATAATTCGATAAGGAAACAAACTTAAAATAGAATATTATAAACAAAAAGGAAATCTATAATTAAATATGTTAAAAATAGAAAGAGAAATATATACACGTGTTAAAATAAATAATTGGTTTTTATGATGTGGATAATTCGAGGTAAGTGGTCTTGTTCGTTTTAAAGTTAAAAATGTTATTCAGTCAAGGTCTGAGAGGTAGTGGTACCCCAACTTGATTAATTTCATTACTAACCGATAAATAGCAAGTTTCAGTCTCGAAGAGAAATGTTTGAATATGATTTAGTTGAATGCAGTATTTTGGATTGTTGTAACGATGTTTTACACAACATTCGTTTTAACTGTTAATAATAAATATTTCCTAAGTATGAAACAAATGAGTCGGGAAAAGAGATAGGTAATTCGAATGTTTTCCAATTATAAATAGAATATATTTTATAAGTATAAAAAAAATAAAAGAAGGCGATATATGAAATGTTTTCCAAATAGCGTAAGAGGCCAAGATGATTATCGGAAATATCATTTTAACGAATATGGATAAGGAAATGGAGAAGCGTTTTAATTAATGAAATATTAATTAAAAGGCCCAGTGATTTGTTTGATGTTATGGATGAATGTTTGTTTGATTTTGTTCGATAGTTAAATAACCGACTATTGAAGTATTTGCCAATATCGTTGTCAATATGGAGAGACAGGTTGGATTATTATCCGAGAACCACTTCGTATTGGTAGTAGCGTTGCGAACCAGATTATATGAAGATAATCGAGACGGAGTAAAGTGCAAAGACTTTTCTATTAATGGAAATTGTGCCTTCAGTTTCTTTCAATCCAAGAACGAACGTGTATGGATGAGTGTATAATAGAGTATGTCCAATGATTGTATATGTTGGATCATATAGATATATATGGTGGTGGAGAATTTATTCTCTTAGCGTAATATCCAGAATATATTTGTGCAAATCAATTAATGATTAACGAATCTGACAATGTGGCATTCAAAGTGATTGTGTTATCAATGAATGACAAGTAAGCGTAGCCTCAGGCCTCAACAACCGTGAAATGACAAAAATCGGGGAGGCAACATGGCTATGTGGGTAGCTCCTATTAGGGTGTATTATCACCTATCTAGAGAAATTCATTTCAATCTTTATTATATTTGATGTTGTCCCATTCGGGAAAATGGTTGATGATCCCAACCGTTGGTGATATACATTCGATACACTCAAGCGAAATGAGTGGTCGGTCATGTATGGCCGGGTTACAAGATGTTCTTGTTGAACCCAGTGTGTTCTCCACTAGATATACACTATCAGAAGGTGGTTCCATACCTTGTCATAGTTGGAAGTTCATTACCAATAAGTGCTCGCGGTTTTGATTGTATATCATATATGTAGAGCACGAGATGAAAGCGTTCCACTAGATTTTTAATTATTTGATTCAGACACTATTATAATATCAAACAAGTTTTGATATAAATATTATCATTTATTTTAAACGGATTTTGAAAGTTAAATAAAGTGTTTTGGATTTCCATAAGTGAAAAACCCAATCCGTGTTGTACGGCGTGGTCTTATGAAATATCATTTATTTTTTCAAACTGTTTTACATTGTTTACTCATACCAGTCTCATTACTGACTCGGAGTTTATTTTGTTTTGTTTTATCTAAACTCTTGGGTGCCCAAATTTGTACGGGCAGTCAAGTATTTCAGGATTTTACAGATTTATATAAAGGAGCAAGGAGCAGGAGGCTTCAGTGTTAAATATATAGTATTTTTATTCCTCTATGTTGTAAGTGTTGTACTCAGACAATTGTATGTTATACAGTTAAAATTTTGTATTTCAAAAGTTATGATATATTATATTTTGTTATGCTGCGATGTGAGATTATGTGTTGTTGTTTCTGTTCTTCTTCAACCTTTTTCTTCTAAATAAATGATTAGTATTTCTGTGATATTTGGGTTGGACATCTGACGTATGTAGTCAACTCAAATAGTACGGATTTGCGGTTCGTTACAGAAATGATAAATTAGGTTTTAGAAAGGCAAGGAAATTTAATGGTTAATTAAGTGGTAAAACATTCATTCCTTTCTAATCCATATTTAATAGAATTCCAAACTTTACTAACAAAGTCCTAATCTGAAATAGTACTTATATCAGTTATATAAATCAGTTACACCTAATGTAATCCCAAATTTAAATATTCACAAATTTCAACTGAACATTTTTTTTATATCCTATTATGTTCGTAACTTCCATTTATCGTTTAATGTACATCAACAAAATACTGAGTTACAATTAATTGCAATCAATTTATTTATCATAACTTAAATTTGATTAAGTCTCATACATTCAATATTTATTTTTTTATTCCATAAATCGTTACATTTTGGTCCTACCTAACGCTTGTTTTAAAATCTATTATATCAGTCTTCTATAGTTACAATTTTTGTTCACCTTAACTGCATTAATTACACGCATAAGTTGCCATTTATTTTCAGTATATCATGGGTGAATTAAATAATAAATATGAAATTTTAGAATTGTTTTAAGTTATCAGTTCAAACGTATTTGTGTATATGTTGTTTTTAACAAAAGGAGATGGTTTCACACACTGATCAGTTAGTCTATTATAATCATTATTTTTAACAATTAATTTAATATTCAATTTAATCCTTTAATTAACATTCTTAATTTCCATTAATTACCATTCAGTTATCTTTATTGCCATTTGTTTCCACCTTATTTCAATGCATTAATATTGGGTTTTGCAATATGTGACTAGTTGCAAATTCTAATTAAAATATTATAAGCTTATTGTTGTAAACAAATAAACAAATGCATTCACATGCCTATAAATTATCCTTACTTAATACATTTCAATATGATCACGTGAAATCTTTCTATTTATTTACAACATTTTGTTTAATTTCTTTTATTTCAATTAATAACCAAATCTTATATCTACAATCATATACAAGTTATTATATTAATAAACTATTGAATTCACTATTTAATAAGATTATTCAAGTTTATATCAATTAAATTCACTTAATAATTTTTTTATTAACCTTGCATTTATCCATTGTTATTCAAAATCAACATTAAATTTAATAATATAAATTATCGTGAAATCTCGGGATGTTACAAATCAAGCACCATTTTTTTAAATCTAGAGTTACCAAAATGGGCTTTATGTATAATCTTTTAACTTTTTTCATCATCTTAATGAGTCTTAGATCTAACACATTTCAAAATATTTTTCAATGGATGTACAAAATTAATAAATTTTTTGTGACACTTATCGGCATACTTTTGAATACCAAATAGTATTGAAGTTTTATATGGAATAAATCTTGAATGTATTTGTATTTCATATGTTTGCAAAGTTGATTTGGATCAACCAACCTAAACATATTGGAATTTTTTATGCACCTTTTTGTGACAATGCTTATTTAATGTTCGCTTTATAACCTGCACTGCAAATAGGTACATACTGGGAGAATAAATCAGTTTTGTTGCTGGTAGAAATTTAAGTCACATTGATTTTTTTCTTCTAATTTAATGTCAACTGATCAAATTCTTTAAACCTCTAATCTTTAATATGTCATTTCAGAAGTCATCTATTATGAGATATCTTGGTCGTAGACTCAAATTAGAAGTAATGATTGCACTTTATCAATTGATCTCACTAAAAGAATTTACATACAATATATTAGCTTCTTGTATCTAGACATTATTATATATTGATAGGTTACTCTACATGCTTAGGATATGTGATTTTTGTTCCATTTGTTCAAACTTTACTTCATAAATAATTTTTAAATATCAATTTGTTTTCTGATTGCACCATATGTTATGTTGATCGTCTTTGTCCTTAAATACGTAAATGAATCTATCACTAAAAAAGTTCTGTGCTTTTACTACAAACTATGATATTATCATTCGAGATACATTCTATTAGTAGCAAATCATGGGATAAATTACTATTTTTCTTTCAGTTTCTGTTGATTTATTTAAATCAATTCATTTGACTAGTCCTGTTGAATCTCTCTTTATTACTAAACTATGATTGTTTCAAAAACAGAGTATGGGGTGAACAAGTATGAAACTCTCACATGCTTCAGGAATTTTACATTTGCATATGTCATATGTTTAGAAGCCATTTTCGTTTATGTCCAAGTAATTTTTTGGAACCAACCATTTAACTAAATCCATCACAGTTCATTACAAGTATAAAATTTAATCTCATAATGGCTTCATACAAGCATCTTAATTTATTAAATGAACAACCAAGAGAACTTTTCCTATTTTTCTCCTTTTGATGGTTAATTAATTGTGGATACATGACGATTTCATTCAAAGAATATAGTTTGTTCTTCTAAAGCTATTACCATAAGTAAATTCATTATATTTGACTGCTCTGTGCATATTTTCCAGCTCGTATAAGAAATTTACGACGCTATGATAAAAAATTGGTTTGTCAATCTCATTTTTACTATGTTTTCATTTTAAAGATTCCATTCTTTATAGCCTTCACTTCATTAATCCTTTTGACTTTATATGCAAATACGATGGAAAACTCAGAGAAACAAGTTGGCCACAAATATTCAATCATTATGGTGCAAACTAATCTTCGATTTAGCTATAGGTGATGAAAATCTAGTATTAATTTTCCTACTTTAAAAAATGATAGAAATTTTGACTAATTTTCTTAGTGAACTATCTACCACTAAAAAATATAGGTACATTCAACCAGCGTAGGCTAGAGAAAAATGGCCAAGAAAAGGTACATGAATTTTTTGGGTTTTTCGATTTGCTAGGAATTTTCTGTGCACTGCAAGCACATATATTATTATGTAAAGTAGTTGTAATTGTTAACAATATTTTTCGTCAACACCGGAGATAGGTCTATGGAAGTGGACCTAAGGTGAAAATGGGTTGTTAGCCTTCGCAAGTTTGAATTAGTTCATTGTTTCCTAGGTATCAAGGTCTAGAATCCAAAAGAATAGTCACTCTTTCCTTGATGGGGTGAGCATCATGCTTGAGCGATTCAAGAACCAATAGTTACCTTGGGATGGTGGATTCCTAAACACAACCCTTGGTAAAGGACTTAACAGTTTGTAGATAGGGGTTCTACACTAAGTTTGCAGGAAGGTCTAAGCTTGTAGGAAGGGGGTTTCACCTAGTTTATGGAAAGGCTTGGGTGAGGGCTCACGTGCATGTAGGAAACAAACAGTACGCTATGGCAACAGAAACTAAGAAATAACATGGTAAACTCATAAAGAAATATCATAAGTATTGATTCGCTCTTTATTGATCTTTGACTTAGAATACATGAATAGAATAGAGGAAATTCCCAAATTGATCTTTAAATTAGGGTTTTCTGTAAAAAAAACAATACAAGAATAAGAATGAGAAAACTCATCCTCAAAATGTGAGCCCTGGGGTCTTATTTATAGAGAATTCAGGGCCTCTTCTACTATTTAGGCATTGGGCCTGTAGAAGCCTCTGTCAGTCGCTTTTTTCCTTAGTATAAGATGTCTTAGCTCCCGACCGTTTTGTGGTGCTGATTATAGCTTTCGAAGTGAGGCCCCGGTCAATTGCGGCATCTTCGAGATTGGCGTGGCTTATTGATGTACATGGATTTCGGGAGGCATTTGTGCTCCCGGTTGTGGCTTCCGTGTGTAGGCTTCCGGCTTTCTCATGAATACTTAGAGGAGCTTTCCCTCATGATGTATGTAGATAGCTACAGGTTCGGAACCACTGTCAGTGTCTATACTAAGTAGATTAGTATGGATATCATGTATCCCTTCTAAGGTTTCGGTTTGCCTTCCGGTGGAGTCTCCGGGTATAGCCTGATCTTCCGGAAGGTATCTCCATGTTATTTTTCTGTTGTCTATCAATATGACCTTTCGGTATTTATGCAACAGATGTTTCAGAAGTTGGTTCCATATAATCTCTATGTACTTCTAGCTTGATACTCTTGATGCCTTTACTACCTGATGTATCAGTATTAAGTAGGCTAATATCGACAGCCCTTCCATCCTTTTGGGTTTTAATTAGCGGAGCTCTTGCCTCCCTCTTTCTTAGTTTCTGATTTAGAGGACCTTTAGCTATAGGACTTCCTGTTGGATCGACCCTGCCGGATGGACCCTATCGGTATTCTGCATCTTTTGAGCTCCTTTCTCCTAAGACGGTTCCGGTTTGTGCAACTCTCGGATCATTCCTTTCTGCTCTTGGTTTTTCCTCATGTTTGGCTCTTGCTTTTGGAAAATTCCATGTGCTTATGTTCATCCGATTACCCCTTCACTGTCAGCTTATTTCGGAGTTAATTTTGGTAGTAACAGTAATTATTGAATTAGTTTTAGACAAATTTGTAAACTAATAAAATAGTGAAATTTTCAAGTAGGTTTGTGACAATTGTTTTTGTGCATTTATAAGTTTCAACCTTTCTTAATGTTGTCTTTTTAAAAACTTGCATAATTTTTATACTAATTTTTTTCGCTTAAGACAGTCTTTTTTTATCAAATTGATTCAAATTTTTATTAGTTCCTATGTCAAAAAATTTATTATACCTATATTGTCCCATTATTATTACTCCATATTAAGTCTCGATTTGATATTGTAAAGATTCGTCAAACAAGGACAGCATGATGCACAAGATTGGTTTGAAGAAAGGTTCTAGGAAAAATGAGTAGTTCCTCTTGTGAAACACTCACACCATGTCTATAACTTCTTGTCAAATTTTTGAATAACTTCACACAATGTGCCAGTATTTTTATAGGTGCTGTGGTTATTGATGATTAAAACAGAACTTGTTTATATTGATTTGTAAATCTATAATTTGAATTCCTTCATTTACAAGATATGTAAACTTAATTAGATCTGTGATATAAAATTGAACTTTAACCCAAATAGGATTTTTTCTTCATGTTAGATCAAAAGGTATTTCAAACACCCAAATTGACTAAAATTACGATAAAATGAAATCAAAAACAGAAAAGAGACACAAGATTTATAGTGGTTCGGCGTTAAAGAGCCTACGTCCACTTTATATCACTTTGCTTGATGATGTAGATGAGAATACAACAAGATATTCACTCAATCTCACTCTTTTTTCATATACATCTATTCAATTATACTCAAAATACACTTTGAATGATGATTTGGATTGTTTGGGAGTGCTGGAATTCGGTTCTCAAAGATATTCAAACTCTCAGAATGCCAAAAGGTCCCTTCAAGTGAGCCTTAGAGGTCTATTTATAGGTGCAAATTCTCCTAGAAATAGGTTCGGTTCAGAGGTACGTAGCATTCATCCCTGTAGATGCGGGTTCGGAGCTCTCCAGATGGTGACAGCACATTGAGCAAGTGGGAAAATGTGGGTAATCATGCACGTAACCGCCCCGATAGTTAGGAGAACGTGGTGTGATGCAACCGGAGATCCTGTGCCCGGTTCAGATGAACTATCATATGGGGATCAGATCGGCCCCGCTACTTCCGATCCGAATGCTTTCCTCCCTTTATCGTCTTGTTTTTGCTTTGCTTCTATTCTTACTTCCAGAATTCCGATCCGAACCGGTTGCTCACCAGAATGTCCTTCGATTACGTGATCTTCTAATCCTTTGACTTTGTGTAGTCTAGTTCACAAAGTAGGCTAACATTTTTTCCCCTCAAGGGACGCTTCTATTGAAGATGGAGCATTCCTTGACATCATCTATTCATTGATTCTTTCAATTTGAATCATTGAAAAGTTGTTTCCATTAATGTTTAGAGATATGTTGCTTCAGAAACGCCGCGTCTCTTGGTGTCTATATATACCTCAAGTAAGGTGTAGATTACTCTCTTCATTTTCAGACAATCTTGAGAGTTCTTTTTTAAGTGCCTAACGATTTCCTAGGTAAATCTTTCCTTTATTTATTTTTCTTGAATTCAATTTAGTTCAAACGCCAAGTTCATGTATGAAATCTCATTCGGTTCGGACTCCGATCCAAACAGCCTTTCTTCCTCTCTTGGTTAGCACTGGGTCAGTGGGCTGGAACGCGTTGGCAGGCTTAAATTCCGGTCCGAACGGAATTCAGGGCTAGGAATATGAAGGGCCATCTAGAATCCATATATAAACCCATCACTTCACTTCTCCCCTTTCCCTTTCTTTTATTGCTCTCGCTTTCTAACTTGTACACTGAAACCCTAGCCCCCCTAAAAAACTCCAAAATTCTCGTTTCGATTTCTGAATCAAACATATCGGTAGTCTCATAATCTAGAATCTCATCTTTATAATTGCTTTTAGCTTAGATTCACGGTTACCTCGAACAATTCCAGCAAGGTATTTGATGAATTTTATCACCATGACTTCCTCCGCTCCGCCATTGTCGTTAATGGATTTGACTCCATCTCGAGGCGACGGTGGGGGGGGGGGGTTAACATCCTTCGTTGAGCATTTGAATGCACAGGTACTCGATTTCAGTTAGGACTTTCAAAATAGGATCGAGCTTGACCCCAAAGAGGAGGAAGAGAGAGAGGAGAAATACAGTGGATCGGTTCGGGTGACAAGATGGAGTGTGCAAAATGGAGAAAGGAAGAGTGGTTCACCAGACCGAATCGGGTCGGAGCAAACGTTAGAGAGGGAAACAGGGATTATTTGATCGGATCGGACTTGCAAACAAAGAGGAGGACGAGACTTGCCTGACCGGGTCGGACTAGAAATTGGAACGAAAGAAGAAAATGGCATGGCTACTTGATCCGATCCGGGCCGTTCCAGAAGTCCACCTCCGAACCGATCCGTCTCTGATCCCTGGTCACCAATGTTCATCCCAGGCCAAGATAAGGCTATACCCCTCGATCCGAGCCCAATGCATACATCTGAACCGAACCAAAGGAAACAGTCCAACTTAATACATAAGAATTTGTTTAATTGGCTAAACCAATGTTTGACATAACACCCAGCTTTATAGACAGTTAGGGTAGTGCCTTGCGAGCATAAACGAACATCGAGAACAGTTCTGAACATCATCGCTTCGTCAAAACTTTACATTACGCTTCCAAGCATTTGCTTTACATGTTTCGCACACACAGTACACACTTTAGTTCATATGCATGCACAGGGGGACACGAGCTAATTTACTCTAATTTCTGTTATTGCTTCTTCGATAGTTCATTGACCATGGATGACATACGCTCATCTCGATTAACAGAAAAGAAAGAGATCCCAGAGACATCCAATAAAATCACTCTTGATGACATATCTTCTTTCTCAGACCCTGAATGGGGTGACGAGGGATCAGATTATGAAGTAGGGGCGCATAACAGTGGAACGCCTTCTGAAAGTGAAGTTTCTCTGGCCTATGAAGAGGAAGGAGGAGTTGGAGATAATTGAGCTCCTGACGAATTTAAGTCTGCCATCATATTGGAATCACCTCAAGATTCTATTGAATCGACGATTGACTACGACAGGCTCCTCCGAATATGCTTAAAGTACGGGATACTAAAAAAAGATACCCTGGTGCCGTCTAAAACCGACCATCCTCATAATCCTCCAAAGGGATTTATGGCAATCACTCGATTGATGTGCATGGTAGGAGCTATTCCACCGTTTTCTCCTTTTGTCATCGACTTTCTAAGACAGATGTGGATTGCCCTCATGCAGCTGCATCCCAACTCCTATGCTTACCTATATACCTTATATGTAGCATACCACGAGATCTTAGGCACAGAGCTCACTTTTTATGACGTCCATTTCTTTTATAACTTTAAGCACCGGACTCGAGAAACTCCTTCCTTCTCTTACTTCGAGTCTGTCCCAAAAAGGAAAACAATTTCAGCACCGTTCAGCAGCAAGGCGGGCGATTTCAAGCTGGAATGGTTTTATATAAGGCAACAGCCGGGGTGTGATAGGAGATGGACAAAATCAAGTAAAGCACTGGTTTTCTAAATCTCGACTCTGAATGGCCACGCCACCACATTAATCCGTTTTCTTTTTGTTTGCAGTTGATAATCCAAAACAAATATCGGGTCAAACATTCTTTGATCGGATGCACCGGCTCCTTAATGGCGACCAAAAGTTTTTAACTATCGATGAAGTCCTTAAGGATGAATATCTTCATCTTCACGGGTTGTTGTCCATTACCCGTAGCATAGGTCACGGGTCGGGTCCATATGTATACATCCCCCTAGTGGACGTAATCCCAGAAACGGGCGAAAGCTCAAAAGCCCCTGCAATGCTGCTTCAAGCTTCACCTTCTCCATCTTCGACTCAAGACGATGAGTTGGCCAACATGGCTGAAAAGCACCGAGAGGGGTACATCGTTCTCGAAGATGCTATCTCTTCGGAGAAGTCGACATCTTCTAAAGAACCGCCAATTGATGCTTCCCAGGGAGATGCCCCTAGTACCGATGATCCAACATTTTAGGGTTTAGGAGATCTCCCCTTGCCTGAAACTATTTACATTTCAGAGGATTTTGGAACAAATCCTTTAGTTTTCACTTCTTAAGAAGAGACCACCCCCGCTAAGGCCAAAGAGCCCACTCGCACTAGTCTGGCTTCGGACTCGGGTTGGTCGGGGGGAATACACCACTTAGGATGCACTCAACACAATAACACCGCATTTCATAGCACTTACCTTTTGTGGGAACGCTGATTCTGAATTCCATTTGCATTGTTGCGCAGGTACAATGTCTCGCTCCCATTATGATATCAGGAAACTTCATCGCAGCATGACTAGACTCCCTTTTGATGCTAAGCATGATCGTCGTGAAGGCCGGGGTAGGGAAGATAGAAGGCCTTATGACTCTTATCAGTCGTGGACCTCGCGCTCTCGCTCCCCCGTTCGGTCTGATTCAGAACGATACAAAAGCTATCAGGGTCGTCGAGAAGAAGACACATCGCAGTCAAAAAATCAAACCTCTTCTCAAGAAAAATGTGGTAGGGAAAGAAGTCTGCCGAAAGAAACCAGCTCTCGAGATAAACGTAACGTTTTCGATAAGAGGCCTAGGAAGGGTGATACGACCGTTGTGCCCGCTGATCCTAAGGATACTGAGCTAACATATCGCGCACCTCCACCATTGGATGCTGAAACTAAAGTCAAGCAGACATATTTGGAGAAAGAATTCCCTGAGCACTACTTTGAAAACCTGACTTTCTTACCCGCTTTCGAGCCTATTTCCTCAAGGTGGGTAGACGAGGCCAAAGCGAAAATTGATGCAGTTGAAAAACAATATTCAGAAATGTTCAAGTATTCAAGTAACCTCTCCAGAATCATCCGAACTCTGATTACGGATACTGAGTCGATGAAAAATACTGCTGCAACTGACGCTAAACCTTGAAAAATTTAAGGAAAGATCTTGAGGACACACAGGCCCAACTTGCCATTGCCCAGCGGGATGCTACCAACTTCAAGCAGCAATTTGAAGAGCTACAAAAACGTTATCATGACTTACTCGAGTCTCACAATCAGGAGCGCTCGGAGTTGAAAAAGAAAGCAGAAGACGCAAAATCGGATAATGCTAAAATGCAACTTGCCTATACCGCTCTGGAGCAAGAGAAAACTGAGTTAGCGAGAAAGAATGCTGAATTAGAGAAGAGAAACGCTGACTTGGCTTCCAATTTGGTGGATGCTAAGAATAGGGCTGCCCTAGAGGAGGGTAATGTTGAAAGTGTTATTAAATCCGCCGAAGAGACCCTCAAGCAACTGTCAGAGGCCGAGGAGGAAGTGCATGGCTTCGGCAAATTACTAATCGAATTCTTCGCGCATATAATTCATCACCAAAACATCTCTTGGATTGTAGGCTATCCGACTACCTTGGTTCATGTGTGGAGCTAAATTATTGAATGGGAGGAGGAACTCAAGGTAGATTCAGTCGATGAAGACAAGCTCATGGAAAAATATCTAAGAGATGATGAGCCGGCGCGCCTGGCTGAGGGGCGTCGCCTTATCGCTGCTGCCATAGAGGAGGAAAAGCGGAAGGATAAACAAAAGAATATCTTGGAGGCTGGTTCTTCTTCCACTGCCGCTGAAACTTCTGAGGTAGAGGGATATGACCCCGAAAACCCAGCGATCCCTCAGGCATCTCTTTTATCCCCCATTCCTGAGACGGTGTCAGAAACGGTAGCTACTCCAGCTGAGAAATCATCGAAAGGTATTTCTACCTTTTCACCCCAATTCGTCAAAGTTGTCTCCACTTTCCATCGCATAATCAGGAAATCGATGAAGGACCCTTTATTTTCTCCTGAGTTGATAACTGTTGCTTCTCACTCTGTAGGTGTTGAGCCATCCGAAAAGACAGACGTGTCTCAGGGAACCACTGCCGAAGCAAAGTCAGTGGAGAGGGATGAAGGAGACAAGGGTAAGGTTGACGCTCCTCACGATGGCGAGATGATAGATGCCTTGAAAGATGATGACGGCAATGAGGAACATGAGGAAGACCCTGAGGTGGCTATAGGTGGGGAATCAACCAGCGTTGATGACATCACTTTGGCTGCGCTGAAAGCTGAGCAAGACAAACGCATGCAGCTTAAAGTTGAAGACCTGGACCCCGAAAGCCTTAAGCCTCTCGCAATGGTGGATGCTGGATCAAGGTAAGTTGTTAAGCTATCGACTAGATCTATTACAGGAGAGCTTGCTAAAAAAGTCTTCTCTTGATTCCAGTGTTCCAATTCCTGTGAAGAAATCAACCGATTCCAGCACCTCGGTCACAGGGAGGGAAAAACCAAAGCGCGTTCTAACTGATGCCGAGAGGGAGGCGAAGGACGCTCAGAAGGCTGTTAAAAAATCCAAGTCCACTCCAAAGTCTAAGTGATGAAGTGATTTTTTTTACTTTAGCATTTAATTGGCCTGCAATTGTTGTAGCGAGCGCGACCTTCGCATCTTCTTTTTTGCTTGTTTTCCTTGTACAAACTCACACGTTTGTAAATAAAAATAATTTATTTCCTGCAATGCCTGTTAGTCGTTAGTTCAGTACTTATGTAAAAATACAAATGCATGTCATAGTAAAGTCATGTAACGGAGTAATGATGGAGGGGAATATGTGTGTACATGTATGCCCCCAGTCAATCTTGAGTAACTGAAGGAGAACTATTCAAGATTAAATTAAAAAGTCTGAATGTCCCTGATTCTCTGACGGGGGTCACATTCCTTTCGTCATTGATGCCTGTTCTTTTCTGACATCTTTTGTACTCTCCTGTATTATACTCAGGTTAGAGTTCTTGCTAAGGCGGTCTCTCATCTGGGTGCACCTTCGTGCCTCAGAGGACGTCGTCTTCCCGTCCTTTATACTCTCTCTCGATTCTTGAGAGTTAGAGTTAAGAATGTCATCTTTCCATTCTTTTATGTCTTATAGTACAAAAAATCGTTTTGTTTGTCCTCGCATATAGGTCATCTTCAACTTTAGTTTAACATACCGTGTTTCACAGTCATAATAGAATAATAGTTGAAGATATAAATAATGCAGGAAAGTAATTTACACACAATATTTTTATAGTGGTTCGGCTAAGTCGTAGCCTACATCCACTTTATAGTCCTTTGTTCAAATAAACAGACTTTTTTAAGGCAAGTCATGCCTTTTTACATGGCTTATGAAAACAAAAGAAAAGACATCTCATATTTAGCTCAGATATCGTCGTAAGTGCTGAGTGTTCCAAGCTCTGGGAATCTCTTCACCGTCTACGGTCGTTAGCTTGAATGCTCCCGTATCAAGCTTCCGTTGGATGGTGAATGGTCCTTCCCATTTTGGACCGAGATGAGGAATAGATGGAAAAACTCGCTTTAGCACCAAATCCCCTGGCTCAAAGGTTCTAAAGCGAACTTTCTTGTCATAATAGCGTGCCATCTGACGTCGATGTCTTGATGCACGCAAATCTGCCTCATCCCTTTTCTCTTTGACTTCATCAAGGGACTCGAGGAGGAGTGCCCGATTTGTCATCGGGTCATAATATGTCACCCTGTGAGAGGGAACTTCGAGCTCTAACGGGATTACCGCTTCTAAACCAAATGAGAGAGAGAAAGGAGTATGTCCGGTAGCTGTCTTAAACGTTGTCTGATATGCCCACAAAGCCAAGGGCAATTCATCCACCCATTTTGCTTTTGCACGTTCCAACCACTTCTTGAGGATGGATTTTATGACTTTATTTATTGCTTCTACTTGCCCATTCGACTATGGATGGGCGACTGCAGTGTACCGCTTGTCAATTTTATATTTCTGGCAGAAACTTCTGAATTCGGCGCCATCGAACTGGGTTCCATTATCGGTTATAATGGTCCTTGGAATCCCAAATCGGCATATGATATTTCTAACCACAAAACTTATCACCTTTCTCGCTGTGATTTTGATTAAGGGCTTAGCTTCCACCCACTTCGTAAAATAGTCCACGACGACTATTGCATACTTCGCTCCTCCTTTGGCAATCGGTAGAACTCCGATGATGTCAAATCCCCATATGGCAAACGGCCACGGACTCACCATCGACTTGAGTTGGGTCGGTGGTGCTCTGGGGATCTTGGCGAACCTTTGGCATCTGTCGCAGCGTCGTGAGTAATCAGCTGCATCTTTATTAATAGTGGGCCAGAAATACCCATACCGCAACACCTTTTTTGCTAAAGTCTGACCCCCCGTATGATCTCCACACTCAACTTCGTGTACTTACCTTAGTACACGCTTGATGTCGTCGTGTGCTATACACCGTAATAGGGGCATAGAAAATCCTTGCCGATAAAGGGTATTATCTTGAAGGACGTATCTGGTAGCTTTGCGAACTATGGCTCGCCTCTCACTTTTCTTTGGCGGGAGTACTCCATTTCTAAGGAAATTCTTGATTGGAGTCATCCACGACTCCCTCTCCGGTTCTGCTTCGAAAGCTAATTCAATTTCCATTAACTCAAAGCTTGGCGACCCCAACGTCTCAATTGGAACCATTTCGGTTTCCTGTGGATTGTCGGAACTTGCCAGCTTTGCTAGCCGGTCTACCGTCTGGTTTTCAGCTCTTGGGATATGCGTTATGTTATACTGTTCCAAATTACTCAACAGCTCCTTCACCTTTCCAAGATAGGTAATAAGTCGAGGTCCCCGGGCCACAAACTCCTTTCGCACTTGGTCGACGACTATTTTGGAATCGCAGAATATATCTAATGCCTTTATTTCGAATTCCTTAGCAAGTTTCAGCCCGACAATCAGGGCTTCATATTCGGAGTCATTATTGGTCGCTGAAAATTCTAGTCGCAGAGCATAATATAATGATCGTCCTGTAGGAGTAACTAAGACGACTCCAGCTCCGGACCTTTTGTCTTTCTTGGCTCCGTCTGTGTATAACTTCCATAGATCTAATTTTAATTCTTCCTCTGATTTGACCACCTTATTATCGATCATCTCTTCCTCTGGAATTGTGAACTCTGCTATAAAATCAGCCAAAGCTTGCCCCCTGATCGATCTCCACGGCTGAAAGTTTAAATCAAACTGAGTTAATTCAATATTCCACTTGATCAACCGTCCTAATGCTTCGGGTCTTTGCAATACCTGTCTCAGAGGTTGATCAGTGTATATGGTTATTGTGTGAGCTTGAAAATAATGGCGAAGCTTTCGGGAGGCGATTAGAAGGTTGTAAGCAAGCTTCTTAATCCTTGGGTAGTTACGTTCTACAGCTGCCAATTTCTTACTTACGTAATATACCGGCCTTTGCACCTTGTCTTCTTCCCGGGCCAAGGCGGTGCTAACGGCGTGAGCCGATACTGCTAGATAAACAAACAACTCTTCATGATCTACCGGCTTTGACAAAATCGGTGGTCTCTCTAGTAAGTCCAATAGATTTCGAAAGGCCTCAACACAGTCCGGAGTCCATTCAAAATTCTTCTTTCCCCTTTTTATCAAGTCAAAAAAGGGACGCATTTGTCTGTTGGTTTGGAGATAAATCTACTCAACGCAGCCACTTTCCATGCAAGACTTTGGACATCCTTGATTCTTCGCGGTTCCTCAATGTTCCTTATCGCTGCTATCTGACTGGGATTAATTTCAATTCCTCGAGAGCTCACGATGAAACCTAGAAACTTTCCAGATGCCACCCCAAAAGAGCACTTCAAAGGATTTAGCTTCATTCAATACTTTCGCAGGAAACCGAACACCTCTGCCAAGTCTTGCGTATGGCAAGAGGACTGTCTCGATTTGACAAGCATATCATCCATATAAACCTCCATAGTTTTCCTTATTTGGTTATAAAACATCCTGTTCTCCAAGCGTTGATAGGTAGCTCCAGCATTTTTCAATCTGAAAGGCATGACCACGTAGCAGTACAACCCCAAATTCATAATAAAGCTCGTGTGCTCTTGATCGAGCACATGCATGGGAATCTAGTTGTATCCGGAATATGCGTCCATAAAAGAAAGAAGTTTATATCCCACTGTTGAATCCACAAGCTGGTCTATTCTGGGGAGTGGGTAGCTATCTTTCGGATAGGCTTTGTTCAAGTCTGAAAAATCAATACACGTCCGCCACTTTCCATTTGACTTCTTCACTAAATCAGGATTCGATATCCAGTCGGGATATGTCGAATCTCTAATAAATCCGTTCTCTTTCAGCTTCTCCACTTCTTCTTTCAGAGCTGTCGACCTCTCTGGGCCCAACATACGTCTCTTTTGCTTTACAGGTGGGTGTTTCGGGTTTATACTCAGCGAATGACTCATGATGGATGGTGATATCCCACACATGTCAGCCTGGGTCCAGGCAAACACATCCAAGTTTGCCTTCAGAAAGTTAGCCAGTTCTTTAGCTCGATGCAGATCCAATTGGGATCCATCTTCAAAACTTTTTCTGGATCAGCTTCATCAATGGTTATATCCACTGCCGTTTCGTTAGGAGTTACTTTTCTATCCTCAGGTTCCTCATCTTCTCTGGGATCCAGGTCTTCGGGCATTCCCTTGGGCAACTCCTTCGGGGCTGATCCCTCTAATTGCTACGCCGAACCCTCCTTCGGAGGGGGGTGAAGTACTTTTAGTATCGATGTTGAGTCCCTTCATCAGCATCTTTAATTCAGCAATATAACAAGCTCGCCCGGAGACTTGGTCTCCCCTCATTACTCCTGTTCCGGCTTCAGTTGGGAACTTTAGCAATAAGCACCATGGTGCAATACAAGCCCTGAACTCTGCAAGGGCAGGCCTTCCCAAAAATGCGTTGTAGGGTGAATCGATATCTAGCACTACGAACTGAAGCATTCGTACTCTTCGATGATCCCCTTGTCCCAATGTTACGGCAAATTCTATATACCCCATTGGAGCTGTCGATGCCCTATTGAAGCCTCGGATCCAACCGTCACAGGGCTTCAAATCTCCAGACTCGAGTCTCATCTGATCAAACGACTTCTTAAATAAAATGTTGACAGAGCTTCCATTGTCTACTAATACTTATGGACCAGTGCTGACCCAATAGTAGTGGTAATAACCAACGGATCTTCGGTAGGTGATTGGATTCCAGTATCTTCTCTGCTACGGAACACCACACCATCGAACATTGTCCTCTGCTGTTTCACAGGGGTGATATCTTCCAAATCATTACACTCGTCCACATCTATGTGCTTAACCGCATTAACGTATTGGTCCATTGCTCTAAAACTGTGGATGGCTGGATGGGGTCCACCTACTATGGTGTTAATGACAATCCCTTAGCCGTTTTGTTGCGCTGTAGGCTTGGGAGCAGGATGATTCTGGTTTGGGGCCCGTCCTCCTTGCCCTCTGTCCCTTGGGGCAGCCTTATACTCATCCAACTTACCTTCACGCAACAACTTCTCAACCACGTCTCTCAAGTGACGACATTCGTTCGTTGAATGTCCGCGGGTTCTGTAAAATAAACAAAATTTTCCGGTAGCAATTTCTTTTTCTATCGAATCTCGCGGCGGCGGTTTTTTGTATTGCAAAACATTGTACGTGTCCAAATAAATGTTCTCCAAAGTGTCATTCAACGGTGAATAATTTTCAAAGGTCTGGAACCGGGGTCTTTTGTCAGAATTACTTCCTCGGTTCCTGTTTCTCCTATTACCATTCGCATTACGGCTGCTGTTGCCCCCGTTTCCATTATTATTGTTTCCATTCTTGTTTCCAACATTCACTTCGACTTTCCCAGAGCTTTCTCAAGACTGCTTTACAGCAACATTACTCTGAACAGCTTCTTTTGAGGCCGCTCCGGACATCCTCTTTTTGTTTGCCCTTGTTTCCTCCCGTCTTAACTGAATATTGGCCTTCTCATAAAACAACTCTCTTGTGGGAGGCGGCTTCCCAGAAAGATAATCTCCAAACTCTGAACCAGGATCAACCCCCTCCATTAAGGCCATCAATATGGTAAGCTCATGACGATCGCTGACTTCTGTTACAGCTAAATTGAAACGGTCTAGATACGACTTCAAGGACTCACCCGGTGCTTGCTTAATTCTCGATAATTCGATAACAGTCTTAGACTTTCGGGCCTGAAGTCGGAATTGATTCATAAAATGTTCATTTAATTCTTTGAAATTCGATATCGATCGAGGAGGAAGTCGGGTAAACCATACACTACACCAGAATCGCCGATTTGCAACGGCTTAGAGCCGTTGCAAACTCATTTCGCAACGACTACAAGCCGTTGCAAAACATGGAGTAGCAAAAAAATTGCAACGGCTCGAAGCCGTTGCAAAATTTGTATTTTGCAACGGCTTAGAGCCGTTGCAATTTTCATTTTTGCAACGGCTCTAATCCGTTGCTATATTTTTAATAGCAACGGCTTTTAGCCGTTGCTGATTTATAATATATATATATATATATATAAAAAAAAATCTGTGCTTTCCTCTCATCTGATAATGCCTATTCAGTACAAACGTTACAGATCAGAATATTATCACAAAATAAATGTCAATAAACCAAATATTTCCAATATATTCAACATAAAAACCAAAATTAACAACAAAATTCACAATATATTACAAACTTAAAAGTTCTAACAGTTTGTAGCAGCAAAATATTACCGTGCATTACAAAGTTCAATAGCGGTACGTAGCTAAAATAATATTACAGTGCATTTCAACTTCATCACAATGATATTACTTGTTCACATATATCATAAATTAGTGTTGCATCATTACTTTTCTTTCTTGAGTTAGAGTCTGCATTACTTCACCTCGCTCCCTACATAAAAAAATTCGAGCTATTTCAGACTTGCATTACTTCAGCTCAGTGTACTTTAGAACAAAACAGGCAGTTAAAAAATTATTCTTCTTATGTGTATTTGTGTAAGAATGAACTAAAAACAGGTTGGTTACATAACAGTACAATTTCATTAAAGTAGGAATGAACTACAGTCTAGTAAAAATATATGAAATAATTATAAAATCATACTATGATGCGGTGAGTGTGCTGCCAAAAATGGTTGATCGAAGAAACTAGCGAGCCTTTTGAACATGTGAGCTATATAAATAATTTTGACAAAACTTGAAACTAAATACAGTATAAAATGGGTACCATTAAAAATTTTATATTTTCCTTTGCAGCTTGTAGCCACAATCACTCATGCAATATAAATGAGTCATCTTTGGACATTGCCACTCACAGTTCAACCCATTATGACTTAACTAAATTGTTGGCTGTAATGTTCAAGTTTTCATGGATTCTTTTCAAACGCAGTAGGAAAAATAAGTTGCACCTAGAAGAAAGTACAGCTTGACCTTGTTAAGCCAAATCCCATACGTAAATAATTTTTTAGAATTTTTTTTTATAAAAACAGAACATATAATTGGAACTGATTTTGATTCCTTTGTAATAGCACTCAACCCTGAGGCTTTTTTTTAATAATTCATTTCACTTCGGCAAGAGCGCAATTTTTTTTTCTTTTTTCTGTGTACATATAGGGTACATGTTATAAACACACATAGTAACCATAAGAAATTCTTAAGCTTTATTTTTACTGCGATTTTAATGGGAAGGGATAACATTTCGGTCACATACATATTTATGAGGATACAGGCATTTGGTACAGTATATTTTTTTAAATCGAATTCATTTGCACAAGTTATTAAATCTTTTTTTAAAAAAAATAATAAGAAAAAGAATTAACTATGATTAAAATCAATAAATTACTTATGATCGCGACACATCCAACACGCCAAACGTCGACGGACCGATTTCCTCCAACAGGATGAACAGAGAATGTGGTGAATCAGCCCTGTTGGAAGGCTCGGTGCCAAGTATGATGGTTCAAAAATTGGACATGGATGTTAGCTCAATCTACAACTTTACCACTTTTTTAAAATGAAGTACCAAGACTCATGAAGCGAACTGGAGATGATCGGCATAATTCAACTTAGCAAGTGTTTGACGTTCTTATATATATTATGTACATCGTTTTTCTTTTAAAATATAAACAGTAGCATCATTACATGACATTACAAAAATACAAAGTTGTCATTTTCAATGTAAAAAAACAAAAAAATGCTATAACTCAAAGAGAAGGAAATGTACTGCTAAATAATGTTAATGAAAAGGAAAGAAATTATTTGTGAGATCCACAGCCTATGTGGTACCAAATGTAATATCATATATATTACAGAAAAGATTTAGTAATAACTTTTTAGCATATATACCAAAATTTTGTCTGATGCATACATTAGAAATTTATTAAACATTGGAATGCAAATGCAGCTTTTGATCGGATAAACATTCAAAATTGTCCCTATAAACAAAGAGATGTCACAAATTGGACATTCAAAAGAACCGGCAATATTATTCTCGAAATGGAAAAATAGGTATATTAATACTTAATAGGATAACAACTTCAAAACTAAATCTCAACAAAAATTCATATTTTTGTTAGTCGTTTATACTTACTAAAACTGTACATAAAACACAAGCACAACTTTTTTTTGTCTGGTCCAAAGTTCCAAAATACCCCAATATCTAAAGTTCAAATCCACATTGAAAAATTTCAGTATCCATTTTGAAATAGAAATATGCAATGTAAATAAAGTTGTAGAAAAACTTTGCACCAAATAATAAATATGATTTTATTATTTGTTTTCTTATAAAAAGAAATCAACCAATATAATTTTTAGTGTGTCTTTTATAATTTTGAAAGTATCAATATCCATTAGTCGAATATCATAATCTAATCTTTAGGCAAAAGGACAGAATTTAAGAAAAATTTATGTACAAGGACAAATGATCAAAAATTTAGTCACATGCACACTTTTTAGTGTAAATTAAGGAATTCAGGGATCACCATCATTTCTTATTTTACACTAAAAAGTGTCATTTTGACTAAATATTTTACCTCTCGTTCTTATACTTAAATTTTTCTTTAATTTTGTTCTTCACACTATTTTTCTATATAATAAACAACAAATATGTCTATATAATAGATGCCTATACGCGCGTTTTATGTTGTAATTTATAATTAGAAAAAAATGCAAACACAACAACAAAGTTTCAAAATGTTTTTTTATGCAAACAAAAGGCCAAATGTTAGAATCTAATCAAAAAAATAAAATAAAAACTTAACATCCACTTTTAAATGGAAAAATTGGAATCTAAACAAAGTTACACATTTGAAGCGATTTCCCAAAAAAATAATTCAATTTTTTCTTTATATTTTTCAGTTTATTTCTATCAAAACCATACATAAAATTCGAATTTTATGATTTTACGGGGTGGGCACATGCGTTGGAGACAAATAAAATCTTGTTTTTGTATTTTAAGGCCACAAAATGTAAGGTGAGGATAACCTGGATATCTTTTTCCTCATGATTATTTTTATTTCTTTCTCAGATTGCCTTCTGTATTTATACAACAATTTTCTACTCCCTCATAATTGTGATAAAAAGAAAAATGCTTTGGACAAAAAAGAACATAATGGTGCTGGTATAACACTTGTGTGGACAATATACATGAGAATATAAACTCAGTCAATTTTTTTCTTGTTTTACAGTCGTACGTACGTCTTCAATCCAAATAGTTAAAAAAAAATCATGTTCAATTTCGTTCATAATAACCAAAACATGGTTATTGTAGTTCCTGCAGATGTCTGGTGCTTTTTGAACACAAGGAAATGAATTATATGATCATTCCTTGTTCAATAGTTGGAAGAAAAGCCAGTAAAAACTAGACATAATTGTATATACTAGACATAATTCAACTTAGCAAGCATCAGTATATTTAGTGTGTCATATCCTTTGTTTAAGATTTGACATTCTTAATAGTCAGTAAAAACTAATAAAATGCATTTGTAAATGCTGAACGGCATCACATAACCATTATCTAAATATATCGAAATAAATCTAAAAGACTGTAATAGCTCATACCTGCTCCTCCATCTAAAGATATCGAATTGAACTCTTTGGATGACACACATAACCGCCGACTCCAACGTCACCAAAGGTCATAGCAAGAGGATGATTTTGTCTGGCTGTGATCTCATCCGGTAACAGTATATTGTCCACAATCACCTTCTCATGTGTTGGAGGTACGGGTTTTCCATGTATGATGGATGCCATTGAATCTCTGCATACTAAACCTGTTGCAACAACCTCTAGATTAAAGTTTAACACTTCACATTTTTGATTTGCCGAAAGATGCGAAATCAGCGGATTAGCAACAACATCGTTGTTCGACGTTCTTCCACCACTTTCCCGATGTGTCCCACCACTTCCACCTTCGTTGGAAGCAATGTCTGGTATCGGGTTTTCTTGACTCATATATCCTTTTAACAAGCTGACAATTGAATTCAATGTCCCTTGCATATTACCCAATTGCCCCTCCATTGTATCCATCCTTGCTGTCAAAATATCCGAGCCTGCTTTACTCTTTTTGAGTTGTTTACGTGGAATGGTAGAAGCTTTAACTTGTGATTTTGATATCATAGTTCCAACACTTCGAGTTCGTCCCCTTTTATCCTTGCCAAACACTTGTGATAAAATGTCTTCATCCACTTTCAAATTTTGTTCCTCACCATCATTGATTGTTTCCTTTGCTTTTGCAATTTTATCCTAAAATATGAAAATACTTAAAATATTACATGAATTGATAGGTTACTAAACTGAAATAATATATTGTTTAACTTACAAAGTACGAAGAATTCGAATCTGATATGGTGCCATCCTTTTTTGTATGAGTTTTCTCCCATACTTGACGACGTGTGATTTCTTTTTCTGGATTCTCACTTACCTGCAACAATTAAGAATTTTTTTTTTCAAAAAAAAAAAAAGAGTTCGTCATCAGTATGAACACGTTCCAGTATAAAGCACACATGCAATATAAGCCGACGTGCATATGGTTTATCATATCAAAAAGGAGAGCTTAATTTTCTCCACAATATAAACCGACATGCATATGGTTTATATTTTGGATTTTCCATGCATGGCACGGTAGTAATTTTAGTACACAGGGTTGAGAAAATGTCATGTCTCATGTGGCATGAGTTGAATTAATTATGTATGTATATTGGAAAGGCAGTGCAAGCCTTTTAATAAAGAGGTATGCAGGATGAAATAAATAGCATCATAAAAAAGAGTTTAAGGAGCAAAAGTATTAAGCACGATGGAAAATAATATAGCGAGTACAAAATAAATGTACACAGAAATGAAGATATGCAGTGTTGGTCACTACTTCTTCATTAGTAATATTTCTACACATATACATACATACACATACAAGTACGTTGGCAAGTATGATGCACAAAATCTTATATTGTGGGCGTTTGAGGATAAACGCACATAACAACTTCTAGCATTATTATTGATGATCAATAAACTGTCTTATAGACTTGCCTATGAACTAATAAGAGACTTCAAAAAAAAAAAAAAAAAACAGGAAAACAAAAAATGTGTACCAATTTGTGTTCTACTACGGCATGACTTGTACGACCACTGTGATGACTATAATTGTACCGTGATCTATTTTTTTTGCCTAGCTCCCTTCTTTCGCGTGCACCGGGTTTTGCTTCGTTTTTCAAGAATCCGTCCCAATCTTCTATGCTAACTTTTGGGGGACAGTTTTTCCTTCTTTCTTCATCATTATCAAATCTGTCGTAGTACCCGGTCCTGAATTCGCTTTTGTGTCTTCTAAATGACTCGCACATTTTTTTCAAATAAAGCTCTTTTGCATCTGAATCTACCTCAAAAAATTCCTGTAAATGATGAAGATTAAAAATATGTATGTGTAATTCAACATGAAAATGAGTTTTAACTGGAAACACATGTAGAAGTAGACTCAACATGAAAGCCAATCGAAATAAAATATGAGCATAAAATGACTAGAAATTTCTGTATATTGATGACTAGAAACACATGTAAAGTGATATTATTTTATTACATGAACTTGATATACATATTTCGGATTGAGTATTGCAGAGAACTAATCACATATATTAGCATGTTCATAATAGACTTTCCCTTTCAAAAAAGTGAAACAGAAAGTACAAACTAAAGAAGCTGCTATATTATATAGCTCAATACTTTTTACTTAGGTTAATTATCATAGTATTTTTAACCAAATATAATTTACCAACATTGGTAGTACTAATGTTGCGTTATTGCCTTCATCTAATATTATATAGCTCAATACTCTTTAAGCTAAGACCAGATTCAGTCATGTAACATAAATTTCATGAAAAATGACTTGGCTGATTAATATGAACAACCAATAATTCCTTAACAATTTTCATGAAACAATGGAAGAAGTTTAAAAGAATTTTGTTTAGAGACAATAATGGAGATTTAAAGGATTCGTTTAATGATAAGAGTGGATGACTTGAAATCCATATCAGGAAATTGGATTGGAAGCTGAACACATGTATCATAAGGTAAAGATAAGTCTTGCGGTACTAACAGAAATCCAAGAAATTATTTTGGAAATAATAATAGAACACCAAAATGTCAGTCAGAAATAATAATAAAAGTGTGGTAATCTAAATCCAGCATAGAAACCAAATCTGGCAGTAAGAGATGACCATAAAAAAAATTGAACACAATGGAAGACTAGAAATAATAAAAGATCAGAAATCCTTATTTTCCAATAATAATATAAATCCAAAAACACATATCTGGAAATAACATAATACCAAATACCTGATAATTGCAGAAGACTAGAAAACCATTTATGAAAATAATAAAAGCGACAGATGAAGCCAATAACGCGACATTAGTAATTAATGTATGGTGAATCCTGCATAAAGTGTATAAGAAAATAGGAAGCATATACCACAACATACAGCTATTATATTGGTCAAAATGCTATACACTTGGTAGGCTTACCCGCAATTCATCCCAAACGTCATTTTTATATTTTATGGGAACTTTATCCCAACTTTCATATGATATCGGCACGTGAATTCGCACCAATTTACCAATTTTACTGCCTACTTTTCCAGCATTATCTGAAATTGGAGCACCATATGTGTTTGCCTCAACTTTCTCGGGTTGAGAGGATGACGAATGTGCGACTGAATGATTCGACGCTTCCGCAGCTTCTGACATTACTGCTGTATAAAATGCAATTTTTGAGTATTTGAAAAAGACAGAGATTGGTACTATTCAAGGCATATACGAAAAGACCACACAAACACAAAAGATGAAGTGGTTTTATACATAGGATAATTGACTTGTCAGAACATAGCGACTACTTTTCCTGTTATATACTTGTAAAAGTAAAATTTCCTTTTAAGCAAAGAACACACAAGGGCGGACCCAGCATTCAAACCAAGGATGGGCTAATTTAGTGTATCAATGCCAAAAAAAATTTGAAATACAAGGGTACTTTATATTACAAAACAAAATACAAAAGAAGGAAAGAACTGGTACAAAATGACAAACAATAAATACTAAACAAAACAGAATCATAACCAGCTCAATCCGAATCACTATAGCACACAAACATACACAAAGGACAGTAAACACAACAGCTCCATATAACAGAGGACCCAGCAAAGAAGATAGCCCCGGTTCCTTACCATTTCATCTGCTACTGAGTGGTCATATGTTTTTGCCAGTTTCTAACCCTTTATACAGGGAATGTTATATCCATGTTTCTCACAGTTTGCTCAAAAAACATTATTTTTCAAGACTGACTACGGAGAGTTATAATCCTTTTTCTGTTCTTTGTCCTAATTTTCTGTAGATTTTGAATTGGACTTATCATATTTGCATAGGGAATCAAACTCATGCAACTTCAATTGAAAGTTACTTTGAGAATTTCTGTTTAATGAAGCTTTCATTTTCATTTTCAATAGGTCTAATATACCCTCGTTTGAACAAAAACGGAGGGAGTACGAACGTATGTTATCCACATGGGCAGGCCAAACAACCTTAACAATTGACGATGATCTAAAATAAGAACCAATGTTGTTGTATTTAGTTCAAACCACAGAGTAGAAAACGTGCAAAATTTCAGCAGTGCCTTCAACTTTCAGTACTGCTTTTAACAGCAATTATGTATCAATATCCTTTTAATTTTGGTAGTGTTTACAAGCTATCCTCCCTGGGAGGCCTACTGGATGAGCTTATGTGAATCAGGTAGGATATTACTTTGGAAGCCCTTCTAGTATATTTGCAATCGCTAGTATCCTCTTGTTGCATATCTGGAGCTTTTGATCTCTAAACGGATGTCTCTTTACTGAATTGCTATACCTAAGACTTCACCCCTATACGGTTTTTCAATTGGATTATGCTTTCATTGCTTTGTATAGTGTTTTTTCTCCTTTTTTTCTTTCTTTTTTGGGTCTGTCAGGCAACTGTATATTTTACTACTTAGGTAATGAAATTTAGCCAAGGCATATAAGATAAATTCTGTAAAATCTCTTTTAATTTACGTTGAATGAAACTTATGCATTGTTAAATATATTATTGCCAATAAACGATTTATCAGAAGATCAATAACTATTTGATCATCTGTAACTGTAAAAGTATATGTGGTCATTTCTGACCTACCGATACTATTTGTACGGTAATGGTTTTCATGTATTATTAACTCATATAAGTTGTCATCTGTAACTGTAATGGTTTTCATGCAAACAAGGGCTTGTTGGATCAACTCATATAAGTTGTCTTTTGTTTTTCGAAAGTAAAAACAAGCAGGTTTCCATTTTCAAAAAGCGAAAAAAGGCTTATATAAGTGGATTTAAACGTGGCCTAAGCTATTATAACTAAGATTAACATATTGATCAACAATTTATACTTTGAATTTGGTGAATTTTTTCCAACATAACATCGAAAATATTCAACGGTTATTATATTGTTTGGTGCTTTAAGGAATTTTTTCTCAAAAGCCATATTTTACAAGCTTATTATGTGAATATGGCGGTTTTCAAACTAATTACATAAGTTAATTTCGATCAGCTCAGCTCCACATTGATCGAAACATATACTTTTCCTGTTATATGCTTTTCAACTCAAAATATAACCTTTATTGCATTGATCAAAACATAAGTATACTTTTCCTGTTATATAACCTTTATTTCGATCAGCTCAGCTTAGCCATATTTTATTACATTGATCGAAACATAAGTACACTTTTCCTGTTAAATACTTGTAAAACAATGAAATATACTTTTTAACTCAAAATATAACCTTTATTGCCTTGCTATGTTCTACCTTTTATAATGCAAGAGTTGTTCATACGTACATACATAAGCAGTTTGAAATACTTTCATCTGCCTGAGCTATTTCAAATGGATTGTCAACTTGCTCACATATGCCGACAATGCGATATCATATCACTGAAAAGAAAAAAGAGAAACTAAACTTCCATGATAATAATTTCTCATATGCCATACGAAGAAAATAGAAGAAGAACAAACATTACAAACTAATCCACAAACAACAAACATTACAAACGATGATAATATTCAAAGTCAACAAATATAACCACATATGAAATTCAACTCAATTCAATTAAAAAAACATCTATATTAGCTTATGCATTTCATAAGGTCAGCTAATTTTTGGTTATCTTCAAAGGCTGACTGATAAGCAGTAGGAAACTGAACGTCATCCACGGTTGTAGTCAACCGCTTAGGTGTATGTAAAACCACAAACCATCCGCTATTTTTTAAGCCTTATGAGTAGAACACTTGACCCGCTTCCGACGCAAGAATAAATGGCTCATCGTTCATCCTATCTTTGGTCTTTAATTTTCCTAAGTTAACTGTAATCAAGTTTGAAACAGGATCAATCTTGCAACCATTGACCTTGTCTTCGACCTTTACCCAATCACAATAAAAAACCGTTTGCTTGAAATATATGTAATCCAACTCAATTATCTCCTGAATAACTCTGTAATACATTGTTTCTGCTTCTTTATAATTTTTATCTTTTCCACTGGCTCTAAATTTTGTAATTGCTCTCATGCATACACCGCTGTCTTGTGTTACCATCCGCTCATCGTAACTTTTTGGGGAAAATATAAAACCATTTACTTGGTACTTCGTATAACTACGCGCATTGAACTTTGGCCCATTCACAAGCCGCCAAAGAGTTGAATCAACATCATTTGTTTTCACCAACTAAAAAATAAAATATGTGAAAATATGATTAATACGATGTACGATCCTTTTTAAGTACGCACGAAATATCAAATAAGTTTTAAGATACCTCGCCATGCATCCAAACAGTAAAGCTTTGACATGCTTCCACGGAGGAAACCCCACTTCGAGACTGAGATTTAGTACTTTTCACATAAATGGCATACCTCTTGCAACAATAACATTTCAAAACATCTATATGAGCTGATTTACTATGGTGGAGATTCAAGAGTTATTCGCGAACTTACTTCTCCCATTCATCCAATCTATCATATTTATTGAGGACCCATCTACGAACTTGTTCAAATTGCACTGAGGTTAAGGTTATGTCTTTACCAATATCTAGAGGCATCTCACCAGCAAACTCATCATCCTCATCTAAAAAAGCCTCACGAGTATGTTTATGCGTGCCATCGCCTCCTTTTGGCATATACTCCATGCAATAAAGACTAGCTTCTTGTACAATATATCCTTCTGCAATACTTCCTTCAATATATCTTTTGTTGCGCACATATCCTTTATATATTTTCATTAGCCTATGAACGATAATCGATCATAAATAATTAGTACATATTTTAATCAAATGATGTTGAACAAAACTAAATTTAATAGGTTACCTTTCAAAAGGATACATCCACCTATATCTAACAGGACCACAAATCAATGCTTCATCGGCTAAATGAACCATAAGGTGGATGCTGATGTCAAAAAATGCAGGAGGAAAATATTTTTCAAACACACAAATTGCTTCTACCAAACTACTCTTCGCTAATAAAAGATGTTCTCTGTTGATCACCTTTGAGCATAAAATGTTAAAGAATAGACTTATACGATGTACAGCATTACGCAAATCCTTATGCTGTGAATAAGAATGTTGAAGCAAGACCGGAAGTAATTGTTGCATTATGACATGGTAATCATGCGACTTCATATTTATTAGTTCGGGAGGATTGATGCTCACATTGTTATTGAAGTTGGAAGAGAATTTGCTAGGCACCTTCAAGCTTTTCAAAATTGTGCAAAATCGTAACTTTTCGTCTTTACCCAAGGCAAAAGCTGCATCTGGTATGATTACTTTATTTGTTTCAGGATTTTCCATCATCCACAATTTTTGTTTTATACACATGATTTTCAAATCCTTACGTGCATTGATGCCGTCTTTAGACTTGTCTTTATGACCCATGATTGTACTAATGAGATGCTCAGTGACATTCTTCTCCGTATGCATAACATCAATATTATGTCGAACCAAATTTGCTTTCCAATATGGTAAGTCAAAGAGGATGGACCTCCTATACCATGCGGGAACATTGACATCTTCTTCTTCAATGATTCTTTTTTTCGTTTTCGACTGATTTCTAATTTGTTTTTACCAACTTTCATTTTGATATTAGCTACCTTCTCTTCAACTTGATAACCAGTCAATGGCTGTGGAGGACGACGATATTCTTGTTTGTTATCAAAGTTTGTTTTATCGTCTCGAAACTTGTGTTTGGAAGGAAGAAATCTTCGATGCCCCATGTAACACATCTTCTTACTTTCACGAAGATAGTAAGAACAAGTGTCCTCCCCACATGTAGGACATGCAAAATAGCCATGAGTTGTGCATCCCGATAAAGTCCCAAGTGCAGGATGATCATGGATTGCCCACAACAACCTAGCTCTCATTGTGAACTCAGATTTATTAAATGAGTCAAATGCAACGACTCCTTCCCATAATTGTTGTAACTCGTCTATCAACGGTTGCAAATAAACATCAATATCCTTTCCTGGTTGTTTTGGCCCAGAAATCAATAATGTCAACATTGAAAACTCTCTTTTCATGCACATGGACGGAGGAAGATTATACGGTACTACAACTACTGGCCAACAACTATAACGGCTACTCAGAGATGCACTTGGATTGAAACCATCCGTTGCTAATCCAAGCGTGACATTTCGTGAATCCACGGCAAACGTTTTGTCAAAAGAATCTGCAGTTCGCCATTGAGAAGTGTCACATGGGTGACGCATTACATCTGAATTAGACTTGGCACGACCATGCCAAGTCATAGCATCAGCTATCCACGGTATAGTATACAATCTCCTCAACCTAGGAATTAGAGGGAAATGTCTCAACGTCTTTTGAGGAACTTTGGTAGCTTTTTTCTCTTCGTTGAATGTTGTCTTATATCTTGGATCTTTGCAAACTGGACAAAAAACTCTATTTGCATAATCTTTCCAGTATAAAATGCAGTCATTAATGCGTGCGTCATAAGTTTTGTAGTCCATCCAAACTTGTTTAATCATCTTCTTCATGTCGGGATACTTTGTTGGTATTGTATTGCCTTCATGGAGTAATTCCTTTATAAATTCAAGAAGTGCAGTCACACCATTGTCGAAAAAGCCATATTGGGTTTTCAAGCTATTCAACTTGATGATGAAATATAATTTTGTTATCCCTTTTGGACATGAAGGATACAATGCCACTTTTGCATCATCAAAAAGTGATTTATACTTCCCACTTTGATTTGCTTGCCAATCAACATCAACCGTAGGTAATTCCCCAATATTATATGGCAACGAACTTATAGGTGGAAAATGATGAAATCTATCGGCATCATTGACCAGATCTTCCATCCTAGGAAGTTCAGACTCATCGGTACTTATGGCTTCACTAACGGGTTGTTGTTGCTTCCTCGCCGACTCTTCCCCATGAAAACGCCAAACGGTATATGTTTGGGCAATTCCCCATCTAAGCAGATGGTAATGAATTTGATCTAATTTAATCTTTGATCTCATATTGTTGCACCGTTTACAAGGACAAGAATAGATTTCCTTATTACCACCATTTTCTACAACAAAATCAATAAACTTCTGCACTCCTTCCACATATCGTGCAGTTCTTTGATCGGATTCTTTCATCCACTCTTTATCCATTCTGAAATTACAATAAGAGTATTTAAATTACATTAAGAAACTATTAATTTCTCTTTGAAGGACATCAAAAAATCATTTAACAAATTATTAATATTCAACTAAGAAACAAACATCTAACGGTTCAAACTAACATATAATAGCTTTAGGTAAATTGTTGATTGCTAATAGTAATTTATCAATACATGATATTAAATTTTAGGTAATGATAAAATAGTATATATTTTGTTTTTGATTCTAACTCTATTTATAACATTTTATTTTACATTGGTCTCCGAAGAAACTTATTCAAAATTTAAGATTCAATTATAAATTAGATCGATATATGGTTAAAGCCATTGGATTAAACGTATTTAAAATTATTCGCTATACAATTTATTTTGGCTGATTTTACATGCAATAAACATTGCTCCTTTGAGTCCTTTTCGTGCAGGTTACTTTATTTCAACACTTTCTTTTTTCCAGTTTTGATAATACCATGCCTTGAGAAGTTACTGCTTTCCATTTGTTTCAATATGAATTCTCCTGCAAAATACTCTTCTTAATCAATAATTTTCTTATTTTTCCACCTGCAATACCTTATTGTTGAGAAGTTGGACGGAATATCTATTTTCACTTTGTGATTGTGTATCTAATATATATACATATATATATATATATATAACTGAATTTGTGATATTTGATAAATTTCATGGAACCATACATGATTTTTTAGTCATTGAACATATGTATTGGGGATAAGAAAGCCAGATTAAGATCCCTCCTCATACACATTTATGTGCACATGTATATGCATGTCCCTATGTACATATATTTTCAGGCTTGAATGAAATACCATTTTATGCTATATTTCCGGGGTTGAATGATATAAGACTGATCAATACTGTTATAAATCAAATATTATTACATTATGTTAGTGTTTTCAGACTAATTGAGTTGATATTGGTTCATCCTAATTGTATATATTCAACTCAGTACTGTTAATTTTATCCCCTTTCATAATTAAATCTCAAGTGTTTTGTTTCTGTTAGTTTAAGCGCTCTCGCTGTCATAGCTCATTTAATCTTTCTGGAATAACCTCTTTGTTCAGCGAATTTCCAGCAAATTTCTGGAATAACTGAATAAGTGATGGTACGTGTCTTCTCCGATAATTTGTAGGCGATTTGCTCTCTTTTGCAGGTTGCCAACAACCATTCAATTAATGAATTATTAAGTTGTCATGAAACTTGATATTTATGTATACTTAATTTTTCTGTACATAAATGAATAGTTATAATGGTTTTGAGATTTCTATTTACTATTTCGTATTTTATTTGTACACACTTTGTGCCTTTATGTTCATGAATAACTAATTTGGTGTCAACTCAATTCGTGCTGAGCATATGTTATTAAACCTAGTTTATTACTGTATGCAGTTCATGCTGATACAAGCGATATTATTATATTGGTGCTTTATACTAGTTGAATTGATATTGTTTCATCCTAATTGTATGCACTTAACTCAGTACTACTTTTGTCCCCTTCATAAATAAACTATTTACAGAACCAATTGAGAGATACCACTTAGTTCATGTAATGACATCAATCCATACGTTATTGTATTGTCCATTTAACAATCCATATAACTCAGTGATATTGATCTACAAAGTGAACGTTTTAATTTCCTATTGACTTCCAAATTTTTTTAGGATAACCATGCAGCTAATAAAAAAATGGCATTTTTTTCTCTTTTTTTTATGATAATACATTAGCAAAAAGAGGTGAGGTGTGCCTGTCTGTCTTACGTACAAAAGATCAAAGTATTGACATTTCGATGTTACTGAGCCCCTTGAATTAAATTATTAATCAAGGATAAAATTGTGCAAAAGGATCAGTGTACAGAGAAATAGTTGTATTATTACTGCAGGCTCACATTTCACATCTAAATCCTCAATAGCTTTGTGATTGATGTTATGGAAAAGAAAATGCAAAGTCAATGTAACAGTGGGGAGGAACAAACAAAATTAATACACACAGAAAAACCAAATACGAACTCAATGGAAAAAGGAAAAGTTGACTTAAAACTTCCCGTGTTCTACTGCCATATCATCTTCCTACTGCCACAAAGCAACAACGCAGCAACCGAATTAATGGCGGATTAATCACTGTTTCTGCTTATAACTCATGAGTGCAGGTAAAAAGCGAGAGCGTGCACGGCCTATGTTGTATTAAATGAATATATATATATATATATATATATATATATCTATATATATCCTTGTCCATGTATGGTTCACCATTGTTTATGTTATGTATATACATTATGCTGTATGGTTAATACTTGAAAGTTTCATAATGTATGATAATATGGTTATAGGAAGCAGCATTATATATAGTGGTTAGGTTGTGGAACAGACTTGTAGTAGTATGCTTTGATTTGTAGAAAGGAGGTGGTCCATTTTGTCGGCATCAAAAGCACAAATTCAGTTGTAACTTGCAAGTATTACGCTAAGGTTGATACTGTCAAAACGATAGTATTATGTAAGAAATAATGACAGTTTATTATAGATCTGTGTGAATTATTAAATTAAACTGTTAATGTGTGGCTGTGTAAAGAAAGAAGGCATATTCACTTTAGAAGATTTTAACTATTTTTAAAGTAAACAAACTAAAAGAACGATTAAACAATATAACCGATCATGAGAGATGAAGTAATGACTTACTTCTTTGTATCACTAATTGCTTCATCTCTCATGATCAGTTATATTATCATTGCCATGAAACAAAAGATAAATAAAAAGCTTCATTGCCATAAAACTCACATAAAATAATCATATAATAGGATATTTAATTCATTGTATCACTAATTGTATTATCAAATTGTGCAATCTAAGCAACAAAGTTACGCGTAATTTTGATGTTTTATATGTTCTTTTTTCCCATATTCAAAAATAAAAGACTTTTCTATTATTAGTTTTAATGATTTTTCCTCAGATTCAATAAAAATAAGTTGTTATAACAAATCATGAAATGTTGATCTATGTCCTTGATATAAAATATTTGTATTTTGCCTAATTACAAGAATTGGTTATCTCTTGAAATCGAGAGCGAAAAAGAAAAAGAAAAAGAAAAAGAAAACATTTCTTCATTGAAACTACTGTCCACCACTAATAAATTGAATAAGTAGCTAAGTAAGTTGCATTATATTGTAATTACCACTATAAAACAAAGTCAATGTTCAAGATTTGCAGATACGATGGATTATTGGTTACGTAACGACATTGATGCCTCTACAAGCTTTATATGATTCATTAATAATATAATCAAACGTATATTTACAAATCTAATTCGTTTGATCTGCTGATTGGCCAGGGAGCTTTGTTCTCTACAATGATTATGCATTTAAGAAATAATAATAATATCAACACTAAAATAAAAACTGTCCAACCTTAAATTTCTAATGTGCATTTTTGAGCTTAAGTTGAACATGAAAAACATAGTAATAATAACAGAAGAAATAATTTTACCTCTTTGTCCGTCAAACAGTAAGAAAACCTAGTATCGATGCCTGAACGGTTGTTCCACCAATTATTCTACAGCAAATAACCTACATAACAAGTCTTAAATTGAAGAACAACTGAAAAAGAAAACACACTAGAACTCCTAAATTGAAGAACAACTGTAAAAGAATAACCTGCAAATCTAACCAAACAACCAACCAAAATTAAAACAACTAACCAACCAAAATGAAAATCTAATCAGGGGCAACATCGCATTCGAAGAGTAAAACAACCAACGAAAATTAAAATCTAATCAACAAACAATCATTCACTATTAAAAGGAAATCAACGATCCTATTTCTACGACATTAATTCAACAATAAAACAACCAAAAACATTTTTCACATACCGAGCGAGAGTAGATCTGACCTCGAATCGAGATTTCGCGAGCTATTCGTTCTGGGAAAAAGGACCTGATTCGATCGAGATTTACTTATGAAATCTCTTTGAAATCGAGATTGAGATTTACTTAAAAAAAGGGATCGATCTGAAAAAAAAGGGATCTAGGTATTTTCGGAAATTTCTTTTGAAGCGTACAAAGAAAACAAATGAGCGTACTATTGGGAACGGGGGGGGTATTGTAGGGCGTTTGACATTAAAGAACGGGTTTGAACCGTTCTAAAATGTAGAACGGACTAAGTCCGTTGTCCAAAGGTTCAGAACGGATTTGAGCCGTTGCTAAATAGCAACGACCCAAAGCCGTTACAAATTTTCCGCTTTCTGGCGTTGCAAATCTGCCTGTATGGTGTAGTTATAGTAATGCTACGTCTTCTAAGTAAATCGGGAAATCCTTATATTTCACACCATCAGGAGCAGCTGCAACATTCATAAACCAGGTGTATCGCATCAGATGTTGTCTTGGGTCAGTTCTCCCATTATATCTATCCATCTGCAGCAAATTAAATCGTCGGGGGAACTGAAAGTTAAGAATGTCGTCAGTAAAGGGAGTATGGCTTCGCTCAATACCATAATCTTCATTGGTGTAATTTCGACTCTCAGACATGATTTGGTGCACCATATCCCACACATCAGCATTGGTCAAAGGCCGTTCAGGCTCCCTGGCTCTGATGTTCGGGTTTTCTCTGGGCTCGTGATCAGGGGACATCCTCCTTCTTCTAGCGGCTTCTGCTCTGCTTTGCTCCCTACGTTCCCGGTCGATCTCGGGAGGAAGGGGCTGAAGCATTTGTCCCTGAGTGGGGTTGATAAGGTTAGGATCTCTAGGCAGAACATGGGATCCTCGCATTGGTAACAGCATAGGCTCTCTCAAGCTCGGGTCATCGGGTCCTAACACACGAGCAGCATCTTCGCGGGATCCCAGAATCCGAAAGTCATTTCTTCCAAATTCTGAGGTCGTTAGAGAGACCTTCTTTCACGAGGTCGCTCTTCCTCTGAGGAAGAAGACTGATCCATTGCAGTGTGATGAACTGGGGAAGGGGTCCTCTGCCTGCGAAGCTTGCCAATTTCCCTACTCATGATTCTCATATTCTCTTGCATCATAAGGTTGGTGCACTCATGGATTCTCATAGCCTCCCTAGTGCTCTCAAGCATGTAAAGAAGGCGCGAAAAATCTCCTTGGGTGACAGGCGCAGACGGATTGATCTGGTCATTGGTCCTGGTGGCTGGAGTCGGAGCATTTGGAGGGGATCGAGTAGAGGTTCCAGCATCACCTAGAGTCAGGTTGGATCAGAGCAAGGTGACCTGACCGGATAGGTTCGGGGCGGGGGAGCGCACCTCTTCAACGTCTTCTACTTGGGTCGGATCGGAGCTTTCCCTCTACGACCGGTTCGGATGTCCTGAGCCAGTCCGATCCGCTCCCGAGCTTTGACCACGAGACCTCGTCACGACCGCGCTTTGCTGATCTTTACCAACTTCGTTCCCTCGACTGGTTTGAACTTTCTTGCCTTTTCCTTTGGCCATAATTCTTCAACAATCAACCAACAAGTACTTAAAAGCGTCGAAAATTGGGGATTAACTTCTTTGAACTCAACAGTCCAAAAAGTAGAACGATAATCCGAAAAAACAGAGAATTCAACTGATTCTCAGTGAAAGCACCAAAATGTTAGACCAAAAAGTGGTTCTAACACCAAAATTGACTAAAATTACGATAAAACGAAATCAAAAACAGAAAAGAGACACAAGATTTATAGTGGTTCGGCGTTAAAGAGCCTACGTCCACTTTATATCACTTTGCTTAATGATGTAGATGAGAATACAACAAGATATTTACTCAATCTCACTCTTTTTTCACATACATCTACTCAATTATACTCAAAATACACTTTGAATGATGATTTGGATTGTTTGGGAATGCTGGAATTCGGTTCTCAAAGATATTCAAACTCTCAGAATGCCAAAAGGTCCCTTCAAGTGAGCCTTAGTGGTCTATTTATAGGTGCAAATTCTCGTAGAAACAGGTTTGGTTCGGAGGTACATGGCATTCATCCCTGTAGATGCGGGTTCGGAGCTCTCCAGATGGTGACAGCACATTGAGCGAGTGGGAGAACGTGGGTAATCATGCACGTAACAGCCCCGATAGTTAGGAGTACGTGGTGTGATGCAACCGGAGATCCTGTGCCCGGTTCGGATGAATTGTCATATGGGGATTGGATCGGCCCCGCTACTTTCGATCCGATCCGAATGCTTTCCTCCCTTTATCGTCTTGTTTTTGCTTTGCTTCTATTCTTACTTCCAGAATTCCGATCCGAACCGGTTGCTCACCTGAATGTCCTTCGATTACATGATCTTCTAATCCTTTGACTTTGTGTAGCCTAGTTCACAAAGTAGGCTAACATTTTCCTTCCAGGGAGTTTGCATATAAACTACATGCCGTGATAACATCGGCTAGTGTTGGAACGTAAGGGATGCATTTTCAATCTAGAGTTTTCATTGTCATGTAAATTGTGTTAATGTAGGACCTTGAGGGATGATTTTTCAGTCCAGAGGTATCGTTGTCATTGCTCGAGGAAACTACTCGAAGGGAAAAGCTCTAAACCAGCATCTAATATGTATGTCGTTTTGCCTTGTAAGTGGATTTTGTCCCCTACTAGCACGGATATGGTTTAACTTGTAGAGTGATAATTGCATTATAATCGGTAGTTTAATTAAGAATATATATGTGATTGTAATTTTATTTGAATATTGTATCTTAGTAATACAAACATTATAGGATGTCTGAACTTTGGATTATTGATACATTATCATTGTTATGAGTTACACATGATATAACATGCATTTTATTAAATACGTATGTTAGTAATATAAATCATTCTTTGAGCATGTATGGATGTAGCATGTTTAATCATTAGAGAATTTTTTTTTTGGTTATCTCTCTGGTATTCATCAAGCATGTCTAAAGTAATAAACAAAGCTTGGGCGACAATTGAAATTATTGTCTAAAATTTGAAAATGATATATATATATATATATATATGTATGTATGTATGTATGTATATATATGAATTTTCTTAAACAACTTTTCTTTGCTGTAGAATTTTTTTTTACAATGCAAGAAAAAATAGTGAAAATGCAAGATATGAGGTTTTATAATTATTGTCATAATTAGGAACAATTTTTATAGTGTTGAATTTTTTTGTAATAGTTTATGATTACAATATCTAGAACAAATTGTGTTCCATTCTAAAACTATTTTAACAAAATCCCACCACAATTGAACAGTGTTATATATATATATATATAATCTACAACAATTTAAGCGACGATCAGTAGACGTTGTAAAAATTAATTTTAGTTTGCAAATATGGATATGACAACTACAATCTAAATGTTGTTGAAGTGTTATTACAACGTTTTTTTTTTCATTGTAAAATATGTTTTTTCTTGTAGTCATTAGGATTTTTTTCATACATATGGGTACATTGCACAAGCGTACTTATATAAAAAGGACGTCAACTGAATCAGTCGATGGCCTAATTTTTTTGCATTAGCTAGGGATATAAATACTACACTATTGCATAACTATATAAATAGCATTAGAAAACTTAAGGACAATGAATGGAAATGGATGAGGTTTGAGTAGATAATTGTAGATATTTGTATGAAAATATAATTCTTTTAACCCTGGAGATTTCGAAGACGAAATTCTTTAAGGAGTAGATAATGTAACGACCCTAATTTTCAAGATATAGTAATTAGTTAAAGAATAAATTAATAAAATAGTAAGTTGGAAAAATTATAAGAATTTAGCTATGCAAGTTGCACCTTTATGTCCATGGAAAATTTCTGATCAATTTATATATAAGGTATGTAAAAATCATAGGTAACATAGAAAATTTATAATATAGGCAAATTATAAGAATAATTATTAAATTAATAAAAGAAGCTAAAAAGATTTTTCTTCTTCAAAGGGAACCTTTTTCATTATGTCTATTTTGATTTTCTGGGTCATTTTCATGTATAACTTGTCAAGATCCGAGTCAACACACATACACACACACACATAAGGGTAAGACATATTGCTGAGAATGCTGAGAATGTCTTACTTGCACATGAACATATCAGACATTTTAATAGGAAAGGTAGCGGTAAGATTTGCATGAAAATAGATTTGAAAAAAGCATATGATATGATTAATAGTAGATTTATTTGTCACATGCTTAAGATGATGGGCTTCCCAAATTGTATTGTGTGTATCATAAGAACATGCATAACCACGTCTACCTTTTCTATCATGGTTCATGGGATCCCGAAAGGTTTCTTACATAGTTCAAGAGGTTTAAGACAAGGGGACCCGCTTTCCCCTTATCTATTTTGCGTAGCTATGGAGTTTTTGTCAATTAAGATGTCCAAAGCTATGCAAGCGGATCTGGTTCAGCCAATATATAAGCAGAATCCAAAAATAACTCACCTCATTTATGCTGATGATCTAATGATTTTCACAAAAGCAAAGATAAAGGGTCTCAGGGAAATTAAGAATGTTCTTAACTCTCTTAATGATATGGCAGGTTTGCAGATAAATAATATGAAGTCTAAAGACTTCTTTAGTAGAGGGTGAATAATAAACCCTTATTACTTTCTGTGCTAGACATGAAAGAAGTCAGAATCCCCATTAAATATTTGGGTGTCCCGTTGTCAAATAATTATCTACATTACTCGGACTGCGGTGAACTTTTTGATAAAATCAGAAAGAGAATGGATAGCTAGGATTGTAGATTTTTATCCACGGCTAGTAAAATAGAGTTGATCAGATCAGTGATTACCCCGATGGTTATGTACTGGATGCTTATTTACCAACTTCCTATGGCGACTATTGAAAAGATAAACAGGCTTTGTAGCAATTTTATTTGGGCTGGTAAGAAACATAAAATTGCTTGGGATACTCTATGTAAGCCTAAGAATGAAGGCGGAGTAGGCTTGCGTAATTTTAAAGACATCAAAAAGGCAGCAACGCTGAAATTACTGTGGCATTTGGTAAACGGGAACAGTCTTTGGAAAAGATGGATGATGAATAGATACTGTTCAGGTAAGAATTTCTGGGTTATGGATATTGATATTAGTAGCTCATGCACTTGGAAATCCATTCTTAGACATTAGGAAATGGGTCTACAATTTATAAACATATGTATTGCGAATGGACAAAATACTATGCTGTGGTTTGATCCGTGGTTGAATAATGATATTTTAGTCAAAATTTTGGGAAGGGATTACTTGAGCATTTATGGAGGAGAGAACTTGAAAGTTGATAGTATATTTCAGAATGGAAATATAAATCCTAACTACCTTCCGGTTACTAGATTATTGTCCGATCAAATTAAAGCGATTACGATATATGATGGGAATGATCAAGATTTTTGGGGATGGAACAATAAACTAAATGGTTTTAACTTCTTTTCAGCTTGGTATGGAAGCAGAATTCAATCGACGACATATGATTGGTGTAGCATTATATGGCATTACATAAACATCCCCAAAATGTTGTTGTGCACTTACAAAGCAATTCTTAATAGATTGAGTATTAAAGATTAAATCATAAGTTGGGGATATGAAACAGATTCAACTTGTGTTTTATGTAATAATGAAAACAAAAATAAAGACCACTTGTTTTTTAATTGCTCCTACTTGGCATACCTTTGGATTTGGTGCAGGTTAAAACTGGGGCTACCACCGTCGACTGCAAACGCGCTTAATTTGGAAGAGGAGATTAACTCCTTGCCATTGACGTTCATTCCCATGGGTATGGACCAAGATTTAGCTTTTTGTAGCGTTGTGGCTATCGTGTACCACATCTGGAAGGAAAGGAATCAAAGGATTCATGATAAATCAGGTAGAGGTAAATTTCAGAGATGGGATCTTCTAGAGATGGAAGTCAAATACCTTATTGTAACAACCCGGGGAATTTGCGACCTTGGTAATCGACATAAACTCCATGCTGACTATTCAAGCATCGGAAATACCAGAATGTTAATAGAAAAAAGTTAGAGGGTGAGAATAGATAAGATATAAAATTAGAATCGAAGAATAAGAACACAACTACAGCAACATCAGAGTAACACGAATCTCACAGCCGAACGAATAAAATATATTATATAACATAACTTTGGAATAAACAGTAACGGTATACAATACTATTATCAGAGTACAACACTTACAACGCAGCGGAAATAACAATAGCCATACAATCCTGAAGCCTCCTACTCCAGCTCTCCAAATATCTGTAAAATCCCAACTACTTGACTGCCCGTACAAAATTGGGCACCCAAGAGTTTAGGGAAAACAAAACAAACTCAGGGTTAGTCATGTGACTGGTGTGAGTAAACTCCAAACACTTGGTTTAACTTTTCCAAATCCTTTACAAAAGCAATGATAATCGTAAGACCGATACACACATAAATACAGATGGTTTTTTACCTTATGACAACCCAAAATATTTCTTAAGATCAATATTTCTGATACTATAATAATGTCTAAGTCAAGTAGATAGCAATCTAGTTGAACGTTTTCATCTCACGCTCTACATATACAATATACAATCAAAAACCGCGTGCTCTTATTGGGTAATGGATTCCAAATATGACAAGTTATGGAACCACCTTCCAATTAGTGTACTCTAGAAGCGATACACTGGAGTTCAACAAGAACATCTTGTAACTCGGCCACACATGACCGACCATTCATTTCGCTTGAATGTTCCGAATATATTGTCACCTTAAGGTTGGTATACTAACATAACCATTCCCGGGAGATACATAATTGAAAGAAGTAACAAATATGAATATTCTCTAGATGGTGACAATATACCCTAATTGGGTGCGACCCACTTAGCCATGCTGCTTGCCCGATTTCTTCCATTTCCCAGTTGATGAGGCTTGAGGTCATAACGTATCTTTTAACAGATCACTCCTTCATTTACTTTGAATGCCACATCGTCATACCCACCAAATCACAAATTGATTTCCCCAAAAATATCACGGGTATAAAGCCAAGAGAAACGAATTCCTCCGCCACCAACGTAAATACATTTGAAATGATCAACTTATGCGATCTACCAGATATATTCTTTCAGGCATTCGTCCATTCAAGTTGTCCTAGGACTGGACAACCCGAAGGCACTATTCTGTAAATCCATCTTGGGCAATTTCTACCTAGGATTTACTGAACAACCCTTGCATAACCGTGTCTTCAATTATTTTCATCATATTTGATTCGCAACGCTAATTCCATACGGAGTGGTTTTCAGATAATATATTTGATCCCGGTCTCTCCGTATTGACAACGGAAATGGTCAAAATCTTTGATAGTCGGTGATTCAACTATAAAAGGAAAACATGTTTACAAACAACGGTCGTATTTCCAAATGGAAATTTTATCGATCAATCATCATTTCGTTTCTCAATGTCCCATTTATTATTTCTATATATTCAAGTTTCCTTATTTTCTAAAATTAGAAAATATACGTTATTAACTTTAGAAAAACGTTTCAATTTCTGATTCACGCATCAATATCTTCCCGCCCCCATCAGTCTCTAACTGTAAACTAGTAAGAGAACAACTTCCCAAGTATAAATCCCGAAGGCTGAAACGAACATCAGATCGATACCCAGAAAGCCATTCAACTCAATTAATTTCCAGTCAGTTTCTAATTTCAGTAATTCCATTTAAATTCCTAATTCAAACCCCAAATTCCTTTATAATATTTTATTTGCAAAATATTTACTTTAATCTAATTCTTCACATAGAATGTGAATAACATGTCTATATATAATCAAACAATTTGATTTCGTATTTTAAAAACAATATCCCAAATCCAATTTCTTTCCATACTTCTATTTATAGAATATTCATATAAAAAATTCTTTTATACTTCTAACACTAAAATATCATTTAATTCCCTTTAAAAATGCTAAGTTCAAATTCCATTAAAAACATCGGTGTTAAAACCGATTTTTTTCACTCCTCTATATAAGTTCATATTTATATATCCAATTTATCCGATGATTAGTATTTTATTTTATTTATAAACATCGTTTACAAATTTATATTTCCAATTTATATATGTTAAAACAGATTTTTACTTAATATCTACTTTAAATCAATTTCCCATAATTCTTTTATATCTCGCTCATTTCCTTTTATAATTTTATTTATTTACCAAATAATTCTCTTTTGTAATTCTATTTATTTTCTAATAAATATTTCTTTTATAAAATCCTATTCATTTCCCAAATATTTCCTTTTATAATTCTACTTACTTTCCTAATATTTCTAGTTATAAAATCATTTGATTTTATATAACTATAATTTTTTTTCAGTATACACTTTGAAAATTCCCTTTTTACATTCCATTATTTCTTATGGTATTTAAAATACAAATTAAAACAGACCAGTGTCATCATAATCAATCACAGGTTTTATATCACATCATATATCACAATATATGAAAACAAATAGTATTATAAATATTGAGGAATCCAGTTGGATCCCTCCAACCTGTTTCCCTGCGTCCACAGATGTTAAACAATGTAAATAATATCGATTTCATTTCAATATGAAATATTCTGATAAATAGAATCAATATTTGATTAACAATTTATATATATATCGTTATCTATAATTTCAGCCAATAAATCAGCAATTCAAGTAAACAATTAACACACAACAATCAATCATCATTTATCAATACTAGATTATATTTAGAAAAATATAAACTGTACAGAGTTAGTGAGATTTACTCACATTGGATAGTTATCGTTAAATAACGATAATTGTCGTTGATTCAGATCAAACAATTTATTTCATATAAATTGTAATGAGCTCTAATTCACTCCCAACGGTTCCAATTTGTAGCCGTTGTCAATATGATCCTAATGGATCCTGTTTTTCTGAATTTGGATAATGTATGAATAAGATATGAATTTTACAAGATAATACACTATTTTAAATTAAAACTAGGCTAATTTATTTATTTTAAATTGGGCTTAACCTTTTCAAAAACTCGGCCGACTAAAATCAGACCCGCCCCTTTATTCCTCTTCTTCCCCGATGAAATTACACGCTCCAAGCATTCCTACTCCTCCATTTTCGAATATTTCAACGCCTTTACCACTTCATCCCTTCAACAAAACTTCGGACTAAATATACCATTATTCATCACTTCGAGCACTCTTCATTCTCGTCACCAAGTTGTAAAGCTCGAAGCCAAAATCCCCATCGCGTCGCCAACACTTTAATGTTGAGCTCCATATTTCGAGCTATAGTTTTTATCGTAGAAAAACCCAAAATTTGGCCAACAAACCCTACTCGATCCCTCGATCCAAATGCAAACTCAAAGTCAAGATTAAATGCCTCCATTCGCTACTACCTTGAACCCTAGCATCGCTGACTAAAATCGGGCATGAGCAAAACTTCATCGCATGAAACAAAACCAACATAGAATTGAAGTGCAGCCGATAAGGATTCCATACACATAACTATTTTGATTTAGAGACTTTTGTTGGATTTACTTTAGATTTTATAACTTGCGATTTTTGCTGAGAATAAGGAATACAAGTGGCGGCATAAGTATTTAACCAGAGGAATGAAATTCCTTAGGGTTAGAAATTTTATGGTCTATTTATAGGAGTAAAAATATATTTTATTTTATTTTTAATTGATTATTTTATTCAATTTTAATCAATTTATATATATATATATATATTTGTTGTTTAAAAATCCGTATGATCACATATGAATCCTGTTTTCAATGAAAATGGACATGTAGCTACAGTTCGACATTACGGACCGAACAAAACTTGTTTTATCGCAGGGTATTTTTAAAATGAAATTATTGACTGTTTTTCACATTAAAATCACGTACAGGCACATATTGATTCCAAAAATCATGATAATTGAAATCTAACAGTAATTTAATATTCCGGATCCAACAAAATTAATTTCGTCGATAACGGATTTCGTTTGCAAAACTGGTTATTTTTAAAGCTCTAAATAAACTCTTTTAAATATTAATATATTTAGAAATATTTAAATTTAATATTAATATTATCGTATATATTCACCCTATAATAATATATAGCTCCAGAAAATTCCTATCTGAATTTATAACTCGACATTTCAAATCCAGATTAAATCAGTATTCAATTTATATTGAAAATACATTTATAATATAAATAAATCATTATAAATTATAAAGGAATTCCATAGTGACTTTTCAAAAATTTGATTTGATCAGAAATCAAAATCTACACGATGAAATCTTGAATTTTCTCTTCCATTAGAAAAATATAGTTCACCGGCTCTGAACGTTTCTTGTTTCACAGAAATCCGAATTAAAACGGATTCTGTATATTCGTTTAAAGTTCGAATCGCCAAATTACGAACTATCGCGCCGTTACGAGCTCGATTATATTTTATATTATAATTACTACGTTCAATTGTTATTTATATAAAATTATTCATTATTCCAATTCGAATATTAACTCGATTAAATTTCTTATATAATCCAGTTTACACCAAATTGGCAGTTCAACTATTTCCAACCATCTCGGAAATAAATATTACTATTCCATAATTTATATTATTTAAATATTTAAAATATTTGAATTCAAACCATTCTGAATTATCAAGCTAATATATAAAGAATTAAATTAATTAATTATTCAATCGCTATAAATTACGAGACGTTACACTTATGCAGAAATCGAAGAACAAGTTGAATTGGGGCCGCAAAAGTGAAGAATTATGGAGAGATGGGGTATCAACTTATTGGATGGTGGTTAATGGATTCCGTGCGGTAGTTTATGGATATGGAGATCTTCCCTTGCTTATTTTAATGTTTTTTCTTCAGTTCCATTAATTCCATCGGTTTATGCTTGAGAGAATTGGGAAAGTGTTTTGGACCTAAGGATATGTGTGGTCTTCTTTGACCATTGCATTCTAGCAACTGACACGTGTGGGTTGAGAGGGTTTTGCACTATTTCGTGTTATCCTATATTGTGATGTTTTGTGTATTTTTGGGTAGGGCAGCAAGGAATTTGATGTTTGCTAGCCTTAGGTGCATCTTTCTGTACTTTTTATTGATGCATTATCAATAAAACACCGCACTCTTTTTCCCTATCTAGTATACATGCTAGGTATTAGTACAGATTTTTAACGGGGCGATTTACCCATTTTAAAAAAAATACATAAGGGTCGGGTAGGTTGGGTCGACTCGACCCATAGCTAGGTCGACTTGGGCGATAGATGGGTCGGTCCATCCCGTTGATGGGGGACAAATCTTCCCTAACCACAAGATAAAGAGCCGAACGTGTTTTTTCATGTAACATTGATGAATTGGCTCCACTTGATTGATTAAATTTTAAATCTTTGCTGATATAGCTTGTTTTTATTGGTCGTGTGACGTGGTTGGCCTAGATTTAATTCATAAACCCAACGGTCTAAAATCCCTTACCTATAAATAGACCTCTAGACCACACTCTCTCCCCACAACATAATCTCTGCCCCTTTAGGTTCTCTCTTCTTTAGACGGACCTAACCTAATTTTTTAGGGTAAAAGATTTATTAAAATATGTATGTATGTATGTGTGTGTGTATATATATATATTCATATATATATATATACACACACCCTTCTTGGAGATGACATCTACAGAGGAACGCTTTGACCACAGTGAGCTTGTAATTATTTGGATTTTTGACAATTTTGCAAAATACGGTGTTTCTAATAGTTGCAAAGTTTCTAATAGTTTTTCTTTACAGTTTTTGCATATTCTCTGTAAGTTAGTAGTTTTCTTTAAGTTTCTTTTTGTTTTATATTTCTATAATTTTTCAGTCTTTTTCTTACATTTTCATTTAATTCATATTTAAATACTATAAGATATCTTCTAATTCTTCTTTCCCGTTTCTGCATCTGAAAGTAATTTTATACTTTTTATGTTTATTTTTTATTATGTCCATAACGCTCTTGAATATGTAAATAATAACACATTGACGACTCATCTAAAGTGACATATTTATGAGACACATCCTTTTATTTTGCATGCATGAAAAATAGAATTAAAGTAAAATGATACAAAGTTGGGTTAAAGGATTGGGGCTAAATTTACGGATAATGAACGTAAAATATAAAACTATAATTAAAAATGGATTGGACTAAAATAGGAAAATTAAACTAGGTTTGCTATTAAATTAAGACACATGTTTTAATAGGAAAAGAGCGAAACATATTTGCAAAGTAATATTATGAAAATTTGTATAGACACAGTAACGGCCCGCAAATCCGTACTATCTAAGTTGACTAATAACACCACACGTCCAACCCACATTGCACAGAAATACGAATCATTATTAAAAAGAAGTTATAGGATGAGGAATAGAAAGAAAGAAATATTAGAATAGAAGAAAACGAAGATCCCAAACTCACAGCGGAACGAATAAAATATATTATATAACATAACTTTTTGAAATACAAATCAAGAACTGAAACACCCCACCCTCCATTAAGGTCACTCACAAAGGGAATGCCTTAACTTTGGTGGAGGTTTTTAAGCAAAGTCACAGATAAACACAAGACAGATATATAAACACATATATAAGCAGCGGAAAACGATAAGACTTTTTATTTAAATAAATACGTGTTCATACAAAGACATTTCCATAACTGTCACATAACAACTTCCAAAACATTACATCATCATTTCTGTCTTGGTTATTAAATAAAGAAGCATAAAAACATAATTAAAACTGCATAAATCCCCATAGAGTGTGTCCAATAGCCATAGCCAAGGAAAGAGAGTCCAAACCGTACATCTACTATCTTGAAGCTTGCAAAGAATCTGACTAAGCTGGGTTGTTTCCTCCCTGTGGACCTAGGGGAGGGGGAACGGAAGAAAAGAAAACGAAAGAAAATAGGGGTAGACATAAAGCCTGTTAAGTCTAGTGACTCTTCAGAATGAGAATAAGAAAAAGGACATGATAATTATAAACTGGAAATAGGAAAGTATCATAAACTAAGACAAAGCAGTTTGAACCGAATATGCTATCGCACCCCACACTATATCTCTACACCTACTTGCATTGTCCCAACTGGAACCCCGTGATGGAGGCGAAGTGATCCCCTTTTCTCTAAAGATCGGCTCCTACTCGCATAGTCATCTTTGTCTTACGGCCCCCAAAGATTGTAGATACCTATGTTGGTCCCACCATGAGGTGTATCAAGCCCCATGGTGGCGGCCCGACACAATCCTTAGAATGCATAGGTTATACTACTGGTGCCCCCAGTGCCCTATTTGTCTGCTCCGAAGTGTGTGCATGCCCGCAGTCCGTTAGAACCCACACTGTTGCACCCATCGCCGTCGCTTTTGGCCGCTTACAATCAGCCCAGTAATCGTGCCCCACCCTGCCTAGTTTCAGGGTACCATGATACCTAATTGGGTTACTGCTGAAATGAGTCCCCGTTACTATGGTTTTCTACTCAAACATGTTAAGTGGTTAAGTGTCTGTATTTACCTAACCCTGCCCATCAGTTTAAATTAACATGTTGAATTGGTTAAGTGTTTTTGGTTAACTTAACTCTACCATCCAGACTTGTCTGTCCTTAGCTATTTAAATCAACAACCACTCCCATTAGACAGATATTGTTATGGTTACTGGATGTGCCGGTCGGTTCCGGGCAGGTTTACACGATAACTCAGTCTAACCTCAGGTCCTTATTGGGCTCCATGCTTAACCACCCACATTGGATAGGTATTGTTGTGACTTCTGGATAGCCGGGCGGGTCCGGGCAGGTTCACATCACAACTCAATCAAACCACGCGTTAAGCATACTCGTATTTTCTAAATTTACATATTTGTCTTTATTACTTGTTATATGTAAATTTGTCAACAATTAATTGTTGTGGCCCACTTTCCAAGTTTAACATTTTTGGTATAAGAATTTATACCATTTAAATGCCACCAATTTTTGGCATGTGACAAACATGCCAATTTCATATTTTTTTACCAAATTATGTCAAGCTTTACCAATATTCCCAACGTTACCCCGTTTAAATATTAGGCTAACAATCTTAGCCTAATTTTCGTTCGCATGGTTTTTAACATATAATATTAGGCTAAAAACTTAGCCTAATTTAGTGCGCACAAAATTTGCATAAGGGGATTCATAAACATAAACATGACATAGGTGACCTTGGCATTTTTGGCATAGTCAACAGGAACATCATAGGTGTGAACTTGAAAATAGTCAACATACATATATGTGAATTTGCAACATAGACTAAATCATGGTTTTCAACTTATCATGTGAACTTGCATTAAAAAGGGGAATCTAACTGAACAGGTGTCACATGAATTAACATATGATTTAGACAACATAAGCCTAAACATGTTTAGATCTAGGCATAACATCGAACATCACTAGAATATGACAAGAATATGACATGTTCAGTATGTATAATTTCATCGCATGTGTGAACTAGATCCAAATCATATTTACTACTATGACATGAAACTTGTATTAAAATGGATCTTGGCATGGATCCAATTATGAACTTTGCAACTTTTGTATAAACATAGGAACATGTATATGAACATAATCATTTAGGCATAGAGGTTTTAGCATGTATATGTACATGAAATCTTAATCACATACGACCTATATAATCACATAAACATACAGGTGTAGATTACAACATGAACTGTACAACTTGCATGTGATTCTAAATGTACAATAGAATCAATATCAACTCAACTATACCACAAACATCATAATACCAAAATCATTTCAATGCATAGATATGAATTAACATCATCGTTATACAATAACACAATTACATTCCATTTTACATCGAATCAAATCCAAACTTTTATTCACATCGGAAAAATCACTATACTTCAAACAAACAAAGGTCTTGTTTTCTGATTTCTGAGTTCTGAATTTGAATTGCTTTACTTTGGGTAGACTAACGTTGTTTTGATTATTGATTTAGCTTTAATTTGGCTCGTCTCTAAGCTTTTCTACACGTGGAGGCTCCTCCTAGTTTTCTCCCGACAGCATGGCGGCTCCGTCTCTAATTTCTTATGTGAATTTAGGTTGGAGTCTTAAGTTGTTTATACAGAATTTCAGATTGATTTGAGCCGTCAGATGATCATAGATGAATCTAGACCATTCACTTCAAGAGGAGCCAACCAAAATGCGACAAGTTAGCCCTAGTAACACAGCCAAGCCTCAGAAATCGACCAGAACCCAACCAGGCCAGCCAGGGCCAAACCAGGTCGACCCCCAGGTCGACCCTTTGGTCGACCTAGTCACCCAAGTCGACCCCCAGGTCGACCTGGTGCCTGGGCAGGAATTTTCCCGCCCAGCCCAGTTTGGGTCTGAATTCGAAATTTTAACTGAATTTTTAACCATTTGAATTTTAAATTGAATTCTGAAACTTCTGGAGGCCATAACTCCTTCATACGGAGTCCGATTCCTGCAAACTCGGACTCTACCTCAAGCAGAATTCTGAGACGAACGCAATGGCATAACCCGTTTCACTTAATTATTTCAATTAGAATTAATTATACTTCAATTTGTTAATTTACTGTTAACAGAAAATTCGGGGTGTTACATTCTCCCCTCCTTAAAGGATTTCGTCCCCGAAATCTTTAAGTCTAGGAGAACGTAAGTCCTAACATCCAATCGTCCATCTACTCAACCACCAAACATAGACATCCATTGTCCTTAAAAGACTTCTAATGCTTCATGATCATATGCATAATGTGTGTACATGTTCTTATCTAATGCAAAATCAGGCGGTCTACTGATTCAGTTGACCTCCTTAATGCAAATCATGTAAGTGTCATGAATCCATTATGTATGCAAATTTGTCCTTACTCATAATTCTACATGAGTGCGCAACCAATTATACAAATGCAACATCCATATGACGACATATCAAGTTTCAATCACATACAATTATGAATACATATATGCATATGCAGTATGAAGTGACTGAGCCGATCTAAAACCTAGGTTGTGTGTGTATATGCATCCACGAGCAACCACTAGCAATCACTTGCAACCACTTGCAGCCATAAACCCTAACATGTTTCAAATACATGTTTAAATCCAAAGGGTTTCTACCTAAGGATAAAGGATAATATCGAGGAGATTATACCTAAAAAGATAGATACAAGCAAAACTTAAGGAAAAAGAGAGAGGTCAAAGATATACCCTCAAAAAGAAAAGGGTAGGTCGCGCGTATTCTGTCCTTAGTTTCCCAAGTCGCGTCTTCCTCAGCGTCGCTCCACTGAACTTTAACGAGATTGACTTCGCGGTTGCGTAGCTTTTTGATTTCAGTTCCTACGATTTGAGTTGGAACTCTCCTCACAGTTGCTTCGCGTTCCACTTCGGCTTCTTCTAGAATACTTGGCTCCACCACTTCTGCAGATTCATGTAGACATTTTCGGAGATGAGAAACGTGAAGAAGTTGTGAATTCCAGCCAATCTTTCAGGCAGCTCTACTCTATAAGCCATTTTCCCAATCTTCTCGATGATAGGGAACGGTCCTACAAATCTTGGTGCTAGCTTTCCTGCGGATCCAAAGCGAACGACGTTCTTTAAAGGGGATACCTTAAGGAAAACCCTGTCCCCAACCTCAAACTCAAGGTCAGTCCTTCTTTTGTCGGCGTAGGATTTCTGTCTGCCTTGGGTAGTCTTAATTCTCCTTCGTATCAGGTCCACTTTTTCTGAAGTTTCTCTAATCATGTCTGGCCCAAGTATGAGCTTGTCGATAGACTCCCACCAACAAGTTGGTGATCGGCACGGTCTTCCATATAGAGCTTCGAAGGGCGCCATACCGATGGTGGCTTGGTAACTGTTCTTGTAGGAAAATTCCACTAAAGGAAGACGATCCTCCCAAGTCCCTCCGAAGTCAAGAACGCACAGTCCCAGAAGATCTTCTAATACTCTATTCACCCTTTTTGTCTGACCATCAGTTTGGGGGTGATAGGCCGTGCTCAAGCATAACTGTGTGCCTACAGCTTCTTGCAGACTCCGCCAAAATTCGCTTGTAAAGATGGGGTCTCTGTAACTCAGTATGCTGGAGGGTATTCCATGGAGTCGAACTATTTCCTTGAGATAGAGAGAAGCTAGAGACGAAGCAGTCCTACTCTTGATAGGTATAAAGTGGGCGCTTTTAGTAAGTCTGTCCGCTATTACCCAAATGCTAGTATTGCCTCTTCTTGACCTTGGCAACCCATCAATGAAGTCCATTGAAATGATATCCCACTTCCAATGCGGGACTCCTAGAGGATGAAGCAGTCCTCCAGGCTTCTTTTGTTCCGCCTTGACCCATTGGCATGTCACGCACTTAGAAACGAAATCCGCCACGTCTTTCTTCATGCCGCTCCAATAGAAAACTCTCTTTACGTCCTTGTACATCTTGTCTCTGCCTGGATGTATTGTCATCTTGGAATGATGTGCGTCCTCGAGAACCATCTTTACTAAATCCCTTGCTTGTGGGACACATAGCCTTCCATCCCGTCTCAGCCAACACTTATCATCGATGGAGTACCTATTGATGTGACTGGAAGTTTCACCCCTAATTAGTTTATCAATCACATCAACAAGCTGAGGGTCTTCGCGTTGTGCGGCACCTATTGAGTCTAAAAGAGTGGGCCGTACTTCTAGGGATGCCAATAAACCAGGTATAAGATCAGAGGAGGGCCTAAAGTCAAATCTGGCTATATACTCCAAGCTTTGCCTTTCTATAAAGAGAGGGCTTAGGGTCAGTTTCTTTCTGCTCAACACGTCTGCTACTACGTTGCCTTTGCCAGGAGTATAGTAAATCTCAAAATCATACGAGGCAAGGAACTCCATCCACCTTTGCTGCCTCAAGTTAAGATCTTTCTACGAGAAAAGATACTTCAATGATTTATGGTCAGTATATAATTCGAACTTCTCACCTAGGAGATAATGGCGCCAAGACTTAAGCGCAAAGACGATGGCAGCCAACTCAAGATCGTGGGTTGGGTAGTTATTTTCATGCACTTTCAATTGTCTTCCACCATAAGCTACTAGCCCCCTTCTTGCATCAGAACAGCACCTAGTCCCGTACCACAAGCATCCATGTATACGGTGAACAACTTGCTTCCATCTGGCAAAGTCAGAACTGGGGCTGTTGTAAGAGACCTTTTTAATCGTTGGAAAGCAAACTCGCAATTCAAATCCCAAGCGAACGCCAGATTCTTCTTTGTTAGCCTTGTGAGTGGAGCTGATATTTTCGCGAAATCCCTAATGAACTTTCGGTAAAAACCGGCTAGCCCAAGAAAGCTTTGGACTTCGGTTGCATTTCTTGGTGTTTTCCAATCTTGCACTGCCACCACTTTCACGGGGTCTACAGCTAACCCCTCTTTGGACACTATACGTCCAAGAAACCTTACTTCTTCTCTCCAAAAGTGGCACTCGGAGAATTTGGCTTTTAGCTGATGAACTCGAAGAGTTTCCATGATCTCCTTCAGATGCTGAGCATGTTCTTCCTCATTCTTTGAGAAGATTAATATATCGTCTACGAAGACCACCATGAACTTATTGAGGAATTCTCTGAACACTATGCTCATTAAGTCCACGAAATAAGCGGGTGCGTTTGTCAAACCGAAAGGCATGACAAGCCACTCGTAGAAACCGTCTGGGGTTATAAATGCCATTTTATCAATGCTATTTTCATCTACCCTTAGCTGATGGAACCCAGTAGCCAGATCAAGTTGGGAGAAGACCGACGCACCTACAAGCTGATCAAACAAATCGTTTATTCTGGGAATCGGGTGTCTATTCTTTTTAGTCAGCTTGTTTAGCTCCCTATAGTCCACAAAAGACGTATTGAACCATCTGCTTTTGTGGCGAACACCACGGGAGCACCCCATTCCGAGATACTCCGCCTTATAAACCCCTTCTCGAGAAGCTCCTTAACTCGCTTACTGAGCTCCTTTCTCTCCTTTGGAGCCATGTGTCTAACAGGCAGAGCTACGGGCTTTGCCTTATCAACAAGATATATGCGGAAGTCTATTTCCTGCTTCGGAGGTAAGCCTTTCACCTCTTCAAAGACATCCGGATATTCCCGGACCACTCTAACCGACTGCAAATTCTCAACAGAAGCATCAAGCGACTCTAGAAAACTACGCATAACAGCATTCAAGGGATTACAAGAAATTTCTAGAGTGTTACCAAGCCGAGTCAAGAGCCTAACCACTCTTTTCTCACAATCAAGAACGACACTATTACTGGATAACCAGTCCATGCCTAAGATCAGTCCATATCCTGAGAAGCCCAAAACAAAGGAACTTCATCTAAATTCAACACTTAGAATAGAGATTTTCAAATCCAAGCAAACCATCGACAAATAAGCCAAGCCCCCAATTGGATTTGAAACAACCAAGGGATCTTCTACCATACTAGTATCTAGGTGTAGAGATTCTACTAAAGCAGATGAAATAAAGGAGAGTGATGCACCAGAATCAAAGAGAGTGCAAACTGGATGATCACAAAGATAAACTAAGCTTTCTACAGAAATATTTCTACCTCGTCCCTGTAAAGGTACCACCAGCGTGTGAACCTGTCCCCCCTGAGGTAGACCCGGTCCTCTGTCCCTGCCCCCGCTTCTTTGGGCGGTCCTTAGCCAAATGTCCAGTCTCTCCACAATGGAAACAAGCCCCATTCATCTTTGCCTTCTTCTTCCTACAGTCTTTTGCTATATGTCCCACAATGCCATAGAAATTGCACTTTCTCTTTTTATGGGTTTTGTTGTTCTTCCTGCCTTTCTTGAAGTCAGTTTTCTTAGCCTGTAAACCCTTTTTCTTTTCTTGAGGCGCTTCCACCTTTGCCTCTTTCTTACCTTTATCTCCCTCGTGTAGCAGCACCATGTCTACCAAGCTTTCATAAGTAGACCCCATGGGTATATGGGTCATTGCAAGGCTGTGTAGAGGCTCATTCAGACCTTTGACGAAGCGAAGGGCCTTCTTGTGTTGGGTATTTACTAAATCCAGCCCAAATCTAGCCAACTGGTTAAAACGATTGACATACTCCTTGATTGTCATACTTCCTTGTTTAAGAGTTAAGAACTTCTCCATTTGCAGGCTTCTTTCAGCTTAGGAGAGGAATTTCATCTCAAACCTCATCCTGAACTCTTCCCAAGTCTCCACTGGCCTCTCAGCATGGGTAACTTCCCACCAATAGGAAGCTTCATCTTTAAGCAACCACACTGCTAACTGTGTCTTTAGCCTGTCATTAACTTTGAAGATGACGAACAAATCTTCGGTCTCCTTCAGCCAGTTCCTTGCTGCCACAAATGATTCAGTTCCATAAAAGTCCTTTCCTCCCATAGACTTGAAGTCTCTACACGTCTTAGCGAAAGTATTTCCACGAGGAGGAGGAGGAGGAACCGCTGCCACTGTGGGAGGAGGAATGTCTGCTAGTCCCGCACCATTGGCCCTAGCCTCTAGGTACCTTCGGAACTAGCCGGGTATCTGTACTCCTTCCGGAAGGTTAAGATCTCCAGACATGCTGGAACAAAAAGGAAAGTATTCAAGACAAAGGATAGAGGGATAGTGCATATGGATTTTGGAGAATTATGCCTTTTAAAAATAACTCTTTTTCTTGAAAACAATGCTTCTTTAAACTTCTTTTTGAAAAAAGTTTCAAAAACTTCTATCTAGTCTGGTAAAACTGTGCTCTGATACCAAGTGAAACACCCCACCCTCCATTAAGGTCACTCACAAAGGGAATGCCTTAACTTTGGTGGAGGTTTTTAAGTAAAGTCACAGATAAACAAAAGATAGATATATAAACACATATATAAGCAGCGGAAAAAAACAGACTTTTTATTTAAATAAATAAGTGTTCATACAAAGACATTTCCATAAATGTCACATAACAACTACCAAAACATTACATCCTCATTTCTGTCTTGGTTATTAAATAAAGAAGTGTAAAAACATAATTAAAACTGCATAAATCCCCATAGAGTGTGTCCAACAGCCATAGCCAAGGAAAGAGAGTCCAAATCGTACATTTATTATCTTGAAGCTTGCAAAGAATCTGACTAAGCTGGGTTCTTTCCTCCCTGTGGACCTGGGGGAGGGGGGAACTGAAGAAAATAAGAAGAAAGAAAATAGGGTCAGACATAAAGCCGGGTAATAAGAAAAAGGACATGATAAGTATAAACTGGAAATAGCAAAGTATCATAAACTAAGACAAAGTAGTTTGAACCGAATATGCTATCGCACCCCACACTATATCTCTGCACCTACTTGCATTGTCCCAACTGGCACCCCATGATGGAGGTGAAGTGATCCCATTTTCTCTAAAGATCGGCTCCTACTCGCATAATCATCTGTGTCTTACGGCCCCCAAAGATTGTAGATACCTATGCTGGTCCCACTATGGGGTGTATCAAGTCCCATGGTGGCGGCCCAACACAATCCTTAGAATGCATAGGTTATACTACTGGTGCCCCCAGTGCCCTGTTTGTTTGCTCCGAAGTGTGTGCACGCCCGCACTCCGTTAGAACCCACACTGTTGCACCCACCGCCATCGCTTTTTACTGCTTACAATTAGACCAGTAATCATGCCCCACCCTGCCTAGTTTCAAGGTACCATGATACCTAATTGGGTTACTGCTAAAATGGGTCCCCGTTACTAGGGTTTTCTAGTCGAACATGTTAAGTGGTTAAGTGTCTGTATTTACCTAACCCCACCCATCAGTTTAAATTAACATGTTGAATTGGTTAAGTGTTTTTGGTTAACATAACCCTACCATCCTGACTTGTCTGTCCTTATCTATTTAAAGCACCGACCACTCACATTAGACAGATATTGTTTCGGTTACTGGATATGCCGGTAGGTTCTGGGCAGGTTTACACCATAACTCAGTCTAACCACGGGTCCTTATTGGGCTCCATGCTTAACCACCCACGTTGGATAGGTATTGTTGTGACTACTGGATAGCCGGGTGGGTCCGGGCAGGTTTAAATCACAACTCAATCCAACCTCGTGTTAAGCATACTCGTATTTTCTAAATTTACATATTTGTCTTTATTACTTGTTATATGTAAATTTGTCAACAATTAATTGTTGTGGCCCACTTTCCAAGTTTAACATTTTTGGTATAAGAATTTATACCATTTAAATGCCACCAATTTTTGGCATGTGACAAACATGCCAATTTCATATTTTTTTACCAATTTATGTCAAGTTTTACCAATATTCCCAACGTTACCCTGTCTAAATATTAGGCTAACAATCTTAGCCTAATTTTTGTACGCATGGTTTTTAACATATAACATTAGGCTAAAAACTTAGCCTAATTTAGTGCACATAAGATTTGCATAAGGGGATTCATAAACATAAACATGACATAGGTGTAAACTTGGCATTTTTGGCATAGTCAACAGGAACGTCATAGGTGTGAACTTGCAAAATAGTCAACATACATATATGTGAATTTGCAACATAGACTAAATCGTGGGTTTCAACTTATCATGTGAACTTTCATTAAAAAGGGGAATATAACTAAATAGGTGTCACATGAATTAGCATATGATTTAGACAACATAAGCCTAAACATGTTTAGATCTAGGCATAACATCGAACATCACTAGCATATGACAAGAATATGACATGTTCAGTATGTATAATTTCATCGCATGTATGAACTAGATCCAAATCATGTTTACTACTATAACATGAAACTTGTATTAAAATGGATCTTGGCATGGATCCAATTATGAACTTTGCAACTTTTGTACAAACATAGGAACATGTATATGAACATAATCATTTAGGCGTACAGGTTTTAGCATGTATATATATACATGAAATCTTAATCACATACAACCTATATAATCACATAAACATATAGGTGTAGATTACAACATGAACTATACAACTTGCATGTGATTCTAAATGTACAATAGAATCAATATCAACTCAACTATACCAAAAACATCACAATACCACAATCATTTCAATGCATAGACATGAATTAACATCATCGTTATACAACAACACAATTCCATTTCCATTTTACATCGAATCAAATACAAACTTTTATTCACATCGGAAAAATCACTATACTTACAACAAACGACAGTCTTGTTTTCTGATTTCTGAGTTCTGAATTTGAATTGCTTTCCTTTGGGTAGACTAACGTTGTTTTGATTATTGATTTAACTTTAATTTGGCTCGTCTCTAAGCTTTTCTACAAGTGGAGGCTCCTCTTAGTTTTCTCCCGATAGCATGGCGGCTCCGTCTCTAGTTTCTTATGTGAATTTAGGTTGGAGTCTTAAATTGTTTATATTGAATTTCAGATTGATTTGAGCCGTCAGATGATCATAGATGAATCTAAACCATTCACTTCGAGAGGAGCCAACCAAAATGCGACAAGTCAGCCCTAGTGACACAGCCAAGCCTCAGAAATCGACCAGAACCCGACCGGGCCAGCCAAGGCCAAACCAGGTCGACTGGGCAGGTCGACCCCCAGGTCGACCCTATGGTCGATCTGGTCACCCATGTCGACCCCAGGTCGACCTGATGCCTGGGCGGGAATTTTCCCGCCCAACCCAGTTTGGGTCTGAATTCGAAATTTGAGCTGAATTTTGAACTGTTTGAATTTTAAATTGAATTCTGAAACTTCCGGAGGTCATAACTCCATCATATGGAGTCTGATTCCCGCAAACCCGGACTCTATCTCAAGCAGAATTCCGAGACAAACGCAATGGCGTAACCCGTTTCCCTTAATTCTTTCAATTAGAATAAACTATACTTTAATTTGTTAATTTACTATTAACAGAAAATTCGGGGTGTTACATTCTCCCCTCGTTAAAGGATTACGTCCCCGAAATCTTCAAGTCTAGGAGAATGTAAGTCCTAACATCCAATCGTCCATCTACTCAACCATTAAACACAGGTGTCCATTGTCCTTAAAAGACTTCTAATGCTTCATGATCATATGCATAGTGTGTGTACATGTTCTGATCTAATGCAAAATCAGGCGGTCTACTGATTCAGTTGACCTCCTTAATGCAAATCATGTAAGTGTCATGAATCCATTATGTATGCAAATTTGTCCTTACTCATAATTCTACATGAGTGCGCAAACAATTTTACAAATGCAGCATCCATATGACGACATATCAAGTTTCAGTCACATACAAATATGAATACATATATGCATATGCAGTATGAAGTGACTGAGCCGATATAAAACCTAGGTTGTGTGTGTATATGCATCCACGAGCAACCACTAGCAATCAATTGCAACCACTTGCAGCCATCAACTCTAACATGTTTCAAATACATGTTTACATCCAAAGGTTTCTACCTAAGGATAAAGGATAATATCGAGGAGATTATACCTAAAAAGATAGATACAAGCACAATTAAAGGAAAAAGAGAGAGAGAGGTCAAAGATATACCCTCAAAAAGAAAAGGGTAGGTCGCGTGTGTTCTGTCCTCAGTTTCCCATGTCGCGTCTTCCTCGGCGTGGCTCCACTGAACTTTAACGAGCTTGACTTCGTGGCTGTGTAGCTTTTTGATTTCAGTTCCTACGATTCGTGTTGGAACTCTCCTCACAGTTGCTTCGCGTTCCACTTCGGCTTCTTCTAGAATACTTGGCTCCACCACTTCTGCAGATTCATGTAGACATTTTCGGAGATGAGAAACGTGTAAGACGTTGAGAATTCCAGCCAATCTTTCAGGAAGCTCTACTCTATAAGCCATTTTCCCAATCTTCTCGATGATAAGGAACGGTCCTACAAATCTGGGTGCTAGCTTTCCTACGGATCCAAAGCGAACGACGTTCCTTGAAGAGGATACCTTAAGGAAAACCCTATGCCTAACCTCAAACTCAAGGTCGGTCCTTCTTTTGTCGGCGTAGGATTTCTGTCTGTCTTGGGCAGTCTTCATTCTCCTTCATATAAAGTCCACTTTTTCTGAAGTTTCTCTTATCATGCCTGGCCCAAGTATGAGCATGTCGATAGACTCCCACCAACAAGCTGGTGATCGGCACGGTCTTCCATATAGAGCTTCGAAGGGCGCCATACCGATGGTGGCTTGGTAACTGTTGTTGTAGGCAAATTCCACTAAAGGAAGATGATCCTCCCAAGTCCCTCCGAAGTCAAGAACGCACAGTCCCAGAAGGTCTTCTAATACTCTATTCACCCTTTCTGTCTGACCATCAGTTGGGGGGTGATACGCCGTGCTCAAGCATAACTGTGTGCCTATAGCTTCTTGTAGACTCCGCCAAAATTCGCTCGTAAAGACGGGGTCTCTGTCACTCACTATGCTGGAGGGTATCCATGGAGTCGAACTATTTCCTTGAGATAGAGAGAAGCTAGAGACGAAGTAGTCCTTCAACTCTTGATAGGTATAAAGTGGGCGCTTTTAGTAAGCCTATCCACTATAACCCAAATGCTAGTATTGCCTCTTCTTGACCTTGGCAACCCATCAATGAAGTCCATTGAAATGATATCCCACTTCCAATGCAGGACTCCTAGAGGATGAAGCAGTCCTCCAGGCTTCTTTTGTTCCGCCTTGACCCATTGGCATGTCACGCACTTAGAAACGAAATCCGCCACGTCTTTCTTCATGCCGCTCCAATAGAAAACTCTCTTTACGTCCTTGTACATCTTGTCTCTGCCTGGATGTATTGTCATCTTGGAATGATGTGCTTCCTCGAGAACCATCTTTACTAAATCCCTTGCTTGTGGGACGCATAGCCTTCCATCCTGTATCAGCCAACACTTATCATCGATGGAGTACCTATTGATGTGACTGGAAGTTTCACCCCTAATTAGTTTATCAATCACATCAACAAGCTGAGGGTCTTCGCGTTGTGCGGCACCTATTGAGTCTAAAAGAGTGGGCCGTACTTCTAGGGATGCCAATAAACCAGGTATAAGATCAGAGGAGGGCCTAAAGTCAAATCTGGCTATATACTCCAAGCTTTGCCTTTCTATAAAGAGAGGGCTTAGGGTCAGTTTCTTTCTGCTCAACACGTCTGCTACTACGTTGCCTTTGCCAGGAGTATAGTAAATCTCAAAATCATACGAGGCAAGGAACTCCATCCACCTTTGCTGCCTCAAGTTAAGATCTTTCTACGAGAAAAGATACTTCAACGATTTATGGTCAGTATATAATTCGAACTTCTCACCTAGGAGATAATGGCGCCAAGACTTAAGCGCAAATACGATGGCAGCCAACTCAAGATCGTGGGTTGGGTAGTTATTTTCATGCACTTTCAACTGTCTTCCACCATAAGCTACTACCCTCCCTTCTTGCATCAGAACAGCGCCTAGTCCCGTACCACAAGCATCCGTGTATACGGTGAACATCTTGTTTCCATCTGGCAAAGTCAGAACTAGGGTTGTTTTGAGAGCCCTTTTTAATAGTTGGAAAGCAAACTCGCAATCCAAATCCCAAGCGAACGCCAGATTCTTCTTTGTTAGCCTTGTGAGTTGAGCTGAGATTTTCGTGAAATCCCTAATGAACTTTCGGTAAAAACCGGCTAGCCCAAGAAAGCTTCGGACTTCGGTTGCATTTCTTGGTGTCTTCCAATCTTGCACCGCCACCACTTTCGCGGGGTCTACAGCTAACCCCTCTTTGGACACTATATGTCCAAGAAACCTTACTTCTTCTCTCCAAAAGTGGCACTTGGAGAATTTGGCTTTTAGCAGATGAACTCGAAGAGTTTCCATGATCTCCTTCAGATGTTGAGCATGTTCTTCCTCATTCTTTGAGAAGATTTAAATATCGTCTACGAAGACCACCACGAACTTATTGAGGAATTCTCTGAACACCATGCTCATTAAGTCCACGAAATAAGCGGGTGCATTTGTCAAACCGAAAGGCATGACAAGCCACTCGTAGAAATCGTCTGGGGTTCTGAACGCCGTTTTATCAATGCTATCTTCAGCTACCCTTAGCTGATGGAACCCAGTATCCGGATCAAGTTGCGAGAAGACCGACGCACCTACAAGCTGATCAAACAAATCGTCTATTCTGGGAAGCGGGTGTCTATTCTTTTTAGTCAGCTTGTTTTGCTCCCTGTAGTCCACACAAAGACGTAGTGAACCATTTGCTTTGGTGGCGAACACCACTGGAGCACCCTATTCTGAGATACTCCACCTGATAAACCCCTTCTCGAGAAGCTCCTTAACTTTCTTACTGAGCTCCTTTCTCTCCTTTGGTGCCATGTGTCTAACAGGCAGAGCTACGGGCTTTGCATTATCAACAAGATATATGCGAAAGTCTATTTCCCGCTTCGGAGGTAAGCCTTTCACCTCTTTAAAGACATCCGGATATTCCCGGACCACTCTAACCGACTGCAAATTATCAACAGAAGCGTCAAGCGACTCTAGATAACTAAGAATAACAGCATTCAAGGGATTACAAGAAATTTCCAGAGTGTTACCGAGCTGAGTCAAGAGCCTAACCACTCTTTTCTCACAATCAAGAATGGCACTATTATTGGACAACCAGTCCATGCCTAAGATCAGTCCATATCCTGAGAAGCCCAAAACAAAGGCACTACATCTAAATTCAACACTTAGAATAGAGATTTTCAAATCCAAGCAAACCATCGACAAATAAGCCGAGCCCCCAATTGGATTTGAAACAACCAAGGGATCTTCTACCATACTAGTGTCTAGGTGCAGAGATTCTACTAAAGCAGATGAAATAAAGGAGTGTGATGCACCAGAATCAAAGAGAGTGAAAACTGGAAGATCATAAAGATAAACTAAGCTTTCTACAGAAATATTTCTACCTCGTTCCTGTAGAGGTGCCACCAGCGCGTGAACCTGTCCCCCTGAGGTGGACCCAGTCCTCTGTCCCTGCCCCCGCTTCTTTTGGTGGTCCTTAGCCAAATGTCCAGTCTCTCCACAATGGAAACAACCCCCATTCATCTTTGCCATCTTCCTCCTGCAGTCTTTTGCTATATGTCCCACAATGCCACAGAAATTGCACTTTCTCTTTTCATGGGTTTTGTTGTTCTTCCCGCCTTTCTTGAAGTCAGTTTTCTTAGCCTATAAACCCTCTTTCTTTTCTTGAGGCGCTTCCACCTTTGCCTCTTTCTTACCTTTATCTTCCTCGTGTAGTAGCGCCATGTCCACCAAGCTTTCATAAGTTGCCGCCATGGGTATATGGGTCATTGCAAGGCTGTGTAGAGGCTCATTTAGACCTTTGACGAAGCAAAGGGCCTTCTTGTGTTGGGTATTTACTAAATCCAGGCCAAATCTAGACAGCTGGTTAAACTGATTGACATACTCCTTGATTGTCATACTTCCATGTTTAAGAGTTAAGAACTTCTCCATTTGCAGGCTTCTTTCAGCTTGGGAGAGGAATTTCATCTCAAACCTCATCCTGAAATCTTCCCAAGTCTCCACTGGCCTCTTAGCATGGGTAACTTCCCACCAATAGGAAGCTTCATCTTTAAGAAACCACACTGCTAACTGTATCTTTTGCATGTCGTTAACTTCGAAGATAACGAACAAATCTTCGGTCTCCTTCTGCCAGTTCCTTGCTGCCACAAATGATTCAGTTCCATAAAAGTCCTTTCCTCCCATAGCCTTGAAGTCTCTACACGTCTTAGCGAAAGTATTTCCACGAGGAGGAGGAGGAGGAACCGTTGCCACTGTGGGAGGAGGAATGTCTGCTGGTCCCGCACATGCTGGAACAAAAAGAAAAGTATTCAAGACAAGGGATAGAGGGATAGTGCATATGGATTTTGGAGAATTATGCCTTTTAAAAATAACTCTTTTTCTTGAAAACAATACTTCTTTAAACTTCTTTTTGAATATATTTTCAAAAACTTTTATCTAGTCTGGTAAAACTGTGCTCTGATACCAAGTGAAACACCCCACCCTCCATTAAGGTCACTCACAAAGGGAGCCTTAACTTTGGTGGAGGTTTTTAAGTAAAGTCACAGATAAACACAAGACAGATATATAAACACATATATATAAGCAGCAGAAAACAAAGAGAGTTTTTATTTAAATAAATACGTGTTCATACAAAGACATTTCCATAACTGTCACATAACAACTTCCAAAACATTACATCATCATTTTTGTCTTGGTTATTAAATAAAGAAGCATAAAAACATAATTAAAACTGCATAAATCCCCATAGTGTGTCCAATAGCATAGCCAAGGAAAGATTGTCCAAACCGTACATCTACTATCTTGAAGCTTGCAAAGAATCTGACTACGCTGGGTTGTTTCCTCCCTGTGGACCTAGGGGGAGGAGAACAGAAGAAAAGAAGACTAAAGAAAATAGGGTCAGACATAAAGCCTGGTAAGTTTAGTGACTCTTCAGAATGAGAATAAGAAAAAGGACATGATAAGTATAAAGTGGAAATAGGAAAGTATCATAAACTAAGACAAAGCAGTTTGAACCGAATATGCTATCGCACCCCACACTATATCTCTACACCTACTTGCATTGTCCCAACTGGCACCCCATGATGGAGGTGAAGTGATCCCCTTTTCTCTAAAGATCGGCTCCAACTCGCATAATCATCTGTTTCTTACGGGCCCCAAAGATTGCAGATACCTATGTTGATCCCACCATGGGGAGTATCAAGTCCCATGGTGGCGGCCCGGCACAATCCTTAGAATGCATAGGTTATACTACTGGTACCCCCAGTTCCCTGTTTGTCTGCTCTGAAGTGTGTGCACGCTTGCACTCCGTTAGAACCCACACTGTTGCACCCACCGCCATCACTTTTGACCGCTTACAATCAGCCCAGTAATCGTGCCCCACCCTGCCTAGTTTCAGGGTACCATGATACCTAATAGGGTTACTACTAAAATGGGTCCCCATTACTAGGGTTTTCTAGTCAAACATGTTAAGTGGTTAAGTGTCTGTATTTACCTAACCCCACCCATCAGTTTAAATTAACATGTTGAATTGTTTAAGTGTTTTTGCTTAACTTAACCCAACCATCCTGACTTGTCTGTCTTTAGCTATTTAAAGCACCGACCACTCACATTAGACAGATATTGTTTCAGTTACTAGATGTGCCGGTAGGTTCCGGGCAGGTTTACACCATAACTCAGTCTAACCTCGGGTCCTTATTGGGCTCCATGCTTAACCATCCACATTGGATAGGTATTGTTGTGACTACTGGACAGCCGGGCGGGTCCAGGCAGGTTTACATCACAACTCACATGTTAAGCATACTCGTATTTTCTAAATTTAATATTTGTCTTTATTACTTGTTATATGTAAATTTATCAACAATTAATTGTTATTGCCCACTTTCCAAGTTTAACATTTTTGGTATAAGAATTTATACCATATAAATGCCACCAATTTTTGGCATGTGACAAACATGCCAATTTTGTAACACCCCGAATTTTAGTTAATACTAAAATTCACTAATTACAGAATAAATAATCTCAGATGTGGGAATTGGGGGAAACGGGCTGCGTCATTACGTTCGTCTCGGAAAAATACGCGAAATAGAGTCCGAGTTTTCGAAAATCGGAGTCCGTATGGCCCAGTTATGGCCCGATGAAGTTTGCAGAAAATTCAAAACTAAAATAGATTTAAAAATTTAAAATATTCAGATTTAGAATGGGCCAGGCGGGGTCAGGCGGGAAGCTTCCCGCCCAGCCCATGTCGACAGGGCTGTCGACAGGCCTGTCGACAGGGGTGTCGACATGCCTGTCGACTTGCCTGTCGACAGGGTGGCGCCGTTCTGTGAACCTGGGTGCACCAGGTTGCACCAGGTTGGGTTTCAGGCTGGCTAGGAGGGCTGGTTCTAGAGATTTCCTAAATCTAAGGGTCCTAATCTAATCTAGGGTTAATCTAAGGGCCTAAAACACTCACCTAATCCTATAAATAAGACCCTAACCCTACTCTAATTCATTCATAATTAAATCTAGTAGCTAAACTATGGCAAATTGAAATTTGAGCATGGCCTCCACTAGTTCATGAAGGAGTTGCAAGCAAATCCCTCTCAAATCATTCTCTAATCCATTCTAAGTATCTTAATCTTCTTCATTAGCTTGCTAATTGTGTTTTGGTGAGTTTCTATCACTTTAACATTAATTGTTAAAGTAAGTAGATTGGGTGTAATGAGACTTATGGTCTTAAATGCGGATTAGTGAGTTTAAATCATGTATAATGATATGTTACTCTATGTTGTTCTATGTTTGTGCATATATGTGATAAGTTGTTTTATGCATGCTTAATAAGTTGATTTATGCATGTTTAACAAGTTGATATATTCATGTTTAATAAGTGGATTTATGCATATTTAGTAAGTGGAGTTATGCATGTTTAGCAAAGTGATATGCAAGTTAAGTGTATGTTTAAATGCAAGTTGAAAGTGATATGCAAGTTATGCATGCTTATGCAAGTGTATGGATACTTATGCAAGTCATGTATATGTTTAAAATGCAAGATTTTGTGATATGCAAGTTATGCATGCTTATGCGAGTATATGAATACTTATGCAAGATATGTATATGCTTAAATGACATGATATGCAAGTTATTCATGTTTATGCAAGTATGTGAATGGTTATGCAAGTATGTGGATGCTTATGCAAGTATATGAATACTTATGCAAGTCATGTGTATGCTTAAATGCATGTTTAACATGTTATGCAAGTTATGAGAATGCCTATATGCAAGTTCAACATGTTATGCAAGATATGTGTATGTTAATATGCAAGCTCATATGCAACATGTTATGCAAATCATGTGTATGATAATATGCAAGTTTGGGTTTATATGTAGTTGGGTTAATATATGCTCATATATGCAAGTTGACATCCTCTTAACCCATGACAAAGTTGTATGTTAAACCCATGATATTTGTAATGATCTTCCCCTTTGTTATGTCATGAAATGAGAACGATTTACGTGGGGAACGATGGGGTGGTAAATATGTTAATAAATGAATGATTGGGTATGATTAAGCATACCATAAAAATAAATTACCATAAGAGGGAATTTACCTATTGAGTTAGGTCTACCCCATGGGAATTTACCTATTGAGTTAGGTCTACCCATGTTATGGAAAGCTTGATATTAATTAGGGATAATTAATATGGGGGTGATTAATTAGGTGTAATTAATCGACTAAGACACGAGGTTGGACTCATTTGTAGTGTAAAACTGCCCGGACCCGACCGGCTTAACCAGTTGCTACAAATGTCAGCCCAATGTGAGAGGTCTTAGCCATAAATTAAATACGTGATTAAGGTAAAGACACGAGGTTAGACTCTGTTATGATGTAAGACTGCCCGGATTCTACCGGCTTAACCAGGCGGTCATAACAGCCAGTCTAATGTGGGAGGTCTTTACGGGAGATCACGGTCTTAATTAATTAAGAAACACTTAACCATAATAGCATGTAGTGGGACATGAGGGGTTAAGTGGGTGCCTTGGGTGGCATGAGGAAATTGGGTGGTTGCCTTGGGTGGCATGTGGAATCTAGTGGGTTGCCTTGGGTGGCAATAGAAAATACGATTAGAATACTTAACCGAGTGGAAACATGTAATTAAACATGATTAAAGGGTTAAGTGGGATACACTAGATATTTGACAAGCTTAAGTGGGTAGCTTGTGGGGGCCCATTTCAACCAATATCCCAAACGTATCTTTGTGGGCTCGACCCATGTCGAGTGACGGGACACGCATATTGGGCTTGATTATAAGAGGCCAAAACGGGTTAGCGGTGGCAACGCAAGTCCAACGGGCTTCATATGCGTGTGTGGGCCCGGGCTGGTAGATAAGCCGTTGTTGCATCGTGTAGATATAAAGCCGTGCACCGTTAGTATTGGGTAGCCACTTTAGGGGAGTGATACACCCCACTGTGGGACCAGCACGGGTATCTACGGTAGGGAGCCGATCGCTTGGGAGTAGTGGGTACACCTAATGAAAATAGGGGCAGACGGCACCTATGTTGGGGTACACGAAACTACTGGGTAAGAATTACTGGGTACACCTAGTGGAGATAGGGGCAGACGGCACCTACGTAATGAGCTAGGGGTACATGAAACTACTGGGGAAATTTTCTAAGTCCTTGGAAGGGATCAACCTTTAAGTAGGAATGACTGGTGTGGTGCAGTTAGTAATTATCCTTGGGTGGGTAGATGCGTCCTGACGGTTATCTTAGTTTATCCTAAGTCTACCAAGCTGCTTAGTGTAGCCATTCATCCCCAGATATTACCGTAGGTCAAGTTTATGTCTTCTCTGGTTACTTTAATGATTGTATTGTTAAAGTTATAGGACTCACTCAGACTTATGTCTGACCCCGTTGTTTCTATCTTTTTCCCAACCCTCAGGTCCTACGGTGGATCCTAGCAGTAGTAGAGCTTGATCGGATTGCTGTTCCAGTCTTGAGGAGCTTGAGTAGATGTAAAGCTCCAGTTATCCAGTTATCTTTTCTTTCGTTCTGGCTATTGTATTGAGAGTGGGATTATGTACTTCTTTATATTTGATGGATATTGTACTTGACTTTTATTGTGGTTTTATGATGTAACCAGACATGTTTATTTTCCGCTGTTATGAGATGATGTTTTAAAATTTCAAGTACTACTTATATCTGTCTTGTTGTAATTTTTCTGTTCTATATTCACTAAAATACTCCACCGATGCTATGGCATTCCCTTAGTGAGTGACCCTAGCGGGCGTGGGGTGTTACACGTGGTATCAGAGCAAAGGTTACCGGAACAGATAAAATTTTTAGAAAACTATTTTTCTAAAACATTTTTGGAAAAGATATTTTCAAAAACATGTCTTTTAAGAGAAAAGTTTTTGAAAAAAAAAAGCATAATCCCCAATAGCCATATCTATATCCTTCGAATTCTCCGTTCTGAATCTTTCCTTTTTCATTTCAGTATGGCCGAGAATCCTAATCTTCCGGAGGGTGTGACGGTACCAGTATGGTATAGGAGATTGATGGAGGCTAGGGCCACCACTGCGGGTCCAGCAAATATTCCTCCACCAACCGTAGCACCCGATCTTCCTCCTCCCCCTCCTCCTCGCACGGATACTTTTGCTAAGACTTGTAAGGAATTCAAAGCTATGGGAGGGAAACCTTTTCAAGGATCTGAAACCTTTGTGGAGGCTAGAGATTGGCTTAAGGAGGTGGAAGAGTTGATAGATATCTTTGAGATGGAAGAAGGGAAGAAAGTCAAATTGGCTGCTTGGTTAATGAAGGGAGAGGCCTCATTCTGGTGGGAGGTTACTAATGGAGAACGCCCCGTTGACTCTTGGGCGGATTTTAAGCAAAGATTTGTGGCAAAGTTTCTCTCAAGGGCGGAGGAAAACTTGTATATGGAAAGATTCTTGACTCTAAAGCAAGGAAATCTTTCGGTGAAAGAATATGTTAACAAGTTTAATCAATTGGCAAGGTTTGGCCTAGACATGGTGAATACACCGGAGAAGAAGGCTTTGAGGTTCGTGAAAGGCTTGAATGAACCGATGCATGGGTTGGCTATGACTCACATCCCTATGGGGGCCACCTTTGAGAAGCTAGTTGACATGGCACTCATGTATGAGGAAGAGAAGGGTTCTAATGCTAATAAGGCACCCGAGAAGAAGGGAGATCAAAAGAGACCTCAACAACAGCAAAGCAAAGGTGGGAAAGGCAACGGTGGCAAGGGCAAGAAGAAGAAGTGTTTCAATTGTGGGACACCTGGCCACCTAAGCAAGGATTGTCGCAAGAAGAAGAAGACCGGTTGCTTCCACTGTGGTGAAGCAGGGCACTTAGTGAAGGATTGCCCTAAGAAAGGGCAAAGGACGGGATCTACCTCAGGAGGACAGGTGCAAGCTCTTATGGCACCAGGTCAGGCTAGGGGGCAAGTACAGGCTCTCGCGGTTCCACCGATTCAGGAGAGAGGTAGAACTATTTCCGTTGAAAGTCTGGTTTTTCTATTTGACCATCCTGTCCGTACATTGTTTGATTCAGGCGCATCGCATTCGTTTATTTCATCATCATTAGTTGAGTCACTGCACCTAGACACCAGTCTGGTAGATGATCCCTTGGTTGTTTCAAACCCAATTGGGGGCTCCACTTATTTGTCCATGATATGTTTGGGTTTGAAGATTTCTATACTTAGCATTGAGTTTAGATGTGATGCTTTTGTGTTGGGCTTCACGGGCTATGGGTTGATTTTGGGCATGGACTGGTTATCCAGTAATGGTGCCATTCTTGATTGCGAAAGGAGAGTTGTTAGGCTCATGACCCGCTTGGGTAACACTCTCGAGATTTCTTGTAATCCCATGGACTCTGTTATGCTAAGTTATCTTGAATCGCTTGACGCTTCGGTCGAGAGTTTGCAATCTATGAGAGTGGTCCGGGAATATCCGGATGTGTTTGAGGAGGTGAAGGGCTTACCTCCGAAGCGGAAGATTGACTTCCGAATATATTTGGTGGATAATGCTAAACCGGTATCTTTACCAGTGCGCCACATGGCTCCTCGTGAGAGGAGGGAACTCCATAAGCAAGTAGGTGAGTTGCTTGAGAAGGGGTTCATAAGACGGAGCATATCGGAGTGGGGTGCTCCAGTAGTATTTGCTACGAAGGCGGATGGGTCCCTCAGACTTTGTGTAGACTATAGAGAACTCAACAAGCTCACAAAGAAGAATAGACACCCATTGCCGAGGATTGATGATCTTTTCGATCAGTTGGTTGGCGCTTCGGTATTTTCTCAGTTGGACTTAGCCACGGGATTTCATCAGTTGAGGGTGGCTGAGGATAGCATAGACAAGACTGCCTTTAGGACTCCGGATGGTTTCTATGAGTGGCTGGTGATGCCATTTGGGTTGACGAACGCCCCTGCATACTTTGTTGACTTGATGAGTAGGGTGTTCAGGGAGTTCCTTAATAAATTTGTGGTGGTCTTTGTAGATGATATCTTAGTATTTTCTAAGAGTGAAGAAGAGCATGCCCTACATCTTGGGGAAGTGTTGAAGACTCTTCGAGCACATAGCCTTAAAGCTAAATTCTCTAAATGTCACTTCTGGAGGAGGGAAGTGCGGTTCTTGGGGCATGTGGTCTCCAAGGAAGGGATAGCTGTGGATCCCGCGAAGGTAGTATCAATTCAGGATTGGAAGGTTCCGAAGAATGCTACCGAAGTAAGAAGTTTCTTGGGGTTGGCGGGTTATTATAGGAAGTTTATTAAAGACTTCGCGAAGATATCAGCCCCATTAACCCGCTTAACAAAGAAGAATCTTGTTTTCACATGGGACGTAGATTGTGATGATGCGTTCCGACGGTTGAAGAGAACTTTAACCACGGCTCCAGTTTTAGTGTTGCCAGATGGGAGCAAGCCATTTGTTGTCTATACCGATGCCTGTGGGACAGGCCTTGGCGCAGTCTTAATGCAAGAGGGAAGGGTAATAGCCTATGGTGGAAGGCAGTTGAGGGCACATGAGAAAAATTACCCTACCCATGATCTCGAGCTGGCCGCTATTGTTTTTGCGCTTAAGATTTGGCGCCATTATCTTCTTGGTGAGAGATTCGAGTTGTTCACTGACCATAAATCATTGAAGTACTTATTCTCTCAGAAGGATTTAAACTTAAGACAGCAAAGGTGGATGGAGTTCTTAGCATCCTATGACTTCGAGATAGCGTATACCCCTGGCAAGGGTAACGTGGTGGCAGACGCCTTGAGTAGGAAGAGGTTGTCCTTGAGTCCATTGTTCGTGGAACGACGAAACTTGGAGTTTATCTCGATGTTTGATTTCAGACCTTCCGTTGACTATGTTCCTGGTTTGCTAGCTTCTTTGGAAGTTAGACTTACTCTTTTGGGACGGATTGGGGAAGCCCAGAGGGACGACCCACAGTTGGTTGAGTTGATAGAGAAGCTCATAAGGGGGGAATCGTCCAGCCATTTGAGTAGGTACACCCTAGACGATAGGGGGTGCTTGCGTAGAGACGGTATACTTTGTGTACCGCAAGACGAAGGGTTGAGGAAGGTTATTCTTGAAGAAGCACACCGTTCTAGGATGACCATTCATCCCGGTGGGGATAAGATGTATCAAGATATGAAGAGGGTTTTCTTCTGGGCCGGTATGAAGAAAGATGTGGCCGAATATGTAGCTCGATGCTTGGTATGTCAGCAGGTGAAGGCGGAGCAAAGGAAGCCAGGTGGGTTGCTTCACCCATTGGAGGTTCCGCAATGGAAGTGGGATAGCGTCTCGATGGATTTTATTGACGGGTTACCCAGGTCGAGGAAGGGTAATACAGGAATTTGGGTGGTGGTAGATAGACTTACTAAGAGCGCCCATTTCATACCTGTGAAGAGCAAGAGGACTGCTCCATGGCTAGCTTCAGTATATCTTCGAGAGATAGTTCGATTACATGGGGTACCCTCTAGCATAGTAAGTGATCGAGATCCTATCTTCACTAGCGAGTTCTGGAGAAGTTTGCAAGAAGCAGTGGGGACTCAATTGTGTTTGAGCACTGCATATCATCCTCAGACAGATGGCCAGACTGAGAGGGTGAATAGTGTTCTAGAAGACCTTTTGAGGCTTTGTATCTTAGATTTTGGAGGTACATGGGAAGAGCATCTTCCACTGGTGGAGTTCGCATATAATAACAGCTTTCAGTCCAGTATTGGTATGGCTCCTTTCGAAGCTCTCTATGGAAGGCCTTGTCGATCACCTACATGTTGGTGGGAGTCTACGGATAAGATCTTGCTTGGGCCTGATATGGTTAGGGAGACTTCAGAGAAGATCGATTTGATTCGAAGAAGGATGAAAGCAGCTCAGGATAGGCAAAAATCTTATGCGGACAAGAGAAGGACGGATCTAGAATTTGAGGTTGGGGATATGGTTTTTGTCAAGGTATCTCCGTTAAGAAATGTTGTTCGCTTCGGATCCGTTGGGAAGTTAGCACCGAGGTTTGTTGGGCCGTTTCCTATCAAGGAAAGGATTGGACGGATGGCTTATAGGGTGGAGTTGCCCGACAGACTTAGTGGTGTTCATGATGTATTCCATGTATCACATCTGAGGAAGTGCTTACATGAGACCGCAGAGGTGGTAGAGCCGAGCTTCCTTAGAGATGTAGAGGTTGAGCGTGATGCGACGATTCGACGAGCTCCTACTCGCATCCTTGGGTCAGAGACTAAGAAATTGAGGAATCGAGAGGTTCAGCTAGTCAAAGTGCAATGGGGAGAAGATGAGAGCAACGCAACTTGGGAAACGGAAGCGAAGATGCGTTCATTGTACCCATTTCTTTTTGAGGGTATGTCTTTACTTTCTCCTTTATCGTTTGTCTAGTACTTATCTTAATCTTTAGTATGTCCTCTCGTTAGTACCTTTGACCTTTTAGATAGGGTAAACCTATGGTTGAAACATGTGTTTGAGACATGTTATGGTTGATGGATGCAAGTGGATGCAAGTGTTTGCTAGTGGTTGCTCGTGGATACATATACACACACTCTAGGCACTAGATCGGCTCAGTCACTTCATATTGCATATTGCATAAAATTGTGTGTAGGAAGATATATTTATGGATATATAATGGTTGTGTTATCACATGGATGATGCATTTTGGTGAATGATTGTGCACTCATGTAGATATTGTATGTGTCGATAGGGTTTTCTCGCATACATAATGGATGCATGGCACTATCATGGTTTGCATATGTTCATACATTAGATAGGGAACATATACACACACTCTTTGCATATGCTCATACATCATTAGAAATTGTTCTAAGGACAATGGATGCCCGTGGTTGATGATTTGAGTAGATGGTTGTTTGGATGGTAGGATATGCATTCTCCTTAGCTTAAGAGATTTCGGGGACGAAATCCTTTAAGGAGGGGAGAATGTAACACCCCGAATTTTAGTTAATACTAAAATTCACTAATTACAGAATAAATAATCTCAGATGTGGGAATTGGGGGAAACGGGCTGCGTCATTACGTTCGTCTCGGAAAAATACGCGAAATAGAGTCCGAGTTTTCGAAAATCGGAGTCCGTATGGCCCAGTTATGGCCCGATGAAGTTTGCAGAAAATTCAAAACTAAAATAGATTTAAAAATTTAAAATATTCAGATTTAGAATGGGCCAGGCGGGGTCAGGCGGGAAGCTTCCCGCCCAGCCCATGTCGACAGGGCTGTCGACAGGCCTGTCGACAGGGGTGTCGACATGCCTGTCGACTTGCCTGTCGACAGGGTGGCGCCGTTCTGTGAACCTGGGTGCACCAGGTTGCACAAGGTTGGGTTTCAGGCTGGCTAGGAGGGCTGGTTCTAGAGATTTCCTAAATCTAAGGGTCCTAATCTAATCTAGGGTTAATCTAAGGGCCTAAAACACTCACCTAATCCTATAAATAAGACCCTAACCCTACTCTAATTCATTCATAATTAAATCTAGTAGCTGAACTATGGCAAATTGAAATTTGAGCATGGCCTCCACTAGTTCATGAAGGAGTTGCAAGCAAATCCCTCTCAAATCATTCTCTAATCCATTCTAAGTATCTTAATCTTCTTCATTAGCTTGCTAATTGTGTTTTGGTGAGTTTCTATCACTTTAACATTAATTGTTAAAGTAAGTAGATTGGGTGTAATGAGACTTATGGTCTTAAATGCGGATTAGTGAGTTTAAATCATGTATAATGATATGTTACTCTATGTTGTTCTATGTTTGTGCATATATGTGATAAGTTGTTTTATGCATGCTTAATAAGTTGATTTATGCATGTTTAACAAGTTGATATATGCATGTTTAATAAGTGGATTTATGCATATTTAGTAAGTGGAGTTATGCATGTTTAGCAAAGTGATATGCAAGTTAAGTGTATGTTTAAATGCAAGTTGAAAGTGATATGCAAGTTATGCATGCTTATGCAAGTGTATGGATACTTATGCAAGTCATGTATATGTTTAAAATGCAAGATTTATGTGATATGCAAGTTATGCATGCTTATGCGAGTATATGAATACTTATGCAAGATATGTATATGCTTAAATGACATGATATGCAAGTTATTCATGTTTATGCAAGTATGTGAATGGTTATGCAAGTATGTGGATGCTTATGCAAGTATATGAATACTTATGCAAGTCATGTGTATGCTTAAATGCATGTTTAACATGTTATGCAAGTTATGAGAATGCCTATATGCAAGTTCAACATGTTATGCAAGATATGTGTATGTTAATATGCAAGCTCATATGCAACATGTTATGCAAATCATGTGTATGATAATATGCAAGTTTGGGTTTATATGTAGTTGGGTTAATATATGCTCATATATGCAAGTTGACATCCTCTTAACCCATGACAAAGTTGTATGTTAAACCCATGATATTTGTAATGATCTTCCCCTTTGTTATGTCATGAAATGAGAACGATTTACGTGGGGAACGATGGGGTGGTAAATATGTTAATAAATGAATGATTGGGTATGATTAAGCATACCATAAAAATAAATTACCATAAGAGGGAATTTACCTATTGAGTTAGGTCTACCCCATGGGAATTTACCTATTGAGTTAGGTCTACCCATGTTATGGAAAGCTTGATATTAATTAGGGATAATTAATATGGGGGTGATTAATTAGGTGTAATTAATCGACTAAGACACGAGGTTGGACTCATTTGTAGTGTAAAACTGCCCGGACCCGACCGGCTTAACCAGTTGCTACAAATGTCAGCCCAATGTGAGAGGTCTTAGCCATAAATTAAATACGTGATTAAGGTAAAGACACGAGGTTAGACTCTGTTATGATGTAAGACTGCCCGGATTCTACCGGCTTAACCAGGCGGTCATAACAGCCAGTCTAATGTGGGAGGTCTTTACGGGAGATCACGGTCTTAATTAATTAAGAAACACTTAACCATAATAGCATGTAGTGGGACATGAGGGGTTAAGTGGGTGCCTTGGGTGGCATGAGGAAATTGGGTGGTTGCCTTGGGTGGCATGTGGAATCTAGTGGGTTGCCTTGGGTGGCAATAGAAAATACGATTAGAATACTTAACCGAGTGGAAACATGTAATTAAACATGATTAAAGGGTTAAGTGGGATACACTAGATATTTGACAAGCTTAAGTGGGTAGCTTGTGGGGGCCCATTTCAACCAATATCCCAAACGTATCTTTGTGGGCTCGACCCATGTCGAGTGACGGGACACGCATATTGGGCTTGATTATAAGAGGCCAAAACGGGTTAGCGGTGGCAACGCAAGTCCAACGGGCTTCATATGCGTGTGTGGGCCCGGGCTGGTAGATAAGCCGTTGTTGCATCGTGTAGATATAAAGCCGTGCACCGTTAGTATTGGGTAGCCACTTTAGGGGAGTGATACACCCCACTGTGGGACCAGCACGGGTATCTACGGTAGGGAGCCGATCGCTTGGGAGTAGTGGGTACACCTAATGAAAATAGGGGCAGACGGCACCTATGTTGGGGTACACGAAACTACTGGGTAAGAATTACTGGGTACACCTAGTGGAGATAGGGGCAGACGGCACCTACGTAATGAGCTAGGGGTACATGAAACTACTGGGGAAATTTTCTAAGTCCTTGGAAGGGATCAACCTTTAAGTAGGAATGACTGGTGTGGTGCAGTTAGTAATTATCCTTGGGTGGGTAGATGCGTCCTGACGGTTATCTTAGTTTATCCTAAGTCTACCAAGCTGCTTAGTGTAGCCATTCATCCCCAGATATTACCGTAGGTCAAGTTTATGCCTTCTCTGGTTACTTTAATGATTGTATTGTTAAAGTTATAGGACTCACTCAGACTTATGTCTGACCCCGTTGTTTCTATCTTTTTCCCAACCCTCAGGTCCTACGGTGGATCCTAGCAGTAGTAGAGCTTGATCGGATTGCTGTTCCAGTCTAGAGGAGCTTGAGTAGATGTAAAGCTCCAGTTATCCAGTTATCTTTTCTTTCGTTCTGGCTATTGTATTGAGAGTGGGATTATGTACTTCTTTATATTTGATGGATATTGTACTTGACTTTTATTGTGGTTTTATGATGTAACCAGACATGTTTATTTTCCGCTGTTATGAGATGATGTTTTAAAATTTCAAGTACTACTTATATCTGTCTTGTTGTAATTTTTCTGTTCTATATTCACTAAAATACTCCACCGATGCTATGGCATTCCCTTAGTGAGTGACCCTAGCGGGCGTGGGGTGTTACAAATTTCATATTTTTTTAACAATTTATGTCAAGTTTTACCAATATTCCCAACGTTTCCCCGTTTAAATATTAGGCTAATAATCTTAGCCTAATTTTCGTTCGCATGGTTTTTAACATATAATATTAGGCTAAAAACTTAGCATAATTTAGCGCACACAAAATTTGCATAAGGGGATTCATAAACATAAACATGACATAGGTGTAAACTTGGCATTTTTGGCATAGTCAACAGGAACATCATAGGTGTGAACTTGCAAAATAGTCAACATACATATATGTGAATTTGCAACATAGACTAAATCATGGGTTTCAATTTATCATGTAAACTTGCAATAAAAAGGGGAATCTAACTAAACAGGTGTCACATGAATTAGCTTAGACAACATAAGCCTAAACATGTTTAGATCTAGGCATATCATCTAACATCACTAGCATATGACAAGAATATGACATGTTCAATATGTATAATTTCATCGCATGTGTGAACTAGATACAAATCATGTTTACTACTATAACATGAAACTTGTATTAAAATGGATCTTGGCATGGATCCAATTATGAACTTTGCAACTTTTGTATAAACATACGAACATGTATATGAACATAATCATTTAGGCATAGAGGTTTTAGCATGTATATATACATGAAATCTTAATTACATACAACCTATATAGTCACATAAACATATAGGTGTAGATTACAACATGAACTATACAACTTGCATGTGATTCTAAATGTACAATAGAATCAATATCAACTCAACTATACCAAAAACATCACAATACCACAATCATTTCAATGCATAGACATGAATTAACATCATCGTTATACAATAACACAATTCCATTTCCATTTTACATCGAATCAAATCCAAACTTTTATTCACATCGGAAAAATCACTATACTTACAACAAACGACGGTCTTGTTTTCTGATTTCTGAGTTCTGAATTTGAATTGCTTTCCTTTGGGTAGACTAACGTTGTTTTGATTATTGATTACTTTAATTTGGCTCGTCTCTAAGCTTTTCTACAAGTGGAGGCTCCTCCTAGTTTTCTCCCAACAGCATGGCGGCTCCGTCTCTAATTTCTTATGTGAATTTAGGTTGGAGTCTTAAGTTGTTTATATAGAATTTCAAATTGATTTGAGCTGTTAGATGATCATAGATGAAGCTAGACCATTCACTTCAATAGGAGCCAACCAAAATGCGACAAGTCAGCCCTAGTGACACAACCAAGCCTCAGAAATCGACCAGAACCCGACCAGGCTAGCCAGGGCCAAACCAGGTCGACTGGGCAGGTCGACCCCCAGGTCGACCCTATGGTCGACCCCCAGGTCGACCCTATGGTCGACCTGGTCTCCCAGGTCGACCCCCAGGTCGACCTGGTGTCTGGACGGGAATTTCCCCGCCCAGCCCAATTTGGGTCTGAATTCGAAATTTGAACTGTTTGAATTTTAAATTGAATTCTGAAACTTCCGGAGGTCATAACTCTTTCATACGGAGTCTGATTCCCGCAAACTCGGACTCTATCTCAAGAAGAATTTCGAGACGAACGCAATGGCGTAACCCGTTTCCCTTAATTCTTTCAATTAGAATTAATTATACTTTAATTTGTTAATTTACTGTTAACAGAAAATTTGGGGTGTTACAGTAACTTTATATACATACCATCATGAGAGCACAACAGTTATTCCTGGAACAGTTATAAACATCTGTTTCCAGATACCACATAGTACACAGCAGAAATATGATGGTCTATAGTTAACTGGTGAAGCCTCCTGCTTCCAGCTCTTACAAGTGAATCTGAAAAATCCCAACTACTTGACTACCCGTACAAATTTGGGCACCCAACAATTTAGGGAAAACAAATAAAATAAACTATGGGTCAGTCATGGGACTGGTGTGAGTAAACTCCAATCATTTGTTTAACTTTAAAAATCCTTTTGAAATAAAAGATAATATTAAGACCAGCCCACACATAAACATGGACGGTTTTTACCTTACTATTACCCAAAACATTTCCGATATCAAAATTTAGTGATATTATAATAGTGTTTAATCAAATAAATAACCAAATAGTAGAACGCATGCATCTCATTCTTTACATACATAGTATAAGATCAAAAACTACAGGGTGCTTATTGGAGATTGGATTCCGACTATGACAAGGTATGGAACCACCTTTCGATAGTGTATCTCTAGAGGGGAATACACTGGGTTCAACAAGAACATATTGCAACCCGGCCTACACATGACCGACCACTCATTTCGCTAAAGTGTATTGAATGTATATCACCAACGGTTGGGATCAGCAACCGTTTCCCGAATGGGACAACATCGAATAGAATAAGGAATTAAATGAATTTCTCTAGATATGTGATTATACACCCTAATGGGACCGACCCACATAGTCATGTTGCCTGCCCGATTTTTTTCATTTCCTGGTTGTTGAAGCCCGAGGCTATGATTTCTTACCATTCATTGATAGCACAATCACTTTGAATGCCACATTGTCAGATCCGTAAATCATTAATTGATTTTCACAAATATGTTCTGAATATTATGCTAAGAGAATAAATTCTCCGCCACCATATATATCTATACAGACCAACATATATGATCATTGGAAATACTCTATCGGACATTCGTCCATATACGTTCGTTCTGGGATTGAACAAAACCGAAGGAACCATTTCTATTAATAGAAAAAGTCCTTGCACTTTACTCCGTTTTTGGTAATCTTCATATAATCTGATTCGCAACGCTACTGCCAATAAGGAGAGGTTGTCGGATAATAATCCAACTGGTCTCTCCATATTGACAACGATATTGGCAAATACTTCGATAGTCGGTTATTTAACTATCGAAGAAAAACAAACAAACATTCATCCATTCAAAACATCAAACAATCACTGGGCCCCTTTTTGATTAATATTTCATTAATTAAAACACTTCTCCATTTCCTTATCAATATTCGTTAACACAATATTTTCAATATTTCTCTTGGCCTCTTACGCTATTTGGAAAACATTTCCATGTCTCGCCTTCTTTTATTTTCTACACTTAGAAAATATTTTCTATTTATAATTGGAGAACATTCCAATTATTTATTTCTTTCCCGACTAAGTTAATTCTATACTCGGGAAATATTTACTTTTATATTTCCAAAATTCCACTTATTTGGGTTAAAACGAATGTTGTGTAAAACATCGTTACAAATAACCCAAAATATTTCATTCAACTATCTTTTATTTAACCATTTCTCTTCAAGACTGGATCTTGCTATTTTTCAGTTAAAAATGAAATCAAACAAGTTGGGATATAACTACCTCTCAGGCCTTGACTGAAAACCTCCTTAACTTCAAAACAGACAAAACCACTTACCTCGAACGATCAACATCATATTAAACCAATTATTCATTTTTAAAACCGTATACGTTTCGCTTTCTAATTTTACCAGATTTAATTATAGATTTTCTATTTGCTTATAGTATTTTATTTCCAAGTTCATTTCCTTATCGAATTCTATGTATATCGATACATTGATTTCTAACTATCAAAATTTCTTAAAAATATTCTAACTCCTTAAATTTCTGGAAAAATTTGCCATAACCTCCTTTGTACCGGCAAATAGTTCAAACCTCAACTCGCCTCTCTAGGCCCTTTCCTTTCAAAAAGAAAATCAAAAAGCCAAGTGGCTTGCCAATTCGGCACAAAAAACCTCATATGGAATTTAAACGTGTACCATTTTGTCGGGCACTAAATTTATAAATCTTCATCTCTTCATTCCATACCTATTTAACATATGTTCGCCTGTTTCCAATTCAACTCAATCAAATCATTGAATTCAGTTTCGCCCATTTATTCTTTTAACTAGCTTCTTAGCCTATTTCACTTGTTATTTGAACATATCATGTCCATATGTATTTTTAATTTGCTTAAAAATCAATTGAATTCCATTTTCATTTTAGCTTTCATATTCGATTTCAAATATGAAATTCACAAGTCTCATTTACTTATCAAAAGAAACATCTCGATCTAAAATTCGATTAACAAATTATTCTTCTACTTTTCTATTCAAAAATAAATAACTGATTTTGTTTCAAAAATCATTTCACTTACTTCACTGGAGTACATATTTATTTTATATCTCCAGTCTGGATTTTTCAAATGGAAATTCGAATTTTATTTACTAAAAATCCTTTTATTTATTTAAATAAACCGTTATGGTTTTATAATGGTTCTTGTGCTGTTTTTCTGGAAAATAAATTTTGACATAACTCAAAATCTATTCGACGAAATTCAGATTTTTCTCTACCATTAGAAAACTATTATCAAATCGTTTCTGATGTTTCTTGTTTCAAAGAATTCCGACTTAAATTGAGTTCTATATACTCAATTGAAGTTCGAAACACCAATTTACGAACTGTCGCACTGCAACGAGCTCGTTTTAACTATATATATATAATCGTTTAAACTTCGTTTATAATAAATTCAACTCCATTCTGATATATTTTTAATATATATCAAATAAGTTTCCCAATTCAACATAATATTTTCGATTATCTATAATTATCGATTTTTCCTTACTCAGTAATATATTTATTTATACTTCGATCTTCTATATTTAATTCCAATTCCTTTTATAAATAAATTATTTATAAAATTCAATATAATCGAATTTCAATTATAAACCCGATGAATTCTTCTCAATTCAGCTTATATTCCGAATTCCAAAATATAATCAATCATTTTGTTTCAAAACACTTCCTAATTTACTTTTAAATACCTATTTGAATTTAAATGGTTCAACTTATCCAAATGATAATTTATTTTACTAAATTTATAACACTATTTATAAATCCAACTTCCTTGTTTCATATATTTAAACAAGTTCCCTTTTCAAATTTCTATTTGTAACTCCATCCCTTTGATACTCTGAATTGGGGAATAAACACCGTTGTTCCTTTTGGAATGATTTCAAATTCTATTTTTGAATTCATATTTTAATTTAAATATTCAAATTATATCTTGATAATTAATTCATTATATTTATAAACACCATTTTATAAATTTCCATGTTTTATATTTAAACAAGTCTATTTCGAAATCTATTTAAAATCAAAATCTTATTTTGGAAATTTTTATTTATAACAACTTATCTATATAACACCCAATTTATTTTCATATTCAATTTAACTTCCATTTAAATAAATTCGAATCAATTGAATTCAAATCATAAATCCTTATGGATTTATTTTAGTTCAATTTATATTCTGAACATCAGAATAAATTCCATCGTTTATTTCTTTAAAACGATTTCCCATTTCTATTTTTAAATTCACATTTGAATTTAAATATTCAAATTATCCAAATGATAATTTTTCCACTTCTATTTATAAACATTGTTTATAAATTCATTTCAATTCCCTGGTTATCCCATGAAAATCATTTCATTTTATTTATAAACATTGTTTATAAATTCACTGCATTATCTAGTTTATAAACGCCGTTTATAAATTCAATACTTGTTTTTATTTTACAAAATAAGTAAATATTTATATTCCATTCAAAATTCGAATTCTATTTTTGGAAAAATAGATTTCCCTTTTAAATCTCTAAATATCATTTTACGATATTTTATGTAAATCAACATTTAGGGCCAATGAAATTTAACCAATCAAAAACAACCAATTATCAAACACATAATTTCCAACACATCATATATGGTAATATATGTGAAACAAACAAATAATAATATTTTTGAGGAATCCAATTAGATCCCTCTAACCTGTTTTCCCTACATCCACAAACATTAGCCAACATAAATAATACGTATCCTGCTTCGAGGCAGGATATCGCGGTGTAGAAGGTCATCCACTATCATAGCGTGGGGCACATAGGGTCATCCGCTAAAGATACTGCGGGCATCCAACCACCAATATATATGTAATAACCACAAACACCAATCCTAAATAACTAATATATTTTATAATAGCCACAGTAATATTTTAATGCAAAACCAAACAGCCATCAAACAATTATTTGAACGAATAAAATAATTCGAAATAAGAATAAGTGAGATTTACTCACCTGATTTTATTTGACGAATATCCCATTTAAATTCCATATTGTTGTGCCTTCGAACTGTCTCGAATAAATCCATCTTGCATCTATGATTGATTTATTTCATTTATCGATTAACCAATTATTTAAATATCTTAACAAAACCAAATTTGTTATCTTATGTAATGTAAAATTTGATAAAAATTTATGCCTCATCTCTTTCTTTTTTTCTTCTTCTTTCATGGTTTAACTTTCACCAAGTGTTGCTCCTTCTACGGACAGTCCATTTTTGCTTCCACCGAGCATTGGTCATCACCATCACATACCCCTACCAGATCTCCATTGACAACCCATCCTGCCTGAGCTCCCACTATCCCCAACAATAGGCCACACTCCCCTAGTCCAACTCGGATCATTACAGAAAAATCGAACTCCTCCTGAACTGTACCCGAGTTCGTCATCACTACCAGTGAAAACCCCAATCTTCAAGTAACGGATCGCACCCTCCCATTCATCGGTATCGAACTCCTCTGTATCAATACCAAACGTTTACCAAACCCCACTGAAATCAATAGCACTCCATTGCTCTTTCACCTAACTCGCCCTCGTTCCTTGACATCAACATTACCAGTAACGAAACCACCGACAGCTTCAACACCAATTTCTCCAATCGTACAACTTTGCGAGCCCCAAATCGATGTCACCATCGAACTCAGATCCCCTTCTACCCATCGTACCTATGTTGTTCCCAAAAAATCGAACTCCAGGTCGCGATATACCAATTCGCTTGATTCCTTTTCCAAAACCCTACGTTCGAATGGAGGATATGGTTTCGAAAATGATCTGAATATCGTGAAAAAGGATTCCAACTTTATGAAGAGGAGTTTTATTTATTATCTTTTTTTATTACGAACGATTTACGATTTATTCTAGAAAAGGAAAGGCAATGTGATTTTATTTGGAGGAAGAGGAAAAGGATCCACTGCCCAATTTTTGAAGAGTTTATATAGGAGAGATCATTTTTAATTTCCTTTTGATTGAGTTTCATCTCATTCGCAAGACTGAAGAGAAAAAGAAAAGGAGATCATTGTGTATATATAACCGATAAACCTTAGCACCCAAGCAATAGGCAGGAGGGTAGCTGTAGTATATAGGCGGCTGATGTAATGTTTATTAATTTGATTTGATCAGGGTAGATTTTGTTTTAGATTTTGATTTGACTGATTCGACTTCGATCTTATCCGTTTAAATTTTATAATAATATATTCTGGGTTCCGAACTCCAATTCGAGCGCAACAACCGACTTTTATAGAGTTTAACCACTATTCTGAACACATTTGAACAGGATTCGAAGCTCCATTTGATCGTATGGAGGAAATGTTAATTTAAATCAAAATTAATTTCAATAATAATTAATTCCTTAAAAATAATTAATTATTATCGTTTCTATTCAGTTTGAATTTTTATTGATTATTTGAATTAATTTCGGTACAGTTTAAATCTTCGAATTCAATTATATTTTGAATTATAATAATTCGATATATATTCTAAATTAAATTATATTCGATTATTAAATCAATAACTCAATATAAAAATTTATTTACATTATCAACTCTATATTAAAAATTAAGTTAAATATTTAAAATAAACTGTTCGAAAAATCTGGGTCATTACAGACACACATGGAAATCATAATTGAAAGGTTGGACTTAATTGCAAATATATTTATAACACGAAGGTAGCTGAAAGAAATGATGAAAATGCTTATTATTGAAATGAACTTAAATTGTGGTTAAGTTAAATATACATGTGTTGGTTATGGTTTGTTGCAGCAGCATTAGACTGATTTAGGAAATTAAGCGGCTTAGGTTAATAAACATATTAGTTATGGTCTGTTTTGGCGGCATGGGAATGACTGGGGAAAATAAGTTGCCAAAAATAAGCCCTAGATCATAAGGAATCTAGGCAGGAGCACAAATTAGTATATTTGTTTGTTAGGATCCATACCAGCAGCATTCCCTTTCAGATTTATCACTAATAGACCCACAAACAATGGATGGTGGAGTCTGGACATGCTTATGCTGATTGTGGTAAATAAAGGGTCAATAGAGACAACGCCGTATGTATGGTGCGTTCCGACGGTTCAATGAGCGTGTATGTTTACCGATGAAGGGAAATAAGTCACTACTGCGACCAACATCAATTTGATTATGTCTTTACTGATGGGTCAGTTCGGATAAAGCCCGAGGCCCATAGACATAAGCTACTATGTAAGATGGTAGATTAGTAGAAGATAAATGGGCAGAATCGAGAAATTATCCTAATTATATTTACTACATTTAGTAATTGAGAAAGTGCAAACAGTCAAGATCAGTTGAACTAGATAAACAATTGAATAAATCTGTACTCGTACAATTTAGTATATTTCTTCGTATATTATTCACATATGCTCGACTTTGTAGTTGTGCACGAACATTTACTCTGTTTGACACTAGAAATATTACTGACTTTGTTTTCCCTCTGTTACTCCGTCGTGCTTGTAATTACAACACTCATCAGACTTTATGTCTGACCTACTCCTCTTTCTTCCTTTTTTTCATCAGTAGGCTCTCAGGGCAGGGATTCGGTTGATTATAGCCGTTTGGGAAGATCACCGTTGAAGATTCTGTTTTTCTTTCTTTTCGATACATTTAATTTTATGACAACCTATCTGTCATAATCTGGACTTGTACCTAAAAGGGAAAATTGTTTTTTTGTATACTCTGATTTAAGCTAAGATTAAATGAGACACATATTTTGTATTAAACTTATCCTGTGTAAAGTATTATTTCGTAATGATAAGTTATTGAAAAATAAATGATTCCACTATTTTTGTTTTATTTCTTGTAAATCTTAGTGTATGTGATTCATTTCTTTGAATCTACAATGCTTTACATTTCTTAGTATGACCTTAATTTGGAATCCTAAAGGCTGTAGGGTATTTCAGAGACGTTTGGGACACTCTTCAAAAAAAATGATCATGAGATCTACATTTGTAGCATGTCCTTCGCCTTAGAAGTGTTATACCAGTATGAAAATTAAAACTAACATGCTTATTCTTCTTGTTATATTGAAAGGATTTGGTTCTATGGAAAGGAAACCTCTTCCTATTTAGATTCTTTTGAACTTCTAACTCATCACAACTATCCTTCGTTTCTCGACTGCTTCAAGATGAAGCGCCGAGTCAGCAGGTTCCTTAAAAGGAATCTTTAAGTGAAAGGAGGCATGTCTACTTGAGGTACACCTAGTATAATGTAATCAAAGTTGCAAATGGAGAAAACACCTAGTTGCGCAGATTTGATAGGCTATTTACAACTCGACATAAGGCCGGTCCTATAGCTGTTAGAAGATCAAGTGGTCTTGGATGGAAGCTTGCTCTATATGCTATCAAGATTTATAAATAGAATTTTACGCATTTTGCTTGTTTTCGGTAATTTTCTGTCTGTATTTTAAATTTAGCTCGTATGAGCAGTTTGTGATAATGTAGATGTTGAAATATTATATTGAGATAATGTTTTTATGAAATTCACATCTCTGCGATGGATTTTGATTTGAGTTGTCATAGCTATCATATAGAAGCACGATGTGTGCTAATTCGACGACTTAATAGCTCAGTTTCCATGAGCTAATTAGTGTGTAACCCGTGCGTTGCACATATAAATTTTATATAGTATTCAAAATTTTAATATCAAAAACGAAATTTTATTATACAACATACGATGAATCTAGCAAAACAAATATACCATAAAGTATTGTTGTTGTTGTTTATACATGGTATGTGTTATATAAATTATATTTCTATTGAGTAAAACAATAATTTATTGTTCATAGAGCAAATACTCATATTGAAATTGACATATTTTAATTATTTTAAGTGAAGTAACAAACATTATTTAACTTTTTTAATATGTTAAATTTTAAATTATGTATTTTGATAGAATACACTAATTTAAGAGTAGATAATATGAATAAATTAAGAAAGATTTTTTTGAATTCTTTATAGAGTTCTTGATATGAAGTTATTTGAAGTTAAAAGATCTTTTTAATGTAGTGTATGGTAAATTTATTGTTTATGTTCATATATAATTAGAATTATTTTGCAAATTAATTTTGTTATTATTGTTTATATACATAAATATATGTATGTGATCTGTAAAGCTATATGGTTAAACACAATTTTTGTTGTTGTGGTTTTTATTAGTATGTGTGCATGCCTGGACGATTGATTTATAGCTTTTAAACACTTTAAATTTGAGATTTCATAAGTAGTATAAATACGTGCATCGAAACCAAGGTTCGAGAACTTGGTTTCAGTCTCAGTTTCGGTCATTTGAAATTTTGTTGACATCGGAAATTTCGGAAGTTTCGGTCTTAATTTTTTTAAAATTGTTTCTTAATAAAAATGTGATAATATGTAAATAAAATATAATATATAATTTACATATAAATTTGTGACATTCAAAACTTACACCACTTATCAAATCAAATTATATAATTTCAGCCCAAACTTTAATAATAGCCCAATGTCACTTACACCAAAATTTAAACAACACATATTAGTTAAATTCTATCCAACGCGCATCTGTTCACGTATCCTCAAAGCTAGGGCAAAAACTTTTGAAACAGTAAAAAAAGGTAGTAAAAAAGGTCAGTAATTTGCTCTTACTATCAACTCTGATTATCGACCATGACGAAATCTAGGGCTTCAAGTTTCAAATTGACTCTCAAATCTCAAGCAAAGAAACGCTAGAATTTCTTCGACTTTTGACTATCAGCCAAATTTAGGTGATTTGCTATTTCAAGTCCGATTTTTAATCTTCGATCTATTTTGACTCAATTTAGTATGATGATTTGATTTTTTTTTCTATAACCGAAACCGATTTTTTTGTTCGGATTCGGTTCGTCCAACAACGGCACCGGTATGGTACTACCGAGATTTCAGGGTACCAGTCGATGCCTTAAACCATAGTCTAAACATGAAAGGTTGGAAAACAATCGAAGAAGTTGTACATAGCTATAGGAATGTCAAAATATAGATATTTAAAGTTAAAAGTAAAATTCAACATCATAGATAAATTTACTGAGAAAAATGAATAATAAATTAGTTCTCTTAACATTATTCATGTACATTATTTGTGATATCTAAATTATATATCTTTTATATTTAGTGAATAATTTATTTGAGTACATTTTTAAATAATAATATGATATACATATTGAAACTGTCACATTTAAAGATTTATTAGATAAATTAATGAATATTTATTAATTAAATTTATTCGAATAAATTTAAACCAATATTACAAGATTAACTAAAATTATATTGATCGACATAAAACCCGTTGATTATCCAAACATCGAAAATACCAGAACGTTAATAGAAAGAAGAAAGAGGGTGAGAAATAGATAAGATAGAAAATTAGAATAGAAGAAGAAGAAGACAGCTACAACAGAATCAGAGCAACGCGAATCTCACAGCAGAACGAATAAAATATAATATTCAACATAACTTGAAATAAACTAGTATTTGTATACAATACCATTATCCGAGTACAACACTTACAACACAGCGGAAATAACAATAGCTATAATCCTGAAGCCTCCTGCTCCAGTTCTCCAAGTATATCTGTGAAATCCCGACTACTTGACTACCCATACAAATTGGGCACCCAAGAGTTTAGGGAAACAAAACAAAATAAACTCTGGGTCAGTCATGTGACTAGTGTGAGTAAACTCCGACCATTTGTTTAACTTTTAAAATCCTTTTAAAATAAAGGATAATCGTAAGACTGATCCACACACAAACACAGATGGTTTTTACCTTACGATAAAACAAAATATTCTTTATATCAAATCTCTTCTGATATTATAATAGTCTCTAAATCAAATAATCAACAACTTTATGGACCGTTTGCATCTCACGTTCCACATATATAATATATAATTAAAAACCGCAAGCGTTTATTGGGTAATGGATTCCAACTAGCAAGATATAGGACCACCTTCCGACAGTGTATCTCTAGAGAGGAATACACCGGGTTCAACAAGAACATCTTGTAAGCCAGGCTAAACATGATCGGTCACTCATTTCGCTTGAGTGTATCGAATGTATTATCACCAACGGTTGGGATCATCAACTGTTTCCTGAAAGGGATAACATCGAAATAGATTAAAGAAGCAAATGGATTTTCTCTAGATCAGGTGACAATACACCCTACTTGGTAGCTAACCACTTAGCCATGCGACCTACCCAATTTTATACCATTTCCTGATTGTGAGGCTTGGGGTCATAACGTACGAATCACACCTTTATTTACTTTGAATGTCACATCGTCATACCCGCCAAATCATAAATTGATTTCCCCAAAAATACCACGGGTATATAGCTAAGAGAAACGAATTTCTCCGCCACCAAACATAAATACGATTGAAGAGATCAACTTACGCGATCTATTAAATATACTCTGTCAGACATTCTTCCACACAAGTTGTCATGGGACTGGACAAACCTAAAGCACTATTTTATAAACCCATATTAGGCAATTTCTATCAAGGATCGCCAGAACAACCCTTGCATAAAATCTATCTTTAATTATCTTCATCATATTTGATTTTCAATGCTAATGCCCATACGGAGTGGTTTTCAGATAATAAATCTGATCCCGGTCTCTCCGTATTGACAACGGAAATGGTCCAAAACTTTGATAGTCGGTTATTTAACTATCAAACGAAACATGTGTACAAACAATGGTCGTATTTCCAAATGGAAATCTTATCGAGCAAATAATCAATCAACACTGATCCCTTTTAATTTAATTTGTCATTCAATTATTCATTTCCTTATTCCCGTTTCCGCATATTCGTAAATTCTATTTTTTCTAAATTTAGAAAATATATGTTATAAATCATTGGAAAACATTTCCATATTTACTCCCATTTATTATTATTTTTTATATTAGAAAACATTTTTTATTCTTATTTGGAAAACATTTCCAAAATTCCTTCATTGGATTTAAACAGATGTTTAAATAAAACATCGATATGCCAACTCGAACCATTAACACTTATTAACTAAATTCAATTAACTAACCTTCACTATCGAACCTTAACCATTCCTTAGTTAAAATGAAGTCAATCAAGTTATGTAACACCCCACCTCCACTAGGATCATTCACAAATGGAATGCACTAGTTTTGGAGGAGCGTTATCGAGGTAAACATTCACAGAAATATTACAAGACATACATAAATAAAACAACGGAAGAATCAAAAGAAAATTTTCATTACTTTCAAAATAGTCAAAGCCTTTTTCATCCAAAGTACCAAATAACCAAAGTCATCATTTCCCATTACAACAAATTCTGTCTTGCATAAATAAAGAAGCATAAAATCTTAAACATCGAAAATAGCGTAATTCCCCAAGATAGCAGAAATGCAGCGATAGCAGAGCTCAAGATCAAACCGTACATGAGCTGAACCAAAAGCAAGGGAAATCCAAGCTAAGTACTAGAATTTCCTCCCTGAGAACCTGGGGGGGACGAAAGAAAACGGGTCAGTCATAAAGACTGGTAAGTCCTAGTGATTTTCAGCATAAAAATTGGTAAAGGTAATATGACATGTAAAAACTAAAAGTAAACATAAGAATGCTATCAAGATGGGCAAGATAGACTAAGATGGAATGATAAATCAAGTATAAAATCAAGTATAGCATCACATCTTCAAGATTCGCTGCACCAACTGTACTAATATCCCAAACCCATGTCATATATTAACCATGAAATGATCCCTTGGCCCAATATCATGAAATGACCCATTTCGGGGTCCTACGGAACGATCCATTAATCTATCGGCTCCTTGCACGTTCTAGCTTGTCGTGTGTCTGTGTCATACGGCCCTATCACAAATGTAGTCACCTGTGCTAGGTCCACCATAGGGTGTATCAAGCCCTAGGGTGCCAACCACCGACACGAATCAAGCATGCACAGTGTAAACCTACTGATGCCCAATGCCTGCTTTTTCAACTCCATACTACGTGCATGACCATAGTCCGCCTGAACCTACACTGGCGCACCAACTCAGCCATCGTTCTGGTCGCTTACAATCAGCCTAGTAATCATGCCCCACCCTGCCTAGTTCCAAGGTACCATGATACATCTAAGTGGGTTACTGCTGAAATGGACCGCGTAACTAGGGTTTTCGTCCAACAGGTTAAGTGTTGTCATTTAAATTCATGACTTAACCCTTATCAGTCTAGCATGTCAAGTTAGTTAAGTGTTGTCTTTCAATTTCATGACTTAACCCCACTAATCATGTGTCAAGTTGGTTAAGTGTTGTCTTTCATGTTCATGACTTAACCCTATCATGTGGCATTAATTCATTAATGCACCCCAACCTCTCACATCAGACCTGTTGTTGTGGTCACGGGATATGCCGGGCGGTTCCGGGCAGATTTACACCACAACTCAGTTTGACCTCGGGTTTCAAGCGCGATATGACCAACTACCCACATTGGATCCTATTGTTTGCAGTCACTGGATTTGCCGGGCGGTTCCGGGCAGAATTACACTGCAAACTCAACCCAACCTCGAGTTGGCCATTTTCAAGTTCATTCTAGTGTCATGTCCAGGTTCAAATTTCATGTCAAGTTCGTGTCAAGTTTCATGGCAAGTTTCATGTCAAGTTTCATGTTTCAACTTATGCTTATTATCATGTTCATGATTCATGTTCATAACCAATTCATGTTTTGCCTAATCTACCCAAATCGTATTCCCATCGCATGTAAATGTGAATCGATCTAAATTACAAGTAAATCCAAATCCAGAAATAAAAGGAATAACATCAAAACTATGATAGGCAAAAAGGACAAGCATAAAGTGATAAAAGGGATTACAAGACTAGCATGACATAACTTGAGATAATTGGTTACAACATCACTGACATATAGAAAATAATAGGATTTCAAATCTAGCATAATAAGGTGATAATCATGGCATAAGGTGATAGTCCCAAATTTGTAAATAATAGACTGATTCTACATCGCAGGCATGATAATGTTATGGGCATGAAAGAGTTTGATTTACAACATGAATAGGTCCAAACTGATTTCGTAGCAATATTCCCAAATATCAAGATCCAAGATGGAAACTAGAATAGATGTGAATATCGATTATCATACTTAAGTCCAATTTCACTTTATCTCATGTCCAAATTACAATTAACAAGTTTAAATCTCAAAGTAACTAGAACTTACATATCGTGGACTAAGAAATTGAGATGCAGAAGTTGAATATAGAAACTAGTCGTCGAATTGTTGAATCGGTGATTCTCGATTTGATTGTAGAAGAAAATCCCCAATATGCAATTCCTAGCCGCAGTCTTCAAGAAATAGTCTTCGTGTTTTATTTTAATTTAATTTTAATTTAATTTTGAAGAAGAAGAAGAAGTCATGTCCATCAAGAATTTGTGCACCATAAGGTTAGAGAAGAATAGTGTAAAGAGAATGGGGTTAGGGGGTTGTTTATATAGGATTAGGCGGACGAATCTTGACTGAAAACGAGACCAAAAACACCAAAATGAACCCCGGCTCAAAACTGGGTTTTGGCATCAGGTCGACCCCCAGGTCGACCTGGCCCCTGGGAGGTTGACCATAGCGTCGACCCCCAGGTCGACCTGGTCCTGGGCGGGAAAATTCCCGCCCAGTCTGCGCTAGGGTTTGAATTCGAATTTCGAGCTGTTTTCGATTCTGAAAATCCCTGAAACTTAGGAGGGTCATATCTCCCTCATACGGAATCCGTTTTTTGAAAACTCGGACTCGTTTCCAAGCAGAATTTTGAGACAAACGCAATGGCCAACTCATTCCCATTGATTCTTATTTTAAAAAATTAATTCTACCTTGAATTATGGTTTTAACATGTTATTAAAATACGGGTTGTTACATTCTCCCTTCCTTAAAGGATTTCGTCCCTGAAATCTTCAAGTTAAGAAGAATGCATCCTATCATCCAATCATCCATATACTCAACCATCATCCACAAGCAACCATTGTCCTTAAAAGATTTCTAATGATGTATGAACTTATGCAAGAGCGTGTGTATATGTACTTATCTAATGCAAAAGATCAGGCGGTTACTGATTCAATAGACCTCCTTAATGCAAAATATGTTAGTGTAATGAGTCCAACATGTATGCAAATTCCTAAAATACTTTATAATCTCTACATGAGTGCACAAACATTCATTCATATGCAACATCCAAATGATAGCATATCAAATTTCCATCCATATACAAGTATAAGCACGCATGCATATGCAACATGAAATACGTGACTGAGTCGATCTAGTGCCTAATGTGTGTTATGCAACCACGAACAACCACTTGCAATCATCAACCATAACATGTTTCAATCACATGTTTACATCCAAAAGGGTTCTACCTAAGGTTCTCAAGGTAGGATCCAGAAGATAACAAGACAAACATGGATAGCAAAAGCATGTACATGATACGAAGGTATGTAAACTTTTAGGAAAAAGAGATCGAGAATGTACCCTAAAAAAGAATTGGATATAACGCGCGTATCTTCTCTTCGGTTTCCCAAGTTGCGTCTTCTTGGGCTTCACTCCACTATACTTTAACTAGCTTGACTTCTCGATTCCTTAGCTTCTTGATCTCCGTTCCTAAGATACGAATTGGAACTCGCCTCAACGTTGCTTCATTTTCCACTTCTACGCCTTCAAGGATGCTTGGCTAAACCACTTCGGCATACTCATGTAAGCACTTTCGGAGATGCGAAACGTGAAAGACATTGTGTAATCCGGCCAACCTCTCGGGTAACTCTACCTTATATGCCATCTGTCCAATCCTCTCGATGATAGGGAATGAACCTCGGTGCTAACTTTCCAACCGGTCCAAAGCGAACCACATTGCATAAAGGAGAAACTTTTATAAAGACCATATCTCCGACTTCGAACTTTAGGTCTATCCTTCTCTTGTCCGCGTAGGATTTCTGTCTATCTTGGGCCGTTTTCATCCGTCTTCGTATCAACTCAACCTTCTCGGAAGTGTCCCTTATCATGTTGGGTCCAAGTATGAGCTTGTCTGTCGACTCCCACCAACAAGTTGGTGACTTGCATGGTCTTCTGTATAAAGCTTCGAATGGTGTGATTCCTATGCTAGCTTGGTAACTATTATTATACGCAAACTCAACGAGAGGTAGGTGATCTTCCTAAGTGCCACCAAAGTCAAGAATGCATACTCTCAAAAGATCCTCTAGTACCCTATTTACCCTTTCGGTTTGTTCATCCGTCTGTGGGTGATAGGTCGTGCTTAAACTTAGTCGTGTACCCATCGCTTCTTGTAAACTATTCCAAAATTCGTTAGTGAAAATCGGGTCACGATCGCTAACTATACTAGAAGGAACTCCATGCAACCGTACTATTTCTCGAAGGTATATAGACACTAGCCATGAGGCGGTCCTCTTGGTCTTCAAAGGAATGAAGTGAGCGCTCTTCGTGAGTCTATCCACTATAACCCATATGCTAGTATTGCCCTTCCTTGACCTAGGAAATCCACCGAGACACTCTCCCATTTCCACAGCGGAACTTCCAAAGAATGCAATAGCCCACCGGGCTTTTTTGACTCGGCCTTTACTTGTTGGCGCACCATGCACTTAGAAATAAATTCTGCCACGTCCTTTTTAATCCCATTCCAAAAGAAAATGTGCTTCATATCCTTGTACATTTTATCCCCTCCGGGATGTATAGTCATCTTCGAGTGATGCGCCTCTTCGAGAACTCTCTTTACTATGTCTCCCACTTGTGGGACGCATAGTCTACCATCACGCCTTAGCCATCCTTTGTCATCTATGGCATACCTAATGAGGTGACTTGACATCTCACCTCTAATCAGCTTGTCCATGATATCGACTATCTGTGTGTCTTCCTTCTGTGAAGTCCCTACTTGGTCTAGAAGCGTAGGCCTTAACTCAAGAGATGCTAACGTGCTAGCCAACGAATCAACAACAGGCGTTAAATCAAAGGTTGCTATAAACTCTAGACTTTTCCTTTCAACAAATAAAGCACTCAAAGTCAACCTTTTCCTACATAGCGCATCCTCTACCACGTTACCCTTGCCAGGGGTATAAGCTATATCGAAGTCATACGATGCCAAGAATTCCATCCACCTCTATTGCCTTAGATTCAAATCTTTTTGCGAAAAGAGGTACTTAAGCGATTTGTGATCGGTATACAACTCGAACTTCTCACCTAGAAGATAGTGGCGCCAAGACTTAAACACAAAAACAATCGCGGCCAATTCCAAGTCATGTGTAGGATACTTTTTTCTCATGAACTTTAAGTTGTCCACCCCCGTAGCATATCACTTTCCCTTCTTGCATTAGGACAGCGCCTAATCCCGTGCAGCATGCATTTATGTACACCGTAAACATCTTACCTCCGTCGGGTAATGCCAAAACTGGAGCTGTGGTAAGGGCTCTCTTAAGCCTTTGAAAAGCAACAATACACTCTATATCCCACGCAAAAGCTAGGTTCTTCTTCGTTAACCTAGTAAGAGGGGCTGAAATCTTAGCGAAGTCCTTAATGAACTTCCTATAGTAGCCCGCCAAATCGAGAAAGCTTCTCACTTCCGTTGCGTTCTTAGGAACTTTCCAGTCTTGCACCGCAACTACCTTTGCGGGGTCTACAGCTATACCTTGCTTAGAAACTACATGTCCAAGAAACCGAACTTCTTTTCTCCAAAAATGACACTTGGAGAACTTAGCCTTTAACTCGTGTGCTCCAAGCGTATCCATGACTTCCTTGAGATGTCTAGCATTTTCTTCCTCATCCTTTGAGAAGATCAAAATATCGTCCACGAAGACCACCACAAACTTGTTAAGGAACTCCCTAAACACCCTACTCATCAAGTCTACAAAGTACGCCGGTGCATTCGTCAAACCAATTGGCATGACGAGCCATTCGAAGAAACCATCCGGAGTCCTAAACGCAGTCTTGTCAATGCTATCCTCAGCCACTCTAAGTTGATGGAATCCTGTAGCTAGATTGAGTTGAGAGAAAACAGACGCTCCTACGAGCTGGTCGAACAAGTCGTCGATTCTCGGTAGTGGGTGCCTATTCTTCTTAGTCAGCTTGTTTACTCACGAAATCCACGCATAGACGAAGCGAACCATCCGCCTTAGTGGCGAATACCACCGGAGCACCCCATTCAGAAATGCTTTGCCTAATGAAATTTTTCTCAAGAAACTCCTTAACTTGCTTACTAAACTCTTTTCTCTCTCGTGGGGCCATGTGTCTGACGGGCAATGCAACTGGCTTAGCATTATTAACAAGATATATATGGAAATCTATCTTGCGTTTAAGGGGTAACCCCTTAACCTCATCAAAGACATCGGGATATTCTCGGACTACCCTTACTGATTGCAAATCATCGATAGACGAGTCAAGAGATTCTAGATAACATAACATGACAGGACCCATAGGGTTACAAGAAATTTCAAGGGTATTACCAAGGTGAGTCACGAGTCTAACTACCGTTCGTTCAAAATCGAGAATGGCTCCATTATTGGACAACCAATCCAAGCCTAGAATCAAACCGTATCCCAGAAATCCGAGAACATAAGCATTACACGTGAATTCTATGCTTAAGATAAAAATCCTCAAATCCACACAAATATAGATAAATGAGTGGATCCACTAATCGGATTTGAAACAATAACGGGATCCTTAACTAGACTAGTACTTAGGTGCAGAGTTTCAACAATATCAGAAGAAATAAAAGTATGCGATGTGCCAGAATCAAACAAGGTTCGAACAGGATGATCAAAAAGATAGACTAAACTTTTGATGGAAATATTTCTACCTCATTCTTGCGGAGGTACCGTGAGAGCGTGGACTTGTCCTCTAGAAGAAGGTCCAGCTCCCTGCCCTTGCTTCCTTGGGCAGGCCCTAGCCATGTGTCATGTCTCACTACAGTGGAAATAGCCACCCATCTTCCTTTTCTTCTTCCTGCAGTCTTTGACCAAATGTCCAGGAGTGCCACAGAAATTACACTTTCTCTTTTCATGGGGTTTGTTGTTCTTCTCGCCTTTCTTTGGATTAGCCTTCTTATTCTATGACCCTTCCCCCTTCTTATCTTGAGGCACTTCTGCTTTTGCCTCATTCTTACCCTTGTCTTCCTCATTTAAGAGTGCCATGTCTACTAACCTTTCGTAAGTAGCCCCCATAGGTATGTGGGTCATAGCCAAGTTGTGAAGTGGCTCATTCAATCCCTTGACAAAACGGAGAGCCTTCTTATGAGGAGTATTCACTAAGTCCAGTCCAAACCGGGCCAGCTGATTGAATTGATTGACGTACTCCTTGACCGTTATACTTCCTTACTTAAGAGATAAGAACTTTTCCAGCTGTAGACTTCGTTCAGCTTGTGAGAGGAATTTCATCTCAAACCTTATCCTGAAATCCATCCATGTGTCAACAGGTCTTTCAGCGTTGGTGACTTCACACCAACAGGAAGCTTCGTCTTTGAGCAACCATACTGCCAACTATACCTTCTGCCTATCGTCCACCTCGAAGATAACGAATAGATCCTCAGTTTCTTTGAGCCAGTTCCTCGCTTCTACGAAGGATTCTGTTCCCTTGAAATCCTTTCCACCCATAGCCCTAAAATCTCTACAGATCTTTGAGAAAGCATTTGCACGAGGAGGAGGAGGAGGAGGAGGAATCGCTGCAGCTGGAGGAGGAATATCTGCTGGGCCTACATCGTTGGCCCTAGCCTCTAAGTACCTCCTGAACCAGCCAAGTATTGGCACACCCTCTGGAAGGTTAAGATTCCCAGACATGCTGAAATGAAAAAGAAGAGATTCAAAACGAGGAAACAAAGGATAGTGCTAATGGCTTTTGGGGAATAGCCTTTAAATAAAACAAGACTTTTCTTGAAAAACGCTTCTTTGTAAATAGTTTTCAAAATAGTTTTAGAATATTTTAAAAAAAACTTTTGCCCACTCTGGTAACCTTCTGCTCTGATGCCAAGTGTAACACCCCACCTCTGCTAGGGTCACTCACAAAGGGAATGCACTAGTTTTGGAGGAGCGTTATCAAGGTAAACAATCATACAAATATTACAAGACATACATAAATAAAACAATGGAAGAATCAAAAGAAAATTTTCATTACTTTCAAAATAGTCAAAGCCTTTTTCATCCAAAGTACCAAATAACCAAAGTCATCATTTCCCATTACAAAAATTTTTGTCTTGCATAAATAAAGAAGCATAAAATCTTAAACAGCAAAAATAGCATAATTCCCCCAAGATAGCAGAAATGCAGCTATAGCAAAGCTCAAGATCAAATTGTACATGAGATGAACCGAAAGTAAGAGAAATCCAAGCTAAGTGCTAGAGTTTCCTCCCTGAGAACCGGGGGGAACGAAAGAAAAAGAGGCAAAAGAAAACGGGTCAGTCATAAAGACTGGTAAGTCCTAGTGACTTTCAGCATAAATACAGGTAAAGGTAATATGACATGTATAAACTGAAAGTAAACATAAGAATGCTGTCAAGATGGGCAAGATAGACTAAGATGGAATGATAAATCAAGTATAAAATCAAGTATAGCATCGCATGTTCAAGATTCGCTGCACCAACTGTACTAGTATCCCAAACCCATGTCATATATTAACCATGAAATGATCCCTTAGCCCAATATCATGAAATGACCCATTTTGGGGTCTTACGGAACGATCCATTAATCGATCTGCTCCTTACAAGTTCTAGCTCGTCATGTGTCTGTGTCATACGACCCTATCACGAATGTAGTCACCTGTGCTACGTCCACTATAGGGTGTATCAAGCCCTAGGGTGCCAACCACCGACACGAATCAAGCATGCACAGTGTAAACCTACCGATGCTCAATGCCTGCTTTTTCAACTCCAGACTACGTGCACGACCATAGTCCGCGTGAACCTACACTTGCGCACCAACTTAGCCATCGTTCTGGTCGCTTACAATCAGCCCAGTAATTGTGCCCCACCCTGCCTAGTTCCATGGTACCATGATACATCTAAGTGGGTTACTGAAATGGACCGCGTAACTAGGGTTTCTGTCCAACAGGTTAAGTGTTGTCATTTAAATTCGTGACTTAACCCTTATCAGTCTAGCATGTCAAGTTGGTTAAGTGTTGTCTTTCAATTTCATGACTTAACCCCACTAATCATGTGTCAAGTTGGTTAAGTGTTGTCTTTCATGTTCATGGCTTAACCATATCATGTGGCATTAATTCATGCAACCCAACCTCTCACATCAGACCTGTTGTTCTGGTCACTGGATATGCCAGGCGATTCCGGGTAGATTACACCACAACTCAGTTTGACCTCGGGTTTCAAGCGCGATATGACCAACTACCCACATTGGATCCTATTGTTTGCAGTCACTGGATTTGTCGGTCGGTTCCGGGCAGAATTACACTGCAAACTTAACCCAACCTCGAGTTGGCCATTTTCAAGTTCATTCTAGTGTCATGTCCATGTTCAAATTTCATGTCAACTTCGTGTCAAGTTTCATGTTTCAACTTATGCCTATTATCAAGTTCATGATTCATGTTCATAACCAATTCATGTTTTACCTAATCTACCCAAATCGTATTCCCATCGCATGTAAACGTGAATCGATCTAAATCAAAAGTAAATCCAAATCTAGAAATAAAGGGAATAACATCAAAACTATGGTAGGCAAAAAGGACGAGCATAAAGTGATAAAAGGGATTACAAGACTAGCATGACATAACTTGAGATAATTGGTTACAACATCACTGGCATATAGAAAATAATAGGATTTCAAATCTAGCATAATAAGGTGATAGTCATGGCATAAGGTGATAGTCCCAAACTTGTAAATAATAGACTGATTCAACATCACAGGCATGATAATGTTATGGACATGAAAGAGTTTGATTTACAACATGAATAGGTCCAAACTGATTTCATAGCAATATTCTCAAATGTCAAGATCCAAGATGGAAACTAGAATAGATTTGAATCGATTATCATACTTAAGTCCAATTTCACTTTATCTCATGTCCAAATTACAATTAACAAGTTTAAATCTCAAAGTAATTAGAACTTACAAATCGTGGACTAAGAAATTGAGATACAGAAGTTGAATCTAGAAACTAGTCGTCGAATTGTTGAATCGTTGAATCTCGATTTGATTGTAGAAGAAAATCCCCAATATGCAATTCCTAGCCGTTGTCTTCAAGAAATAGTCTTCGTGTTTTATTTTAATTTATTTTTAATTTAATTTTGAAGAAGAAGAAGAAGCCATGTCCATCAAGAATTTGTGCAGCATAAGGTTAAAGAAGAATGGTGTAAAGAGAATGGGGTTAAGGGGCTATTTATATAGGATTAGGCGGACAAATCTAGACTGAAAACGAGACCAAAAACATCAGAATGAACTCAGGCTCAAAACTAGGTTTTGGCACCAGGTCAACCCCCAGGTCGACCTGGCCAATGAGAGGTCGACCACAGTGTCGACCCCCGGGTCGACCTGGTCCTGGGCATGAAAATTCCCGCCCAGTCTGCGCTGGGGTTTGAATTCGAATTTCGAATTCGAATTTCAAGCTGTTTTCGATTCTGAAAATTCCTGAAACTTCGGAGGGTCATATCTCCCTCATACGAAATCCGTTTTTCGAAAACTCGTACTCGTTTCCAAGAAGAATTTCAAGACGAACGCAATGGCGTAACCCATTCCCCTTGATTCTTATTTTAAAAAATTAATTCTTCCTTGACTTATGGTTTTAACATGTTATTAAAATACGGGTTGTTACAAGTTGGGGTATAATTACCTCTCAGACCTTAACTGAACAACATTTGTAACCTCGAAATAGACAAAGTTCACCTTTTAAAACTTTAACAAACTTTCTTACGTAACTCTCGGATTCTATTTACGGATCCACTTCTTTTACAGAAATCATTTTATTATAACAATAGTGTTATAATCCCATGCTTCCGAAATAACTTAATTATAACTTTCATTTATTAATTTGAATAAATAAAAAACAACTAATTTATTAATATATAAATAAATCTTAATTAAAAACGGAAAGTAAATAGTACTTTCCCGAATTCGATATAATCGAATTTCAATGTATAACTCTTTTTCGAATAATCTATTCGATAACTCTCTTTCGAATAACCTATATTCGATTAACTCTCTTCGAATAACTTATATTCGATTAACGCTCTTCAAATAACTTATATTCGATTAACTCTCTTTGAATAAATATATTTAATTAACTCTCTTTGAATACCTTATATTCGATTAACTCTCTTCGAATAAATATATTCGATTAACTCTCTTCGAATAAATATATTCGATTAACTCTCTTCGAATAAGTATGTTTGATTAACTCTCTTCGAATAACTAATATTCGATTAATTCTATTTTAATAACTAATGTTATTTTAACCATATTACCTATCTTATTCAAATTCCCAGTTGAATTCCTATTTCAAAACCAAATTTTCTTTTATAAATGTTTTAATTTATAAATTATCTATTTTTCACATCGAAGGTGAAAAATATTTCTTTTATATAATCCATTAAGTTTGATTTCGTATTTTAAAATAATAACCCATTTCCCGATTCTATTTATACCTCTATTTATAAAATTATCCATGTGAAATCTCATTTTGATTTCTAACACTTAAATCTCATTTATAATTCCCTGTATAAATGTTGGGTTCACATTCTATCTAAAATATCGGTGTCAACACCGATTTCTGCTTCTCTATATAAGTTCAGACTTATATATTCCATTTATCAAATGACAATTATTTTACTTAATTTATAAATCATTATATATAAATTTATCTTCTCAAATTATCTGTTATAACAGATCCTATTTAAAATCTACTTTAAATTAATTCTTATCATAATTCTTTTATATCTCGTCAATTTCCTTTTATAATCCTATTTATTTTATAAATAAATATTCTTTTTTAATTCTATTTATTTTCTAAATAAATATTTTTTTATAATTCTATTTATTTTCTAAATAAATATTCCTTTTATAATTCTATTTATTTTCTAAATAAATATTCCTTTTATAAAATCCTTTGATTTTATAAATATTTTCTTTTCTAAAATCCTTTGATTTTATAAATATTTTCTTTTATAAAATCCTTTGATTTTATAAATATTTTATTTCAATATACACTTTGAAAATTTCCTTTCTACATCCCAGTATTACTTATGGTTTTTAGGAATACCAAACCGCAGTGCCAGTGTCACCCACACATCAAAATCAATCACAGAAAATAAATCTCATAATATATCACAAGGTATGAAAATAACAGTAATAATATTTGAGGAATCCAGTTGGATCCCTCCAACTTGTTTCCCTGCCTCTACAGATGTTAAACAATATAAATAACATCGATTTCATTTCAATATGAAATATTCTGATAAACATAATCAATATTTGATTAACGATATATATATATATATATATATATATATATGTATGTATGTATGTATGTATATATCGTTATCTATAATTTCAACCACTAAATCAGCAATTCAACCAAACAATCATCACACGACAATCAATCATCATTTATCAATTCTAAAAATATGTTATAAAAATATAAACTAAGCAGAGTTAGTGAGATTTACTCACATTGGACGATCATCGTTAAAAACGATAACTGTCGGTTGATTAAGATAGATAATTTATTTTCTATAAAATGTAACGAGCTCCAATTCACTTCGAATCAGTTCCATCGTGTAGCCACCGTCCATACGATCCCAAAGGATCTGACCGTTCGTGATTCTGACAACGTATGACAAAGTTATTAATTTTAAAAGTCAAATCAAATATTGGCGTTATTAACATCAACCAATTATATTGATTAACCTCAAAAATCTTTGTAATTCACTGTCTCTACTGCAAATCTTTCTTCCTCGTTTCAGACCCTCCGAACCTGCTCTTCTCCTCCATATCGTAGCCGATGCTTCCACGTCAAACGATTCTCCCATTTCTCCATAAATTTTCTAATAGAAACCACCAATCTTCCCCTTTTAAAACTCTCCTTCCTACCATGCCTGAGACTAATACCTCGCGTCTCCTGAAGGAATTCCAACCTCGGCCTCAACTCACGATCCAGTAAACAACATCGACGTAAAACTCCATGCACCAACTATTTAACTTCCCGCTCCAATCTCCATCATTTCCTCACTAAAGGATCAAACTCGAATTGCATCTCCTAGCTATGACATCGGACTACTCCGCCGAGTGCACAGTAAGTCACAAACTTTAGAACCACCGAACATAAGCAAAAGCTTAACCCTTAAGTAAAAGTATAGGTTGTATGCTTACTTAACTATGAAGTTTGTGGGGTGCAAACTTTTAAGCTACAGCACATGCATGTGTTAATAGATGGGATGCCACAATAGTGTATGGTCATAAGCTAGGCTTACCTTTTTAGTTTAGGCTGCAGGGGGACGTGGTAACACTCTATAACTTAATATTGGTTTACTGTATAGGTAGATACGGCATTTTCCTTCATGGTCAAGACTCATTTAGTTAGATATAAAGGTATACTTAACAATAGGGATGAGCATGGTGCGGTTTGGTGCGGTTTTGGCTTAAAACCGCACCCGAAACCGTTAGGGTGCGGTTTCTAAAAGTAGGAACCGGACCAAAAACCGTTGATGCGGTTTCGGTTTTAAAAGTGCGGTTTCGGTTTTAAAAGTGCGGTTTCAATTCCAAAACCGTTTGACCAAAAAAAAAAGCATTGTTCCCTAACCTGCTCATACAAAACAACACCATTATATACACGCACAGGAAACTCATGTTTTACTACATACAAAATCATGCACCATACAAAAACCCACACAACAATAGCATGAACATAACGCTAGCATATATAAACGCAACCCAGTAGCAACAATCAATATTTGCCTAAAAATATAACCTGTACCAGTCTCATATTTACTTACTGAAATGCTATCAGTATTATAGTCTGGGATGGAGCCACTCCCACTATAATTCGTTATTGTAATCTTCATGTTGATTTAGTAATTAAACATGCAGATTACAATAAAGAATTGATACTTGCACGCTTGCAGCATAAAAGCAACAAAAATGAGGGCACACATCAACATACAAATGCATGCACCACTGTAAAAACACACACAATACTTCACATATGTTAATGCATGTACGCAAAAAATGCAAGGTAACATTAAAATTTATATATAAATAATATTCGGTGCGGTTTCGGTTTTGCGGTTTGAAAAAGGATAGAAACCGAAACCGGACCGTACTAATGGTGCGGTTTCATCGGTTTTGCGGTTTTACTTCAATGCGGTTTTTTAAGATGCGGTTTTCATCGGTTTTTTGTGGTTTCAGTTTGTAATCGGTTTTTCTTCTCATCCCTACTTAACAATGAAGAAAAAGCACAGACATTTAAACAAAGAGGGGATGTAAGGCTGAAAAGGTGAAACGAAGACAGAGTTGTAACGTGCGCATCTTAATAAAATATAAAGTCAAATGGTACCTCATTGCACACTACTTCATTCACGTACGAGTTGTTATAGACAAAAATAAAAATACTGTTGTAATGAGCAATGTGTCATGATCACAAAAGTATAATAATATCGACAAGTTGGCTTATTTTGTGATGTCCCAAATACTGATTTAGGGTGTAAAACACTTCAAAAATAAAAATTGCATATTTTTCGAAATAAAAATTACAGAAAAATTCTAAAAATTAAATTATAACTACGTCCAAGAAATCTCGTCCAAATTCGAAACCGATATTTAATTATAATTAAATATATCGTTATGGTTTATAATGATTCCATAGAGACTATTTTAAAATTTGGACATAACTAAAAATCTACACAACGAAATATCGATTTTTCTCTTTCATTAGAAAAATATACTTCACCGTCTCCGAATGTTTCTTGTTTCATAGAAATCCGACTTAAAACGGATTTTGTATATTTGTTTAAAGTTCGAATCGCTAAATTACGAACTGCCATGCCATTTCGAGCTCAATTATAATTATATTATAATAATACGTTCAGCTGACATTTAAAAGTAAATTGTTTAATATAATTCAATTCTAAACTGAATTATATCTTATAAATAATCCAATTCACACAATATTGTGAATTCAACTTAATTTCGAATATTTCAGAATTAAACATATTATTATATTATTTATATTAATTAAATATTCAATATTATTTAATTAAACAACCATTTAAATTTCTAAATCACTATTTATATAATTAAATAAACTAATTATTATACCCTAAAAATACAGGATGTTACAACAACGGTAGAAAATTCAAAATGCGGGCACTTCAGTTAAAATAAGAATTTTACAATGTAACATTGATCTATCCATATAGATGAATCAGAAACTAAATTTGCAATTGTTGATTTTGTATACGGTTATGTTATGTGACTAGCGTATTTGTATACCCAATTGAATTTTATACCCTTTTTGTTAACATGAATATCATGCAAATATTGATATTTTCATATTTTTATGATTTATTTGACACATCAACACTTAATAGTTTACCGAATTTAATTATATTTTTAAAATTCATGATTAACTCTAGTATATGAAGTCAAATATAAAATTTTGGAAGGGAATCGAGACACCTCGATAAAAGGTTGAAAGAATTTTAAAATTAAGGTTTTCTATTGTTAAAAAAACAAAATTTTGTGATGCACAATGAATTTATCGATACTTTTTGATATTTATCTACTATTATTTATTGTATTATTTTAGAATTCAAATTTGTACTTAATCTCACATTTTTATAATCGTTTTTTTTATTTTCTTTGCAGAAATGTTTTTTTGCCAAAGTGAAATTATTTTCCATTTTTACAGCAAATATTTAGAGAATTTCTAGTTCTAGTATTTTTAAACATGTTTTCAGAAATAACATATGTGTATTTCGAAATTTAAAGAGCATATTTCAGAAATGTTCTTTATTATTTATGTTATCGTATGTCATGTGACTTACGTATTCCAGTTTAATGAAAATGCAATTTTATCTATTTTACTGATATGGTTATGATGTATATTATTGAGATTTTCATATTGTCATTAGTTACCGAACCAATGAATATCACTTAATTATGGTTATCTAACTATTTTAAACTGAAGATTACATAATTAATTAAAAATATAGACTAAAACCTAAAACATAGGAGAAAGTGAGGTGGTTTTGTAAATAACTGCGGTAGTTTTAAATATGGGCATCTTAAGTGAAATATAAATTTGACAATATATTTTACCATTTGAAATACAATATTTTATTTTAAACAATAAATGAATACAAAATTAAAGTTGTTTTTTTCTTCAGTTTGGGCACTTATACATAAATTTGGATAGTAAGGCATACTATCCTTACAAAAAGGCCTGACATCTTGCTCCTATGCTCTAAGCAGCTAAGACAAGGATGCTTGTCTGAACTTACTATTGTTATATATGCGTTTTATATATCGTAACTGAATAAAAAATAAATTTTATTATTCTTGTTCGCACAATAGTTGTATACATACTAAATTTTTTTTTTTTTTAATTTCTATAACGAAAGTTAATAAATATTAGTTGATTAAATGTATTCAAAGTGTTATATTTTTTATTATGTACTTAAAATAAATACAAGGATCTGAATATAAAATGTTTGAAGCTAGTCGATGAGAAAATAATACAAGTTTTAAATGTATACATACATACATACATATATATGTGTGTGTGTGTGTGTGTGTATGTGTGTGTGTGTGATATTGTAAACTAATGAGATGTTTAGCTAAATAATCTAATTGACAAATCAAAGATTCAAATAGTAAATATCAAGAGATAATTAAGCAGAAGAAGAGAACTCCTAGAATCAAGAAAAGAGCATGAAATTCTTCTGTTTTACTTTTATTTAATAGATAGATAGCTCAGTTTCTATGGCAACAAATTGAAAGTTTGCCTATATTTTAGTAGACTGCATACCTAAAATCCGCACAAATTGTTCTGTCCCCATTTTAAGTGTCCCCTGTGTCCCACCCAATTAGAGCCTGTTGATTTCCACCTTTTACAATTAAACCCCTGAATTGTTCGGGGGCTTAAATGCAAAACAGCGGAAATCAGGGGATCTGATTGGAGGGACATGGGGGGACAGTGGGAATGGGGATATAACACAATCCACAATCTGTTTTTCAATTTTATAGTGTATAATATGATGATCCTAACAATAACTAAATTTTCCACAAGTCTAACAGCTAATTGCATCAAATATTGTACCGATAACTTAACCTAACCTAACACTGTTATTTTTTTTAGAAAAAACACTAAAATAGAAATTGAGCTTAAAAATGGAGAAGAAACTAAAAAAAGTCAAAAATAATAATTTAAATCTTCAAGTAAAATAAAAAACAGGATTGGAGATTTCACAGCTAGAGTATCATTTAACTTCCCGTAGTACATACTAAAAAATCAGTAAATCTCATCACTACAATTGATAGCCATGCCAAATTAGTAAACATGATAACTATGGAAAAATAATAAAACATTTGTGCACGCATTTACGCATCCTTGAATAGTTTGATTTTGCATCTGCACTCATAAATAAACGAATTCTGGAATCAAATCCCCTATACCGAAAATCCTCTGTCCTCTGTATCCAACCAATCATGACCCTCTGATTTTCACTTTTTGCAATTAAGCTCTCTTTCTGACTTAATTGCAAAAAAGTGAAAAAAAATATGGTTATGATTGATTGGATACAGGGAGATAGATAATTTAGATATAGAGAATTTGCTCTCCCTCTATTGTTGTTGCTGAAATCTATACAGACCATATAGGTATAGCCTCCTTCAAATACATGAGTGCAAACTAATAACTCATCCACGGTGCATTTGAGCTTCTAAGGTTGCCTTCCGCTCCTACTAAATGGTTTAGACCAACTACTCATATCAGGATTGGTAACACAGCTCTGTAATGCCATATGGTTTCTATTCTACTTCTGGCCAATTCGCAGAGGTGATGAATTATCAAACATCAAATATTAGTTTTGACAAAAACAAATGTAATTACCTTTTTAATCAAAGGATGATTTGTTTTATATTCTTCTGAATTTTTAAGTTCTAATTTACTTGTCTTTTGTCCAAAGTTTAACTTGTTTACTTGTATCATACTAAAATGTAAACAAAAAGATTAGAGGTGAAAAAAACATACTTAATCCTATCATTCAAAAATAAATTTATCCAATGGCGGACCTAGGAATTAATAGAAGGGTGGGCTGACATTATTTCTTTTTCTTCGAGACATGAGAAATCTAAGTATTAGGATTTTTTTCTCGTTTCGACTAATAGTTTTGGTCAAGGTTTGAAACTCCGTTTTTTCGGTTTCATTCCGGAAATTTCGGAAATTCCGCTTTGTTTCCATTATATGAGTTACGGTATCGTTGGTATCTTTTCTGGATACATATGTGGATTATTACATTTTATTTATGCAAAATATAAGACAAACCAAGAGAAATAAACAATTTTTTTGAAATAATAATAGTAAAACAGGAAAGATCGGTATGTTTCCCAATTCTGAATCGGTCATTTCATTCAAATCCAAGTATCACTGCTGTTTTGGACATTGTTCTTTGCTTTAGTGCAAATTTGCCCAAAAGAAAACTCAAGAATCCATAAAAATTTATGAGGTGACAACCACTTCTTCCAAATATGGACGTCTTAGGTCCGATCTAATTGGGAAAATTAGCAAAAGAAGTAAATAAGTTGAAATTTGTGCTTGGATGAGTTCGATGTTCGATTCAACTGTCGTTCAGAAGTAAAAGAGAGCAAATTTTATTGTACTTTTTGAGAATAAGCGTATTCTGATTTAGGACGAGAATCTGAAACCCTAATTTTATTGGTTTCCTAAGAGAAATAAACTTAAATATGAGACAAACCAAGAGAAATAAACCTTTTGTCTTCCTATTAGCAGTTTACAAATGGGAATGAACATTGTATCACACTGTATCCTTCTTCGAGACTAATTCTTCAAAATCAAAACCCAAATACAATACAAACCACACTGATTTTCTTCTCGACTTTATTCTTCCTCGCGACCGCAGCTTTCTTCTAACCAAATATTCTAATTGACGTGAAACCCTAGACTGAATAGCTCGTCACCTCCCTTTCCGTTCACAGTCTCGTCTTCCCTCTTTGATTCTATGCCCCTTTCTTTCCCTCTCTGTATCCCATTCCTTCCAGCTTCATAATCACGATGGAGTCATTGAAAGAAGAAAAGTAAACGTATGCAGGCTTCATTCACTGTGACTGGGCCAGGTAATCAATTTTTGGGGTTTTTCCACTCTGGGCTGCAGCACAGCTGTGCCCAGGGATGGGTCCTCCCTTGAATTTATCTATCATTGTTCACAATTTAGGATTATGAAAAATGACTAAATGTACATATTAAAATGATAAAGATAAAATCAGTGCTTTAGCAAAAGGGTACATCTTTTCTTTTGCTCAAAGGCATATGTAGATAAAGTGATCACATGAAAGTATTTTAGTAAAATTAAAATGCCAAACAAAAATAATACAATAACATAAATTTATCTAATAATTTCTTTGAAAGCTATACTATATAATTTATTTAAGTTTAATTTATTTCACCTAATGAGTAGAAAATTTATCCTTTTGTTTAAATGAAATTTTATTGATTTCTTATCATGCTTGATTTATTCATTAATTTTTCATAGCTTAGTTTGTTTACCTTTTTGTCTAAAATCTGAATGCAAATATAAAGATCAAATGCACATGCTTATATATGTGTGTGTGTGTGTGCACGCGCGCACACGTGTATGTATTTTTTCTTTTTTTTCGAAAATTGGTAGTCTTTATTAATTACCAGCCATATAATTCATGTATACGCCTGGTCTAAACCTTGCAACCCTCTACTAGGTACCTTGCAAATAAAAAGAGCACATATACATGAATTTATTGACATTACATTGATAATTATATATATCAAGTACAATGAAATTCAAATGACATTTCAAATAAAAAAGTCTCGTCGCTCTCCTTCTATTCTATCTGCATTAGCTATTCATCATCCAGTGTCATGGAGATCGACTCCCTAACGACCCAAAATCTTGATATTTCTCCCAGTTCTCTCAAATGTGTTGCCATTATGTCGAACAAGGCAAGCCACTTCTTTGACAATCTGTTTCAATTTAATATATTTTTTCTTGTTTGAAAATATTTGAGTTTTTTGTTCTTGCCAAATTAAATAAATTGTGGTTGTAATGGACTCGAAAGTGATGTCTTAAATCTGATCTTTCATTTTATATGTTAAAATTAGCAATGACAACTCTTCATCTAGTAAGTTGGTAGAGGGTTGGAGACCGAGTTTCAATTTAATAGAGCACCAAATTTAGGAGGGTGTAATCACAGCTGAAAAATAAATGAGAGGCTGAATCCAAATCTTTATCACACAGAGGACACAATGTGTTTGATAAAATACCAAAAGATGACAGCCGAGATTTTGTGTTTAGGTGATCCAACAAATCTAGGTAGGTTATAAACGGCATACGACTATTATATTTTGGGTTCGAAACAACTCTGTAGTGAGGCTTAAATATATCTGGATCTCGAATTTTGGCCCATGCCTTCGAAACTATATTTTTGTCACCATCACACCATTCATAAAAATCAGAAGCACGGGAAGGTTGCGTTATCACCTGATGTATTTCTGTAGTCACTTCCCTTGTAGCAGGGTGAACAGAGGGAAGTAATCTCTCCCCTTGTATGATTGAAGCTATGGTATCTTCTTTATGTCCAATAGTGAACAACCTATGAATGCCTAGGATGTCCACCAAGCATCGACGGTTTACCCAAGGGTCGAACCATAGAGAAGTACTTGAACCTATCGAGATAGCACGGTTAAAGAATTGTTTACCAGTCGATCGTAGGCAAAGAATGGACTTCCAAGTACTTGAAGCATTATTGTCTATACTCATACTCCAAAATTGTTTCCCAATACAATATTTACTTGTCATCCATTTAGTCCATAGATTGTCTCGAGATAGGAAGTTCTGCATTAGTTTAAGTACCGCTGCTTTTTTCAAATGCAGAAATATTTAAGGCCAACTCCTCCTTCCATTTTGGGTTTGCATAAGGTCTTCCAAGCTACCTTATTTTTACTGTATCCCCAAAAGATATCAGCACAAAGAGTATTTAGTTTGTCTAATATGTGTGTGTGTATATGTGTGTGTGTATATAGAGAGAGAGAGCAGCGCTCTGGGGTACCCTTGTTTTGTAGCACCCCTACCCTACGTGAGCTGCACTAATCCAAATCCAACAAGATTTTGTACATATTCAATCCACATATATGTTATCACATATCCAAAATTTGAGCTCATTCTGACATTCGTTGAATAATACATTTGATGTTTAAATGTAATGGTTCGAATAAATGTCTAAACGGTGAATAATTTGGCTAAGATTTTGAAAATGTTAAGAATGTCAGAACGAACTTAAATTTTGGATAGATGATAATATATATGTGGACCGAACGTCTACAAAATCTTGTTGGATTTGGATTAGTGTAGTTCATGGTAGAATAAGGGTGTTAAAGGGGTGTTGAAGAACAGGGATGCCCCTGTACGCTCCTTGTACACACACACACACACACGCACAAACACACACACACACATACACACACACACATACACACACACACATACACACACACACACACACATATATATGCAAACACATAATTTTGATAAAATTTATTCATCCATTTTATTTAATAGCCAAAGAACAAAGCTTCACATTTTTCACAAAAAGGCACATAAATTTACTTATCTTTCTCCTAAGTTAGATTTATCTTTTGTTAAAGCTAAAGTTATTTCTCTTTTCTTCAAATTCAGATAAAAGAATCAAATAAACAGGTCTTAAAAGAAGAAAAATACCAAAGCATAATTTTGACATAAAGAAAGTTTATATTTTTGTTTAAAAGCTAAGGTGGTGTTCGGTTTATTTTTTGTTTTGTATTTTGAGTTTTCTCACTACAAGAAAAAGCTGATTTTGCAGCAGCCAAATCCGCTGCCAATCCGTCGCTATATTTTTGCGACGGATTTTGTCGTAAGTTTTCTGACAATTTACCAATACTAATTATATAACAAAAATATAATTTTATTTATTAATTTACTTTTGATTTATTTACCGACCATTTACCGATGGATAAGTAAATTATAATAAATTATTATTTATAAAAACATTGGTAAACCCTTGCTAATCGCCAAGGGATTAGCGACAGATAGCTTTCTATTTTTGTCAGTAATCTGTTGCTAATCTCTTTCTGATCTATCAATAAATATATTTTTGGTTCTCTCCATCAGTATTACGATCTAATATTATTCAACTATAGATACTGATAAAAACAGCTAGCCAAAAAATAATATAAATTTACAATCCATATATAAATAATACTATATCATAAGCAATAACACAACAAGGATTATATTAATATCACATGAAAAAAACATCCACAATACTTCATTTTGTACACTTAGATGAATTATAAAAAATAAATTTGTTCAACTGGTACGAACGTTAAACCACATACAAACAAATATCATCCACAGCATACTAAAACCACATAACTACCAAAATAACAAATATATCATCCATAATTGTACTACAACCACATTACTACAAAATAAGTTCTAACATACAAACAAGTTGCGCAATTGACAATGGTGAAGGCGCAAGCGAATGAGAAATCGGAGACGAAGGCAAACGTGAAACTCTATCTGAAATAAACTTGCTCTTTTATGATAGGATTAATTTTCAATAATAATCCGAAGTTTAATATGTCTTCCCATAATAATCTCAAGTTTGGATTATTTCGGAATATTCCGAGGTTTAGGGGGTGTCTTTCCATATTAATTCCATTTACTTGTGTCTTCCTATATTAATCCGAAGTTTGCGGGTGTCTTCCCATATTGATCCCAAAATAACACGTCAAGAGTCATAGGGATCAATATGGGAAGACACCCCCAAACTTCGGATTATTTAGAAATAATCCAAACTTGGGATTATTATAGGAGGACACAATAAACTTCGGATTATTCTTGACAATTAATCCTTTATGATATTTGGTATCCTTTCTATCTGAAATTCTTATAAGTGTGCATAATAATGAGTTTAAAGTGTACAATATGGATAAAACATGGGTATGAAATTTCTGAGTGGTGGCTTACCTGTTAAAATCTCAAAATTGTTTTATGTCCTTTTTTTTAGTTGTGCTAGACATCTCAAAAGCTTATGCATAGTACAAAGGTAACATACTTTTAACCATGGGTGTGATAATATACATTTTGCATGTATCAAAAGTAGAACACGTCAAAAAATTATGTTATACCTATACATAATATTATAATAAATTGATTTAATCATCTAACACTAAACTTGCATTCCTGACAGCGTTGATGCTGAAGTACTAGCACCTTCACATCAACATTCCACAATTTAATAAAATCGAAAACAGAACTTATATGCATCCTGAAGTCATGCGAAAACATTTGATACAACTTTAGTGGAAAATCTAGTGTTAAAAGTCCTTATTTTCTGAAAAAATCATGATAGTGGTCTGATAAACAGAAAGTACCTTACACGCCTAGCTTCTTGACTTACCTTAAAAGTTCATCCAAATAGATCTAACCAAAACAAAATGAATTTGATAAAGTCCTTATTTTCTAGACTTGCCTACGTTCTTGATGTGTGCTATAGATTAGAGAACTTTTGGGCTTCTCTTTAATCTAATCACATGAACCCTTTATTTTTTTAAATGTTCCATATTCTTAACTTTGTTACAAACTAACTTGCTTAATTGTTAAATCCTTAAAACACTTCTTCTCCAGTGGTGCACCATTTAATGAGTTTGTTTCAAAAACGTGGGTCATGTTTTGCAAAGAGCATGATGAACAAGCAACTATAATAGCGCAAAGAGGTAGAACAGATACTACTGATAAACAGAACAAATTTAAACAAACGAACATAGAAGAGAATGTTAACCCGAGTAAAACCACGTAAATTGTGGTGATGGGAGGCTAGAAAATGGAATTATTGGAGGCAACAACATGTTCATATGATTGATCTGAACTAATCGATCTCTAGCATGGATTATTACATTTGTTGCAATAAAAACATATGAAGAAAAAGTCTGTATACAAGTTGAAATACATTATTTTGATTGACCATTCACAAAAGAATAACAACTTGTTTAACTATTCTTTCTTGCTATTAACTCGAACAGTAAATAAACAATAACATGTTTAATTAAGATACATGAGAAGTAGTTTCCTGGGGCTACATAGTATAGTATAGTAGGGCTGGAAATTTTTAACATATTACCATTTATCAGCCATTACCAACCGCTACCAACTAAAGTAGTACCGAACAATCGGTAACCAATTTGATTGGTATATTATGCCAAACCACATAAAAATATGCGATACGGTAATGGTAATTGAGCATTGAAAATGGTAATTACCAAACCTACCACATATATGTTTATTACATAACGATTTTTTTTTCAATATGCAATGATTTAATAAAATACCTAGAAAAACACTATTATGATACAAGATTGAATGCAATTTTTATTATATACCTTAGAAATGGTATAATTTAAATGATATTTTTGTTCATCCATAAAGTTTTCGTGCATGTTTGACTATGTAAAATAAGATATATGAAAAATAATATAATAACAAAAAAAAATTAATATTTAATATTTTAACGTGAAATATTGTAAACAAAAAGATCTCATACTAGTGAACGGTAAAAACTTATTACTGGCCTTTACCAACCATAAACCGAACTATTGGTAACCGATTTTTCTGGTTGGTAATGGTATGATTTTTCTATTACCATATAAAGTCGGTACGGTAATGGTTTTGAGTACAAAGTTCCGGTACCGAACCAATTCCACCCCTATAGTATAGTCATAGAAAACAGGAATTAACTGCTCTCCATCCTGCACAGTAACCACCATAAATTTTCATCATAATTCCATTTCAAATTACAAAAGTAAACTGTGGTTTTAAGTGTATTTGGTGACAAATTTTCTATACAATAGTTCCTGCTTAATATATCAAGATAAAAAGAAATGATTTACTTCTTTTGCGTTTATCAGGAAAAGTTCGTAAAAAAAATTGAAATTACCCAGTGACTCAAAGCTAGAGGTAACGCCAAAGTTGTAATGCTAAAAGCAAGTAACTAAGCTTATGTGCGAATATCAAGTTAGTAATCTCATATGGAAGATATGATGTTTGATTCTTCAAAGTCAAAAAGGTATATTGAAGCATTAAAATTGAAATCCATTCCCTCATCCCCTTTTGTTTTAGGGGTAAGTAAGTTTATATTTTTAACTATATATTCTAATATTTTGTTCCTCCAATCTATTTTTCAAGAAATAATAAGACATTAGTTTTTTTTAATATACAATAGTAAGTTACAATGTTAGCATACTACCAAAAATGAACTTTGTTTTATGATAAGATTTCAAGCACCATTCAAAGCAGCTACCTAAAACCATTAAAACTAAGAATGGACTCTAAGATATCGCATAACAAATTCAGAATCTACACAATAACTCTCAACGAAAAAAGGAAACAAAGCTTAACTCAATGAAAATAGTTTAGAAGTTCATAAAATATAATTTCAAATCAAATTACCATTTTACTAAACAAAATTTTCATAATAAATATTCTACATAATTATTTTAACAATTTCCCCAATAATAACCATTTACAATCAAAAAATGATGAAAGAATAAGAATTTGTACTACCACACACCACTAACCTTTCTATCAACTGGCACAAGTTCTTTATACCATAAATAATTTGTTTTAATAATACCATATACCTCTTAAATTAAAATAAGCAGCTATTTTATCGAACCTTGTTTAAGTTGCAACCACATGTTATTTGCAGTAAATGAAATTATTTGGACAACATGCACAGCCAAGGTGCAAACAAAAGCCATGAATTTGCAGTAAAGCAACATCACACGTGGGATCATCCTACTATGTGAGAACTATCTATGAACACCTAACTTATACCACGCAAACTAAATAAAATATAACTAACATGATCACTGCAGCTAGCACCCCTTTTAACATCAAAGTAAATTCCACAATAACATGAAGGGTCCGTTTGATTTTGAATGCGAAGGGGAATTTGAAAGGGGTATCTGAAGGGGAATTATTACGAACGGGAAATTGTATTTTTTTTTTATGAAAGAGGCATATTGGAAGAGGCATATTTATTATTTTATTGATTTTGTATTTGTGTTTATTGTTGATTTATTGAATTATAATACAAATTGAAGAATACAAATTGCAGAATTTAAATTCATAATTCAAACACCATTACAGCACAATTGTAGAATACATAAAAAATTACAGCAATACATAAAAAACTACAGAGATCCATTCCTCATGTGACGATCCCAAAACCCTGTACGACGGTGTTAAGGATAATCATTGAAATATAACACATTAATCATCATTAGCAGAATATAGATAATAGCATAAGCAGGAAATAGAATAATTTACATAAAAATGATAGCGGAATCATACATATCACAACATCAGAGAGCACAGTGTAGGATACAACTTAGTGCATAAAAGTACATGATCAGTCTACATCGCCATAAGCAGTACATATACATAGAGAGTACATAAAAGAAATATCAGTCTATATCGCCATAGGCGGAATCATCTACATAGATAATAATGGACGAAAAATCAATAGTCATCACTGTGAAGTCAAGCCTCGCCATGAGCCAAAAGATGCACTCCTGCTGCAGTGCAAAGCCAAAATATGTCCAGCTACCTGATACTAGGCCGCCCGTGTGAAAATAAGGGCACCCGAATTTGCAAGGTGAAACAAACTACGAGTCAGTCATGGGACTGGTATGAGAAATCTACCTAACTAATTAAACAACAATAATAAGGCAAATCATAGGACCACGCCACTTTCGCGGAATGGGTTTACTCCAATAATTGCTAGTGCATGAAATAAAGTAAATTATTAAATCATCGCAATGCTTTTTATAAAAATGAAGCCATTATAAGACTCAGGTCCCATCACACAATGCAACGCAAAACGGAGGATAGAATTTTACCTTATAATGGCCCAGAAATGCTTGATACATATAAAACAAAAGTGTTTGATATTATTACTAGTGCATATATGTTTCAAAAGCAAATTCAATCATAAATATCAATCATAGACGGCATAAGTGACCCATACCACTATGTCGCCGTACTAGTAATACAATCAAGTCCGCAATTTTGTATTGGAAATTTGATTCCATCATGAGTCAAGGCAAGGGGCAAGTTCCTCTCCGTTCGAGACACTCTAGCAAATATCTCGGGACCACACACAGCGATCCTTGGATCTTCAGGGTCGGTCTTCTCTTACTTTTGAGGATTAGTTATTCCTGAACACACGTTTCCCGGTCCTATAGGACCTATAACCGAGGCGACTTGCATTCCAACAACCACACAGGTAAAATAATATATAAATGTCAGGGCTGGTAGGTCACTGACATCACCCATAGCTAGAAGGAAACGCCGTGTTCTCCCTACAGTCACTATCCCGTTTTTGACTCATACCGAGGTGTGAGGCTCGCAAATCAACGCTATACACAAAGCTACGCCACATAGGCCATGCTTTGATCATCAACTACAAGACTTTGCTTTTTCAACAGAAGCCTTGATCATCTGCCACTTAGGCGTGCCACACAGGCAATTCACTCCATGTGACCGATTTCTATCGATATATAACCTCTGAGCTCGTACGTCTCAGAGAAGGGCGTTAAGCAAGAGAATAAATTCTCCACCGCCAAACAGATATATATTTAATAGAGATCAATCAGCACAGAACAAAATCCAATGTCAGACACACGGTTCATTTATAAGTTCGTTCTAGGTTTGAACGAAGCCGGAGGCACAATATTCCTCGTTTATCCGTACAATCAACAAATACGTCCGGACGGCTACCACTTCAGCTCCTTCAAGGTAGATACTCCAATAATGAGCATCAGTAACGCCCATCCATCCAATGTGAAGATCGTCGGTCTTGAACTGTCTTCAACTCTTCGACTTCTAACCGTCGATCAATTATTTGAAATGAGAATTAACTCGACCTTTTCAAATAATTCACGTATATTTAGATTTTCAAATCAATTCTTCACATGGTTAAATTATTCGACAATCACATTTCAGTTCATTAGTATAATTTTCATGTCAAACACATTCAACCATCAAATTTCAAGTAAACCAAGCAGAATCGGTTTATTTCCATTCTATATCGTATATAATATTTTATAACGATATATCGCCATTTTTATTTATTAAAAAATGGCCTTATTTAATTAAACGACGTTTTAGGTCGTGCCGAGGCACTGGCGCTGTTTTTCCCTAAATTTGTTTTACACATATCTGAAAATTTAACCATTGGATCTCAACAAAGTTTATACCGTTGGGAAGATATTCTCAAAGCGAACCCAATGGTTCCAGTTTCGTGAAAATCCGATGGTCGGATCTTTCGATATAATTGTTTGAAGTTACGATTTTAAAACGCGAACTGCAGGGGCTCGATTCGTTTTATTTAATATATATATATATATATAATTTATTCGACGATTTCAATATCGTTTTCACTTCTAATATTTCACTAACTCCTTTAAATTTTGAAAATTTTCGCCATAACCTCCTTTGTACGGGAAGGGGTTTGGAAATTTATTGGGTCGTATTAGGTACCCAATAAATCCTAATAAGCATGCACATATTTATAGTGATATATTCTGGTGTCCACAGGGGAGTGTGTATAGATCATAACTCCAGAGAATAAATTCTCGTCACCCTATAAATGATTTTTGTGCCTTAATGACCGGAGAGACGTGTTTATTGTCATTTCCAGAACCGTGTGGGGTTTTTATTAATCTGGCAATTTACTGTTATAATTAATATAGTCCAGATCAGTCATCAATTCAACCTGTAATATATAGTCATCGCCATACAAGCCTCTCGCTCATATGGTAATTCTTCAACCTCGTCACACAAGCTCCAAATGCTTATGTGGGATATGATGAAGTATGCCTATCTCCAAGAAGTATGCCATGTAGTGTAGTTCAAAATTAATTGTTACTATCCTATGGCGACGTTTATTACTACACACAGAACAACCAGCACTCCGCATCCAATGGCATTCAGAGGAGTTGATATAATAATAAAATTACGCATCCAACTCATTAAGGTTTACCTATTTGTCGGGCACGCAAATAAATTCTTCACTCAACAGCTAATCCATTTTCCTGTTCAACACATGTATGTATATATGTGCAAAACTAAGCTAAAAATAATATTTCTAGTGAACAAAGGTTTATTTCCATATATGGTTATTTTCAACACTTCCTATACATGTTAAAAATAATATTTTCAACCCACACACATTTATTTGAACAAGTGGTTATTTTTAACACTTCACGTTTCGCATAAAAATGATACTTTTAGCGAACAAAAATATATTTCAACACATGACTATTTTATTTAGTTTGCCTACATGTTAAAAATAATGTTCATAGCAAACAAATATTTGTTTCAACACTTGTATATTTTTAGCAAGTCGTTTACATGATAAAAATGATATTTTTATCGTCAAATATATTTATTCAACACATGAACATTTTTAGCACTTCATATTCATAATAAAAATGTAAATTTTATTGTTCAATCTATATATTCAACACATGAATATTATCCACTTCACACATATGATAAAAATATGATTTTTATCATTCTAATCCTTTATTCAACACATGAATAATTTCTATAGTTTATGTATATAATAAAAAAGTTATTTTTAATGTTAAAACAATTTATTTAAAACACGATTAGTTTATATAGTTTAGATATGTGATAATATGTTATTTTTATTTCTCAAATAATTTTATTCATCACATGAATTTCTATTCAACACATGAATAAAGTTTCAACACATGAAATTAATTCTAACACATGAATATTATTGAAAATTTCGGCAGCATAACGGCAATGTATTTAAAACCGGCACCGTCCCGAGTACGGCTTCTCGCACTACCTTAAAACCTCGCGGTCTTTGACAATGGGGATTTCATACATCTAATTCGCATGCAGGCGAGTATGTTTTTCTTTTCCATAATTTATTCTAATTTTGTTCCAATCACAAATGGGTATTTTTCAACCAAAATGGTATTTTTCAACCACAATCCAAACAATATCAACCACAAACAATCTTATCAACCATTCGCATAATTCACCAAATTTTTCATGCCAATTCACAATCAATAAATATCGCCCATGGTTTGTGGACGAGGGGAGTATATATATATTCGTATATAAATATATTTTATTTCCATTCCAACACACATATGATTTAACAATGCATGTATAATTCATACATCGCTCATATCACTTATACAACGCATATACATGAGGCATACAACACGTATATAATTTATTTTTCGCTTATATAACTTATACAACACATTTCCATTCACATTTCAGTTTAGAAATCTCACACTGGTTTGTTTCTTTGCTAAAAATCGTAGCATGCTCAGAAAAAACCATGGACACTTCTAGAATGTAGAGAGCGTCGACACGGTCTCGATGTTTCCTGTTTCATCGAATTTCGTTAACACATGATAAAGATATGATTTTTCAAAGTTTGCAACACTTAAAAGTGTTATATTCAGTTTAAATATAATAAAGGCCGCACCATTTTTTGAACCATCGAAACTAGGTTTTGAATTTTCACGAAATCCATAGCATGATAGGAGGATCGGCTTATACCACGTCGAAGAGGAAGGAGAGGGGTTTCCGCGCCTGGTGGTCACCGCCAGTTCGATCGCCTCTGGCGATGGTGGCAGCGACGGAAAGGTTGGAACTTTGGGGAGTTCGTTCTCCTCGATGGCGCAGCGATAGGGGGCCTAACAGGTATTAATTTGAAGAGGAGGAGGAGAGCTACAAAAAGTTGAACTGTGGCATGGTCAGATTCTCGGTGGATTGGTCGGAAAATGGATGGGAGGTGGGGGAGGGTTCCGCCATCGATATCGAGTAACGGAGGGGGGGTTTGATATTTTTAATAAATTAATTTATGAAGGAAAATTCTGATTGGCCGGAATATATATATTTCAAAAATTAGGGTTTTCACAAATGAACTCCTTTTCAAACCCAAGGACTGTCGCCCCTAGCTAAATACCCCTATCCCGAACACAATGGGATATGTTTCGTAGGCCCATTCAACTGTTACAGTCAGTTATTCTTCAAATTAAAATGTAAAACATTCAATATTCGATTTGAACATACATTTCAATTTGCCGAGGCCACAAACTGATTCGAAAAATTCTAGAAAAATAAACCTAGCTATGTTTTTTTGCTACGATCCCAACAAAACCAGTTTCATCGAATTTTGAGACCGTTTGAAAAATGGCCATTTTCTGGTCGATCCAATTTAACAGAAATCAACCAAACGCGTTTTCTTTTTCCACGCTCACATACTAGTTTCAAAAATTATGAAATTTGAAACTTAGCAATAATTTGACATCCCGGATCCAAAAAAAATGGTTTCGTCGAATTCCGAGGTCGTTTGCAAAATGTCTATTTTCAAGGGCTATATATTCTCTATAGCGACCTTTCTGAAAATTCATTTAGCCATAACTTTTGATTCCCGCTATGAAACATCGATTTTTCAGATTCGTTAGAAAGATATTCATAAACAGATTTAAATATTTTTGTTTTCACCAAAATCCATTCTACTTTGCACCCGGTACAGTCAGTCAAATTTTGAATTCAAATTTTCAAACGGCCGCACCATTTCTACCTCTTTATTTTATTGAAATATTCTATTTCAATTACTCAAATTTCTTTAAAATAACCAACTAAATTTTTTTAAACTGGCTTGTATTTTCCGGATTGTTACAATCTCCCCCAATTAAAACTGCTCGTCCCCGAAAAGGAAACAACAGTACAGTACGAAAAAAAAATGGAAATGCAAAGTATTGTAAAGGTACCTTGCACCAGAGTTAGTCAGAGATGTCCACTCTGCACTTGGGGTAAGCTTGCTTAATGCTTTCCTCAGTCTCCCAAGTACAGTCTCTAGGATCACTACTCCACTGCACTTTAACTAAATGAACCTTCTTGCTCCTTAGCTCTTTAGTTTCTTTGCCAACAATTTTTAACGTCTCTCTTCTGACTGCTAATTCTGGAGAAATTTCCAAGTCCTGTTGCACTGCTTCTTCTACAACAAGATCTGGATCATGCACATGTCTTCTAAGTTGAGATACGTGAGACACATTATGCACTCCAGGCAACCAATCAGGTAATTGAACCTATAAGCAAGAGTTCCAATTCGTTCAGGTATCAGAAAGAGACCAATAAATCTGGGTGCCAACTTCCCAGTTTTACCGAATCGGATTACTCCTCTCATCGGAGAAACTTTCAAATAAACATAATCACCAACAACGAATGCCAAATCTCTTCTTCTAGAGTCCGCATAACTTTTCTGTCGGCTTTGCGCGGTTTTCAATCGTTTCTTGATGAAATCGACTTTATCTGATGCTTCTCGAATCATATCGGGTCCCAACACAAGTTTGTTGCTAGGTTCTACCTAACATGTGGGAGATCTTCATAGTCTACCGTATAATGCTTCAAATGGCGACATTTTCAAACTTGCTTGATAGCTGTTGTTATATGAGAATTCTGCCAAATGCAAGTGATCTTCCCACGACCCGCCAAAATCAATAATACAAGCCCGCAGTAAATCTTCTAGAATTCTGTTCACCCGCTCAGTTTGGCCATCTGTTTGAGGGTGATAAGCGGTGCTCAGGTTTAGTTTTGTTCCCAATTCGGTTTGGAATGCCTCCCAGAATTTTCTAGCAAATATTGGGTCTCTATCACTGACTACGCGGATGGGAACTCCATATAGCTTAATAATTTCTTTAAAATAAATCTGTGCTAGACTTTGGGCGGTTCTATTGGATCTGACAGGTATGAAATGGGCGGTCTTCGTGAAGCGATCTATGATCACCCAAATACTGTCATTACCTTTCTTGGTTCGGGGCAAACCATCTATGAAATCCATGGAAATCTGTTCCCACTTCCAACCTGGAACTTCCAACGGTTGCAACAATCCGGCCAGGTTTTGTTGGTCACTTTTGACTAGTTGGCAAGTAGGGCACCTGCTAACATATATAGAAATGTCCCTCTTCATCGCCTTCCACCAGAAAGTGCGCTTGATATCGTTGTAAATTTTGCTCACTCCAGGATGAATGCAAAGTTGGGAATTATGGCATTCATTAAGCACCTCTCTTTTGAGCTCAGGGATGTCGGGAACACAAATTCTTCCATTTAGTCTCAGAACTCCCTCACTATCCACTTGGAAACTGGAGTTTTCGCCTTTTTGAATTCTTTTGATCATCTCTTTAACAAAATTGTCGTTTTTCTGTAGAATAGAGATCTTGTCATTCAATGAAGACGTAACGATAAAACTGGCGATGATTTCATTCTTTCTACTGAGCGCATCAGCTACTACATTAGCCTTTCCCGTCGTACACAGGATATCTAGATCATGCACTGCGAGAAATTCTAGCCAACGCTGCTGTCTCAAGTTCAGATCTTTCTGGGTGAACAAATAGTTCAATGATTGATGATCTGTAAACAATTCGAATTTCTCACCCAATAATTAATGCCTCCAGATTTTCAAAGCAAAAACGATGGCTAGCAACTCAAGATCATGAGTTACATAATTCTTCTCATGCGGTTTCAGCTGGTGGCTTGCGTTAGCGACTACTTGGCCTCTTTGCATTAATACTGCACCAAGACCTCTAATAGAAGCATCCGTCCAAATCGTCAAATCTTGATTGCCATCGATAATGGTTAATACTGGAGCAATTGTCAATTTTGATTTCAATTCCTGAAAAGCTTCCTTACAGTCGGAAGTCCACTTAAATTTCTCATACTTCTTTGTAAGCTTCGTTAATGGATCGGATATCTTCGAAAAATCCTTAATGAATTTTCGATAATAACTGGCCAACCCCATAAAACTTCGGACCTCTGTGGGTGTAGTAGGCTATTTCTAGTCTTGAATTGCTGTAATTTTGCTCGGATCTACAGAAATCCCTTCCTTTGACACGACATGGCCAAGGAACTTCACCTCTTCCTACCAGAAGATACATTTAGAGAATTTGGCTTTGAAGACATTCTTTCTCAGAATCCCCAATACTTGTTCTAAATATTTTTCTTGCTCAGGTTTTGATTGGGAGTAGATTAAAATATCATCGGTGAATACCAGAACAATTTTTTTCAGAACTTCCCTGAACACTCTATTCATTAGATCGACAAAGTATGCTGGAGCGTTGCATAAACCGAACGACATTACTAACCATTCATAAAATATGTATGGACCTCTGAAAGCTGTCAAAGGAACACACTCTTCAGCGATTCTCAGTTGATGGAAACCTATAGCTAGGTCCATTCTGAAAAATACTCTCGCCTCATTTAATTGGTCTAACAGATCATCGATGCGGGGTAAGGGGTATTTGTTTTTGAGCGTCTGTTTGTTGAGGTCTCGGTAATCAACACACAATCAGAGAGTACCGTCTGACTTAGGTACAAACACTACAGCTGCACCCCAACTAGAAAAGCTAGGTCTGATCAGACCCTTCTATAGCAGTTGATGAGTTTGATTGCTTAATTCTTCTTTTTCTTTTGGAGTCATTCTTCGAATTGGATGTACCACTGGTCTGACATTTGGAATTAGATCGATTCTGAATTCAATTTCTCTTTGCGGACGTAATTTTTCGACTTCTTTAAACACATCCGTATAGTTTCTAACAACAGGAATCTTTTCTAAGGAAGTGGGGATATCTTCTTGCGCAGACCAAAATTCCTTTCTATCTGGATTTGAACCATGGCATGGTACAGTAATATATCCAAGCTTCATTTTAATTTTTACTATTCTTTCCGCACAATTTACTTCCGCCTCGTATTGCGTTAACCAATCTAGCCCGAGAATGATATCGAACTCGGGAAAATTCATGGTGATCAAATTAAAAGAAAATTTGTAGGAAGAATAAAAGACTAGCACTCTACAATATGAACTAAGAGCAAGAGATCCACCTATCGGATTATGAACTCTAATCTGTTCTTTAAGGACTCTTATCTTTAACTTTAATTTGTGAACAGTGTTACTTGCAATAAAACTACGTGATGCACCAGTGTCGAATAGTACCGAAACGGAAATATTTTTAATTGTAATGGTACCTTCCAAAACATCGGGTTTACCTGATCTATCAGCAATAGCTGGTGGGTTCGCCCCGTCATACACAAGAGCAACTTCTGCCTTCTTAAGCAATGGACAATCTTTGACGAGATGTCTTATTCGGCGGCAGTTGAAGCATGAACGAGAATTCTAAGAGTTCTGGCTTGAGCCTTGTGAGTTGGTCCTCTGCCATTTTGGAGCTATGCACACATTAGAGTAGTGCCACATCTTTCCACAATTAAAGCAGCTTCCCTTTGGCGGCTTGCTAGTTTGCTGATTTGTGAATGCCGCGTTGCTGGACTCAGCCTGCTTCGCAGAGGGCTTGCGTTTGTTTCCCGGTTGACTCTTGGCGGGGTCCAAATCAAGGTTGCTTTGGTCCAAGTCTTCATAATTACAGGCCATTTCCACCAAGTCTGAAAATGCTAGTTTGGTGTGGCTCATGGCCCTATCTTGATACTTACGCTTTAGCCCATATATGAACCTTTTGTTCTTGGACTTGGCAATCGCGATAAGCTTTGGGGCGTAGCGAGATAACTATGTAAACTTATTGAGGTAGTCCTGCACGGAGAGGTCTCCCTATTGGAGGTTTGCAAATTCATCATGCATGCGCTCAATTGTTGGTTCTGGGATGAACTTCTCCTTGAACATATCCTTGAACTCATCCCATGTTCTCCCTGCTTTCGGTTCTCAGAGGTGATGGCTTCCCACCATAATTCTGCTTCATCTTGCAAAAGCCAGGCACCCATAAATGCCTTGTCTTGATCTCCGAGCCTCAGGCCTCCCAAGATATTTTCGCACGTTTTCAACTATGCTAAGGCCTCTATCACCGTGCATGTTCCTGAGAAGGTTTTGCCACCAAGATTCTTATATCTCTTGGCCACTCGGTCTAGCTCGAATGGTTGAGCGGCTGGTGGTTGTATTAATGGTCCTTCTGCAGCGGGGACATCTCCTTGTCCTCTGCCTCAGCCTCCTTGGCCTCCACGGCCTGCTCCAGCTGCTGCTACCCTGCTAGCCATTTATCAAGTTCTGTATAAGCAAGAAAAGAGTCAGCCCTCAGAAATGATAATTTTATTATATGGTACTGCAGAAGAACTTAAGTAAAGACAACGATGTACTGATTAAATTATTTTTGCTATTCTGCTTAGATCATTCTAGGACATTACTAGTCCTATCTCTAATGAGCTACTCATCATAGAATACCACTGATTCTATTCTGACGAGGTGTTTAATGTGTTAAATTCCAGAAATAAGGTTAACCAAAGCTCTGATACCACCTGTGACGATCCAAAACCCCGTACGATGGTGTTAAGGATAATCATTGAAATATAACACATTAATCATCATTAGCAGAATACAGATAATAGAATAAGCAGGAAATAGAATAATTTACATAAATATGACAGCGGAATCATACATATCACGACATTAGAGAGCACAGTGTAGGATACAACTTAGTGCATAAAAGTACATGATCAGTCTACATCGCCATAAGCGGTACATATACATAGAGAGTACATAAAAGAAATATCAGTCTACATCGCCAGAGGCGGAATCATCTTCGTAGATAATAATGGCGGAAAAATCTATAGTCATCACTGTGAAGTCAAGCCTCGCCATGAGCCAAAAGATGCACTCCTGCTGTAGTGCAAAGCCAAAATATGTCTAGCTACCTGATACTAGGCTGCCCGTGTGAAAATAAGGGCACCCGAGTTTGCAAGGTGAAACAAACTACGAGTCAGTCATGAGTCTGGTATGAGAAATCTACCTAACTAATTAAACAACAATAATAAGGCAAATCATAGTACCACGTCACTTTCGCGGAACGAGTTCACTCCATGATTGCTAGTGCATGAAATAAAGGAAATTATTAAATTATCGCAATGCTTTTTATAAAAATGAAACCATTATAAGACTCAGGTCCTATCACATAATGCAACGCAAGCCAGAGGATAGAGTTTTACCTTATAATGGCCAAGAAATGTTTGATACGTATAAAACAAAAGTGTTTGATATAATTACTAGTGCATATATGTTTCAAAAGCAAATTCAATCATGAATATCAATCATAGACGGCATAAGTGACCCATACCACTATGTTGCCATACTAGTAATACAATCAAGTCCTCAATTTCGTATTGGAAACTGGATTCCATCATGAATCAAGGCAAGGGGCAAGCTCCTCTCCGTTCGAGACACTCTAGCAAATGTCTCAGGACCACACGCAGTAATCCTTGGATCTTCAGGGCCGGTCCTCTCTTACTTTTGAGGATTAGTTATTTCTGAACACACGTTTCCCGGTCCTATAGGACCTATAACCGAGGCGTCTCGCATTCCAACAACCACACAGGTAAAATAATATATAAATGTCAGGGCTGGTAGGTCACTGACATCACCCATAGCTGGAAGGAAACGTCGTGTTCTCCCTGCAGTCATTATCCCGTTTTTGACTCATACTGAGGTGTGAGGCTCGTGATCAACGCTATACACAAAGCTATGCCACATAGGCCATGCTTTGATCATCAACCACAAGACTTTTCTTTTCAACAGAAGCCTTGATCATCTGCCACTTAGGCGTGCAACATAGGAAATTCACTCCATGCGACTGATTTCTATCGATATATAGCCTCTGAGCTCGTACGTCTCAGAGAAGAGCGTTAAGCAAGAGAATAAATTCTCCGCCGCCAAACAGATATATATTTAATAGAGATCAATCAGCACAGAACAAAATCCAATGTCAGACACACAGTTCATTTACAAGTTTGTTCTGGGTTTGAACGAGGCCGGAGGCACCATATTCTTCGCTTATCCGTACAATCAACAAATACGTCCGGACGGCTACCACTTCAGCTCCTTCAAGGTGGCTACTCCAATCATGAGCATCAGTAGCGCCCATCCATCCAATGCGAAGATCGTCGGTCTTGAACCGTCTTCAACTTTTCGACTTCTAACCATCGATCAATTATTTGAAATGAGAATTAACTCGGCCTTTTCAAATAATTCATGTATATTTATATTTTCAAATCAATCTTCACATGGTTAAATTATTCGACATTCACATTTAAGTTCATTAGTATAATTTTCATGTCAAACACATTCAACCATCAAATATCAAGCAAACCAAGCAGAATCGGTTTATTTCTATTCTATATCGCCTATAATATTTTATAACGATATATCGTCATTTTTATTTATTTAAAAACGGCCATATTTAATTAAACGACATTTCAGGTCGTGCCAAGGCACTGGCGCTGTTTTTCCCTAAACTTGTTTTATACATATCTGAAAATTTAACCGCTAGATCTCAACAAAGTTTATATCGTTGGGAAGATATTCCCAAAGCAAACCCAATGGTTCCAGTTTCGTGAAAATCCGATGGTCGGATCTTTCGGTATAATCGTTTGAAGTTACGATTTTAAAATGCGTACTGCAGGGGCTCGATTCGTTTTATTTAATTTATATATATATATGTATATAATTTATTCGATGGTTTCAATATCGTTTTCTCTTCAAATATTTCACTAACGCCTTTAAATTTCAAAAAAATTCGCCATAACCTTCTTTGTACGGGAAGGGGTTTGAAAATTTATTGGGCCGTATTAGTTACCCAATAAATCCTAATAAGCATGCACATATTTATAGTGATATATTCCGGTGTCCACAGGGGAATGTGTATAGATCATAACTCCAGAGAATAAATTCTCGTCGCCCTATAAATGGTTTTTGTGCTTTAATGACCGGAGAGACGTGTTTATTGTCATCTCCAGACCCGTGCGGGGTTTTTATTAATCTTGCAATTTACCGTTACAATTAATATAGTCTAGATCAGTCATCAGTTCAACCTGTAATATATAGTCATCACCATACAAGCCTCTCGCTCGTATGGTAATTCTTCAATCTCATCACACAAGCTCCAAATGCTTATGTGGGATATGATGAAGTATGCCTATCTCCAAGAAGTATGCCATGTAGTGCAGTTCAAAATTAATTATTACTATCCTCTGGCGACATTTATTATTACACACAAAACAACCAGCACTCCGCATCCAATGGCATTCACAGGAGTTGATATAATAATAAAATTGCGCATCCAACTCATTAAGGTTTACCTATTTGTCGGGCACGCAAATAAATTCTTTACTCAACAGCTAATCCATTTTCCTGTTCAACACATGTATGTATATATGTGCAAAACTAAGCTAAAAATAATATTTCTAGCGAACAAAGGTTTATTTTCCACATATAGTTATTTTTAACACTTCCTATACATGTTAAAAATAATATTTTCAACACACACACATTTATTTGAACAAGTGGTTATTTTTAACACTTCACGTTTCGTATAAAAAGATACTTTTAGTGAACAAAATATATTTCAACACATGACTATTTTATTTAGTTCACCTACATGTTAAAAATAATATTCATAGCAAACAAATATTTGTTTCAACACTTGTATATTTTTAGCAAGTCGTTTACATGATAAAAATGATATTTTTATCGTCAAATATATTTATCCAACACATGAACATTTTTAGCACTTCATATTCACAATAAAAATGTAAATTTTATTGTTCAATCTATATATTCAACACATGAATATTATCCACTTCACACATACGATAAAAATATGATTTTTATCATTCTAATCCTTTATTCAACACATGAATAATTTCTATAGTTTATATATATAATAAAAATGAGATTTTTAATGTTAAAACAATTTATTTAAAACACGATTAGTTTATATAGTTTAGATATGTGATAATATGTTATTTTTATTTCTCAAATAATTTTATTCATCACATGAATTTCTATTCAACACATGAATAAAGTTTCAACACATGAAATTAATTCTAATACATGAATATTATTGAAAATTTCGGCAGCATAACGGCAATGTATTTAAAACCGGCACCGTCCCGAGTACGGCTTCTCGCTCTACCTTAAAATCTCATGGTTTTTGACAATGGGGATTTCATACATCTAATTCGCATGCAGGCGAGTATGTTTTTCTTTTCCACAATTTATTCTAATTTTGTTTCAATCACAAATGGGTATTTTTCAACCACAATGGTATTTTTCAACCACAATCCAAACAATATCAACCACAAACAATCTTATCAACCATTCGCATAATTCACCAAATTTTTCATGCCAATTCACAATCAATAAATATCGCCCATGGTTTGTGGACGAGGGGAGTGTATATATATATATATATATATATTCGTATATAAATATATTTTATTTCCATTCCAACACACATATGATTTAACAATGCATGTATAATTCATACATCGCTCATATAACTTATACAACGCATGTACATGAGGTATACAACACGTATATAATTTATATTTCGCTTATGTAGCTTATACAACACATTTCCATTCACATTTCAGTTTAGAAATCTCACATTGGTTAGTTGCTTTGCTAAAAATTGTAGCGTGCTCAGAAAAATCCATGGACACTTCTAGAATGTAGAGAGCGTCGACACGGTCTCGATGTTTCCTGTTTCATCGAATTTCGTTAACACACGATAAAGATACGATTTTTCAAAATTTGCAACACTTAAAAGTGTTATATCCAGTTTAAATATAATAAAGGACGCACCTTTCTTTGAACCTTCGAAACTAGGTTTTGAATTTTCACGAAATCCGTAGCACGATAGGAGGATCAGCTTATACCACGTTGAAGAGGAAGGAGAGGGGTTTCCGCTCCTGGTGGTCACGGCCAGTTCGATCACCTCTGGCGATGGTGGCGGCGGCGGAAAGGTTGGAACTTTGGGGAACTCGTTCTCCTCGATGGCGCAGCGATAGTGGGCCTAACAGGTATTGATTTGAAGAGGAGTAGGAGAGCTACAAAAAGTTGAACAAGGGCATGGTCAGATTCTCTGGATTGGCCGGAAAATGGATGGGAAGGTGGGGGAGGGTTCCGCCGTCGATATTGAGTAACGGAGGGGGGTTTGAGATTTTTAATAAATTAATTTATGAAGGAAACTTCTGATTGGCCGGAATATATATATTTCAAAAATTAGGGTTTTCATAAATGAACTCCTTTTCAAACCCAACAACTATCGCCCCTAGCTAAATACCCCCATCCCGAACACAATGGGATATGTTTCGTAGGACCATTCAACTGTTACAGTCAGTTATTCTTCAAATTAAAATGTAAAACATTCAATATTCGATTTGAACGTACATTTCAATTTGCCGGGGCCACAAACTGATTCGAAAAATTCCAAAAAATTAATCTAGCTATGTTTTGTCGCTACGGTCCTGACAAAAGTAGTTTCGTCGAATTAAGAGACCGTTTGAAAAATGGCCATTTTCTGGTCGATCCAATTTAACAGAAATCAACCAAACACGTTTTCTTTTGCCACACAATATACTAGCTTCAAAAATTATGATATTTGAAACTTAGCAATAATTTGACATCCCGGATCCAACAAAAGAGGTTTCGTCGAATTCCGAGGTCGTTTGCAAAATGTCTATTTTCAAGGGCTATATATTCTCTATAGCGACCTTTCTGAAAATTCATTTGGCCATAACTTTTGATTCCCGCTATGAAACTTCGATTTTTCAGATTCGTTAGAAAGATATTCATAAACAGATTTAAATATTTTTGGTTTCACCAAAATCCGTTTTATTTTGCACCCGGTACAGTCAGTTAAAGTTTGAATTCAAATTTTCAAACTGCCGCACCATTTCTAACTCTTTATTTTATTGAAATATTCTATTTCAATTGCTCAAATTTCTTTAAAATAACCAATTTAAAATTTTTAAATTGGCTCGTATTTTCCGGGTTGTTACACCTCAGCTTATGACATAATAAAGTATACAACACCTAAGCTCTTCCGGCTTATCAATCAGAAGTAAAAAAGGGTTGACGTCCCTTCTGTTATCTAACGCTGACAGAATCACCCCCACCTCCCACTTGAGATAATCATCACCATCTTGATGTACTGTCATGCACAATGAAGAAGCTCATTTTTGTCCATTGAATGAGGATTTAAGCTAAAATTTTCGGATTGTTTGTTGAATGTGGTATTGGAAAGGTAGTGAATTGGAGTGAAAATATAAGGGAAGGTAGATGGCTCGGTTGTTATGGAATTTTCGTCGTGTCGAACGTACTTCCGACGCGAAAGCAAACTTTCAAACCGTTCGTCTTTAAGGGGCAAACGTGTGACCCTACATTGGGCGCGTCAAACGCGTTGGACGCAGATGTGAACTTTGAATGGGCAGTTCGTAAATCAAACGATGCCGAACAGTGTAGCCATAAGATTGCCATATACCAGTAGCAATAACATCTGTCATTCTCCTTCTCTTTTAAGCACCAACAATACAGTGAACACCCCAATTATAATGTGTTGCAATGGAGAGAGCTTATGTTAAATTTCGTGATACAATATTTCCATTTGTAGAAGATTTAGAAGATATTATTGATTATGGTGATACAACATTTCTATTTAGAGAAGATTTGGGAAATATTGTTAATTTAAGTAATATAATATTTCCAACTACAGAAGATTCCGAAGATATCAGAAACTTTATTGCCTCTTTTGTAAAACAGATAGGAAAATAAATTATCTACATAAGTGAAAAAATATACAGAATTTTTTTGGGATATTGAAGTAAGGAATTAATTCTATGATTGGTTTATCAAACAAGGAATCTTATCAAGGGCAAATAAATTGTAGAATTAATTAGGCATAGATTTATAACCATAAATCAATTACTTCAACCCTAAGTATTAATCCTTGTATAAGGATACAGATTAGGTAAAATGTATGGATCATCTCAAAAAGTTGTATTTCTTCTTCTTCCTCTCTATTATCAGTCTTGTAATATTTTTCTTATTTAGAAAAGTAATAAAATCTTCTTAACATGACGTTAATGAAACCACTATATGTAACAACCCGCCCTTTTGACCACCCAGGTCGACGGTTAAACCAACTCGAAGTGTTCAAAAGGACGGATTGTTATTTGATTACTAGGTTTAAACAAAATTAATACAGAATCACAACATACAATAATTTCAACGGAATAAAATTTTATATAAATATCTGAGTTTAATACAATTTTATACAACGAAAAACATGAATTGTATACATAAAATTTTATAAACTAAGCTTTATAATTTTTCCATACCTGTGCGCGAGTGCGTCCTCTCATGTCATTCTTCTTTAAAAGCTGAAATCTTTGCATCTGTACACTTGTGGAGACCCGAGCGTTGCATGCAAAATCACAAAACACTCGAGTCAGAATTAGACTTATTCCAAGTAAGTGAGTTTCTAATAAACACACAATATAATTAATAAATTCAAGAAAACAGTTAGCAGATTAAGCATATTAACCCATGAAAATTACTATCGAGATATGTATATTAGCTCATCAAAAAGTCCTGCAAGTGCCAAAAAAATAGCAAGTGTGGTGGTCTGTGACAGCACGTTGGAGAATAATTAAAAATACAACAGGTGTATTACATGTATAAATATGTAGTACATGGATAAGCATACGCAAAGTGGGAATGTGCCGACAAAGCCCAAATAGAGCATCCCCAAAGACGCTACAACAAATATGTATGATAACTGTAATTTGCAGCAAACCCAATAGAGACAAAGACCAGTGAAGTACTTGTTATACACAAAATTTTACATACAAATAACATAGACAACACCATATTGCAAGCAATTCAGGGAAAATGACAAAAAAAACAGAATGACGCTAAACATATAAAGATTGGCAACAGTACAGGTGCTTTGCCAAACACAAAGACAACATGCAGCAGAAATGCAACAAGTCAAATAGGGAGCCTCCTGCTAATGTACAAGAAGACTAGCAACCTACGTCTTATGTGCTTCGTAATTTGCATCTTATGGTTTGAAAGAGCTTTTTATGAATTTACTGCTTGTGCTTCAAAAATTCACATCACGCTAAAACTCTAATAGATCAGTCTTAAGCAATATTCATATTCCATCCTCTATGATAAATCATAATACACGTTGTTACTTTATCAGTCTTAGAATTAAATCAGCAGACAACGAATTGTCTTCCATAAAGAGGGAACAAAGAATAGACAGGTCCAGTTTAACATAATGCTTTAAACTCCATCCTACCCTCTATTTAAAATTATCAATAAAAGAACTAAATATGAAGTTCTTCATGCAGAATATCTGTTTTAGATGGATGATGTAAAAAAAGAACACTGCTAGAACATCTTGGGACGAAAGATAAGCAGTGAACAAAGATAAACGACGTGCAACAGAAAAAAGCCCTCAACCATTATGTTAAGCGATGCAAAGTATACAAACATGGAGTAAAGTTTAGATTGTGAGATTGTACTCACCTTAATCAGTCGAAGCGACACAGACAAGCAGCTACCACTTTACTTCAAAGAGATGCAGTGACTCGGAGGGGTGCCATAGTCATGGCAGTTCGATGCAGTGGGGCGCGAAGTGCTGGTGATGGCATAACTTCGATTTGTGATGGCATCGGCTGCTGGAAGCTCCGGCGGCGGCTACAACTCAACGACGAGACGCTGCTTCAGGGTAGCTGGTACTTTTGGAGGTTCGAATGGAGAACACGATTATTGACCTCGACACGGTAAGGGTTCAGGCGGTTAACAGCGGTGAGGGGGGTGGCATCGAACAGCGATGGCCGAAGGAGAAACGACTGGAATTTGAGAGGAGCAATTTTAGGGATTATGGCAAAAATGAAATTTAGGGAAAAGTGGAATTCAGAACCAGTTGGACACGTGAAGAAGAATTCAGAACCAGTTGGACAGGTGCAACCAATTTCAGCTTGCTTTGGACAAGCGGCATGCTTATTACACAAATAATTCTCTAAGTATAATATACCCTTAATATACCAATATTTTGTAAAATGTACATACATAAATTATATATATTCAAATACAAGTTCTAAATTAATACCAATCAATTTCAAATAAAATCGATTAAAATTCTCAAAATTAATTTGTATTTTACCAAATGAAATTTTGAAGGGAACGTTAACTGAAATGGACAGCAATGATTACACGTTTTAATCTAACACTTTACTAACCTCGAAATAATTTCACAAAATATATTGCTTGGTTTATCAAATTTAACATTCCTAAATCACCGAACTTAAATCAAATATGAGTCTTAAATAAATTATTTTTTCTTTTTCTTCTTAAATCAAATTGCTATCTTAAAGCTAAACATAATTTCAAAGTTTAATATTTAATTTATAAAAGGATTTTTATTTAACAATATATCCAACCCATATTCAAAATAGATTAAATTCCAAATTTAATGTAAAAATCCAAATATATAAACATTCACTTCAACATTAAATCTTAAATAAAATTATAATTTAAATATTCTAAGGATTCAAATTATCTAAATAATGTTAATAACGTTTCTTTTAACAACGCTCATTTTAAAAAAAAATTAACAAAAGGAAATCCAAATTCAACATTAAATACGATCAAAACAAAATTTTAAAGTCCAAATTCTAAATTGAAATCCAAATATAAAATTTCAGATTCTATATCAAAACCATCTATAAATATTTATTTTAACGATAAATTCTAAATTTACTTTGTTTTTAAACGCTAAAATTTTCTGAGCTATTACAACCCCCTTCTAAAAATCCAGGTTGTTACACTATAAATCTCTTGAGTTCTTTCTTTTGTTGCTTGATCTGTGATTGTTTTTCTGGTGATTATCTGTAGTTTGTTTTGCCTCGCCATCAATCCGTTCCTATTTGTTTTTCCGCAAGGTTGGGTTCTATTCCCAAGGCGCTTTTTGGGAAACTTTACCCCAACAATTGGTATCAGAGCTACAAGGTTGATTGAGAAAGGGTGTTAGGCATAATGGCTGGAGATGAGGAGAATTCAAAATTTTTATCAAGGTCATATGTCAAAGGGACATATATGGCAGCATGATCTTAGTTAGCAATAGAAAGATGAAATGGGAATAAAAACTTCGAGAAGTGGGAATGGAGGATGAAAGTTGTTCTAATGAGGAACAATGTTCATCTGTAGTGTTTGCTTCTGAGGAGTTGACAAATGATATTTCATACGTGGAATGGAAGGAGATGGAACGATGTGCATTTACTACTTTACAATTAGCAATGGGAGAAAATGTCATTTCAGAGATTAGCGGTGAGACCATTGCTAAGGACATTTAGACTAAGCTGGAAAAACTCTATTTAAAGAAGTCACTAACCAACCATCTGATTTTGCTGAAGACGTTTTACACCATGCAGATGAGATAGGGTACTTCAATGAAGGCGCATCTAAGCTTCTTCGATGATCTTGTGATGAAGATGAAGACCGTTGACTTGAGAGTGGATGAGGAGAAAATAACAATGATTCTTTTGTGTTCTCTTCTGGAGCGATACACAGGTTTCGCTAACAGTCTTATCTATACCAGAGATACACTAACAATAGTTGATGTGAAGGCAGGTCTTCTATCTGAGGAGTTGAGGGATCAGATGATGGGGTAGAGTGAAGGTCGCGGAGGAAGTAGTACGAAAGCCTTATTAGCTGGTATGGAGAAAGGGGAGAAGAAGAAGAAAATAAAGTCAAGTGATGGGAAGTGCTACATTTGCAAGAAACAAGACATTAGAAGAGATTATCCGGACTTGAAGAAAAAAATTGAACTTGGAAATTCATCGGTTGCGGTGGAGGAATTTTTGTCTGATGACTTGTTGACAGCGGTAGTATTAGATGTATCAAACCATTGGGTGCTTGATACAGGGGCATTTTTATATGACACCTAATAAGAATTATTTCATTTTTTAAAAAGAAAAAGAGGGAAACTGATTATTATGGGAAATGATGCTAGCTGGGCGAAGGTACTGTGCAGATTCACATGTATGATGGGGTAACACGCACCTTGACAGGTGTTCGTTATGTTTTATGTCTTCGGAAGTCAATGATATCGCTTGCTTAGTTGACATCCAAAGGATGCGAGGTGACTATTGATAAGGATTGTCTAAGGGTTTCTAAGGGTGCATTTGCAGTGATGGAGGAGATATGTTTCATAATTTGTATCTCCTAAGGTGAAGCACTGTACTTGGAGAGTCAAGGGTTGGAGTCTACAGTTCTCGTGGAAAAGATGTCAAAGCTAGGCATACAAAAAGGGACTTTGAGTTTTTGCATAGGTAGAATATGATCAATGGGGAAAGTTTCAACAAGGTGGGATTTTGCCAAAAGGATGTGCTTGATAAGCGGAAGAAGGGATCATCTGAAGTTGGTAAGAGATCAAAGGAGAGAGCAGTGGATATGCATAAGTCTTTGCAGACTGCTAAGTTCGGGCGTTGCTCGAGCTGGAATCGCTTATCGAAATGCTAGGTGCCACGTGGTGGCTCAATGTGAGGAGAGAGTTGAGATGGTTCATGGAGACGTTTGTTTTCATGGTGAAGATTGATAGGTCTTACATGAAGGGGGGTACTTTGAACACTTTGTTGGAAATCTGTGGCATTGCCAGAGTTTGTTGACAAAGTGCAATGGGTGATGTCCATGCCGAAGCTCATTGGGGGAAGTAACTATGGTGTCTTGTCCGAGAAGATGCTTAGAGTAAAAGGATGTAGGTGGAGTTGGTATGCTTTCAAGGAAAGATAGTATCAAGGTGGAGATTGTTAGACTTCGTGATACAATATTTCCATTTGTAGAAGATTTGGAAGATGTTATTGATTATGGTGATACAACATTTCCATTTAGAGAAGATTTGGAAAATATTGTTAATTTGAGTAATATAATATTTCCAATTGCAGAAGATTTCGAAGATATCAGAAAATTTATCGTCTCTTTTGTAAAATTAGATAAGGCAATAAATTACTATGTAAGTGGAATAATATGAAGAAGTTTTTTTGGGATATTGAAGTAAGGAATTAATTCTATGATTGGTTTATTGAACAAGGAATCTTATCAGGAGAAAATAAATTGAAGAATTAATTAAGCATTGATTTATAACCATAAACCAATTACTTTAACCCCAAGTATTATGTAACGTCCCGTATTTTTGACCATCAAATATTTTATTTATTATTTTAAATATTATATTTGGAATATAAATGGATTTTAATATTTAAATCACTATCTAAACAAAGTTGAATGATATATATTCATATGTAAAATAAACAAGCCCAGAACAGCGCGGCAGTTCGTAAAATAGAGTTTTGAACTTCAACTGGATATACAGAGCCCGTTTTAAATCAGATTTCTGTGAAACAAGAAACATACGGAGCAGGTGAAGTATATTTTTCTAGTGGAAGAGAAAAATCGGGATTTCGTTGTGTAGATTGGAAGTTATGCCCAAATCAATTTGGCTGAAAGACAACGGCGTGATCGTTTATCGACCGTAACGGTTTATTCGATATAACTAGATACCGGTTTCAAATTTAGCCAAGGTCCTTTTGAGACATAGTCATAATTTAATTTATAGAATTTTATGGAAATTTTTAATTAATTAAATACACAACTTTTTATTTGGAGTATTTTGCACCCTTAATCAGCGATTTTGGGATTTCACAATATGAGTTAATCTACCGATATTATTATATTTTTGGGATCACGACACGTCACTGAACACGACTGTATTTTTATTTCAGTCTGCAACGCTCATATAACCGTACATAGTGGTGTGGGTAACTTTTATTGAATGGTTAGCTGGTCAAACGGACTTCAAATTCAATGAAACAAGTTTCATACGAAACCTTAGGAAGAGGTCTAGTGAAACGTCAAGGCCTTATATTTTTAGGATTTTTTCTGTAATTTTAAGGAATTAATGTTCGGTGTTTTTCATCAATATTTTCTAAAGGATTTTCGCAAACGGTGTCGGAATTCGATGAAACCTGTCCCATTGGATCCAGAATATTTTTTTATGCTAAGATTACCTTAGTTTGTCAAAAACAGAAATCGTGTGTAGTGATTTTTAACCGGATTTCTCACATGCAAGTTTAGTTATATTATTTTATTAATAAAACTATCCCAACTCTTTTACCTTAGCTTATTCTTTTGCTTGCCTGTAGTCGGTTCTGTGCATCTCAATCCATCCTAATACCTTGACCCCAAGTTTTTTTTTGAAATCTTCTCCATTACAGCTACCCAAACTCCACCTCTAAGCTACATACATGCAAACAAACGTGTCCCTACATGCCTAAATAAAAACCATGCCTTTTCCACATGGGCAGGTCACAGTCAATTTAAAACTAGTACCACGCCTAACCCCTATTTTCACAGCTACGGAAATACCGTGGAGACAAAGTAAGATAAAAAAAATCATTTTTATTTTACTTGGCAGCCAAACTAATTACCGTGCTACACACGAAAACTTGGGCATCACGGTGTCCGCTTCCTATATAAAGCCTACTTCTCTTTGCATTTCCAGCAAGCCAGTTCATTTTTTTTTCCTTCTCGTCTCCTCTATACTGAATATACCGAACCCAGAATTTAAAAAAAATGATAAAGGAGGAAACAGTAGAATTTGCGTTGAAGGTTGGTGGAGGAGCTGGTGCTTCGGATGGGGTTGGCGGTTCAGGGAGGTAGCTGCGGTGTAGTTGCACTGTGCGGATGGACTCATGGGGGTGTGAATTCCTTGTGTAGAAGGAAAGGAAGGAGCAGTAGCTGCTCCATGTTGAGAAAAAAAAAGTTTTTAGGTGATGGAAACAGAAAAGGGAAGTGGAACGTGAAACATTGGAAAGGGGGGTGACATCATGGGCCATGTTAAATCAGAAAGGAGTGGTTGGGCAAATTAAAGGAAGGACGGGTACATTGTTTTGGACGTGATGCATATATCTGTTGAGAATGGGTTCTTGTGAAAAAAAAAGAAAAAAAAAAGGAAGAACACGTAAGAAGCGTTGGAGCTGGGAAGGTGCAGTTTGGGGGAGGAAACATGGCACAACAACGAGAAGAGGAGTCTAAGGAGGTAATGAAGTGGGGTCCGTTTCATTTTGTCGTGGGAAGAAAATGCTACGAGGAGAAAGAAACTGAAACTTGTATTTGGAAGAGGAATACTATAGGCAACAGTCGCAACTGAAGTAGTAGGCTTCATAAATTGGTAACGAAACCAGATGAAACACGTGACGTGGGAACCTTATCAAGGGGCATAATTGGAACAGACAGGAGTTGAACACAGCTAGAGAACAAACCGTTTTGACAATGAATGGAAACCCAAGGTGAGTTAAACTCACTTAGTTCTTCCTTCTTATATTTTATAAAAGTCGGGGTTTTAAAATTTTATGCTATGGTTGTTTGTTTGTTTGTTGTTGATTTTATATTCATTTATTGACTGAAACAGTTAAATTAAACGTTCGTTTAATTTAATTAATCGTTATTTCTAACGATTAAATCCAAGTGAGGTAACTTACCTCGGTGGTTACGTTTATAACACTATAAACGTTAAGTTGAATGCTTGAACTGCTGTCATTACCCCAGTATTGACTGTTACCGTTATTTTTGATCGTTAAACTGTTTTATTTCATCTGTCTAGGTGGAAACAAATATTGAACTGAATGATTTGAATTGTGGTAACCATTGTTTTGCAGGGAATAACAGGTTGGATAATATTGATAACGTTTATCAATATGATAAAATTGTTTGTTATGAAACGTGAAATTTGTTTGTATTCCACGGTTTGGTACTATAGTAGCCATTTGCCTCTTTAGAACTGTCGATTAAAGGAAATGATTTTTGAAATCAATATTAAATGGATTTCGAGCGGTTTCAAAGTTATAAATATATTTTTATATGATTTTAAGATGCGGCTCTTATGGCAAAGATAACAGTCGAGGCTAAATTTTCAAATTTATAACTATCAAAAATGTAAGAGATTATCAAATAAATGTTTAAACGATATAAATTATCGAATTGACTATTTAAATGTTGAAGTGATTTTGTAAAAGCCTTATCGGTCGGAAGGAAAGTAAGTGTAGTTTAAAATAGGATCATTGGATTGTGAATACACGGGAATGGGTAAAAGAGTTCAAAAGGAAATGTTTTGTGATAAATGATCGTTTTTAACAAACGGTGCTTTAAATACACGAAATGCGATCTAATATCATTTCGTGAATAAAGTTAACAAATCAACAAGATTGGAAATGGGTAGTGATTTGGAAATGTGATTTCATATTTTAAATGGAATCAAAATTGAAAATACAAAATATGGATTTATAAATGAAACGTATAAAATGTAGTTAAAGAAGAAAAAGTGAAAACAAATGACAAGTGGTTGTAATTGATTTACAAAAGATTTTGTAAATGGAAATTTGAAGTTTGAAAATGAAATTGAGTTAGTAAATAAAGTTGAAGGTTTGTTAAATGTGTTTTGTAACATTGGATAAGAATGAGATGGACTATATTAGATATGAGTTTTTTTAAAGAATTATTATATGCTTTAACGACGAATAAGTTATCAAGTACATGATTTATTGAAATGGTGATAATTGTAAATAAACTGAATGTGGAAGGAAGTCTGTAACGTTGTTACAGATTATAAGTTGAATCGTTTTGATAAATACCAATATAAGAATTTAGAAAGATATCGATATAAGAATTGTCTAAGATATTAATATAAGATTTATAAAAGCTTTGTTTATGTGGTTTTAAACAAATGAAATTAAGTCGTTGAGAAAAAAAATTGTAATATAACAATAAAGAGATGCCAAAGAATTGTCATTCTATAATGGAATCGAAGCTCGTATATAATATAAATCGAAAGAGGTTAATAAGAGTTTACTTAATAATTAGTTAAGTAAACGTGGATGAGATTTAAATGGGTTTTCAAAGAGAAACAAGTGGTTAATAAACTTCTATTTATTCTGAAGATATGAATGTTGTTGGTCAAGGTCTGAGAGGTAAATAAAATACCCCAACTTGAACGACTTCATGATTATCCAAGGATGGTATTAGTTTATAAACGAGAGTGGTAGAGAGAAATATAAGTTACGATTTCCAGAAATGATATTATAAACTGTTTTGAAAGTTTATAAGTTGAATAAGATGAATTTAAAGAATATTCTTATTCTATAATAGGAAGTAAAAGCGATGTTTCAAATATTGGAAAATTTAAAGAATATAATTAACGGACGATTCGTTAAAGAGGCTAAAGGATACTGAGTAGTGAATCAGTGAATAACTTTTTATATGGATAAATGGTTGTTTTTATTTGATAGTTAAATAACCAACTATCAAATTTGGCCATACGATTGTTGGTACGAAAAGACCGGGATCGAATATATTCGAAAATCATTTCGTCCAGCAAATTACGAATACGTTAAAGAAGCTGATTCGAGACACAGCTATTGAAGACCGTTGATTTTTTTTCCATAAGCGGAAGGATTACTTAAAATCTCTGACTTGCAACCTGAGATATACTGTGATTCTGTCGTGATTGGAATCTACGGGATGCAAGGACTTCTCGCTACTGATCCATGGGGTGATTCCTATATTGGATGCAGTAGGGGAGTACCTTCGGTTCATCCTGTTCCTGGATGACTTGTATGGATGAATGTCTGACAGAGTATTTCCAGAAAGGTCACGTACATTGATTTCTTCAACCGTACCAAGAGTGGAGGCGGAGAAGGAAACTTCTTTTAGCTAACACGTAACGTATTGTTGTGGACGTCAATTAGTGACTGTTGATGGATCTGACGATGTGACATTCGAAGTAAATATGATGTGCTGATAAAGCGTAGACTCAAGCCTCATCAACCAGGGAATGGCAAAAATCGGGCAGGCAGCATGGCTATGTGGGTCGCTCCCATTAGGGTGTATAATCACCTATCTAGAGAAATTCCTTTTGCTTCTTGAATCTATTTCAATGCTGTCCCTTTTCGGGAAACGGTGGTTTGAGTCCAACCGTTGGTGATATATATTCGATACACTCAAGCGAAATGAGTGGTCGGTCATGTGAGGGCCGGATTGCAAGACGTTCTTGTTGAACCCGGTGTATCCGCCTCTAGAGATACACTATCGGCAGGTGGTCCCATACCTTGTCAAGGTCGGAATCCAATCTCCAATAAGCGCCTGTGGTTTTAATTGTATACTATATATGTGGAGCGTGAGATGCAAGCGTTCCACTAGATTGTTATTTACTTGTATTTAGATACTATTATAATATCAGAGAAGATATTGATTTCAAAAACTGTTTTGGGTTATCGTAAGGTAAAAACCGTCCGTGTTTATGTGTGGATTTGGTCTTACGATTATCCTTTTCTTTTGAAAAGATTTTGAACTTTAAAATCATGTTGGATGATTTACCCTTAATACTGTACGAGTTTTTCTCACTCTGGTTCACCAGACTGACCCGGTGTTTTGTAAATGCTCGGGTTAGCCCGGGGTGTACAGGTTCAGGTTTCAAATGATGTGAAGAGACGAGCTGAAGGAGTTCAAACGTATGATATTCCGCTGTGTGTGTTGTATATGAGGATAGGTTATTATAACTATCCCATTGTGTGATGTACTCTGATATTGTAAGTTTTATTTCAAGCTCTCAATAAAAATTTAATTCTACATTATATTTTGTTCCGCTGCGATGTGAGACTCTGATTCTGGGTTGTGATGTTTCTTCTTCTTCTATTCTAATATTTCTTTCTCATAACTATCTGGTGGTTTCGATACTTGAGTTCTGAATAGTAATACTGGATTTGTGTATTATTGTCGGGATTCGGGCGTCGAAATCTCCGGGTCGTTACATATTAATCCTTATATAAGGATAGGGATTAGGTAAAATGTATGGATCATCTCTAAAAGTTGTATTTCTTCTTATTCCTCTCTACTATCAGTCTTGTAATAGTTTCTAATTTAGAAAAGTAATAAAATCTCCTCTCCCCAAGTGGACGTACACTAATAAGACGTTAGTGGAACCACTATAAACCACTTGCGTTCTTTCTTTTATTGCTTGACCCGTGATTGTTTTGTTGGTGACTATCTGTTGTTTGTTTTGCCTCGCCATCAATCCATTCCTATTTGTTTTTCCACAAGGTTAGGTTCTATTCCCAAGGACTTTTTTGGGAAACTTTACCCCAATAGCTTATTACAGTAAACACCACCCCAATTTATGCATTACTTCACTTCTCAGGAGAGGACATCCAAACACATAGCAAGCACAAAAATTCTCAGGATTCAAATGAGAAAATGATTTTAAAACCTTCACAATCATACAAGATGCAAAAGCATCATTTGAAACGCACCTCATAAACAAAACATAAACTATCACGTCTGCATTTACAACCCCCCCAATATAACACTGAATTCCTTAACTGGAAAGAACAAAATCCCCCTACCAAGAACCGTAGTCCCAATGACCCCCATATACCATAAAAAAGATCAACTAAAAACAAATACCACAGTGAACCCATAAACCTTTTCACTAAACTACCAAACCAGACATATTGACAAATGAGTCTCTGCATCAAAAGAACCATAACAAAGAAACTAACATAAATTCAACAAATTAATCAACAAATTAGCCCTGTTAAATACAATTTGTACCTACATTATCTGTCATACAATACCATCATGGCTACCAAAATCCATAGTGAACTATTTAAGAATATCACCAAATAGATGAAAACAACAGCTCAAAGCAACGATTTCACTAGTCAAGAAACTCACTTAAAATATTGGAAATATCACAACTGACCAGTCTACCTACTATGCGGAACACATTTTTTTTTTAAGATGGCTTGTAAGAACTCAATCCTATAATTTATTTGTTTTTCTATTAGTTCGTTAGCATTCAAATCTTCAAACTCCTGATTTTGTTTGAAGTTTAATTTATTCATGTTTTTTATTTAAAATCTGAACGTGGATCTCATATCTTCGCGGCTATGACTCCGAATTCGTCTTTCTTTCGTTCCTATCATTCTTTGGCATCGTCTTTTGTTGAGGTTAGAAAGACGGTGCTAAGAAACGTCATTGGATTTCCTGGGATGTCATCTATCGCACAAAACGCGAAGGGGACTAGGCCTACAGAACACAAGAGATGTTTGCAAGGCTTGTGTCTGTAAGCTTTGGGTTCGGTTCCACTCGAACGACTCCCTTTGGGCATCGTTTCTTCATGCTAAGTACCATCGTCACTCGATCTCGGACTTTTCCAGGTCCCTGTCTTACACAAGTGATATGTGGAAACGATGCAGCCGGTTAAAGCTTATTCTAATTCTCACGGGCATGGTTTTGGTTGAAATGGGAGGGCTTTCACCCTTCGAACAGCTAGGAATTCTGCTAGATATTGAATTGCCAGAATATCGGATTTCCCTTTCATTTGGAGCAGTCACAATCCTCCCCAGATTTCCATCCTTATGTAGAAAAACCTCCATGGAGGGATCCCACTGGATGAGTGTGCTTTCGCGATCTGGTCGCGTTTTTGGGGGATTAGTTAGTTGCCAGGGGCATAACCAATCTCTAGTCGACCAGTTTCGATCCTGATGGGCAAGGGGGACTTGGAAAGGACCTCAAATCTATCCATTACAGGTTTATCTCTTGCCTCGGCTGCTGGCACATCTAGTGTTCCCGAAGTAAGGCAGGTCTTAACGAATCCCCTATGCTTTCATCTTCCATCATTAATAAGATTAAGGACAATGTCATTTTGGCTTTCAGAGGTCGGCCTTTCAGGGGCAACCTCGTTCCTAATTCTCTGTTTTTAGCTAGTTTTTTCTTTGTTACTAGGGAATCCCATCCTTGGGCGGAGGTGGGTTGAGGATTTTTTTTTCAGGTTGCTTGTTTGGATTGAAGTTCAGCAGGATCGATTAGGAGTTGTTGTTTGATTGGAGGGTGGATTTGGTCCTACGGATGGGCTTGGCTTGTTGTATGCCAAATGCTTGCTTTATATGGGCTTCTCTGGAGCTTAACCTTTTTAGTGCAGCATGGCTGAGAGTCTGTTTTTGGTCCTTCATATCATTTGTCGGCTCCAGTTTATTAGTTTCATCCTAGATTTTAAGGGGTTGTTGGGTTCTTTATTGTGTTTGTTCAGGCTTCTGTTTTTGGTGGATCTATGATGTGATACTCTGTATTTTGTTTCTTTGATTTTGTTTAGAGCTAAGTTTCGTCTGGTCAGTAGCGGTACTTTCTACGCATTCCTGTGCTAATTTTTTGTGAGCCACCAGAGAAAGGCATTTTTCTTCTTTCTTGTTTCTATATGTCCTACTTTTGATTAAAAAAAAGAAATAGGCGTGCACATTTGACAGAGATTACTATCAAATATTAGTTTTAACAAATAATAATAATAATATCTTATTAACTAAAAAATTAAATCTACTATTAGTTGTTTAAAATATTGTTTATTTATCTTTCCAACATAACTTATTTATCATTCTGTAGTTTACAGCTAACCACATCCAAAATGAATAGATGTATAAATTTCGATAAACTATAAACTAAAACAAGTTGTATTGAAAAATAAGGTAAATTTATTTATCTTTTTGTTTAAAACAATATGTTGATAAAATGATAATATATGCATATCTCAATAAAATAAAATGCCAAATGTAAGATATATAAAAGACAAATTTATTTAATTTCTTAAAGTTTGCTTTAATTATCATTCTCTTAAAGCTTAATTTATTTACTTTTATTGTTTAAAACATAATTTTTTTCGTTTTTTGTTCAAGCTTGATTTATTTTTTTCTCATATAGAAATTATTTTAACTATATTTTAGTCTAAAGCAAAAAAGAAAACAGAAGAATCAAATTTATTTATCATAAATGCCAAATATTAACATCTACGTATAAAAAATACATGTCTTGTTATTCAAATGATAAATTTAATAATCATATTAAGATAATATTGTAGATAATAAATATACGAATGTTAATTACAATAGTTTTAATGGTAACATGTAGCGTTGGCAACCAACAAATTATCTATACTATAACTATGGCTATGGGGTAATGTGTTAGTCAAAGTGAAATATACAACTTTCCATCTTATTGTATATAAGGCTTATAAGATAATTAGTAATAGTGGATGGAGTTATCTTTTAAACCAACTTGATTCACTAATGTTGGATTTATCATGAACTAAATAATAATTACCTTCACAGTTTAAATTTGAACTAATCTTAAATCGCTATTAATTTGAATTTACTTTAACAATATTAATAAAATTAACAGTAAGATACCATAAGTAAATCTAACCATTCTCAAAAAATTTGGTAACCAAAGTTTTGATTTCATAATTATAATTTAATCACTTCTAAATCGGCTTATAAATCTCAATGGTACTTAAACAAGCTACCACTGAAATTCGATTCGACTATTTCAAGTTGGAATTTCTGATATTTACACAATAGACATATGCATAAGAAAACTTAACAACTAACAATCAATAACTAATTTATCACTTATCAAAAATAATTAACCTTTCAAATTAATAACCGGTATGAGAATACATGTCCAAAAAAAATAGAAAAACAAGGATTTGCTCTGCTAACAGCTATCGTCTATCAATGTCAAAATCAACAAATAACAGAGCAATGTTTTATTTTGCTACAAAGATGTCTAGAAATAATATATTTAATTCAATTGATTGATGTTTTAGTTAGCTAAATAGATGTCAGTGATAAAAGATAATAATTTAATGACATTATTGTTTAAAATAACATAATTAAATTTGGCCCTATTAAAATAGGATGTTACTATTCACACCCTAATTTACACTATCGGTCGCCTTTCTAAATTTAATACAAATGATTTTTTTTATATTTTTCTGGCCACCATATATTATTCTTTCACTCAATTATTCATCACCGTACTTCTCCTAAGAAAAACACGTACTTCTCTACATTTTCAAAACCAAAACCTTAACAAAAGCAGATATTCTTTTGTGTCTAATAGAGATGGAAGATGAAGATAAAAAAGATGTTAGAATTGCTTGATTTTTATTGTTTTTTATCATGTTAGAGAACATGTTGTTAGGGTTTTTTCAGTGGTTACGGTTTTCCATTGCGTTGTAGGATATTTTTCCACTCTGTTAGAAATTCCAAGTTTGGAGGACACTAAATTTGATGACGTTATAATAGAAAATGACAATATAAGTTTTGACTTGTAGGGTTTTATCCGTATAGCTTACACATCTTCTTTTACAAATTAATAGAGTAACTTTTTGTTGTTGTTTAATAGACAAAATGTTTGAATGATGATAAATTAGATGATAAACATGATGGCATGATAATATGATGCAAGATGTTCGATCAAATAACTCAAAAGACATAAATGCATGATGTAAGTATGGTAGGAAGCGTTCATGTAGAGAAAGGTGCTGGTGGCCTCTCCATTTTTAGGTTATTAATTTAGACGGTGCCCAGTAGAGAAAATTTGAAATATTTAGGGTGCTTTTAGTTTTGGTGACCAGAAGTGTAAATCGGGGTGAGAATAGTAGAACCCATAAAATATCATAAACTTTAACATTACAAAACTGACCAAAAACTATTCTATAGTGTTGTACTCATCAACACAAGTCCAAAATTGTGTGCGGGAATTGGAACAATCCATAGTTATTTAATTAAAATTCAGGAAAATAGTTTTCCTATTACCAATGACTTTGACTCGTTTTCTATTAAGCCAGACCCCCTCCCTTAAAAAACCCCCCACATTCTTGCTTCTTCTTCTTCTAAACGCAAATTCATGCAACCCATTGACACCCAAAATCATGCGTGCATGTGGACAAGAGCACATGAACCAACCACCAAATCGACGAACCCGCACCATCAACCGACTCGCCATCTCTTCCTCTCCATGCTCCACCTTTCTGCACGTCGCTCATACCCTCCTTGCCAAAATCGCACATCGCGCCTAACCCAAGATTTCCGTCCAAGCACCGTTGATGTTATAAATTTTCAAACATGTTTTGGGGTATGGGGTTTTGTTTTGAAGAGAAGTATGAAAGAAGGAAGAGGAGTGTGATTAGTCCCACTTTGTAGAATGTGTAAGGATATGCCACTATATCATTAACTTTCTCACAATTGTGTTGGGGCCTTGAGGCACCCAAATGTTTACTTTGTGTAAGGAGGGTGACCACGCATCTCTATACCATACACGTGCACGCCGCCACCTTCGTTCGTCCGACTGACCGAACCGGGCCGGGTTCGTGTTCCGGGTCTCGGGTCCGATAAGCAATATTTTTAGGCAGTTTTTATAAACTGTAAACCGGCCGAATTGCGGCCCAATTCAGACTCGAATGAAGTTCAAAACTGGGCGGGTAGTCCAAACAATTCTGGACGTTGGAAAATGGTAGGCTAATTTGAAATTCGCAACGCTTTGAAACGTTGTGGATGAAAAGGCATGATGTTTCAAAAGCAAACAAATGCAGTGTTTCGAATTTGAAATAGGCAACGGTCGTGATGATTCACTAATGGACGTACCCTTTCGCTGCTTATAAATACCAACGTAGAAAAATGTTTTAGATAACTTTTTAAATTCTTCTTCTTCCTTCCTGTTTTGCAGTGCCATTGCCGACACAAGTAAACGTTGTAGATTCTCGGATTTGCAACACTTTAAGGCATTGCAAAACCTGATTCTTTCTCCTCTTCTTTCTCTTTGATTCTTGCATCACCAGATTATATTTTTCATAGTGCTCTTAATCGGATCAAAGCCGTACAAAATTGGAATCTGATTTGTTGTTCCAATGCTTTATTGAATCCTGGAAGTTGATAGTTCGATAACTCGTTTGTACCTGGTGGGTTGAACTATTGTCTGAAAGAATCTATTATATAGAACCTTAAAGTCTGAAGTACGACAATTATACGATAATCATTATCATACAATAGTCTCAAACCGAAAAATCCCTAATAAATTATCAGACAATATCTTCAATCATGGAAGGTTCGAGTGCACTACAAGTGATGAATCAACATTAATTCTTCTCACTACCCTCTCGGGGAGAATCATCCCACAAAAAGGAATTGTAGAGTACAAAATAACATAAAAACAAAAACATTCTTGTGTACTTGATGAAATTGGAGCATTTTGACAGTGAAAACTTTACTCGTTGGCAAGAGACGATGAAGTTCTTCCTGATCACTATGAAATTATTCTATATCTTGGAAGACGAATTGGAAGTTATACCGGAGGAAACCGTTGACGAGGATGTCTCTCTAAAGGCAAAATGTGCAAAGCAAAACGAGGACGATTTTCTATGCACATGGGACATTCTGAATGCATTGTTTACTTCTGTCTACAACGCTCATAGGACCTTGGAAACTGCAAAGGACCTCTGGACTACATTGGAGAGAAAGTATCGCATATCCGAGGCAAGTAATAAAAAATTCTTATTTGTAATTTTATGGATTTCAAAATGGTCGCCAACAAGTCCATAGTTGGAAAAGTGAGTGAAATCTTACTATTGGTGAATCAACTTAAAGATGTCGGTATTAATCTCCCTGAATCTTTTGTTGTTGGAGTTATTATTTCGAGCCTCCCGAAATCTTGGAATGATTATAAGAAAAAATTGAAACATGCAGAAACAGATTATAATTTAGACGGTTTACAGCGTCATCTTCGTATTGAAGAGGATTATTGTAAACGTGAACTAGATGATAATCCGCAGACTGAGTCTCAACCTAAGGCAAATAATGTTGAAATTACTGGTAAATTGAAGCCTAAGAATGAGACACAGTTTAAGAATAATAATAATTCCAAGAACAAAAAGAAGGGTGCCTGTTACTATTGTAATGAACCCGGCCACTATGCCCGAGACTGTTGTCTTCGGAAGAAACAATAAAAAGCGAATGTGGTTGAAGAAAAGCTTGTGGCTGTTGTATAAGAGGCAAACTCCGTTAGTGGCATTGAAAATGATTGGTGGCTCAATACTGGAGAAACTATTCATGTTTGCAAAGACCGTAAGTTACTGGCGCAAACAAAGTTGCAAGCAAAGTTCTGGGAAAAGGCACAATTAAACTTACATTCACCTCTGGGAAAGTTCTTACATTAGTCAATGTATTTTATGTACCTTATATGTGTAAGAATTTGGTTTCTGTATACCTTCTTAACAAAGGAGGATTCAAGATGGTGTATGAGTCTGATAAGTTAGTATTGTCCAAGAACATCAAATTTATTGGACAGGGATATTCTTGTAACAGCATGATTAAGTTGAATCTAGTAAAGAAATATTCTACTTATATTGTTGATTCTGTTAATTTATGGCATGGTAGATTAGGACATGTTAATTATAAGTCTGTTAGAAATATGCATAAATTAGGATTAATTTCTGATTATGATTTCGATTCTATCTCTAAATGTGAAATATGTGTTCAAGAAAAAATACACCGGAAATCCTTTATATCTGTAGAAAGGAAAACTGGTTTGCTTGAATTGGTATAAGGTGATATGGGTGACTTAAAAAGTCATATCACCTATGGTGGTAACCAATATTATATAACATTTATTGATGATTATACTAGTATGCATATGTATATCTAATGAAATCGAAAGATGAGGCTTTTGATAAATTCAAAATTTACAAAGCAGAAGTCGGAACACAATTAGGAGTTAAAATTAAAGTGTTACATTCAGATCATGGTAGTGAATATTTTTCAAATGAATTTACTTTGTTTTGCAAACAAAATGGTATAATTCACCAATGTACCACTCCGTATACACCACAACAAAATGATGTTGCTGAGAGAAACAATAGAACTTTAGTAGAAATGATTAACGTCATGCTCATAAGTTCTAACTTAACTTATAACCTATAGGGTGACGCTATGCTATCTGCATGTTACATTTTAAATAGAGTACCACTTAAAAAGAATAATATTTCCCCTTATGAATTATGGTTTAATTGAAAACCTAACCTTACTAGACATAAAGTTTGGGGTTGCTTAGCTTATGTTAGAAAACTAGACCCTAAACAACCGTAGTTAAATAATAGGGATTTTAAGTGTGTTTTCATAGGATATTCTCTTAATAGTATAACTTATAGATTCCTTGTTCTTGAAATCTTAGAAGTTATAGAATCTGTAGATGTAGAATTCTTTGAAAATCAAACTATTGAGAATCCATTAAGAACATTTAGTCCGAAACCAACTGAGACTAATGATATTAATGACGATGAATATGCTTCTTCTTAAAACAACAAGGAAGTGTCAGTACCAGATAATAGTGTTGAACATAGGAGAAGTAAAAGAGCGAGAATAGAGAAGGGTTATGGTCCTGACTTCATAACATATCTTGTAGATGGCAATAAGGACGAAGTCCTTAATGTGACAAGATATGTAATGAACGTCGATGATGATCCCAAAACTTATTCTGAGGCTATGAGTTCTCTAGAGATTCTTATTTCTGGAAAGAAGCTATCAATGATGAAATGAATCCATAATGTTAAACCAAACTTGGGTTTTAACTGATTTACCTCATGGTGCTAAACCTACATGATGTAAATGGATATTCAAGAAAAAGTTGAATACAAATGGATCCATTGATAAATTTAAAGCTTGATTAGTTGCTAAGGGATATAAACGAAGACAAGAAGTATATTACTTTGATACATATGCTCCAGTTGCTCACATATCTTCTATATGTTGTTTAATAGCACTTACATCAATTCATCACTTGATCATACATCAATGGATGTAAAGACAGCTTTTCTAAATGGAGATTTAGAAGAAGAGATATACATGGAAAAACCTGAAGGTTTCATAACCCTAGGCCAAGAGAAAAAAAAGTTTGTAAATTAGTGAAATCCCTTTATGGTCTGAAGCAAGCTCCCATGCAATGGCATGAAAAGTTTGATAAAGTTGCATTGTCATTTGGATTCATTGTTAATGATGAAGATAAATGTATTCATAGCAAATCGGATAACAACGGTTATGTTATAATATGTTTATACGTTGATGACATGCTTATATTTGGCTCCATTATATCTTATGTAAATGAAACTAAGAAGTGTCTATCTTCTAAATTTGATATGAAAGATCTAGGAGAGGCTGATGTAATTCTAGGAATTAAGATCATTAGGAAAGCGTGTGAGTTATGACTAAACCAATCTCATTACATTGAGAAGTTCTTAAAGAAATATGGTCATTATGATGACAAACCAGCACCAACTCCTTTAGACCCAAGTATCAAACTAGAAATGAACACTAGACATACCATTTCTCAACTGGAATATTCTAGTGTTATTGAGAGTCTTATGTATGTTATGCATTGCAATGGACCAGACACTGCACTTGCTATAAGTGTATTGTGTCGATTTACGAGTAATCCAGTTTTCGAACACTGGAAAGTCGTTTCCAAAGTTTTAGCTTATTTCAAAGGAACCATAAACTATGGTTTATATTATAAAGGATATCCTGCTGTAATAGAAGGTTATAATGATGCAACCTGGAACAATGTAGAATCCAAATCTACGACTAGATGGATATTTACATTAGGAGGCGCTGCTGTGTCTTGAGCTTCCAAGAAGCAGACCTGTATTTCTGATTCAACTATGTTGTCATAATTGATTGCATTAGAAGATGCATGTAAGGAAGTGGAATGGCTCAGAAATTTGTTAATGGAAATCCCATTGTGGAAGAAGCCATCTTCAGTGGTCTTGTTTAACTGTGATAATCAAGCAACGATATATAACGCCTCTAATAAGGCATATAATGTGAAGTCTAAACATGTGAGTCTAAGACATCAGATGGTAAGACAATTACTCAAAAGTGGAGTTATAATTGTTGACTACATAGAAACGAAGAAAAACTTGGTTGACCCACTTACAAAAGGTCTTACAAAGGCTATGGTTTCTATAAAGTCAAAAGAAATGGGACTAAGGTCTGTGAATGAAGATTGATCATCCTTAACAGAAACCCAACTTGTGTCTTGAAAAGGATAGACAAAGTTCAATGGGTACCAACGAGATAAGAGAATGATTATGGAACACTAAATCAATAATCCCATAATATTTAGTGTTAGATTCTGCAAGAACAAAGGATAGATAAATATCCTTAATAAGTCTAGAAACCTTAAAATGTGTATCACAGAAACACCTTAAGGGACTTACCTATATGAGTATGGAAATATGGCCATTTCCTAGGAAAGTAAGACCGCTTTCTAGAGTAGACTCATGAATCAGGATTAAAGCACATGGCCATTAACGTGCTGATACAGAAAACTCTAATTAAGGAAATCAACATGTGTGTTTGCTTCGGTTTTATCATTAAGGGATACTTGGTTCAAGATTCGTTCACCATAGAATCTCGATAGAACTTTGAATGGTTTACACTAAGTAAAGATTCAAATCCAAAATATACCTTTTATTTATGTGTTGTTTCCACGATGATGCAAAACTTGATCTTAGAACTACATAGGCTTGATCTCACTTGGGTATGTTGGAAGTCACACTAGTGATTCAGCCATCCACTTTATTTATTTTATTTTGAATATTGGGGGAGATTGTTATAAATTTTCAAATCTGTTTAGGGGTATGGGATTTTGTTTTGAAGAGAAGTAAGAAAGAAGGAAGAGGAATGTGATTAGTCCCACTTTGTAGAATGTGTAAGGGTATGCCACTATATCAATAGCTTTCTCACAAGTGTGTTGGGGCCTTGGAGTACCCAAATGTTTACCTTGTTGTGAGGAGGAGACCATGCATCTCTATACCATATACGTGCGTGACGCCACCGTCGTCCGTCCGACCGACCGAACAAGCCAGGGTCGAGTACGGGTTGCGGGTCTTGGGTATGATAAGCAATATTTTTAGACATGTTTTATAAACTGTAAACGGGCCGAATTGTGGCCCAATTCAGACCCGAATGAAGTTCAAAACTGGGCGGGTAGTTCAAACAATTCTGGACGTTGGAAAATGGCAGGCTAATTTGACATTCGCAATGCTTTGAAACGTTGCGGATGAAAGGTGTGATGCTTCAAAAACAAATAGATGCAGTGTTTCGAAATTGAAACGGCTAATGGTCGTGATGATTCATGAATGGACGCACCCTCCCTCTACTTATAAATACCAACGCAAAAAAATATTTCAGATAACTTTTTTAATTTTTCTTCTTCCTTCCTGTTTTGCTGCACCATTTCCGACATAAGAAAACGTTGCAGATTCTCGAATTTGCAACACTTTAAGGCATTGCAAAATCTGATTCTTTCTCTTTGATTCTTACATCATCAGGTTATATTTTTTAAAGTGTTGTTGATTGGATCATAGTCGTACAAATTTCGAATCCGATTTCGCTGTTCCAAAGCTTTATTGAATATTGAAAATCGATAGTTCGATAACCTATTTGTACCTGGTGGGTTGAATTATTGTCTGAAAGAAACAATTATGTAGATCCTTAAAGTCTAAAGTACGGCAGTTATACGACAATCATTATCATCCAATAGTCTCAAACCAAAAAATCCCCAACAGTTGTTGCATCTTAAATCTTTGAACTCCACAAAAAATTTACCATCCAAGTGCCTCTCTATTATGGTTCAAGAGAACTTCTTTTTTGAAAGTTCAAAAATTTTAAACCCACCTACAGTATAATCAAAACTACTCTTAAACCATATGACGAAAAATGATGAAACTAATTAAAGAAAACTAAACTTTGGGCCTAACATTTCACTAATTTATGGTTTTTCCTAAATCTACGCGGATTGAGAAAGATTTATGTTTTTAGTTCATGAAATCAATTCTATTTATATTATAATTCCCACTAATCTTTAATGATTACTAATTGGTCCGACTGTAAAATACCCAAATTGCCCATATTTATCAAGGTCATTTAATTATTCTAACCTTTGGTCCGACCTTGAATTATTCTAACCTTTGGTCCGACCTTGAATTATTCCCACTAATCTTTAATTATTCCAACTTTGTAATGCTATAAAATTGATTAAAAATATTTTTTTATTGTAGTTTTTTAAATTATTTGAAACTACATACATATACATATATGCGTATACGTACAATTATCTTCCTTGATTTCTTTCCTTTTTATTCAATGATTAGTACCAAGTAACCTCTTGAATTTTGTAAAGTTATTAATATGTTTCAATTAGTATATTAGAATACAACTATTTTTTACCTTTAAAAAATTATAATTTATTTTAGAATTTAATGTTGAAATTAATGCTTTTAAATTAATTGGAATTCTATAGTTTAAGTAGAATATTTCAACATTTCTTAACTATATGCATATATATGCTTATCATAGTAAAATACGCAAGTTTCATTCATTTGCGAGATTTTAATTAGAATCCATAAATTCTTTGAAAATAAAATATTTTTGAAATTTAAATATTTTCCTTTTTAAATACTAGAACATTTCTAATGCAGATGTCATAATTCATTTCATAAAATTCAGATATAGCTACCTCTGTGTGTTTAATTTTAATTGTTTAAATGTGTAAAATCTATCAACATATACATATATGTGTATACCTACGATTACCTTCCCTGATTTCTTTTCTTTTTATTCAATGATTAGTACCAAATAACCTCTTGAATTTTGTAAAGTTATTAATATGTTTCAACATTTATTAAAATTTATTTTAGAATTTAATGTTGAAATTAGTGCTTTTAAATTAATTGGAATTCTATAGTTTAAATACGTCATTACTTAAACATCGTGCCCCACTTTCTTCTCCAAATGTTTTCTCCGCCATTTGCAATCCATCTCCAACCGATCTCTTTTCTGAATTTGATTTCAAATCTAATTAACTAAGGTAAGATTTTTTTTATCACTTTCTTCTCCAATTTTTTTTTCCGCCATTTGCAATCCATCTCCAACCGATCTCTTTTCTGAATTTGATTTCAAATCTAATTAACTAAGGTAAGATTTTTTATCTTTATGTTATTCTGTTTACATGAATCCAATGTGATTTACCTTTTATCTTTGCCTTGCTCGGTTCTAAATTCTATTCTGCTCTATCTCAGATTTAATTGGTTTACTTATTGTGGAAGAAAATATTTCTGTATGTTGACTGTGATTTTCTTATCAATGTTCTACTCTATCTCAGATCTTAATTTCTCAATAACTACCAATTTCGTTTACAAATTTTAGCTCTAATTTTGAAAGCGTCTAAATATGGGTTTGCATTAACTCTTTTTCACCATATTCCTGGGTCTACAAGCATTTATTTGTTTATTACTTAATACTTCTTTGACTAATTAATATGCCATTAGTTACATAATGAAAGCAATAAAAGGGATTCTTAGAGAGAGAAAGGTGCGTGTCTGGCAATTTTGGAATGTTCCATGTATTTCTCTTTATTGTATTTTTTTATTGTGATTTTCGTTAAATTTTCCATTATTTTTGTTCCTTGAGAAGTAGATTCCAAGCCCGCTTGATAAATTTTAATAGCCAGGTGAACCAACAAAGGGTTATATTCTTTGATCTTATAAAAGTGTTTTGGTAAGGTACGGTAATAATTGATTTTCACGCATTTCTTGGTATTATTTTATCAGAATTATTATACATGTGCAAGGTGATGCTAAAAAAACCAGGATGTATAAGTTTCATGTGAAGTTACAAAGTTAAAAAACCTTCTGTGTTTACAAGGTTGCGGATGTATAATTCAACGTTAAGCATCTCGGAGGATGATTTGAAGTGGAACTATTATAAATTTTTGTTTTGCCTTTTTCAAATATTTGGATATTTGTCTGATTCTTGAAACTATTGTTTGTGATTTATATTTTGATGTTTGCTTACACCGGCATTTCAGTTGATGTGAATTAGCATAACGTAATTATATCACATTAAAACTGCCAATTTGAACTTTGCCAAAAAAATTGAACCTTGGCAAAACTGCCAATTTTTATACATCCTCTGGATTATAAAAAAAACATGGAACATCATAGACTACAACTTTTAGGCATCACATGGCAAAATGCGATAATAAGATGAATTGATATTTTTTTGTGGAATGTAATGCATTAATCGTTATTATTGAGTTGGATATGTGCATAACTATTGATGTAATTACAATATTTTATTATTAGTTATATATATATTTCAAACTTTTCAATACTAGCAATCAGGTCCGACTAATTAAGATGTAACTTGAACAGATAATCTTACATTACCTTTATGAAAGTTTACGTGTGTTCTTCGCATATTTCATGACATAAAATTTTGTATAATTAAAAGATCGCATTAATGTGGTTCATATGTATGTGAATTATGAAGGCTACTAAGCCAACCAAAAATTGAAACTAGGAAAATGCGGGTATTACGGCGTGTGATGTTGGCAACGCTCTTTAATAAATTATATAAGTTTCAAGTTTAAGAGGAAACGACTTCTATTGAAACGTAACTGTAACACCCCTCTCGAAAAGCTAACACAAAGATCTTTTAGCACAGTGGTTAGTGCGTGGTGTTACTTTACGAAAGATCGAGGGTTCAAGACCCGTGGGTGTCACATTTGCTATCAGAACCAATACCCAGCCGGAATTGTGGCTCCTGTGTGGACCATAACGCCTGGGTGAGGTGTTTGTGAGCCAACGAGGACGTTGGGCTCTGTAGGAGGGGAGAATGTAACACCCCTAAGTCTCACATCGTGGAAACCTGTGTGAAGTGGGTACTTATATAGTAGAGCCCATCTCTTACTAACGCCGAGGCCTTTTGAGTAACAAAACCCCATACCTATACGGTGGCTAAGTTGGGGACAATATCTTGCGCGAACGGAGGTGTAGGCTATTACAGTGGTATTAGAGCCTATACCCAGCCGGAATTGTGTGTGTAATGCTGTGAATGTCGGTCGGTGTGGTACTGATGCGGGTTACATGCACAACGCCTGGGTGGTGAATGATATGAGCCAACGAGAACGTTAGGCTCTTTAAGGGGGTAGTCTATAACACACCTCTTGAAAAGCTAACACAAAGATCTTTTAGCACAGTGGTTAGTGCGTAGTGTTGCTTTACGGGAGGTCGGGGGTTCGAGACCCGTGGCTGTTACAGTAACCATATTTTTTACAGTAAAATTACTTTTAGTTAATTCAAATTTTTATTTTTTGTTACAAAGTGTTATTTTTATTATGTTAATAGTTATATCCTATTTTAATAGTTACAATTAAAAGGGAGAAGATCTATGTTTCTAAATTGTCAATTAACCTTTCCTAATTCCCTCTCTACTAAATTGTCAATTAACCTTTTTACGTTTCTAAATTGTTAATTAAATTGTCAATTGTCCGAGTTATTTATATTAGTTTATTAGTCTTGATTGTTGCAATATATGTATTGTAAATGTCATTGAAAGAAAAAGAAAAAAATTTATTAACGAACACAAAAAAGAGTTTGTCAACAAGATCTTTCAACAAAAAGATATTGTAATATAAAGATTTAAATAAAATGTTAGATGAGGTATTGAGATTAACATCTGAATACAAAGAAAGTAATGTGAAAATAATTTAACATTTAATGATAAGATCAATGTTTAATCAATCAAAGTTATCCATATACAATTAAAAGGGAGAAGATCTACGTTTCTAAATTGTCAATTAACCTTTTTACGTTTCTAAATTGTCAATTATCCGAGTTATTTATATTAGTTTATTAGTCTTGATTGTTGCAATATATGTACTGTAAATGTCATTGAAAAAAAAATTATTAATGAACATCAAAAAGAGTTTGTCAATGGATCCTTCAACAAAAAGATATTGTAATATAAAGATTTAAATAAAATGTTAGATGAGGTATTGAGATTAATATATGAATACAAAGAAAGTAATGTGATAATCAATAAACATTTAATGATAAGATCAATGTTTAATCAATCAAAGTTATCCATATACAATTAAAATGGAGAAGATCTACGTTTCTAAATTGTCAATTCACCTTTCCTAATTCCCTCTCTACTAAATTGTCAATTAACCTTTTTACGTTTCTAAATTGTCAATTAAATTGTCAATTATCCGAGTTATTTATATTAGTTTATTAGTCATATAAAGATTTAAATAAAATGTTAGCTGAGGTATTGAGATTAACATCTAAATACAAAGAAAGTAATATGAAAATCAATTAACATTTAATGATAAGATCAATGTTTAATCAATCAAATTTATGCGTTTTGTTAATGTATGCCTACTGACATATGTTAAGGTTAATAAATAATTATTAAAAAGTAAGGAAATTTATTTTAAATACCTAAATTATCCATATACAATTAAAAGGGAGAAGATATATGTATGTAATTTAGCCATCTTAATGTTTTCCTAAAATTGTTAGCTAGCATTTATGTTCTAAATCCTTATTCAACATAAATTTATTTATTTTGTCAGTCAACGTTCACCGAGATAACAAGTAATAAAAAAGGAATACAATAAGTCATCATTAACTTCGTAACCAATAAAAATTCATGTTTTAGGAGAGAATGCAAAAGTATTCAAAATATTTCATCTTTACATGATATAATCAATAAATTTTGTATATATGGTAAAGAAGGTTTGATTTAAAAAAATTACCAGAATTATGTTTTCCTAAAATTAGTCTTTGGGCCTATATTTAAATATTACCATACAGAGTTGTAGTTCCTTTCATGTTCGAATGTATTACTGTGCCAACTCCAAATTGTTGTGATAAAGAATGCTGCTGATTTTAGCCTTTAATTCCTAAATGGTTGTCATGTGCGATCTTTTGTATTGCTAAGTCGTATTATCTGAAAAGGTTCACATGTGAATATTGTGTGATTTTGTATTCCTAAATGGTTTTGTATTGCCTACAATGTTCAACCTTCAAATATTTTAAATGTTAATTTGGACCATGTGCAGCAAGTTTGTTTTCTCGCCTAAATATATTATCACATATTTCATAATTTAAAATTATTTATCATGCTGGCTATTATTTCCTTCCAATTCATACTAATAATGTTTTGGCAAAATTTTAATTTTCAATTATGTATGTTGTTGAGTATCAAAAAAGAGGACTCCCCCATGCGCATATGTTAATATGGTTGGAAGAAAGTGGTAAGAAGGATTTGAAGAGTAATATTGATAAGTATGTATGTGCAGAGATCCGTGATGAAGAGAAAGATCCATATGGATATGCGGTTGTTAAACAATTTATGATACATCGTCCTTGCGGACCTGGATTTCAATCACCTTGCATGAAGGGTTCTAAATGTACAAGGAAATTCCCAAAAAAGTATGATCAAAAACTTTATTCAACTCTAAAATATAAATTAATTTTTTTTGTATTTAACTCTAATTTTTTTTTCTTTTTCAGGTATTGTTCAAGTACAATGTTTGATGATTGCGTATTTCCAATTTACAGGAGAAGAAAAACCAAACATACTGTCAGAGTTAGAAATACAGATTTTGATAACCAGTGGGTGGTTCCTTATAATAGGGATCTTTTGGTTCGATACCAGTGTCATATTAATGTTGAGATCTGCAATCACGGGCGTTGCATGAAATATGTTTTCAAATATTGTCTGAAGGGCCATGACCGTGCCACTGTGTTTGTACAGTCCTAAAAAAGAAATGATCAACATTCTGGGGAGAAGAAAACAATAAATGAGATTAAAACATACTTAAATGGGTGGTAATATATACTAAAAGAATTGTATTTTAACTTACTCATGATCTTATATTTATTTTGCTCTGAAAACTACTATTGATTAATGTATTTTTCTGATATGTATGTTTATTTTATGTTGTAATTTAATTTTTTTTTTTTAAAGTTAGAATGCCTCTTATACATAAAAAAATCTATTTAAAACTTAATAACAAATCATACATTGAGCAACAACTACTCATACATTGTTTAGAATGCCATATATAAATAACTATCTAATATGAATTACAGTACTTTATTTTTCTTTTATTTTTGATATTTAATCATTCCATTTTTTTTTAATAACATAAATTTTAATGCCCTGCAAAGCAGGCAAAAAATACTAGTTTTATAACTTTAGGTAGTAGTTTTTGGCACTACATATATCTAACTCCATGTTCGACAAAACATCGAGGAATCTTTTTTTTTTAAATACTAGATACTCTAATAAACAATTGTCTTGCTGGTTGTAAGTCAGATTCATTATGGATTATGAGTTATTGGTTTTTGAAGGTAAGTAAAAACTTGGTTTTCATCCTTACAACAAATGAACAAAGTGATAAAGTTCCTGTGTGCACATTTGTGTGCAAGCCTGCATATGCATTTGTCACAGATAACCTAAAATTCATTCTTCAGGAAAATTCAGAAATATAACATGGTTTGCAATTATTTTCAAGCTAGTTTTCAATAAATAAAGGTCTATACTACATGTACACATAAATTCCATGTCAACCCAAACCAATTATTAGCAAATTTCTCACAACCTATATTTTTACTAATATTGCATGTGTATTGTTCTTACCTTCCATGGATTTTTCCATGTTTAGGAATGGAAAACCAAGCCTTATCCAAAGATGCATCAACTATTCCTTGAGTTGAAAATAAGATATTTAGTTTATGATTTATCAATAAAAGGAAAAAAAGGAAGGAAGGAAATGGAGTGAGGAGGAAGCTTTGCAAAAAGAGGAATGTGAAAATTAGAATGGAAAGGCAAGAATTTTTTTTCTTTATAAAATATTTTGAAAGAATTAATACCAAAATGCCCTTGCCTACTTGTCATAAATCCCTTCTTTCTAAAGGGGAACTTTCAATTAAAGGATTATTAATTCAAATTAATAAATTTAATAGACAGCACTTCTAAAACATTAGTCTTAGGAACAATTTACATGTAAAGATAATTCAATTTATCATTTCTAATTATATATAAATAATGATAAATTCAATTTATCATTTACCTATTATCGTTTTACTATTCCTGCATAACTGAAAATGATAAATTAATTTATCTATTTTTTGTAGTTTGTCCTTAAAACTAATTTTTTAGAAGTGTTATCTTTAAAGCTTGTTATACTGAAATGATAATCTCTTGAGCCTAATTTCCACTTTCTAAAGTACCTTAGGTACTATCCATTAAATGCAAGGGGTTTTTAGGCAAAAGGACAAACTTAATAAAAAAAATCCATAAAGACAAGAGGCACACAATTTATCCATAAGGACACTTTTTAGTGTAAAGGGAGGAATTCAGGGCCTACTGTCATTTCATACTTTACGGTAAAGTTTGTCCTTATGTATAAATTTTTTGCCTCTTGTCCTTATGGATAAATTTTTTGTTAAGTTTGTCCTTCACACTATTTTCCTATAAATAAATGCATTATAGAAATTAAGCAAGACCATGTACTTCTTTAATCATTTCACTACATAAATCTTATCATGTTCCTTTATTTATTTTATTTTTATGAGCTTTTATTTATATACTTACGTTACTATTTTAAATACTATGATATAAAAGTATTTTACCCTTTGAAAACATTGTTTTAAACCAAAATCGAAGTATTACAACCTTAACCAACTTGCTATTTGATAAAAAAAATAAAAATTCGAAAATTGTGTTTTAGTCACATTTCTAGTTTTCGTTGAATTATTCATTTTGTAAACAAAATTTTAAAAAAAAATTATTAATAACAAATCAAAAGATGGTATTTTTATAATTAAAGCTATTAATTTAATATTTGAATTAATAAAATGTCTACAATTTAAAATGATGAAATTCCAGATTATTATGAGAGAAAACGAGATATTTAATACTGCGTTGACTGTTGTTAATGAAAAATCACCCTCAATGAAACATAATAAGATGGCGGTCAGGCATAAAAGAAGCCAATGACATGGAGTAGAAGCTGAATGATAGCTCGTAGTATTTTTATTTTGGTTAACTTAGGTAATGGGCTATGTATGTTAGATATTTATGTGTGTGCGCTGTGAACTAAGCCTATATTTTGTGTAACATCGATCTATGAATTAATGAAGGTTGTTGGTGTTAAATTATGTAATATATACGCTATTTAAATTACTTGTCACTAGTGTTGCGTTCAGCTATGCTTTCATATATAGGGTAAACTGGTTTTTTTCCCATATGATGAGTTGTTGAATGTACCAGAGAACAACCACTCCTATTTGGTTTTTCTTTGCACTCTTGGTTTTGTCTTTTTCGATTTTATCAAACCGTTTGCTAATAGGATAAACAAATAGAGAGCAACCACTTTCAGTCAGTTTTTGGTTTTGATTCCCTCGAGGTTATGTTTGGTTTTACAAATCAATTTGATAACAGTGTTGGCAAACAGCGAGCAACCTCAGTTTTAATAGTTGCACAGGCAGATGTTATAGTGTGGGTTTATAGAATCATTTGACAACACTATGAACTTACAGAGAACAACCACTCCCAGATGCTTTTGTACAGAGCCACAATCTCTTGTATTGTTGTCGGTTTTTCACTATTGTACAATAACAGAATGCTCAAACATATGGATATCTTGATACAATTGCATGGGTATATCTCTTAGTACCGCATTCCAATTATCACCAAATAGATTTCAATATTTCATTCATCTGGACAACTAAACAGGTGCTGACAAACTGTTAATAGGAATACAAAACTGTTGAACATAATTATAAGTGAACAATAGACAAAGCACGATAAGTTGTTAGATATACAAACTTGTAGACAAAACTACTAATTTTAAACCCCAGCAGGGGTAGAGGTTGCGGCAGAGGTAGAGGATGTGGTCATGGACGTGGATACAACCCCAGCAGGGGTGGTTACAGTTGTTTTGGAGACAACAAAACTACTAATTTTAAAAAGCAGCAAAAGAAAAATGAGCTTGAAAATAGTAATCATTCAGCTGTAGAAAATAAAAGGCATTATGAGGAAATTTTCTATCGATGCAGATGCACTGATCACTGGTCACGTACTTGCAGATCATCAAAGAAAACAGTAGAAGAATATCATAAATAAAAAATATCGAGACAAACAATACCGAGGGATTGTCCGATAATACTGACCTGAATTTAGATGATTTCTTTGAAGATTATGATGGAAATTTATCTAGCGAGGAAAATCTAAATGCAATATTCGAAGATATGACCGAACCAACCAATAAGTAGCCTGAAGCTTATTATGTGATTTTTATTTTGTTCCATTTCTTTTCAGCATGTATTAGTTTGAAACATTTGTTTATTTGTTTTTCTTTTGGAGTTGCATAAATAATGTGTAATGTTGAAATTTGATAATTAGTTTATTCTCATTGACATTTATTTATAAGTTATTTCTGTTATTGACTAGTTGTATTGTTTTTAATTCTTATGGTATGAATCGTCGGTATTTAAGTGATGATATATGTCTGATTGATAGTGGAACTACTCATACGATATTGAAAAACCCGAAGTTTTTCTCTAAATTATCTGAAAATATTTCATACAAAGTATCAACTATAGTTGGTTCAACCAGTATAATTGAAGGGTCCGAAAGAGCCCATATAGTGTTTACCAAATGCTACACATATATTCATTCAAAATGTACTATATTCAAGAAATTCTAAAAGAAATCTGCTTAGCTTTAAAGATATAAGAATGAATGGCTACCATATTGAAACTATAAATGAAAACAACAAAGAATATCTTTGTGTTATTTCTAAAATTGAAAGCCAGAAGCTTATTTTAGAAAAATTTGGTACAATTTCAACTGGATTATACTTTACCAAAATTGGCATAATTGAATCTCATTTTATAAACATGAGCCAGAAGTTCAGGGATACAAAGAAATTGATTCTTTGGCATGATCGTTTAGGTCATCCTAGATCAATTATGATGCTTAAAATTGCTAAAAACTCAAATGGGCATGATTTATCAAATCAGTTGAATTTACCAAGTGATTACATGTGTATCTCATGTGCACAAAGAAAATTAATTACTCGACTTTCATATAGTAAAATTACTTCTGAATCTCCAGCATTTTTGCAAAGAATTCAAGGTGATATATGTAGCTCAATTCATCCTACTTGTGGACCATTCAGATATTTTATGGTATTAATTGATCATCAACTCGTTGGTCACACGTATGTTTGCTTTCTACAAGAAACATGGCATTTGCCAAATTACTTCCTCAAATAATTAAATTAAGAGCACGCTTCCCGGGTCATCAAATTAATCTATCCGACTAGATAATGCACGAGAATTTACTTCTCAAGTATTTGATGATTATTGTTTATCACGGGGAATTGAATTTGAACATCCAGTAGCTCATGTTCACACTCGAAATGGTCTAGCAGAATCATTGATTAAGCGTTTGCAACTTATTGCAAGAACATTGCTTATGCAATCAAAGTTTCCTGTTACAGCTTGGGGACATGCGGTTTTGCATGCATCCAAATTGATTAAAATTAGACCAACAGCTTATCATCAATTTTCACCATCACATCTTTTAATTGGATCCCAGCCAAATATTTCACATCTACGAAAATTTGGTTGCGCTGTGCATGTACCCATTAGTCCCCCACTTCGTACTAAATGGGTCCTCAAAAAGGTTGGGAATTTATGTGGGATTTGACTCGCCTTCGATAATTCGTTATCTAGAACCTCTTACGAGTGATGTCTTTACTGCAAAATTTGTAGATTGCAAATTTGATGAGTCAAATTTCCTGTCGTTAGGGGGAGAAAAGACCGTTCTAGTAGAACGGCGTGAAATTTCATGGAATAATCCCTCTATGCTTCGTTTGGATCCACGTACCAAACAATTCCAATACGAGGTACAAAGAATTTTGCATATTCAAAATATTGCAAATCAAATGCCAGATTCATTTAATGATTGTAACAACCCATATTTTAATAACATATTGAAACCATAAATCAAGGCAGAATTAAATTTTAAATAAGAATCAAAGGAAATGGGTTGCGCCATTGCGTTCGTCTCGAAATTCTTCTTGGAAACGAGTCCGAGTTTTCGAAAAACGGAGTCTGTATGACCAAGTTACGGCCCTCCGAAGTTTCAGGAATTTTCAGAATCAAAAACAGCTCGAAATTTGAATTCGAAATTCAAATTCAAACCCCAGGGCAGACTGGGTGGGAAATTTCCTGCCCAGGACCAGGTCGACCTGGGGGTCACTATGGTCGACCTCCGAGGGACCAGGTCGACCCTATGGTCGACCTGATGCCAAAACCTGGTTTTCAGCCTGGGTTCATTCTAATGTATTTGGACCAATTTTCTGACTAGATTCGTGACTCTAAACCTATATAAATAGCATCCTAGCCTCATTCTCTCTACACCAATTCTTTCTGTCCTTATGCTGTCTCTATGAAAATCAAAATGATAATATTTAAATTAAAAGAGACTTCTTCTTCTTCGTTAAGACAACATCTAGGAATTGCAAATTGGGGGTTTTCAACTAGAACAAGACTGAACAAATAGAGATTCAACAACTACAATAACTGTTTCCAGAATCAAATCTCTGCACTCTAATTCTCGATCCACGCTCTGTAAGTTCTAGTTACTTTGAGATTTAAACTTGTTAAATTTAATATGGACATGGAATGAAACGAAATTGGACTTAAGCTTGGTTATCTATTTAGATCTGTTCTTATCTCTTCTTGAATCTATGATTTTGGGTTATTTCTTATCGATTGAATCATGCCCATTCATGTTGTTGGACCTAGTTTATTATTCAAACGCTAGATTGTAACATAAATTCTTGGATCTTGACTTGTGGGAATATTTCTATTTGGGGCCTATTCATGTCGTAAATCAAATTCTTTCATGTCTATAACCTTAATATGCCTATGACTGTGGACATAAGGTTTTGCATATGCCTATGACTATGACGATGAACATAAGACTATGCCTATGCCTATGACTAAGAACATAAGACTATGCCTATGACTATGAACATAAGACTATGCATATGCCTATGACTGTGAACATAAGACTATGCCTATGACTATGATGAGGACAATTGTGGCTAATCACCTATGACTCTTGACTATGAGAATTATTACCTATGATTATGAACATAAGGCCATTATCTATGACCATGACTTTGAAACTATTACTGTTAATTGCCTATGATTATTTTCCTAGAACTATTTTTGATAATTATCCATGATTATTGTGATGAGTCGCTTATGATTCATAACTATGAGATTTCTACCTATGACTGGGGTTAATTGCCTAAGACTATTATAGTCGATTATTCATGCCCATAACACTATAATTGAAAACCATGTTGTGCAGCGAATTGGCATTTTGTTGGATCGTATACCTAGGGTGTGACTTTCTTAGTTTATTCGCTATTATGTACACCAAAACCATTGGATCCATTATCCTTGTATTTGACTTGCTTTTGCATGCCTATTCTTTTATGTCAGCGTTTACCACGACTATCCCCTTATCTTGCTAGATTTGAAATCCTATATGCCAGTGATGTTGTAACCAATTATCTCAAGTTATGTCATGCTAGTCTTGTAACCCCTTTTATCGCTTTATGCTCGTCCCTCTTTCCTATCATAGTTTTGATGTTATTCCCTTTATTCTGAGATTTGGATTTATTTGCAGTATAGATCGATTCACGTTTACGTGCGATGGGAACACGATTTGGGTAGAATAGGCAAAACATGAATTGCTTATGAACATGAATTATGAACTTGATAAAAGGCAAAACTTGAAACATGAACGCTGTTATAACCTGAACCTGGATATGGACATGAAACTCGCCATGAAACTTGACACGAACTTAACATGAAACTTGAACATGGACATGACACTTAGAATGAACTTGAAAATGGCCAACTCGAAGTTGGGTTGAGTTTGCAGTGTAATTCTGCCCGGAACCGCCCGACAAATCCAGTTACTGCAAACAATTGGATCCAATGTGGGTAGCTGGTCATATCGCACTTGAAAACCCGAGGTCAGACTGAGTTGTGGCGTAATTCTGCCCGGAACCGCCCGGCATATCCAGTGACCACAACAACAGGTCTGATGTGAGAGGTTGGGGTGCATTAATGAATTAATGCCACATGATAGGGTTAAGTCATGAACCGCTTGAATATAATTAACCAATTTGACACGATGATTTGATAGGGTTAAGTCATGAACCGCTTGAATATACTTAACCAATTTGACACGATGATTTGATAGGGTTAAGTCATGAACCGCTTGAATATACTTAACCAATTTGACACGATGATTTGATAGGGTTAAGTCATGAACCGCTTGAATATACTTAACCAACTTGACACATGATTCGTAGGGCTAAGTCACGAACTTGAATGACAACACTTAATCATCTTGACATGCTAGACTGATGGGGTTAAGTCTCGAATTTAAATGACAACACTTAACTTACTGGACGGAAAACCTAGTTACGCGGTCCTTTTCAGCAGTAACCCACTAGATCTATCACGGTACCCTAGAACTAGGCAAGGTGGGGCATGATTACTGGGCTGATTGTAAGCGACCAGAACGACGACTGAGTTGGTGCGCCATTGTAGGTTCAGGCGGACTATGGTCGTGCACGTTGTCCGGAGTTGAAAAAGCAGGCATTGGGCACCGGTAGGTTTACACTGTGCGTGCTTGATTCGTGTCGGTGGTTGGCACCCTAGGGCTTGATACACCCTATGGTGGACCTAGCACAGGTGACTACATTTCGTGATTGGGCTGTATGACACAGACACATGAACGAGCTAGGACTTGCAGGGAGCCGATCGATTAATAGATCGTTACATGGAAAAAGGGTGTTGTTCGTTAGGTAGCATAATCCTTAGTGGTCCTAGGTGGCATAAACCCTAATCGAATCTAGAAAACGTTCAATAGGTAGCATAATCCCTAGTGGTCCTAGGTGGCATAAATCCTAGTTGAACACGCGATAGTTCATGATAAGGAAACCTAGCCAGAACAAGGGTGGCAGTCCAAATGATTTCAAGAATGGTGGCACTACGTTGAAGTAGTATAGAAATACGTGATGAAACCCGTACGATATATGGCAAGGGACTGTACATATGCGTAGAAAGGATGATACGGGTTGGGGTACTAGTACAGTTGGTGCAAAAAATGTTGAACATGCGATGCTATACGTAGTTTATCTGGTTTGCATAGTTTATCTTATTACCGTAGTTTATCTGGTTAGCGCACATCTTAGTTTAACTTGCCTATCTTGTCATCATCCTTATGTTTACTTTCAGTTTATACATGTCATGTTATCTTTACTTGTTTCTATGTTGAAAGTCACTAGGACTTACCAGTCTTTATGAGTGACCCGTTTTCTTTCGCCTCTTTTTCTTCCGTTCCCCCCCCCCCCCGGTTTCTCAGGAAGGAAAACACTACTACTTAGTTTGGACTTCTTTCTGCTTCAAGATCATCATATATGGGTTGGACCTTTCTTGGCTATGGCTGCTTTACTGTTTTACTTGGGGAACGATTTATGACTATGGTTTTATGCTTCTTTACTATTGCAAGACAGATTTCGATGTAATGGATTTAATGGAATTGTGATGTAAAAAAGCTTTAGACCCTTCTAGATTTTAAAACAATGAAATTTAGTTATTCTTCCACTGTTTTATATGTTCTGTCTTGTAATATTTCTGTGTGTGCTTACCTAGATAATGCTCCACCAAAGCTAGTGCATTCCCTTTGTGAGTGACCCTAGCGGAGGTGGGGTGTTACAATGATGCTGCGAAAATAACTAAATCTCATATTCCAACAGCAAATACACCAGCTAGAATTGAAATCCCCGAAGGACCAATAGCAGCAAATGAATCTAAAGATAGACAAAAACGTGGAAGACCGATAGGTTCAAAAGACTTGGCGCCTAGAAAAAGAAAGTCTAATGAAAAATCATCAATTAGCAAACCTCCCGAAGAGGTTATAAATGATCCAAATGATAACTCAAAAGAAAATTCTAATTCTCCAAAAATCAGTGAAGGAACTATTATCCCTGAAGAAATAATAGAAGCTTCCGAAAACAAAACAGTACCTAATAATAATGAGATCTCAGTATTCTATATGAATTATGGATAAATGTGGGATCGAAGTAAAATAACAATTGATGATGTATTCTCATTCGCAGTAGCTACTGAAATAACTGAAAGTCATGACTATAATGAGAATAATGATAATGAACCAACTAGCATAAATGAGTGTCAAAAAAGACAAGATTGGCCAAAGTGGAAAGATGTTATTCAGGTTGAGTTAGATTCATTTCAAAAACATGGTGTATTTGGACCAATAGAGAAAACACCAGAAGGTGTTAAACCAGTTGGTTATAAATGGGTATTCGTTAGAAAACGAAACGATAAAAACGAAGATGTGAGGTACAAGGAATGACGTGTTGCACAAGGCTTCCTGCAGAGACCAGGTTTTGACTTCAAAGAAATATACTCTCATGTTATGGATGTCATAACATTTCGATATCTAATAAGCCTTGTAGTTTCTGAGAAGCTTGATATAAGATTGACTGATGTTTGTGACATCATATCTATACGGTGAATTAGATACCGATATTTACATAAAAATCCCAGATGGATATAAATTGCCTGAAGCAAAATCAAAGTCAATGTATTCATTAAAATTAGGACGATCACTATATAGTTTGAAACAATCCGGAAGAATGTGGTATAACCATCTTAGTGAGTATTTAATAAAAGCTGGGTATAAAAACAATATGATATGTCCATGTGTCTTTATAAAGAAATTGGTAAAGGGATTTGTTATTTTAGCGGTATATGTTGATGATATAAATTTGACTGGAACTCCAGAAGAGATTAATGAAACAATAGATTACCTGAAACAGGAATTTGAAATGAAAAATCTTGGCAAAACCAAATACTGTCTTGGTCTACAGATTGAGCACAGTAAAAATGGCATACTAATTCATCAGTCAAATTACATTGAGAAAATCCAGAAGTGTTTTCAAATGGATAAAGCATATCCACTTTGTACGCCTATGGTTGTCAGATCACTGGATATTAAAAAGGATTCTTACCGACCAAAAGAAGATGATGAAAATATACTTGGTCCAGAAATACCATATCTCGGTGCAATTGGTGCATTATTATATTTAGCCCAATGCACGAGACCAGATATTGCATTTTCAGTCAACCTTCTAGCAAGATATAGTTCTGCACCAACTAAAAGACACTAGAATGACATAAAACATATCATAAGATATCCGCGAGGAACCATAGATTTAGGCTAGTTTTATTCTAACATAGGCAATAATCCGATTCTAGTTGGTTATGCTGATGCAGGTTACCTTTCTGACCCACATAAAGCAAGATCACAAACTAGATATGTGTTTACAAACAGCAATGCAACTATTTCATGGAGATCTACAAAGAAAACATTGGTAGCAACATCATCCAATCATTCTGAAATACTAGCACTACATGAAGCAAGTTGAGAATGTATTTGGCTAAGATAATTAATCAAACATATTCGAAGCACATGTCAACTTCCCTCAACTACATAAAGGTCAACTATTATTTATGAAGACAATGCAGCATGTGTAGCTCAGATTCAAGCAGGATATATCAAGGCTGATAGGACGAAACACATTTCTCCAAAATTCTTCTTCACACATGAACTTCAAAAAGACAATAAGATAGAAGTGAAGCAAATCCAGTCTCAAGAAAATCCAGCAAATCTATTTACGAAGGCACTTTCAAAATCAACATTTCAGAAGATGATATATAAAATTGGTATGCGCCGCTTGCATCACCAAACTATTTGAATAATGTGTTACGAATCAGGGGAAGCATATATTATGTTGTAATGTAATCTTTTCCTTCACTAATATTTTTCTCACTGGGTTTTTATTAGTAAGGTTTTTAGTGAGGCATTATTTTGATCCAGAAGTATCAACCCTCATTGGAACATTGTCAATATGTTACCTAGAGCTGAAATAAAAATTGTACTCTTTTCCTTGTTTATGATTTTTCCCACAGGGTTTTTCATAAAAAGGTTTTTAATGAGGCAATTAATCTTACCATTTTTGTATATGCATATACAAGGGGGAGTGTTGTAATATATATATATATATATATATATATATATGTTAAGGGTGAATATGCTTAATGCAAGGGACATTATTGTAATTGCAAGGACATGTGAAGTCTATAAATAAAGAGCTCATGTATGTTGTAAATATATTGGAATGAATAAAAATGTCCTCTCTCTTTTATTTCTTGTGTTCTTCTTTTATTTTAACAGAGAAAATGTTTGTTAACATTGAGAAAAATAGTTTTAGGTTTCATGTAAGAAACAGACAAATCAACACACTTTTTTCTCCATGGCAATTAATCTTCTAGAAAATAGATGACCAATTGGAGATTTTGGTAACTTATGACTATAAATACGATTAACCACTTATGACCCCATAAATCCTTTGTCCATATCTCTTTTGTAAAAGCCATTCAATAAAAATGGACATTCACATTTCTAGTTGATGTTTGTTCATGTGTTTCAGTATTTCTTTACTTACATTTCGCATTATTCAATTCCCCACATTTTCTACCTTTTTCACAACCATGCTGAACACGTGATTTCTTCCTCAACTACTTGTCGGATCTAGTTATCACAACTACTGTTTTCAACTTTTTTTTACTAGACTGACACCAATAAATCATAGCTTCACGAGAAGTAAAAATCTAAATACAAAAAGGCAGTATAAATATTTTACTTTCAATACTGTTTGTTTCGAAATTTATATACTTGTTATACATGTCAAATTACTTCTTTAGTAGTAAAATATTAATCAACTTTTATTTGTTACCCATGGTTTGATTCCAGGTCATTTATATCAGTGAAATTAAATTCGCTTCCTTCGATAACCACATTTTTGTTTTAAAATCAGCAGATTCTTCTACAAGGCCTCCCAAATCAGCCTTGGATTCCTTACTACAACGTAATGAACTAAGTCACTTATCATTCTGTACAATCTACATTTCAGTTATATACAAATGGATACTACCTTGTACTGAACATTCAACAACAAACTTCTAAAGGTACCCACTCTAATAGGGATGTAAATAGAATAATAGGGCATGACAGTCTGTTCTACGACTCGACCCGAAGGGGTAAGGTGTCTGATCCATGTCCGTACGATTCTCATTATGACAAGTAAAAATGTACAAAACTATGTCCATCTGAAAATGTTTGATGTTTTTATATTGTGCAAACCTTGTCCGTCCATTGTTCGGCTTGTACAAACAATGTCCAATCCAACTCCTCATTTGATCGATGCACGTTTGAAAGTCTTATAGAATAGGATACGAAAACCCCTCTGTCCGATTCTATCTGCCTAGTTAACATCCCTATGGTCTAAGTATCAATAGAATTTAACATGTTATCCAAAAAATGAGAACTCAACAATTTACCAACATATATATCTATGAAACCTCCTCAATCACTATATCAAATGCTATCATATTCGAAATCAAAATCTCAAATTAATACAATTAACCTGATATGGTTTGTCTACGCAACAAGCACTACAAAACACTTGTTAAATAATATCATACATATATTGAAATTCACCAACCGGTCCATAACAAATCAAACAAAATCAAACAAAATTAAACACTTATTAAAAAAAACCAATGTGATAATAGAACGTATATTATTTGGTTACCAAAATAACATCGATTATTAAATTTTTTGGTAATACGAAATTGATCAGAGCCAAGTGTTTTTGAAATCAGACAACAAATCATCAAGTACTCTTTTCACAAAACCCTAATGTAATTAGTGTTAGATGTTGTATTTCTATGCAACGGAGATGAAGAGATCAACATAAATCCAACTTTCAATTGGAATTTCTAATAGTATTATTCAAAGTTAAGTTGCACATTATACTTGGGGACGGCAAAAACATTAATATAAGGGTTATCTATTCGAATTCATCTATAAATAACATACTTACATCGTTAGAGCATCTCTAGCAACGTTACGGATCGTAACATTACGATCCGTAACATTCAGGGGAATATCTTTGATATTCCCCAACAATGGCGAGTCGATTTAATTGGCTCGTGAGGTCCCCGCGCCTATAAAGGTATGGCGCGGGAGGCTTAAACTTCCCACTCCTTTCTAATTTCCTCATTTTTTTATTCGTCTGAACGTCGGGATGCCGCCACGCGTAACAAAGATGGGGAGACGTACAGTTCCACGTATGTCGGACGACACATCTAGTCCAGCTCACCTTCCTCCACCAGTGGAGACGACGATTGAGGACTTACAGATCCTCCATGAGTTGCCAGAGGGATTCACTTACCAATCGTTTACTGCGCTGGCCACCGTTCCAGTATTAATTTTATTTTATTTTTAACATTTATAATTATTGAATCGTTAAATAGTATGCCATGTTGGTTTTACGTTATAGTTTAGTGCATGTACGTTATACGTTTTAATAGTATGAACTGTTGGTTTTATAGTCATTTAACTGTTATAGTTTTAATAGACAGAGTGCGTCTACCTTCACGGGAGTTGAGCGAAGTTTAGTACACATGCCCTTGACATATTACCATTACATATTCGAGAGAGGCTACTAACTAGTACGTTCAGACTATTTTTATATATTATACCTCCCCAGTCCTTCGATCGACCATTGGTAGAGGCTTTATTAGAGAGATGCTGGCCTACGACAAACATTTTTCACTTTCCCGATTTTGAGCTAGGTATCACCCCAGCCGATTTTTACATGCTTACAGGGATTGAGATTGGCATTCCTAATAGAGTCACTTGTCCATTTGACTTCTCCTATGAGTCACCCAATTCCTACTTGCAGCATTTGCCAGATTTGTCAGTGGCTCATATAGCTAATGGTGCCATTTTCGTCACATATTTACTTGAGTACATTACAGCGCATCTCGATGTTGTAATTGTCGTTGTTACAAGCTTCTAAGTTATGTAATGAAAAACATTTATATTCCTGAAAGTATGAACATTGTCGATATATTACGCAAAGTCCAACGCTCAAAGTGTCCGTGATGGAGAACCTCCACTATGCACTAGTCACTGTCCACTTGAGCCATGAGAGAGAATCTACATTATGCATAGTTACTGTCCAGTGCCAAAACTAAGACGTCCAATCGTTTAGTAAGGTAGCTAGTCATATTAAATAAAAACATTAAATGGTTGTTCAATGCCGTGGCTACATCACATGGACGACCCTGTCCAATAAAGGAGTATTTATACCAATAAAGGAGCGCTTTGTCCAATAAAGGTGCACTCTGTCCAATACAAGAGCACTCTGTCCAATAAAGGAGCACTTTGTCCAATAAAGGAACGCTTTGTACAATAAAGGAGCACTCATACCAATAAAGGAGCACAATGTCGGTAAAAACGGCTTTGTCCAATAAAGGAGCATTCTGTCCAATAAATGAACACTCTGTCCAATAACGGAGCACTTTGTCAAATAAATGAGCACACTTTACCCAATAAAGCTACCCACTTACTAAGACCTCATACCTTATATATAACAGCAACATTGCAATTCATATCTCAAATCAAAACATATTCACAAACATAATTGGATCCCAGTTTTATGAAATGTGTGATGGCATTTGATAGCAATTCGGAGGAAGAGGAAATCCTTCAAGAGGAAGCGGAAGAAATACAAGAAATACGGGACCTATACGTGAAGCGTATGGTTCATCATCCATAACTAGAGGGGGATCGGTTGCTGGAAGGAGGTTTATATACCAAAATCGTTCTAAATACCATAAGTCTTTGACGTAAGATTACTTCGATGATGATTGCACTTATGGGCCTGATATGTTTCATATAAGATACATGATGCGAAGAAATCTATTTCTTCGGATATTGGCTGGTATTCAAGGTAACAATGCTTCCTTTAAGTACAAACAAAATGCATTGAAGACACAAGGGTTGTCCGGTGAACAGAAAATGATGGCTGCTATGAGAATGTTAGCTTATGGCACTCCAGCAGATGCTTTGGACGATGCATACCGCATAGCAGAGAGCAAAGCACTTGAAACACTTCAAAATTTTTGTCAAGCAGTGGTGGACAACTACAGAGAAGAATACTTACGATCTCCGAACGAAGCAGATGTAGTGCGAATCGGAGAGATGCACGAAAGCAGGGGTTGGCCAGGAATGTTAGGAAGTCTAGACTGTATGCATTGGGAATGGAAGAACTGTCCTAAGCGATTGCAAGGTGCGTAAAAAGGTAAGGAAAGGCGATCAGCCATCATTTTGGAAGATGTGGCATCGTATGATCTGTGGATATGGCACGCTTTCTTCGGAATCTCCAGTTCGAATAATGACTTAAATGTTACAGAAAGATCACACCTGTTCAATGATCTTGCTCAAGGCCGGGTACCTCTTTTAACATTTACCCGAGACCAAAATACTTACGACCGTGGCTATTACCTAGGTGACGACATTTACCCGAAATGGAGCACCATTGTTAAAACATGTCCAAATTCGTTGACTTCTAAACAATCAAATTCGCGGCGATACAGGAGGGACAAAGGAAAGATGTAAAATGAGCGTTTGGTGTTTTACAATCTAGATTTGCAATGACAAGTAATCCATATCGGTTGTGGTCTAGGAAAAAGATGTCTACAATCATGTTTGCCTACATCGTTCTACACAACATGATTATAGAAGATGAAAGAGACATGGATGAGGAGCAATGTCACTAGGAATATGAGAGTGCTTTGCAACCACCCCAGGTATTACGACAAAAACAGAGGAGGACTTCAACATTCATTTGAACTGTCAGGTTATATGTAGAGATGCAGAACTCCATAACCGGCTACAGAAAGATCTTATAGAACCACTATGGCGATACTTAGTTATGAAGCACCCTTATCCGAACTCGTGTTTTATTTTATGCTTGTCCGAACTTATCGATCATGCATGCAGTAATGATGTTGTTCTTTTCTATTATACCATCGTGTTCCACTGTATTCGTAAGGGTTATTAACTAGCTACTATTATGTTCTAAATTAGTTTATTTTGGTCTTCCTAAGCATAACTATTTTTACGAAAATAATAATAATTTTATTTTGTCATATTGGAAAATAAGCTAGGATAGGTAAGAAAAAAAATTAAAATGTAAACTAATCACGCGCCAACTTTATCGACTCGTGATGTCGCGAACCAATTTTATCGGCATGCACCGAAAAATCGGCTCGCGACTTCACGAGCCGATAAAGTCGGCGCGCGAAACCAATTCAGAACCCTGAATTGATCCCGTAACATTTGGCTGAATATTACCCCACGTAACATCCGTTGGGAACCATTTTTGGAAAAATCTTTGAATCAAGATATGAATCACTCCTTTGTTTGAGATGCTCTTACAAGTCTTCAGCTCTATTAATGCGACCGACATGAAAAATGAGGACTACTTGTTATTCTTGGTTTAGGGATGTGTGCGATATATATATATATATTTATGTATACAAACACACACACACACACACACACACACACACACATATATATATATATATATATATATATATATATATATATATATATATGAGGAAGGTTCCGCTACACCTCTTATATTGCACGTGAACTTCCCCCTCAATCCTTACCACCCATTTCCCCACTCATTCTCTCCTCCCATTTCAATATTATTTCTTAGTGGGAAGAGAGAGAATGGGTAGGGAAATGGGTAGTGGAGATTAAGGGGGAGAGTTCACGTGTAATATAAGAGGTGTAGCGGAACCCTTATATATATATATATATATATATATATATATATATATATAGACACACACACGTACATACATAAATACACATATAAAGAGGTTTATGTGGCACCTCTCTTTCGTGACACCCATTTTGCACTCCAACGATAGTCACACATTTATAATTAAATAAGTTACTGGGGGAGAGAGAATTGCCGGAAAGAGTGAAACGAGAATGTGTGGTGGAAACCATGGGAACTATAAGAGTGCTGCACTATTTGGGGTGCTTTTGATCCTACACACGCGAGCGCGCGCGCGCACACACACACACACACACATATATATATATATATATGGCATGTTCAATTACACCCAAACAGTGGAGCATCCCAATAGTCCTCCTCTTTTCCACTACATATTTTCACTTTTTTTCACTCACTCTCTCACCTCCCACCAACTTAAACTAATATAAACGAAAGATGGAAACATGAGGATGTTGGGATGCTTCATTTTTAGGATGTCAATGAACACTCGCATATAATATATATACACACACACACACACATATATATATATATGTATATACACACACACATGCACACATAATTCGGTCGGTTAAGTAAAACCGAGTAAATGTTTTTCCACTCAGTTTTCATAGTCGGTCAAAGTGGGTTTTCTGAGTGTTTTTAATAAATTAATTTGATTTTAAGTGGCAATTTGGAAAGTTTTGGCTTGTATGGATAGTAGAAGCCTTAAAGAAGGATATTGTAGAAAATAAAATGATAGATTTGTCATCATATCATAGTTTTTTTTTTGATTGATTACTACTCCATATAGGGATTTATTTATTCATATTTTGTTTTTTCATTTAAAAGTTGACCTACTCGTGTATTTTTAAAGGATTAAGTAAGAATATCTTAACCGAGGCGGAAAATAAAATATAATATAAATAGAATATAACCAAAATAATACCTCAATTAATAACGAGGAGCAACCAGTGTAGTGTATATTCCAAGAGCTTGCAATTTTATTGCTGGCCAAATTGTAGAAGGACACTGTTGCATCAATCGACCGGTAGGAATGTGTGGAACAGGAAAAAGACAAAGAATACAAGGGGAATAATAGTTATTACGCAGTGCAAATCATGACGGATGTTGAAAAATGTGCGGTTGCTATTGCTTCCGCAATTTCCCGGTGAAGAAAAACCGGTTGAAATAGTATTGTCGATTGTAGAATAATGGAGTGGATGAACGTATGTTACAGACTCGGTGGGCCTGTTAGACTGACCCAACATGTCAATACATTTCTAGTAAGTTTCCAGAATAGTCACTTTCAAATTACACAGTTGCCCACGCATTAAAGTTCACACGGAAAAACCCTAGATTTCATCTTCTTAAAATACTACTAAAAATACAGAACTCAATCCAAAACCATTTGCTCAAATCCACCAAAAATTGATCAAATCCGGTCAAATCGTTCCAAATAAACTAATTCAGTGCTCAACGATCGTCAGATTTAGATTTTCTGGTAGATGCATTAAGCATATTTAGGTAAAAATTATACTAAACCATGATACGTAATCAAATTCGTTGATTGCTAAACCAAAAAAAAAAAAGCATAAGTCGGGCATAACTAGTTGTATGAACTTGGCGTAATTTTATTTTAACCTGAGTACCGCCCTCCTGTCGTTACAATCCTAAGTGAAATAAAGTAGGTTGTATATGATTATAATCCCAATTTTGGAGTCTATGTTAGTTCCAGTTAATACATCCATTTTAGTGTATTATATCAAAAAATCAGAAATGAGAAGGAATTATACAAGCGTAGTTTATCTCAATCCTATTTTGTGATCTTTTTGACATATGCAATTTATATAAGTACGTTGATAATTTTCCTTTGTTGTTTCCATGGTTTATTTTATTTTGCTCTTAAACTAAGTATTTTGGACTAGATCTCTTGAGTGGTGGGTTTATTTAGTTTTATATCCAGCTGCTTTTATCTTCTTTTTGTAACAACAACAACAACAACAATAATATTATTTTTTGCTATTATATCATGGGTAAATTCTATTTAAACATTTCCTTCGTAGCCCTCCTCTAAACAAATAAACTAACAAGACAAAAATACCCCTGCTAAGTAAATCTTGTTTTCTCTAAACTAGTCATTTTTCTTCCATCGTTTCTCGATATTATTCTTTGAAACCCTAATTTTCAATTTTTTAAAGCTAAATTTCAATTATTTGAAGCAAGTTATTGGATTTTGAAGAGGAGAATCAAATACTTACACAATCACGGAAGATATTTCAATTATTATTTTACAAGCACGTTCGCTATAGAGAAGTATGAAATAACGGAAGAAGAAAACATGTTTTGGTAAAAAAATACATATATGTGATACTCGATTGTGAATAAAACTACTGTTAGGACTACGTGATTTCTTCCCTTATCACGCTTTGCTTACGCGTGATTCATCCAATTGGCCATACTAGTTAAACGTGATAATTTCAACCTAGCATCTTTTTTTGTGAGTGGATCATACGTTATTTCGATGATGAAGAAATGGTTAATAAAGTTGCATTAGATTATTCTGATTGTTTTATATCTTATGATGTAAATATATTGTGTTTAGTTATCAACACACATTGTGTTTCTTTAAAAGAATTAAATGCAGATATATCCTTCCAGAGAAAATTTGATTGATTGGTTCCTAGCCAGGGTAGTCAATAACGAATAGCGCAAGGCTTGCGCCATGCGCTATAGCGCGCACTATTGCGTTCATTTAAAATAAGGTAATTTAGCATATTTTACTAACTATATTTTTTTTTTGCATATTTTGCATCATATCCAAACCGTTCAAGACTCCAAATACAAACATTACCATACTTTATGCACGTATTAAATATTTTTTAATGCAAAATATAATTATATTACAGAAAATTTCATAAGTTCATATTGTGCATTCAAAATAATTGTGGATATAATATATTTATGTCTTAAAAATTTGAAATTTATTCTTATAATTGTGAGTTATAATGAAATTTATTCCTATGTATTAATTGTGATGATACAAAACTCTAAGAAAAATGCATGAAAATACACTTTTACACAAAATATTAAAAATAGATCTAATGACAAGTACTTAGAAAAAAAAAATTAAATAAGAAAAGTTGTAAAGTGAGAATAAGATCAAATGAAAATAATAAATAAAGTCTACAATAACAAGATTCAAATAAAAATAATTCAAACATGATTCAAGTGTACAATAACAAAACATAGTAATTATATTATGCTTCTAAATTTTTAAAACCTAATCACTAGTTTCATCTAGATCAAAACCATTAATCATTATTTAAACAATCATCAATTTCTTCTTCTTTCGAATCATACTCTGTAGCATTTTCCTCTAAGTCATTATAAGTATGATAACATGCTATTTTTGGGCTTAATTCATTGTTTAAACATTTAAAAAAGAGACGAAAACAAAATAATTCGCTATTTAGAGCTATACGCTATTTTGCGCTATGATAATATAACCCGCTATTTTCGCATTATAGGGAACCCTTGGGCTATTATAAGTACAATAGCGCAAGCATTGCGCTATGAGTTATTTGTCGCTATAGCGCACGCTTTGATAACACAGTTCCTAGCATAGGAAAACGACTTGATTTTGTTATTATAATATTATAATCAGACATCGAAGGTTCAAGCAAAAAACCAAGAATCATATTAGCTTGTGAACGAAGTGGTGTGTAAAAGAAGCAGAAAGAGTAAATCCCAGAAACTTCCGCATGACTGGTACAATAACTGCAATTGTCCATTCAGACTTAATGGTGAGAAACTTCATACTTTAGATGATTAATGCCTAATTGTTGTGAATGGTGCTCATAATCATTCAAAATTAAATTAACAAAATAGTGAATAACATTCTTATGATGGTCGACTAAGTAAGGAAGAAACCAAATTAAGAAATATGGTAAAATCAAAAGAAATTTTGCATACGGTAAAGAGAAACGATTCTGTAAATTGTACTATTATCAAAACAATTTATAATATTATACATGCTCAAAATTTCGTTGAGCGGACAGAGCGGTCTTAAGTGCAATATTTGCTTAGGGAATTAAAAAAATTGGTTACTTTGTAAAACAAAGTAAAACACTAGATGATTCAAATGTTATTAAAGATATTTTTTGAATGCATCCAACTATTTTTGGTTTTTTACGAATATTTTCATGAGTTATCATATTGGTTTGCACATATAAGACCAATGGTATAAATTGTCTTTACTTGATATTGTGGGTGTTACCTCTACTGATTTTTTTGGTATCGTGATTGCATATTTAACCGTGAAAATGAGGGAAATCACATATGGACTTTAGAATAATTATAATCTATTGTGGTTGTTGAGAAGTAGAATAGTCCAGGTTCTTCATTGTCGAAAGAGAATTAGCATTAGTTAATGCTATTGTAGTAGTTTTTTCATATTCTGCATATATATTATGTACATGGCATTATTAAAAATGATGAATTGACATAATGCAAAGAAAAAGAATGGAAATCGAAGAGAAGACGACATGTTTAGTAGTTTTTACAATCACCTAAAAATGACTTCTTCTCCTCAATTTCCATTCCTTTTTTTTTTTGCATGCATGTCAACACATTATTTTTAATGTCATGTACATAACATATGTGTAGAGTTTGAAAAAAAAAACATTCCAGTAGCAGTAACTAATGTTAATTCCCTGTCGGTAATGAAGGTCTTAGACAATTCTACTTCATAGTCAACTATAACATATTTCAATTGTTCTAAAGTCTATATGTAATTTTTTTGATATTCCGCTTTAAATATGCAATCATGATACCGAAAGTAAGATAGATAAGGGTAATACCCATTACCCACAATCTTAAGTAAAGACATTCTATATCTATTAGGCTTACATCTGCAATTTTGTGTGATAACTCGCCAAAATATTCGTAAAAAATAATGACTAAATGTGTTGATGGCAAAAAATGTCGTAAACACCAAAGATTCCCAATTCCTAGGAATTATAAATATGGTCGCATATACAAGAACATTAAATAGAACATAAGCACTAAATAACACGAGATTTATAGTGGTTCGGCCTCAGTGAGGGCCTACGTCCACTTTGAAGAGTCGGTTGGAATATAATTAATCACTTGGAAGAATTACAAGGTTGAGACTATCTCATGACATCTCATCACATTTACTTTTCATGATATACGATGTCATAATTATCATATATTGAATAATACGAAAAAAGACAATTTTGTCCTTCTTCTTCCTCAAAGAGGAGATGCCATTAATGAAGCTTTATAGAGGTCTCTAAGCTCAAGAATTCCACCCTTTTGAAGTGTGAGGTCATGGGGTATTTATAGGAAGTGGTTAGGTAGGAGTAGGTAGAAAAGAGGACCATCATCCATAAATTCGCACCTCTTGCTGTCGGGCCTCCGAAATTCGCACCTACCAGGTGCGAAATTTCGCACCTGGTAGGTGCGAAATTTCCACTCGGATGGGTGCGAAGTGGATTTCGGCGGGAGGCGTTGTCGAGGCTGGTTGGTTCTTTTGAGGCGTCGAAGCTCCTCAACACGAAATGAAGGAATCCACCGTTTTGCTGGTCCGAAGTGAAGGAATCTGAGCTTCCGGCATGGAGAAAATTAGATGAATCGGGCGGTGCCCACAGTTTCGACATAACCGCTGGGACTGTGGGCCCCGGACCCCCACCAGCGCTGCGCCCGGACCCACTTGACGGCTCGCCTTCTGCTCGGAGCACGGCTCGCCTTCGGCTCGGATGCGGACGGATACTGATGGGGGTTGCGTCTGAGGGATGCGACGTCCTGCTAGTGGCCAGACTCGAGTTTTTTGATACTGGCCCCCCAGAAGATATTGGCGACACCTCCGGGCTGTAATATCACACGATATGTTGAGTCGAGCATGTCTTGAGTATTTTTGGTGACTGGATCAAAAGGCCGGTTAACAAAATGGATGCGTTCAAAATATAATCCTAATAGCATATGTATTATCTAATGGGTTAATATGTCATTCAAAGCTACCAAATTCTTTTAATTTGCTAAGCAAATATTGAATTTTAGATATCTCCCAACCTGCTCAAAATGTATAACACTACAAATAGTTTTGAAAGTAGTACAATTTGTAGGATTGTTTCCTTTGATCGTGTGCAAAATTTCTTTTACTTTTATCATATTTCTATCTATGTAGTCAAGGTGCGCGCCTAGGCGCAAAAAAGCGCAAGGCGCATCTAGTATTTTTTTTTTTTTTTTTTTTTTTTTGAGTTCAAGGCGCACCTGTAAGTGAAGCGTAAAAAAGCCCAAAAAACCTCAAAGCGCAAAAAGCGCGCTTTTTCATTTTAAGTATTTAGTTGTTGTAAATTTAGGTTCAATGGTTTTTCGACTACTTATTTTAGTTTGTGACATGAACTTATGAAGTTTTACCATTAAAATTGCAAACTCAGCTATTATTTATTGTCAAAACTATATATTAAGTTGTTGTTGTAAGTGCAGTTTTTACAGTGACAGCAAGGAAAAAAAGCTCAACTAAGGTGCACAAAAAGGCGCAAGGTGCAAAAAAGCCCAAGGCACAAGCTTTGGGCTTTTTTGCGCCTTGCGCCTTTTTGTGCACCTTAGTTGAGCTTTCTGTCCTTGCTGTCACTGTAAAAACTGCACTTACAACTACCTAGATTTCTGTGCAACCACAAATTTGATTTCTTCTTCACTTTGTCGAACAACTTTAGAATGTTTTTAAATTTTGAATGATTATGAATACAGTTAAGTGTTAATCATTTAAAGTATGATCTGCCTTTGAGTCTGAACGGGCAATCACCTTTTTCGTACCAGTCATTCTAGGTTTTTTGATTTTTTTTCCTTTCTGCTTCTTATACACACTTGAAGCAAATATGATTCTTAGTTTTTCGCTTAAAAATTCTAGTGTCTAATTTTAATATTATAGTAACAAAACCAAGTCGTTTTCCAGTGCTACAAACCTAGTCAAACAATTTTTCTTTAGAAGGACATATCTGCGTAATTTTTTTTAATAAACTCAATATTCATACGTTGAAATTTTATTTGATAACTAAATATAGTATATTTATGTTGTAAATTCATTAGAATAATCTAATATGACTTCATTGACAATTTCTTAACCACTGGAATAATGCACGGTCTACAAAAAAAATGTTGTTAAGCTGAAATTATCACGTTTAACCAGTATGAGGTAATTGGCTGCATCACGCGTAAGCAAAGCATGATAAGGGTAGAAATCAGGTAGTCCTAATGCATGGTTTTGTTTACAGTCGCGTATTACATGTATGTGATTTTTTTTCGAAACCATGCTTTCTTCCTTCGTTATTTCATGCAATTTCTCCTGCTTTTCTGTAGCGAGCGTGTTTTTTTTTAAAACAAAGAAAAATTGAAATACCTCTTATGATTGCGTTAGCATTTGATTTTCCTCTTCAAAATCCATCGGCTTGCTCCAAATAATTGGAATTTAGCTTTAAAATTCTGAAAACTAGGACATGAGAGAACAACTATATGGAAGTATTGAGAAACGATGGAAGAAGAAGATGTGTTAGGTTAGAAAGGATGTATTTTTCTTATTAGGGATATTTTAGTATGCTGGTTTTATTATTCTAGAAAGGGGCTATAAGGAAATCACGGTGTTTAAATAGAATTTGGCTTGAGTTGATTGTCTGAGCTTGAGTTGAGGGTAGAGTTGGAAAAAATTTAAGAGAAGGGGAATACTCAGTAGAAAATCAGATATAAAATTTTTCTCACAAAACTGGGGGACTACTAAGAAAATTACCATGTTTAAATAAAATTTGCCTATCTCATAAACTACAATTTTACAATCGTGAGAATGGAACAATTTTTGAGCTAAAGTTTTTTAATGGTACAAATGACCTATTATGTTATAGCTGAATGTCTTAGTTGAATGAAAGTAACAACAACAATGTTACTTTTCATTGTCTTTAGTTTTGGTTTTCTCGGTAGTAGATGGTATTAAATTTCACACATATCGTCATCTGCGATAAAAAGAACATTAGTAACCATTTGTCAAATTAGCTAAATAATGCTATTAAATAGTAGTTTGATGTGAGATTTCACAACCTTGTACCACTAATCATATAGTATAATGGTCCATGATAATGTTTCAACCTAGATATGATAGCACATTTATCAAAGCTGTTGACTTTTCGTCATAGATCCTTTTGTCCCTTTTCTAACTTCATAGCATATGATAAAACATTATGCAAAGTTTTTAGCATAGCTTATCCAAAGATATTTTATTAAATCTTTTTCATTATATTTTTGTTTTATTTTGGTTTTTGTTTCAATGTTCAATTAGAAGTATATTGTGGTTTGTGTTCCAAAGTAAATGGGTTATAGTATTTACCTTATTTTCTTCTATCTTTTGCCTTCTATTTTTTTATCCTTTATCCTTATGTTATGTTTATCTTTTACCGATTTACCAAAATTATTTCAAACGAAGAACAAAGTACGAAGTTATAATTTGGTTTCTTACGTTAATGCTATGATGTTCGAATTAATAGCTGGTAAATTGGGAAGGTCATAAATGTGGTTTCTTCTATTTGATTAGTTTACATAATAGGAAGATACTGCGATGAAAAAGTTTATTTTGGCTATTTGCAATTTAAGCGGCTAGTTTGCAAAGGAAAAATTGTTTTCAATTGCAAATCAACCTTTTGCATTTGTGCTTTGATTTTCTTTATATTCTTTTTCACGAAGGCTAAAGGTTCACATGATACTCTTTACTAATTGATTAATGTTAGGTTTATTATTGGAATAAACTTTTATCCTTTTATTATCCATTAGTACATTATGTGTGCCTTATAACCTCATAAAAGGCATAATTTTTAAACATGAATATGTGTAATTATTTAATTAGTTAATCTTTAGTCTATATACAGTGGGAATACTCTATTTTGAAGCTTTTAAAATTATGTTAATTCCCCATCTGTACATGGATAATCTATACGTAATGAGAGTATCCTATTTTAAAGCTTTTGAAATTACATTAATTCCTTTTCCCTTTCGATGCGTTAACAGAAAAAATAAAGCAATAAAAGGATTGTTTCGGCGCTACTAAAAATAGTACAACGTACTAATATCTCACTTTGAATTTTTTTTAATTACATTATAATGTTTGCTACATATTAATAAAAATATGAAGACGGATTTTGTAATTCTAGAATTCTACTTTTTCTTTGCGCCAATTAGTTTAAATATTACATTTTACTGAATATTTGTTGTTTACCTTTATTATTTATCTTTTAAAGTACAAAGATAAGTAACTATTAAGTAACTCAAATTTTACCATTTACTTTTTGTGATTTATCCTTTATCTTTTTAAATATAAAAGTATGCGCTTACAGAAAATAATCGCGGTGCTCGTTTTTGTCTTCTATCGTTATGCATAAATAAATGGATGAACCATTTATTTTTATATACGAAAAGACGAATACATCATAATTTTATACCAAACTACTTATAAGACGGTAAAATATTTATTTTTTAGTTGAACCTAATTCCTTTTATAGGAGTTTATATATGTATATATATATATTATAATAATTATTACGTACATAAAGACGAAGATGGAAGTTGTTATTTTATTATTTATGGTTCTAAATGAATAGCAAGTTGTAACAATCGTTAGGCGGTAAGTATGAACTAGGGATTAATCACTAAGGCGAGGATTAATCAGAATTAGGGATATTTGACAAACTTATGCATTTTAGATAAAATTTAAGTATTTTGTTTAATACCAACTTATCCACAATGGTATATCATGGATTTTGAAGTAAACATTGAGATAAAATGGCTAGAAAGAAACATTATGATGCTTATTAAACACATCAAGCCTAAAATGATGCGTAGATTGTGTCAGTAAGTCTGTTTATTGGTTATATAATGTTGTAAGTACCATCTAGGTTGATTAGAAAAAATCCAGGCCATGATGCTAGACTGACGCCTAGGTGGGATGTAACACCCCACCTCCGCTAGGGTCACTCACAAAGGGAATGCACTAGGTTTGGTGAAGCATTATCGAGGTAAACATGCACAGAAATATAACAAGACAGAACATATATATAAAAAACAGCGGAAGTAAAACAAATTTCATTACCTTATAGAATAAGGTCTAAAGCCTTTTACATCAGAATACATCAAAACCTGTATTGCAATAGTAAAGAAGCATAAAACCTTTTCATAAATTATTCCCCAAGTAAAACAGTAAAGTAGCCATAGCCAAGAAAAGTCCAAGCCATGTGTGATGACCTTCAAGCAGAAGAAGTCTGAACTGGATAACAGTGTTTCCTCCCTGAAAACCTGGGGGGGAGGGGAACGGAAGACAAGAGGCGAAAGAAAACGGGGTCAGTCATAAAGACTGGTAAGTCCTATCTACTTCCAGCATAAAAACAGGTAAAGGTAACATGACATGCATAAACTGAAAGTAAACATAAGGATGACAACAAGATAGATAAGATCAACCAAGATAACTGGATGAACTACTGTAGCAAGGTAAACTAAGGTATCATGATAAACTACGGTGTCAAGGATCAATGTATCACATCGTCAGGTTTCTATCAAGTATACTATCACAAGGTATCTATCGTGTATAACATCCCACGGTATCTATCATGTATATTTCTCCTGGTTCTAACATGTATATTTGCTCTGCACTTCTCGTACTAGTATCCCAACCCGCGTCATGTGTTAACTATGAATGTCCCTTGCCCAGTGTCATGTAATGGTCCATGTCAACCTAATATATAGCATATGTAGGTTTTCCCAACTCGTATGTTTCTTTCCATGTATAAGTTCAGTCCTTTGTCGTAGGTCATACGGGCTTTCCCATGTAAACTTTTTATCCTTGAGGTTATTTTGGACTGCTACCCTTGATCTAGCTATGTTTCCTTACCATGAACTATCGCGCGTTCACTTAGGATTTATGCCACCTAGGACCACTAGGGATTATGCTACCTAATGAACGTTTCCGTGTCTCGGTTCGGGTTCAGCCACCTAGGGCCACTAGGGATTATGCCACCCGTCAACCGCGCCCTTTATCCCGCGTATGTATCGTGAATCGTTTTCCATGTCTAGACGCACATGTACCTCAATGTGCCATCCGAGTTCCGTGCCAGGGCAAATCAAGAAATACGGAACTCGGTCGGGAGCTTGAGTCGTCTGCTGATGCAGATATCAAGGTCTGTTTTTGTACCCGTGGCTATGGTCCCACGTGACCCCTCCCTCAACTACTGAAAGGCAACCCAAGAAAAATCATGTATGAGAACTACACTACGGCCCATCGATGCCCACTTCCAGATAGTCAACCTCACCCATAACTCGATACCTAGTATATGGTCTGTTGGGAGTTCCCTGCCTTTCCGTACGTACACGATTGACTAAAGATGGTAGGTAGTCGGCGACATGCTATCCAGGGCAAAATCAAGTATCGCCGACTCCACGCTAATCCATCCCAGTCTTTAGGTCGCTCGCATAGCAACCAAGGCATACTCTTGGCTCTTCTACCGCAGACCTTAACCTCTGTGAGGTCGGGTTTCATGGACCACTTGCCACCTCACAGAGGGATACCAAGAGTACCCTCACGTTCCCCGAAGCTTCCGCTTCGTCACCCAGTTCGCTGGAGCTTTTATCCAAGTTAGATAACTTGCTCCTCCTCGTATACTAAGCGATGACCTACCGTACCAGGTTACTCATCTCTTTATGAACTAGTCCCATGTCCTTAGCTAAGAATTATTACTTAGTTACCCTTAACTAAGGTTTACCACTTAGCCCCTCTTTCCGCTATCCTTGTTAACTACGATTTCCAACCTAGTCCCCTGAGCTAGGGTTTTGTCAAATGGGTTAAGTGTTGTTATCCAAGTTCATGACTTAACTCGCCTACGAATCATGTCAAGAATGGCTAAGTACTCAAGTTCAAGGCTTAGCCCTACAGGTTGGTTAAGTGTACCAAGAAGCTCATGACTTAACCTTATCAAGTCAAACTAGTTAAGTATTTATTTGTTTTAACCCTATCAGATTATCATGTTAGATTGATTAAGCATAGATTATCTTAATCCCATCAGATTATCGAGTCGGATTGGTTAAGTATGGGTTAGCTTAACCCCATCCACTAATCGTATTACAATGGTTAAGCCTACTTTTAAAAGGTCTTGTGACTTAACCCTATCAGGTCCACCTATTAGATTGGTTAAGTATAGGTTACTTAACCTCATCAAATCATCACGTATAATTGGTTAAGTATAAGTTACTTAACCCCATTAAATTATCATGTTAAATTGGTTAAGTATTGGTTACTTAACCCCATTGAATTACCAAGTTCAGATTTGTTAAGTGTTTGACTTAACCCCATCGAATTACCGCGTTTAGATTGGTTAAGTGTAGGTTACTTAACCACATCTAATTACCGTGTTTAGATTAGTTAAGTCTAAGTTACTTAACCCCATCTAATTACCGTGTTTAGATTAGTTAAGCCTAAGTTACTTAACCCCATCTAATTACCGTGTTTAGATTAGTTAAGTCTAAGTTACTTAACCCCATCTAATTACCAAGTCGGATTAGTTAAGTGTAAATTACTTAACCCCATCCCCTAATCATCTTGTATGGTTAAGTGTCATTAAGAAATCAAACCCGGTCCCACTTAACCTACCGATTCGTGTCATATCGGTTAAGTGTCATTAGTCAAATTTACTTAACCTTGTCATGTGGCATTAATTTAATTAATGCACTCTCAACCTCTCACATTAGACCTTGTTGTGGTTACTAGTTAAGCCGGGCGGGTCCGGGTAGTTTTACACCACAACCTAGTCTAACCTCGTGTCTTAAGCGCGACATGACCAACTTCTCACATTGGATCCTATTGTTTGTAGCCACTAGTTAAGCCGGGCGGGTCCGGGTAGATTTATGCTACAAACTCAACCCAACCTCGAGTTGGCCACTTTCATGTTTGGTCTAGTGTCTTTTTACACTTACAACCCACCCATGTCTAGTTCAAGTCCCATGTTTTCCCACGTGTCACGACCATATTTAAATGTATCATGAATGTCATGTTCTCATGTAAGCCCCATGTCAAGTTTTTTTCATAAGCTACCCAAACGTATTTCCAACCCAAGTGGAAGCGAGTCACATAGTAGGGTATTATGCCAACATATTGGCCACAAACATGCATAGTATCATAAGGAAATTTGGCCATAAACATGCATAGTATCATAAGGGAATTTGGCCACAAGCATGCATAGTTTAATAAGAGGATTTGGCCACAAACATGCATAGTGTCATAAGGGAATTTGGCCACAAACATGCATGATACATAAGGGGTTTGGGTTCATTTACATGCATAAGCCCCAAAGTCAAATCTTTGCCAATGTTTCACAAGTCAAATGGTTCCCAAAGGTTCATGCTAGCATTCCATAGATAAAGATTCAAACTTGCAAGATATACTAAGTTATACATAACATGAGTGGCATGATTAAGTCGCTAAAACATAACCCAAAGTCATATGTTCATGATAAAGGGGCAAACTAGGTTTACATGGGTTAACATACTCATGTTACATCTCATTTTATCCCATGTCACATTAGAACCACCGTTAGAATCTACAAGTAGCTAGAACTTACATAGCGTGGCAAGAGGGCTAGGAGCATGAATCGTTTTGACGAAGAAAGGTGGCTCCTTTGATGAAGAACCGTCATGAAATCGCCATAGCAACGTTGATTTGGCCTCGATTTGGTGTAGCAAGCTTGCACCTTTCAATTCGGATCCGATTTGCATGCATAGTCTCTTGGAGTTGGAGATGGAGGCCATGATCACTCGGCATTTGGGTAGCACTTCGTGGCATGAGTGAATTATGAGGGGTTCAGGGTAGGCTTAGGGTCTTTTTATAGAGATTAGGAGTAGTTTAGGCCGTTAGATTAACCCTAGGATAGATCCAAGCCCTCAAAAATCGTCACAAGCCTCCAAAACAAGACCCAGGAGCCAAAACAGGTGCACCTGGCCGACCTGGCCGACCAGGCAGGTCGACCCCCAGGTCGACCCTGGGGTCGACTCCCAGGTCGACCTGGTTCTGACGGGATTTTTCCCGCCTAGCTTGATTTCTGAAATTTTGAATCTGTTTTCGTTTTTGAATTTTTCGTGAAACTTCGCGAGGTCATATCTTGGTCATACGGACTCCGATTTACGAAATTTCGGACTCTATTTCGCGTATTTTTTCGAGACGAACGCAATGGCATAGCCCATTTTATCCGATTCAGATTTTATAACTTAATTCTGCCTTGATTCTTGATTTAACATGTTGTTAAATTTCGGGTTGTTACATTCTCCCCTCCTTTAAGGATTTCGTCCCCGAAATCTCCAAGTTAGGAAGAACACATCCTACCATCCATCATCCATCTACTCAAAACATCATCCACAGGCAAACATTGTCCTTAGACGATTTCTAATGTCATATGAACATATGCAAAACGTGTGTGTATATGCTCCTTAGCTAATGCTAATGATCAGGCCTGAATGATCTTTCTAATGCAAAATATGTTTAGTGCCATGAGTCCAACATGTATGCAAATAGTCCTAGTCATATAAGTACTATATGCATGCACAAACATTCATTCATATGCAACATCCGCATGATAACACATTCAATTTCATCCACAAACAAGTATAAATACTCGTGCATATGCAACATGAAACGTGACCGCGTCAATCTAGTATCTAATGTGTATTCGCGCATCCACGAGCAACCACTTGCAACCATTTGCAACCATATTAATCATAACATGTTTCAAATACATGTTTACATCCATAGAGTTCTATCTAAGGTTCCCAAGATAAGATCAAGGAGATAAACAAGACAAACTCCTTACGGGGTTTGTAACAGAAACAGGACCGAGAGGATATCCACCAAAAGATAACATGCGAGCAAGCTCTACAGGAAAAACCAGGGATCATGGATACACTCTTTAAAAAGATGTATGGTGCGCATGTCTAGCCTTACGTCTTCTAAGTCGCGTTTCCTTGAGCTTACTTCCTCGGTGCCTTGACCGCCTTTGACTTCATGATTTCGTAGCTCCTTGATTCCTATTTCCAAGGTATGAGTTGGAACTTATTTCACTGTCGCTTCTTATTCCACTTTCACTTATCCTTTCCCTAGTACACTTGGCTCAAACTCATTCACTTACTCATGCAAGCTCTCCAAAATTCACTAGGGAATTCTGGATCTCGTTTGCCGATGCCAATCCATGTTGCCAAGAGTACCTACTAGGGTGATTCCCATAACTCATGTATAATCGAAACGAACCATCCGCCTTAGCGGCGAATTCTATTCGAACGGATTACCAACAACTGCATCCCGAGATTCTAGGTAACTAACCATGACGCAACCCAAAAGGTTACACGAGACTTCGAGGGTATCACCGAGGTGAGTCGGGAGTCTAACTACCCTCTTTCCAAAACCGAGAATGGCACCCCTTATTGGGTGACCACTTCATCCCTAGAATCCATCCGTAGACGAGACATGTCATTCTCAAATCCAAACAAGTCATGAAGAAATGGACCAACTCTCCAACCAGATTTTTGGGACAAAAACTGGGATCCTCTACCATGCTAGTACTAAGGTGCAGAGACTCAACTATCCAAGCAGACTTAAATGATACGATGATCAGGACAAAGTCTGGACGGAATGATAGAAAAGAACGACTAAACCTTTACTAGAAACGGTACCATCTCTTTTGGGTACCCTAGAAATGGGAGCGTACTATTGCCCTCTCCGATGATCCTGTCCTTGTCCTCCTTGATGGACTAATCCATACCAACAGTTGCTTATCCTTAAGCCCGCGTCCTTACTCTTATTATCCTTCTTTGCACCACGGCAACACGTCTCCCGAGAACCACCTCCATCGTACGGAAAACACCTACGTGGCTAGACAAAGATTAGTCACAGTTAGAACTACTGTGACTACAGATGGAGGAAAGAAAGGAAAAGAGATTCAATCAAGGAATCAAAGGATAGTGCTAATGGCCTTTGGGGAATAGCCTTTCAAAACAAAACTTTTCTTGAAAAATGCTTCTTTGTAAACGGTTTTTCAAATAGTTTTCAGAAGGTTTTAAAAACTTTTGCCCAGTCTGGTAACCTTCTGCTCTGATACCAAATGTAACACCCCACCTCCGCTAGGGTCACTCACAAAGGGAATGCACTAGGTTTGGTGAAGCATTATCGAGGTAAACATGCACAGAAATATTACAAGACAGAACATATATATATAAAACAGCCGAAGTAAAACAAATTTCATTACCTTATAGAATAAGGTCTAAAGCCTTTTACATCAGAATACATCAAAACCTGTATTGCAATAGTGAAGAAGCATAAAACCATTTCATAAATTATTCCCCAAGTAAAACAGTAAAGTAGCCATAGCCAAGAAAAGTCCAAGCCATGCGTGATGACCTTCAAGCAGAAGAAGTCCGAACTGGATAACAGTGTTTCCTCCCTGAAAACCTGGGGGGGGGGGGGGGAACGGAAGACAAGAGGCGAAAGAAAACGGGGTCAGTCATAAAGACTGGTAAGTCCTATCTACTTCCAACATAAAAACAGGTAAAGGTAACATGACATGCATAAACTGAAAGTAAACATAAGGATGACAACAAGATAGATAAGCTCAACCAAGATAACTGGATGAACTACTGTAGCAAGGTAAACTAAGGTATCATGATAAACTACGGTGTCAAGGATCAATGTATCACATCGTCAGGTTTCTATCAAGTATACTATCACAAGGTATCTATCGTGTATAACATCCCATGGTATCTATCATGTATATTTCTCCTGGTTCTAACATGTATATTTGCTCTGCACTTCTCGTACTAGTATCCCAACCCACGTCATGTGTTAACTATGAATGTCCCTTGCCCAGTGTCATGTAATGGTCCACGTCAACCTAATATATAGCATATGTAGGTTTTCCCAACTCATATGTTTCTTTCCATGTATAAGTTCAGTCCTTTGCCGTAGGCCATACGGGCTTTCCCATGTAAACGTTTTATCCTTGAGGTTATTTTGGACTCCTACCCTTGATCTAGTTATGTTTCCTTACCATAAACTATCGCGCGTTCACTTAGGATTTATGCCACCTAGGACCACTAGGGATTATGCTACCTAATGAACGTTTCCGTGTCTCGGTTCGGGTTCAGCCACCTAGGGCCACTAGGGATTATGCCACCCGTCAACCGCGCCCTTTATCCCGCGTATGTATCGTGAATCGTTTTCCATGTCTAGACGCACATGTTCCTCAATGTGCCATCTGAGTTCCGTGCCAGGGCAAATCAAGAAATACGGAACTCGGTCGGGAGCTTGAGTCGTCTGCTGATGCAGATATCAAGGTCTGTTTTTGTACCCGTGGCTATGGTCCCACGTGACCCCTCCCTCAACTACTGAAAGGCAACCCAAGAAAAATCATGTATGAGAACTACACTACGGCCCATCGATGCCCACTTCCAGATAGCCAACCTCACCCATAACTCGATAGCTAGTATATGGTCTATTGGGAGTTCCCTGCCTTTCCGTACGTACACGATTGACTAAAGATGGTAGGTAGTCGGCGACATGCTATCCAGGGCAAAATCAAGTATCGTCGACTCCACGCTAATCCATCCCAGTCTTTAGGTCACTCGCATAGCAACCAAGGCATACTCTTGGCTCTTCTACCGCAGACCTTAACCTCTGTGAGGCCGGGTTTCATGGACCACTTGCCACCTCACAGAGGGATACCAAGAGTACCCTCACGTTCCCCGAAGCTTCCGCTTCGTCACCCAGTTCGCTGGAGCTTTTATCCAAGTCAGATAACTTGCTCCTCCTCGTATACTAAGCGATGACCTACCGTACCAGGTTACTCATCTCTTTATGAACTAGTCCCATGTCCTTAGCTAAGAATTATTACTTAGTTACCCTTAACTAAGGTTTACCACTTAGCACCTCTTTCCGCTATCCTTGTTAACTACGATTTCCAACCTAGTCCCCTGAGCTAGGGTTTTGTCAAATGGGTTAAGTGTTGTTATCCAAGTTCATGACTTAACTCGCCTACGAATCATGTCAAGATTGGCAAAGTACTCAAGTTCAAGGCTTAGCCCTACAGGTTGGTTAAGTGTACCAAGAAGCTCATGACTTAACCTTATCAAGTCAAACTGGTTAAGTATTTATTTGTCTTAACCCTATCAGATTATCATGTTAGATTGATTAAGCATAGATTATCTTAATCCCATCAGATTATCGAGTCGGATTGGTTAAGTATGGGTTAGCTTAACCCCATCCACTAATCGTATTACAATGGTTAAGCCTACTTTTAAAAGGTCTTGTGACTTAACCCTATCAGGTCCACCTATTAGATTGGTTAAGTATAGGTTACTTAACCTCATCAAATCATCACGTATAATTGGTTATGTATAAGTTACTTAACCCCATTAAATTATCATGTTAAATTGGTTAAGTATTGGTTACTTAACCCCATTGAATTACCAAGTTCATATTTGTTAAGTGTTTGACTTAACCCCATCAAATTACCGCGTTTAGATTGGTTAAGTGTAGGTTACTTAACCACATCTAATTACCGTGTTTAGATTAGTTAAGTCTAAGTTACTTAACCCCATCTAATTACCGTGTTTAGATTAGTTAAGCCTAATTACTTAACCCCATCTAATTACCGTGTTTAGATTAGTTAAGTCTAAGTTACTTAACCCCATCTAATTACCAAGTCGGATAAGTTAAGTGTAAACTACTTAACCCCATCCCCTAATCATCTTGTATGCTTAAGTGTCATTAAGAAATCAAACCCGATCCCACTTAACCTACCCATTCGTGTCATATCGGTTAAGTGTCATTAGTCAAATTTACTTAACCTTATCATGTGGCATTAATTTAATTAATGCACTCTCAACCTCTCACATTAGACCTTGTTGTGGTTACTAGTTAAGCCGGGTGGGTCCGGGTAGTTTTACACCACAACCTAGTCTAACCTCGGGTCTTAAGCGCGACATGACCAACTTCTCACATTGGATCCTATTGTTTGTAGCCACTAGTTAAGCCGGGTGGATCCGGGTAGATTTATGCTACAAACTCAACCCAACCTCGAGTTGGCCACTTTCATGTTTGGTCTAGTGTCTTTTTACACTTACAACCCACCCATGTCTAGTTCAAGTCCCATGTTTTCCCACGTGTCACGACCATATTTAAATGTATCATGAATGTCATGTTCTCATGTAAGCCCCATGTCAAGTTTTTTTCATAAGCTACCCAAACGTATTTCCAACCCAAGTGGAAGCGAGTCACATAGTAGGGTATTATGCCAACATATTGGCCACAAACATGCATAGTATCATAAGGAAATTTGGCCATAAACATGCATAGTATCATAAGGGAATTTGGCCACAAGCATGCATAGTTTAATAAGAGGATATGGCCACAAACATGCATAGTGTCATAAGGGAATTTGGCCACAAACATGCATGATACATAAGGGGTCTGGGTTCATTTACATGCATAAACCCCAAAGTCAAATCTTTGCCAATGTTTCACAAGTCAAATGGTTCCAAAAGGTTCATGCTAGCATTCCATAGATAAAGATTCAAACTTGCAAGATATACTAGGTTATACATAACATGAGTGGCATGATTAAGTCGCTAAAACATAACCCAAAGTCATATGTTCATGATAAAGGGGCAAACTAGGTTTACATGGGTTAACATACTCATGTTACATCTCATTTTATCCCATGTCACATTAAAACCACCGTTAGAATCTACAAGTAGCTAGAACTTACATAGCGTGGCAAGAGGGCTAGGAGCATGAATCGTTTTGACGAAGAAAGGTGGCTCCTTTGATGAAGAACCGTCATGAAATCGCCATAGCAACGTTGATTTGGCCTCGATTTGGTGTAGCAAGCTTGCACCTTTTAATTCGGATCTGATTTGCATGCATAGTCTCTTGGAGTTGGAGATGGAGGCCATGATCACTCGGCATTTGGGCAGCACTTCGTGGCATGAGTGAATTATGAGGGGTTTAGGGTAGGCTTAGGGTCTTTTTATAGAGATTAGGAGTAGTTTAGGCCGTTAGATTAACCCTAGGATAGATCCAAGCCCTCAAAAATCGTCACAAGCCTCCAAAACAAGACCCAGGAGCCAAAACAGGTGCACCTGGCCGACCTGGCCGACCAGGCAGGTCGACCCCCAGGTCGACCCTGGGGTCGACTCCCCAGTCGACCTGGTCCCACCCAGGTCGACTCCCAGGTCGACCTGGTTCTGGCGGGATTTTTCCCGCCTAGCTTGATTTCTGAAATTTTGAATCTGTTTTCGTTTTCGAATTTTTCGTGAAACTTCGCGAGGTCATATCTTGGTCATACGGACTCCGATTTACGAAATTTCGGACTCTATTTCGCGTATTTTTCCGAGACGAACGCAATGGCACAGCCCGTTTTATCTGATTCAGATTTTATAACTTAATTCTGCCTTGATTCTTGATTTAACATGTTGTTAAATTTCGGGTTGTTACATGGGATCTAGGCGGGGAGCCTACAAAGATTTTTACAACAATGATGAATAGTATATAAATTTATGATTTAATACAACCATGGTTGGACTTCTTTCAATATGAGTTTAGCATGTACGGATGATATATATTTTATCGTTTTCAATTATTTTTTATTTTTTATTTTTTATTATAACTTATGTAATCATTTTGTATTATAGCATTTATCAATTATGTATGCTATTATTATAAATCTGTATAAATGCCAATAATGATCACTTTCATCTTTTATCTTTAACTACAAGGATTTTTACAACACTGATGAATAGTATATAAATTTATGATTTAATACAACCATCGTTGGACTTCTTTCAATATGAGTTTAGCATGTACGGATGATATATATTTTATCGTTTTCAATTAATTTTTAATTTTTATTATAACTTATGTAATCATTTTGTATTATAGCATTTATTAATTATATATGCTATTATTATAAATCTGTATAAATGCCAATAGTGATCACTTTCATCTTTAACTATAAAACAATAAATCAATATAAAAAGGATAAAAGAATTATCATTTCATGTAAAATTAATTATAAATTGATAAAAATCAATTTATCATTCTTTTGAATTTAATTTTGATTACGAGTACGAAAATTATATCATTGTATGTAAAAAGAAAAATTAGTTTATAATATCAAAATTATGATTTGAGTTTGTTCTGTATTAATCAATTTGACTGTAAAATATGTACAAAAGTTTTCTAAATCATTTTCAGTTTCTTTCTTAATTAATTGATAAAATGATTAATCATTGTGTAAAGTATCACATGCTTGGAAAAGAAGAATGTAAAGATGGATACATATGCTTTGGCAATGAAATTTTAAAATCATTATGAAAATAATGTATCTTTTGAATGAAAGATAAATGAACCCGTCTTCTAAAAAGAATAATCTTATTTTCATCTTTTATCTTTAACAGTAAAACAATAAATCAATATAAAAAGGATAAAAAGAATTATCATTTCATGTAAAATTAATTATAAATTGATAAAAATCAATTTACATTTCTTTTGAATCTAATTTTGATTATGAGTACGGAAATTATATCATTGTATGTAAAAAGAAAAATTAGTTTATAATATCAAAATTATGATTTGAGTTTGTTCTATATTAATCAATTTGTAAAATATGTACAAAAGTTTTCTAAATCATTTTTAGTTTCTTTCTTAATTAATTGATAAAATGATTAATCATTGTGTAAAGTATCACATGCTTTGGCAAAGAACAATGTAACGATGGATACATATGCCTTGGCAATGAAATTTTAAAATCATTATGAAAATAATGTATCTTTTGAATGAAAGATAAATGAACTCGTCTTCTAAAAAGAATAATCTTATTTTCAGAAAGAATAAACACTTCTAATATCCAATAATTCAAACCCAATCTTTAATTTAAAATTAAAAGAATATTGTCAAATTAACTTTTTGTTCAGGAAAAAGCAAGCCTGCATAAATTTCTATACAGTCCCTTATTCAAATCTTCTAAACACCAATTTCTTACTGAAATTGCATTAACACAATTCGAGTTCATCTGTTTATTGTCGTTCTTTCATCCGGATTAGGTTTAAAAAACTCTAAATGGTTAATCTAATAGTTATAAAACAAATGCTTTAAATATAAGAAGAATGAATCTTGTTTGTTTACTATTTTGTTTTACAAATTAAGTGATATTCTTTATTTGTAATTTATATAAATAGTTAATAGTTATAACTTATAAGTTACCACCTATAACCAACTTCTGAACTTTAATTCTTGATGAAAAATATTTAAATTTTGTTGTAGTTGTATGCTAGTGGAAATAAGATTTCAGATAGGTTATGAATTATGATAATTTATCGCTATTAAATATTAAGTATATAGAAACATAAAAATATGTCATTGTAAATGTAAAAATAAAATAGTTTACAAAGTATTTTATCTTTTATGTTTAATCTTTTATCAATTGAACTAATAAAACAGTGACATTATTTTTTTAACTACCTTATATCAATTGAATATAAAGATATAAAATACTGAATATAATGATAGATATTTTGACGTTGTAAAATATCTGAACTTTAATTCTTGATGAAAAATATTTAGATTTTATTTTTAGTTGTGTGCTAATGGAAATAAGATCTTAAACAAGTTATTATAAACTAATTTATCGCTATTAAGTATACAAAAAGATTAAAAAAAACTATCATTTTAAATATAAAATTAAACAGTTTATAGAGTATTTAATCTTTTATCAATAGAAATAATAAAATAGTGATATATATCAATTATATTTTTGATTACCTTATATCAATTAAATATAAAGATATAAAATACTAAATATTGTAACATCGTAAAATAGTAAGCTAATTTATTTTTTATCTTTTAAACAAAGGCAAAATAAGCTATGTACTCGACCTTTGTTCATTGACTTTTTATTTTTTTATTTTTACTTTTATATAGTTAGTTATACATAAAAATAATTTAAAATGAAATAAATATTTATTTAATATTAAAAGTTTAGATAAAACAGTATGAAAGACATTATATATGTATAGCTCATGAACTCAAGATTTCGTATTTTGGAACATTTTTCTTTAGGTATAACATTAAGTATAACTCCTTTTACATATCATCGTGCAGTGCATGGCACACACACGCACATATAAGCTATAACGCTATAAATGAAATACGAATAAAAATTGGATTCTTCAGCATTTTCCTAAAAAAACACATCTAATCTAATCCAATGATAACAACCAATCAAATGAATAAATGATCAATTTACACATAAGATTAAAAAACTAGTTTTATTTTAGAAAGTTAAGCAATTTATCAATTTTCTATTTTGAAATATATAATGTTGAATATTCTTAAGGCAAATTGGTATATAAAAGGTAAAAAAAACTTTTATTTTAAATAAAATTTAGACATAATTTACTAAGTATTTTCTTTAACTATATCGTTTTAAATATAAAGATGAAACAATATATCAAGTATTTTATCTTTTACCATGTAAATATAACTTAAGAGCTAAGTATATTTTATATTACTTCTATCTTTTATGGGTGTATTTTATATTATTTTTATCTTTTATGTTTTATCATAATAACATCCAAGTAACATTCAACCATTTCCTTTTTCAAATTTAGATTTTATTTTTTGTCTTATGTTCAATATGCAACTTATTTAATTGTCAACAAAGTTTTAAAAAGCGAAAGGCGTACATGAGGCGCTTTCAGGTCTACGAGGCGAATCGTAAGCCTTGAAATGTTGAGGCGCAAGCTTTTCGGGTAAAATTAGAACGCAAAACAAATAAAGAAATTCTAGCACTTTAAATTAACCAATGCAAAAAATGGGAAACAAATAATCTGACTTTTACCGAGTATATATTTTTATTATAGATTAAAAATAAATAATTGAAACTCATACGATTCAAATTTTGATTTCTTAAAACAAAAAATATTTGAGTAGTGAATGCGGCAAGTTTTCCTGCATTTTGGTCCTCATTGGATACCAAAATGTGGCGTGCATTGGTTATTGCAGTATGATTGTTACTAGATACCGCATTTTGTCATGCATTGGTTACCGCATTCAAATTTTTGAAATAAAGCTGCAGTGGCTGTATTACTGACATAAAGCAACACTTTTTTAAAGCAACATTTTCTTTATTACTGATATAAAGCAACAGTTGCATTACTATTGAAATAAAGCAATAATGACTTTATTGCTGATATAAAGCAACACTTGTTGTAGTATTAACATAAAACAGTCCGGATGGACAACACTGGAACAGTTCGAGTGAGCAGTTGAAAGCACTGCTACAGTGATCGTACATGGGTACTCATATCACTGTTTATGCATGATACAAACTGACAATTTTTATTTACTTTCATGACGTATCAGAAATAAATATATAAATTCCTTAAAACTAGTTAAATTTGATTTATGTCCCACAAAACATTACAACCAGCACTGAAATTTTAAATTAGGTTACAACAAGCTAGAAATAGCAACATAGACAGAGCAACATTACATCCGACATAGAAATTTAAACTAGGATACAATAAGGTAGAAATAGCAACATAGAAATTCCTAATCAGATTTAAAAATACGACAGACTTAATTAAAAGCACGAAATTTAGTAAATATACAATATAAACCTACTCATCCCGAGATAGGGTTAGCCAACTATAGCAAAGCTTGTAAGCTTTGTGACCCACGAAATCCGTCCCGAGTTCAGACAGGTAATGAGAATCAAAAGTTGCTTGAGATGCTTGGAGTATGTCTTTATCTTCCACTATCTGGACAATCGTATGGTAACGATCGCAAGCTTCTACAAAATGACGGTGAGCTAAATGGATTTCAGATGTTGATCTTCTAATGGGACACCTACGGTGGTTGTTATGTAATCTTGCGATGATTGCCCAAAACTCTTCATGGCTTAAACCGCTACCTCCTTTAATCATTAACGTATCTCGACGTTTAACTTCAATATACGCTTTCATGAGGATAAGTAATTCATTTGCAGAATATTCGTTAGTTGAAGCTAAGGAAGATGAGGCTCTACGATTAGCACAAATTGGTTGAGCTTGTACGCTTCTAGTAGGTCGTGGCATTGTAGCTCGTAATTGAGGACCAGGAACCTCTTCAGGCACCTCTTTTATTTGTGTGTCTGGCATGAATCCTACCTCATTTTGGTGATCTATAGTTTGTTCGTACTCATCGAACATTTGCTCCATTTGTTCATCACTTATTTTCCAATCTCCCATTTAACCTAAGGAGTTATTTACGTAAGAAGAGCGATCATTATCTAGTATTTAAATGAAAAGAGCAATCCCATTTAACTTTACATGTGATGACCCCATAAACTAAGGATGTATTGTTGTTTCTTGATAAGACTAGTCAGTGCAGGGTTAAAGCAGTGCACATGGTAAAAGTGCAAATTAAAAGTGAATCTCGAAACAGTGTACATGGAGTAGACTAGTCAATGCAGGTTGAAAGCTGATATAACTACTCAGTTTGCTCAGTTCATAAATTGTCCCCTTAGGATACACTGATATTGACAACCGAAAAAGAAAGGGTAGTTTAATAATACAAATATTATGAATAGTCCAATACTCAAAACGTCCGTGATGGAGAATCTCCATTATGCATTAGTCACTGTCCATTGTAGCTATGATAGAGAATCTACACTATACACTGGTACTAGACACTCCATGCTATATACATTTTGGATGGGGACGACCCTGTTTTTTAACTCCTTTGTGTACTGAAATGTTTAAGGTGTATGTGGTTGGGGATACGAAACAGTGTAGTGAAATGTTTAACTCCATCCTATAAACTAGATTCTCTATAGTATTACATCTGACGAAACATTGTCGTGCACTACGGATTCCCTATAGATTCCCTACAGTATTATGTAAAGCAAAGTGTACTAGTGACTGGTCACATCATTCCTTGTTTTACCCTTTATTAACTAGTACACTACACAACTATATATCTCTGTCAAATTACTCACAACTTACCTCACTCCAACAATTTTGTTTCCAACTACTCTGTGTTTTACCACAACTATGCCCTCTTGGCCATCATCTCCAGACTCTGATGAACATACGTATGAACAGATGCGACTTCAGGAGCTTGTAGATGAACTCGAGTTTCTAAACCAACTGAGACCTCGGGTTGAACGAACGTCCGAACAGCGGATCGTCCAACCTCCACATCAAGCCCAAGTACCAAACGTTCAACACACGCATGAGCAGTTCGTCGTTCCACCACGACAAGAAGTTGATTCTTATCAAGTACCACATGTTCCAATTCCTTATGAATAGGAAGGTGATTCTTATCAAGTTTGTTGCTACTGCGGTTATCCGGTTGAAGTTGTGGTTCGAGCAGATGGCAACATATTGGTTGTCGCATTCAGATATGTCCATCCTATCCGAATGGATGCAATTACACATAATGGATAGACGAACCGCCGTGCCTAAGGGGAATTACATATGCAAACGAACTCGAACAAGATCTTAGACGTCTCCAAAACGTTGTGAACAGTTCCGGTTTGATCGTAATGATTAGGCGACTTAAAATCCCAAGAACATGAACTAAGTTTTATTATCCGTAGTTTTATTATCTATTTTTGTGTTAGTATATGTTGCATCTTAAGTTTTAGTACTTATTTCTATGTTACGATCTCTTGTAATCAACTTTGTAGTCAACATTTCGGAACCAGTTATGCTTCTCGAATATGAATATAAATTCAAATCATCAGCGTGGAAAGGAAACAATCCCTATTAAAGTATTTTGTATATTTATATGGGTTTCAACTATTTAAACCATGATATGTTGATTTCAAAATATTTAAATAAAACTTATTTAATTTAGAAGATATATATATATAAATAAATATAGAAATTTTAAAAAAATAGGAATGGTTAAAAAATTACATACAATATATTAAAAATATGAAACAATATAAAAATATATTTTTAAACATATACATATTCTTAAATCAAATAAGTTTTTATTGAAATATTTTTGAAAATTTAAACCTATATAATATAAAAAATACTTAAATTGGAATTTGTTTCAGCAACATACCAGGCGTTTGTTTAATAAATGCCTAGGTCTTGGCGCTTGTTTAACAAACGCCTGGATTTAAAGCTGTTGGGATATTTCATTGTTTCAATTATTCGAAGTATAGAAATTTGGATTTCTACACCCAATTTGTTAGAGTTGCTCTTAATGTAGAACATCGGATATCTTGGTTAGTTTTTAGAAAGATGAATTAATATATGAATATTATGAATACATGCAGACTTAAAGAAAATCTGTGGATATGCTTTTAGCTTGTATATATGACCATTTAACAGTCTCTGCTTTGTTATTAAAATATGGTTATTTTATTAATTATTTTTATTAGAATAAAAATCTAAAATTTATTTATTTATTTCAATGCTAATTTTATTGATTTAATTTGTTCGAGTTTTCTCTTAATTATTTATGTTTGAAGCTATATACAAAATCAATGACCCAAATGCATATTTAATATAATAGTAAGTGCAAAACATAGTCTTGACAAAAAGATTACTCATACTGTAAATTTTTTTATTTAGGAAATTTACTTGTTCTGGTTTGATTCATTTATCATTAGAAACTTTGTTTTTATACTTTCAACTTAATGATAAACTAATAAAAATGATAAAATGTGCATATCTTTTATCTAGAAAAATGAAGAAGATAAAGTTCAAGTATTAACGTTTGCAAAAGACAGATGTATTTATTTCTTGTTAAGAAAGCAATTTTATCTAGGCAAATTCTATTTCAACCCGACTTTTTAGTTAGTAGCCCCCCACAAAATTAAAATATCCGCATACCCAGAAAATTGATTAGTAGCCCCCCGTTTTTTCCACATATGCCCTTCCCTTCATTTTCAATTATAGAAACACCACGCAGTGTAATTCCACATAGAAATCAGCAACAAAATAGCATCGTGCTCCACGAATTTGCGTTCGAATTAGAAGTCGAACTCTACAGCAAGCCACATCTTCATCTTCATATTTGCATTCGCCAGATTATGGTTTCGAATATGATAATCTATGTGATTGCGTGGTTGGAATCTGAATTCGTATATCTTCATCGTTCGACATTAGGGTTTTGAGGGTTGTGTGCTCGGTTGCGGTTGGGTTTGAAATCGAATTAGGGTATTGAGGGTTAGGTGCTCGGTTGCGGTTGGGTTTGAAGCCGTATTCAGAATAGATGAGAAGATAACTTAAGGGCGCTTTTGTCATTAAAATTTTAAATTTTTAAGGGGGGGCTACTAACTAAAAAAGTGGGTTGAAATAGAATTTGCCTTTTATCTATTAGTTCAGAGTTCCGCATATTCAAAGTTCAATTCATCTCTTGTTTTGTTTGTAAACAACTATTAACAAAATGATCGACTTCACATAATCTGATAAAAAGTTAAGTGCAAAAAGCATTGTGTTGACCAAAGAGTAAATTTATTTTCTTATTTTAAGGATAGATTTTTCTACAAGAAAACACTCCAATTTTCTACACAAAATTTTCTACGTTGTTCCTACGTCAAAATGCAGAGTGTAGAAAAGGCATAGGAAACAAGTAAAAAGAGTAATGGCGTAAGAAGGATGTAGGAAATTTCCTACGTCTTCCTTATGCCTATCGTATTATGCAGAGAAAAATAATCATGTCGTAAAAAAGGCGTAGAAAATTTACTATGCCATAATTCTCGTCGTAGGAAAAAACGTATATAATTTTCTACGTCATTGCTACGCCTATATTAATTTTTTATAAATTCAGATTGACGTAGTAACGACGTAGGAAAGTTCCTACATCAAGTCTACGGAACCAAAAATAAAATTAATTATTACTGTACTAATCGATACTAAGCTTATCATTTACTATAATAGTATTTTTTTTTCCCACGCATTAAATCCAGCATCAAAAAATTTCGTCCTCTGTTACTCCATCCTAAAAAAAGGGGATTGTTAATGACACCCCCCTTTTGGTTAAGAGGGGACACAAATTTTAAGTTTTCAATTTTTGTTAGGGGGCGTACAATACATACTTAACCCCCTTTAACAATATAAGACTTTTAGACCAAATTACCCTTAAGCTGAAGAAGAAGCACGACGTGGTGAAATTCAGTCGCGAGTCACCGTTTTTAATGTGCAAACACGGTAGAGTATAACCGTTTCCGTTGTTTTTGTTAAGTTTGTTATAGAGATAGAAAATATGTTCTAATGCTACCGTTTTTATAAAATAAAAACGGTATACTCTTATCTTTTTTCTGTTTCGAGCGCGAGCATTGAAGTACAACAGGGTTATTTCTGTCTCTTAAAAGTATAACTGGTGTTGCCCCTTAACAAATTTTTAAATATCGGTGTCCCTTGAGAAAATGTCCCCCCTTAACCAAACAAATAGGTTTTACTGTTACTCATTCCATTCTTGCGTCTTTGATCTTATATGGTTCTTGAATTGTGAATCTGTACTTTCGATTTAGGGCTTAACATCTCTTTCAGTCGTTTTGTTGTTTTTCATGAATCGATTATTAGGAGAAGATTGCGGTAACAGCGAGGAAATTTGCAATATTTTAAACCTAAGAGAAGGAGAATTGCAGAATAGTTATCTAGGAATTCCATTATAAAAAAATCATTCTCAGGCACAAAGATTTCTCACCTTTAATAGATAAAATAAAGCTTAAAATAGAAGGCTGTTAAGCTAAATTGCTAAGCTAATTGAACTAATAAGATTAATAGCATACCCATTGGTGCAGTGCTTCAAATTTCCAGTGCTAGCACTCATAAAATCATAAGATTATGATGGAATTTCTCATGGAAAGCTAGGGTAAATAAAATCCTTTAACTAATTGTCTGCAAATGTAAACTAGAAGGGGGTTTGGGGATTTGTAATTTGGGATTATAATGATGAAAAATGACTTGGAAATGGTGATAGATTTTCTTAGAGTAAGTAAGTAACGTTCAAGGACGTTGTTGATTTATTATAGATGGGATATGCACAGAAATATCAAAACGTTAGAAAAAATTGGAAGGGAAATGTTGTTTCTAGAAGCAGAATTACTGTTGTTGAGCGTTAATCATGGATTTTCGACGGTGTCGAAGGCTTTACATCTCATGCTATTTTTTCAAAGATGTTGCTTTAGACTTGATTACTGTCATGGATTGTGAACACTATTTGCGCGATGATTGTAAGTTAAGTTATAAATATTTAAATCTGTTGAATAATTTAACTTACATATGTATAAATCATTTCGTTGTATAACATAGGTTGGACAGAGCATTTTATGGGTAGAATAAGCGAAGGTTAGAGTCAAAGAATAAGGTGGATGGATCCTATATGCCAATCCATAGACAATGAAGCAATAGCTAGGAATATAGTTAGTAAAAGATATCCAGAAATAACAAAACAATAAGAGCGAATTTTTCTAGAACCATTCCTGGAAATAACAAAATATATGCATAAATCTATATGTTAGTAACATTCTTCAGCTGTTGTTCATGCTCATGTTTTGGTGCCTTCCTTCTTGGTTTTTTCACCTGGTTTTGTGCCTTCTTTCTTGTTTGTCTCTTATTTGATTATCTTTAACGTATTTTTGAATGTGGAGTTATCTTTAGCATTCTTTACTGTTGGGAATTCTTTACTGTTGGGAAACAATGGCTGAGTCACGTACTTTGTCGCTTTCTTGAAGACGATTCGGCGATCTGGCCGATGGTGCAAAACCAGTTCGTACTTTCGCCGCCACCTGTAGGATAAAACAGCCTCTGAAAAAATATAACTGATTTGCTTTGCACAACAAATCAGTGTAGATTTGCACTTTCGAAGTTAACTGCTCGAAAATTTCTGGTTAGAATATTTTAATGGCGGAGGAAGAGAAAGCAGTATTTTTTTTTGTTGATCTCGTCTAATCTGAAGATAATATATAGACGAAGATTAGGGTATTCGAAAATACTGGTCAGTGGAGGAAAATAGGATCTGCGAAATACTTGGTCAAGTTTTACCGCTTCATATCAAAGTCGGTTCAGAAAATATTTTTCGTATTAAAAAAAATTGGTTCGAAAAATGCAGTGTTTTCTGGGCCAAAAATATAAGTGTCTACACCACATAGCCAAGGCCCAAAGCCCAAGCCCGAACCGAACCGAACCGAACCGAGCCGGGCCGGGCCGGGTCGAGTCGGTCGGTCGGTCGCGCGCGTGTGTGGTGGTCATGATGCATGGGCTCCCTCCTCACAACAAAGCATGTATTGGGAGCCCCAAGGCCCCATCAAAGCTTCTTAGAAACAAGTATAAATACTTGCATCTTTCTTATAATCCCATGATGTGGGACTGTTCACAAATAGGAGCCATCATACACTTATTTCTATATTTTAAACAATTCACAAACAAAAAATTTCCAACGATCCCCCACTTGAATTTTTTAAAATATTATCGAGCAGTTTCTAAAAACATAAGACTGTGCATAAACAAAGGTGTCATCCGACTTGAACCTTTGCATAGTGAATAAGATTCAGTTTTTACTAGAGTGACACGTAGTCTTGAACTCTATTCCTGACATCAAACCACACACAATCTTTTCTATAGTGCAATCAAATAAGCCCGTGCATTTATGGCCATACACGTCTATCCCAGTTTAGTGAACGCTCTAGAAGTTTTGCCCAGAACTCCATAGGAAACGACCTCATTTCCACATTCACATAGGTGAGTCTATCAAGAGTACTCCTGAAGGTAGGTACTCCACTCCAAATAGAGTATAGATCTCATTAAGAGTTTCTATTAACTCATCCTCTATCACTTCAGGAATACATGCTTCTTAGTTTATTATATAGCATGTTCAGCTTCTATCACTACACAACTTGTTATTACCCATTGAACCTATTTCTTGGGATCTCCAGTCATTTAGGTCGGGTTATCATTGTGTGTGACTCAACAATCTAAGGGCAATAGTCCCATTCTTTTGGAAGAATTATGGACTTTCTCTCTTGACAGTCCTTTCGTCAAAGGATCTGCCAAATTTTCTTCACTACGTACGTAATCTACTCTAACGGTACCTATAGAAAGTAGCTCTCTAACCGTGCTGTGCTTACGACGTATTTGTCGTCTCTTACCATTATAATAACGGTTCTGAACTTTTGCAATAGCCGCGGTACTATCGCAATGTATCAGCACAGCCGGTATCGGTTTTTCCCACAAGGGAATCTCAGCTAGTAGATTTCTCAAATACTCTGCTTCTTCACTAGCTGTGGCTAGTGCTATCATCTCAGACTCCATGCCAAAATAGTCTGTTTCTTGGATTTCCAAGAAACAGCTCCTCCAGCGATGCTAAATATATAACCACTGGTTGCTTTAGAATCATCAGATAAAGTATTCCAGTCTGCATCTGAATATCCTTCAAGTACAACTGGAAACTTTTCATAATGTAATCCAAGGTTCATAGTTCGTTTAAGGTATCTCATGACCCTTTCAATAGCATGCCAGTGCTCTATACTAGGTCTACTGGTAAACCTGCACAATAATCCCACGACATAGGCAATGTCGGGTCTAGTACAATCAGTGGCATACCGAAGGCTGCCAATGATGCTTGCATAATCTGACTGTCTTACACCTTCACCAGTGTTCTTAAATAACTTTACACTTGGATCGTATGGTGTGCATGCAGGTTTACAGTCAAAATAATTATATTTCTTTAGTATCTTCTCAAAGTAATGAGACTGATCCAAAGAAATTCCCTTTTCTGACCTAGTAATTTTAATACCAAGGATTACACTCGCCTCACCCAGATCTTTCATATCAAAATTGGCACTTAATAAGGATTTGACTGAATTTATGGCATGAATGTTTGATCCAAAAATGAGTAGGTCATCTACATAAAGGCACATAATAGTGCAAATATCATTCTCAGATTTGTAATAAATGCATTTGTCACTTTCATTAACTTTAAAACCATTTGAAATGATTAAGTTATCAAATTTTTCATGCCACTGTTTAGGTGCTTGTTTTAAACCATATAATGATTTATCTAACTTGCATACTTTATGTTCTTGACCATGTACTACAAATCCTTCAGGCTGGTCTATATAAATTTCTTCGTCTAATTCACCATTCAAAAAGCGGTTTTAACATCCATTTGGTGTATTAGTAAATTATGAATGGAAGCAAGTGAGATTAATACCCGAATGGATGTTATTCTAGTTACAGGTGAAAAAGAGTCGAAGAAATCTATATTTTCTTTTTGTCTAAAACCTTTAGCTACTAGTCGTGCTTTGTATTTATCTATAGTACCATCAGATTTTAGTTTCTTTTTAAGCACCCATTTACAGCCTATAGATTTACAACCAGGGGGTAAATCTGCCAAATGCCAAGTCTTATTGGATTCAAGAGAATCCATCTCATCATTTATAGCCTCTCGCCAGAAATCGGCATCTAGTGAAGATAAGGTGTGATGACACGGAAATTTCGCTCGATCTGAATCAGTCGTTAAACCGATCTAGACCGTTCGAAACCCCTGATCGTTTTGAGAACTGGACAAAACAGAACGCAGACGGAAGAACATTTCATTGCTATTACAACAATTCCATCAGATACAAGAATATACAGAGTATAAATGAATAAATTACATTCGACAAATACCAGAGATTACAATAAATTACATAGCAGCGGAAAATAATACAAAGCACAACTGAAGGTGATATACGGATACAGAGCTTTCCGGATATCATTCCAGCTGTAAACCAGGATCCTGTGAATATAAATCTGCAAAACCAAAACTACTAGCTGCCCGTGCGGAAAATAGGGGCACCCAGAGTTTAGGTTAAAACAATAAACTCCAGGTCAGTCATGTGACTGGTGTGAGAACTAAAACAGTTATTTAAATTCAATTTTAAAAGAGAGTAATTCAAGGGACCACGCCGTATAACACGGAACGGGTTTCCTCCCAAGAATACCAGTGCATAGAATAAATAACGCAATGCTTTTTCGAAAAATGAAGCTATTATAAGACCCAGGTCCCATCACACAATGCAACGCAAGCCGGAGGATAGGGTTTTACCTTATAACAGCCAAACATGCTTGGTACGTTTAAAACAAATCATTTGATACTATAATAAGTGTATAGTGTCAAAACAATTTCAATCATAAATATAAATCATAGACGGCATGAGTGCCCCATCCCACTATGTCGCCATACTAGGCTCTACAAATAAAGCCGAAATACACGTATTGGAAATTGGATTTCCGTCATGAGTCGAGGCAAGGGGCAAGCTCCTCTCCGCGTTCGAGACACTCTAGCAAATGTCCCAGGGCTACGCACTCTGGGCAACCCCTGGATCTTCAGGGTCGGTCCTCACTTACGTTAGAGGATTGGTAATTCCTGAACACACGTTTCCCGGTCCTTACAGACCTATAATCGAGGCGCCTCATCCAACAACCACATAGGTGAAAAGTATATAAATGTCAGGGCTGGTAAGTCACTGACACCACCAAAGCTAGAAAGAAACGTCGTGCTCTCCCTGCAGTCCGTATCCCGTTTTTAACTCATACCGAGGTGTGAGGCTCGCGAATTCACGTTATACACAAAGCTACGCCACAAAGGCCGTGCCAACCACAAGACTTTGCTTTTCAACAGAAGCCTTGATCATTGCATCTTAGCGTGCCACACAGGCGATTCATGCCATGCGATTGATATCTATCGATACACAACCTCTAAGCTCGTACGTCTCAGAGAAGGGCGTTAAGCAAAAGAATAAATTCTCCGCCGCCAAACAGATGTATATTTAATAGAAATCAATCAACACAGGATAAAACCCAATGTCAGACACACAATCCATTTACAAGTCCGTTCTGGGTCTGAACGAAACCGGAGGCACTTTCCTCGCATATCCATCGATCTCCAAGTACGTCTGGACGACCACCAACTATTTCCATCCTCTTGGGTGTACAGCCCAATCAGGATCGTCAGTAATTACCCAAACGATGTGAAGACTTCCGGTCTTCGACCATCGTCTTCATCTTCGACTTATAGTCGAATCGGTTATTCAGAATGGGTATAAACCCGGTCTTTCCGAACAACCCGCGTATATTAAAAACAGTGCTAGGAAACACAACATACTCCACATTCCAATTCTGAATGTTTTGCTATTGAAATATTCACATCTTTTGGGAAAGGTTCCCATTAATTTTATCCAAGATAAATTCTTTAAAATTTATTATTTGATCTTCCTTTGGATGTCATTTTAAACCAAATTATGGTTTCCCAAACTAGCCGAGATTAGCGAACCGCAACGAAGTAATTATTTATTTTATTTCCCAATCCCAACCTATTCATCCCATGAAGCAAAACTGGTAATACTCCATATCTAATACTATGGTGTTATCGGTAAAATTACTTACCATTTCACGTTCAAATCTAATTAAAGATTTAACTATCGCTTTGGAGCAAAACTGGTAATACTCCATATCTAATACTATGGTGTTATCGGTAAAATTAATTACCATTTCACGTTCAAATCTAATTAAAGATTTAACTAACGCTTTGGAGCAAAACTGGTGATACTCCATTCTCGCTCATTTTCTAAATTTGATCATTTAGATTATCAATTCACATTTCAATCTAATTGCAGATTCATTTAAAGCTCCTTTTACTGGGTTAAAGAACTAATGTCATTTAAACACCGTTCACGACAAACCCAAATTACATTCTATTTATCATCGGGTTAAAGAACTAGTGTTGTTTAAAACACAGTTCACGATAAACCCACAACTCAATTCTAGTTCAATTTAATTCAAATATATTAGGAATTCTGATTATTTAAAACCCCTTTTTTTAAATCTAATTTATTTATTTAAAAACAAATCGGGTTTTAAATTTAGTTCAAACTAGTTCATTTTGATAAAAATCTATTTTTATCTTTTCAAATATGGAGTTTTTCACCCCAATTTTTCCCAAATCATTTCTTAGGATTTTACACAAATTATTACTATTTTTAATAATTTTATTAAGGCCCGTACAATCGATTTCCAACAATGGCCATCGAACTGCACTTACAGCGACCTTTTCTGAATTTGATTTGGACGTATCTCCAAATCCAACCGTTAGATTTCAAATTTCTAATATTCGTTAGAAAGCTCTTTTCGATACGAACCCAACGGTTCCGGTTTTAGGAGAATCCGACAGTCGGATCTCCCGTAATGTCCGTTTGAAATAAATGGTCGAAATTCACGAACTGCCGCGGCGCGGCACGTTCTATTCAGGCCATTATATTATATATATAATATATATTTCATCGATTACTATTCAAAACGGATTTTATAAATAGTTTTGAATTCGTTTCAAAAACAATTTCAACCTTTATTTCAAATTCAAATCAAAAATTGAATTTTCTATTATAAATCCTTTTTATTTTCATTTCTATTTGATTTCAATTCAAATCGATTTTAATTCGATTCGAATCCATTTTCTTTTCAATTCAATTCGATTCGAATTCGTTTTCCTTTCAATTTGAATTCATTTTGTTTTCTATTCAATTTGAATTCATTTCGTTTTGTATTCAATTCAAATTCAAATTCGTTATATATTCAATTCAAATCAAATTCGTTATATATTCAATTCATTTCGAAATCGCTTTATATTCAATTCATTTCGAAATCGCTTTCAATTCAATTCATTTCGAAATCGTTTTATATTCAATTCATTTCGAAATCGTTTTCAATTCAATTCATTTCGAAATCGTTTTATATTCAATTCATTTCGAAATCGCTTTATATTCAATTCATTTCGAAATCGCTTTCAATTCAGTTCATTTCGAAATCGTTTTATATTCAATTCATTTCGAAATCGTTTTCAATTCAATTCATTTCGAAATCGTTTTGTATTCAATTCATTTCGAAATCGCTTTATATTCAATTCATTTCGAAATCGCTTTATATTCAATTCATTTCGAAATCGCTTTATATTCATTTCTATTTGTCAACACACGACTAATCTCAACGAATGAGTACCGTCCACGTGTGACTATTTTTGTTAAAATATTTCGTTCAACACATGACTAATCTCAACGAATGAGTACCGTCAACACATGAACCTTTATTTTATATTGATAAAGATGTAAAATTTATTATTAAAATATTTCGTTCAACACATGACTAATCTCAACGGATGAGTACAGTCAACACATGAACCTTTATTTTATAATATTCTTTATTTTTCAAATTGGAATGAGGCCCAATCAATTACCATATAATGTTAATTATATGGATTTTCATACATCACACGTATATAATAGCATTGAAAAATAATCAACCATCAACCAAAGTGCACTACACTGTATAAGCATCAAATATAAATATCTAACGCTTATAACAGCCTGTCAATCAATCGATCGACATATTTAATCAATCAGGATGAGTGAACTTCAAATTTCATCCCAACACCCGTGTGGTGTTTCAAATAATCGAACACAGATTTTATTTGTGCAGTTGAGCGATGTGTAAAATTTATCGTCCCAATCAATGTCCTTCAAATAGGTGTACATAAACAAACCGTTCGATTTGTAAATGAATATTTTATTTTATTCACTTTCACTATATTCATATTCACGTTAAAAATTATATTTTTAACGATAAAACATTTTATTTTAACATATGAATTTCTATTCAGTTCATGCTTTAAATAAAATGATATTTCTATTTTTCTAACTTATTTTAGAAAATTTCGGCGGCATAACGGCACGATACTAGAAACGGGACGAGGCCTAGCCTTATCCCCGGTCTAGTGAAGGCCCACGCCATTCACACATCAATCAAATCCATTCATCTCACCAAACAATTCAAATTCAAATCAAATCATCTAACTAATTTATGCAACCAAACAAACAAGTCCATGGTCTATGAACGATTGTGTCGGGTGCTACTAAGCACCGTCTGCATCCTAGTATATATATATAAATAGAAATGAAATTGAAAGGTGAGAAATTCTCACCGATAGCTATCCAATCATCTTGACTCTTCTTTGATAGAAATCTTCATCGTTATCGCATTTTTGTCATCTTCGTTGTTGTAGCCACTACATATGTAAAAATCGAATTTTTACTTCGCTATTCAATATATAAAAATTAAATTTTTACTTTGCTATTCAATATATAAAAATCAAAATTTTATTTTGCTATTCAATATATAAAAATCAAATTTTTACTTTGCTATTCAATATATAAAAATCAAATTTTTACTTTGCTATTCAATATGTAAAAATCAAATTTTTATTCTTCTTTCAAACAAAGAAAAATCGTATCTTTACCATGGTGTTCACATTCTTATCTTTTCTGTATATAAAAACCATATTTTTACAACATAGAAAATCATAATTTTATAATCACTTCATATATATAAAAATCATATACTGTAAAGATTACATTTTTATCGCTATCTTCTATATGAAGATTATATTTTTATAAAAACACTTTCATATATATAAAGATTATATTTTATAAAGCACTTCTTATATATTTTATAAAACACCTTCATGTATATTTTATAAAACACTTTCATATATATATTTTACAAAACCATATTTTTATACTAAATAATTTGCTTTTTCAAAACAAAGTTATTCAATTTTAAATCTGAAAAAAAAGGAATGAATGCTCACTGTTGCTATCTTCATCCTCCCCGTCTCTTTCTGTACTCGTCGAATGCACAGCCGCCACCCTAGGGTTCCACTTTGGAGATGGGGATCGACTGGAGGGCTGCGATGGGGCCTCGAAGCGGCGCAGCAGGCCAGGGGTGGTCTTCGTCGAGGGCAGGTGGTGCGCGCCAGGCGCGGTGGTGGTTTTGGGGTGAGTTAGGGCTTGGGGTGCTGGTGATTTCGTGCGTCGAAGAAGGAGGAAAAGGGGGGAATCGCGGATGTAGGTGGAGTAGGGTGGGACGGCAGAGGATCTGGTGGTGGGCGCGAGGGAGCGACGTCGGCCATTTTGATTTGGGAGGCTCGGTTATTCTGATCGATGAAATTATAGGGGAGGGGGGTTAAGTGGAAAAGTGAGGTTATATTATTATAATTTATTTATTTATTTAATCCATGAAAAGTTGACTTTTCGTTTGAACCCGAAATCAAGCCCAACGACTGTCGTCCCTAGCTAATTACCCCCATTCCGAACACAATGGGATATGTATCGCAAGCTGATTCGATCGTTTCGATCAGTTTCCATTAAAATCAACATATAACTCTATATATTGATTTTAAACGCGCATTTCAATTTACTGGGGTCACATACTAACTCTATAAATTGCAGAAAAATATTTTCTAGCTTCGTATTGACGATACGGTCTTAACAAAACTAGTTTCGTAAAATTCTGAGATCGTTGGAAAAATGGCCATTTTCCAGTCGATTAAAATCAACTGAAACTGGTCAAACGCGTTTTCCTTTGCCACGCTCACATATTGATTCGAAAAATTATGAAATTTGAAACCTAGCAATAATTTGACATCACGGATCCAACAAAAGTGGTTTCGTCGAAATCCGAGGTCGTTTGCAAAATTCCCATTTTTAAGGGCCTGAATTCCATAGCGACTATTCAGAATTTTCAACTGGACATATCTTTTGATTCCCGCTATGAAATCTCGATTTTTCGGATTCGTTGGAAAGGTATTCCCAATTAGATCCTATTGTTTTTGGTTTCACTAAAATCCGGATTGTTTTGCACCCGGTACATTCAATTGAAGTTTGAAATCGAATTATCGAACTACCGCGCCATTTTCAATTCTATTTATAATTATATATAAATATTTATATTCTAACGACGACGTATATAATATATACGTTTGAATTATATTCAAAATAAATTTCTCGTCGATATTATTTAAAATAATTCATTTTAAATGCTCAAAATTCGCTAAATTCGCCAAAATAAAAATTTTAAACTGGCCCAGATTTTCCGGGTTATTACATAAGTCCTCTTGGAGGTTTAAGGGATCCTCCTCTATAGTAAAAGCGCTAAAATCTGAACCAAACTCTTTTACGGTTCTTGCTCTTTTACTTCTTCTAGGTTCAACTTCAGAACTTTTATCAAGTTCTGTTCTAATAGGCGTACTTGATGTACCCCCACTATTCCTTAATTTAAAAGGAAATTTAGTTTCATAAAAATCGGCATCATTTGATTCAATTATATTATGTGCATTTATATCATAAAATCGATATGCTTTGCTATTAATAGCATAGCCTATAAATACACATTCATATGCTCTACTTGCCAATTTTATTCTCTTAGGGTCTGGAATGCGAACATATGCTAAACAACCCCAAGTTCTAAAGTATGAGACATTGGGTTTATGATTCTTTAAAATTTCATAAGGTGAAATTTTATTCTTAGATTTGGGGATTCTATTCAGAACATAGCGTACAGTCAATAAAATATCCCCCCACCAATGTTTTGCTGCACCAGAATTTAGTAGGATGGCAACTACTAATTCGGTAAAAGTCCTATTTTTTCTTTTAGCTTTACCGTTCATTTCAGGTGAATAGGGTGCAGTTCTTTCATGTACAATACCATGCATTTTATAGAAGTCCAGAATTGAATTGGATTCATATTCTGTTCCTCTATCACTACGAAATCTCTTGATTTTCCTATTTGTTTGATTCTCAATTTCAGTTTTGAATGTTTTAAACATGTCAAAAGCATCACTTTTATTTTTCATAAGATATACATATGTGAAATCAGAACAATCATCGATAAAAGTGATAAAATAACGATGTCCATGTCTAGTCAAAGTGCCATCAATTTCACATATGTCAGAATGAATCAAGTCTAAGGGTTCAGATTCTCTATCAACAGATTTATGAGGTTTCTTTGTGATTTTTTTCTTGTGTACAGAATTCACATTTATCAGATTCAGATTCTGCTATCTTAGGTATCATATCTAGAGTGCTCATGTTATGAATTATTCGCTTATTAACATGACATAATCTAGAATGCCAAATATTAAAATCACACAACATATAAGCAGAATTATTCACTTTATTAGATTCAACATTTAATTTGAACATTCCCTCACAAGCATAACCCTTTCCTATAAAGTTTCCCTTATACACAATGGTATACAAGCCAGCCCCAATAAATTGAGTAAACCCTGCCTTATTAAGGAGATAGCCAGAAACCAGATTCTTCCTCATCTCTGGAGTATGCAAAACATCTTTGAGGATCACAGTCTTTCCAGAGGTAAACTTGATCTCCACGTTTCCAACCCCTGCAACTTTAGTGGTGTGAGAATCTCCCAGCAACACTTTCTGATCTTCAGCAGTCGTGTATGTGGAGAACATAGCACGATCATAGCAGACATGGCGAGAAGCACCAGTGTCTACCCACCAACCCTCTGATCCACCAACAAGGTGAATCTCAGTAATCATAGCCATAAGAGGCTCCTCTTCAGTCAAGTTAGCCTGTGGTATAGAGCTAGGCTTGTTTCGACACTTTCGTGCCATATGACCTGGTTTTCCACAGTTGTAACATAGAAACAACTGTCGAGAGTCATTCTTTTGGGCTGGTTTTTTCTGTCCTTTTGGGTTTCCTGGCGAATTCCCATTCTGTTTGTTGCGTCTGTTCTGATTCTTGAAAGGCTTCTGATTTGGTTTCAGAACTGCGGGTTTGGTCTTTTTAGTGTTGTTGTTTGAAACAAACAACACTTCCTCTTTCTGGTCCTGTTTGCGTGCTGCCTCCTCAATGCGAAGGCGAGTGATCAAACTCTCTAAGGAAAATTCCTTAGTCTTATGCCGTAAGAAATTCTTAAAGTCTTTCCAACCTGGGGGCAATTTATCAATAATAACAGCAATTTGAAACTGATCATCCAAAACCATGCCTTCGGAGATGATCTCATGAGCTATTTTCTGCAGCTCATGAGACTGCATCTCTACCGACCTATCGTCTGTCATCTGATACTTCAGATAGCGGCTCACAGCATACTTCTTCGCACCTGCCTCCTCTGTATCGTATTTCTTCTGCAGCGCTTCCCAGATCTGCTTCGCTGTCTTGTCTTCTGAGTTGTAGTAATCATACAGATCATCGCTCAATCCGTTCAGAATAAAATTCTTGCACAGATAATCCTGTTCAGTCCAGCTCTGCAACTGCTTTGATTGTTCAGTCCAGGACGCCATCTGCGCTTCATCAGTTACGTCAGGCTTGTCTGGCAATTGCGGTTTTTTGCTGGTCAGAGCAGCAGCCACTTTTCTCATCATCAGGTAGAACTCCATCTTCTGACGCCATCGTTTGAAGTGCAGACCCTCGAAACGAAACGGGGCAGCAGTCACCAGCGGGATCTGAAAGGCAGAAGGAGGAGCAGCATCATCTACGGTTGTTGTCGAAGCCATTGTTTATGTTCGTCTTCAATTTGTTGGGAAACAATGGCTGAGTCACGTACTTTGTCGCTTTCTTGAAGACGATTTGGCGATCTGGCCGATGGTGCAAAACCAGTTCGTACTTTCGCCCCCGCCTCTAGGATAAAACAGCCTCTGAAAAAATATAACTGATTTGCTTTGCACAACAAATCAGTGCAGATTTGCACTTTCGAAGTTAACTGCTCGAAAATTTCTGGTTAGAATATTTTAATGGTGGAGGAAGAGAAAGCAGTATTTTTTTTTGTTGATCTCGTCTAATCTGAAGATAATATATAGACGAAGATTAGGCTATTCGAAAATACTGGTCAGTGGAGGAAAATAGGATTTGCGAAATACTTGGTCAAGTTTTACCGCTTCATATCAAAGTCGGTTCAGAAAATATTTTTCGTATTAAAAAAAACTGGTTCAAAAAATGCAGTGTTTTCTGGGCCAAAAATATAAGTGTCTACACCACATAGCCAAGGCCCAAAGCCCAAGCCCAAACCGAACCGAGCCGAGCCGGGCCAGGCCGGGTCGAGTCGAGTCGGTCGGTCGCGCGCGTGTGTGGTGGTCATGATGCATGGGCTCCCTCCTCACAACAAAGCATGTATTGGGAGCCCCAAGGCCCCATCAAAGCTTTTTAGAAACAAGCATAAATACTTGCATCTTTCTTATAATCCCATGATGTGGGACTATTCACAAATAGGAGCCATCATACACTTATTTCTATATTTTAAACAATTCACAAACACAAAATTTCCAACATTTACCATTATCAATGATCGTTGTCCCGTTGATGACTTGTTATTTGACTTATTTCATTGCTTAATGAAAATGCTTGTTGCATGTTGTCTGGTTATCATTGATTGTTAGCACTCATGCTGCAAACCTTTAAGTCAGTGCCATCAAGTAGCTCAAGTGCAGTAGTCCCTAAGATCATTCCCAACCGGAGGTCGACTGGGAATCAATTAACCCCCAGCGGGTCAGTTGGCCAATTAAATTAAGCAACCCTATGGGTTGTGATTGGCATGCTTAACCGGCTTATTTAAAGCCCGCTAAGCATAGCTGGGGTTAAATTACCCATAGCTTGCTTAAAATAAGTCATGGTTGGAGCTCCTTGGTTGGGTTAAAATAAACCGGCTAAGGCATTCCGACCCCCCCTCCTTGTTGGGAGGTCACTTGGGTCAGTTGCTACTGAAATGACCCAAAATGACCCCACGTTGGGAGTGCTCTAACCTTTCAAGTAAAACAACCTTTTGGCTTCTTGAGTGAGTAGCATTGATTTTGCAAACCTAAAATTGAATTTTGTTATCTGTTCTCGTCCTTGCAGACCACCAATAAAATTTATTTAAAAAAACAACAAACCAACTTTAATCCACAAGCCTTTTCCCATTTCCTGACCGTTGTATAACCTCAACACCCCTTCTGCTTTTTTATGGATCCAACACTCTTTCACCATATGTGGCAAGTTTACAAGGTAGCTCAACTGTGGGTTCAACCACTAAACTGTTAACATTTGAATTTGCATGTATGTCCTCATCATTTGCACACTCTTTCACCAGATTAGGAGCAGTTATATAACTATTTACACATATATCACCATATGCAACCAGTTTACTAGGTTTCTCATATAAGGGATCAGCCACTGAACTGTCAGCATTTAAATTTACATGTTTAGCCTCATCTCCCAGTATCACGTTCCAAAATTCTTTAATCTGCTTCATCATTCATTGTAGAGAATTTTTTTGTAACATTCAAAAATACTTAAATGTTGGCAGTAAATATTATTTTTCAATTAGTTTAAGATGTTGAATTGGTGTAATATTTGGTAAAATGTAGAAATATAAAGATGTCACTTATAGCATCAACAAAGGAGAGATACAGACTACAGCAAAACTGGAGGAAAAGGTGGAGCGTGAAGATGAAGAGATTCAAATGCTAAAAAAGCAGTATGAACAATTTTTTGAGATGTTTCGATAGCGATTTGATAAAGTAAAATGATCGCCGTGAGAGATAAGAGTGTTTTTCTTGTTCGTAGTGATATTTGTATGGTGTCATGTGATGAACATATTATCGTATTGTTTAGATGTATGAGAATTTTATTAATGTTACTTTGACTTTGTAATATTGATTACATATTCGAAGTTAATTAATGATTAATGATTTGATATCATTCTTTTTGCTAGAATATATGTATGTATGTGTGTGTGTATATATATATATATATATGAGGTAGGTTCCAGCACCCCTCTTTGTTGGCACCCCATTTGCCCCTCTACAATAATCATGCATTTATTATTTAATAAGTTAGTGGGGGAGAGAGAGAGTTAGTGGAAGGAGAGAGAAATGGGATGGTGTGGTGGAAATCAGGGAGGCTAAAGGGGTGTTGCACTATTTAGGGTGCTCTTGGTCCTCTCTCTCTCTCTCTCTCTGTGTGTGTGTGTATATATATATATATATGGATAGGATTAGGGAGCCCCCCTGAATTTCAGCCCCCCATTTGCACCCAAACCACAGTCACTCGTTTATATTAAAGAATGTGAGTGGGGGTGAGAGAATGAGTGGAAGGAGAGAGAGTGTGAAATACTTGGTTGTGGTTGAGGGTCTTTTGGGGTGCTGCACTGTTTGGGGTGCCCTCGAACCTGCCTCATTTATATATATATATATATATATATATATATATATATATATATATAGACACACACACACATATATATATAGGTAGGTAGGTTCAATGACACCCCAAAAATAGAGCATCCCTTTAGCCTGCCACTTTTCCACCTCACATTTCCTCCCTCTCTCCTTCCACTAACTCTCTCACCTCCCACTAACTTTAATTAATATAAATGAGAGGTGGAAAACAGGGAGGTCAAAGGGGTGCTCCATTTTTGGGGTGCATATATATATATATATATATATATATATATAATGGAGCACACCAAATGCCCCCTGATATCCACCATCGATTTATATTAAAGAAAGTGAGTGGGAAGTGAGAGAATTAGTGGAAGGAGAGAGAAGGAGAAATGCTTGGTGAAGAATGAGGGGCATTTGGGGTCCTGCACTGTTACGGGTGCCCTCGAACCTGCCTCTCTCTCTCAATATATATATATATATGGAATAAGTTGATTTAGTTTTTATTTAATACAGTGAGCATGATTATAATAATCATATATTAAAATTGTTTCAGAAAAGGTGTATGGTAGACGTAGGGAAGGCATACGTAATCCATGGAGTAGCTAAACCGTAGCTAAAATGGTAGGTGTAAATACGTCGTAGGCAAATCGTAGAAAAATCATGGCGTAGGAAAGACGTAAAGAAATGATGGCGTAAGTATGACGTAGGAAACATTCACACGGATGGCGTAGCTAAAACGTTGAGCTATGCCAATATTGTCGTACGTGTTACGTAGCTACTGCAATTACCTGCGCCATTTTGACATAGTTAAAACCGTAGGTTTCTTGTAGTGATTTTCAAAGCTAAAATTTTCATTCTCTTTGATTAAAATGTTGGAACGTATGCGCACATTAAAATTCTAGATGCATGAACAATTTTAATGAAAAGGTAGACTCACTTTGCTTGTGCTTTATATTTATGTTTAAGAAAATCTACGGGTATGCTTTTAACTTGTATATATGAAAATAATATGACAGTAACAGTTTCTGCTTTGTTATTAAAATATGGTTCTTTAATTAATTATTGTTATTAAACTAAAAATCTTAATTTATATATTTATTATTTTTCAGTGCTAATTTTATTGATTTAATTAGTTTAACTTTTCTCTTAATTATTTTTACGTTTGAAGCTATATACAAAATCAATAACCCAAATACATATTTTAATATAAAATAAGTGCAAAACATAATGTTGAAAAAAAGATTTCTCATATTTTAATTTTTTATTCAGAAATTTATTTGTTTTGGTTTGATTCACTTATCATTAGAAACTTTGTTCCTATACTTTCGAGTTAATGATAAACTAATAAAAATAATCAAATTTTGATATCTTTTATCCTAAGAAAAAGAAAGAAAGATAACCATCAAGTATTAATGTTTGCAGAAAGGTAAGTGTATTTATCTTTTAAAAAGAAAGCACAATTATTAAAAGTTTAGAGTTCAGAAAAACTTTAATTCATCCATCGTTTTGTTTGAAAGCTAACCATTGAGAAACTGATTAACTGCACATAATTTGATGCAAAGTTAAATGCAAAAACATTGTGTTGACAAAAGAGTAACTTTGTTTATTTTCTTATATTATGTATGGAATTTTAATATTTTTCGAAGCTTAGTTTTCATTCTTTTTTTATTAAAATATGCATATTCAAAGTTTATTTCATCCATAGTTTTGTTTGAAAGCTAACCATTGACTAATTGATCAACTGCACATAATTTAAGAAAAAGTTAAATGCAAAAGCATTGTACTGATAGAAGAGTATATTTATTTTCTTATATAAAGGATAGCATTCCACTATTTTTCGAAGCTTAATCTTTCATTCTTTCCGATTAAAATCTACATGTAGTCAAATGGAACATATGCGCACAGTAAAAATCTCAATGCAAATGAACAATTTTAATGAAAAGATAAATCCAGTTGCGCTTTACATTTATGTTTTCATTAAGCTAAGTTAATTTATCTTGTCATTAAACGTTAATTGCAGGCTAAAAAACCAAATGCACATTTTATTGTATAAAACAGAAAAAACTGCAAAATAGTAGTTTTGATAAAAATAATTATTTTTGCTTTTGTTTAAAAAACTTTATTTTTAAAAACTAATATATGTTTCAAACCTTTTCTAAACTTCAGTATATTTTGTTCTTGCTCAAAGCTAACTTTATTTGTCATTTTATTTAGAAGTTAAACATAGACAAAATGATAAAATATACATATAACTATAGAAAAATGCAAAAGCATAATTTTCACAGAGGAAAATTTTGGTTACCTTCTATTTCAAAAGCCAAATTTACTTATTTTATGTTCAATACTTATGAATATCTTTTGTTTAACTTCTATTTTATCTTTTTGTTCAGGGTTTTATTATCTTTTACGAATTGTCTATATTGGATACATAGTAGCATATGTAGAGATTCATGCATCAACAAACTTTTCATTTATTTGATGTAAAGATAAATGAAATTAGTTAATATAGAGAAGTGTGAAGCACTAATATTAGCAATTATACAACTTACCATGGACGATATCGACAATGAATCATCATGTTGTAAAGATAATGATGCTAGTATTAGCTTTATAAAAGGTCATTACTAAAATCTGTTTAAAACAGCAAAGATGTGAATATATTCGCAGGCGACACTTGAAAGAGTTTCTGCAATATTAGTTGTTAGTCTCCTTCAAAAAGGAGCTTGCAATTTTGATTGAAGAGTTCAAAAATTGCTCCAAAATCGATAGGTTAAGATAGATTTGTATGATAACCACCAGGAAAACAAACAAGTGGTACTTGATTAACTATGTTTCGGTCTTATTTACATTTACAGTTTATTAGTTCATTGTTTTTTTTCTTTCAAAAGTGTGATATATAAAGTGAAATATTACTTTGGTGAGACATTTTTCTAGTGCTCCTCAGTTTGTTAATGAAATGGGATTATAAAATGAGTTCGGGTCAAATCTTTTTATACAGGCCCACAAAGTCTTGAAGCACCAAAAGGTCGATGTAAATCTGAATTTGGTATAAAAATACACGATGCATGGTCAGAGTAAACTGAGAGGATTACAATTGCAACTCTTGAGACAATAAGGTGCAAACAGTAAGCCTGAAGCAGAGTCGGTGCAAATCAAAGGAAAAGAGGTGCATAAATATGTAGAAAGGTGCAGGTTGATGCCAAAATATTACCGTTTGGAGATAGATGATATGACATTGAAGCATGGGAACTACACCAGAACCAGAAGGAATGATGTTGTATTGAAAGGTTCAAACATATGCATAACTGATGAGGAGAGGGGCATAATGTTAAATTTTGCGACATTATATGGTTGAACTAAAGTGGTTGGAAGTAGCTTCGCAATGAATAAGATGGTTTGCAAATCAGAGCTCATAGATAGAAGTTGCAGGTGAGAAGTCGAGGAAGATTTCAGCGCTTCAGCTTGGACGTCTGACCTAGGAGGTCAGACGTCTGACCGAGCTTACTGTGCAACTAGAGAGTTGCAACATACATCTGAATTTTAGCGCAGATGTCTGAGCTGAAACAAAAAGGGCAGCTAAACGTCTGAGTAGGAGGTCAGACGTCTGAGATTATAGTGATTGTTTTCCGGATCCCCGAGGCAGACGTTTGACTACACGAGTCAGACATTTGAGGAAGCTTTCAGGTTATTTCGGGTTGTGGACACATCAGGTTGAATTGTGAAAGTTCAAGGAATTTGTGCAATTAAAGCCCTTAGCGGCTCTATAGCGGTGGAGGTGCAAAAAGATGTAGAGAGGATAAAACGGAGAAATAGCGAGGATACAGCGGAAGCGCAAAAGGCTTCATTAGATTTCGAAATCAAATATTTTAAACTAGTTAATTACCAGTGCGACATTATTGGTGTAAAGGAAACTAATATTAATTAATCCTATATAGCTAAACCAAAGAATATCATGGTTAGACATACTAGATTTGATGACTATAATAGATTTCTACAATATATTAGACACTTATACATTAAAATTAGCTCTTTACACTAAGTTTATTGGCGTTTTTACAAAGTGAACTAGTCAAATCAAGCTTTATATACTAATATTGCTAAAGCGGGTGCTAAAATGCCTTGATTTAGGATATAGCGTAAAATAGCGGGGCTAAAAGCGGATATACTGTTCATCAGCGCTAAATTGAAATAACATAGCGGTTGAAGAGCGCTACGGGCTATAGCGGGGATTTTGCGGAGCTTTAGCGGGGCTTTAACTGCACAGCAAGGGACAATTTGGGAAATTGCCAAAGACTATTCTCTTCCTATATAAACTGTCCTCGAATTCAAAAGAGAATTAATCTCTAATCGTTAAGCAAGTGTTTTATTCTTAATTAATTAGGTTTTAGGAAATCCTAGTAATTCTTCAATTTTTTCTCCATAAAAACAATTTTTTCTTTGTGAAAAGTGATCATTGTAATCAATATATTGTACTATTCTCTTTGGTATTAATAAAGGCTCTCTTTCAAGCGAATGTACACTAACACGATGTTAGTGGAACCACTTTAAATTAATGTGTGATTTATTGTATTGTTATTGCTTGATATATTTGTCTTATGTTTGCGATTAGTGTTTGGATTGATCATGCTTGGATTTGAGATATTGATCGGTTGTTTTTGTCACTTATATCACGATCTAGCTTGTCTTTCACGATGTTGGGAATGGTGTTTGAGTAGTCTCGAAGGAAAATTCCACAACATTTGGTATTAGAGCACTAGGTGTTGGTAGATAGGTGTTGAAATGCCAGAGTCAGGTTCTAATAGTCTCTCAATGGTTAGTCCAAGTGGCATAGCGTCGTATGTGCATGGATTATATGCGGCTTTAGGATCACAACTGCTAATCAACAAGTGGAATGGTGGTATGATTTTAAAAAGTGGCAATAAAAGATGAAAGATGTTCTTAGGTGGAATCGAGTACATCTAGTAGTGTTTGATGCACATTTGTTGTCGGCTGACATCTCAGGTGTAGAGAGAGAGGTAATGAAAGAGTGGGCATTTTCTACGCTTCAACTTCCTATGGTAGAGAATGGTATCTCCGAAATTAGTGGTGAGATGACTACTAAGGGTATTTGGGATAAGTTGGAGGAGCTATATATGAAGAAGTCACTTATGGTGCGAACGTTTTTCACCCATAAGATGAAAGATGGAACTTCGCTAAAGGAACATTTGAATGTGTTTGATGATTTGCTAATGAAGATGAAGGTGGTAGGTTTAAATATTGAGGAAGAACAGAAGATAATGATATTGTTATGTTCGTTGTCGGACCGTTATACGGGTTTCTCAAATAGTTTGATCTATAGCTGTGACGACCGCCATGTACCTCCAGCACCTAACTAAGCAGAAGTGCACTGTATGACGTGCAAGACCAATACGGGACGATCATCAGGGTAGAATAACACACACAGAAATCTGTCGTATAACTCACAGCGCATGAATAAAATATTGTAGAACATATACAATAAGAGATGTCAGTGAAGCACAACTGAATAGAATCTTAAACTTGTCATATCATCATGAAAATATCCATACATCAACAGGATCACACCAGAATCTGTATAATAAGCCTCACTACTGGTTCACTCAGAGTAGCATACATCAACAATAACAGCGAAAGAAACATATATGTAAAGTAGGAAATGATACGACAGCCTCCTGCTCATCGTCGCTCTACAGCATCATCCTCATCAAGATCTACTATGTGTTACCTGTTACTCAGTCTGCCCATCCACAACATAGATGAACAACCCAAGGTAATAAACATCATCAATAAAATATATGAATAATCGGTAGTTCAATCATCTGATAATAAACCTTGAGCCAGACAACAGTCTTAATAAGCGATAAAACAGCTATCAAACATCATCAATAAATATATGAATAATCGGTAGTTCAATCATCTGATCTACCAATACATCAAAAGAAAAGAAACCCAAACCCATCTCCTCCTTAACCTAAGGTGATTGCCTTCCCAAAGAATTTGAGAAGAAATAAACAGCAATATTCATAGCAACCAATTATCAAGCATATACTACTCTAATCAAGTTCAACGCCTCCCAAGCACAAGCCCCGAAGGCCTAAACCAACATTAGACAAGCACCCAAGAAATATATCCCTTGACATCGAACAATCCATATAAGACGATACAAACAATTAATATTATCCATGACTCTGGCTAACACCGTCTTCCTTGCCTTGAATCCATCGTTAATTGTAAGACCAGCCCATCTTGCTGTCCGTCAATCGCTAATGGTAACCCCGGTTCTAGCAAAACTCCATATGCCATCATGTCTCGTATTTAAGCCCATCGTAACTGCCCAGGGTACTCAACTAATTGCCTAGTCTTTTGGTTCCCCCATTATACCCCTGCTTTGAGTCCGCTAGAATCTCCGACTAATGACGATCCCTTGACACTTCAATAACTTTAGTCGTCGTCACCGGCGACTATATCCATAAGTTCAAGCGCCTTCTCGAGCAAACATTATCCATGATCTCAAATCATCTTGAGTAGTCTTCACACTTCGTTGCATCACATCATGATCAGCGAACACTTCACTATTCAATAAACATTCTATCTGAATTCACATCGAAGCTACACCCATCATCGTACCAAAAATCAACACCATTTGCTCACTTTATAATGAACCGCACCCTTCATGGATCCAACCAATCCATATGGATCGCACACGATCCATGCTACAAGCCATCCGACCCATATCAACCCGATCCATCAACATGTGCCAATCTCGGTCGATCCATGCATATTCTGACCCATGCAATCACAACCGACTCGATCCATAGCCATGCACACCCACGTTCACACCCGATCCATCATGGAATGCTTCCAATTTCCAACAACCTGATCCAAGTATTGAACTGTTAACCGGCCTTTTGGTCCGGTTACCAAAAGTACTCAGGACACGCTCGACTCAACCCATCGTGTGAAGACAGGGCCAAGGGCAAAGCTCAGGAAGTGCAGGAGGAAGACCGAAGAGAGATCGCACCAATGAGCCTCGACCACATCCCTCACCAACTAGAATTCACACCAAGTCAGGTGCGAAATTTCGTGCCTTGTAGGTGCGAAATTCCGCACCTACCAAGTGCGAAATTTCGCACCCTATAGGTGTGAAATTTTGTACCTAGAAGGTGCGAAATTCCACACCAGACAGGTGCAAAATTTCGCGCCTGGTAGGTACGAAATTCCGTACCTACCAGGTACGAAATTTCGCACCTAGCAGGTGCGAAATTTTGCACATCTGCCCAGGTACGAATTTCCGGTGGCCGACAGCTGGAGGCGCAAATTTCCTGTAGATGGTCCCCATTTCTACCTACTCCTACCTAACCCCTACCTAACCACTTCCTATAAATACCCCATGGCCTCACACTTCAAAAGGGTTGGATTCTTGAGCTTGGAAACCTCCATAGAGCTTCATTAATGGCATCTCTTCTTTGAGGAAGAAGAAGGATAAAATTGTCCATTTCCTTGTTTATTCAATATATGATGATTATGACATCATATATCATGAAAAGTGAATGTAATGAGATATCATGAGATAGTCTCAACCTTATAACCTTCCAAGTGATCAATAAAATTCCAATGACTCTTCAAAGAGGGCGTAGGCCCTCACTGAGGCCAAACCACTATAAATTCCTTGTGTTATTTACTGCTTATGTTCTGTTTTAATGTTCTTGTCTATGCGACCATATTTATAATTCCTAGTAATTAGGAATCCTTAGTGTTTACGACATTTTTTGTCGTCAGCATTTGGTGATTTCACTGAGAGAACTCGGATGTTGCGTCTTTCTCGCACTTTACCATATCGACTTCACCGAGCTTAAGGTTCCTTGCTTAACCTGCCGTCGAGTCCGCTTACGATGGTAAAAAAGTCAAAGAACGCAATGATCAGCTCTTCAGCCCCAGCCGAGGCCGATACATCTCAACAACCTCGACCGGCGGACATCCCGGCCACTAATGAAAGTGAACCTCCAGTTGTGGACCCCGAAGTGCCCGCAACCCAAGTGCAAGTCCGTGCGCTTAGTGAGAAGTATGAAAATACAACCGTCGAGCTTAAACAAGCACTAAGGAATAACTTCGACCTTATGCGGCAACTCCAGGAAAGTCAGCGCGTCGTCACTCGACTATAATTAGCTCGGAACAATGCTCGACCCTGACCACCAACATCGGAAATTTCCTCTTCCGAGTCGAGGGGCTTGCACCAGCGAAGGAGGTTTACCCTCATTAACAATGTCGCCGCCCGAACAAACGGCCTCGACAATGGCCATGGCGATGGGTACGCCAATGGCGACGGTGATCGGACCACGGTTACCTATAGCGAGGGCACCCAATATCGGGACCATCCTCACTTAGTCATCAATGAAGGACCCGCTCCTACTAACCAACCTCCTCCTCGACAAGACTCAGCTGCCGCCCGTCGAGACAATGAACCTATTATTTTGACGGTCCGTGCCTTTCCGGAACCGTATCCGCGTGCCTCCGGTCCACATCATCATACACATCAGGATCCCATTATAGATGTCGAGGACATGGAAGAAGATGATCCAGACATCCACCCTAGAAGACGCCCTCGCGCCAGAACTCCGAAACCTCGCCAAAACCCATGGGTCCCGATGGCGGATCCCCATCCGACCTACCTTCCCGACATGGTCCAAAGGATCATGAGGGAGATGCGAGGAAATGTGCATGATTCATAGGAAGCGCACATTAGGCGCAACCCTTTCACTCGAAGAGTCAATGAAGCTGAATGGCCGCGACGGTTCAGCATGCCGCAGACGGCGCTCTATGACGGCACCATGGACCTTTATGCTTTCCTGAACGGTTATGAATGTCAAATGGACTCGAGCAGTGGCGATGATTCAGTCAAGTGCAAATGCTTTCCAGTCTTCCTATCGGGGACCGCTCTTTTGTGGTTCTCTTGCCTTCCGCTTAACTCCATCAACAACTTCGGCCAATTGGCGACACAGTTAGTTAAGCAGTTCAGAATGCATATCCCGATTCCGAAGAATGCCCTCACCCTTTCCAACCTATACCAAGGGCCTGCTGAGTCACTCAAAAGCTACCTTTCCAGGTTCAACATAGCCCTCGCCGAGGTCGAGGATCCAGATCCGCGCACTGTACTCTTCCAGCTAGCTAAAGGCGTCCTTCCAACTTCTGAATTTGGGGCATGGATCGACCGAAAACAACCAAAGAGTCTCGATGCTTTCTATGAGAAAGCAGGGCAGTTCTTATGCCAAGAAGAAGCAAGACAGAACCGCATCTTCGAGACCAGTCGCCCTAATATCCCATGAGCAGACACCGCCAATAACCGTCCTAGGGGGCGAGAAGCGGGAGGACCCTCCAATCCAAACACGGGGGCAGGACCCCCCAGACAAAGACCAAACATTGGGGGGCAAGGTGGCCGAAGCAATAGTCAGGTCCAGACAGAGCCGAGGAAGCCCGTCCCTTACCAAGCTTACGAGACATACACTCCGCTAAACGAAGATCCAGAAACTATCTACCTAGAGACATGTAACACTTTGCCGTACAAGAAACCCCGCGTCGGGGAATCAACCGATGCCGAGAAGAATTCGGAGGGGAAACTGCCGATATCATAACATGTACGGGCATAATACCAATGAATGTCGCCAGCTAAGGGATGCAATTGAAAAGCTTATCCGAGAAAAGCGACTCGAACAACACATCCAAGAGCCCTTTCCCCCCGTAACCAATCCAAAACCTCCAGCGCCAACTCCTCAGACGGCCGCCAAGACAGCCCCAGGACCGTCTAACGTGAGACGAGGAATCATGATCAACACTATATGCGGTGGGTCGGGCCCTACGCATGACAGCTTCCGAAAGATGGAGGAATATGTGGGATCCATCAAGCATGCTACCTACGATTCTTGCTCCGCCCCCGATGAGTTTATCCCGACCAAGCTCCGGAAAACCATGCGAGATGACATTATCTTCAATAGAAGGGAGTCCACAGGAATTGAAATCACGACCATCGACCCTTTGGTCATCACTACCCAAATTGGCGCTGCAACTGTTCGAAAAATATTGGTTGATTCAGGAAGCTCGGTCAACATCATCTTCAAAGCCACATATGACAAGATGAAGTTAGAGGCAAGAGATCTCAAACAATGCCATTCCACGATCCACGGATTTAATGGGCATCCAGCTATCCTGTAGGAGTCATCGACCTGCCTGCAGAACTCGGTGCGGGGGATCGGAGCCGAGTCTGAATCCTCACCTTCGTGGTCATCGACATCATCTCGCCATATAACGTCTTCCTTGGTCGTCCATTCCTCATAGAATTTCGTGTTTGTCTATCGCCATGGTCTCTCCTAATGAAGTTTCCAACAGAAAACGGGACTGGAACGATCAGTGGCGACCAAGTCAATGCCAGAGAATGTTATGCAATAGAATAGAGGAACGCGCGCAATAAGGACAAGGGCAAAGCAGTGCCCGTAACCTTTTGCGCTAAGACCGCCTCCGCATAGCAATCAGCGGCGTCTGGGCCATGGCTCAGACGCCACTCCTGTCTTTCCAATGACCTTGATCCAAGGAAAGACGAAGAGCCCGAGTACGAGAGACCTACTCCTGTCGAGCCCACAGTAGATGTACCCTTCAGTCTCGACGACCCATCGCGAGTATTAAAGATAGGATCACACCTTCACCCAGCAGTCAAAGATGATCTTATGGATTTTCTAAAGGCTAATCTGGACGTATTCGCATGGACTCATACCGACATGAAAGGCATAGACCCGACAATCGCCTGCCACTCTCTATGCATAAATCCTACGATGCCTCCAGTCAAACAAAAGCGCCGCTTCCTGGGACCTGAGAGATCCAAGGCACTTGAAGAAGAGGTAGATTGCCTGCTAAACAACAACTTCATCCGTGAAGCCGATTACCCCGAATGGGTCTCCAATCTGGTCCTAGTCAAAAAGGCCAATGGAAAATGGCGAACATGTATCGACTTCTCTGATTCAAACAAAGCATGTCCCAAGGATAACTTCCCGCTCCCAAAGATCAATCGGCTAGTTGATTCAACTGATGGATACCAATTGTTATCTTTTATAGATGCCTACTCCGGTTACAACCAGATCTCGATGAATCTCCGCGATCAGGACCATACCTCCTTTATAACCGACCTCGGTTTTTACTGTTATCGCGTCATGCCTTTCGGTCTCGAGAATGTCGGCGCAACATATCAACGGATGGTTAATCGACTCTTCAAAAACCAAATCGGGAAATCCATGGAGGTGTACGTGGATGACATGCTAGTTAAATCAAAAATGTCTAGCAACCACGTCCACGACCTCTCCAAAATGTTCGATGTCCTCCATCAATACGACATGAAACTCAACCCTCTAAAATGTTCCTTTGGCCTCGCTTCAGGAAAGTTCCTGGGTTTCATCGTCAACGCCTGGGGCATCAAAGCTAATCCCAAGAAAATCCAAGCCATTCGGGACCTCCAAGCCCCTGAAAACATCAAAGATGTTCAAAGTTTAAACGGGAAGGTCGCCGCTCTAATTCGATTCGTTTCAAAGGCCACCGACAAGTGTATTCCTTTCTTCGATTTACTTCGAAGGGGAAACGCAACTTCAAGTGGATCCCTGAGCGTGTTTCCGCATTCAAGGGACTCCTGGATCACTTAGAGCGACCACCCATCTTATCTAAGCTTGTAAATCATGAGGACTTATATGTTTACTTGGCTGTTTCTACACAGGCAATTAGCTCGGCGCTAGTACGGCTTGAAGACCGCATCTAATGACCTGTCTACGACATAAGCAAGCGATTGACGGGGGCAGAAATGAACTACCCGAAGCTCGAAAAGCTGGCATTTTGCTTACTGATCTCCTCCCGGAAGCTTCGACCATATTTTCTAGGCTCATCCCATAAAAGTCTTCACCGAATAGCCATTACGTCCAGTTCTACAGCGACCCGAGGCATCCGGTCGATTGCTAAAGTGGAGTATGGAACTAAGTCAGTTTGAAATAACATTCATTCCCCGTCGAGCCATCCTCGGAAAAGCCCTCGCCGACTTCATAGTATAATTCACGGCCCCCGAAGAAACTTCAACAGAGAACGCGGAGGCCCCCGACAATAGGTGGAAGTTGTTTGTGGACGAGTCTTCCAGGAAAAAGTGCTCGGGAGCCGGCATCGTATTCGTCACTCCGAGGGACGCTCGATACACTATGCACTAAAACTTAATTTTCCCGCTACCAGCAACGATGCAGAATATGAGGCGTTGATAGCCGGACTAAGAATCGCGGTCGAGCTCAAGTTGAAGGTTATTCTGATTTTCTTTGATTCACAACTCGTCGTGTGTCAGGTGAAGGAAGAATTCCAAACTAAGGGGGAAAGACTTGTTCTATACCAAGCTCAAGTACAGGAACTACTCACTCACTTTGACCACTTCATTATCACTCACATTCCGCGATAGCAAAATGAAAGGGCTAACTCACTGGCCAGATTAGCAAGTTCCGAGGATCCGCAGCTGTTGGGGTTTGCCCCCGTCGAGGTGCTTAACACCCCAGTACCAAGCCAACACAAACCAGTATGGCCATGAGTGCCGAACCCGAGCCGGAATCTTGGATGACGCCGATCAAAAACTACCTACGACAGGGGATCCTTCAGGAAAGCCGCAAAGAAAGGCGAGCGCTCACCCGCCAGTCAACCCGTTACCTCCTTATGGATGGCTTCTTTGTCCCCTTACTCAGATGCGTAGACCAGGAGGACGCCATCAAGGTTCTAGTCAGCGTGCATGAAGGAGAATGCGGTGACCACACCGGGGGGCAAACCCTGGCTAGGAAGATACTCCGACACAGCTACTACTAGCCCGCGCTCGACCAAGACGCCACGGATTATGCTCGCAATGCGACAAGTGCCAACGTTTCTCAAAGATCCCGAGAGCCTCGCCAACGGAACTGACACAAATGACCAGCCTATGGCCATTCTCCATGTGGGAAATCGACGTCATTGGGACTCTTCCCATGGCCAGAGGTGGGGCATGATACGCTGTCGTTGTTGATTATTTTCCAAATGGGCGGAGGCCGAAGCCCTCACCACAATCACCACCAAGAAAATGATCAACTTCATTGTACGCAACATCATCACTCGATACGGGGTTCCACAGGCAATCATTTTAGACAACGGCACTCAGTTCGAGAGCGCAGAGTTCAAATCCTTCTGTCAGCGGCACGACATCGAAAAAAGATTCTCCACCGTAGCACACTCCCAGGCTAACGGACAAGTTGAGGCAGTTAACAAAGTTATCAAGTCCATCATCAAAACGCGTATCAAGAAGGACGGGGGCATGTGGGCAGATGAACTTCCTTTTGCCCTATGGGCCTACCGGACAACCCATAAGACAGCAACCGGGCACACTCCCTTCGCCCTCGCTTACGGGTCCGAAGCCGTTATCCCAATCGAGCTCGAGCTTCAGTCTCATCGAGTCACATATTTTGATCCAAAGATGAACCAAGATTTATTCATGGAGTCACTCGACCTGCTTGAAGAAAAGAGGAACGAGACCATCCTCCGAGCCGCTGCCCAACGACAACGAGTCGCCCGGTACTTTAACTCTCGAGTTCGCCACAAGGACCTTAACATCGGCGACCTCGTCCTAAAACAGGTATTCCCTCTGCCAACGGGCCTCGCTTCTCGTTGGGAAGGCCCGTACTCTATCCTACGAAGGCCCAGTGACGGAACTTTCAAGCTAGCGACCGTGGACGGAGCTGAACTGCCAAGGGCTTGGAACAGTGAACATCTCCGCCGCTACTTCACATAACTTAGTACATGGTTGTTTATGCTTTCCAGTAATATTTTGTAGCAATTCAAGGCATTGTAAAGGCTATGCATACTAAAGTTATTAATGGAAATGATGTTCATCTTTCTATCTCTTTATTCTGTGTTTACTCCTCGTGTGATATGCTTGATTAATCATGACAAGCTAGCTTTCGTGCAAACTGCCGAACGCTGTGTCGACCTCTAGTATAGGGGCCGACATCGCCATCCGAGCCACGAGCCAACCTCACGGCCTAGTCACATTGGCACCGACCGGCACCCCGAGCACGGGAGTCGGCAACGCTACTCGAGTCGCCGGCCCGCGGCGCGACTAAATATAAATAACCTCGAACTCGAAGCTCGGCCCAGTGCCAAGGCCGAGGATAAATCATTCAATCACCCAACAGCCAGACAGGGCGATACAAACTCCCCCGAACTATGGGTGATGGTTGAATCTTGGTGCAGCACTGAGACCGACCTTAAATCGTTACTTTCCCGAAGCTCTCAAGGCTAAGGGGTAGCCCACGGCCACAATCGGACCCTACGGGCTGATGATCCGGGCTTCTATTTCCTGGCGAACGACGACGCCTACAGGCTCGCCTCAACCCGATGAACGACGGGAGAGCCTACAACGGACGGACCGCACAACACAACGTCATGCACCTTCGCTACTCTCTGGATTAACCCCAGGCAATCCAAGAAAGAACAGCAGGCGCTCAAGCCTAGCTTCACAAACTACGGGTTTCCTGAGCTGAGGGAAACTTACTAGAAGCCTGCGCACTCTCACTACTCCCTGGAACCATCGATCCAGGGCACAACACCCACAATCATTTTTTTGTTAAGCGTAACGATAAGTAGGCATATGCAAGTATGGGATGCTCGAACACATAGGAAGAACATCCGAACATTTAACATAAAACGTGATCTTTACTAATGCATATTTCATTACAGCACACACACATTACAACAAACCACATACCTAATATCTTTCTTTCTAATGACAGGGTGTACATGAGAACCACACCGTGTCTTGGAAAACCAAAAGCGAGGGCCGAACTCACGTAAACTACCGGCCAACACTACCAAAATAATCGCTAAACCAACATTTAAGCAACTAATGCTAACCATGCTTCTTCTTGTCTTTGTGCTTCTTCTTTGTTGATTCGGCACTCGACGGTTCATCCTTGGAGCTGCGCCTCTTCTTTCCAGACCCACCTTTTCTACCTCGGCTTTTTTGATAAGTGGTCGACTCATGAGAAGCCAGGAGATGTCTCTTGTAATCCCCATCGCCGCTGGAAATCTCGGTAACATCGACAGGGGAAACAGGTGGCAGGGGCCTAGGGGCATCTCCGGCAGCTAGACCTATCACTGCAACACTCACTTCCGGGATCCCCTTCCCTTCCCGCCTAGCTTTCTCCCTGGTTTCCTTAGCAGCTCGTCACTCAGCGAGTATTTTGGACTTGTGCTCTGGATCACCGGCCCTGGTTTTCTCCCGAGTCTCGATGGCCCTCCGTTGAGCCTCCTCATCCTCTCTCCTCTTCTGAGCCTCGTCCGCCGCCCTCTTCTTCACCGCTTCATCGTCAGCCTTCCTCTGAGCAACAGTCATGGCAGCCCTCTCTTCGGGATCCTCTCTAGTCTTCGCTATGACCTCCTTCCTGGTAGCTTCATCCTGCCTCCACTTTTCCTCCACTTCCTCACTTTTGGCCACCATCTTGGCTTTCTGCGCATCCACCATGGCGGCCATCGAAGACACATCAGCCTCCACCCGGTCTCGGGCAATCGCACTCTACCCGTCTACCTCCTCTCCTTCATCAACAAGGCTTTCGTAGAGGCTGAGAGTTGCCCTCATCCCCGCAAGGGTGTCAAGATGATCTCCTCTTTCTCCCAACTGAATCTCCTCAAGTCCGGGCCCAGATTCATTCACTTCGAGAATCGCGGGGGCAGGATTTAATACCATGATCGATTCAGAAGGGACTGCACAATGAAAACACAATCTTTTAGTCCGCAAATTCGGTGACCACATCATATTCTGGGATGCATTGTAAAGAGAATTTACCTCCGGTCAAGGATGGCGCAAGGAAAACAGAGGGGCACCAGCGCAACAGGCAGTGTACATTCAATTCTTCTCGGCTCCACATCCTGCTTGGTTGAGACCCGAGTCGAACCCATCGGGTCACCCGCAATAACCGATCCAGGGACTGGCGGTCGATAGGAGCTTCCCTCCTCGAAAGTCTCCGCCACCACGATGCTATCAGTCACGACAAATTTCCCTTTTTGGGAAGCAAGCCTCTCCAACCTCTCTCTCTCTCTCTCCACATCCTCGAACAGCAACTTCCTACCCTCCTCCAACTTCTTAGGCTCCTCCTTGGTCAAAAGGTCAATCATGAGTTGTCGCTCATCCAAGGTCTCAACATCCACTTCACACAAGAAGGCCTCATATGGAACTAGCCTTTCCCAGGTTTGAGCTAGCTCACAGGAGTAGTCATCCATCCAAGAAATTCCATGGAATTTTAGGATCTTGACGAGCATGTCCTTAATGTCTTCCTCCACATACGATTATGCCCGATACTCGGCGTCTGCTAGCTCGTTTCTTAATTGCTCCATCTCTCTCAGATGTTCAGCTTTCAATCCCTCGGCGGCACCTAACACATCCCGGTTACTGGCTTCCGCATCATCGTTCGCTTTCTTGGCCGCCTCAAGCTCCCTCGTCAGGCGGGCATTCTCCGCTCTTAAAGTTTTGTTGCTCTCTTGAAGTTGCAGGACTTGTGTGTTGTCCCTCCTCAATCCGGCGCAAACCTCGTCTGCCTCAGCCTTCTCCTTCTTTAAGGCAGTATTCTGAGTAGTCAAGTCAGTTATGGTTTCCATCAGGACAGAGCAAGAATGGTCGGCCTCCCTCTTAATCACATCATACCGATGCTTCACCCCAACTGAAAGCAACATGCCCCGCAAATTATCAATTTAGGGATACAAGAGGCAAATGGTTCCCAGATCAAAGAAGAAAAGCCTACCTATTTCTGCGTTTAATTCAGCAATGGAAGCCTGCCCGGCGTTAATAATTGATTACCGACTAGCGAGTTCTTGATTCTTCTTCCTAATCAGATCCGACAGGTGATGGGAGTACCTGGTTAGCGCATCGTCCTGACGATACGCGACCCTCACATGCTCCCATACCTCTCCAGTTTCCTTATCAGGAGCAGGACGAAGCTCAGGAACAAACCATAACTCGTCAAGGTATAACCGAGGAAAGTGGTGTTTCACAAATTCCCTCCTCTCCTCAATAGCCAGATCCCGGACTTCAGATTCCATCAAATCTTGCATTTATGTGACAGTCGCCTTATCCGGCCTCAGCTAGGAGAGCGGCGGCTCTCTCTCCCTTGAAGTTTGAGCAGGAGCCGACGGAGCAGTAATGGGCGGAGCTGTTGACGACGTATGGCTCGATCCTCCTAAATCAAGCCATGAATCCCCGCTGGGCACCCGAATCGAAGGAGGAGGGGGAGGAGTAGTAGAAGAGTAAGGTCTGCCCTGGTGATGACTCCTGCTGCAGCGACCCCATGGGGGCGGAACATTGCCATATAAACTAGCCCCTCTCCTGAAGGAGCTGATAAAAGAACTTTCGGGGCGATGGCGGTCTCCACGACCTCGTCCTCCACTTCCTATTGCCATGTCACCTGTCAAAGAAACGAAGCGAAATCAGTCAAGCAACACGCACAGGCACTCTTCTATGCAATGTGGTGTGTATAAGTGTATGCCTTAAGTGTTCTCTTAAAAGACCAGATTGCTCCCCAATCGAGGGAGTTAGCCCTTCCGCGGCACGAGCTAGTTCCTCCATACTAGCTGCGCTCGGCCACAGAGATAAGTCCATAGGGACGGTACCCAGACCAGAACTGATCCACTTTTTCGAGGGAATTGGTAGTGTCTAGGGAGGTCACAAGAGAATGACGGCTAGCCAACGCTTCTTCTCCCGTCCCTCCCACCGGTGGCGGGACAGAAGCGTCAATTAGCCCCTCATCCCGAGCAGTTGTCTTCGCGCTACTAGCTTTGCTACCGCTAACATCTTCTTGGAATTTAACGGCTTTTTTTGGTACAGGCCCGGGAGAAGCTATTTTCCTCTTTAAACCAAAAGCAGTAGGGCCTTCCATCATTTTTCCTTTCAATGCACCACTCGCCACGGTAGGCCTAATTATGGCCCGGTTGGCCGGAAGCAACCCAGCACGCTAAAGACAGTCCTAATCTACCATCGCATCCGTTTTGCGAGAGCCTTCTGGAATAGCTCGCAGTGCATCGAGACGTTGCCTATACTCGTCACCGGTAGGCACCTCAGGATTTCCTTCCATAATCAGAAAACAGTGAGACACGGAACCCGACAACATTATAAGAAGAGAGTGAGGGTACTCACTTCCTTGAATCCACCACCTCGCAAACTCGGGAGGGCATCGAACGAAGAACCAATCGTACTTGATCACGGAGGGCCTAGGCCACTTCCCGACGAAGAATCTAGTAGTGGGAGACGCTTCCAAGAACCATTGGGAGGATGATCCACCAGTTGATCGCCTAAAGTGAAAGAGATACCTAATGTCCTCTCCGGTAGGAACCCGATGTAGAAATTCTCGATAAAGAACACATGTACCCAAGAGTGAGGAATAAGCGTTCAGATATAGCTGTGCAGGGGCAAGGCGGAAGTATTGTATCATTTCCCGAATAAAGTCATTGGCCGGGGGTACGCACCCCGCAAAGAAAGCATGTCGATTCCAAGCAGTATAGTCCTCTGGTGGTGCATGGGCCCTTCCGCTCGCTCCAGGGCGTAAGCATCTCCGTTCGGGATGTTAAACTGCAGTGCCAACTTCCTAGCTGCCGCGACATCCAAACATGACAGCACCGAGTCCAGTGGATTGTCCAAAATAACTGCATCAGGTAGCATGTCCGGAGCTATTGGGGCAGGTGGCTCGCCACCATCCATAATGTCCACATTCTCCATCTCAGCATGTACGACTGGAGAATGTAGCCTCTCGACATGTCCCCCGTACTTCGATACCTCAGGCGAGCTCCCCGACTGGGAAGGAACCGACTCTTCGTTAGTCTCAAGCTTGCTGCTTCTAGAGCTAGTGTTGTTCGTAGAATCAGAAGTGTGGGATGATGGAGGGGAAGCCTCGGCTTCTAGAAGTTTCCCAGTCCTCGATCTTGTTTGCATGGCTCGCTATACTTTAACACACCAGTATTAGACATCGCAGTAAGATAAACTGTACCCTCACGTTGATGAAAATTAACAAGTGTGTGCGGTGTCATGCAAAAATCAGAGTGTACATAGAAACTTTAAAAATCCTGATAGTTCGGTCACAGTCTAGATATATGCTCTATCCTATGTGAAAATTTTAAGTTCTTGTCTGAGCAGTTATCGATGTGTGCCTTGGTACATTCATACAATCAAACAGGTAGTACATAAGTTGAGGGGAAGGCAGTCAGAAAATCAAAGTCCGAAATGACGAAAGTCGACATCTGGTCGAGGCAATATACCCAGACTCGCCCCGGGGCTCGAAGATTCAAACACCTGAGGGTCGAAAGTCCGAACCCGAGCATCTCGAAAATTCAAACCCCTAGGGTCTGAAAAATTCGAACCGCGGTCGCTCGAAAACTCGAACCTCTCAGGTTCGAAATTTCAAGCCCCAGTGGTTCGAGGTTTTGAGCCACCAAGGTTCGAGAATTCCTACCCCGAGGGGTCGAAGATTCGAACCCTCAAGGTTCGAGAATCTGAACCCCAAAGGGTCGAAGATCCGAACCCTCAAGGTTTGAGAATTTGAACCCCAAAGGGTCGAAGTTTCGAACCCATCGGGGTTCGGAAACTTCGAACCCAGCAGGGTTCGAAGGTTCGGGCCCCATCAGGTTCGAGCCTCCGAGACTCGCACCTCAGTCACGAGGCCTCGAGCCTCCTCCAACCGTCGCACCTCGACCTCCCTTCTCCCTTCCCTCCATCGAATAAGTTCATTACCTAAAAAATTCTCCTTTTAGTCGGAAGGGGCGAGTAGCGAAACTTTCAGAATAACGGCGTAAGATAAAAGAAAACTGAAGGGAGGGGGCCTATTTATAATAAAAAGTAAAAGTTCCTTCGTATTCCGACCCCAGGCTCGAAATTTTGAACCTCCAGGGTTTGAAATTTCGAGTCTCGCGGTTCGAAGCTTCGGGCCACCACGGCCCAGAGACTCGAACCTTTACGGTTCGAAATTTTGAACCCCAATGGTTCATGAATTTCGTACCTCCAAAAAAAAAAAATTCTCTCAACCATCGCGCTCGTGTACGTATATTCCCCGCAAAGTATCAATTGCCCAAAACGCGCGATGACGACGCCGTGCAAATACCTAGCAACGCGTGTGCGACACCAAACCAAAAGCGACTCGCTCGCTTTTCCCCCAACAAGCGAGCTCGCTAGCTAACATGTTTTTTCCTATAACTTGTAGGATAAATCTGCAACCCAACTACCATCTCAACTTTCATTCCAAAGCACATCATGTCAAGACAAGATGTACTTTCGGGGGAAAATGTTAACCGGCCTTTCGGTCCGGTTACCAAAAGTACTCAGGACACGCTCGACGCAACCCATCGCGTGAAGACAGGGACAAGGGCAAAGCTCAGGAAGTGTAGGAGGAAGACCGAAGAGAGATCACGCCAACGAGCCTCGACCACATCCCTCACCAACTAGACTTCGCACTAAGTCAGGTGCGAAATTCCGTGCCTTGTAGGTGCAAAATTCCGTACCTACCAAGTGCGAAATTTTGCACCCTACAGATGCGAAATTTCGTACCTAGAAGGTACGAAATTTTGCACCAGACAGGTGCGAAATTTCGCACCTCTGCCCAGGTACGAATTTCCGGTGGCCGTCAGTTGGAGGCGCGAATTTCCTATAGATGGTCCCCATTTCTACCTACCTAACCATTTCCTATAAATACCCCATGGCCTCACACTTCAAAAGGGTTGGATTCTTAAGCTTGGAAACCTCCATAGAGCTTCATTAATGGCATCTCCTCTTTGAGGAAGAAGGACAAAATTGTCCATTTACTTGTTTATTCAATATATGATGATTATGACATCATATATCATGAAAAGTGAATGTAATGTGATATCATGAAATAGTCTGAACCTTGTAACCTTCCAAGTGATCAATAAAATTCCAATGACTCTTCAAAATGGATGTAAGGCCTCACTGAGGCCGAACCACTATAAATTCCTTGTGTTATTTGCTGCTTATGTTCTGTTTTAATGTTCTTGTCTATGCAACCATATTTATAATTCCAAGTAACTAGGAATCCTTGGTATTTACGACATTTTTTTCCATCAACATGAACGGACCCATCTTCCAAGACGACCCGCCTTCACACTTCACTTTGCAAAGTCTGAGCGACCTAGGCCATATGATCCATCTCGAGCCGATCCATGGTCCATTAATGTGGAGCCGACCCATTCCCATCGTGCCTTCAATCTGATTGTTTCATTTACTCAAACCGGCTCGATCCATCCATGCTCTATTTCCACCGACCCATCAACATGCGTTCACCATGTCTCGGACGATCCAAGATTTGTGCGATCCATCACCCAGGTCCACTTTTGTCGAACCGACCCATACAAGCTACGCTTTAACGACGAACGTCTATGCACACATCTCATCCAAATCGACCAATCTCAGTCAAACGATCAATAATGCACCAAGCAATCATCAAAGAAACATTAGCACATCAATATTCATCATACAATTATATGAAATTCACCAAATCATGATAAAACAATAAACGAATTAATAAATGGATCTAAACTTGCATAAACATAAGATTAACATATGAATTTACAATTATAACTTGCTAGATTAGAACCTATGGAGATCCAAATGAAAATACTCTTACCTCGCTTAGATCTAGTGAAAACAACTTGAAATGGTGAAATTAAAACCAAATAAATCCATATACTCGATTGAATCTGTGTGAGAGATGCTTATCACTCACCAAATTCACAAAATAGCTCTAAATCAACAAATCTCTAACATGGACAGCGAAGAACAACAAAAAACGACCTCGGAATCAACTCAATTAATGCGATCTACCCTTCCTCGATGTTGATCTTCAATCCTAGTTTGTAAATCTATGAATAGAAATGAAGTTGATAGGTACTTGGTTGAGCTGGAGAATCACAGACACCCAACAAATGAGAAATGAAGAGACTAAACAATTCTCTTTACCCCTACCCTCCTATTTATAGCCAACATCCCTTAGCCTTAATAGGCCTCACTAATCAGCTCACTAATGACTAATTAGCCTGACCAGAAAACATGCAACACTAAAACAACAATTTCTCTTAAACCACTTGTAACAACCCGGAATATCTGAGCCAGTTTAAAATTTTTAATTTGGCTATTTTAGTGGATTTTAAATATTTAAAATAAATTATTTAAAATAATAACGACGAAAAGTATGTTTGAATCGATGTTTGAAAATAAATATAATTATTTTAAAATTATAAACAAGGCCTGAAATGGCGCGGCAATTTCAAAATTGGAATTCAAACTTTGACTAACTGTACCGGGTGCAAAATAAAACGGATTTTAGTGAAGCCAAAAATATTTAAATCTTTTTATGAATATCTTTCTAACGAATCTGAAAAATCGAAGTTTCATAGCGAGAATCAAAAGTTATGGCCAAATGGATTTTTAGAAAGGTCGCTATAGAGAATATATAGCCCGTGAAAATAGACATTTTGCAAACAACCTCAGAATTCGACGAAACCACTTTTGTTGGATCCGAGATGTAAAATTATTGTTAGATTTCAAATTCCATAATTTTTGAAGTTAATATGTGAGCGTGGGGAAGGAAAATGTGTTTGGTTGATTTTTGTTAAATTGGATCGACCAGAAAATGGCCATTTTTCAAACGGTCTCAGAATTCGACGAAACTAGTTTTGTTGGGACTGTATCATCAAAACATAGCTAGATTTATTTTTCTGGAATTTTTGGGATCAGTATGTGTCCCCGGCAAATTGAAATGTACGTTCAAATCAAATATTGAATGTTTCATATTTTAATTTGTAAAGAAACTGACTAAAAAGTCGAATGGTCCTACGAAACATATCCCATTGTGTTCGGAATGGGGGTAAAGCTAGGGACGATAGTCATTTTGTTTGGATTGGAGTTCGTATGGGGCAAGGGGTATTTTTGGATTTTTAAAAATATAAAAAAAATATCATTGGCCAATCACATTAATCTCTCCCCGTAACCCCCTATTCACGAACGACGACCATGCTCCCCACCTTCTCTCCTCCTTATCTCCTCAACCACGCATCGAAATCGAAGGGCCATTTTGGGGATTTTATAGAGTTTTCCTTCCTCTTTAAATCGATACAGGATTTGCCAGACATCGTTGAGTATTTTGGGAGAATCACCTCGAGGAAGGTGCCGACTTTCCACCGCCGTAACTCCTCCGATCTGACGGCGAGTTGACCGCGAATGGTACCCTCCAGCGCGCGACTCCAAGCTCCTCGATGTGGTATAGTTCGATCCTCCTTAAAGTCAATGGATTTGAAGATATCTTGTGACCTAGTTTTGAAGATTAAACTGAGGTATACGGCTTTGTTTTCTTTGAACTAAAAATAACACTTTTATGTGTTACTAATTTTGATTTTCGTTTAAAAATCGTATCTTTTTTCTATGTTGATGAAATCCAGTGAAACAAGAGACAGTGGACTCGTGCGGACGTCTTCTACATTCTAGAAGAGACCGGATATTTTTCTGAGCTTCCTGCTATTTTTGGAGGAGTGGAACCCAATGTGAGATTTCTAAATTATAAACAATATGTTAACAACGATGTATAAATTATATAGTCGAAGTATGAGTTAAGCGTTGTACACTACATGTATAAGCGTTGTATAAGTTGTATGTTTGATGTATAAGTTATAAATTCGTTGTAAAAATAATATATGCATTGAAATGATATTGAAATGAAATCGAAATATAGTAATATACGTGTATATATATATATACACCCCTCGTCCATAGACCATGGACGATATATATTGGTTGTGATATTGTTTGGATTATTGGTTGACGTGAAATTTGGTGAATATCATGAATGGTTGATTTGAAATGATTTATTTTGGTTGAAATCCCAATAGGATTAGTATATGGGAAAATTCATCTGCGTACGAACTAGATATTGAAAATCCCCATTGTCAAAAGCTGCGAGGCTTTAAGGTAGATCGACGAGCCGTACGCGAGACGGTGCCAGTTTTAACTGCGCTACCGTTATGCTGCCGAAATTTTCAATAATATTCATGTGTTAGACTTATTTTCATGTGTTGAAACTATTTTCATGTGTTGAAACTATATTCATGTATTGAATAGAAATTCATGTGTTGAATGAAGTTCATGTATTGAATAAATTCTTTGAAAGATAAAAATAACATTTTTATCATATATATAGACTATATAAAATAATCGTGTTTTGAAATAAATTATTTTACAATAAAAATAATATTTTTACCATATGTATGAACTATATAAAATAATCGTGTTTAGAAATAAATTGTTTTACAATAAAAATCACATTTTTATGATATGTATGAACTATATAAAATAATCATGTTTTGAAATAAATTGTTTTCCAATAAAAATCACATTTTTATGATATATATGAACTGTTAAAAATAGTGATGTGTTGAAATAAATATCTGTTGAATAAAAATATCGTTTTTATCAAATATAGGAAGTGAATATTGTTTTGAAATCGAAGAATGAATTATATTTATATATATATAATTAAAATATATCGAATAACGAAGCTGCAGTTCGTATTTTGAAACCGTGATTTCAAACGATTAATGTTGGAGATCCGACCATCGGATTTTCCCGAAACCGTTGGGTTCGCTTTGGAAATATCTTTCCAACGACACCAACTTTGTAAAGATCAACGGTTGGATTGTCTGGAATGTTTAATTCAAATCTGAAGAAAAACAGCGCCAGGGTCGATATATTTATATATATATATATATATATAATTAAATTAAATCGAATAACGACGCTGCAGTTCGTATATTGAAATCGTAACTTCAAACGATTGTACCGGGAGATCCGACCGTCGGATTTTCCCAAAACTGAAACCGTTGGATTCGTTTTGAAAAGATCTTTCTAATGATATAAAATTTGTGAAGATCCAACGGTTAGATTTTCAGATATGTGTAAATCAAATCTAAAGAAAAACAGCGCCACGGCTGCGTTATGGCCTGAAGCGTCATTTGAATGAATTGGCTATTTTTAAAAAATTAAAAATAGCGATAAATCATGATAAAATATTATAAACGATATGCAATGGAAATAAACTGAATTTGTTAGGTTTATTTGATATTTGATGGTTGAATGTGTTTGGCGTGAAAATTACATTAAAGAACAGAATTATTGATGTTGAATAATTTAACCATTGAAGTGAATTGATTTGAAATTCTAAATATATGTGAATTATTTGAAAAGGCCGAGTTAATTCTCATTTCAAATAATTGATCGACAATTAAAAGTCGAAGATATGAAGACGGTGCAAGACCGATGATCTTCACGTCGAATAGAGGGGTGCTACTGATGCTCATGATAGTTGTAGCTACCTTGAAGGGGCTGAAGTGGTAGCCGTCCGGACGTACTTGTTGATTGTACGGATCTGAGAGGTATTAAGTGCCTCCGGTTTCGTTCAGACCCAGAACGAACCTGTAAATGGACTGTGTATCTGACATTGGATTTTGTTCTATGCAGATTGATCTCTATTAAATATATATCGGTTTGGTGGCGGAGAATTTATTCTCTTGCTTAACGCCCTTCTCTGAGACGTACGAGCTCAGAGGTTATATATCAATAGAAATCAGTCGCATGGAGTGAATTGCTTGTGTGGCATGCCTAAGTGGCAGATGATCAAGGCTTCTGTTGAAAAGCAAAGTCATGTGGTTGATGATCAAAGCGTGGCCAGTGTGGCATAACTTTTTGTATAGCATTGTTTCGCGAGCCTCACACCCCCGTATGAGCCAGAAACGGGAGAGGACTTCAGGGAGGACATGCGTTTCCTTCTAGCTAGGAGTGGTGCTTTGGGTTTTGCATGCTCGGGTATTTTACTTATGTGAATGATGGAAAGCGAGGCCTCGGTTAGTTCGGTCTCTTCGGAGCCGATGTTTGGTCGGATATGACCAGTTTACGCCACATAGGGCAGGGAAACGCAGTGTTCAGGCATTTTAATCCACATCGAGTGGACCGGCCCTGACGATCCAAGGGCCCACCTGTGTCTGGGTCCTGAGACATGGGCTAGATTGTCACGAAGCGGTAAAGACGATCCCTTGCCTTGGTTCATGAGGGAAATCCAATTTCCAAATACGACATCATGCGGTTTTGATTGTATATCTATATATGGCGACATAGTGGTATGGGGCATTAATGTCGTCTATGATTGATACTTATGATTTGAAATTGTTTTTGAAACATATAAACACTAGTAATAATATCAAATGCTTTTGTTTTATTCGCATCAAGCATATTTTGGCCATTATAAGGTAAAACTCTATCCTCCGGTTTGTGTTGCACTGTGTGATGGGAACTGAGTCTTATAATGGCTTCATTTTTATAAAAAGCATTGCGATGTTTAAAAGATTTACTTGTGTTAAAGCATTGGCAATCCAATGGGGTAAACCCATTACACGAAAGTGGCGTTGTCCTGTGATTGGCTATATTGAAAAATATGCTAAGTAGATTTCTCATACTAGTCCCATGACTGACTCGTAGTTTGTTTCACTTGCAAACTCGAGTGCCACTTTTTCTACATGGGCAGCCTTGTATTCGGGTTTTAGCAGGCTCTCTCTGGATAGCTGGAGCTGAAGATGGATTCTATCATTTATCTCTTTTTATGCTGTTCAGCTCCTATTGTACATACTATGTTTTGTTTCCGCTGTAGACATTTATGTATAGCTGAACTGTATTTATACTCAGTATGATCCTGTATACTGTGTAACTCTGATGATTATGTTTATCCAGTGTATTCTATTGTACATTATCTGGTGTATTTAATTATGTATGTTCTGCTGTTATTTGTTTATGTGTTATATTCCAAAGATCACCCTTGCCACCGTCGTACGCGGTTTGGGGTCATCACAAATGATACCACGTTTGTGACGACCCCAAACCCCGTTCGACGGTGGCAAGGGTAATCTTTGGAATATAATACATAAACAGATAACAGCAAAATAGAAATAATTAAATACACCAGACAATGTACAATAGAATACACTGGATAAAACATAATCATCAGAGTTACATAGTATACAGGATCATACTTAGTACAAAATACAGTTCAGATATACATAAATGTCTACAGCATAAAACAAAACATAATATGTACAATAGGAGCTGAACAGCATAAAAAGAGATAAATGATAGAATCCATCTTCAGCTCCAGCTATCCAGAAAGAGCCTGCTAAAACCTGAATACAAGGTTGCCCGTGTAGAAAAAGGGGCACCTAAGTTTGCAAGTAAAACAAACTACGAGTCAGTCATGGGACTGGTATGAGAAATCTATTTTAACTTATTTTACAATTTGGCCAATCACAGGACCACGCCACTTTCGCAGAACGGGTTTACTCCGTTGGATTGCCAGCGCTTTAAAACAAGTAAATTTTTTAAACATCGCAGTGCTTTTTATAAAAATGAAGTCATTATAAGACTCAGTTCCCATCACACAATGCAACACAAACCGGGGGATAGAGTTTTACCTTATAATGGCCAAAATATGCTTGATACGAATAAAACAAAAGCATTTGATATTATTACAAGTGTTTATACGTTTCAAAAACAATTTCAATCTTAAGTATCAATCATAGACGGCATTAATGCCCCATACCACTATGTCGCCATATATAGGTATACAATCAAAACCGCACGAAGTCGTATTTGGAAATTGGATTTCCATCATGAACCAAAGCAAGGGATCGTCCTTACCGCTTCGAGACAATCTAGCCCATGTCTCAGGACTCAGACAAAGGTGGGCCCTTGGATCGTCAGGGCCGGTCCACTCGATGTGGATTAAAATGCCTGAACACTGCGTTTCCCTGCCCAATGGGGCGTAAACTGGTCATATCCAACCAAACATCGGCTCCGAAAAGACTGAACTAACCGAGGCCTCTCTTTCCATCATCCACATAAGTAAAATACCCGGGCGTGCAAAACCCAAAGCACCACTCCTAGCTAGAAGGAAACGCATGTCGTCCCTGAAGTCCTCTCCCGTTTCTGGCTCATACCGGGGTGAGAGGCTCGTGAAACAACACTATACACAAAGCTATGCCACACAGGCCGCGCTTTGATCATCAACCACATGACTTTGCTTTTCAACAGAAGCCTTGATCATCTGCCACTTAGGCATGCCACAAAGGAAATTCACTCCATGCGACTGATTTCTATCGATATATAACCTCTGAGCTCGTACGTCTCAGAGAAAGGCGTTAAGCAAGAGAATAAATTCTCCACCGCCAAACAGATATATATTTAATAGAGATCAATCAGCACAGAACAAAATCCAATGTCAGACACACAGTCCATTTACAAGTTCGTTCTGGGTCTGAACGAAACCGGAGGCACCTTATACCTCGCACATTCGTAGAATCCATAAGTACGTCCGGACGGCTACTACTTCAATGCCTTCAAGGTAGCTACTCCTATCATGAGCATCAGTGGCACCCCTCCATTCGACGTGAAGATCATCGGTCTTGCACCGTCTTCATGTCTTCGACTTTTAATTGTCGATCAATTATTTGAAATGAGAATTAACTCGACCTTCTCAAATAATTCACGTATATTTAGAATTTCAAATCAATTCATTTCAATGGTTAAATTATTCGACATCAATAATTCTGTTCTTTAATGTAATTTTCACGCCAAATACATTCAACCATCAAATATCAAATAACCGAACAAATTTAGTTTATTTCCATTCCATATCGTTTATAATATGTTATCATGATTTATCGCTATTTTTATTTATTCAAAAATAGCCAATTCACTCAAACGACGCTTCAGGCCTTAACGCGGCCATGGCACTGTTTTTCTTCAGATTTTCTTTACACATATCTGAAAATCTAACCGTTGGATCTTCACAAAGTTTATATCATTAGAAATATCTTTTCAAAACGAATCCAACGGTTTCAGTTTTAGGAAAATCCGACGGTCGGATCTCCCGGTACAATCGTTTGAAGTTACGATTTCAAAATACGAATTGTAGCGTCGTTATTCGATTTAATTTAATTATATATATATAAATAATCGATTCTGGCGCTGTTTTTCTTCAGATTTGAATTAAACATTCCAGACAATCCAACCGTTGGATCTTTACAAAGTTGGTGTCGTTGGAAAGATATTACCAAAGCGAACCCAGTAGTTTCGGTTTCGGGAAAATCCGATGGTCGGATCTCCCGCACTAATCATTTGAAATCTGTAACACCCCACCTCCGCCAGGGTAACTCTTGCAAGTACATTGGCTTTGGAGGGGCGTTAAACGAGGTAAGCATGCATGCAGATATCACAAGACAGAACATGTAAGTAAAACAGAGTAAATAAAGCAGCGGATCAAACTAGCATTTCAAAAACCATAGTCACGTTACAACAAAGTACTTGATCATTATTTTCCAACAAACAAAGTCTAGAGAAAAGCATAAACTGAAAAACTGAAATACATAAAGTACTATCCCCAAAGTGAAGTGATAAACCATAGCTAGCTCAATGTCCAAAACCGTACATGAGCAAATCCAGTAAGCAAGCTATAAAGATCCAAGCTAAGCTCCAATGTTCCCACCCTGAGGACCTTGGGGGGGACGGAAGAAAAGAGGCGAAAGAAAACAGGTCAGTCAAAAAGACTGGTAAGCTCTAACTACTATCAGTCCATGAACTAGTAAAGTTAACTGGCATGAGAAGCTGAGATGAACATAAGGATAACAACATACTGGCATGATGATTAACTAACAAGATAGATAAAGGTGTCATCGCATAATCAAGATTAAGTTTTGCACCATGGGTGTACTAGCATTCTAACATGTCAAGTGAAAACAAGAATTGATCCCTTGGCCCAATATCATGAGGTGACCTAAATCAAGGTCCAACTACACGGTCTAGTTGATCGGCTCCCTATAAGCCTAACTCGTCAAGTGTCGGTGTCATACGGCCCAAACATGAAATGTAGTTAAACTGCGCTAGGCCCACCCTAGGGTGTATCAAGTCCTAGGGTGTCAACCTCGGACACAAATCAAGCATGCACAGTCTAGATCTACTGGTACCCATGCCTGATTTTCCAACTCCGGACTATGTGCACGACCATAGTCCGCCTGGACCCACACCGGCGTACCTACTCAGCCGTCGTTTTGGTCGCTTACATGTCAGCCTAGTAATCGTGCCCCACCCTAGCCTAGTCCCTAGGGTATCATGATACTATCAAGAGGGTTACTGCTGAAAAGGACCACGCAACTAGGGTTTCTTAACGGGTTAAATGTGGTTAACCCGATCCAAACGTGGATTAAATTGGTTAAGTGTACCCAAGGTTCATGACTTAACCCCGATTAACCCATCAAGCCCAAATTGGTTAAGTATTAAGTGGACCATGACTTAACCCTAATCAGGTGGCATTAATTAACTTAATGTGCTTTAACCTCTCACATTAGACCTTGTTGTGGTTACTAGTTAAGCCGGGCGGGTCCGGGTAGCTTTACACCACAACTTGGTCTAACCTCGGGTTCGAGCAGAACATGACCAACTTCTCACATTGGGTCCTATTGTTTGTAGCCACTAGTTAAGCCGGGCGGGTTCGGGTAGATTTATGCTACAAACTCAACCCAACCTCGAGTTGGCCACACTTATATTTTCTAAGTGTCATGTCCATTATGTTTCCAAAACATTATTACAAGCTAACATATCACGTCATTTTATAAAAACCATGTTCATGTCATAATGTTACCCAACCCCAACGTAATCCCATCGTTTACATAATCGCAACAACGCATAAAGGATAAAATAGGGAACTTGGCGTAATCATGACATAAAGGTGTTGAAGCCACAAGTTAACATGGTGGCATATGAAATATACATATGTTCATATACTTGCATATTGCATTATTAGGCTTCAAAAGTATGCATAAAACCAAACTTAGCATATAAGTGATACATGGTGATAAATGACATGTAGAAGTTGCTAGGAGTTCGCATTTAGCCTCACATGCAAGTTATCATAAGGGATATGATTTCCATGTTGCCAAAATGCAACCTTTAATATAAAGCTTGAAGCTTTAAGCTCACAAACTCAAGTTTAACTTGCATAACATGATAGCATGTGTATAATGATCAACCCAAACTTGCATAACATAGCAACATATGTCATACATAATGATTGAACCAACTTGCATAACATAATGATCAACCAAACTTGCATATCACAATGATCAACCCAAACTTGCATCATTCGTTTAACTTTATAGTTCAAAAAGAAAGTAGAAAAGGGCTTACAATGCTATGAAGACACAAATGAATATTTTTTAAAAAGATTGAGACGAAGCCCTTATGCAATCACCCAAATATGAAAGCTCCAAATGAAAAACCCTTGAGCCAAATCAATAAAAACCCTTGCTTCGTAATAGAAATGTTGCAACTTGACTTGAATGCAAACTAAGAATACTCATACAAGCTTGAAAACACTTGTATGAACTCAAAATCTCTCATATAAATAAACTTAGAAATTTTAGCATGAGAGTGGAGGCCATGAGAGGAACAAATTTGACATAGTTTAGTTGTAGGTTTGAATAATCATGATTTAGGCAAGGCTTAGGGGTCCTTTTATAGAAGATTAGGATAGTATTAGCCATAGGATTAACCCTAGATTCAATCCGAGCCATCAGATCCCGTCATTAGCCACCAGACCTGACCCAAACTCAAAGTAGGCGCACTAGGCCACCTGGCCACCCGGGGGAAGGGGTCGACCCCTGGGTCGACATGGGTGTCGACCCATTGGGGGGTCGACACTGGTGTCGACCCTTCCTGGGCGGGAAAAATCCCGCCCATCTGTTTTGGGTTTGAATTCGAATCTGAATCCGAATTTGAACTGTTTTCGGGCCTTGAAATTCTGAAAACTTCGTTGGGCTTTTTCTTGGTCATACGGACTCCGATTTACAAAATTTCGGACTCTATTTCGCGTATTTTTCCGAGACGAACGCAATGGCACAGCCCGTTTCCCTTGATTCAGATTTTATCATTTAATTCTGCCTCGATTTATGTTATATCATGTTATTCAAAATACGGGTTGTTACATTCTCCCCTCCTTAAAGGATTTCGTCCCCGAAATCTTCAAGTTAGGAAGAACGTATCCTACCATCCATCGTCCATCTACTCACATCATCATCCACGAGCAATCATTGTCCTTAAAGGATTCTAAATGTTGTATGAACATATGCAAAGGTGTGTGTATATGTACCTATCTAATGCGAAAATCAGGCGGTTACTGATACAGTAAACCTCCTTAATGCATATGTATGTTAGTGAAATGAATCCATATGTATGCAATTTCCTAACATAATCCATAATATCTATATGAGTGCACATAACATTCATCCATATGCAACATCCATGTGATAGCACAACAAGTTTCAACCTTGAATAAGTGTAAGCACTCATGCATATGCAATATGAAAGTGTGTGAGCCGATCTTAGTGCCTAATGTGTATCATGCATCCACGAGTATCCACTTGCAAACACTTGAAACCACTTGCAAACATCAAGCATGACATGTTTCAAACACATGTTTCATCCAAAGGGTTTCCTACCTAAGGTTCTCATGACAGGATTAACAAGATAACTAGACAAACAAGGTAAACATAGATGGCAAAAGAAAGATAGGAAAAGAGATCGAGAATGTACCCTCAAAAATAAATGGATAAAGCCCACGCATCTTCTCCTCGGTTTCCCAAGTTGCGTCCTCTTCGGCTTCACCCCACTGAACCTTGACCAACTTGACTTCTCGATTCCTTAGCTTCTTGACCTCTGTTCCCAAAATACGAATCGGAGCTCTTCTCAAGGTTGCCTCTTTCTCTACCTCAATGTCTTCAAGAATGCTTGGTTCAACCACCTCAGCGGATTCATGTAGGCACTTTCGGAGATGCGAGACATGAAAGACATTGTGCACTCCGGCTAGCTTTTCGGACAATTCCACCTTATAGGCCATCTTTCCAATTCTCTCTATGATAGGGAAAGGTCCTACGAACCTTGGTGCCAGCTTCCCCACTGCTCCAAAGCGTACCACATTACGCAAAGGAGAAACCTTCACGAAAACCCTGTCTCCCACTTCGAATTCCAAATCTTCCCTTCGCTTGTCAGCATAGGATTTCTGTCTATCTTGGGCCGCTTTCATCCGTCTTCTCACCAATTCAACTTTTTCGGATGTGTCCCGTATCATATCGGGCCCAAGTATAAGCCTATCTGTCGTCTCCCACCAACAAGTTGGTGACCTGCACGGCCTTCCATACAAAGCTTCAAATGGTGCCATCCCTATGCTGGCTTGATAGCTATTATTATAAGCAAACTCTACAAGAGAAAGGTGGTCTTCCCAAGTACCACCAAAGTCAAGAACACAGAGCCTCAAAAGATCTTCTAGCACTCTATTCACCCTTTCGGTTTGGCCATCCGTCTGGGGGTGATAGGCTGTACTCAGATTCAATCGCGTACCCATCGCTTCTTGCAAACTATTCCAGAACTGGCTAGTGAAAATTGGGTCACGATCGCTAACTATGTTGGAAGGAACTCCATGCAACCGCACTATCTCTCGGAGATAAATAGATGCCAGCCATGATGCGGTCCTCTTGCTTTTTACTGGAATGAAGTGAGCACTCTTCGTAAGTCTATCAACTATGACCCATATGCTTGTGTTCCCTTTTCTTGACCTAGGCAATCCATCCACAAAATCCATAGAAATACTCTCCCACTTCCATTGCGGGACCTCCAATGGATGTAATAGCCCACCTGGTTTCTTTGACTCGGCTTTCACTTGTTGGCACACCATGCACTTTGAAACATACTCTGCCACATCCTTCTTCATTCCATCCCAAAAGAAAATGCGCTTCATATCCCTATACATCTTGTCCCCTCCAGGATGTATTGTCATCTTCGAGTGATGCGCTTCTTCATGAACTTTATGGACTAAATCTCCCACTCGAGGAACACATAATCTCCCATCACGCCTTAGCCACCCCTTGTCATCTATAGCATATCTGGCCAGGTGACTAGACGTCTCGCCACGAATCAATTTGTCCATGATCTCGACTATCTGCGGGTCTTCCTTCTGCGAAGTCCCGACTTGATCAAGATGTGTAGGTCTAAGCTCGAGAGATGCTAACGTGTCAGTCATCGACTCAACAGCAAGCGTGAAATTAAAGGTTGCCAAGAACTCTAGATTCTTCATCTCAACAAACAAAGGGCTCAAAGTCAACCTTTTCCTACTTAGCGCATCTGCCACAACATTACCCTTGCCAGTGGTATAAGTTATATCAAAGTCATAAGATGCCAAGAATTTCATCCATCTCTGTTGCCTTAGATTCAAATCCTTTTGCGAAAAGAGATACTTTAGAGACTTATGATCAGTATATAACTCGAACCTCTCCCCTAGAAGATAATGGCGCCATGACTTAAGTGCAAAGACAATCGCCGCCAACTCCAAATCATGCGTGGGATAGTTCTTCTCATGAACTTTAAGTTGCCTACCCCCATAACATATCACTCTTCCCTCTTGCATCAGAACGGCACCTAACCCCGTGCTACATGCATCTGTGTACACGGTAAACATCTTACCACCATCGGGTAATGCCAAAACTGGAGCTGTGGTAAGGGCTCTCTTGAGCCTTTGAAAAGCAAGCTCACACTCCAAGTCCCATGCAAAGGCTAAGTTCTTCTTCGTAAACTTAGTAAGAGGGGCCGAAATCTTAGCGAAGTCCCTGATGAACTTCCTATAGTAGCCCGCCAGACCGAGAAAGATTCTTACTTCGGTTGCATTCCTAGGAGTCTTCCAGTCTTGAACTGCAACCACTTTCGCGGGATCCACTGCTATGCCTTGCTTAGAGACTATATGTCCAAGAAACTGAACTTCCTTTCTCCAGAAATGACATTTGGAGAACTTGGCTTTCAACTGATGCGCTCTAAGCGTATCCATCACTTCCTTGAGATGCCTAGCATGCTCTTCCTCATCCTTTGAGAAGATCAGAATATCATCCACGAAGACAACAACAAACTTGTTAAGGAACTCCCTGAACACCCTACTCATCAAGTCCACGAAGTATGCGGGTGCATTAGTCAAACCGAATGGCATGACAAGCCATTCAAAGAATCCATCTGGAGTCCTAAACGCAGTCTTATCAATACTATCCTCAGCCACCCTAAGCTGATGGAATTCAGTGGCTAGATCGAGTTGAGAGAAAACAGAAGCACCTACAAGCTGGTCAAAGAGATCATCAATCCTCGGTAACGGGTGCCTATTCTTCTTTGTCAGCTTGTTCAACTCTCGATAATCAACACATAGACGAAGCTAACCATCCGCCTTAGTAGCGAATACCACCGGAGCACCCCATTCAGAAATGCTTCGCCTAATAAAATTCTTCTCAAGAAACTCCTTGATCTGCTTGCTGAGCTCTCTTCTTTCTCGTGGGGCCATGTGCCTAACGGGCAATGATACTGGCTTGGCATTATCAACTAGATAAATGCGGAAATCTATTTCTCGTTTAGGGGGTAACCCCTTAACTTCTTCAAAGACATCAGGATAGTCTCGGACAACCCTTACAGATTGCAGATCATCTATGGACGAGTCAAGGGATTCAAGATAACATAACATGACGGGACCTCTAGGGTTACAAGAAATTTCTAGGGTATTACCGAGGCGAGTCATGAGCCTCACCACCCTAGGCTCACAATCGAGAATGGCTCCATAACTGGACAACCAATCCATGCCCAAGATCAACCCGTATCCCGTGAATCCGAGAACATAAGCATTACACGTGAATTCTACGGTCAAGATAGAAATCTTCAAATCCACACAAATCATAGATAGATGGGCGGAACCCCCAATTGGATTTGAAACACAAACGGGATCCTCAACTAGACTAGTACTTAGGTGCAAACTTTCAACAATGTCAGAAGAGATCAAACTATGCGATGCGCCAGAATCAAATAAGGTGCGAACAGGATAATCAGAAATATAAACAAGACTTTCGACAGAAATACTACCTCGGTCCTGAACTGGAGCAGCATTGAGAGCATGCACTTGCCCTCCAGAAGGTCCTGCACGCTGATTCTGCCCTTGCTTCTTGGGGCAATCCTTGCTAAAATGTCCGGTTTCTCCACAATGAAAGCATTCGCCCAACTTCCTCTTCTTCTTCCTACAGTCTTTAGCTATGTGCCCAACAACCCCACAGTAGTTGCATTTTCTTGGGTCCTTTGCCTTGGCCTTGTTACCCTTGTTGTTCTTGTTGTTCTTGTTGTTCTGATTGCTCTGATTTCCTCCCCACTTGGAGTCCGTCTTCTTGGCTTGAGTCTCACTAGGCTTGACTTCTTTCTTGCCATTCTTATCGTCTCCTTGAAGCAATGCCATGTCCACTAGGCCTTCAAAAGTGGCCCCTATGGGTATATGAGATAGGGCTAAACCTTGTAATGGCTCGTTCAACCCTCGTGCAAAGCGCGATGCCTTCTTCTGGGGAGTATTAATCATGTCCAAACCGAATCGGGCGAGCTGGTTAAACTCATTCACATACTCCCTCACTGTCATGTCCCCTTGCTTCAAAGATATAAACTTCTCCAATTGCAGATTTGCCTCAGCTGATGATAGAAACTTAAGCCCAAACCTCGTCCTAAAGTCGGCCCAAGTCTCTATAGGCCTCGTAGCATTGGTGACCTCCCACCAATAAGCAGCTTCTTCTTTTAATAGCCATGCTGCTAATAAAATCTTTCTATGGTCTTCCACATCAAAGATAGAGAAAAGATCTTCAGTTTCTTTTAACCAATTTCGTGCCTCCACAAAAGTCTCCGTCCCAATGAAATTCTTGCCACCCATCGCCTTAAAGTCCTTGCAAATTTTTGCGAAATCCGCTTGTGGATTCTGAGGAGGAGGAGGAGGAGGAACCTCAGTTATGTTGGGGGTATTTGCTGGGCCCACATTGTTGGCCCTAGCTTCCAAGTACCTCCGGAACCATCCGGGAATGGTCACTCCCTCGGGAAGGTTAAGATCAACCATACTGAAAAAGGAAAAGATAGATTTAGAACAAGGAAACGAAGGATAGTGCTAATGGCTTTTGGGGAATAGCCTTTTAAAATAACTAGACTTTTCTTGGAAAATATTTAACTGGTTTTGAAAATAGTTTTTCAAAAGGTAAGTTTTAAAAACACTTTTGCTCAAATCTTGTAAACCTTATGCTTTGATACCAAATGTAACACCCCACCTCCGCTAGGGTAACTCTTGCAAGTTCATTGGCTTTGGAGGGGCGTTAAACGAGGTAAACATGCATGCAGATATCACAAGACAGAACATGTAAGTAAAACAGAGTAAATAAAGCAGCGGATCAAACTAGCATTTCAAAAACCATAGTCACGTTACAACAAAGTACTTGATCATTATTTTCCAACAAACAAAGTCTAGAGAAAAGCATAAACTGAAAAACTGAAATACATAAAGTACTATCCCCAAAGTGAAGTGATAAACCATAGCTAGCTCAATGTCCAAAACCGTACATGAGCAAATCCAGTAAGCAAGCTATAAAGATCCAAGCTAAGCTCCAATGTTCCCACCCTGAGGACCTTGGGGGGGACGGAAGAAAAGAGGCGAAAGAAAACAGGTCAGTCAAAAAGACTGGTAAGCCATAACTACTATCAGTCCATGAACTAGTAAAGTTAACTGGCATGAGAAGCTGAGATGAACATAAGGATAACAACATACTGGCATGATGATTAACTAACAAGATAGATAAAGGAGTCATCGCATAATCAAGATTAAGTTTTGCACCATGGGTGTACTAGCATTCTAACATGTCAAGTGAAAACAAGAATTGATCCCTTGGCCCAAGCTTGGCCCAATATCATGAGGTGACCTAAATCAAGGTCCAACTACACGGTCTAGTTGATCGGCTCCCTATAAGCCTAACTCGTCAAGTGTCGGTGTCATACGGCCCAAACATGAAATGTAGTTAAACTGCGCTAGGCCCACCCTAGGGTGTATCAAGTCCTAGGGTGTCAACCTCGGACACAAATCAAGCATGCACAGTCTAGATCTACTGGTACTCGTGCCTGATTTTCCAACTCCGGACTATGTGCACGACCATAGTCCGCCTGGACCCACACCGGCGTACCTACTCAGCCGTCGTTTTGGTCGCTTACATGTCAGCCTAGTAATCGTGCCCCACCCTAGCCTAGTCCCTAGGGTATCATGATACTATCAAGACGGTTACTGCTGAAAAGGACCACGCAACTAGGGTTTCTTAACGGGTTAAATGTGGTTAACCCGATCCAAACGTGGATTAAATTGGTTAAGTGTACCCAAGGTTCATGACTTAACCCCGATTAACCCATCAAGCCCAAATTGGTTAAGTATTAAGTGGACCATGACTTAACCCTAATCAGGTGGCATTAATTAACTTAATGTGCTTTGACCTCTCACATTAGACCTTGTTGTGGTTACTAGTTAAGTCGGGCGGGTCCGGGTAGCTTTACACCACAACTTGGTCTAACCTCGGGTTCGAGCACAACATGACCAACTTCTCACATTGGGTCCTATTGTTTGTAGCCACTAGTTAAGCCGGGCGGGTCCGGGTAGATTTATGCTACAAACTCAACCCAACCTCGAGTTGGCCACACTTATATTTTCTAAGTGTCATGTCCATTATGTTTCCAAAACATAATTACAAGCTAACATATCATGTCATTTTATAAAAACCATGTTCATGTCATAACGTTACCCAACCCCAACGTAATCCCATCGTTTACATAATCGCAACAACGCATAAAGGATAAAATAGGGAACTTGGCATAATCATGACATAAAGGTGTTGAAGCCACAAGTTAACATGGTGGCATATGAAATATACATATGTTCATATACTTACATATTGCATTATTAGGCTTCAAAAGTATGCATAAAACCAAACTTAGCATATAAGTGATACATGGTGATAAATGACATGTAGAAGTTGCTAGGAGTTCACATTTAGCCTCACATGCAAGTTATCATAAGGGATATGATAACTTCCATGTTGCCAAAATGCAACCTTTAATATAAAGCTTGAAGCTTTAAGCTCACAAACTCAAGTTTAACTTGCATAACATGATAACATGTGTATAATGATCAACCCAAACTTGCATAACATAGCAACATGTGTCATACATAATGATTGAACCAACTTGCATAACATAATGATCAACCAAACTTGCATATCACAATGATCAACCCAAACTTGCATCATTTGTTTAACTTTATAGTTCAAAAAGAAAGTAGAAAAGGGCTTACAATGCTATGAAGACACAAATGAATATTTATTAAAAAGATTGAGACGAAGCCCTTATGCAATCACCCAAATATGAAAGCTCCAAATGAAAAACCCTTGAGCCAAATCAATAAAAACCCTTGCTTCGTAATAGAAATGTTGCAACTTGACTTGAATGCAAACTAAGAACACTCATACAAGCTTGAAAACACTTGTATGAACTCAAAATCTCTCATATAAATAAACTTAGAAATTTTAGCATGAGAGTGGAGGCCATGAGAGGAACAAATTTGACATAGTTTAGTTGTAGGGTTGAATAATGATGATTTAGGCTAGGCTTAGGGGTCCTTTTATAGAAGATTAGGATATTATTAGCCATAGGATTAACCCTAGATTCAATCCGAGCCATCAAATCCCGTCATTAGCCACCAGACCTGACCCAAACTCAAAGTAGGCGCACCAGGCCACCTGGCCACCCGGGGGAAGGGGTCGACCCCTGGGTCGACATGGGTGTCGACCCATTGGGGGGGGTCGACACTGGTGTCGACCCCTGTGTCGACCCTTCCTGGGCGGGAAAAATCCCGCCCATCTGTTTTGGGTTTGAATTCGAATCTGAATCCGAATTTGAACTGTTTTCGGGCCTTGAAATTCTGAAAACTTCGTTGGGCTTTTTCTTGGTCATACGGACTCCGATTTACAAAATTTCGGACTCTATTTCGCGTATTTTTCCGAGACGAACGCAATGACACAGCCCGTTTCCCTTGATTCAGATTTTATCATTTAATTCTGCCTCGATTTATGTTATATCATGTTATTCAAAATACGGGTTGTTACAAAATCACATTTTCAAAATATGAACTGCAGCTTCGTTATTCGATATATTTTAATTATATATATATATATATAATTCATTCTTCGATTTCAAAACCATATTCATTTCATATATTTGATAAAAACAATATTTTTATCCAACAGATATTTATTTCAACACATCACTATTATTAACAGTTCATATATATCATAAAAATGTGATTTTTACTGTAAAACAATTTATTTCAAAACACGATGATTTTATATATTTCATGCATAAGGTAAAAATGTTATTTTTGGTGTTAAAACAATATATTTAAAACACTAATATTTTATATAGTCTATATGTATGATAAAAATGTTATTTTTATCTTTCAAATAATTTATTCAATACATGAACTTCATTCAACACATGAATTTCTATTCAACTCATGAATTTCTATTCAACACATGAAAATAATTTCAACACATGAAAATAATTCTAACACATGAATATTATTGAAAATTTCGGCAGCATAACTGCAGGGTTGTTAAAACCGGCACCATCCCGAGTACGGCTCCTCGCTCTACCTTAAAGCCTCGCAGCTTTTGACAATAGGGATTTTCAATATCTAGTTCGTACGAGACGAATTTTCCCATATACTAATCCTATTGGGATTTCAACCACAATCAATCATTTCAAATCAACCATTCATGATATTAACCAAATTTCACATCAACCAATAATCCAAACAATATCATAACCAATATATATCGTCCATGGTCTGTGGACGAGGGGAGTGTATATATATATATATACACGTATATAACTATATTTCGATTTCATTTCATTTCAATATCATTTCAATTCATTTCAACGCATATATAACTTATACATCGAACATACAACTTATACAACGCTTATACATGTGATGTACAATGCTTATATAACTCATACTTCGACTATATAATTTATACATCGTTGTTACCATATCGTTTATAATTTAGAAATCTCACATTGGATTCCACTCCACCAAAAATAGAAGGAAGCTCAGAAAAATATCCGGTCTCTTCTAGAATGTAGAAGACGTCCGCACGAGTCCACTTCTCTTGTTTCACTGGATTTCGTCAACATAGCAAAAAGATATGATTTTTAAATGAAAATCAAAATTAGCAACACATAAAAGTGTTATTTTTAGTTCAAAGAAAACAAAGCCGTATACCTCAGTTTAATCTTCAAAACTAGGTCACGAGATATCTTCAAATCCATTGACTTTGAGGAGGATCAAACTATACCACATCGAGGAGCTTGGAGTCGCGCGCCGAAGGGTACCAGTCGCGGTAAACTCGCCGTCAGATCTGAGGAGTTATGACGGTGGAAAGTTGGCGCCTTCCTCGAGGTTATTCTCCCAAAATGCTCAACGATGTCTAGCAAATCCTGTATGGATTTAAGGAGGAATGAAAACTCTACAGAATCCCCAACATGGCTCTTCGATTTCGATGCGTGGTTGAGGAGATAAGGAGGAGAGAAGGTGGGAAGCACGGTCGTCGTTCGTGAATAGGGGGTTACGGGGAGAGAGAAATGTAATTGGCCAATGATTTTTTTTATTTATATATTTTTAAAAATCCAAAAATACCCCTTGCCTCATACGAACTCCAAACCCAACGACCGTCGTCCCTAGCTAATTACCCCCATTCTGAACACAATGGGATATGTTTCGTAGGCCCACTCAACCGTTTCAGTCAGTTTCTTTTCAAATTAAAATATAAAACATTCAAAATTTGATTTGAACGTACATTTCAATTTGCCGGGGTCACATATTGATCCCAAAAATTCCAGAAAAATAAATCTAGCTATGTTTTGACAATATGATTCCAACAAAACTAGTTTCGTCGAATTCTGCGACCGAGTGAAAAATGGCCATTTTCTGGTCGATCCAATTTAACATAACTCAACCAAACACATTTTCCTTCGCCACGCTCACATATTAACTTCAAAAATAATGGAATTTGAAACCTAGCAATAATTTGACATCCCGGATCCAACAAAAGGCTGAATTCTGGGGTCGTTTGCAAAATGTCTATTTTCAAGGGCTATATATTCTCAATAGTGACCTTTCTGAAAATTCATTTGGCCATAACTTTTGATTCTCGCTATGAAACTTCGATTTTTCAGATTCGTTAGAAAGATATTCATAAACAGATTTAAATATTTTTGGTTTCACTAAAATTCGTTTTATTTTGCACCCGATACAATCAGTCAAAGTTCGAATTCCAATTTTGAAACTGCCGCGCCATTTCAGGCCTTGTTTATAATTTTAAAATAATTATATTTATTTTCAAACATCGATTCAAACATACTTTTCGTGTTGTTATTTAAAATAATTTATTTTAAATATTTAAAATACACTAAAATAGCCAAATTGAACCAAATAGTGAATTGTATTGAAAATTAGTCGCATTTGCATGCATACATATGTACTTACATTGAACAGGTCATAGCAAGGAGGCTAGAGCAGAAGAATAAAATTGTTTGCCCGACAAATAGGTACATGTTTACAAATTTATTGGGTTTGGATGATTTTATGAGCCGATTGGCTAGCCGCTTAGCTGTTTCTTTTTCTTTTTGGATTAGTGAGGGCCATGAGAGGCTATTTGAAATATCCCGAAGCTCCTGGTGCGGGGGAGGTTCTGGCGAAATTTTTCGAAAATTTAGGGTGTTAGCCAAATTTTTGAAAAATTTGAGAAGTTCTTAGAAAATGAAAAGTTGAAGAACTTAAGCCGTAATGAAAATAATGGAAGTTGAGTTGTCTAGTTAAACTACTTTCAGCTTCGTTCCTTTTCGGGGATGAAAAGTTTTAAGTGGGGGAGATTGTAATAACCCAAAAATCCGAGCCAATTTAAAATTTTTATTTTGGCAATTTTAATGAATTTTGAATATTTAAAATGAATAATTTAAATAATAACGACGGAAAATATATTTTCGACGAAGTTAAAATGAATAAATTTATTTTAATTATATAACAAGCCTGAAATGGCGCGGTAGTTTGAAAATTTGATTTCAAATTTCAAATGAATATACAGAATTCATTTTAAGTCGGAATTGAACGAAACCAGAAATATTGGGATCTGTTTAATCATATCTTTCTAACGGATGTAAGAAACTGAGATTTCACTTTATAGAGTGTAATATATGTCCAGTTTAAAATTCAGAAAAGTCGCTGTGGAATTTATATATATTTTATTATATATAAAGGCCTTGAAATTAGGAATTTTGCAAACGACCTTGGTTTTCGGCGAAACCACTTTTGTTGGAACCGGAATGTCAAGTTATTGCTAGGTTTCAAAATTCAGAATTTTCTGAATCAATATGTGAGCGTGGCAAAGGAAAAACGTGTTTTGGTAGTTTCGGTCAATTTTGATCGACCAGAAAATGACCATTTTTCAAACGGTCTCAGAATTTGACGAAATTAGTTTTGTTAGGACCATATCGTCAATACGAAGTTAGAAATAATTTTTCTGGAATTTTTAGAGTTAGTATGTGGCCCCAGTAAATTGAAATGTGCGTTCAAATTTAATATATAGAGTTATATTTTGATTTTGACGAAAATTGATCGAAACGATCGAATCATCCTAAGATACATATCCCATTGTGTTCGGAATGGGGGTAATTAGCTATGGGCGACAGTCGTCGGGCTTGAATTGGAGTTTGAGATTAAAAGTGCCTTTAAGGGGAATTAAATTAATAAATTAAATAAATATATAATGCCCTCTCTCCTTTTCCTCCCCAGTCATCATTCAAAGTAAATAAAAAAAGGAAGAAAACCGATTCCCCCAAATCGCCCCCCCTCGATCTCGTCAGCGCCGCCTGGCGCCGCACTAGCCCACCGCCATCCCCCCTGGACGGTGCCGCGACCCCAGCTCCGACCTCCTCCAGCCTTCCCCTCCTCCGTACAACTCGTCCAAGCCCTGAAACCGCCCCAAATCCCCCCGCGCCTCAGCCTAGCCCGCCGCCGCGTCTCTAGCCGGATCCCCCTACTTCCGTCGACTGCTACAGCTCCACCCCGACGCCCCTTCTCCGATAACACTGTGAGATTACTGATTTTTGTTTTTATTTTACTTTATAAAAAAAATGGGTTCTTTTAACTTTTGAAAGCTATGATTTTTAATGCCATAAAAGATCGGATTTTTATGAGGTAAAAGATCGGATTTTTATATAGTTAATCACTTAGAAAAGATGGAATTTTTATTCATATAGAGTGTTATAAAAATATAATTTTATATGATGTAGAGAATAAAAATATAATTTTTATATGATGTAGAAAATAAAAATATAATTTTTATATGATGTAGAGAATAAAAATATAATTTTTATATAGCTAATGAAATAAAAATACGATTTTTATCCATGTGAAAAAATGATAAAAATATGATTTTTATCTAGGTGGAGTTGAACTAAAAATATGATCTTCATATATATAGTAGCGTTTTAAAAATATGATTTTTATATAATAGGGAATATAAAAATGTGATTTTTATATGAAGTGGCGAGAAATATATGATTGTTCATAATATAAAGGTTCGATTTTTATATATGTTGTAGCGAAAAGACTTGATTTTTAGTTATATAAAAGTTCAATTTTTAGCACTATAAAAATTTGATATTTATAAATATAGCGAAGTGATAAAAATGTGATTTTTATCCAAGTAGCGGTGAGATAAAAATGTGATTTTTATTTATGCACGACGTGGAAAGATGTAGTTGGAATGTTGGGTAAATCCAAACCATCGTCAGATAAAGAATAATGGAGTGGAACCCAAAGGTGAGAACTTCTCACTTTGAATTTGTTTTCTTATTGAAATATATACTAGGATGCAGACGGTGCTTAGCAGCACCCGACACCCGTCGTCCACAGACCATGGATGACTTGCTTATTTGATTGAGGTGTTGTGAAAGTTGATTGTGTGATGTGGAATAAATAAATATTCTATAGTTAAAAATATAATTTTTAACGAGTATATAAAATAAATATTTATAAACAAATCAGAACGATTTGTTTATGTACACCCATTTGACCAATATTGATAGGGACGATAAATTTTACCCATCGCCCAACTGCACAAATAAAAATTTGTGTTTGGTGATTTGAAACCCCACATGTGTATCAGGATGATATTTGACGTACACTAATCCAAATTATTTAATTGTATGTCAATCGATGGGTTGACAGACTATGTAAGCGTTAATTATTTATATTTAATGCTTATGCAGTTGTGTGGTGCACTCTGGATGATGGTAGACGATTTATAGTTGCTGTTATATACATGTGTTGTAGAATCCATATAATTAACATTATATGGTAATTGATTGTGCCTCATTCCAATTTGGAAAATAAGGAATATTATAATAGAAAATTCATGTGTTGAATAAAATAAATTCATGTGTTGAACAGAATAAAAATTCATGTGTTGAATAGAATAAAAATTCATGTGTTGAATAAAATATATATTCATGTGTTGAAGAAAATATTCATTTGTTGAATAGAATAACGAAGTTATTGAAATACATAAAGCTGTGTTGGTTAGATATGCGCCATTTTGACGCGAACGATATTTATATCGATTTTATTCATTTTTATAATGAATATCGAATAGGAATTGATTTCAAAATATAACGTTTTGAAAATATTATCATTTATATATTAATGATATGGAATATTCAATTTTGATTTGAAATTGAATGTGAAGTTGAAATCGTTTTGAAAACGAATTTAAAACGATTTATAAAATACGTTTTGAAAGGAAATCGACGAAATATAATATATATAATATATAATGGCCTGAATAGAATGCGCCGCGCTGCGGCAGTTCGTGAATTTCGACCATTGACTTCGAATGGATATTACGGGAGATCCGACCGTCAGATTCTCCTAAAACCAGAACCGTTGGGTTCGTATCGAAAAGAGCTTTCTAACGAATATTAGAGATTTGAAATCTAACGTGTTGGATTTGGAATTATATCCAAATCAAATTTGGAAAAGGTCGCTGTAAGTGCAGTTTGATGGAAATCGACTGTACGGGCCTTGATAAAATTATTAAAAATAGTAATAATTTGTGTAAAATCATAAGAAATGATTTGGAAAGAATTGGGATTAAAAGTTCCATATTTGAAAAGATAAAAATAGATTTTTATTGAAATGAACTAGTTTTGAACTAGAATTATAATCCCATTTATTTTTAAAATAACTAAAGTGGATTTGAAATGGTTTTGAAAATAACCAGAATTTCCAATATATAAAGGGGAAATAGATTTGAATCGAAATTGTCTTTGGAATATTTCGATGTTGGATTTTGTGATTATGCAGATATTGTTATGTGAATTTGAAAGATATATTTATATCGTTATTTCCGATACGATATTTGTTGGTCGTAGGATTTGATATTGAATATAAGCCGATATATTTTTTATTCAGAGCCTTGTATTTAATATCAAATGGGATTTGGGTTTGTTGTGAATGGTGTCTTCATTTACACTGTTCTTAAACCCAGTTGAGAAAAAGATTAAATCTTTTTATTTAGATTTAATGAAGTATACCAATTAAATGGTATTTAATTGGAATTGAATTTCAATTGATTTTTGGGTTTATCGTGAACGGTGTTTTAAATAACACTTGTTCTTTAACCCGATAATTAATAGAATGTGATTTTGGGTTTATCGTGAACCGTGTTTTAAATGACATTGGTTCTTTAACCCAGTTAAAGACAAGATATGATTTCCCAAGTTAAATAATCATTGATAGTGATTAGTGGGAAGATTAAAACCAAGTGGAGTTTTAATGAATCTTTAATTAGATTGAAATAATCGAGAATGGAGTATCACCAGTTTTGCTTCAGGCGATAGTTAAATCTTTAATTAGATTTGAACATGAAATGGTAATTGAATTTACCGATAACACCGTGGTGTTAGATATGAAGTATGACCAGTTTTACTTCATGGAATGAGTAGGTTGGGATTGGAAAATAAAATAAATGATTACTTAGGTGTGGTTCGCTTATCCCGACTAATTTGAATTGTTATTCAAAAGAAGATTAAAGAATAAATTTAAAGAATTTATCTTTGATAAAATTAATGGGAACCTTTCCCAAAGTATAAGAATATTTGATTCTGAATTGGAATGAGGCGTATGTTGTGTTTGTGTAACACTTGTTTATTATATACGCGAGTTATTCAGAAAGACCGGGTTTATCCCATTCTGAATAACTGATCCGACGATGTGTCGAGGATGAAGACGTTGGTCGAAGACCGGAGGTCTTCACATCATTTGGGTGAGTACCGATGATCTTGATTGGGCTGTACCCCTAAGAGGAGGGAATCATTTGGTGATCGTCCAGAAGTACTTGGAGATCGATGGATATACGAGGTACAAGGTGCCTCCGGTTTCGTTCAGACCCAAAACGAACTTGTAAATGGACTGTGTATCTGATATTGGATTTTATTCTGTGTGATTGATTTCTATTAAATATATATCTGTTTGGCGGCGGAGAATTTATTCTCTTGCTTAATGCCCTTCTCTGAGACGTACGAGCTCAGGGGTTATATATTGATGGATATCAATCGCATGGAGTGAATTGCCTGTGTGGCATGCCTAAGTGGCAAATTGATCAATGCTTCTGTTGAAAAGCAAAGTCTTATGGTTGATGACTAAAGCACCGCCTGTGTGGCATAACTTTGTGTAACGTTAATTCACGAGCCTCACACCCCGTTTGTGAACCAGAAACGGGAGAGGACCTCAGGGAGGGCATGTGTTTCCTTCTAGCTAGGGTGGTGTCAGTGACCTACCATCCCTGACATTTATTTTATTTTCACCTGTGTGGTTGTTGGATTGTGAGGCGCCTCGGATATATCAGTGACTATGTGGAGCCGATGGAGTCATAGGACTCATTTACGCTCCAAAGGGCGGGAAAACGCAGTGTTCAGGCATTTTAATCCACATTGGTGGACCGGCCCGGACGATCCAAGGACCCACCTGAGTCTGGGTCCTGAGGCTCGGGCTAGACAGTCTCGAATTCGGTAGAAGACAATCCCTTGCCTTAGTTCATAGATGGAAATCCAACTTCCAAATACATGACTTTGCGGTTTTTGATTGTAGAGCCTAGTATGGCGACATGATATATGGTACCCATGCCGTCTAGGATTGATACATTTATATTTGAAGTTGTTTTATACACTATGCACTTATAATAGTATCAAGTGATTTGTTTTTAACGTACCAAGCATGTTTGGCTATTATAAGGGAAAACCCTATCTTTCGGCTTGTGTTGCATTGTGTGATGGGACATGGGTCTTATAATAGCTTCATTTTTCCAAAAAGCATTGTGTTGTTTTGTTATATGCACTGGTATTCTTAGGAGGAAACCCGTTCCATGTTATACGGCGTGGTCCCCTGATATATCTGATTTAAAGTAAAGCTTTAAATTACTGTTTTAGTTCTCACACTAGTCGCATGACTGACCTGGAGTTTATTGTTTTAACCTAAACTCTGGGTGCCCCTATTTTCCACACGGGCAGTTAGTAGTTTTGGTTTTGCAGATTTATATTCGCAGGAACCTGGTTTACAACTGGAATGATATCCGGAAAGCTCTGTATCTGTGTATTACTTTCAGTTGTGCTTTGTATTGTTTTTCCGCTGCGATGTATTTAAATGTAATTTAAATCTCTGATATTTTCTGTGTAATATTTATTCATACTCTGTATATTCTTGTATTCTGATGGAATTATCGTAATATACAATGAAATGTTCTTCTGTTTGTGTTCTGATTCGTCTTGTCCTCAACTCAATTCGTGATTTCCCGTAAAGGGGATCTCAGGTCGTTTTATCGTATATATGAAGTATATAAAAATATTCATGTGTTGAATAAATTCTTTGAACGGTAAAAATATCATTTTTATCATGTAAGTGAAGTAATAAAAATATTCATATGTTGAATAAATTGTTTGAACAATAAAAATAACATTTTTATTGTATGTATGAAGTGTTAAAGATACTCATGTGTTGAGAATATTCATGTGTTGAAAAATATACATTCATGTGTTGAAGAAAATATTCATGTGTTGAATAGAATAACAAAGTTATTGAAATATATAAAGCCATGTAGATTAGATGTGCACCATTTTGACACGAACGATATTTATATCGATTATAGAAAAGGAAATGATTTCAAAATATAACGTTTTGAAAATATTATCATTTATATATTAATGATATGGAATATTCAATTTTGATTTAAAATTGAATATGAAGTTGAATTTGTTTTGAAAACGAATTTAAAACGATTTATAAAATACGTTTTGAATTGAAATCAACGAAATATATATAATATATATATATATTATATATATTAAATGGCCTGAATAGAACGCGTCGCGCCGCGGCAGTTCATGAATTTCAACCGTTGACTTCGAATTGACGTTGCGGGAGATCCGACCGTCGGATTCTCCTGAAACTGGAACCTTTGGGTTCGTATCGAAAAGAGCTTTCCAATGAATATTAGAAATTCGAAATCTAATGGTTGGATTTGGAATTATGTCCAAATCAAATTTAGAAAAGGTCGCTATAAGTGCAGTTCGGTGGCCGGACTGTACGGGCCTTGATAAAATTATTAAAAATATTAATAATTTGTGTAAAATGATAATACATGAATTAGAAAGAACTGGGATGAAAAATTCCACATTTGTAAGGATAAAAATATATTTTTATCGAAATGAACTAGTTATGAACTAGAATTATAATCCAATGTATTTGAATAAAAAAATTGGATTTGAAATGGTTTTAAAAATAATCATAATTTTCAATATAAGAATTGAAATAGATTTGAATCGAAATTATCTTTGAAATATTCTTATATTGGATTCCGTGATTATACAGATATTGTGGAGAAATTTTGAAGATATATATATATATATCGTTATTCCAATACGATATTTGTTGATTTCAGAATTTGATATTGAATATAAGCCAGTATATTTTCTATTCAGAGCCTTGTATTTAATATCAAATTGGATTTGGGGTGTCATGAACTGTGTTTAAATGACATTAGTTCTTTTAACCCGAGTAAAAGCAAGATTAATTTCCAAAAAGTATAACAATCATTATGAAATTATTTTAGAGATGAAACCAATTGGACTTTGAATAAATCTTTAATTAGATTTGAATGAATGAATGGTGATTAAATTTACCAAAACATGAGATGTGGTGTAAACCAAATATACGTGGTTGTTGATATTGATTGTGACTGATTGATTGTTTGGATAGTGCTCGACCAGTTTATGAGCAGAATATGCTTTTATATTTAGCATTGGGTTGGGTAGAAATACTGGTATGCTAACGCCTTGTGAAACACTTCACGATTTGACTATGAGGTGTTAGCGAAGTTGTAGAGTTCATTTCAAATTTAATGAACGATTTTGAAATGATGTTTTTCTTAAGTGAAAAGAAATATATTCCCGATTTTGGACTGGGAATGTTTTATAAAACAGAAAGGATTGCGAGGCCTAAACCCGATGATTTCTAAAATGATTTAGAAATGTATTATGTTTTACATTATGGTTCATCGCGTATCCGATTAGTTGTTATTGATAACATATCTGTTTGGTGGCGGAGAATTTATTCTCTTTCTTAACACCCTTCTTTGAGACGTACGAGCTCAAAGGTTATGTGATTAATAGTGACTGATCATATGTGTGAATTGTTGTTGTGAAGTACTATAATTTGAAAGTACTTGTGTTTATTATGTTGTGAAATGATTTTCCCTACTTCGGGATATGAAATGATTTGGTATGTGGCTAGAGATTCGGGTAACCCGGACGACTAAAAGCATGGGTGTGATGGGCGGTGTATGCTTCCACGTGTGGGAGGTGCATCGTCGGTGTAGCCTGCTCCATAGTGGGAGGTGCACATATATATATATATCGAGTTGCTTAGGTGTGTGCCCTTTGTTTTGTCTAGGGGGAGCCCGATATTTGGTTGCATACTTGTTTGTATGCATTGTTATGTTTTGGAATTCATTTTTCCAAACGATTTGATTTGAGATCCCGAAGTGAAATCTACTTTGATATAGAAAGTTAGATATGTATTTCAAATGATTTGAAATAGGAAATTAGGAAATAAAGTCCAATGGAATAATTTCTGTAAATTGAATTGGATTTGGAAAATCTAAGTGTAGTGATTAATCTAAATGGGTAGATTGGGATATTGCATGTTGATTGATGCATAGTAGGTCCATAACTACTGATTGTTGTTTATACACTAGTATTCTTGGGAGGAAACCCATTCCGTTTTATACGGCGTGGTCCCTTGATTTACCTAACTTTAAAATAAAGATTAGTAACAGTTTTTAGTTCTCACACCAGTCACATGACTGACCTAGAGTTTATTGTTTTAACCAAAACTCCGGGTGCCCTTATTTTCCGCACGGGCAGCTTGTAGTTGAGTTTTGCAGATCTATATTGACAGGATCCTGGTTTACAGCTGGAATGATACTCGGAAAGCTCTGTATCCGTGTATTTCTTTCAGTTGTGTGTTGTATTATTTTTCTGCTGCTATGTATTTAAATGTAATTTAAATCTCTGATATTTGTCAAATGTATAATATTTATTCATACTCTGTATATTCTCGTATTCTGATGGAATTGTTCTAATAAGCAATGAAATGTTCTTCTGTTTGCGTTCCGATGTGTGTTGTTTTCAAAGCAATCCGTGCTTTCCTTCACGGGGAAGTTACGGGTCGCCACATTTGGTATCAGAGCCAATTTAAAATTCGATTTGGTATCAGAGAATATAAAAATACAATTTTTATATTTGTTGTAGCGAAATAAAAATTTGATTTTTATATGAGTAACGGATTGAAAATAGAATTTTTATATAATAGGGAACATAAAAATATAATTTTTATATATGTAGCGAAATTTTTCAGAAATTTAGGGTGTTAGCCAATTTTTGAAAAATTTGAAAAGTTCTTAGAAACTGAAAAGTTGAAGAACTTAAGCCATAAAGAAAATAATGAAAGTTGAGTTGATTAGTAAAACAACTTTCAGCTTCGTTCCTTTTCGAGGACGAAAACTTTTAAGTGGGGGAGATTGTAATAACCCGGAAATTCTGAGCCAATTAAAAATTTTTATTTTGGCAATTTTAGTGAATTTTGAATATTTAAAATGATTTATTTTAAATAGTAACGACGGAAAATTTATTTTCGACGAAGTTAAAACGAATAAATTTAATTATATAACGAGCCTGAAATGGCGTGGCAGTTTGAAATTTCGATTTCGAATTTCAAATGAATATACAGAATTCAATATAAGTCAACAAGAGTCAAAGATAACCCTAATTTCCCATTCAATAAACGCGCCACCAGGGTTGAACGGACGACGATTATCATTCAATCCTTTCTTCCCTATCTTCTTCTAATCTTTACAATAAAAATCAAAGCTTCCGAAGAGAGAATGGATCAGCTCAGCGAGCTACAGGTGTTCAACGACTGAGATGGAAAATGGAGGCGTGGATTCCTCGATTTTCGCACTGAAAGAAGCGGACTTTGGAGCGGATTTTCTGGCCAATGAGGAGATCGGATCTCGAGTGGTGGCTGGAGGAGCACGACAGCGTGCGTCGGAGGGGGGTGTTCGATGTGGGTTTCGGTCAAACCCTATCGGCACCGGCGATGGAAACTGTATTTTGGGGCAAGGTGAAGATATGCAGTGAGCTCCTCTTCTTTTCTTTATAGTTTTTATTTTATTCTTGTCATTAGTGAAACTTTTTATATATATATATATGTATATATATATAAGAAATCATTTGTTTAAAATCTGAAACAAATATAAAATCAGTTTAAAATATAAATTAGCAATCTTTATAAAATAGAATATATACATTGTTTTGAATAGAAAATATATTTTGTTTAGAAAATATAAAATAGAACTTGATTTTAAAAATATATAAATAGTTTTGAAGTAAAAATATGATTTTTATCATATGTATAAAACTGAGGAGATTAGATTTTTAAAACCGAGGAGATTAGATTTTTAAAACTGAAGAGATTAGATTTTTAAAACTGAAGAGATTAGATTTGTAAAACTGAAAAGATAGGAATTTTATGAAGTAAAAAAAAATATGATTTTTATCTATATTTTAGCGAAATAAAAATATGATTTTTATTATGAAGATAACAAAATAAAAATGTGATTTTTAACTATGTAGCGTGGTTGTGAAATTAGTTTTAGAAAGATAAAAATATAATTTTTAGCCTATGTATGTTATTTATAGAATAATCATACAAAGAAATAATTATTGATTGTTTAAAAATATAATTTTTAACGTAGGTATACTACATAGATCGACAATCAAAGAATGGCGGAGTGGAAACCAAAGGTGAGAATTCTCTCACTATAAATTTTTCTGTTCAGTTATTTATTTATAACTGCATATATGAACTATTTCCCCGTCGTCCATAGACCATGGACGACTTGTTTCTTTGGTTGTGTGTTTGGATTGATTTGTTTGTGTGAATTTGGTTTGTAATGTGAAATGAAGTAAATAAAATATTCATATGTTGAAAAAATTGTTTGAACGATAAAATACACATTTAGTCGTATATATGAAGTAAATAAAATATTCATATGTTGAATAAATTGTTTGAACGATAAAATTCACATTTTGTCGTATATATGAAGTAAATAAAATATTCATATGTTGAATAAATTGTTTGAACGATAAAATTCACATTTTGTCGTATATATGAAGTAAATAAAATATTCATATGTTGAATAAATTGTTTGAACGATAAAATTCACATTTTGTCGTATATATGAAGTAAATAAAATATTCATATGTTGAATAAATTGTTTGAAGGATAAAATTCACATTTTTATCGTATATATGAAGTAAATAAAATATTCATATGTTGAATAAATTGTTTGATAAAATTCACATTTTGTCGTATATATGAAGTAAATAAAATATTCATATGTTGAATAAATTGTTTGAACGATAAAATTCACATTTTGTCGTATATATGAAGTAAATAAAATATTCATATGTTGAATAAATTGTTTGAACGATAAAATTCACATTTTGTCGTATATATGAAGTAAATAAAATATACATATGTTGAATAAATTGTTTGAACGATAAAATTCATATTTTTATCGTATATATGAAGTAAATAAAATATTCATATGTTGAATAAATTGTTTGAATGATAAAATTCACATTTTATCGTATACATGAAGTAAATAAAATATTCATATGTTGAATAAATTGTTTGAACAATAAAAATAACATTTTTATTATGTATATGAAGTAAATAAAATAGATTGTTGTCGAAATATATTTTTGTTCACCAAAAATATCATTCTTATCATATATATGAAGTGTTAAAATAACCAAGTGTTGGAATAAATATTTGTTAGTTAAAAATATATTTTTTTAACATGATAATGAAGTGAATAAAATAGTCATGCTAAAGAAAAATTACTAGTTCGTTAAAATATGATTTTTAACGTATGTAGGCCATATAGAAAATATATACGCATTGTATAAACTATAAAGGCGTTGTGTGAAAATATGTAAACGTTATATGAGAATGTATACGTAGTACAAAAATATACATATACGTTGTATGAACATGTATATATACGTTGTAAGAAAATATATAAGTGTTGTGGAGTAATAATAAACATTTATTATTATTCAAGTAAGTGATTAGCGATATAATAACCTCATTGTTGATCGTCATGTAAGTGTAGATAGATTTGAATGCCAAACTAGAATTGGCAAAGCTAAGAAGTTAAATAAGAATTGGAATAATCAAACCAATAAGAGAATGAATGGTAAAGCGAACCAAATTGAATCAAAAATTGAACTGAATTGAAATTTGATTAGAATTGCATACATGTACAAGCATATATATTGAACAGGTCATAGCAAGGAGGCTAGAAAAGAGGAATAAAATTGTATGCCCGACAAATAGGTACATATTTACTGTTTTGTTTGGGTATGATGATTTTATGAGCCGATTGGCAAGACGCTTGGCTTTTTCTTTTTATTTTGGATTGGTGAGGGCCATGGGAGGCTATTTGAAATATCCCGAAGCTCCCGTGTAGGGGAGGTTATGGCGAAATTTTTCGAAAATTTAGGGTGTTAGCCAAATTTTTGAAAATTTAGAAAGTTCTTAGAAACTAAAAAGTTGAAGAACTTGAGCCAGAATAGGAATTGAAATCATTTTCAAATGATTTATAAAATACGTTTTTAATTGAAATCGACGAAATACATATAATATATATTATAAAAATTATATGGCCTGAATAGAACGCGCCGTGCCGCGACAGTTCGCGAATTTTGACCATTAACTTCGAACGGACATTACGGGAGATCCGACAGTCGGATTCTCCTAAAACTAGAACCGTTGGGTTCGTATCGAAAAGAGCTTTCTAACGAATATTAGGGATTTGAAATCTAACGGTTGGATTTGGAATTATGTCCAAAACAAATTTGGAAAAGGTCGCTGTAAGTGCAGTTCGATGGCCGTTTGTGGAAATCGACTGTACGTGCCTTGACAAAATTATTAAAAATATCAATAATTAATGTAAAATCATAAGAAATGATTTGGAAAGAATTGGGATGAAAAATTCCACATTTGAAAAAATAAAAATATATTTTTATCGAAATGAACTAGTTTTGAACTAGAATAATAATTTATTTATTTTTAAATAAATAAATTGGATTTGAAATGGTTTTAAAAATAACCAGAATTTCCAATATATGAACTAGAATGGATTTGAATTGAAATTATCTTCGGAATATTTCGATATTGGATTCCGTGATTATACGGATATTGTGATGGGAATTTGGAAGATATCGATATTGTTATTCCCGATACGATATCTGTTGGTTTAAGGATTTGATGTTGAATATAAGTCGATACCATCTCTATTCAAAACCTTATATTTAATGTAAAATTGGATTGATTGATTGTTTGGATTGTACTCGACCAGTTTATGAGCAAGATATGCTTTTAAATTTAGCATTGGGTTGGGCAAATATATCTGTGTGTTAACACCTTGCGAAACACTTCACGATTTGACTATAAGGTGTTTAGCGATGTTATATATTTCAAATTTTAATGAAGATTTTGAAATGATGTTTTTCTTAAGTGAAAAGAAATATATTCCCGATTTTGGACAGGGAATGTTTTATAGAAATGTTTTATAAAACAGAAAGGATTTCGAGGCCTAAACCCGATGATTTCTAAAATGATTTAGAAATGTATTATGTTTTACATTGTGGTTCATCGCGTATTCGATTAGTTGTTATTGATAACATATCTGTTTGGTGGCGGAGAATTTATTCTCTTTCTTAACACCCTTCTTTGAGACGTACGAGCTCAAAGGTTATGTGATTAATAGTGACTGATCATATGTGTGAATTGCTGATGTGAAGTACTATATTTTGAAAGAACTTGTGATTATTATGTTGTGAAATGATTTTCCCTACTTCGGGATATGAAATGATTTGGTATGTGGCCAGAGATTCGGGTAACCCGGACGACTAAAAGTATGGGTGAGATGGGCGGTGTATGCTTCCATGTGTGGGAGGTGCATCGTCGGTGTAGCCTGCTCCATAGAGGGAGGTGCACATATATATATCGAGTTGCTCAGGTGTGTGCCCTTTGCCTTGTCTAGGGGGAGCCCGATATTTGGTTGCATACTTGTTTGTATGCATTGTTATGTTTTGGAATTCACATTTCCAAACGATTTGATTTGAGATCCCGAAGTGAAATCTACTTTGTTATAGAAAGTTAGATATGTATTTCAAATGATTTGAAATAGAAATCGGGAATAAAGTCCAAAGGAATAATTTTTGTAAATTGAATTGGATTTGGAAAATCTAAGTGTAGTGATTAATCTAAATGGGTAGATTGGGATATTGCATGTTGATTGATGCATAGTAGATCCATAACTATTATCTGCTGTTTATACACTGGCATTCATGGGGGTAAACCCGTTCCATGTTAGCGGCGTGGTCCTATGATTTGTTTTATCATTTATGAAGATTTATAATTGTTTAGAGTTTCTCGCACCAGTCCCATGACTGACCTGTAGTTTGCTTTTGCCTTGCAAACTCGGGTGCCCCTATTTTCCACACGGGCAGTCGAGTAGTTTATTTTGCAGATATATAAGCAGGATTCTGGATTGAAGCTTAAAGTTGTGTCCAGTGCATTTATCGTCTTCCGTTGTGTTATTTATCTATTTCCGCGGTGCATTGTGTTACATTTATTGTAAATTTATTATCCGTTGCGTATTATTTCGATATACTCTGATATATTTTGTACTCTGATGTAACATTATTATGATGTTTATAAAAGTCTTCTGTTATTTGTTCTGATGTATTGTATGCCCAGAGTTAGCGTATACGGGATTGTAACGGTCTTGGTCGATATAGCGATCGATTAGGTCCGGGCGAAATCCGTATTGTTACAGTTGGTAACCAAATTCTTAATGTAACCACTCTATCGAATTGGAAACACCATTTCCGATCCAATGAGATCGATGTCAGCACTTGATTCGATCTTATTCAAAAGCTTTTTTTGGCAGAGCCAACGGGTTTGAGTGGTCCTCTACCACTTTTTATTAATATACTAAGACGAGTACATAGAAACAAGGCAAGCAAAAAAAAAGAGAAAACAGAGACAACACAGTATATCAATGCCTAAACTAACAGAGGCAAAAGAGGAACAAATATATACACGAAGAAGCAGCGCTTAAGCCTAAAAATGCCAGGATCATAAGTGAATTTCAAGTACTTAAGCCTATCCCAAACATCACGCCAAAGCCGTTGTTTCTAGTTAGCAAATACAGTCACGTGCGCATGCTCGAAAACATATGCGTTTCTTTCTTTCCATATATTGCAAACCATTTTCTTAAGCAGATATTTGAACAGACTTAACACATTTGTATCTCACCTTGCGCCTGATGAAACTCCATTGATCATTACTAGAGGAAGCATAACATTGTTCATTAGTCCGGGCAAGTACAACATTCCAAAGTCTATAGACAACTGCACATTCGAAGAAAAGATGCTGGAAGCTCTCTGGAGACGCACCACAGAAGGCGTGGTTGTTGTCAGTGTTCATACACATCACTGAAAGCCTTTGCTTGGTTAGGACAACTCTGTTTAACACTTTCCAGAAGCCTAAATTCTCTCTAGCATTATTGTCACTCTTCCAGACATTCTTGTGCCAGCTGCAAGTTACAACTGATGAATTATCGCATAAAGATAGGTAAAGTTCATTAATTATGAAGCATTCTCCTTGGCATTTCCAGAGAACAAAGTTTTCGTTAGCAACCACTACAAGAAAAATGATTTTTTGTAGCGCTCAAAAGACGCCACTAATCATTTTTGGTGGCGTTTCGATTCGTTACGAGAAAACATGTCATTAAAAATCGTTGAGTCTTAGTTGCACTTTTTTCAATGCCACCATAAATACTTTTATTGTAACGTTTTCCAAACGCCACCATAAATATTTCTGTAGCGCTTTAAAAATGCCATAAAAAAGCTTTTTGAGACTACAAATAAAATTTTCAATTTTACCCCCGATTTACGGTTGCGTTTACTCAACGCCACTACATGTATTTCTGTAGCGTTTTTAAAACGCTACTAATAATTATTGATTATTTGCTGTATTTTTTCATGCAATTATTTCTTATTAATATCCTATTTTTTTCTACAATATCAATCAATAATCATTCATATAATCATCATGTTCAAACAATTAAAAAACAATTAACCATATAATCAAATAGAATATGCATAACAATTTCAATACAACAGTTTTCTGAATAAATGACCAAACTCACATACAATAACCATTGATATACAAATTTACACATCTAGTACAAAGAAAATGTTATACCTAACTAGTACTTACAAAATTTCTTTGTTTTATACACCTCCGTTAGTTTCCCTGATCATGCATTTCTATGAAATCCCACCATCATCCTTGAACATTCCCTATAGGTTTGTAACATTAAAATAAAACTTCCAAGTCAAAGTATCAACTGTCAGTTTGTTCTTCCCTCTCAGTAAATGTAACTTACGAAGTTGATCTTGAGTGTACGCGGTGTACTGCTCACAAGTCCTCGTCCAAAAATTGAAACCTTTAAGGCTGCATTGAGCAGTGTATACAGCAACAGCAGCCAGCAATGAAGGTTGGAACAAAAATCAAGGGAAAACATACATCTTGAAAAGCCTTATAGTGAATGTTGCTTGCCGTGTTACCCATCGGTCCCATGTTCTCCAAGAACAGCATCAAGCCACTTTCCAACAACTGTAGTGTTTAAAACAACCAAATCTGCTGTAAAAGCAGCATCGACTGCTTCCCTTCCCTTTGCCGAAATGACCTGTGCTCACTAACCTTAGTAAAGAATTCACTATATCATGAAACAGTTCCTAGAAAATCAACACCTATGCTCACTAACCTTAGTAAAAAGAACAAGGAGTCCTTAAGCTCCAGGGCAATTCATGTTGATCATGCTTCATACGACATGAATTACGATGTGTTAATTATTTAACGCTTGATACATGTACAATATTTACTGTCAGATGTAGCAAAAATAATAAAAGATCAAATAGGATAAACAGAAAAAAGAAAAATACCTACAAGAGATTGAAAGGACCTTCTAAAACTGAGTAATCTGAGAGCAATAGGCACTATCAATGACAGGTAGTTATATTAGTAAGCCTCATCAACTTGATTCAAACACTGCGGAAAAATGATACATTAAATATGATACAGTTCAAGGGTTCATCAATGCTGCATATATTCTTCTCCCAAAAGTGCATGTCTTGCTACACATGGGAATTAAAAAAGAAATAGCAGTATAGTATGAGTTCGTACCTCCTAAGTGTGATAACTGCAAGCTATTTGGCGGTCTTCATTCCATGCAAAATCCTATACTCCACAGTGGATGCCTAAACCAGTTCCTGACCCTGGTTCATCATCAACACATGGACAAATTGCGACTAGTTCAGAAACTCGCAGGAAGAAGCAGCAAAGCAAGCACCCAATCATTTGGATTTTCTACAAAAACCTTCCTGCAGACTTTCTTGATGATGAACTGAGGCATATAGCTGATAACATTGAAGAAGAACCATTTGCCGAAGATAATGTCAACCTGTCAAATTTTGTTACTCAGAATGCTAGTTATCAAAATCAAGACAAAAGTAAGAATGTGAATACAACAGCTCCTGCTAAAAGGAACTTGAGAAGCAAATCTCAGTTAAATGACAATGTTAACGTGAAATGTTAGGGATATGAATTCACCACACCGTATATCCGATGTATTCACACTCTTAACAAAATTTAAACCAACTTTTGTTGGTTTAGTAAAGAATAAGTTAACTGAGAAAATTTTGGAGCTTTTAAACACTAAATCCCTGCTGATTAGGATTTGGTTACTAATAACTTTACTGAGTGTACAAGTAGAATTATTGTCCTGTGGTATACTACTATATGGTCAGTGTCTGTTATCTCATTATCATCATAGCACATCACAATGAGTGTACAAAATTATGGGATCCTCTCTATGGTTCTCTCTAGAATTTATGCACGTAACCTATTTCAAGGAAGACAAGTATTATGGCAAAACATTATAGACAAAGCTGCTGGTATAACTGAGCCATGATTGTTCATGGGATAATTTAACAATGCCTCTTGTCATCTTGATAAAAAGGGTGGACTTCCCATTCCTTTCCAATTACTACAAGCTTTTAACAACTGCTTGCACCAATCGGGATTATCAGAGATAAAGCCGGTTGGCTACTACTACACTTAGAGAAGGAAAGGCTTTGATATACATATTGATCAATAGTCAACAACTATAACGATATGACAATGATTAATTAATATGAAAACTGATGATATCATGAAAATTAATGATAGCCATTACTTTGTACGGTTTCCATTAGATAAAAATGGGAAAACAGAAAGGAAATTTCATAAAGAGAAGTGCATAAAACCTGTGCTAAATCTTGATCATCCTTACTCCATTTTTCTATTGCTTGTTGCAAGTATTTTATAGCAGCAGGGTAAAATTTTCTCCGTAACATGATAGCACCAAGTTCAAATAACTCTGTTGCATTGACCTCGCCGCTGCGAACTTGTTCCTGATACAGCCACATTAAATTAAGACCAAAATGAGCACTTAGTTGATATTGTCACTTTAATATTTAATAAACGTGGGCGATGTAGTTCACCATAATCTTGTATCTTGTATGGACAGCTCAGATATAATATTTGTGTACAATAAATATGTTGTAATGAGAAGTACACATGTATACTGAATAAATATAGCATAGCACTAATAAACAACCATTTCCTCAGTAAACATGCTAATTTTTATTCATACACCAAACTCATTGAAGAAAACAAGAAGTTGTGTCATGTGATCCTTAAAAAAACACATTTTCTTCAAAAGAAAATAGAATCCGAAAAAATCACTGTAACAACAAGTTTCATTATATTCAGAATTAGATGTATAGTTTAATTATTGTCGAGTTGTATAATAATCAATGGTTCTCAACATTGCAGCATCATAACACTGTAAAGTTAATTCACGAGAATGGCCATGATGCAAAGATCATAAGAAACTAGATGTAAATAGGTATTATGACATGAAAGAGAACGGTTCATATCCAATTCAATCCAATAAAATAAAGAAAATGTAATATTATCATGGAAGTGACGCGTGTAACTTGTATATCCTATGGCTTAGATCCATCCATGTATCTAACCTATTCCTTCTTGTTGAGACTGCAGTACTAGTTAATGCCAATTACGTCATCTCATATGTTTTTGCCCAAATATCATGCTAAGGCACAGCTGGTATACCTTCAATGCACTTTTTGAAATGTCACTGGCTGTATTGGAGGTTATTGCGTTAACAGTTATATTCTTGTTGTTGACATGTCCCCTTACTTGTGTTATACAACTTAAGTAAGTGTAACACCCCACTTCCGCCAGGGTCACTCTTACAAGTACACTGGCTTTGGGGGGCGTTGGATAAGGTAAACATGCATGAAGATATCACAAGACAGAACATATGAGTAAAACAGAGTAAATAAAGCAGCGGATAAAATTACTATTTCAAAACCATAGTCAAGTTACATCAAAGTACCTAGTCATTATTTTCCAACTACTACAAGTCTAGAAACATAAACTGAAAACTGGAAATAACATAAAGTAAACTATCCCCAAAGTAGACGTGGTAAAGCCATAGCGAGCTCAAGTCCAAACCGTACATGAGCTATCCAGAAAGCAAGCTAAAGATCCAAGCTAGGTGCTAGTGTTCCCATCCTGAGAACCTCGGGGGGGGGGGACGGAAGAAAAGAGGCGAAAGGAAAACAGGTCAGTCAAAAAGACTGGTAAGTCCTACCTACTATTAGTATAAAAACTAATAAAGTTAACTGGACATGTAAAACAGAGATGAAACATAGGATGATAACTGGCATGGTGAAAAGTTAACAAGATAGATCAAGTGTGGCATCGCATATACAAGGTTATGTTGCACCAAGTGTACAAGTATTCTAATCCATGTCAAGTATAAACAAGAAATGATCCCTTGGCCCAAAATTGACCCAACATCATGAGATGACCTAAATCAAGGTCCAACTACATGGTCTAGTCGATCGGCTCCCTATAAGCCTAACTCGTCGTGTATCGGTGTCATACGGCTTAATCATGGAATGTAGTTAACTGTGCAAGGTCCACCCTAGGGTGTATCCAGTCCTAGGGCGTAAACCACAGACACAAAACAAGCACACACAGTCTAAACCTACTGGTGCCCATGTTCAACTCCGGACATAATGTGCACGACCATGGTCCGCCTGAACTTAACTGGTGCACCATTCAGCCGTCTCTTTTGGTCTCTTACAATCAGCCCAGTAATCGTGCCCCACCCTAGCCTAGTCCTAGGGTATCCATGATACTCCCTAGTGGGTTACTGCTGAAAAGGACCACGTAACTAGGATTTCAAACGGGTTAAGTGTGGTTAACCCTATCCTAACCATGTGTTGAGTTGGTCAAGTGTATCCAAGCAGTTCATGACTTAACCCTATCAATACATCGTGTTTAATTGGTTAAGTATTCAAGTGTCCATGACTTAACCCTACCATGTGGCATTAATTAACTTAATGCACCCCAACCTCTCACATTAGACTTTGTTGTGGTTACTAGTTAAGTCGGGCGGGTCCGGGTAGCTTTACACCACAACCTAGTCTAACCTCGGGTTTTAAGTGCGATATGACCAACTACTCACATTGGGTCCTATTGTTTGTAGCCACTAGTTAAGCCGGTCGGTTCCGAGTAGATTTATGCTACAAACTCAACCCAACCTCGAGTTGGCCACTTTCATGTTTTCTACATGTCATGTCCACGTTCATGTTTTCAAGCATAATCTCATGTCATATTTTCAAGTCATGTTTCATGTCATTTAATTTTACCCATAACGTAACCCCATCGCACGTAAGTTCGCATCAACACAAATAGATCAAAAGGGGGAACATAAGAATATGACAAGGTGGGCATAAGATGGCAAAGTCTATCACAAGTTAAACATGGTGATATTTGAGGCAAAAGGGGTTCAACATACTAGCATATAAGGTTATTGGCCTCAAAACATGCATGACATCAACTTAGCAAATAGGTGATAACATGATCATAGTTAACATAGGGTGATAACTTGTGATTAGCATATAGTTCATAACATCATAGGCAAGTTAACATAAAGATCATGAGAGGATCTATGTTGCATTATGCATAACTACCAAGTTCTATGTTGCATTATGCATAACCACCAAATAAAGCTCATAGCTTTCTACCCAAAAATCAAGGTGATAGTCTCATAATCATAGATCAAAGGAGTCATGAATAGATCTATGCATAAAATGATAGATCTAAGGTAAACATTACACTTAAGCCCAATTTCAACTTGCAACATGTCACATTTAAGTTCATAGTTTAAATCTAAGAGTAGAATAGGGCTTACAATGCTTGGCTAAGAAGACTAGAACCAAAATAAAACAAGATTGAGACGAAGCCACCCTAGAAATCCCCAAATGAATATAAGCTCCAAGTTGTCTTTGAGAAATAAGAAGCTCCTTTGATTTGTATGAAGAAAGATGGCTCTTTTACTGGCTTAGAACACTCAAGCTTTCATGAAGAAGATGGAGGTTATGATATGAAGGTGGAGGCCATGATTAGGAAGCATTTTGGCATAATTTAGTTGTAGGAATGATTTGTGATGATTTAGGCTAGGTATTAGGGTGTTTTTATAGGTGTAGAGACTAGTTTAGGCCATAGGATTAACCCTAATTCAGATATGAGCCATCAAATCACGTCACAAGCCAACAAATCAAGACCCAGGAGCCAAAACAGGTGCACCAGGCCAAACTGGCCGACCACCCAGGTCGACAGGGGTGTCGACTGGGCAGTCGACACCAGCTGGGGTGTGTCGACTCCCAAGTCGACTCCCCAGTCGACTTGGGGGCTGGGCGGGAACTTTCCCGCCCAGTCTGTTTGGCTCCAGATTTGAAATTTGAACTGTTTTTGAACTTGAAATTTTCTGAAAACTTTGAGGGGCCATAACTTGGTCATACGGACTCCGATTTTCGAAAACTCGGACTCTATTTTGCGTCTTCTTCCGAGACGAACGCAATGGCACAGCCCGTTTCCCTTGATTCAGATTTTAACATTTAATTCTGCCTTGATTTACGTTATAACATGTTTTTCAAAATACGGGTTGTTACATTCTCCCCACCTTAAAGGATTTCGTCCCCGTAATCTTCAAGTTAGGAAGAACGTATCCTACCATCCATCATCCATCTACTCAAAACATCATCCACGAGCAGTCATTGTCCTTAAAAGATTCTAAATGGTGTATGATCATATGCGAAAGGTGTGTGTATATGTACTTATCTAATGCGAAAATCAGGCGGTTACTGATTCAGTAAACCTCCTTAATTCAAAGTATGTTAGTGAAATGAGTCCATATGTATGCAAATTCCTATAATCTCTACATGAGTGCACATAACATTCATCCATATGCAACATCCACATGATAGCATAACAAGTTTCATCCATGAATAAGTATAAGCACTCATGCATATGCAATATGAAAGTGTGTGAGCCGATATTAGTGCCTAATGTGTATTATGCATCCACGAGTATCCACTTGCAAACACTTGCAACCACTTGCAAACATCAAGCATAACATGTTTCAAATACATGTTTCATCCAAAGGGTCTCTACCTAAGGTTCTCATGACAAGGTTAACGAGATAACAAGATAAACATGGATAGCAAAAGAAAGATATGCTAACTAGGAAAAGAGATTAAGAATGTACCCTCAAAAAGGAATGGATAAAGCCCATGCATCTTCTCCTCGGTTTCCCAAGTTGCATCTTCATCGGCTTCACTCCACTGAACCTTTACTAACTTGACCTCTCGATTCCTCCGCTTCTTGATCTCCGTTCCCAAGATACGAATCGGAGCTCGCCTCAGGGTTGCCTCTTTCTCTACCTCCACGTCTTCAAGAATGCTAGGCTCAACTACCTCGGCTGACTCATGTAGGCACTTTCGGAGATGCGAGACATGAAAAACATTGTACACTCCGGCCAGCTTCTCGGGCAATTCCACCTTATAAGCCATCTTCCCAATCCTCTCTATGATAGGGAAGGGTCCTACGAACCTTGGTGTCAGCTTCCCAATTGCTCCAAAACGAACCACATTTCGCAAAGGAGAAACCTTCACAAAGACCATATCTCCAACTTCAAACTCTAAGTCTATCCTTCGCTTGTCTGCATAGGATTTCTGTCTGTCTTGGGCCGTTTTCATCCGCCTTCGAATCAACTCAACCTTCTCGGATGTTTCCCTTATCATGTCGGGCCCAAGTATAAGCTTATCCGTCGTCTCCCACCAACATGTTGGTGACTTGCACGGCCTCCCATACAAAGCTTCGAATGGTGCCATCCCTATGCTTGCTTGGTAGCTGTTATTATAAGCAAACTCAACGAGAGGAAGGTGGTCTTCCCAAGTGCCACCAAAGTCAAGAATGCATAGCCTCAACAGATCTTCTAGTACCCTATTCACCCTTTCGGTCTGGCCATCCGTCTGTGGGTGATAGGTTGTACTTAGATTCAATCGCGTACCCATCGCTTCTTGCAAACTACTCCAAAATTGGCTAGTGAAGATTGGGTCACGATCGCTAACTATGCTAGAAATAACTCCATGCAATCGCACTATCTCTCGAAGATAAACAGATGCTAGCCATGATGCGGTCCTCTTGCTCTTCACCGGAATAAAGTGAGCACTCTTCGTAAGTCTATAAACTATGACCCATATGCTAGTATTCCCCTTCCTTGATCTCGGCAATCCATCCACAAAATCCATAGAGATACTTTCCCACTTCCATAGAGGGACCTCCAATGGATGCAGTAGCCCACCGGGCTTCTTCGGCTCGGCCTTTACTTGCTGGCAAACAATGCATCTAGAAACAAATTCTGCCACATCCTTTTTCATCCCTTCCCAAAATAAAATGCGCTTCATATCCCGGTACATCTTATCCCCTCCGGGATGTATGGTCATCCTCGAGTGATGCGCCTCCTCAAGAACTTTATTTACTAAGTCTCCCACTCGTGGGACACATAGTCTTCCATCACGCCTTAGCCATCCCTTGTCATCAATTGTATATCTAGCGAGGTGACTTGACGTCTCACCCCGAATCAACTTGTCCATGATCTCGACTATTTGCGGATCTTACTTCTGTGAAGCCCCAACTTGATCAAGGAGTGTAGGTCTAAGCTCGAGGGATGCTAATGAACCAGTCATCGACTCAACAGCAGGTGTAAAATCAAAGGTTGCCAAGAACTCTAGGCTCTTCATCTCAACAAACAAGGGACTCAAAGTCAACCTTCTTCTGCTTAGCGCATCCGCCACAACATTACCCTTGCCAGGGGTATAAGCTATCTCGAAGTCATATGATGCCAAGAATTCTATTCACCTCTGCTGCGTTAGATTCAAATCTTTCTGCGAGAAGAGGTACTTGAGCGACTTGTGATCAGTATATAACTCAAACCTTTCTCCCAGGAGATAGTGGCGCCAGGATTTGAGTGCAAAGACGATCGCCGCCAACTCCAAATCATGAGTGGGATAGTTCTTCTCATGAACTTTGAGTTGCCTACCCCCAAAACATATCACTCTCCCTTCTTGCATCAGGACAGCGCCTAATCCCGTGCCACATGCATTGGTGTACACGGTAAACAAATTCCCTCTATCGGGCAATGCTAGAACTGGAGTTGTGGTGAGGGCTTTCTTGAGCCTTTGAAAAGCAAGCTCACACTCTAAGTCCCATGCAAAGACTAAATTCTTCTTCGTTAACTTAGTGAGAGGGACTGAAATCCTAGCGAAGTCCTTAATGAACTTCCTATAAAATCCTGCCAGACCGAGAAAGCTTCTCACTTCAGTTGCATTCTTCGGCACTTTCCAGTCTTGTACCGCCACCACTTTAGCGGGATCCACAGCTATGCCTTGCTTAGAAACTATATGCCCAAGGAAACGAACTTCCTTTCTCCAGAAATGGCATTTAGAGAACTTGGCTTTCAACTGAAGAGCCCTAAGCGTATCCATAACCTCCTTGAGGTGTGTAGCATGCTCTTCCTCATCCTTAGAGAAGACCGGAATATCATCCACGAAGACAACCACAAACTTGTTAAGGAACTCCCTGAACACCCTACTCATCAAATCAACAAAGTATGCGGGTGCATTAGTCAAACCAAACGTCATGACTAGCCATTCAAAGAATCCATCTGGAGTCCTAAACGCAGTCTTATCAATACTATCCTCAGCCACTCTAAGCTGATGGAATCCGGTGGCTAGATCGAGCTGAGAGAAAACAGAAGCACCAACAAGCTGGTCAAAGAGATCATCAATCCTCGGTAATGGGTGTCTATTCTTCTTTGTCAGCTTGTTCAACTCACGATAATCAACACATAGATGAAGCGAACCATCCGCCTTAGTAGCGAATACCACCGGAGCACCCCATTCTGAAATGCTTCGCCTAATGAAATTTTTCTCAAGCAACTCCTTGATTTTCTTGCTAAGCTCTCTTCTTTCTCGCGGGGCCATGTTCCTAACGGGCAATGAAACTGGCATGGCATTATCAACAAGATAAATGCGGAAATCTATCTCTCGCTTAGGGGGTAACCCCTTAACCTCATCAAAGACATCGGGATATTCTCGGACCACCCTTACAGATTGCAGATCATCGATGGACGAGTCAAGAGATTCAAGATAACATAACATGACGGGATCCATAGGGTTACAAGAAATTTCTAGGGTATTACCGAGGCGAGTCATGAGCCTCACCACCCTATGCTCACAATCAAGAATGGCTCCATAACTGGACAACCAATCCATGCCCAAAATCAACCTGTATCCCAAAAATCCGAGAACATAAGCATTACATGTGAATTCTACGGTCAAGATAGAAATCCTCAAATCCATACAAATCATAGATAGATGGGAGGAACCCCCAATTGGATTTGAAACACTAACGGGATCCTCAACTAGACTAGTACTTAGGTGCAAACTTTCAACAATGTCAGAAGAGATAAAGGTATGCAATGCGCCAGAATCAAATAAAGTTCGAACAGGAAAACCAGAAATGTAAACAAGGATTTCTACAGAAATACTACCTCGGTCCGGAGCTGGAGTAGTGTTGAGAGCATGCATCTGCCCTCCAGAAGGTCCTGCTCGCTGAGTCTGTCCTTGCCCCTGCCCTTGCTTCTTTGGGCAATCCTTGCTGAAGTGTCCAGACTCTCCGCAATGAAAGCATTCTCCCAACTTCCTCTTCTTCTTCCTACAATCTTTGGCTATGTGTAAAACAATCCCACAGAAGTTGCACTTCCTTGTCTCCCTTGCCTTGTTGTTGTTGGCCTTGTTACCCTTGTTGTTCTTGTTGCTCTTGTTGTTCTGGTTGCTCTGATTGCTCTGATTTCCTCCCCACTTGGAGTCCGCCTTCTTGGTTTGAGTCTCATTAGGCTTGACTTCTTTCTTGCTACTCTTATCATCTCCCTGAAGCAAGGCCATATCCACTAAGCTCTCAAAAGTGGGCCCCATGGGTATATGAGACATGGCTAAACCTTGTAATGGCTCTTCAATCCTCGTGCAAAGCGTAGAGCCTTCTTCTGGGGTGTGTTAACCATGTCCAAACCGAATCGAGCAAGCTGGTTGAACTTATTCACATACTCCCTCACTGTCATGTCCCCTTGCTTCAAAGATATAAACTTCTCCATTTGTAGATTCTCCTCAGCAGATGATAGAAACTTTAGCCCAAACCTCATCCTAAAGTCGGCCCAAGTCTCTATAGGCCTAGTAGCGTTAGTGACCTCCCACCAGTAAGCAGCTTCCTCTTTCAATAGCCATACTGCCAATAGAACTTTTCTACGGTTTTCCACATCAAAGATGGAAAAGAGGTCTTCAGTTTCTTTTAACCAGTTTCTTGCCTCCACATAAGTCTCTGTCCCAACAAAATTCTTGCCACCCATCGCCTTAAAGTCTTTGCAAACCTTTGCGAAATCCGCTTGTGGACGCTGAGGAGGAGGAGGAGGAACCTCAGGTACGGGAGGAGGAGTGGGAGTGTTTGTTAGGCCCGCATCGTTGGCCCTAGCTTCCAAGTACCTTCGGAACCATCTGGGTATGGGTACTTCCTCGGGAAGATTAAGATCGGCCATGCTGAAACGAAGAAAAAGATAGATTCAGAACGAGGAAACAAAGGATAGTGCTAATGGCTTTTGGGGAATAGCCTTTTAAAATAAACTAGACTTTTCTTGGAAAATACTTCTTTTTAATCGGTTTTGAAAATAGTTTTTCAAAAGGTAAGTTTTAAAAACCTTTTGCTCAAATCTTGTAAACCTTATGCTCTGATACCAAATGTAACACCCCACTTCCGCCAGGGTCACTCTTGCAAGTACACTGGCTTTGGGGGGGTGTTGGATAAGGTAAACATGCATGAAGATATCACAAGACAGAACATATGAGTAAAACAGAGTAAATAAAGCAGCGGATAAAATTACTATTTCAAAACCATAGTCAAGTTACATCAAAGTACTTAGTCATTATTTTCCAACTACTACAAGTCTATAAACATAAACTGAAAACTGGAAATAACATAAAGTAAACTATCCCCAAAATAGACGTGGTAAAGCCATAGCGAGCTCAAGTCCAAACCGTACATGAGCTATCCAGAAAGCAAGCTAAAGATCCAAGCTAGGTGCTAGTGTTCCCACCCTGAGAACCTGGGGGGGGAGGAAGAAAAGAGGCGAAAGGAAAACAGGTCAGTCAAAAAGACTGGTAAGTCCTACCTACTATTAGTATAAAAACTAATAAAGTTAACTGGACATGTAAAACAGAGATGAAACATAGGATGATAACTGGCATGGTGAAAAGTTAACAAGATAGATCAAGTGTGGCATCGCATATACAAGGTTAAGTTGCACCAAGTGTACTAGTATTCTAACCCATGTCAAGTATAAACAAGAAATGATCCCTTGGCCCAAAATTAGCCCAACATCATGAGATGACCTAAATCAAGGTCCAACTACACGGTCTAGTCGATCGGCTCCCTATAAGCCTAACTGGTCGTGTATCGGTGTCATACGGCTTAATCATGGAATGTAGTTAACTGTGCAAGGTCCACCCTAGGGTGTATCCAGTCCTAGGGCGTAAACCACAGACACAAAACAAGCACGCACAGTCTAAACCTACCGATGCCCATGTTCAACTCCAGACTTAATGTGCACGACCATGGTCCGCCTGAACTTAACTGGTGCACCATTCAGCCGTCTCTTTTGGTCTCTTACAATCAGCCCAGTAATCGTGCCCCACCCTAGCCTAGTCCTAGGGTATCCATGATACTCCCTAGTGGGTTACTGCTGAAAAGGACCACGTAACTAGGATTTCAAACGGGTTAAGTGTGGTTAACCCTATCCTAACCATGTATTGAGTTGGTCAAGTGTATCCAAGCAGTTCATGACTTAACCCTATCAATACATCGTGTTTAATTGGTTAAGTATTCAAGTGTCCATGACTTAACCCTACCATGTGGCATTAATTAACTTAATGCACCCCAACCTCTCACATTAGACTTTGTTGTGGTTACTAGTTAAGCCGGGCGGGTCCGGGTAGCTTTACACCACAACCTGGTCTAACCTCGGGTTTTAAGTGCGATATGACCAACTACTCACATTGGGTCCTATTGTTTGTAGCCACTAGTTAAGCCGGTCGGTTACGGGTAGATTTATGCTACAAACTCAATCCAACCTCGAGTTGGCCACTTTCATGTTTTCTACATGTCATGTCCACGTTCATGTTTTCAAGCATAATCTCATGTCATATTTTCAAGTCATGTTTCATATCATTTAATTTTACCCATAACATAACCCCATCGCACGTAAGTTCGCATCAACACAAATAGATCAAAAGGGGTAACATAAGAATATGACAAGGTGGGCATAAGATGGCAAAGTCTATCACAAGTTAAACATGGTGATATTTGAGGCAAAAGGGGTTCAACATACTAGCATATAAGGTTATTGGCCTCAAAACATGCATGACATCAACTTAGCAAATAGGTGATAACATGGTCATAGTTAACATAGGGTGATAACTTGTGATTAGCATATAGTTCATAACATCATAGGCAAGTTAACATAAAGATCATGAGAGGACCTATGTTGCATTATGCATAACTACCAAGTTCTATGTTGCATTATGCATAACCACCAAATAATGCTCATAGCTTTCTACCCAAAAATCAAGGTGATAGTCTCATAATCATAGATCAAAGGAGTCATGAATAGATCTATGCATAAAATGATAGATCTAAGGTAAACATTACACTTAAGCCCAATTTCAACTTGCAACATGTCACATTTAAGTTCATAGTTTAAATCTAAGAGTAGAATAGGGCTTACAACGCTTGGCTAAGAAGACTAGAACCAAAATAAAACAAGATTGAGACAAAGCCACACTATAAATCCCCAAATGAATATAAGCTCCAAGTTGTCTTTGAGAAATAAGAAGCTCCTTTGATTTGTATGAAGAAAGATGGCTCTTTAACTAGCTTAGAACACTCAAGCTTTCATGAAGAAGATGGAGGTCATGATATGAAGGTGGAGGCCATGATTAGGAAACATTTTGGCATAATTTAGTTGTAGGAATGATTTGTGATGATTTAGGCTAGGTATTAGGGTGTTTTTATAGGTGTAGAGACTAGTTTAGGCCATAGGATTAACCCTAATTCAGATCTGAGCCATCAAATCACGTCACAAGCCAACAAAACAAGACCCAGGAGCAAAAACAGGTGCACCAGGCCAAACTGGCCGACCACCCAGGTCGACAGGGGTGTCAACTGGGCAGTCGACACTAGCTGGGGTGTGTCGACTCTCAAGTCGACTCCCCAGTCGACTTGGGGGCTGGGCGTGAAACTTTCCCGCCCAGTCTGTTTGGCTCCAGATTTGAAATTTGAACTGTTTTTGAACTTGAAATTTTCTGAAAACTTTGAGGGGCCATAACTTGGTCATACGGACTCCGATTTTCGAAAACTCGGACTCTATTTCGCGTATTTTTCCGAGACGAACGCCATGGCGCAGCCCGTTTCCCTTGATTCAGATTTTAACATTTAATTCTGCCTTGATTTACGTTATAACATGTTATTCAAAATACGGGTTGTTACAGTAAGGATTAATCTAGCAGGAGAAAGCAATTGCAAAATTGAATTTTAGATGCCTTGGTTGTATAGGAGATTATTGCATTAATGGTTATATTCTTGTTGTTGACATGTCTCTTTACTTTTGTTATACAACTTAAGGATTAATCTTGCAAGAGCAAGCAATTTAACATCTCTTTGCTTAAACTAGAAAGACCTATGTTTCAAAGCATTATCATATCTTTGTGTCCATGTATAATAATTTTACAAAATAGTGGTAAAATAGACACTATAGTGTCATACCCGTAATTCATTAGCAGAAAGGTCAAGCTCTCGTCTAACAACAACCTGACAAATAACAAAAAAGGATCCAATACCAAGTAATCCTAGCAAAACAAGCAAATAAGAGAGCTGAATTCCTAGTTCAAACAGCTCTCCCACTTCATATACCATATTCGTCCTAACCCCTTCACTTGATTCAGCTTCCTGAATAAAACTCAACCACAATGTTGCTGCTCCAATGACAAGGAACCTAGTTGCCGCAATGTACATATGTCAATTCGGGTATGATGTTCCAGTTTGAATATTTGAAGTGTAACTTAGCTTCCCAAAGTGGAAGTGAATAGCAATTTTAGTGGATATATTAACATTGTTAATTAGCTTACATATAAACAAACTGATTATTTATTCTCTGTCGGTTTCAATAATCTTCCCACTTAATAATATGACGGAAGGTGTTTTCCTTTTTCCAAATTTGATTTCCCTTCATACAAAGCTTTTACCAATATGGCAATTGGTAATCCCTTTCCCCATAAATAAATGCATTTTAACATTTGTCAGAAAAACACATACCATCCATTTCCACTAGCAATCGACTTAAAAACCTGTCTGATACAGAAGTTCCATCATCCCCAGGTCCACATGAGACATCAAGAGCATCTATTTCATCAAAGAACATAACTGTAGGACAATTGAATGAAAAACAGCTTTCAACTTTCAACATTTAATTTAACCCACAAAAAATCAAAAATCCTTTCAGTTTTGTCAAATTAGTTCCCTAATATTATAATACATTAATCGAATTAGTCAGTACCTTAGTGGCGAAGTGAAGCCTAAAGCCGTGCTTTTAGTTTTGTCGAATCATAGAAAATCGAAGGTGGATTAAGTTGAGATGCTGAAGGGGTGAGCGTTGCGAGCTGCGCCTGTAGTTGCACGAGAGAGAGAGATTTGCGATCCACTGAAGGTGGTTAAGGTTTCGTGATTTAAGGTATGCCACGTTTTAGGTAGGGATTTGGGTTGCTCTGGAGGAGATGACGAGCGGCAAAGGGACTTGGGAGTAAGGTAATTAGGGTTAAAAAATTGTAAATACGAGCGGAACAGGAATAGAAGATACGCGGTCACGTTTATTTTGGAGCACACGGGCTAATTTTTCTTAGGCGGGAACTGAATTTTTTTTTGTTGTGTTTATACTGTGAGTGAAAACACCTTTGCTTGCATTTGCAAATAAACGCCATTGATTTTTATAACAAAAAAACATTTTTCTTGTAGTGAACTTGGAAGCCATAGGTGGCAATGCTTCTCCAAACTGCTTGCTAACAGTGAATACTTGCGTTCGGTAGGATGATAGTGTTGTGAATAAAAAGATCTGCAACATTGCATGCAAGTGGCACACCAAATTGCAAAACTTCTAGAAAGGTTACGTGGTTTGCTATTATGAAACCAAAATCGATCCAGGGGTCCACCCAAAAGTTTGTTTGTTCAAAAGCTTTCTGACCGTGCTTTACAAAAGGAAGCAACAAAAGTTTGATTTTATTTATACATTTCCAGGTCCAACTGAAACTCGGTTTTGTTTTCAACATCCAGAAGCTATTATTTTTGATAACATGCTTCAAGGACCATTTAACCCAGAGAGTGTCTTTTTTGCAAAGAATATCATCGACATGTTTGCCTATCGCAGCAACGTTCCAGGTTTTAGTGTTCGTTATACCAAGGCCACCTTTACAGATTGGTAATTCAAGCTTCGCAAAAGAAATTGGCACCAAATATTTGGCAGTATATTTCCTTTCCATAAAAATTTCATAAAGGCAGTTTTAATCATAGAGTGCAATTTGTTGGGAAGTATATAGGTGTGATCCCATTCAAAAGTTGTTCCCTAAGCAAAAATAATAAAGGCAAAATGGTCACAAATAAAATAAAATAAAATCACGGACATGTCTCACATCCCCATAAACAACATACCAAAAGATGAGAATGATCCGATCTTTGGAGAATTAAATAAAAGTATTTTACGATCCTCCGATACGTGAAATGTGGGTCGGTACTATAGCTGAGATACATTGACGTTGGATTATGCTAAGATGGATCTTCCTAGTGAGGAGTTGCGAGATCAAATGAAGAAGTTGAGTGTGGGAAGTAGTAATGCATTAATGGTCAAGGGTTATTTGTGGAGAAGGAAAGATACGTGGAGAAGGAGAACTGGGAGCGTTCCAATTCTAGGAATCCCGGTTGGAGAGGAAAGTCGAAGGAAAGGAAAAGCAAGTGCTATATTTGTAAGAAGCATGGTCATTGTAAGAACGAGTGTCCGGACAAGGATAAGGCAAATAAGGAAGTAAGATCTTCATCGGTAGTAGTAAAGAGTGGTATTGGTGAGGGAGAAGTGGATATTATTACAGCGATAGCATCCGATGTTTCAGATAACGAATGAGTGCTCGATTCGAGGGTGTCTTATCACATTATGCCAAATAGGAATTGTTTTTCTTCGTATATTGACAAGGAAAGAAATGCAATTATTATAGGAACTGGTGCTATTTGTAAGTCTAAAGGCATTGGTTTCGTGCAAATTAGGATGTTTGACGGAGTTGTTCGTTCTCTCACTAATGTGCGCTATGTTGCAGGACTTTGGATGTCCTTTATCTTTTGGGGGTAGCTTTATTCTTTGGGGTGTAATATCACTATTGAAAGTGATAGTTTGCGGGTTTCTAAGGGTGCGCTTCTGGTGATGAAAGGTGCTAGAGCCCATGGTGTTTATTTGCTTCATGGTGTGACAATTGAAGGTGAAACTTGCGTTAGTATTGATAGTTCTCGTGGCTTGAATGCGACTAGGTTGTGGCATTTGAGATTGCGTCATGTCTCCGAGAAGAGTTTGGACGTTCTTCGAAAAAGGGAGATGATTAATAGAGAGAGTTTCAATAAGTTGGATTTTTGCGAGGAATGTGTCATAGGGAAATAAACTAAAGTATAATTCATGGATGTTTAGGGGCCAACACCAGTAGCTTCGTTGGGTGGAGCGAGATGTTATATTTTCGTCATAGGTGACATTTCTTGGAAAATTTAGGTATATGTAATAAAGGCCAAGTCGGAGGCATTTGCAAGGTTCAAAACATGGAAGGCTCTTGCTGAGAATGAGAGTTTTAAGTTTTTGAAGATTCTTAGGTTCGACAATGGCGAAGAGTATGTTTCCAAAGAATTTTTGGATTATTGTAAGCATCATGGTATTCAGAGGCATTTTACTACACCGGGAGGTCCTTAATCAAATGGGGTTGCAGAGAGGATGAACTGTACTCTACTAGATAAAGCTCAATGCTTGAGATTAATATCGGGTTTGTCTAAGGGTTTTTGGGCCAAAGCTTTATTAACCTCGGTGCATATTGTTAATCGAATTCCATGCTCTGCTATTGATAACAAAATTCTGGAGGAAGTGTAGAAGGGAAAGAACATTGACTTGAGCTATCTTCGTGTGTTTGGAAGTTCAATTTATGTGCATGATCTGGAAAATGGTAAACTTGTACCTAGAGCTTTCAGAAGGATTTTGCTTGGTTATATGGATGGAGTTAAAGGCTATCGGATTTGGAATTAGGAAACGAAGAAGGTACTGAATTCTCATCATGTTACTTTTGTCGAGTCGGAAGAATGATGGCTCATCGGATGTCCACGATTTGGTTCAAGGTGAACCAAAGAAGAAGAAAGTCATTCCCATATTTTGTCCAAAGGGTAGAGAGAGTAGAGTTATTGAAGATGCTTGTGGGGAGATCGCGGTTGATGGTACATCATACAGTCCGCAAGGTTCCTCTAGTAGTGTTGGTGATGTGCATGATTCTAGAGAAGATTCATTTCAAGGTGGAGTTGAAGGAAGACCGAATGATGGTATGACTACTCGGGTTGATCAACATGCGATAAAGCCATCGGAAAGATATAGTGATTGGAACTATCTTAGCTTTAGTGAGAATTTGGACTATGCTCTTTATGTAGTCCAAGATGAGCTGATGCACCTTGATGACATAATGGGTTCGAGTGACAGCTCAAAATGGATTTGTACCATAGAGTAAGAGATGCAATTGTTAATGAAGAACCGAATTTGGGAGTTGGTTTCATTTCCTGAAGGAAACCGTGCTATTGGGTGCAAATGGATATACAAGGTGAAGGACAATGGAAGATACAAAGCTAAGCTAGTGACAAAGGGGTTCGCACAAAGGAAACAAAAGAAGTATGATGAGATACTCGCATCGGTTGTGAGACATACTTCTATTCGAATATTACTTGTCATGGTTGTTATTCACGACTTGATGTTAGAGCAACTTGATGTGAAAACCATTTTCTTGCAAGGTGATTTGGATGAAAACATTTACATGGAGCAATAGGAAGGTTTTGGTGTAAATAGTAAGTCAAACTTAGTTTGCAAGTTGAAAAAATGACCATGTGGTTTGAAGCGATCACCTAGGCAATGATACAAGAGATTCAACTATTTTATTCTTAAAAGTGGTTTTGATTGAAGCATCAAGGATGTTTGTGTTTATTTCAAAAAGTTGGAAAATGATTGTTGGGTGTATTTACTTTTTTATGTGGACGATATGCCTACTGCTTCTAAGAACGAGGAAAAAAAATCAATAATTGAAATTGAGATTAAAAGCAGATGAAAAAAAATTAGATATGGAAATTGCTAGGGATAGAAAGTGTTTTGAGCTGAAATTGACTTAAAATGAGTATATTAGAATGGTGCTTTGTCGGTTTAGCATAGAGGATGCAAAGACATAAAATAAACCTTTATCTTTGCATGTAAAGCATTCGAGTAAAGGATCACCTCTCGGGGAGAAAGACAAGGCTTATATGGAAAATGTGTTATATGCTAGTGCAATTGGTAGTTTGACGTATGTCATGATGTTTACAAGGCCTGATGCAAATGCAGTCGGGGTGGTTAGTCGATATATGGATACTCCGAGGAAACTGCATCTGAAAGCGGTAAAGTTTGTTTTGAGATACTTGAAAGATACAACATCTCATGGTCTTATTTTTGACGGTAGTGAAGGGTTGAATTGCAAGTTAGTTGGTTACTGTGATTCGGACTACGCGGGTGATAGGCATCGAAGAAAGTCAACTTCCATGTATGTCTTCACACTTATTGGCACAACCATAAATTGGAGGTCAAGATTGCAAATTGTAGTTGTTTTATCCACTATGAAAGCGGAGTTAATAGCCATGGTGTAAGCGACAAAAGAAGCACTCTATTTGAAACGATTGTTGTGTGATTTCGGTTTTGAACATGACAGTATAATGTGATAGCCAAAGTGTTACTCATTTGGCAGAGAATTTGACGTTTAGGTCAAGGACTAAACATATTAAGGTGACGTAGTCATTTCTAGTTGCCACGAATGAAGATAAGAAAGTATATATTAGGAAAGTACACACACATGATAATGTGACGGATAGGTTCACTAAGACATTACCTGTTGGGAAGTTCGAGCATTGCTCGAACTTAATTTTCTTAGAGAGGTGTTAAGTGCCATGGAGTGATACGGGTAAGAGAGAAGCTTGGTTTTGGATAAGGAGTATCACTGGGATGTTTGAATCTATCTTTTAGGTATGTGCTCGTTTACACTCTCGAGTATCTTTGTCTTTGGTGAGACAATTTTGGAGTTAGGTGCTTTCCGTAGGGGCTTTACATGAACTCGTTGATGGAGTGCAATGGAGTGCAGTGGGTGGTGGTCATGCCGGAGTTCACTGGAAAAACACGTAAGCTTGTTTAGTAGAAGGTAGAGAATGGTATGGTACCATCAGTGTTGGTGATGGAGATGGATATAGTGTCGAGGTGCAGCGTTAAATTTTACGATACTATATAGTAGAATTGAAGTGGTGGGAAGTAGCTTCATAACGGAGAAGACAGTTCGCAAAACGAAGCTCGTAGGTAGAAGTTGCAGGTGAAAAGGTGAGGAAAATTTCAACGCTTTAGCTCAGACGACCGGGCTTTCTATGCAATCAGAGAATTGCAATAGACATCTGGATTTTATCTTAGATGTTTGAGCTGAAACAGAAAGGGCCGTCAGACGTCTATGTAGGAGGCCAGATATCTAAGCTTACAGAGATTATATTCCCTGAGCCTCGAGACAAACGTCCACATGGCTCAAATATCTGAGGTAGCTTTCAGGTTATTTCGAGCTTTGGACATTTCAGGTTGATTTGTGAAGGTTCAACGGAAAATTGCCAAAAATTAGTCTCTCTACCGATATTAGCTATCCTCATATTGAAAGAAGAATTAATTTCTAATCTTCAAGCAAGAATTTATTCTCAACTAATTAGGGTTTAGGCAATCCCTATTAATTCTTCTATTCTTTTCTTAACAAAAACAGATATTTCATTGTGAAAGTGATTGTTGTAATTCTTTTCCCCACAAAAACAGATTTTTCTAATCTTCAAAAAGTGATTTTTCTTTGAGAATTAGTTTATTTTTTAACTTTGATTTACATGGAGCAGTTGATGCTGTTTCAGGTTAATTTGAAGTATGTAATGAAGAATGCAAATGATTTTGTACAAGCAGCGCCCATTGTCTGAGTATGATATTCCCTTTGGGAGGCTGCTAGAAAGTCAATATTTTTTTTGGTCAAATTGAACGAAATTGCAATCAAACGGTGGAATTCAGATGGAGTAATATCCCACATTCTAAATCTTATGACCATTATTTTTCTATCGTAATTCACACCCCTTGTTCCCGGCCTTTAAGAATTATCATTCTTTTTGTGGGGTAAAGTGCGTGAAGAGCGGCAATTACAAAAACTAATTACTGTAAGTAACCTTATTTACTTCTCTAGGATTTCTCTTTTCTTTTTCTTTTTTTTTTTTTTCCCTCCACGTCTTCAGATTGAACCATAAGCGATGGATGCAACCTTTTCAGGTATGACAATGTAGTGTGGTCCATCAAGTATTTTTACCATAGTACATAGTAAAATATATTTTAATGCTATGTCATACTGCTTTAATGTATATAATATACTTTATTGTTAAAGTGGGCAAGGAACACTTTCCGCTATTGTCAGGCCCAATTTTAGGGCTAGGCCAGCTAGGCGGCCGAAGAGGGCAACCCCCTCTGTAGTCTGTAGGGCAATAGGCAGGGAGGAGGTGGTGGTGGTGATCATCAACAGCCAGTACATTTTAAGGAAAGGCATCAGAGCAATATACCAATGGCATTTGTAGCTCAATTGGTTGTGCGCTAGTCCCTTTTCTGTGAGGATAGGTGTACGATTCTTGGCCTTTTCGTAGCTTTCTGCAATAACTTGTTGCTACTTTTCTATTTTTTTTCGAAATTGCTAATATACCCGAAACAGTGTTTGTCAGATTGTGCGAAAGAGTATTAGCCGCTTTGTAACAACCCGTATTTTTAATAATCTGTTATAGCATAAATTGAGGCAGAATTAAATTATAAAATGGGAATCAAGGGAAAACGGGCTATGCCATTGCGTTCGTCTCGGAAAAATACGCGAAATAGAGTCCGAGTTTTCGAAAATCGGAGTCCGTATGACCCAGTTAAGGCCCATTGAAGTTTGCAGAAAATTACTAAGTAAAAATCAGATTCAAATTTGAAGAATTGGGCCAGCTGGGCCAAGGCGGGAAAAATCCCGCCAGGACCCCATGTCGACAGGCCTGTCGACAGGGGTCTAGGCATGTCGACTGCCCTGTCGACAGCCCTGTCGACAGGGGGTGCACGGGCTGCTTAGCCTGGTGCACCATTTCTGATTGGGGTTGGGTCTTGTGGTCTGTTTCTAGAGAGTTCCGGGATCTGATGGACCTAATTGAATCTAGGGTTAATCCTATGGTCCAAATCACTAGCCTAATCTATAAATAAGACCCTAACCTACCCTAAATCACTCATTATTCAATCTAGTAACTAAACTATGCCAAAATCAAAACTCTCATGGCCTCCACCCTCTTCATACAATTCCTAATCAAATCCCTAAGAGATTTCCATGCATACAAGGGTATTTAGGCTTGTATGATCCTCCTTAGCTTGCATTGAAGGCTTGTTTTTCTATTGCCATCATAAAGGAGGAGTCTTGATCAAGTTTGCTTGCATTTGGGGGCTTTAATTAGTTGCATAAGGGGTTCTTTACATTTGCTATAGTTATTTGAGTCCGCATAAGCATTGTAAGCCCTCTTACCCTCATTTAGAAACTATAAAGTTAATGTGTGATGAAAGTTGGGGTTTATGTATGTTTATTGAGTTGTGCATGTTATGCAAGGGTACTAAGCCATGATTTGCAAATCTATTAAGTTATGCATGTATACTAAGCCATGATTTGCAAGATTTATAAGTTATGCATGTTTATGCAAGTTTGCTAAGCCATGATTTGTATGTTTATTTAGTTATGCATATTTATGCAAGTTTAAAATGACAAGTTGTGCATGTTTTGGCAAGTTATGCATGTTTATGCAAGTTGTTAAGCCATGGTTTGTATGTTTATTAAGTTATGCATGTTGATGCAAGTTTGCTAAGCCATGATTTGTATGTTTATTGAGTTATGCATATTTATGCAAGTTTAAAATGACAAGTTGTGCATGTTTTGACAAGTTGTGCATGTTTTGGCAAGTTGTGCATGTTTATGCAAGTTTAAAATGACAAGTTGTGCATGTTTGACAAGTTATGCATGATTAAGGTAATATGCAAGTTCACTATGCTAAGTTATGCAAGTCTAACATGTTATGCATGATTGTTGTGCAAGTTTATCATGTATGTTGTGCCAAGTTCCCTCTTCCTATCCTTTATGCGTTATTACGAATATGTAAGCGATAGAATGACGTTGGGGGGTTTGGGTAAACTTAAAATACATGAAAATATAAGATTGGGAATTTACCTATTAAGTTAGGTCTACCCCTTGGGAATTTACCTATTAAGTTAGGTCTACCCAAGTAATTGTTTGACTTGTGATTATGTTTTGAAATAAAGTGGACATGACACTTAGAAAACATAAGTGTGGCCAACTCGAGGTTGGGTTGAGTTTGTAGCGTAATTCTACCCGGAACCGACCGGCTTAACTAGTGGCTACAAACAATAGGACCCAATGTGAGAAGTTGGTCATGGGGTGCCAAGACCCAAGGTTAGACCAAGTTGTGGTGTAAAGCTACCCGGACCCGCCCGGCCTAACTAGTAACCACAACAAGGTCTAATGTGAGAGGTTAAGGTGCATTAAGTTAATTAATGCCTCATGATTAGGGTTAAGTCAGGGTCCACTAATACTTAACCAATTTGGGGATTCGAGGGATTAGAATGTGGTTAGGTTGTGAACCGTTGATTACACTTAACTAGTTTAATCCATTTGGGAGTTCAAGGGATTAGAATGGGGTTAAGCCACACTTAACCAGTTTAATCCAGGATTAGTGAAGGGTTAAATCACACTTAACCCTCTTAGGAAACCCTAGCAGCGTGGTCTGTTCTAACAGTAATCCCAGTTTGGTATCATTTACAACCCTAGAAGCTAGGCTAGGGCGGGGCACGATTACTGGACTGATGTAAGCGACCAAAGCGACGGCTGAGTGGTACAGCGGTGCGGGTCCGGCGGGCTACGGACGTGCACGTAGTCCGATGTTGGACAAACTCGAGGCACGGGTACCAGTAGGTTAGGGCTGTGCATTATTGCTTAAGTGTCCGGGGTCGACAACCGAGGGCTTGATACACCCAAAGGTGGGCCCAGCACAGACTACCTACATCCATATGTGGGCCGTATGGACATCAACACTTGACGTGTTAGGCTTATAGGGAGCCGATCGACTAGACCGTTGGGGTGGACCTTATACTAAGGTCATTTCATGTTATTGGGCCAAAGTTTGGGCTAAGGGATCAATACCTGTTATGTTGGTTTGCTAGTACACCGTGGTGCAAAAACTTAACCTTGTTTTATGCGATGACACCTCTATCTATCTTGTAGTTGTTTTATCCTGCCAGTATGTTGTTATTTATGATCATCTCAGTTTCCATCATGATGTTAGCTTTATTAGTTTATAGACTGATCGTAGCAGGGCTTACTCAGTCTTTTTGACTGACCCGTTTTGTTTCGCCTCTTTTCTTCCGTTTCCCCCCCCCCCCCCCAGGTTCTCAGGGAGGGAATACTGGAGCCTAGCTTGGATTTTAGCTGCTTCCTTGGATAGCTCAAGTATGCTTTGGACTTGAGCCGCTATGGTTTATCACTCTTATTTGGGGATAGTACTTATGTATTTTCAGTTTATCAGATGATGTATTTATCTAGACTTGTAATTTTGGGAAAGTGACATTTTGATGTACCAGACTTGTGTTTTGAAATGGTTTATAAATCTTCCGCTGTTTTATCTACTTACTCTGTTTATTTACATATTTATATATGTCATGTCCTGCCTTGCTATATCATTATGCATCTTTACCTTGTTTACAAATAATGCCCCTCCAAAGCTAGTGCATTCCCTTGCGAGTGACCCTGGCGGAGGTGGGGTGTTACATTTGGTATCAGAGCATCAGGTTTACGAGAAGGGATAAAAAGGTTTTTAAAACTTTTGAAAAGAAAAACTATTTTCAAAACCAAGTATTAAGTATTTTCCAAAGAAAAGTCTAGTTTATTTTAAAAGGCTATTCCCCAAAAAGCCATTAGCAAAATTCCTTCGTTTTTCTCCATTCTGAATCTATCTTTTTCTTCGTTTCCAGTATGGCCGACAACTTTGCCATTTCGGAGGGAGTACACGTACCTGTTTGGTATAGGAGACTTTTGGAGGCCAGGGCGACCGAAGCCGGCCCCGCAAATATTACTCCTCCTCCGGTAGTTGATGTTCCTCTTCCTCCTTCCCCTCAGCATCCTCAAATTGACTTCGCCAAGATTTGCCAAGATTTTAAGGCGATGGGTTGCAAGAATTTCTTTGGAACCGAGACTTTTGTAGAGGCAAGGAATTGGTTGAAAGAGACCGAAGATCTTTTAGCCACCTTTGATATAGGTGACCGCAGGAAGGTTTTATTGGCAGTATGGTTGCTAAAGGAAGAAGCTGCACGTTGGTGGGTAGTCACCACCGCTACTAGGCCAATTGAGACTTGGGATGACTTTAGAGGAAGGTTTGGACTGAGATTCTTATCACTGAAGCAAGGGGACATGACTATTAGGGAATACATAGATAAGTTTAATCAACTGGCTCAGGACGATTTAGACTTGGTTAGTACAGCTCAGAAGAAGGCCCTACACTTTGCTCTAGGATTAAACGAGCCATTACGTGATTTGGCCCTGTCTCATATACCCTTGGGGGCGACTTGCGAGAGTTTAGTGAATTTGGCCCTACTTCAAGAAGAAGGTAGCAATGATAAGAAAGAGGTCAAGGCAAATGAGTCTCAAGGCAAGAGAGTAAATTCCGGGAAACGGGGCAAGAATATGAAATGTAACTTCTGTGGTGAAGTTGGACATATAGCCAGGGAATGTAGGAAGAAGGAGAAGAGAAAGCGGGGCGAATGCTTTGATTGTGGTGAGTTTGGACATTTCAGCAAGGATTGCCCGAGGAAACAAGGGCAAAGTCGGACTCAGTGTGCAGGACTATCTGGAGGGCGAATTCATCCCCTCAACCCCGTTCTTCCAGCTCATGATAGAGGTAGTGTTTCTGTTGAAAATCTTGTTTACATCTTCTGATTTTCCCTGTTCGAACTTTGTTTGATTCTGGCACATCGCATAGTTTTATTTCATCTAATCTAGTTGAAAGTTTTGCACCTAAGTACTAGTGTAGTTGATGATCCCATATGTGTTTCAAATCCAATTGGGGGTTCTGCCCGTTTGTCTATGGTCTGAGTGGATTTGAAAATTTCTATCTTGAGTATAGAATTCTCGTGGGACGTTTATATTCTCGGTTTCGGGGGATATGGGTTGGTTTTGGGCATGGAATGGTCGTCCTATTTTGGAGCCATTCTGGGTTTTTGTATATAGGGTGTGGGGCTCATGACTCGCCTCGGTAATACCCTAGAAATTTCTAGCAACCCTATGGGTCCCGTCATGTTATGTTATCTTGAATCCCTCAACTCGTCTATCGATAGTCTGAAATCTTTGAGGGTGGTCCGAGAATATCCTGATATCTTGGGGAAAGTGAAGGGGTTACCCTTAGACGTGGGATAGATTTCCGTATTATCTGGTTGGTAATACCAAGCCAGTTTCGTGGCCGGTTAGGCACGTGACCTCACGAGATGAGAGCTAAGAAAGTAAGTCAAGGAGTTGCTTGAGAAGAACTTCCTGAGACGAAGCATTTTCGAGTAGGGTGCTCCAGTAGTATTCGTTACTGATGTGGACAGTTTGTTTCGCTTATGTGTTGATTATCGTAAGATAACCGTTACCAAGGATCAATGATTTGTTTGATCAGCTTGTAGGAGCATCTGTTTTCTTTTGATCTAGCTACCGGATTCCATCAGCTTAGGATGGCTGAGGATGGAATTGACAAGACTGCGTTTAGGGCTCTAGATGGGTTTTAGAATGGCTAGTCATACTATTTGATTTGACTAATGCACCCGCATATTACGTAAACTGGATGGGTAGGGTGTTTAGGGAGTCCTTGAACAAGTTTGTCATGGTCGTCATAGACGATATTTTGATCTCCTCAAAAGAACGAGGAAGAACATGATATACATCTCAAGAAGGAGATGGATACGCTTAGAGCCACCAGTGGAAGGTCAAGTTCTCCAAATGTCACTTTGGAGGAAAGAAGTTGGATTTCTTGGGCACATAGTTCCTAAGTAAGGCTTAGCGGTGGATTCCGCTAAAATGGTTGCGGTTTGAGACCGGAAAGCTCTGAGAAGGACAATTGAAGTAAGAAGCCTCCTCTGTTTGGCTAGTTAGTTAGCATTCCCGGAGCTTAGACTTACTCTTCTGGATCAAGAAGGGGGTTTCGCAGGAAGAAGATCCGCAGTTGGTCAAGAACATGGACCAGTCGACTCGAGGCGAGATGTTAAGCCACCTCGCTAGATATATTATAAAGGATGACTAAGGCGCGACAAGAGATTATATGTTCCTCGAGTGAAAGACTTGGTAAAGAAGGTCCTTGAAGATGCGCATCACTCGAGGAGGTGGCCGAGTTGGTTTCGGGATACATGTTGTGCCACCAGGTTGAGGCCAAGCCATAGAAGCCCAGTGGGCCATTACCTCCATTGGAAGTTTCGCAAGGGAAGTATGAGAGCATCTCGATAGATTATGTGGATGGACTACCTAGATCAAAGAAAGGGGATGCGGGTATGAGGGTCATAGTAGGTAGACTCGCAAAGAGTGCTCATTTCAGTCCGGTGAAGAGCAAAAGGACTGCGTCATGATTAGTAACGGTTTACCCTCAAGAAGTTGGCCAGTTTTGAAAGAGCCTACAAGCCATGGGTAGGCAACTGAATCTAGGTACGGCCTATAGGCGGATGGTTCATGTCGATTAAGCCTGAGATATAGAAAATCACGTTTATAAGGGCAATTGGCAATGTGGATTGGTATTTCCAAGAAAAGTTCTGTTGCAAGGAATACTTTATAGTAAGTAGACGAGATCCAGGATTCACTAGTGAATTTTGGAGAGCTGGCATGAGATCATGAGGTTATAGTATGTTTAAGCCAGGTATTCAGAAGGAAGAATAAGTGGAAAAGGAAGACGAGAGGCAATAATGAAATGAGTTCCAACTCGAATTTGGGAAATAGGAGTTAGGAAGCCAAGGAATCATGAAGTGGAAGATAGTCAAAGCACAATGGAGTTAAGCTCAAGGAAACGTGACTAAGAAGAGCGAAGACTAGATACGCGCATCATATCTCTTCTTAAGAGTGCATCCTTGATCCTTGTTTTCCTGTGGAGCTTGCTTGCAAGTTATCTTTTGTATATATCCTCTCGGTCCCATTCTCGATCTTATTTCTGTTATAAACTCCATAAGGGGGTTAAGACTCATTGGTTAGTACTATATGTCAAAGTTTGAATGGATTTCTTGTAATCCAAAAAGGAGTTTATCTAGTTTATCTAGTTTATCTAGTTTATCGTGTCTATCTTTTCATGAGAACCTTAGGTAGAAACCCTTTGGATGAAACATGTATTTGAAACATGTTATGCTTGATGGTTGCAAGTGGTTGCAAGTGTTTGCAAGTGGTTGCTCGTGGATGCATTATACACGATTAGGCACTAGATCGGCTCACGCACTCCTCATATTGCATGTGCATGAGTGTTTATGCTTATTCTTGGATGAAATTCGTATGCTATCACATGGATGTTGCATATGGATGTATGATTGAGCACGCATGTAGATATTATACATTATGTTAGGAATTTGCATACATATGGATTCATTTCACTGACATACATATGCATTAAGGAGGTTTACTGTATCAGTAATCGCCTGATTTACATACATATGCATTAAGGAGGTTTACTGTATCAGTAACCGCCTGATTTTTGCATTAGGTAAGTACATACACACACACTTTTGCATATGTTCATCCAGCATTTAGAATCTTGTAAGGACAATGATTGCTCGTGGATGATGATTTGAGTAGATGGATGATTGGATGGTAGGATACGTTCTTCCTAAACTTGGAGATTTCGGGGACGAAATCCTTTAAGGAGGGGAGAATGTAACAACCCGTATTTTTAATAATCTGTTATAGCATAAATTGAGGCAGAATTAAATTATAAAATGGGAATCAAGGGGAAACGGGCTATGCCATTGCGTTCGTCTCGGAAAAATACGCGAAATAGAGTCCGAGTTTTCGAAAATCGGAGTCCGTATGACCCAGTTAAGGCCCATTGAAGTTTGCAGAAAATTACTAAGTAAAAATCAGATTCAAATTTGAAGAATTGGGCCAGCTGGGCCAAGGCGGGAAAAATCCCGTCAGGACCCCATGTCGACAGGCCTGTCGACAGGGGTCTAGGCATGTCGACTGCCCTGTCGACAGCCCTGTCGACAGGGGGTGCACGGGCTGCTTAGCCTGGTGCACCATTTCTGATTGGGGTTGGGTCTTGTGGTCTGTTTCTAGAGAGTTCCGGGATCTGATGGACCTAATTGAATCTAGGGTTAATCCTATGGTCCAAATCACTAGCCTAATCTATAAATAAGACCCTAACCTACCCTAAATCACTCATTATTCAATCTAGTAACTAAACTATGCCAAAATCAAAACTCTCATGGCCTCCACCCTCTTCATACAATTCCTAATCAAATCCCTAAGAGATTTCCATGCATACAAGGGTATTTAGGCTTGTATGATCCTCCTTAGCTTGCATTGAAGGCTTGTTTTTCTATTGCCATCATAAAGGAGGAGTCTTGATCAAGTTTGCTTGCATTTGGGGGCTTTAATTAGTTGCATAAGGGGTTCTTTACATTTGCTATAGTTATTTGAGTCCGCATAAGCATTGTAAGCCCTCTTACCCTCATTTAGAAACTATAAAGTTAATGTGTGATGAAAGTTGGGGTTTATGTATGTTTATTGAGTTGTGCATGTTATGCAAGGGTACTAAGCCATGATTTGCAAATCTATTAAGTTATGCATGTATACTAAGCCATGATTTGCAAGATTTATAAGTTATGCATGTTTATGCAAGTTTGCTAAGCCATGATTTGTATGTTTATTTAGTTATGCATATTTATGCAAGTTTAAAATGACAAGTTGTGCATGTTTTGGCAAGTTATGCATGTTTATGCAAGTTTGTTAAGCCATGGTTTGTATGTTTATTAAGTTATGCATGTTGATGCAAGTTTGCTAAGCCATGATTTGTATGTTTATTGAGTTATGCATATTTATGCAAGTTTAAAATGACAAGTTGTGCATGTTTTGACAAGTTGTGCATGTTTTGGCAAGTTGTGCATGTTTATGCAAGTTTAAAATGACAAGTTGTGCATGTTTGACAAGTTATGCATGATTAAGGTAATATGCAAGTTCACTATGCTAAGTTATGCAAGTCTAACATGTTATGCATGATTGTTGTGCAAGTTTATCATGTATGTTGTGCCAAGTTCCCTCTTCCTATCCTTTATGCGTTATTACGAATATGTAAGCGATAGAATGACGTTGGGGGGTTTGGGTAAACTTAAAATACATGAAAATATAAGATTGGGAATTTACCTATTAAGTTAGGTCTACCCCTTGGGAATTTACCTATTAAGTTAGGTCTACCCAAGTAATTGTTTGACTTGTGATTATGTTTTGAAATAAAGTGGACATGACACTTAGAAAACATAAGTGTGGCCAACTCGAGGTTGGGTTGAGTTTGTAGCGTAATTCTACCCGGAACCGACCGGCTTAACTAGTGGCTACAAACAATAGGACCCAATGTGAGAAGTTGGTCATGGGGTGCCAAGACCCGAGGTTAGACCAAGTTGTGGTGTAAAGCTACCCGGACCCGCCCGGCCTAACTAGTAACCACAACAAGGTCTAATGTGAGAGGTTAAGGTGCATTAAGTTAATTAATGCCTCATGATTAGGGTTAAGTCAGGGTCCACTAATACTTAACCAATTTGGGGATTCGAGGGATTAGAATGTGGTTAGGTTGTGAACCGTTGATTACACTTAACTAGTTTAATCCATTTGGGAGTTCAAGGGATTAGAATGGGGTTAAGCCACACTTAACCAGTTTAATCCAGGATTAGTGAAGGGTTAAATCACACTTAACCCTCTTAGGAAACCCTAGCAGCGTGGTCTGTTCTAACAGTAATCCCAGTTTGGTATCATTTACAACCCTAGAAGCTAGGCTAGGGCGGGGCACGATTACTGGACTGATGTAAGCGACCAAAGCGACGGCTGAGTGGTACAGCGGTGCGGGTCCGGCGGGCTACGGACGTGCACGTAGTCCGATGTTGGACAAACTCGAGGCACGGGTACCAGTAGGTTAGGGCTGTGCATTATTGCTTAAGTGTCCGGGGTTGACAACCGAGGGCTTGATACACCCAAAGGTGGGCCCAGCACAGACTACCTACATCCATATGTGGGCCGTATGGACATCAACACTTGACGTGTTAGGCTTATAGGGAGCCGATCGACTAGACCGTTGGGGTGGACCTTATACTAAGGTCATTTCATGTTATTGGGCCAAAGTTTGGGCTAAGGGATCAATACCTGTTATGTTGGTTTGCTAGTACACCGTGGTGCAAAAACTTAACCTTGTTTTATGCGATGACACCTCTATCTATCTTGTAGTTGTTTTATCCTGCCAGTATGTTGTTATTTATGATCATCTCAGTTTCCATCATGATGTTAGCTTTATTAGTTTATAGACTGATCGTAGCAGGGCTTACTCAGTCTTTTTGACTGACCCGTTTTGTTTCGCCTCTTTTCTTCCGTTTCCCCCCCCCCCCCCCACAGGTTCTCAGGGAGGGAATACTGGAGCCTAGCTTGGATTTTAGCTGCTTCCTTGGATAGCTCAAGTATGCTTTGGACTTGAGCCGCTATGGTTTATCACTCTTATTTGGGGATAGTACTTATGTATTTTCAGTTTATCAGATGATGTATTTATCTAGACTTGTAATTTTGGGAAAGTGACATTTTGATGTACCAGATTTGTGTTTTGAAATGGTTTATAAATCTTCCGCTGTTTTATCTACTTACTCTGTTTATTTACATATTTATATATGTCATGTCCTGCCTTGCTATATCATTATGCATCTTTACCTTGTTTACAAATAATGCCCCTCCAAAGCTAGTGCATTCCCTTGCGAGTGACCCTGGCGGAGGTGGGGTGTTACACGCTTGATTTGCTGACTTGTGTCCATGTTTTGCTGGAAAATTACAAGAGTACCCTCCATGAATTACACTATTTTGCCTAATTCGTACTTTCTGACAAAAACCGTTTCGGGTACAGTAGCAAGACTCATTTTTTCTTTGGCCCTTTGCCATGTTTACCGCTAGTTCCGGCTTGTCTAATTTTTTGTCCTTTTTTTTTGCAGGTTGCATGCTTACTGCCCTATTTTTTGCTGGGCACCCTGCATATTTAATTTTTTGTGGCCGCTTGTCTCAAGCCATATCCACTCGAGGTACACCTAGTATAATGTAACCAATGTTGCAAATGGAGAAAACACAGTTGCACGGATTTGATAGGCTATTTATAACTGGACAGAAGCACGGTCCCATTGCTGTTACAAGAACCAGGCTAAGCTGTTAATAAATATCCGGAAAATTTGAAATCCGTATACGAAGAGGATAAATATCTGATATTCGAAAAAACGGATATGAATGCGGATATGTAGACATCTGCTTTCGAAAATTATCCATTTTATTTTTTTTCAAGATTATGCTTAAAGTTATATGCATTTTAGTACAATAAAGATTTTTTTTTACTTTATTAAGTCAGAGGTTTAAATTATATGCACCAAATGTCTATTAACCACTCAAACCTATTTATTTTTATCATATTTGTTTATTTTTGACACTTTCGAAACCAATGGGGTTGAAAAACATTTATATTAAACTAAAAAATTTCATTTATATTTCTTGATTTATCGATCATTAGCGGATCCAATATCCGTTCGTATCTGTGGATACAGATATCCAATATCCAAAAATAACTTCGGATGCGGATATGAAAAGGTACTATCCGTATCCAAAAGTATCCGTCCTTGACAGACCTAATCTGCTATCAAGATTTATAAATAAAACTTTATGTATTTTGCCTGTTTTCCACAACTTTCTGTTTGTATTTTAAATTCAAGCTCGTACAAGCGGTTTGCGTCAATGTAGATGTTGTAATATTATATTGAGATAATGTTTTTATGTAATTCACATCTCTTTGATGGATTTTGATTTCAGCAGTTAAATTGAAGCACGATGTGTGCTGCTTCGGCTACTTAATGCCTGCTTCTTTTGCCTCCGTTTCTAATAGCTCAGTTTCTATTGCAACGAATTGAAAGTTTGGCTATATTTTAGTAGATTGCACACCAAAATTCATCTCATCACCATCTTACAATTGGTTATTTTATCATGTTTTGTTCATCGATAAAACATACTTAAACATCAAGAAAAAAATGAGTAATACTTTTTTGATCAAATTTTCCATGAACTTCTACACAATTCACAATCAGTTTTTCAATTTGACAGCATGTAATACGATAACACAGCGCATGCTCTTGAGCAGTGTGGACTAGATCCTAAAAATAACTAAATTTCGCATAACCTAACCTAACCTAAAACTGTTAAAACAAATTAGAAAGAACACTGTAAAATAGAAATTGAGCTTACAAATGGAAAAGAAACAACTAAAAAAAAGCCAAAAATAATAATTCAATTCTGGAAGTAAAATAACAAACAGGACACGAGATTTCACAGCGAACATACTAAAAAAAACAGTAAATCCCATCACTACAATTGATAGCCATGCCAAATTAGCACGCATGATAACTATGGAAAAATTATAAAACATCCGTGCACACATTTAAGCATCCATGAATGGTTGGATTTTGCATGTGCACTCATAAATAAGCCTACCCTTCCTCAACTCCATACATTGTCCTGGACAACGTCTCAACTTCATCAATAGACCTAGCAAGTGTGCAACGAATTTCATGAGTAACATAGTTTCATACCACTTACAAGATAGGTGAAAACTGCATCTGAATAGTTTGAAAGATTCCTTTCGAGGGTGCAGAAGGTACTTCTCTACTGAACTTTATTGCCTATAATTCTTTTTGAATAGTACCTCTATAATTGTTGTTGTTGAATAGCCTCCTTCAAATACGTGAGTGTAACTGTGTAAACATAAACCTCATCCACGGTGCATTTGAGCTTCTGAGGTTGTCTTCCGCTCCTACTAAATGATTTAGACCAACGAGTAAGATCAGGATTGGTAGCACCACTTTCTAATGCCATATGGTTTCTGTTCTACTTCTGGCCAATTCCGCAGAGGTGCTGAATGATCAAACATCAAATATTAGTTTTGATGAAAAGATATGAAATTACCTTTTTATTCAAAGGATGATTTGTTTTCCATTCTTCCTAATTTTTAATTTTTTACGATCAAGCTAAATTTACTTGCCTTTTGTCCAAAGTTTAGCTTATTTACTTGTATATTATACTAAAATGTAAACAAAAGGATTAGAGGTTAAAAAAAAAACGCACTTAATCCTATTATTCAAAAATAAATTTCCCTATCATTGTTCACAATTTAGTTTATTAATATTTTGTTCAACTTAATTTGATTACCTTTTTATTTAACATTTCATTGTAGGCAAAATGACTAAATGTACATATTTCAATAAAACGATAAACATAAAATCGGTGTTTTGGCAAAAGGGTACATCTTTTCTTTTGCTCAAAGGCATATGTAGATAAAGTGATGAAATGCAATTATTTTAGTAAAATTAAAATGCCAAACATAAATAATACAATAACATAAATTTATTTGATATTTTCTTTGAAAGTTGTACTATATAATTTATTTAAGTTTGATTTATTTTCGCTTAAAGAGTAGACAAATTATCCTTCTGTTTAAAAGAAATTTTTATTGATTTTCTATTCATGCTTGGTTTATTTATTAACTTTTCATAGCGTAGTTTGTTTATCTTTTCGTCTAAAATCTGAATGCAAATAAAAAGATCGAATGAAGATGTTACACACACACAAACACTTTTTTTTTCTTTTTCTTTTTTTTGAAATTTGGTTAACACATCACCATATAGGTCTATGGGGAATCTTCAACTCCCAACCTCTTACTCAAGTAACTACACACCTTACCACTAAGCCACACTATCTCGGCTACAAATACATAATTTTGACAACATTTATTCACCCATTCTTTTTGAATACCCAAAAAACAAAGCTTCACTTATATAAATAAAGCGCATAAATTTACTTGTCTTTCTCTTACGTTAGATTTGTCTTTTGTTCAAAGCTAAAGTCATTTCTCTTCTCTTAAAATGCAGCCAAAAGAATCATATAAACAGGTCTTAAAAGAAGAACAAATACCAAACCATAATTTTGACATAAAGAAAGTTTATCTTTTGTTTAAAAGCTAAACATCTTATCTTTCATTCAAAGTTTATTTAGCTTTTTGCTATAATCCAAACGCTGAGAAAAAGAATATCTGTACATATTTCAATGGAAAGCAAAATGCAAAAAGACAGTTATACTAAAAGGATAAATTGGTTTATCTATCTGCTTACAAGTCAAGCATATTTTTTTGTTCAGTGCCTTATTGTGTTTTCATACCGCTTCAAGCTACATGCAGACAAAATGATTAAATTCACAAATTTTAATAACATGATAAATAAAGAATACAATATTGACAAAAGGTCAATTTGTTCAAGCTTGATTTATTTATCTTTCATTCAAAGGTTAATTCATTCAATTTTTTTTACTTAAAAGCTTGATGCAAATAGAAGAACGGATGTGGATATGTGAAAAAGGTAAATGTCAAGTGTTAGTTTCAAGAATAAAAAAGATGTATGTAATTATCTTTTGTTCAATCTTTGTTTAATCATCATTTGTTTGAAGTTTAATTTATTCATGTTTTTTATTTAAACCTGAATGTAATTAAAAGGATCAGATGTGCACATTTGACAATGGTAATTGTCAAATATTAGTTTTGACAAATAATAATAATAATAATAATACCATCTTATTAATTGAAAAAAATAAAATCAACTATCAGTCATTTAAAATATTGTTTATTTATCTTTCCAGCTTAACTTATTTACCATTCTGTTGTTTACAGCTAACCACAGCCAAAATGAATAGATGTACAAATTTCGATAAACTATAAACTAAAAGACATTGTATATTTGTATTGATAAATAAGGTAAATTTATTATCTTTTTGTTTAAAACAATATGTTGATAAAATGATCAAATAAGCATATTTCAATGAAATAAAATGCCAAACATAAGATATACAAAAGACAAATTTATTTAATTTCTTAAAGTTTGCCTTAATTATCATTCTCTCAAAACTTAATTTATTTATCTTTGTTGTTTAAAACCTTTTTTTTTTTTTTTTTTTTTTTTGTTCAAGCTTGATTGAGTTATTTCTCATACAAAAATTATTTTAACTATATTTTAGTCTAAAGCAAAATGCAAACAGAAGAATCAAATTTGTTTTATCATAAATGCCAAATATTAACATTTACGGAAGAAAAATGCATGTCTTGTTATTCAGATGACAAATTTAATAAGGATATTTAATATCATTCTGTTGTTTACAGCTAACCACAGCCAAAATGAATAGATGTACAAATTTCGATGAACTATAAACTAAAAGACGTATTGATAAATAAGGTAAATTTATTTATCTTTTTGTTTAAAACATTATGTTGATAAAATGATCAAATATGCATTAAAATAAAATGCCAAACATAATCGTACAAAAGATAAATTTATTTAATTTCTTAAAGTTTGCTTAGCTTAATTTATTTATCTTTATTGTTTAAAACCAATTTTTTTTGTTTTTGTTCGAACTTGATTTATTTATTTCTCATACAAAAATTGTTTTAACTATATTTTAGTCTAAAGCAAAATGCAAACAGAAGAATCAAATTTGTTTTTCATAAATGCCAAATATTAACATTTACAGAGCGAAAAATGCCTTGGTATTCAAATGATAAATTTAATAACGATATTAAGACAATATTGTAGATAATCAATAAAATCATAAATATACAAATGTTAATTATAATAGTTTCAATGGTAACATGTAGCGTTGGCAACCAATAGATTATCTATACTTAACTATTATGGCTATGGGGTAATGTGCTAGTCTAAGTAAAATATACAAGTTAAACTTATTGTATATTAAGGCTTACAAGATAATTAGTAATAGTGGATGGACAAATTATCTTTTGGACAACTTGATTCACTAATGTTGGCCGTATCATCCAGATCTGTCATTGAATTTTTTTATCCATCCTATGTTCTTTTTTCACCATGTCAACTGTATATAAACAATTGTGGATCCATATCAATATCATACATCAACTCGTAAATTAACCATGGTAAATACTCAAAACAAGAATGCAGCGCAAGGATCTCGTCTCTTAAGCAACAATAGGATAGCCACTTTACTGGTCATACATAAGGGCTTTCTGGCAAACGGACACCAACAGTGAGCCATGTTGCATTCAATTAGAAGTTCGAAAGGAAGCAGAGTACAGATATTGTAGCTTAAAGTCGGTATCAAAGCCATGCCAAATTCCAAATACACCACACTGTAAACATCTATTTTGACTTTAAACACTGCATCCACCAATTTGGAAATACTGAACACATAATCCCTGCAATGCCCAACAGGACACTCACAGAATTTTCAACTAAATATTATCTGTAAAAAACAGCGGAAAAAAAAAAGGACCAAACCAATATTACAAACGCATACTTGTATGAAATATTACCACTCCTTTCATGTCTAATACTTGAACAACGACGCTCATCAGTAATCATTTGATCTCACAGATCTTTCTGATTTTTTACACTAAAACAAAACATGAAGAATTTCACCTTAGAGCATCCCCAATGGGGTGAGTCACTGGCGTTAAATCAAGCACGGTTGACCCCCGACCGACCCCTTACCCGGCTTATTTTACGCCGGCTAAGAAAAAATAATTATATATATATATATATATATATATATATATATATATATATATATCTTAGCGGCTTTAATAAAGCCGGCTAAGAAATTTAAAAAAAAATGTGCCCCAACTCAATGCTGGGGAAAACAAACCATATATATATATATATATATATATATATATATATATATATATATATATATATATATATATATATATATTGCTTTGCTTAGCCGGCTAAGCTCCGGTTGTTGCAGCAACCAATCGGTTGCTCCAACAACCTCCAGGGTTGTTGCAGCAACCCTGGCTCATTGGATGACATCCCCGTTGAGGGTCAGCTGAAAAACAACTGACCCCCTGTTGGGGATGCTCTTAGCGTCACCCACCAAACAATCCATACAATGTTTTTTTTTTTAACAAAAACAGGTGCTAAGTTGCACAAACAAACATCGAAACAACAATGAGTCAATGAGGCATCGGCGACACAACTAATTTCAGAACAAATGTTGATGCACTATAGGATGTAATACATAGAGCGTCAACATATACAGATTATCGTGAATCATGATGTTGTGCAATTCTCCGAACCTAGATGCATTCTTTTTTGTTATGTTTTAACTTGTTGTCAAATCATCTCGTGTTTATGATAGATGGAATAAGTGATAATATGGGGGTGGAAAACAATTAAGTCTTAAAGCATACATAAATTAAATTTTAAGTGATAAATGTTAAGGGTAATTTTTTATAGCTCTCATTTACTTCTATATAGCTTATTAATGGTTTATAAAGGAATTCACAGAAATTAACGAAGAAGATAAGGCATTTATCTTGTTGTTCAAAAAGCATTGATCTTTGTGTGTTAAAATAATTTATTGTTTGAAAACACAATTTTTTAAAAACTTAACTATTCTTTTGGATATTGAATGCACTTATCATTCTATCAAAACACTGGGAAATTGTCTTCAATAAAAACATAAAATAATTGAGCTTTTATTAAAAGAAGTAAAAAATATTAGCTTTGTGTTAAACTTTGTCAGAACAATAAAACATTTTGTTTGGTGTTAAAAAGTGAAATAGAAAATGTTTAAGGTCATATAAAGAGAGAAAATAATGCATTATAATTGGAGGTAATCAAGATAATTGAGGAAAGGGAAGACGATGGTGTTAACGTTAGCTCTTGCAACTGGGCAGCCTTGCATATTGTTGACATGATGATGATGGTAATCAATAACGACGCCCAACATCTTTGCAACGAAATAACTTGGTTGACCCCCAAAGCAATAAAATCTCCACAGAAAAATGCCAGCTAGCAGTAAACAACAAATCTTTACAAGTTAGAGAAAACCTTATATTGAATGATGTAGAAGACGAACAAATTCAAGGAAGAAAATAATGTGTAAATTTTACAAACTGTTTAGCTTTTGACCTATCGTTAGGGATGCGTTAACTACTCAAAATCAAATGATAATACATTTGGTACTTTGGGTATTTGAGTACAATAATGGGGAAAAGGAGCATTTCATTTTCCTTTAAAAATATAAATTCATTTAGCAATTTTCATAAAAAGATAGATGTATTTAAAGTTAATTGGAAAACAAATTTGATTAGCTTTTTACATAAAAAATAAATGCATCTTCTTATATACGGAAAATTAGGACATGCTCTATAGTTTACGCATAAGAAAAATAAAGAATGAAGGTATCAAATGGACAGGTAATAGACATGTCCCCACAAAATTGGTTATAGACAGGTAAATTCATTCAGCATTTTACATAGCATCACATTTGAGTTTATATATACACACATGCATATATGCACACAAAAGATAGGTTCATTTGGATTTTTACGTAATAAAATGAGGATATGTTAATGATTTAACTATCCAAGTAAAACTAAAACGTAAACAATAGAAGGATGGTAAATGTGTTCAGCTCTTTTAGCATAAAAAGTAAATGTGATTGACATTCTATAAAATAGTTAGATTCAGCCACCCAACTTAACATACAAGAATTTTTTATCAAAATGAACAATCAGTTGTAATCTTTTAGGGAAAAAGACAAGCACTTTTACCTCTTCAGCAAAAAGGTAAAATCTTTATCTTTCACCCATAAAAAATAAATCATTTTAGCCCTTCAGTCAAAAGTATAAACAGATGGTTAATCAATAACTTTATCCGTGAATTAACCGATAGCTTCATCCAAAACGAAACTAATTTTATTATTCATATTTTCATCTCAGTAATTCATAATGTCGCTATGTTTGTCCAAACTTCGATTCTTTAGTTAATAATTTTATCCAACATTTCAGTAACAGATAACCTAATTTCAGTGATCTCAACTAACAGTAATTAGCAATTTCAGTGATCTCAACTAACTCAATCAAAAAACTGTTGAGTTAACAATATTTTTTATCTGCCCAATTAAGTTACCAATTTTCCAACAGCAATTAAATTCAACCAATAAAGTTTTAACAGTCTACAAAAAATTTACTCAAAAAAACAACCAATCATCAAACAAATTTTTATTAGCAAAAACTAATGACAAATTTGAAATAGAACTCGTACTATAACCAATTTTGATTTCAATTATTTTTAAATTCTAAAAATACTTTGAATTCAAATTTGTTGGGATTTGAATTTGCTGGAGCTTAAAAAAAATCCACCAAGTTCGAAATCAAATAATATAGTGGTGGAGAAGTCTTACCCACGACGAACGATGTCGCAATTGAAGAAAGGCTATGAAGGTTTGAGGACATTTGAGATCATCATTCACGGTGAATGAGCAAACTAAACGGTTGATTCAATGAAGTCTATGATCGATGGCCTAACTAATGACTGCCAAGAAGAATACCTATAGACAAAAACAAAAACCATGACTGAATAAAAATATACAAAGATAAACTAACAAAAATATGGAGAAGCATCCTACTACTGCCAATGAAATTGTTTTTGGCATGGGAACCTGATTGCTGTTCCAAATAGTTACCTAGTTTATATATATATATATATATATATATATATATATATATATATATATATATATATATATATAACCATCTTAGAAATGTGAGATATCTGAATCTTTGGACGTTACTAATAGGAAGAAAAAAGTTGCAACCACAATATATTTGAGTACAGATAAATATCATTTGATACTTCAAAAGGTTGATGGTAAGCTTTAAAGGAAAACAGTATATCAACACATTATCAAATTGAAGTTTAGAACATATGCAATTATCGAACTAATGTTTCAGCACCATACATACATCCACTAAAAATACAAGAAGATTGTAAACTTGGAACAAACTTGATATTCATCTCTTCAATAAAAGGATGAACAAGATCAACATGTTTATGTTAACAATGGAGAGTTGTAAAAAAAAATTAAAAAAAAAATAATAATAATAATAATATTAAATAAAGTAAACCTTGGAGGAGAAGTTCGAAAATGTGACTTACATTTGACTGCAGTGTTGTAGATGGCGGTGCAACCATTACGTAATAGAGAAAGATTGCAATCATAATTAGCCAGCTAAGATGTTATCTAGGCAGCAGATGTGCATGCAGCCTTGCAGACAGACACTTTGATAATCATGATCTTTCGCTGACATTTCTGGAAGACAAAAGGAACAGCCAGTAGCAATAACAAATTGTTGATCTAAAACAATGTTACTTTAAAATGAAACCATTTGCAGCATGTAGGTAAGCTTATATACATTAACTCAAGGATAGCAAATTTGTTCATTCGGAGGAAGCTTAATGGGGATCATCTTATTCTTGATACTGATATAAAAGTTATGTCATGTAGCATTATGGAATAATAAATCAAACTATAATTGGTGCAGGGCACACTAGTTAAGACGGACTGCTGCTAAAAACAAAGTACAGCGTAGTCCGTAGTGTTAACACAATAAACATTAGATTTTACCAAAAATATAATAAATATGAACTCATAGCATTGACTGAAAGAAGGCACAAATTTGCTACAGCATCATGATATCCAATAAACACAAATGAAAGTCCACAGAGTGCATATTTATAGAATGTAACATCAGTCCACAAAGAACCTTTAAAAGAAACACCTTTACTCAAAATTTTCAGGCAAAGCAAGCAATCTACTTAGCACCATCAGCAACACCATTACTTTCTTCCTTCCCAAGTGCAACCACAACCTTCTTAAGAATAGCTTCAACAGGCAAATGAGAATTTTCAACCGCCTTGCTAATTGCTGTCCATTTCTCACCATGCTTCGGCTCTGCATTAACGCACCTCTTTAAGACGTCCTTCTGCTCTTCCTCGCCACCATGCTGAAGCTCAAATTTGTAGTACAAAGCCCAAAAATCACCAATGTCTGGAGCAAGTGTAACCACCTTTCCAAACCAATTCCTCGCCTTGTCCACTTTCCTATCGAGCCAGAACAATTTCGCAACAGCAGCAAAAACATAAGGATCGTGATCGCACCTCTTGATAGCATCAGCACTCTTTGTTTTTCTATGTGGGCGTGGCGCCATCTCAATAGCAGCAGCCCACAATATACCACTAGTAGGGCATTCTTGTAATGCCTTTGCCATAAGGTTATCCGCTTCCTTCTTAAACCCATGTCTTGATTCAGCTCTTATAGCTGCAAGCCATAATTCTGGGCATTGTGGATTCTTCTTCCTTGCCATGATAAGAATTGCACGTGCTTTGTTCAAACCACTTATTCTCTCTTCCAAATATGCAAGAGCGAGCCAAAGAGGAACGCAAGAAGGGCAGTGCTTCAAACCAGATTCATAAACTTTTCTTGCTTGCTCTGCTCGGCCTTCTCGGTCTTCCATTTGCCCTAACATCAACCAAAGTTTGAAGAAGGAAGGAAACTGCTCCAACCCTTCTTCCAATAGCCGTCTTTCTTCTTCTTTATTACCCAGCTCTCTCTCAACAATGGCAGACTTCATCCACACTCTTTCTGTTCCACCCTTTTCGCGAGCTTTTGCTAGAAGCATCCTAGCTCTCTCGGGCTCATGGTTCTCAAACTCGAGTTTAAAAGCAGCCAGCCAAATCTCTTCAGAATCGGGAATCGCTGCATATGCCTCTTGAAGAATAGCACGTGCTGCAGGCACGTCTCCTGCCAACCACTTTTCCTTGGCACCCATTAGCCATAACACTTCTGCTTGCGGTCGGTAAGTAACAGCTTTTCTAAGAAGTGCATCAAGCGACTCTCTTGTTCCATGGCTTTTTTCAAGCTGCGCTGCCTTCAGCCATATACTCTTCTTCGTGAAGAACACAGTGAGGGCGTGTGCATATATAGCTCTAGCAGTCTCGATGGAACCACGCTTCTTGCATTCCTCGGCATCAGCTACCCAAGTTCTTTTTCGATCTTCTTCTTCAACACCAATTCCAATGGTATTATGAATAATCGCCTGGCATGTAAGTACAGACCCCGCTCTTTCAGCAGCTTCTGCCTCTTTCATCCATGCTTCCCTATCGATTTCGACTCCCTCTCTCTGCAATGATCTTATACCTCTCTCAATAACCTTCCCAACCGAATTACTATTTTCATTAGCTTCCTCTAACTTTGCAGCAGTTATCCATATTGCAGGCTCTTTAGGAAGCTTCTGCCTTGCCTTATTAAGAACCTTCCTAGCTTGATCGTAAACTTCCAGTCTAGCAAGAGCGATCCACAACTCAACATGCAAAGGACAACACTCTACTGCTCTATGAAGCAAAAGCCTGGCATCCTCTTCATTGGCCAGCTCCACTACTGCTTTCCACAACCTAACAGAATCTGGAATGTGCTCCAATCCTTTCCTCAAAACCCTACTCTTGTTAACTTCATTAGTTTCGAGTTTAGCTGCCTGCATCCAAAGCTTAACTGAATTCGGAATCGCTTTGACTCCTCTAGCAATTACTGCCTTAGCCTCATCGGGACTTGCCAGTCTACAAGCTTCTAGCCATACATCTTCATTCTTCGGACATTCTTCACACCCTTTCTGAATCAACTGCCTAGCTGCCTGTATCTTCCCTGCCACCTCTTCCAGCCTACATGCAGCAATCCAACCAGGTGGATGTTTTGGGTTAGTCTGAGTAACTGATTTCAAAAGTAACCTAGCTTTTTTAATATCTGAAATCTCAGCATCACTGGTTATCTTCATGCTCTTCAAATCAGTTAAGTACCCTTTTGGATCCACAACTGTGAGACCCGAAACAGAATCTGATAATCTATCAAGCTTCAACGACAGAACTGTCCCTCTTCCCTCTCCCACTGCAGTTAAATCTGTGACAGGAGTCTGAGACCATGGCGTCTCCATCCCACCAACTGCCCTACTCTTCGGATCCAAGGCCGTCACATGCTCCTTCTCCTGCCTTGCCTTTTCTAATAGTGTATCTGGAACAGGTACAAAACTCTCGAACCTCTTCTTCTTGTTTCTGGAACTGTAGTCACCAATCTCCGGAATACTGTCCCAATCCTCAGGCTTCAACTCCACTAACTTCCTCTTCAGATCGGCAAACTGCTCAGTGATTTTTGGATTACTTGCCCTGTACTTCTCAATTTCCTTCTTCAATCTAGCCTCTCTCCTATCCTTCCTTCTGCTATCCATGGTTTCATCAATTTTCTCCCAAACTGCATCAGCTTCCTTGTCATCTTCATCATATTCCGCACTTGCAAAGAGTCCGACATCATTGCCTTCAAACTCATCAAATTTCTGGTTCTCATCATAGCCTTTCTCTTCGTCCGCGCCATCCTCTTCTTCTTCCTTTTGAGGAGCAGCAGCAGGTGCCGCTGGAGGGGCGCCTATGGAGCGGTCAGGTAGATCAGGAGCAGCACGAGCAGGACCAATATCGGATCGGGTTGTGAATCCTGTGGCTCCACGGCCAAGCCCTGCGACATAGTTGGGAGGTGGTTTGGAGTTGAGGAAGTCGTAGCGGGGGCGAGAAATGGGGGGAGGCGGGGCGCCAGATCCACCGTGGAGAGGGAGGTGGAGGGTTAGGGTTGATGTCGAAGAAACGTTCAGATTGGAAAGTAAGGTGGTATAGGTAGCCGCTGTGGATGGGAGGAGGCAGCGATGGGAAGCGAAGAGGCGAAGAAGGTGGATAGGAAGCTGGGTTTTGACGTGGATATGGTGGACTAGGGTTTGAAGATCGGTGGTTGATGGAGGAAGATCGATGGTTAGGGTTTCGCCTGTCAGGGTTTTGATGAAAACCATGATATTGTTCTTTCGATTTCTTTGGCACGGAGGATCAGCGAAGGGGGAAAATTACGATATAACGTCGGCTAATTCTAATGATACAGCGATAAGATAATCACTTCCCCTACATCGCCGAAAATAATAATCCGGTCTACACCAAGAATGCTTCATGCACGCCATTTTTTAAACCCAATTACCCTGGATTTCATCTTTATTATCTTTTCCTGTTTAAAACTTAAAAGGCAAATTCTATTCAAACACCGTAAATTGCTTTATTTACACCATGAGATTTTAAATAAAATTTCAGACCAAAATAACCTTATTAGAGAAGAATCAATATTAAAGAATGAAAATATATACAATTCTCCTTTGTTTGCATTATGTATACTCAATATAATTTCTCTTCTAAAGTTAGTAAATTATAAATTAATTTATATCACAGGTTAAATTAAATTTATACTTCTTTTGAGGATTAAAATATATGCATATCGTTACAAGTAACATTTATATACAGTCAATTTTAATAGTTTTCACTTTAGTTAAATATAAAAATTAATATTTAAAACTAACTACTAAAATTAATGTTATACAGAGTACTAAATTCTTCAATCTTTCATTCAAATCTAATCATGTATAACTTTAACACCAAAATTTAACTAGTTTAACTTTCTAACATTTAAAAAAATAAGTTCAAATTTCCATCACATAAAATTAAAAGTGATTAAAAAATAAAATAATTTAAAATACTAGTGTTAAAAATTAAAGTTTTTTAATTTTAGTTAAATATATTGCAATGAATTCCCAGTTTTATGTAATTTAGTTTTAAGGTTAAAGAGAAAAGGTGATGAAAATATAAAAGGGTAATTTTGTAAAAGACATGGTGTACGAAAAGAAATTTTTGGTGTATGCTATTTTATTTCATTTTACGTTGTGTGTTAAGACATTATAGGTGTATGAATAGAATTAGCCAACTTAAAATTCATCTACATGAATCTGAAACTCCTAATACCAAATCAAGCTAAGATTATCTTTGATTTTAGTTTTGAAATTGAAATTGAGAGCGGCTATTGAGACACAAAATTAAACACATTATTAGAGATACAAACTCTGAACCGTAGGATTTGTTTGTTTTTATGTGGAAGGTAATCTAGAGGAAATCTAGTGGTTGAGATTGCTTATGTCTAAATTTGTGTCACCGTTTTATATTTAAATAGATTTTTTTTTATATATTTTAAATTAATTTCAACAAAATTAACTCTAATTTAAGAAAAAAGGTTAAATGGTTTTTAATTGAAGCGGTGAGTTGCATAAATTGCATTAACTAATATTTCAAGATTAAAATGGTCACTAGCTTCTTCATTGAAATGTATAATTTTAATAAAAATATAATTAATTTTAATGTTTTAATTTCATGCAGTCTAAGGAAAAATAAATAGAAATACAAAGAACGGTAATTTAGCAAAATAATGGTGTATGTCGAGTGATTTTCGACATATAAATAGAATTAGCCTATAATGATAATGTGTGAAAAGGAATTAGTTTGCTCGTTTTTTCAGGTTTCTCGGCCCATGTCTACATTTTTATCTTTATCTTTATTGATAGTAGCCTTGTAAGCGCAAAATTTTGGTTCAACCGCGAAGTTCTCAAAGCACCCTTATATACCTTTACTTTTGTACATCACTTAAAAATAAAATCTAACAACTACACATTTTAACAAAGTCAAAATGCATTTCTTTTACATATCAACAAATCTTGATATTGCTTGAAAATATGACCTATCAAGTAGATATTCTTTACATCATCGGTATTTGTTAATTAACAACACATATAAAAATTAAAGTTAATAAAAAGTTAGATATTGCAAATTATAATAAAATTTTAACTAATCACACATTATTTCACGTGAAAATATAATTAAATACTTGCTTAATTATTTTCTCTTCAATGTACAAAACATATTGTAACACCTCATTCCCTAAGGCCGGAAGTTAAACTCTATAGGTGTTGCGGTCACATTTAGTTTTAACTTTCGGGGATAGAGAATCGAACGTTATTCAATCTCAACATTAGATAACACCGGGAGTATGATTTTTATTTTACAAAACATGCATTCATATAAATAATTCATTAATCCAACCCTTCGTACAACCTGTTCAGAGAAATTATGAATTATTACAAAATAACACTGAGAGTGACATATGAAGATCCCCCCTCAGACGATCAGAGTATCTAGATAATGGCACTAGTAACATATGCTGATAAATAAGCTTAAACAAAAACAAACCACATCAGTGTTTTCTAAATAGCTATAGCCGTAACTCTATTTGTGGCTATCGTCTGAATCATCCTAACCCTCAGGCTGCCCAATTGAGCACCCAAAATTTTATGGGGAAAACATAAACTACGGGTCAGTCAAAAAGACTGGTATGAATAATAACATATAACCCCGATACCAATGATGTCTAACGAGACCATGCCGCATTGTGGAATGGTTTTCTCTCTTGTTAGTATCTTTTACTAAAGTATATAACTCTGCAATCCCTACATCACAATGGTTAGTTCATTTATCACGATATGATTTATAAACATCCAACAACAAACACAACATTCATTTATACAACATACAATGGATTCCCTCCCCAATTATACTCACATCTGTGTTTTCACAAAGATCTGCTTTACTAGGCAACAAAACCAAACCTTCGTTATATTGTTGGTTCCTTTTTGGTAATTTCGTGGCATCGTAAGCCATCCATATGGAACCAACATCCCCTTCGATTTCCTTCAGTGCTTCGTAGAGTACCTCCCCACTAACATGAAACTGAACGTTTCTTTCCTAAATCCTTCTATACTGCCCAAAGCAACGGATTCACATATATTTTTATCATTTTCTTTTATCGGGTGAGTGTCAATTTTTCCATCCTTGGGACCCTCCCATTATTTCCCCACGCAGATGAAATGACTTAACAATGGCAACCATCAATACATATCAATTCAAGGGAAAGTAAAGAACGCCTACATCACATTGGACCGGACACCTGTCTCGACTCCAATTCACTTCGACTCCCACAATGATATCGAAGTTCGTTTCCAAGCATTTTCGAATGGAGTAGCCGTTTCGGCTTCGCTTTTTTAACTACAAACAATGCTTGTCGTCCCGTAATGTCCGCAAGCAATAGAGACAAAGCCTCTGTTCTATTTAGAAAATATATAGATATTATTACTTAGAAAATATGCTCCTCGTTATCATCACCGATGTCGACAACCATGGAGGCAAAGCCTCGAAGCATTTGATTTTAATAAAAGTTCCTTAATGGCTCCATCTATGCCTAAGGAAGAATTTTATGAAAATGTTTTATAAATACATGTCTGTGGAGGCAACAACTCCAAGGATATATAAGCCTTCAGAATCATAGGCTTCGAGTAGGAAACCCCTTCAGTGCCAAGGAAAGACCCGGAGGCATTCGACACTCATTCCTTCTGGCAGAACCACCTAGAATTCTTTATAAGTACATATATAGGTACAGATAAAATTAGTCTTTCGTATTAAGAAAACATCCTTTCGGCGTAGCCGAAAGAGTCAAGGCAACGGCCTTTAGCGGAGTTGTTATCTTTTAAAACATATATATATATATATATATGCATCATGACCGAATCCCGTTTTCGAAACGTAAGGGGTAGAGGCCTGAATACTTCAAGCATCACATATGATACTTCAACTATTCAGTGCATTCGAAAGTGAGATTCGATCGTTACTAGAAGAGCTTCCAGTTTTGGGAATGACATTAACAGTAATTTTATACAAAACCGATTTATTTCTATCTAAAGTATTTCTTTTCACCAACTCCACTATATTTATCGAAAATCTATTGATTTACAAAGAGTATTCTAAAAAAAGTTATACAATTTCCTAAGTACTTTATACCATACAAAATCGCAATATCGAATTCACAAATCCCACGATCGAAGTAGCAACTCCCACGGCCGAAGTCACCAATAGTACTGACAATCCTAGAATGTGCCACAAACTCTCGGATAGTAATCAGAAAAGTGCTAACGTCCATCCCATACCACACGTTTATACTAAACGGTTTAATAACAACTAATTAACACCACATCATAAAAAAAATCTCAAACTGATTAATCTCAAAAAAACTCATATATCTTGCCTTGTATCATCAACAAGTGGAAATAAATCCCATAATGGTTTCGCATAAACCATAATTCCGGAAAAGGGAAAAATCATCTCAAGACTCGCCCCATCTCACCGTCGAGTAAAACAACTTATATAATGGTTCTAATCGACTATTACTCCTATAATTGAAGACCTCGGATCTCTCAACTCGCCAAATATTGGTTTACTCATAAAAATCAACACTAAACAACAGAGATAGCTTCAATCGATGAGTATGGAATTAACTGATATACTTAACATGCCTTTCCCATACCACAAGGTGTACTACATCCTTTAATTCACTTCCTCGTTCTTTTGAAGTGTGCAAATACGTGTATTATTTTAATATATTGAAAATACTTAGTTTGAGAAAACGAATTTATAAAATTATTCTGAAATCATTTGGATTTTAAAAAAAAAATCTATATGTATGTGTGTATATATATGTACGTGTGTATATATATGTATGTGTGTATATGAAAATGTTTTATTTTTATAAAACAAACCCTGAAAATATTTGTCTTAAAGCGATATATATAATTATAGAAAACTCCTTATAGAAATCGTTTTATAAAATGTGTTGTGTCGAAAATCTCATGAAATAACTCATGGAACCAACAAACAAAATCACACAAAACTTCAGCAACTCGATATACAAACTAATGATAATATTGGCTTATCCATTTGAAGCCTAAGAAAAACATAATCATCTAAGAAATCATCCTTAGAAGCAACCAAACTCAAAAGTCATTTCCATGATAAATATTTGCCCAACAAATTTTTGTAGGAAAATGTTTGTCTTTCAATTATTAGCTTGGAAAAAATTTGCTTGGCAGTTATTAGCCTGCCAAATGTTGCCTAACAAATATTAGCTGGATATAGAAGTACAACAACTAAAGCAAAACGAACTCTGATTCAAGGTTCCAGGCAAGTTTCAACAAGTTATAGAGGTGTAAAAGCCTTGAAATTTAACAAGCATAGAGTTCAACAACTCTAATTTTTATTAAAAATAAGTTTGTCATAAATCGGACAATAAACGAGAGAGATATAGGGTCATAATGTTGGAATTACAACCAGATTTCACTGCAAAAAAATGGAGCAAAACATGCTCCAATACAAAGTTCGACACCAAGGTTCTATAAACTACAGAAGTCAGAATGATCGGAAAATTGACATGCATATATGCTAGCAACAATACTATCATTTTGAAAAGGTTTGCACAATTTCAATAAGAAATGAACAAGATGCATCACAAAGTTGGACGGAGAGTAGATTTTTCACTGCAAACATAAAACTCAATTTTATGTTTACTATTACGAAACTTTTTGGCTTAAGGCTTTTGAAACTAAGATAGATCATCACAACAGTATGTTTAAACTAGAAAGTTCGAGGTTAACTGAAATTCTTTACATGCATTCATAGAAAAGATAGTAGAGTGAGTTGAACAACCTCACCTTAACATTCCAAAATTGCAAGCATCAATACACTAATGAATCCCTAAAAAATCTGTGTTTTCATCCTCAATGCAGCAAGGGTTCAGCCTAGCAGTTAGAGAAAAGAAGACGTTTGTAAAGGCCCACAAATCTGTATCCTTTAAGTTGATTACTTACAACTCACGTCCAACTCAAATAGCATGCAAATATGAATCTTTAGCAACAAAGTATAAAAAGGGTAAGGAAAAGAGAAAAAGAAATATTAGAATAGAAGAACGAGAATGTCAACACTACTAAAATCAGAGTAGAATATATTCTCATAGCGGAATGAATTAAATATAATATCTTGATATTCTTTACACAACTAGATATGCCCATGCAACACGTTCATACAACACACATAGCTGAAAACAAATTAATACCAATATGGGAGTACGTCTCGACTCCAACTCATCTCTTGAAGCTCCAAGCAAGATTAAACCTGGAAAATATACTCGGTTTGACCTGAGCACATTTTGAGGAAAGCAAAATCATCCGGATCAGTTTGGAATACTTTCAGAGATAAATTCACATCAAAAACAACTTGCTTAACTTTTAAAATCCTTTGAAAGAATGAAACTCTCGTAAGACACGATCACACATAAACGTGGCACATGTTTTTATCTTATGATAACCAAATCACTTTTTATATCAAAATCCAATGATATTATAATAATAATGTCTATCAAACCATAAGTAAAATAAGAATATAGCCCAAAAGGCTTGCATCTCACTTTTCAACATAATAGGTATACAACTAAAAATGAATGGCTCGTACTAGAGTTTGGATTTCTAACGTGACTAGGTATGGAACCACCTTACGATCAATGTTCTCTAAAGATAAAACATTGGGGGTTTAACAAGAACATCTTGCAATCCGGCCACACAGAACTGGCCACTCATTCAACTTGAGTGTACTAAATATATCATCACCATGGTTGGGATCAGCAACCGTAAAATTTCGAAGCGTACAAAAAGTGACAGCCGATTTCTTTAGATTAGTTAATGATATACCCTAATGGGTATGACCCACATAGCATTGTCGCCTGCCAGATTTCAGTCATTTTTCAGTTTATATGGCTTGAGGTCACGATTACCTTTTCAGAACATCACGATCACATTCAAACCTTAAATGTCACATTGTCAGATTTGCACAAATACACTCTGGGTGTTAAGCTAAAAGGAGTTACCTTCTACGCCACTATACTCGGTATATTTTTAAAAACCAATGTACGTAATTCTAGGAAATACTCTGTTAGGCATTCGTCAATATAAGTTCGTTTTGGGACTGAACGTAACCGAAGATACCTAATAACAAAGAGGATTACTGCTACAAGTTTAATCCTGGTAATTTACCAGAGACATCAGCTAGCATCCCTCTCGCTCCAAAGATCTATGCCTTCAAATCAACTCAAAAGCATCCCTGCAAGTTAATTTACGAACACAAAGTTGGTTCGAAGTGGTTTTGGGTCCAATTCCCATCCCGGTCTCTTGGAACTAACTTATCAAAGGTCCAAAAGAAATATTTATTGATAGCCGGGTTTTAACTATCAAATCAAAATAATACGTATCAGTACTTCAGCAGCTCAGGCCCTTTAATTCAATTATTCATTTAAAATCATTCCGTTGATTCTTAAAAATCGATTTCATATACTTATCTCAACAAATCTCCTTTGTTCATTACTTTGAAAACACTATCCAACACTTTTGTATTTTAGAATAAGCTTATTCACCAAAACACCTCTTTATTTTCTTTACCTCGAAATATCTCTATATGTTCATAAAACACCTTTTTCCTTTACTTTGAAAATATCGTTATTTACATATAAAATCTCCTTTTGTTTCCTTTGCTCTAGAAATATTGCTTTATTTATTTAACCAAGTGACATGAATCTAACTATCAATCTTGAATATGGACCAAAATGATGTCACTCGAAACATTGTTTATAATATAAACTCAAACGGTTTTATTTAACTTCATATTTTTCCAATTATAATTTATGTTAAGCTTATGGAAATAATAATTAAATTTCTAATATTCCCTTCCATTCCCAACCCATAAAACCTATGTTTCATTTCTTTGAAAACCATAGCCGTACATATTTCTTGTAATAAGTGTATTCGCAAAACCAAACTGTTTTCATTACTTAGAAAATAATGCTATATACTTAACCGAAAGGTATATATATAATCACACTTCATCTTTGGGCCAACAATGTTAAGTAATACATTGTTTAAGGTAAACAAAATAATTTTATTATATTTCTTAAACCTTGCAAATAAAGTTTCAATATTATTTTCCTTATGGAAATAATAAATTATTTCCAACATCTTTACCATTACAAACTAATATCATTCTCAGATAATCCTAAAATGGTTCAAGTTGGAGTATTTTATTTAACTCTCAGACCTTGACTCGACAACGTTCTTTTCTTGAGATATATAAAAGTTTGTAACTCAAAAACTGATATAAATTAAAATATCACTAAAAATCTCATCTATTATTCCATCTAAAATATGGTTTTATAAAACATTCCTTGCAATTTGAAATTCTATTTCCAATTAAAATACTTTTTAATTAATTATATTATTAAGTAAACTCTTACAAAAACACATCCTTTTTTCATTAAACCATTTTAATATAATTTATTTACAATTAGGATTTTATTACAAAAATCCATTTTTACTAATCCTGAATCAAATTCTTTAGGCAACTTATTATACAACTCAACTTGGTTTTATTTCGGAAACCCATTTACCATATCTTTACATAAATTCATTACACGTCTTATTATCAAACTTAGCTTGGGTTATTACAACAAGCCCATTTCCTAAATTCTTTGCTTTGCATTTTGAAAATTTTCTTTCGATCAATTGTTTTTACTTAAATCAGTTTTTTGGTAAACGCTTAACCATCACATTAGCTTTTACTTTCTTTTATACCCTTTACCGATTCAATTAAGAATCTCATTATACTTAATCACCTTCTAATTGAATTTCATTTGAAAAGGTAATTACTTTAATTATTATTAATTAAAATAATAATTAACTCCAATATTAACTAAAATATAGTTAACTTCTTGATTAACTACAAAACAGAATAGTTAATCCCCTTTTAAAAGGTTATTAAATAATATTTTACTTTATTAATAATAAACAACTAGATAATATATTTAAACACAATTGATTAAAAGATTGAATAACTTTTGGGAACATTTATTAAGTTTAAACAATTAATTGACAAAAGCTCTTTCTATTAGATTAATTTAAAACGAATTAATCTAATAACGAATTTCAATTTAAACAGTTGACTTAACCAACTTGGAAACATAAGTTAAATTGTTAATTGATTTCCACTAATCTTCCCTCTTAAATTAATTGAAAAACTAATTAATTTAATATAATACCGCTTAATTGTTTCCTTAAAACAATCACTACACCAAATTAGTGATTTTGCAACATTTTATACTTGTTAGTTGTTATTAACCGGCCATTCGGTCCGGTTCCCAAAAGTATAACAGGCACGCTCGACTCCACACATCGCATGACACTAAATCCCGAAGTGTCGCCATAAAGCCAAGGTTGCAAGCTTAGAGGAAGTTGTGCGAGAAAGAACCACACAACTCCTCAAAACCATTGTCTAACCATAATTTTGTATCCCTCGTGTAAGGGATTTCGAATCTATAGTATTCGTAACTCTCTTATATCAAAGGTTCAAATTCCCTTACTTTGAATCCCGCTTCTCCCTTTAGCTTCAGATGCCTCTATTTCGTACCTAGAGCCACGGCTCCCTCACCCCCGCAAAACCTTGTATCCCTTGGTTGCCACAAAGCTTTGACTCCCTCGTCTCAACAAATTGCCGACTCCCTCTACACCGAGAATTTCGGATCCCACGTCACCGAGAACTCCGACTCCCCCCGCTAGAAACCCCTGTATCCTCTAGGGGACACGCTATGTCGTATCCCAAGGGATATGAATTTCGTATCCCATAATAGGGATACGATTTTCTTTGTACCTTCTGAGAAGGGAGTCAAAATTTCGGTGGCGGGTCTCCAGGGATACGAAAATGCACTGTTGTGGTCCCCAAATCATACCTACTCCCACCTAACCCTTCCACTATAAATGCCCCCGAGCTCACACTTCAAAGGGGTTGGATTTTTGGCTCATTTGACATCTCTTGAGAGCTCTAAGAACTCATTAATGGCAGCCATGCTTTGAGGAAAAAGAAGCATAGGAGTGACTTCTTCCCAAGACTCATATATGACAACTATGACTCCAAAATACTTGGAACTGTTTGTGAATGAATGTCATGTCGAAGTTCTAAGCTTGTAACTTATTATTGTCAATAAAATATCTGCGAACTCCTTCAAAGTGGACGTAGGCCCCTCATAGGACCGAACCACTATAAATCTACTGTGTCATTTACTGCTTTTCTACACTTACTTTTCCCATGCGAAACATAATTCTTTAAGTAACGGAGAATCTTTAGGTGTCACGACATTTTTTGCCATCAAAATTTTAGTGCTTTCACCGAGAACATAGACTCACCTCTTTGTCGCACATTTCCATCTTGACTTTGACGCGACTTAGGTTTCTTCTATAACTTGTCATTGAGTCTTCTTACGATGATTAAGCGAACAAAGAATCAGATGCTCGGTCCCTCTGCCGCAACTGATCCCGGTACTTCTGGCTACCTCAATCGGTATAAGGCCCGACTGAAACGAAATTTCTTCCTCCTGTGGATCCCGAAGCCCCTGTAACTCAAGCATAGATTTACGTGCTTAATAAGAAGTATGAAAACATGGCTCTTGAGCTTAATGAGGCGTTGAAGAACAACATCGACCTTATGCGTAAACTCCAAGATAGTCAACACAGCGTCGCACAACTCCAGCTTGCTCAGAACAATGCCCGAGTGAGGCGCAATGTCTCAGAAACCTCTTCCTCTGAGTCCTAGGGCCCACATCAAAGAAGGAGGCTCAGCCTCAACAATAACGTCGTTGTCAACTCTAATGCTCATACTAACGGCAACGACAACAGAAATGGAAACGGTGATAGAACCACCGTCACCTACAATGGGGGAACTCATCGCTGTGATCGCTCTCGGTTGGTTATCAACGATGAACCGGGTCCGAGTAACCAACCCCCTCCTCGACCGAACCCAACTATCGTCGCTCAGAACTTGGTGCCCACGCTTTTGGCAGCCCAGCAGATCTAAGTCCCTCCGAATCAGAATGAATATCAGCCCGCTCAACCTCATTAGCCGTACCAGAACTAAGCAATCGATGTCGACGACATGGAAGAGGATGAGCCTAATATGCAACATAGAAGACGTCCATGGAATAGGACTCCCGAAGTTCGCCGAAACCAATGGGTTCCGTCGGAGGATGTCCAACTAGTATATCTCCCTGATATGGTCCGAAGGATCATGAGAGATATGCGAAGGAATGCCAACGACTCATGGGAAACCCACTTGAGGCGTAATCCCTTCACTAGGGCTGTGCATGAAGCCTGGTGGCCCTGACATTTCAACATGCTACAGAGGGTACCCTATAAGGGAACGATTAACCCTTGTGCTTTTTTAAACCGCTATGAGTGGCAGATGGACTCCAGTCGCACCACCAACACATTCAAGTGGGAATGCTTCCCAGTTTTCTTAGCAGGTACCGCTTGCTTTGATTCTCTGGCCTTCCACTCCAATCTATCAACACCTTCGGCCAGCTAGCCACGAAGCTAGTTAGACAATTCAGGATGCACGTCCTGACTCCAAATAATGCCCTCACCATGTCCAACCTTTACCAGGGTGCTGCAAAATCTGTTAAGAGCTACCTCGAGCGATTCAATACTTCCCTCGCTAAGGTTGACGACTCGGAACCCCGCACCGTCCTTTTCCATCTTGCAAAAGGTGTCCTCCCTACTCCGAATTTGGAGCCTGGATAAACAAAAAGCAAACTAATACCTTAGAAGCTTTCTACGAGAAGGTCGGACAATTCCTGTGCTAAGAAGAAGTAAGGCACAATCGAGCTTATCAGGGTAGCCATTCCAACAATCCACACGCTGGCACCGTCGACGATAGTGTCAAAAGAAAGCAGGTCGGGGAACCCTCCGACGAGGGTAAAGGAATGACCCCCTACAAGCCAAAGTCGAACAGTGGCAAACCTGGCGGTCGTAACAACAATCAAGCTCCAGCAGATCCTAAGAACCATGACCGCTATCATAAATACAGGAACTACACCCTGTTGAATCGAGATATGGAGACGATCTACTTGGAGATCTTTAATACTCTCCAATAGAAGAAGCCCAATGTTCGGGAATCCACTGACCGCGAGAAAAACTCCGGCAAGTATTGCAGGTTCTACGATATGTATGGACATAATACTAATGATTGTTTCCAACTCAAGGATGCAATTAAAAAACTCATCCATGAGAAACGTCTGGAACAATGTGGAATAGTATGTTTCGGATCCCGCTCCTCCCGAAGAAGCCACGGGCCCTCCGACGCTTGCACTTTCAGCACCTGCTAATGCGGCCCTAGGGCCGTCCAATCAAAAGTCACGTGGCATCGTGATCAATACTATCTGTAGCGAACCTCACCCCATATATGACAGCTTCCATAAGATGGATGAGTATGCCAATTCTATAAAGCATGTCACTTACGAAGCTTGCTCTACTCTGGATGAATCCGTCCTCACCAAGCTCTAGAAAACAATGTGGGATAATATCGTCTTCCGCAAGAGAGAATCTATAGGAATAGAGATTGCGACCATAGACGCCCTCGTCATCTCTGCCCAGATTGGCCAAGCTTTTGTCCGAAGGATTCTTATCGACTTAGGAAGCTTGGTCAACATCATATTCAAGGAGACCTACGATCAAATGAAACTTGAGGCCAAAGACTTGAAGCCCTACCACTCCACAGCTTCAAGGGATCATCCAATCAGCCAGTGGGCGTAGTTGACTTCCCTGTAGAACTTAAGGAAGGGGATCGGAGTCGGGTCTGAATCCTCACCTTTGTGGTCAGCGACGTCATCTCTCCATATAACTCTTCTTTGGGAATCCTTTCCTTGCAGAGTTTCGAGTCTGCATGTCACCTTGGTCCCTCCGGATGAAGTTTCCAACGGAAAATGGGAACGACACACTTAAAGGCGACCAAGCAACAACAAGAGATTGCTACATCATAAAGTGGAGGAACGCGCGCAATAAGGACAAAGGCAAGGTTATGCATCTACATTCTTATGCCAAGAACATCTCTGCATAGTAATCAAAGGCGTTTGAGTCCTGGGTCAGGCGCTTGTCGTCTTTCTAACGATCTCGATCCAAGGGAGGACGAAAAGCCTGACTTCGAGAGGGCTACCCTTGTAGAACTAATGGTGGATGTTCTGATCAACCCCGACGACCCAACAAAGGTCTTGAAAGTTAGATTGCAACTCCACCCCGCAATAAAGGAAGAGATCGTGGAGTTTCTAAAGGCCAACCTTGATGTGTTCGCTTGGACCCACTCCGACATGTGTGACATCGATCCCAGAATCGCTTGTCACAGGCTTGCTATCAATACCTTGCAACTTCCGATCAAACAGAGGCGCCAAATCTTAGGAATCGAAAGATCGACTGCACTTAAGGAGAAGGTGGATCGGTTACACAATAACGTCTTTATCCAAGAAGCCTTCTACCCTAAATGGATCTCCAACCCCACACTGGTCAAGAAAGAAAACGACAAGTGGTGAACGTGTGTCGACTTTTCCGACTTGAACAGGGCATAAACTAAAGGAAGCTTCCCACTCCCAAAGATCTACCAGCTTGTTGATTTAACCGCCGGCTACCAGCTCTTGCCCTTCATGGATGCCTACTCAGGCTACAATCAGATTCTTATGTATCTTCCGGACCAGGATTATACTTCTTTAATAACTGACCTTGGGCTCTATTGCTATCTCGTAATGCCCTTCAGTCTAAAGAACGCTGGAACCACCTATCAATGACTGGTCAACCACATGGGAGATCCATGGTGGCATACGTGGATGATATGCTCATGAAAACAAGGGTATCGAACGACCACATCCGTGACCTCTCTGAAATGTTCGGTGTCCTCCGCCAATACAGCATGAAACTCAATCCCTTAAAATGCTCTTTTGGTGTTGCGTCGGGAAAATTTATGGGTTTCATTGTCAATTCATGGGGCATCAAAGCCAACCCAGATAAGATTAAATCTATCCGGGATATCCAGGCCCCTCGGAGCATCAAGGATGTTCAAAGTTTAAATGGGAAGGTCGCCACCCTAAGTCGATTCATCTCTAAAGCTACTGATAAGTGCATTCCCTTTTTCGACTTGCTCAGGAAGGGGAAGCGCAACTTCTCATGGACACCGAAGTGTGTCTCCACATTCCGGGACCTTCTGAATCACTTAGAGTGACCACCTGGCTATCTTGTCCAAACCCATGGATCACGAGGACTTATACGTATATTTGGTTGTTTCTATGTAGGCAATTAGCTCGGCGCTCGTCTACATTGAAGACCGTGTCCAACGACCGTTTACTACACCAGCAAGAGATTAACGGGGACAGAAAAGAACTACCCAAATCTTAAAAAACTGGCCTACTACTTGTTGATCTCTTCCCAGAAGCTACGACCCTACTTTCAGTCCCATCCAATCAAAGTCCTCACTGACCAGCCGCTACGACAGGTCCTACAAGGACTTGAGGCATCTGGACGACTTCTGAAATGGGATATAGTACTGAGCCAATTCGAGATCACATTCATTCCCCGTCGATCCATCCTCAGATAATCCCTCGTGGATCGTGGAGTTCACCGCTTCGGAAGATCCTCCCCTGGAAAACATTGAGACTCCGGACATTCAGTGGAAGTTGTTCGTAGATGGGTCCACTAACAACCAATGTTCCGGCGCTGGAGTCGTGCTCATTACTCCTGAGGAACTCCCGATATGCTATGCTTTGAAACTTGACTTTCCTTCTACCAACAACGATACTGAATACGAAGCCCTGATTGTTGGACTCAAAATTGCAACCGAAATTAATATCAAGGCTATCCAAATTTTCTCCGACTCACAGCTTATCGTACGCCAGGTACAGGGAGAGTATCAAGCCAAGGGGGCACGGGTCACTCCCTACCTTTCCCGGGTTCGCAAACTACTCAACAACTTCGACCACTACATCATCACGCATATCCCTCAAGGACAAAACGAGAAAGATGATTCATTAGCCAAACTGGCAAGCTCCGGGGATGCGCAGCTTATGGGACTCGCCCTCGTCAAAGTGCTCAACTCTCCGAGCGTCGATCAGATGTAAACTGATTTAGTATCAACGACAGAGACCAAGCCCAAGCCTTGGATGACACCTATCAAGAACTACCTACAACATGGAATTGTCCCTGAGCGTTACAAAGAAAGATGGGCACTCACTTGCAATCATCTCGCAACATCATCTTAGATGGAGTGCTCTACCGAAGAGGGTTCTCTGTTGCACTACTCTGGTGTGTAGCCCACAACGACGCCAACTGTAACACCCCACGTCCATTAATGTCACTCACAAAGGGAATGCATTAACTTCCATGGAGGTTTTAAGTGAATATAGAACAGTAAAATTACAACAAGACAGATATAAAATAGTACTTGGAAATTCAAAAACTTTATTTCATTGTAGCAGAAGTCAAAACATGTTTGATTACATCATAACACCATATTCAATGTCAAGTACAATATCTATCTTGATAAAACAAGTACATAATCCCATTACATGAATAGCCATTAAAAAGAAAGATAACAAGCTGGACTTTACTTCCCCAGTCCAAGCTTTCCAGTAGATAAGCGATTCAACTAGACTCCACTAGAACTTGGCCCAACCTGCGGACCTGAAGGGAGAAAAAGGATGGAAAAGAGGGGGTCAGACATAAAGTCTGGTGAATATGATAATTCTACAATACTATTACCAAAATAACTGGACTAAGGCATAAGCTGGAAAACAAGAAAATGTCTATGAAGAGCAGATTAAGGACATAGACAATCGCTAAAGGCAACGTTATAGGCGCTCCTAAATACTAAAGGATAAACACTATACTGCACCACACCAGTCACCCTAAAGATTCATCCCACTTAGCTTCACTAGAAACTTTCCCAATGGCTTTACGTACCCCTAGCTGACTACATAGGTGCCGCCTGCCCCTATCTCCACTAGGTGTACCCTACTTCCCATTATTCGATCGGCTCCCTAACTCGTAGATACCCGTGCTGGCCCCACAGTGGGGTGTATCACTCCCCTAAAGTGGCAACCTGATACAACGGACATGCACGGCTTATACCTACACGATGCAACAACGTCTTACCTACCAGCCCGGGTCCACACACGCATATGAAACCCGTTGGACTTGCGTTGCCACCGCTCCCTGTTTTGGCCTCTTATAGTCAAACCCAGTATGCGTGTCCCGTCCTCGACTTGGGTCGAGCCCACAAAGATACGTTTTGGGATACTGGTTGAAATGGGCCCCCACTATTTACCACAAGCATTCCACCTAAGCTTGTCCCCATTAGTCCATCCCACTTAACCCACTTAGTCATGTTCATTTACATGTGTGTTTGGTTAAGTCTAATCGTATTTCAAATGCCTCTAAAGGCAACCACCAGATTCCTCATGCCACCCAAGGCACCTACTTAACCCCCATGTCCCACCTTACATGATTATCTGGTTAAGTATTTCTTAGTTCATTAAGGCCATAACCTCATAAAGACCTCTCACATTAGACTGGCATTTATGGCAGCTGGATTTGCCGGGCGGGTCCGGGCAGTCTTACACCATAAAAGAGTCTAACCTCATGTCTTTACAACTGTTATGCTTTAGTTTGGGCCTAGGACCTCTCACATTGGGCCGACATTTGTGACTACTGGATTTGCCGGGCGGGTCCGGGCAGGTTTACATCACAAACGGGTCCAACCTCGTGTCCTAAGCATTGATTATTAATAATAATCCACTTTCCCCCAATTTTAATAATTCCCTACTTGAATTATTAATTACTTCCAATTTTTAACAATGTCCATAATTGACTCAATTATGGACATCCATTCATGGTATGCAAAATCTTACAAAATTGCACCCAATTTATTAATTCCTAATATTACCCCTACCCCACGTTTGAACGTTTATTCGCAAAATATATGTTAGACTCGAATAGCCTAACTCATAGCATAAAAGAGATTATCATAATAACAACATGTATATGTGACCAAATGAATCATAATAAGGGGTGAAACTTGCATATGTCCAACTTGCATAGATTATACATGTCATGGACCTAAAGGTGTCAACTTGTTCAAAATTCACCTAATATGATCTCAATCAATTTTCATAAACTTACATATGAACATGTGTGAATCAACATCATCTATTTTTTTAACAACATGGTTTTATATGGGTACACCTAACTCAATAGGCAAATTCCCATAATCAAGTTTTATTTAATTATAGTTTCAAGTTTATGGGTACACCTAACCTAATAGGCAAATTCCCATAAACAAGATCCATTTAAATTAAGAAAAAAAAACATAACTTTAAGCATGTTCCAACAACATCATGATTTTACAACATAATATAGCATGATTTATAACATGGCATAGTATGATAGTATAACATAGCTTGACATGATTCTCAACATAGCACGACATAGCATAAGAGAATTTACAACATAGCATGACATAGCATATATAATTTACATCATACGACAGCATAATAACATAATAAGAGATCCACAATATATAGAATTTACAATTACAAATCACATCACTTTCTTGTGATCCATTCATAACTGAGTCAAATTAGTTTGTAATAGTCTTGTGAGAATCATCATACTCACCAACAAAAGAAAAGAATTAGAGAAAGAGAGATCTTTTGATTTGATTTGTGTAGATTTAGTTGTAGATGATTAGGCTTCCTCTTCTTAGTTTGTGACGGCTATGCTGAACTCCATGGCAGCAGCATGACGGTAGCTTCTCTAATTTTACAAGTGATTTAGGTCTAGGGTCTACCCACTTATTTATAGATTTTAGAATTCATTTAGGCCATTAGATTTAACCTAGAAATAACCGCAGCCGTTCAGACAAGATGGGGTTTATCTTGTTGACTCAGCAATGAGTCAGAAGTGACTCAGCAAACACTCAGCATATTAATAAACTTCTATTCATGTCATAAATATATATATATTTTCTACAATGTACATATTAGATACATCCCCCTTTACTTATTATTGTTTTTATATACATATTAGATACATCCCCTCTCTTACACACTTATTAATATTTTTATATTCATATTAGATACATCCCCTCTCTTACATACTTATTAATATTTTTATATTCATAATAGATACATCCCCTCTCTTACATACTTATTAATATTTTTATATTCATATTAGATACATCCCCTCTTCTACACACTTATTATTATTTTAGCAACTTTAGTGTTAATAGAAAATTCGGGGTGTTACATTCTCCCCTCCTTTTAGGATTTCGTCCCCGAAATCTTCAAGTCTGGAAGAATGTATATCCTACCATCCAAACGTCCATCTACTCATCCATCATACACAGGCATCCATTGTCCTTAAAAGACTTCTAATGCTTTATGATCATATGCAAGTGTGTGTACATTTCCTTACCTAATGCGAAATCAGGCGGTCTACTGATTCAGTTGACCCCCTTATTGCAAATTATGTAAGTGTCATGAATCCATTATGTATGCAAAAGATCCTAATTGCTTACATACTACTTCTATATGCGTGCACACCCATTCAACCGAATGCAGCATCCATATGATGGTACAACCATTATACATCCATTATACTAAATACATCCATATATATGCAATATGCAATATGAAGTGACTGAGCCGATCTAGTGCCTAAAGTGTGTGTATATATGCATCCACGAGCAACCACTAGCAAACACTTGCATCCATTTTGCATCCATCAGACATAACATGTCTCAAACACATGTTTCAACCATAGGATTATCCTAACTAAAGGTCAAAGATACTAATGAGAGGACATACTAAAGATAAGATAAGATAAGCTAAGCGATAAAGGAGAAATTAAAAGACATACCCTCAAAAAGAAAAGGGTACAACGAACGCATCTTCTCTTCTGTCTCCCAAGTTGCGTTGCTCTCATCATTTCCCCATTGCACTTTAACCAGTCTGACCTCTCGATTCCTCAACTTTTTGATCTCCGACCCAAGAATGCATGTAGGAGCTCGTCTAATTGTTGCATCACGCTCTATTTCCACCTCTTTAAGCAAGCTCGGCTCTACCACCTCCGCGGTCTTGTGCAAACACTTCCTCAAATGTGATACATGGAATACGTCGTGTACTCCACTAAGTTTCTCAGGCAACTCCACCCTATATGCCATCTTCCCAATCCTGTTTTTTTACAGGAAACGGCCCTACAAACCTTGGTGCTAATTTCCCCACGGACCCAAAGCGAACAACATTCTGTAACGGAGATACTTTGATAAAAACCATGTCCCCAATGTCAAACTCAAGATCTGTCCTCCTCTTATCAGCATACGATTTCTGCCTATCTTGTGCTGCTTTCATCCTCCTTCGAATCAACTCAATCTTCTCCGAGGTTTCCCTAACCATATCGGGCCTAAGTAGGATTTTATCGGTAGATTCCCACCAACATGTAGGCGAACGGCAAGGCCTTCCATAAAGAGCTTCGAAAGGTGCCATGCCAATACTAGACTGAAAGCTATTATTATATGCGAATTCTACTAACGGAAGGTGCTCTTCCCATGTACCCCCAAAGTCTAGGATACAAAGCCTTAAAAGATCCTCTAGAATGCGATTCACCCTCTCGGTCTGGCCGTCTGTCTGAGGATGATATGCGGTGCTCAAACATAGCTGAGTCCCTACCGCCTCTTGTAAACTCTTCCAAAATTCGCTAGTAAAGATGGGGTCACGGTCGCTTACTATACTAGAGGGAATACCGTGCAAACGAACTATCTCCTTAATGTATACAGAAGCCAACCACGGAGCAGTCCTCTTACTTTTCACGGGAATAAAATGGGCGCTTTTAGTAAGTCTATCTACTATAACCCAAATCCCCGTGTTACCCTTCCTTGATCTTGGTAATCCATCCACAAAATCCATTGAGATGCTTTCCCATTTCCATAGTGGAACTTCTAATGGGTGAAGCAACCCACCGAGTTTCTTTTGTTCTGCTTTAACTCGTTGGCACACCAAGCATCTAGCGACGTACTCGGCCACTTCCTTTTTCATACCGGCCCAAAAGAAAACCCGCTTCATATCTTTGTACATCTTATCCCCGCCGGGATGAATGGTCATTTTTGAGCGATGAGCATCATCAAGAATGGCCTTCCTTAAGTCTTTGTCTTGTGGTACACAAAGTCTATTATCCCTTCGTAACCAACCCTTATCGTCTAGGGTATACCTACGAAGATGGCTTGACGACTCCCCCCCTTTGAGCTTTTCTACTATCTCAACCAACTGTGGGTCGTCTCGCTGTGCCTCACCAACCCGTCCTAGAAGTGTAGGTCTAACCTCCAAGGATGCTAACAGACCGAGTACTAAGTCAACGGAGGGTATAAAGTCAAACATAGAGATGAATTCTAAGCTTTGTCGTTCAACAAACAACGGACTCAAGGACAACCTTTTCCTACTTAAGGCGTCTGCCACCACGTTACCCTTGCCCGGGGTATATGCTATTTCAAAATCGTAGGAGGCTAAGAATTCCATCCACCGTTGCTGCCTTAAATTCAAATCCTTCTGAGAGAATAAGTATTTTAATGATTTGTGGTCAGTGAACAGTTCGAATTTCTCACCAAGAAGATAGTGACGCCAAGACTTAAGCGCGAAAACAATTGCGGCTAGCTCTAAGTCATGCGTGGGGTAATTCTTTTCATGAACCCTTAACTGCCTTCCACCATAGGCTATTACTCTTCCCTCTTGCATGAGGACCGCGCCAAGTCCCGTCCCACAAGCATCAGTATAGATGGTAAACGGTTTATTCCCGTCTGGCAGCACTAAGACTGGGGCTGAAGTTAAGGCTCTCTTTAAACGTTGGAACGCATCATCGCAATCTTTGTCCCACGTAAAAACCAGGTTCTTCTTCGTTAACCGTGTTAATGGAGCTGATATTTTTGCGAAGTCTTTGATAAACTTCCTATAATAGCCAGCCAACCCCAAGAAACTTCTTACTTCGGTTGCATTTTTAGGGACCTTCCAATCTTGGATGGCCACCACCTTTGCGGGATCCACTGCTATCCCTTCTTTGGAAACCACGTGCCCTAAGAACCGTACTTCCTTCCTCCAGAAGTGACACTTAGAAAATTTTGCCTTAAGGTTATGCGCTCGAAGGGTTTCCAACACTTCCCTAAGATGTAGGGAGTGCTCTTCTTTATTCTTAGAAAAAACTAAGATGTCATCCACAAAGACTACCACGAATTTGTTAAGGTATTCCCTAAACACCCTACTCATCAAATCAACAAAATATGCAGGGGCGTTTGTCAAACCAAAGGGCATCACTAGCCATTCATAGAATCCGTCAGGAGTCCTAAAAGCAGTCTTATCTATACTATCCTCAGCCACTCTCAGTTGATGAAAGCCAGTGGCTAAGTCCAACTGCGAAAACACTGAGGCGCCAACTAACTGATCAAAGAGATCGTCAATCCTCGGCAGTGGGTGTCGGTTCTTTTTAGTAAGCTTGTTTAGTTCTCTATAGTCCATACAAAGTCTAAGAGACCCATCCGCCTTTGTGGCAAAAACTACTGGAGCACCCCACTCCGATATACTACGTCTTATGAACCCCTTCTCAAGCAACTCCTTTACTTGCTTATTGAGTTCCCTCCTTTCACGAGGAGCCATGTGGCGCACTGGCAAAGATACGGGTTTAGCATTATCCACAAGATAAATTCGAAAGTCTATCTCCCGCTTTGGAGGTAAGCCCTTCACCTCCTCAAACACATCCGGATATTCCCGGACCACTTCTACCGATCGCAGGTTCTCTACAGACGCGTCAAGCGATTCAAGATAACTTAGCATAACGGAATTTATGGGATTACAAAAGATGTCGAGAGCATTACCAAGGCGAGTCACAAGCCTAATTACTCTCCTTTCACAATCAAGAATGGCCCTATTTCTAGACAACCAATCCATTCCTAAAATTATCCCATAGCCCGTGAAGCCCAATACATAAGCATCACATCTAAATTCAACGCTAAGTATAGAGATTTTCAAATCCAAACATATCATGGTCAAATGAGTCGAACCCCCAATTGGATTTGAAACGACCAAGGGATCCTCTACTAAACTGGTGTTCAAGTGCAGTGATTCAACTAATGATGCAGAGATAAACGAATGAGATGCGCCAGAATCGAATAAGGTACGGACAGGATGATCAAACAGAAAAACTAAGCTTTCAACAGAAATTGTTCTACCTCTTTCTTGCAGCGGTGGGGCCGCAATAGCCTGAACTTGCCCCCTTGCCTGCCCTGGTGCCATAAGAGCCTGCACCTGTCCTCCCGAGGTAGACCCTGCCCTCTGCCCCTTCTTTGGACAGTCCTTCACTAAATGTCCCGCATCTCCACAATGAAAACAACCAGTCTTCTTTTTCTTTCTACAATCTTTGCTGAGATGGCCAGGCGTCCCACAATTGAAGCATTTCTTCTTCCCTTTGCCATTATTGTTTTTACCACCCTTCTTATTTTGCTGTTGGGGTTTCTTCTGATCCCCTTTCTTTTCAACTGCCTTATCCTCATGCATAAGTGCCATTTCTACTAGCTTTTCAAAGGTGGCTCCCATAGGGATGTGGGTCATAGCCAACCCTTGCAACGGTTCATTCAAGCCTCTAACGAACCTCAAAGCTTTCTTCTCTGGCGTGTTCACCAACTCCAAGCCAAACCTTGCTAACTGATTAAATTTATTGACATATTCCTTTACTGATGAGCTCCCTTGCTTTAGTGCCAGGAATTTTTCCATATTTAAGTTCTCCTCTGCCCTTGAAAGAAACTTTGCCTCAAACCTTCGTCTGAAATCCGCCCATGAATCAACTGGACGTTCCCCGTTAGTGACCTCCCACCAAAACGAGGCCTCTCCCTTCATTAACCAAGCAGCTAAACGGACTTTCCTCCCATCTTCCACTTCAAAGATATCCAACAATTCCTCAGTCTCCTTAAGCCAATCTCTGGCCTCCACAAACGTCTCAGTCCCTTGAAAAGTTTTTCCTCCCATAGCCTTGAATTCCTTGCACGTCTTTGCAAAAGTGTCAACACGAGAGGAGGAGGAGGAGGAGGAATGGGTGCAACTAGGGGTGGAGGAGTATCCGCTGGGCCTGCAGTGGTGGCCCTAGCCTCCAAGTATCTCCTAAACCACCCTGGAATCGTCACACCTTCTGGGAGATTAAGATCTTCAGCCATGCTGAAACGAAAAAGGAAAGATTCAAAATGGAGAATTCGAAAGATAAAGATAAGGATGTGGCTATTTGGGATTATGTTTTTCGTAAAAACTCTCTTTAAATAACATGTTTTTTTTTTTGAAAGCACTTCTTCCAAAAATACTTTAGAAAAAAAATATTTTTCTAAATTTTTTTTTTTTTATCTGTTCTGGTAACCTTATGCTCTGATACCACGTGTAACACCCCACGTCCATTAATGTCACTCACAAAGGGAATGCATTAACTTCCATGGAGGTTTTAAGTGAATATAGAACAGTAAAATTACAACAAGACAGATATAAAATAGTACTTGGAAATTCAAAAACTTTATTTCATTGTAGCAGAAGTCAAAACATGTTTGATTACATCATAACACCATATTCAATGTCAAGTACAATATCTATCTTGATAAAACAAGTACATAATCCCATTACATGAATAGCCATTAAAAAGAAAGATAACAAGCTGGACTTTACTTCCCCAGTCCAAGCTTTCCAGTAGATAAGCGATTCAACTAGACTCCACTAAAACTTGGCCCAACCTGCGGACCTGAAGGGAAAAAAAGGATGGAAAAGAGGGGGTCAGACATAAAGTCTGGTGAATATGATAATTCTACAATACTATTACCAAAATAACTGGACTAAGGCATAAGCTGGAAAACAAGAAAATGTCTATGAAGAGCAGATTAAGGACATAGACAATCGCTAAAGGCAACGTTATAGGCGCTCCTAAATACTAAAGGATAAACACTATACTGCACCACACCAGTCACCCTAAAGATTCATCCCACTTAGCTTCACTAGAAACTTTCCCAATGGCTTTACGTACCCCTAGCTGACTACATAGGTGCCGCCTGCCCCTATCTCCACTAGGTGTACCCTACTTCCCATTATTCGATCGGCTCCCTAACTCGTAGATACCCGTGCTGGCCCCACAGTGGGGTGTATCACTCCCCTAAAGTGGCAACCTGATACAACGGACATGCACGGCTTATACCTACACGATGCAACAACGTCTTACCTACCAGCCCGGGTCCACACACGCATATGAAACCCGTTGGACTTGCGTTGCCACCGCTCCCTGTTTTGGCCTCTTATAGTCAAACCCAGTATGCGTGTCCCGTCCTCGACTTGGGTCGAGCCCACAAAGATACGTTTTGGGATACTGGTTGAAATGGGCCCCCACTATTTACCACAAGCATTCCACCTAAGCTTGTCCCCATTAGTCCATCCCACTTAACCCACTTAGTCATGTTCATTTACATGTGTGTTTGGTTAAGTCTAATCGTATTTCAAATGCCTCTAAAGGCAACCACCAGATTCCTCATGCCACCCAAGGCACCTACTTAACCCCCATGTCCCACCTTACATGATTATCTGGTTAAGTATTTCTTAGTTCATTAAGGCCATAACCTCATAAAGACCTCTCACATTAGACTGGCATTTATGGCAGCTGGATTTGCCGGGCGGGTCCGGGCAGTCTTACACCATAAAAGAGTCTAACCTCGTGTCTTTACAACTATTATGCTTTAGTTTGGGCCTAGGACCTCTCACATTGGGCCGACATTTGTGACTACTGGATTTGCCGGGCGGGTCCGGGCAGGTTTACATCACAAACGGGTCCAACCTCGTGTCCTAAGCATTGATTATTAATAATAATCCACTTTCCCCCAATTTTAATAATTCCCTACTTGAATTATTAATTACTTCCAATTTTTAACAATGTCCATAATTGACTCAATTATGGACATCCATTCATGGTATGCAAAATCTTACAAAATTGCACCCAATTTATTAATTCCTAATATTACCCCTACCCCACGTTTGAACGTTTATTCGCAAAATATATGTTAGACTCGAATAGCCTAACTCATAGCATAAAAGAGATTATCATAATAACAACATGTATATGTGACCAAATGAATCATAATAAGGGGTGAAACTTGCATATGTCCAACTTGCATAGATTATACATGTCATGGACCTAAAGGTGTCAACTTGTTCAAAATTCACCTAATATGATCTCAATCAATTTTCATAAACTTACATATGAACATGTGTGAATCAACATCATCTATTTTTTTAACAACATGGTTTTATATGGGTACACCTAACTCAATAGGCAAATTCCCATAATCAAGTTTTATTTAATTATAGTTTCAAGTTTATGGGTACACCTAACCTAATAGGCAAATTCCCATAAACAAGATCCATTTAAATTAAGAAAAAAAAAACATAACTTTAAGCATGTTCCAACAACATCATGATTTTACAACATAATATAGCATGATTTATAACATGGCATAGTATGATAGTATAACATAGCTTGACATGATTCTCAACATAGCACGACATAGCATAAGAGAATTTACAACATAGCATGACATAGCATATATAATTTACATCATACGACAGCATAATAACATAATAAGAGATCCACAATATATAGAATTTACAATTACAAATCACATCACTTTCTTGTGATCCATTCATAACTGAGTCAAATTAGTTTGTAATAGTCTTGTGAGAATCATCATACTCACCAACAAAAGAAAAGAATTAGAGAAAGAGAGATCTTTTGATTTGATTTGTGTAGATTTAGTTGTAGATGATTAGGCTTCCTCTTCTTAGTTTGTGACGGCTATGCTGAACTCCATGGCAGCAGCATGACGGTAGCTTCTCTAATTTTACAAGTGATTTAGGTCTAGGGTCTACCCACTTATTTATAGATTTTAGAATTCATTTAGGCCATTAGATTTAACCTAGAAATAACCGCAGCCGTTCAGACAAGATGGGGTTTATCTTGTTGACTCAGCAATGAGTCAGAAGTGACTCAGCAAACACTCAGCATATTAATAAACTTCTATTCATGTCATAAATATATATATTTTCTACAATGTACATATTAGATACATCCCCCTTTACTTATTATTGTTTTTATATACATATTAGATACATCCCCTCTCTTACACACTTATTAATATTTTTATATTCATATTAGATACATCCCCTCTCTTACATACTTATTAATATTTTTATATTCATAATAGATACATCCCCTCTCTTACATACTTATTAATATTTTTATATTCATATTAGATACATCCCCTCTTCTACACACTTATTATTATTTTAGCAACTTTAGTGTTAATAGAAAATTCGGGGTGTTACACCAACCGCATGTTGGTGGACGTTCACGAAGGCGAGTGTGGTGACTACACCGGGGGGCAAACTCTAGTAAGGAAGATTATCAGATATGGTTATTTTGGCCTACACTCGATCAAGGCGCCACAGATTTTGCCCGCAAGTGTGATAGATGCAGAGATTCTCAAAAATTCTAAGGGCCCCTCCTACCGAGCTAACACATATGGTTAGTCCTTGGTCATTCTCCTTATGGGTAATAAACATTATTGGAGCCCTTCTAATGGCCAGAGACGGTGCGCGTTATGTTATTGTCACGGTTGACTACTTCACGAAGTGCACCGAGGCTGAGTCCCTCACAACAATCACTACCAAAAAAGTGATCAACTTTATTGTCCGCAATATAATCACTCGATATGGAGTCCCCAAAGCAATCATCTCTGACAATAGGACCCAGTTCGAGAGCGTTGAGTTCAAGACTTTCTACCGACTGCACAATATCAAAAAAAGGATTCTCTGCAGTGGCCCACCTTCAAGCCAATGGGCAAGTCGAGGATGTCAATAAAGTAATCAAATCTATCTTCAAGAAATATCTGGAAAAAGCCAGAGGCTTATGGGTAGATGAGGTCCCTCTGGGCCTATCAGACCACCCACAAGTCAGCGACTGACCATAATCCTTTTGCTCTCGCCTATGGATCCAAAGCCGACATTCCCATTGAGCTCAATCTTCAGTCTCATCGAGTCACGTACTACGACCCAAAGACCAACCAGGATCTCATTTGGAATCACTCGACCTGCTCGAAGAAAAAAGAGACGAAGCCAAACTTAGAGTTGCCACCCTGCGCCAACGAGTAGCCTAACACTTCAATTCTAATGTCTTCCTCAAGGACCACAACATCGACGATCTCCTACTGAAACGGGTCTTTCCCACACCGACTGGTTTCAAGTCTCATTGGGAAGGTCTGTACGTCATACAACGGAGGCTCGGAGATGGAACCTTCAAGCTAGCGACCGTTGATGGAGCCGAACTCCCGAGGGCATGGAACAGTGAACATATTCGTTGCTACTTCACATAACTTAGTGTACATATTTTCCTCTTTCCAACAATGTTTTGTTTTCTTTAAATTCAAGGCATTATAAAGGTTGTTACTGCCAAAGTAATTAGTAAAGATGGTGTTCAGTTCTCTGTTCTCTTAATGTGTTTACCTTCTGCACAGTATGTTTGATAAATCATCATAACTAACTTGCACACACGAACACACAATACCGGATCAGCACCCCGAGCACGGGAGCCGGTACCACCACTCGAGTCTCGAATCAACGACGAGACCGATTATAAATAACACCACTCGAGTCTCGAATCAACGACGAGACCGAGTATAAATAACCCCACTCGAATCTTGAATCAACGACAAGACCGAGTATAAATAATTTTACTCGAATCTAGAACCAATGACAAGACAGAGTATAAATCGTCCTGTTCCCAAGTCTCTGGACTTGGGGTAGTCCATCAGCCAAGTAAGTGTGACATCGACCACTCCCACAGCTCCGTCCGACCCACAGGGTCTGGGTCCGAGCACCATTTGGCGAATCGACGACGCCCTCGAACACTAATCCAAACAAAACAACGGAGAGTCTAAAGGACGAATACACGATGTCCATGCCATCTCACGATTTAGGATCGGCGACCTCCGAGAGGTCCCAAGAGAGAGGGCACCAAACCTGAACTCTGCACGACTTGGAACTTCTAACCAAAGGAAATCCCGAGAGCGGAGCCAACATATAACCTTCGCACGATTGGGGCATCCCCAGTACGGAACCCCCCGATCATGTTTTCTTAAGTGTAACAACAAATATGCTTGTGCAAGTACATGAAACTGGAAAACATAGGATGAACATTTGAACACTCAACATAAAATGCGATGTAATAAAACTTAACCAACACTTTCATTCACATACCAAAAGCAAACTGCATATCTAAATATCTTTCTTTCTAACAACATGGTGTACATGAAAAGCACACCATATCTCCAAAAGCGAGGGTCGTACTCGCATATACTATCGGCCTATATAACCAAAATATCTATTATTACTATAACGATCACTGATACATCTCATCCTTCTTCTTTCTTTTCTTTTTCTGGACAGATTCAGCACTAGGCGGGTCATTGCTAGCCTTGGTCCTCTTCCTTCCAGAGCCGCTTCCACTTCTCCCTCCTCTTCCCTTCACATAGGTGATGGACTCATGAGACACCGATGTATGCCTTCCACCACTCGTAATCACTGTGATTTCCCCAAGAGGGACAACTTGCAACGGTCGAGGAAAGATATCGGTAGCAAGGGCCAGCACGGCCTCAGCACCTCCCTGGGCCTTTGTAGCCTCCAAATTCGCTTTCTTCTTGGAATACCATGCAACCTTCCGGTCAGCTAGCTTTTAGGCTTTGAGTTGCGCCTCCGCATCTGCTTTAAGGTTTTTGAATGCCTCCTCGCCTCTCTTGTTGGCATCCTCAGCAGCCTTCTTCTTCCTGGCCTCCTCGTCAGCCCTTTCCTTCTCGGCCTCGTCAGCATCTTTCCTTCTCGCTATCTCAGTGTGGCCCTCCCCTCGGCATCTTCCTAACCTTCGCTTGAGCCTCATATAAGGTCGCCTCATCGGCCTTCCTTTTCTATTCATGCTCCTCGAATTTTGCCACCATATGGGACTTCTAAGCCTCCACCATGTCATGCATTGTTGGCACACTTGCATCCACCGGGCCCATCACATGAATACTTTTGCCATCCATTGCCTCTCCTTCCTCAAGAAGATCCTTGTAAACACTAGTTGCCAAATCCACATCCGAGAATATATCCATTTTCCTCCTCCCTCTCCAAACGGTATTCCCTGTAGTCCCAATCTAGACTCAGACATTTGGGAAAGCATGGGGGAAAAGCCCGTTGTCGTCTCCGCTCCAAAGGGGGCTGCACAACAAAGAAGAAGGCTACTTAGCCTCTTTTAACTCAGTGCTTATATCATTTTCAAGAGATCGCAATAATGAGACTTTACCTCTAGAAATTAATGGCACAGGAGTAATAGGCAGAGTGCTCGTCGTTGTGGTAAGAGAGGAACCCGACAATCCCAACTCCGGGAAATCGGGATGGTACTCAGTCGTAGTAACTTGTGGCCGATAAGAACTCACCTCTGCAAACTCGGGAGTGACAATCACACTCTTTGTAGGCACAAAGTTCCCTTTCTTAGCAGCAAGCTCCGCCTTCCTCGCCTCTCGACATCCTCTTGCAACAATCTCCTCCCTTCCTCCAGCACCTTGCGTGAAAAGTCGGTGTGTGACTTAAGTAGGATCTTTATATGGATATAGCAGAATGGTTTATAACAAGCTAACTTGTAAGCTACTATAGTTATGCAAATAAATCTAAGCAATATAGATATTTCACAAATAATAAAATGCAGTAAGTAAAGACACCAGGAATTTTATACTGGTTCGGACTTCCTGTCCTACGTCCAGCCCCGAAGCTACTCTTCGGAATTCACTAACACATCCTCTCTTAATCGGGAGGAATAGGTCACAATACACCCGGGCACCAACAAGGATGTCCCCGCCTGAGCACCCATACAGTTTTGCATGAATTTCGAAAGAGTTTTGACTTCTGAATGTGTTCTTGTATCAACACTAAATAGCCAACGACAAAGTACACCCTTCCTATAATATTATCCTCAAGTATTTGATGTGTATGTGAAGAATGAAGGAAGTATGTTGCTTGTTGAATCAAGAGATATGAAATAACTTCAAAGATTCAACAATTAACTTGAATTTTAGAGAGCTTTTAGAATGCGATGAGTATAGATATGTAAATCAAAAATTAGAATAGAATAAGTGAGAGTCGGTGATTTGAAAATCATGTTTGAAGTGTATTTATAATTGTAGAAGAGTAGTAATCTTTCACGAAGAGTTTCAACAAATAATTGCATCCATTTATGTTCATAAATGAAGAGGAATCTCTTCATGAAAGAAAGCAACTCTTCACAAAAATGATTGTTATTTCCTGATCAGTCGTCTGGTAGGAAATCATTAGTCGACTGGTCAACTGAGAAAATCGTATGTATGTATATATATATATATATATGAAAAGAAACTAGCCGTTACTGGACTCTGGATCCCTGACCGGTCGACTGGTCAGTTTTCTACCGGTCGACTGATTAGGTGAAACCAGTCCAGTAATGCTATTTTCTAACCATATATTCACATATATATATATATATATATATTTATATTTTTATATGTATGTATATATGTATGTATGTATGTATAAATACGTCCATTTGTGTTATACTATGAGGATAGACTTTAAAATATTTCTAACACACCTAGATAATCATATATACATGAACTTCGCTCTTCGATACGATCTTCATTAATCTCCATTTTGTTGTCATGAATAGAAAATATCATGAATCAACATTCTCCCCCTTTTTCGATTGATGACAACATCTCACATTCTGTTGAAATATTGAATTGCTCCCCCCGAATATATGCTTGTATATACATTTAGCTCCACCTGAATTTCTGCAACATTTTGTTAGTTCATAATATAACATGTACTTACCGTGCGATTTCCTGTAACATAATGTTAGCATATAGCATACAGATATTTGATATATATATATAAGCATATAACAAAAAATGTTAGCATGTAGCATACATATATTTGATATATAAGCATATAACCAATTAAATTGAATACGATCTACGATCATATAATCAATATATTGATACACTACTATAAGACCCTGAATTTTTGACAACGTTAAAGAGGATAAATTAAATAATAATTAATTTACTATTCAGAAATAGAGTAAACGGACTTCACCATTGCGTCCGTCTCGAAATTCTAGTCAAGATAGACATCTGGTTTGCGTAAAACAGACACCGTATGAAGAAGTTATAAGGTTTTTAAGTTTGTATATGCGTAGAAAAATTATATATATACGCATGAGTCAGAATTTTATCTATAACAGATCGAATTTGAAAATTTCGTTAGAGGAAAAATTCCCGCTCTAGGGGGTCGACCCCCCTAGAGGGGTGTCGACCTAGGGGTGACCCCATAGAGGGGTGTCGACTTAGGGGTCGACCCCCCTTAAGGGGTGTCGACCTATGGGTCGACCCACCCACAGGGGTGTCGACACCCCTGGCTGACATGGCACTCAGTTTTAGGGGGTCTAACAACTATATATATGTGTCCTATTCTCCTATTTTCTTCATTGGAAATCATGGAGGCCATATGCTGCCGGGATGCGAACTGAGACAAAACCGTTTTCTGCAATAATATTCTACTTTGCAAATCAAATTCAGAAATTCAAGATCTGTTCTTTCTCTATTCTCTAAACCTAATGCTGTGAGTTTCTAGTTGCTTTTTGGTTTAAATGGATAAAAGTAAATTGTGAAAGACTATGAGTGGATATGATGTAAACTATGAATCTATGCTATTGTTAAACCCTATGCTATGTCATGATAGATCTACTTCTCTAGATCTAATGCAATTGTGTTTATTCTATTATGTTGCCTATGTGGATCTTGACTTGTAACTATATTGTGGTGAATGTAAATCTATTAAATTAGATAGTTGTAACATTGGTTAGACCTAGTTCTTTATGTAAATCACCTTTCACCTGTCATATTGTGGTCAATTTAGATATGTTGTAAACTTGACATGTGAATTCATCTTTAGATCTAAACATGTTACTATGTCACCTTAATTATGCTAGATCTAAATAGTTGGACATCTGAATGATTAATTTAGATCTCATTATGCCTTCTTTGACATCATAGTAATTGCCACAAGTCATCAGTTTTATGCTTATATGTCCACCCTATCACCATGCTAGTTTATGTTTATGCCAAGTTATGTTGAAACTATCACCTTTGTCATATTCCCTTTTCATTGTTATAGCTAGGCTACTTTATAGCCTAGATGCTGCCAAAATACGTGCTAATACGTTAGTTAGGAAACGGGGGAAAGGGATTAGAATTGGCATAATTTATATAATATTTATATAATTCAAATAGGGAAAAAGAGAAATAATCTCCTATAATGACATAGGTAGATTTGGATAAAAATGGAATGTCTAGTAATTACAATTAAGAATTGTAATTGCACTTATGACACGAGGTTTGGTTGCATTAGTGGTGGAAGTATGCCCGGACCCGACCAGCATATCCAGCAGCCACTAATGTTGAACCTAATGTGAGAGGTCTAAGTGCGCAAATACGAATTGAGCTAAGACACAAGGTTAGACCCAACTGTGGAATTAGACTGTCCGGACCCGACCGGCATATCCAGCATCCATAAGTTGTAGGCCTAATGTGGGAGGTCTAGCCCATTATAACCATAATTGGACATGGTAATGAATTGGACTACTTAACCTAATTTAATCCATAAGGATTGTATGATTATGAACTTAAGTTAGGGTTAATTAAAATTGGAGGGATGCTGGGTGGGTTAAATAAATTTAGAGGGGGTGGGTAATATTTATATATATACCCACGAAATTAACCCAATAAGGTTATGTTATTAAAGACACATAGTGGTATACATATCCGGTGAAAAATATAATAAAGTTATGTAATTAAAGACACCCTTTAGGGTAAGCATAACTGGTATAGGATTATGTAATTAAAGACACCTAGGGGTATACATAGTCAGTGAAAAACCTAGTGGGGATACAAGACAAAGGGGAGAGCTTGTATCATGTTGTGTGGGACCCATTTCAGTCAGTAACCTGGAGTAGGTATCAAATAAAGTACTCCGTACTAGGCAGAGATGGGGCACGCTTACTAACTGATTATAAGAGATCTAAATGAGAAGAACGGTGTGGGCAGCGCAAACCGACCGGGCCATGTGCGTGCATGAGCCGGGCAGAAGGGGATAAGACGACCATGACACCAGTAGATATGGTTGTGCACATCTTAGGGAATGAAGGGTTGTCACTTTAGGAAGTGATACCTCCTACCGTGGGGCCAGCACAGGGTATCTACGGAGTAGGGAGCCGATCGATTAGCGTAGTACTTAGGATACATTTGGATGTATGCCTAAGCCTACCATCTTAAAATGGAAGGGATCATCTCATTTTAGTTACGTTAGTAATATTGCAGAATAATCATTAGTGAAGCATACACACCTTACCCTGTCCGCCTTGTCACACCTGCCATTTATGTAGTGATTTCCCTTATCCACTTTATATGCCTATCATGTTACTTTTATTTATTTACTGGCTAAAAGTAACTACTCGCCAGACTTTATGTCTGACCCCTTTGTTTCTCCTTCTTTCTTCTATTCCCCCCCCCAAGGTTCTCAAGGAGGAAACACTCAAGCTTAGTCAGGACTAAGATATCATCTTGCTAGGAGCTTCTTTCTAAGTTTGGCTCAAGTTCTTATCTCTACTATGGCTTGGTTCTTTTTCTTGGGGAATTATGTTTTCTTTTTAGTATTTATGTACTCTGATAGTACAAGACAGAAGTTATGTTATTGTAATGGTTTTTGAGACTTATGGTATTTTGGACCACGATGTTATGCTTTTATGTTGAAATAAAAATTTGAATTTCCGCTGCTATCTTATTATTATCTATCTTCTAATTATTCTATGTCTGTTTAACTATAACGCTTCACGGAACTTAATGCATTCCCTTAGTGAATGACATTAACAGACGCGGAGTGTCACACTTGGTATCAGAGCTGAAGGTTACCAGATTAGATGAAAATTTTTGTTAATTATTTTCAAAAGGGTTTTTAAAAGAAAGTATTTTCAAAAAGAAAAGTCTGTTTTGAAAATATTCCCCAAGAAGCCATATGTAATGTCCTTCGGTCCTTTATCTAAATTTCTTCCCTTTTCCTTTTTCAGCACGTATGGGGAACAAAACATTCGTAATATCCCAGAGAGCTTCACAATTCCCAGATGGTTCCGTAGGTATTTGAAGGCCACAATGCCTGCCGAAGGCCAAAGGGACGTTCCTCCCCCAGCTGCACCAGTCATTCCTCCTCCTCCCCCTCCAAGAGCAGATAACTTCGCCAAGATCTGCAAGGACTTCCGTGCTATGGGAGGGAAGCCATTCTATGGGAACGAGACATTCGTAGAAGCTAGGAACTGGCTTAAGGAGACCGAGGACTTGTTCGTAATCTTTGAAGTAGAGGATAGAAGGAAAGTTCAGTTAGCCGCTTGGCTACTAAAAGACGAAGCCTCATTTTGGTGGGAAGTCACCCAAGCTGGACGTCCGGTGGAAACTTGGGAAGACTTTAGATAGAGGTTCGAAATGAAATTTCTTTCCCAAGCTGAGAGAAGCATGCAGATGGAAAGGTTCTTAGCACTCAAACAAGGAAACTTTACGGTGAAAGAATATGTGAACAAGTTTAACCAGCTGGCAAGGTTCGGGTTAGAGTTGGTGGACACGCCGCACAAAAGGGCTTTGCGATTTGCTAAAGGGCTGAATGAGCCTCTGCATGGGTTAGCTATGTCCTATATTCCAATGGGGGCCACTTTTGAAAAGCTTGTTGATATGGACCTAATGCATGAAGAGGACAAGGAAGAAAAGAAGGAAGCAAAAGCCGAGGGGACATCACCGAATAGGAAGGTGTAGCCCAAGAAAGGGCAACAACAACAACAAAAGAAAGGAGGGAAGGATGGCAAAGAAAGGGATAAGAGAAAATGTCACAATTTTGGAAAGGAGGGTCACTTGATCAAAAACTATAATAGAAGGAAGGGCAATTGCTTTAATTGCGGAGAGGTCGGATACTTCTCTAAAGAGTGCCCGAAGAAACAGGGATCACAGGGTCAAGCTTAGAGGGCAGGAACTTTTGGAGAGTAAGTGCATGCTCTCGCGATAAGTGCTCCTGACAGAGGTAAAAAAAATCTGTAGAAAGTTTAATTTCTCTTTCAAACCATCCAGTTATAACACTTTTTGATTCTGGCGCTTCACACTCGTTTATATCTAGTTCTGTGGTTGAATCTCTGCACTTAATTACTAGTAGGGTAGTAGATCCTGTAGTTGTTTCAAACCCCATTGGTGGTTCGGCTCATTAATCGATGATTTGTCGGGGTTTGAAAATATCCGTGTTAGGCGTCGAGTTTGAATGCGATGCGTATATGCTCGGGTTTATGGGCTATGGGTTGATTCTAGGAATGGATTGGCTTACCACGTATGGGGTCGTTCTAGATTGTGAGAGGAGGGTTGTTAGGCTACTAACTTGTCATAGGAGGACCCTCAAAGTTTCTTGTGACCCCCAAGGTTCTGTTATGCTTAGCTTCTTAGTGTCTCTAGATGCATCCATAGATGATCTGCAATATGTTCTAGTGGTTCGAGATTATTCCGATGTTTTTGGTGAGGTACAGGGTTACCGAGGCGCGAGATCAACTTCCGCATATATCTGGTAGACAATGCAAAGCCAGTTGCATTACCAGTGCGCCATATGGCTCCAAGGGAAAGGGGGAGCTGAGTAAACAAGTGGGGGGGGGGGCTACTTGAGAAAGGGTTTATCAGACGAAGCATATCTGAATGGGGTGCTCTAGTAGTATTCACAACTAAGGCGGATGGTTTGCTTCATTTGTGTGTTGACTATAGAGAGTTGAATAAGCTCACCAAGAAGAATAGGCACCCGCTTCCGAGGATTGATGATTTATTTGATCAGCTTGTTGGTGCCTCGGTATTTTCTCAGTTGGACTTGGCTACGGGGTTCCATCAGTTGAGGGTGGCCGAGGACAGCATAAATAAGACTGCTTTCAGAACTCCGGATGGTTTCTTTAAATGACTAGTTATGCCTTTTGGGTTGACAAATGCACCCGCCTATTTTGTTGATTTGATGAGTAGGGTGTTTGGGAGTTCCTAAATAAATTTTTCGTAGTCTTTGTTGATAATATTTTGATCTTCTCCAAGAGTGAAGAAGAGCATGCCCAGCATTTGGGAGAAGTTTTGAAAACTCTCCGTGACCATCAGCCAAGGGCAAAGTTCTCCAAATGCCACTTTTGGAGAAAGGAGGTGAGATTCTTAGGGCATGTAGTCTCCAAAGAAGGGATAGCTGTAGATCCCGCGAAGGTGGTTGCAGTGCAAGATTGGCAGATTCCTAAAAATGCAACCGAGGTAAGAAGCTTTCTGGGGTTGGCAGGTTACTATAGGAACTTCATTAAGGACTTCGCAAAGATATCAGCCCCTCTCACCAGGCTGACAAAGAAGAATTTGGCTTTTTCATGGGATATAGATTGTGATGTTGTTTTCCAATGACTGATGAGGGCTATGACAACAGCCCCAGCCTTGACCTTGCCTGATGGAAGTAAAGTGTTTACTGTTTACACCGATGCGTGCAGTACAGGGCTTGGTGCGGTTCTAATGCAAGAAGGGAAAGTAGTATGTTATGGGGATAGGCAGTTGAGAGTTCATGAAAAGAACTAGCCCACCCATGATCTAGAGCTAGCTGCAATAATATTCGCGTTGAAGATGTTGCGTCATTATTTACTTGGAGAAAGGTTCGAGTTATACACTAATCATAAATCTCTCAAGTATCTATTCTCGCAGAAGGATCTTAACTTAAGGAAACAACAGTGGATGGAGTTCTTAGCTTCTTATGATTTCGAGATTGTTTATACCCCTGGCAAGGGTAATGTGGTGGCAGACGCACTAAGTAGGCAGAGGATGGCCCTGAGTCCTCTGTTTGTGGAAAGAAAGAGCTTGGAGTTCATATCAGCTTTTGATTTTAGACCCTCCATCGAGATTTTGCCTGATTTGTTTGCATCCTTGGAAATACGACCAACTCTTATGGACCAGATAGGAGCTTCGCAACAAGTTGACCCACAGATTTTAGACATTATTGAAAAGCTCGGAAGTGGGGAGACTTCTAGTCACCTCAGTAGATATGCCATAGAAGAAAAGGGGTGGTTGCGACGAGATGGAAGGCTTAGTGTCCCTCAAACTGGAAGCTTGGTAAAGGCAGTTCTAGAAGAAGCCCACCATTCTAAAATGACCATTCATCCAGGCGGTGACAAGATGTACAGAGACATGAGCAGGGTTTTCTTTTGGGATGGGATAAAGAAAGATGTAGCCGAATTTGTTTCTCATTGTTTAGTTTGCCAGCAAGTCAAGGCTGAGCAAAAGAAGCCCGATGGTTTACTTCATCCTTTGGTGGTTCCTTAGTGGAAATGGGAGAGCGTCTCTATGGATTTCGTAGATGGGTTGCCTAGATCGAAGAAAGGCAATACCAGTATTTGGGTGGTAGTGGATAGACTCACTAAGAGCACTCACTTTATTCCAGCTATGAGTAAGAGGATGGCATCATGATTGGCAACAATTTATGTTCGTGAGATAGTTCGTCTCCATTGAGTACCTTCCAGCATAGTAAGCGATCGTGACCCCATCTTTACTAGCGAATTTTGGAGGAGTTTGCCAGAAGCATTAGGTACACAGTTGGGTTTGAGCACCGCTTATCATCCTCAGACCGATGGGCATACATGGAGGGCGAACATAATTCTAGAAGATCTTTTGAGATTGTGTATCCTAGACTTTGGAGGGACTTGGGAAGAGCATCTTCCTTTAGTAGAGTTTGCCTATAATAATAGTTATCAAGCTAGCATCGGCATGGAACCCTTCGAAACATTATACGGACGACCCTGTAGATCACCAACTTGTTGGTGGGAATCTACAGAAAGATTATTACTTGGACCAGATATGGTTAGAGAAACGTCCGAGAAGATTGACCTTATTCGACGGCGGATGAAGACAACTCAAGATAGGCAGATGATCTATGCAAACAAGAGAAGAACTACCATCGAATTTGAAGTGGGAGACTTAGTTTTTATCAAAGTATCACCTCTGAGGAATGTGGTTCGCTTCGGATCAGTAGGGAAGCTGGCACCTAGGTTTGTGGGACCATTTCCCATAACCGAGAGGATTGGCCAAATGGCCTATAGAGTGAAACTCCCATAAAATATATCCGGTGTTCGTGATGTTTCCCACGTCTCTCATCTGCGGAAGTGCCTGCATGACACCGCAGAAGTTGTTGAGTCGAGTATGTTAGAAGAAGTAGGAGTGGAACGGGAGGCGACCATCAGACGAGTCCCTACCCGTATTCTTGGATCGGAAGTTAAGAAGCTGCGCAATAAGGAGACCAAGTTGCTAAAGGTTCAATGGGGAGAGCCTAGAGAATGCGACTTGGGAGACTGAAGACAAGATTCGTGCTTCGTACCCATTCCTTTTCGAGGGTATGTTCTTAACTCCTTTTTCCAAAGTTTTATCAGTGCTTGTTTCTGTCAATTGAGTATATCTTATCCATAGTATTTTTCGGTCTTTAGATAGGAATCTTATGGATGTAAACATGTATTTGAAACATGTTATGTTTGATGGATGCAAGTCGATGCAAGTGTTTGCTAGTGGTTGCCTGTGGACGCATATACACACACATTAGGCACTAGATCGGCTCAATCACTCTCATACTGCATATGGACGTGTGTGCATTTTCTTTTCTTTTATGGATGGAAATGGATGAGTTAGCATATGGGTGTTGCATTTAGACGAATGAATGTGCACACATATAGAACTCACATGTTATAATAGGATTGTTTGCATACAGATTAGATTCATGGCACTAACATACATTGCATTAAGGAGATCAACTAAATCAGCAGACCGCCTGATCTTTCGCATTAGTGTTGGGACATATACACACACCATTGCATATATTCAAATAAGCATTAGAAGTCTTTAAGGATAATGGATGTCAGTGGTTGTTCGATGAGTAGATGGATGATGGATGGTAGGATATGCATTCTTCTCAAAACTTATAGATTTCGGGACGAAATCCTTTGAGTGGGGTAGAATGTAACACCCCAAATTTTTAACAACATTAAAGAGGATAATTAAATAATAATTAATTTAATATTCAGAATTAGAAAATGAACTGCACCATTTCGTTCGTCTCGAAATTCTGGTTAAGACAAACATTTGGTTTGCATAAAACGGACACCATATGAAGAAGTTATGAGGGTTTTAAGTTTGTATACGCCTAGAAAAATTATATATATATATATATATATATATATATATATATATGCATGAGTCAGAAATTTATCCAGAACAGTTCGAATTTGAAAAATTCATCAGAGCGGCAAAATTCCCGTTCTAGGGGGGTCGACCCCCCTAAAGGGGTGTCGACCTAGGGGTCAACCCACCTACAGGGGTGTCGACACCCCTAGGGCTGACGTGACACTCGGTTTTAGTGGGTCTGGCAGCTATATATATGTGTCCTATTCTCCTATTTTCTTCATTGGAAATCATGGAGGCCATATGCTGCCGGGATGCGAACTGAGACGGAACTGTTTTCTGCAACAACATTCAACTTTGCAAATCAAATTCAGAAATTCAAGATCCGTTCTTTCTCTATTCTCTAAACCTAACACTGTGAGTTTCTAGTTGCTTTTAGGTTAAATGGATAAAAGTAAATTGTGAAAGACTATGAATTGGATATGATGTAAACTATGAATCTATGCTATTGTTACACCCTATGCTATGTCATGATAGATCTATTTCTCTAGATCTAATGCAAATGTGGTTATTCTATTATGTTGCCAATGTGGATCTTGACTTGTAACTATATTGTGGTGAATGTAAATCTATTAAATTGGATAGTTGTAACATTGGTTAGATCTAGTTCTTTATGTAAATCACCTTTCACCTGTCATATTGTGGTTAATTTAGATATGTTGTAAATGTAACAACCCATTTTCGGGGATTACCTGTTACGTTGAATTATAATGGAGATTATGATTTAATATAGTTAATTGACAATAAATTGGAATTTTAAAATGTTCATCTGGGGAATAATTAATAAATATAAGAATTTTTTTAGAGAAATAAAGTTTCAAATACTTTATTTGTGGTTTGGGATGGGGATAAACAAAGATGATAATTAGTTTGAGTCAAATTAATAATATTGGAATTTTTATCCAATATTAGACTTTTATTGCAAAATAAAATGACGAATGAGAAGTAAATTTTTAGGAAGTGCAATGCTGATTATAAATATATTTTTTCGATGTTTTAAAAATATTAAAGAATATTTAATTGCATTTTGTTTGGCTAAAAAATAATTTTATTTAGCCAAAGATGTCAAAAATGAAGATTTTGTCCAAAAATATGCATATTGCGAAATAATGTTAAAATTAATGGTTTAAAGTAAAAATAATATTTTTACATCTTAAAATAATAAAATTATAGGTGCTTTTTTGTGTATATTTCATAAAAAATAAGAAGTGTGTAATTTGTTTCATGTACAAAGGATTTAACATGAGTAAGTTATGTTCAAATTACTTATACATATGTACATTAGCAACCAAAAAATTGATTAAGTGATGGAATTGGGCTTTTGAGTTATAAATGGTATCCAATAACCCACCTAGAAACTTCAGGAGAGAATTCACGTTCAACTCATCTCTCATCTCCTGAAAATATTACGAGGCAAATAAAAGAAAAAAAGAATGGCATCCTCTTTTATCCTATAAGCAAAACCCTTGTTGTCCTAAAAATCATAAAAAATCAAATAAAATCTAAAAAATTCTCAAATTTGGATATGTTTCTGTCAACACATTCCAGCACCTCTACACCAAATTTTGTTGCAATTAATTATTGTTTGATGGGTCAAAAGTTATCTTCTCTCAAGAAAATTTCGGGTTAGATCTCAGCTGAAAACGCAAGTTAGTAGGAAATTCATATTTAATTGTAGATAAATCATAAAAATCTGAAATTCGGATATGTTATTCTTAACTCAAGGATACATCTTCTGTACAACTTTCGTAGGATAATACATATATTTGATATGTCAAATCCTTGCTGCTACAGAGGTTAAAAATGCAGTTTTTTTTAATGAAAATTGGTGATGAGTTGAGGCATGCATGGTTGTTCAAGATGTTAAGGTGAGTAATAACACTCACACATGCTATTTAAACTATAATCAGTGTTTTTTTCTTATGTATATGTCTCTTGAATCTATTGATCGTATTGGGTTTGATCTTATGTCATTTGTTTGCATTTTGAATTGTTTTGGTTTTCGTCCATTGATGAAGCTGAAACAAATATAGCAATAAATTTTTCGTTTCTTAATCAAATTCAATAATCTTAGATGATTCGAAAATCTGAAATCATAACCTATAAGTTTCATGTTTTGAGTTTAATGAAATTTTGAAGTTTTGTCGAAACTTCGTTTGTTTTCCACTGTCCTGAGAATGAAAGACAATATCAGTAAATTCAGACCTGATAATTATTTTAAACATAACTTTTGAATCGTAAGTCCAAATTCAATAATTTTGGATGTTCTGAAAAGATTAGACGTAGAGCTACAATTTTCATTTTTTTTGAGTTTTGTGAATTTATGATGTTAGTGTGGTTGAATTTGCACTTCTTTGTCGCTGTTTGGAGAGGAAAACGACAGCGGCAAAGAATTTAGTTCTGAGAATTGTTTTGGGCATAACTTTTGAACTGTAGGTTAAATTTGATGATTCTTTTTTTAAATTCAAGCTAATAAAATTATCTTCAAATTTCATATTTTATATTTTGATAAATTCTGAGATTTATTGAGATCAATTGTCATTTTATTCCATAGCCCTGTTTATATTTTTAATCATTCAAAGGGTTGAAATTTTATACCCTGAAAGGAAATTGCCATAACTTTTGATTCATCAGTCCAAGTCAGATGATTCTTTTTCTGTTTTCAAGCTATGACAATCTTCTTCAATTTTTATCTTTAATGTCTTTCAAGTTTTGAGTTTTAAGAGGGCGAATCAGCTAAATAAGCTACAGCCCTGAGTTCTATCGCTATGATTTGTATGGTTTCTAATTGTTGATTTTATGAGATTTTTAGTGATTTCATGCATGAGTTTACTAAAGTGTTTTTCGAATGGTTTTTTTTATAAAAAAAAGTGGTTTCGGAAATTTCAAATGTTTTTTCCTATTTAAATATGTTATATATTTTTATAGTAGAAAGAATTTATACAATAATAATTTCAGAAATCATTTTAACATTCATGTTTTCCATAGTAAAAGTTTATTTTATAAATAAAACTACTTATTTTTACGAACTTCGATTGCATGAGAAAGACAATTAAATGGTAAAGTAAAACATGTGGTATGGGACACATGGATTTACTTTATTGCTTAATATCATACTTAGACGATCAAAACCATTTCGAAGAATTATTTGAGATGACTTATGTAACACCCCACGTCCATTAATGTCACTCTAAAAGGGAATGCATTAACTTTCATGGAGTATTATTAGTGTATTGAACAGAATATAACAAGACAGATACATATATTGGTACTTGAAAAAATTAAAACAACTTTCATTGCAGTGGAGAAATGGTTTGATTACAACAACTTCATAAACCAACAGTAAAACCAAGTACACTTAATATCCATCTTGACAGATTGTTTTCTGAGTACATAAAGTAAAAAGCATAACCCCAACATAAGTAGCCATAAAAGAGATGAGCTGAACTTTACTTTCAGCAATCCAAGCACTTCCAAAAGAGAGAGAAAGAGATCCAAATCAAGCTCCACCAGTACTAGTCCCAACCTGAGAACCTGGGGGGGGGGGGGGGAGGAAGAAAAGAGGCGAAAACAAGGGGGTCAGACATAAGGTCTGGCAAGTATAATAACTTTAACAACATAATTATTAAAGTAACTAGGATAAGGCATAAACTGGTAAAACAAGGAATGACTGTGAAACAAGTGGGCAAGACAAAACAAACAAGAGGAATATTCTGGCGTTAATCTCGTCCCTAATCACTATAAGATAATTACTATACTGCACCATTACTAGTCACCTTAGAAGTTAATCCCGCCTACTGAACATAATAATGATAATGGTAGTTTCGTGTACTCTTAGCTGCCTTCATAGGTGTCGCCTGCCCCTATCTCCACTAGTTGTACCCACTACCACCATGCGATCGGCTCCCTAACTCGTAGATACCCGTGTTGGTCCTACAGTGGAGTGTATCACTCCCCAAAGTGGCAAGCCGATACCACTAACGATGCACGACTTATATCTACACGATGCAATAACGTCTTACCAACCAGCCCGGGCCCACGCACGCACATGACCCTGTCGGACTTGCGTTGCCACCATTAACCCGTTTTGACGTCTTACAATCAAACCCAGTAAGCGTGTCCCGTCCTCGATCTTACTCGAGCTCACAAAGATACTTAATGGGTTACTGGTTTGAAAAGGGTCCCCCATGCTTGACACAAGCTTTCCACCTATGCTTGGTCCCTACTAGAATTTCCCACTTAAACCCTTCTTATTCATGTCTTCTTACATGTTTTCAATTTGGTTAAGTGTTTCTAATTATATTTCACATGCCACCCATGTCACCAACTTAACCCCCATGTCCCACCACATGTTTATCTTGGTTAAGTGTTACTTAATTCAATATAACCATAACCTTGTAAGACCTCTCACATTAGACTCCCGTTTGCGGTTGCTGGATTTTCCGGATGGGTCCGGACAGTCTTATACCGCAAACGTGTCTAACCTCGTGTCTTTACAATTGTTACGCATTTAATTTATGCCTTTGACCTCTCACATTAGACTACCGTTTGTGGTTGCTGGATTTGCCGGGCGGGTCCGGGCAGTCTTACGCCACAAACGAGTCTAACCTCGTGTCTTAGGCATTTATTATTACACATAATTATTTTACCCCAATATGAATTAATTATCACTATTCATATTGTCAATAAATTTCCAAATTAATCTATGTCCATAATTGTCACCTAAATTATGTCCATACTTTTTAGGTATATAAATTATACCAACTAATGATTCACTTTAATTATTTGCTTTAAAGCCATTTCATGCCAATTCACAATATGTATTATTAATATTTTCCCATTATCCCCATGTCATTCGTACGTTTTAACATGAAATATGTTAGACTCGCAAATAGTCTAACTTATTAAAAAGAAAAGCAACATCACAATTTGCATAACACATAAAATAGATCTAAGAATTATACATAAGTTTGCATAGCAAAGAACTTGCATAGGCAATGAACATATATAGCATAATTTTGCATAAACTACCATGGATCTAAATATAGATTTAAACATGAAATTGTGAACTTGCATATGTGAATATGGTTTTTCACCTAAACTTGCAAATGAATTCATAGTTTTTCACCTAAAAATGTGAATATAGTTTTCACCTTAACTTGCATATGTGAATATAGTTTTCACCTAAACTTGCATATGGATTTTCTACAAACTTACACATAAATCTTCTACAAACTTGCATAAGATTCACATACGAACTAGCATATGATTTAACATCTCAAATTTGCATAAGTTTCATATACAAACTAGCATATGTAGAGACAAACTTGCATAAGATTCATATACAAACTAGCATATGATTTAACATCTCAAACTTGCATAAGTTTCATATACAAACTAGCATATGACTTAACATCCCAAAACTTGCACAAGATTCACATACAAATTAGCATATGATTTAACATCCCAAACTTGCATGAGATTCACATACAAATTAGCATATGATTTAACATCCCAAACTTGCATAAGATTCACATACGAACTAACATAAAATTAATCAAGTTAGACATGTATAATTGGACATATGAAATAGATCTACACACATAAGATAACAAAACTATCATATGTTCACCAACAGACAATAACAAAGTTAAATAACATCACATGATCCAACAGTCAAGTTCTCATAGTCCCAATTATAAATCATCACAATTAATTTATTAAATATTTTGTGAAAGAAATTATACTCACAAAGATAGGTTAGAGAAGAGAATGATTCGTTCGTCCTTTTGAATTAGAATTCTGATTTGCTAATCTCTAAGCTTTAGGAAGGAGAACTATCCTAGCAGCAGCATGGTGGCCAAGAGACTGATTTAATTTAGGTTTAGGATTTGAATCTAGGCGTTCTTTTATAGAATTTTAAATCAACATAAGCCGTTAGATTAAGATAGAATTAATCCGGACCATCCAGACAAGATAGAGTCATCCACATCAGCCCTAATGACCTGGCAACAGGTCAAGTAAGACTCAGCAACAAGTCAGGATTGACTGATTTCAGATCTGCCCCGGGGGTAGGTCGACCCACTGGTCGACTCCCTGGTCGACCTGTGTAGGGGAGGTCGACCCCCTGGTCGACCTGGCCTTGGGCGGGAGAATTCCCACCCATCCCGTTTCCTTGTTTGAATTTCGAATTTCTGAACCTGAGCTGTTTTTAATTTATTTAAATTCTGAAACTTCGGAAGGCCATAACTTCTTCATAGAAGTCCAATTCACGCAAACTCGGAATTTATCTCAAGCAGAATTCCGAGACGAACACAATGGCGTAACCCGTTTTCCCTTAATTCTCATATTTGAAATTAAGTATTCTTTAATTTGTTAATTTTAACATTTAAAATCACGGGGTGTTACATTCTCCCCTCCTTAAAGGGATTTCGCTCCCGAAATCTCCAAGTTAAGGAGAATGCATATCCTAACATCCAATCATCCATCTACTCAACCATCAAACATAGGCATCCATTGTCCTTACAAGATTTCTAATGCTATATGAACATATGCAGAAAGTGTGTGTGTATGTTCCTTATCTAATGAAAAATCAGGCGGTCTACTGATTCAGTTGACCTCCTTAATGCAAGTTATGATAATGCTATGCGTCCATTATGTATGCGAAATAATCCTAAAGATGCATATTACTTCTACTTGTGTGCACAACCATTCATCAAAATGCAGCATCCATATGATAACACAACCATTATACATCCATTAATTTAAATATGCACACACATTTATATGTAATATGAAAGTGACTGAGTCGATCTAGTGCCTAATGTGTGTGTACATGCATCCACGAGCAACCACTTGCAACCATTCGCAACCATCAATCATGACATGTTTCAAATACATGTTTACATCCATTGGTTTCTACCTAAGGATAAAGAGGAGAACCGAGGAGATATACTTAAAAGATAGATATAAGCATGAATAAACTTATGGAAAAAGAGATCAAGGAGGTACCCTCAAAAAGAAAAGGGTAGCCTGCGCATATTTTCCTCTTAGTTTCCCAAGTCGCGTCTTCCTCAGCGTCACTCCATTAAACTTTAACAAGCTTGACTTCACGGTTGCGTAGCTTTTTGACTTCCGTACCCAAGACACGAGTTGGAACTCTTCTCACAATCGCTTCTCGTTCCACTTCTACTTCCCCTAGTATACTTGGCTCCACCACTTCCGCAGACTCATGTAAGCACTTTCGTAGTTGAGAAACATGAAAAACATTATGAACTCCAGCCGGTCTCTTGGGTAGCTCTACTATGTAAGCCATTGTCCTAATCCTTTCAATGATAGGAAATGATCCTACAAATCTTGGTGCTAGCTTTCCTACGGACCCAAAGCAAATGATATTCCTCAAAGGAGATACTTTAAGGAACACCCTATCTCCAACCTTAAATTCAAGGTCGGTCCTTCTTTTGTCTGCGTAGGACTTCAGTCTGTCTTGTGCAGCCTTCATTCGTCTTCTTATCAAGTCCACCTTTTCTGAGGTTTCTCTAATCATATCTGGCCCAAGTACGAGCTTGTCTGTAGACTCCTACCAACACGTTGGCGATCGACATGGACTTCCATATAAAGCTTCTAAGGGCGCCATGCCTATGGTGGCTTGGTAGCTATTGTTGTAAGCGAATTCCACCAAAGGAAGATGATCCTCCCATGTCCCTCCAAAGTCAAGAATGCACAGTCTCAAGTGGTCTTCCAATACTCTATTCACCCTTTCCGTCTGACCATCGGTTTGGGGGTGATAGGCCGTGCTTAAGCATAATTATATGCCTACAGCCTCTTGCAAACTTTTTCAAAACTCGCTCGTAAAGATAGGATCTCGATCACTCACTATGCTGGAGGGTATCCCATGGAGTTGAACTATCTCTTTTAGATAAATGGATGCTAGGGGCGAGGCAATCCTTCTACTCTTCACAGGTATAAAGTGGGCGCTTTTAGTGAGCCTGTCCACTATCACCCAAATATTGCTATTGTCCCTTCTTGACCTAGGCAACCCATCAACAAAGTCCATCGAAATGCAATCCCGCTTCCACTATGGGACTTCCAGAGGATGGAGTAGACCACCAGGCTTCTTCTGCTCCGCTTTGACTTGCTGGCATATCAAACACTTAGCGACGAACTCAGCTACATCCCCCTTCATGCCATTCCAAAAGAAAACCCTTTTTATATCTTTATACATCTTATCTCCACCCGGGTGTATGGTCAGCTTAGAATGGTGTGCTTCTTCGAGAACCGTCTTCACTAAATCTCTTACTTGTGGGACGCATAGCCTTCCATCCCGTCTCAACCAACCCTTATCATCGATGGAGTATCTAGTGAGGTAACTAAAAGTCTCACCCCTAACTAGCTTATCCATCATGTCAACTAGTTGAGGGTCTTCTCGTTGCGTGGTTCCTATTGAGTCCAAAAGAGTAGGCCGCACCTCTAGCGATGCTAATAGACCAGGTACAATTTAAGAGAAGGGTCTAAAGTTAAATTTTGCAATGTACTCCAAGCTTCACCTTTCTACAAAGAGACGACTCAAGGTCAGCTTCTTTCTACTCAAGGCGTCTGCTACTACATTGCCCTTACCAGGGGTATAGGAAATCTCAAAATCATATAAGGCCAGAAATTCCATCCATCTTTGTTGCCTCAAGTTAAGATCTTTCTACGAGAAAAAGGTACTTCAACGATTTATGGTCAGTATACAATTCAAATTTCTCACCTAGGAGATAATGGCACCAAGACTTAAGCGCAAAGACAATGGCAGCCAACTCTAGATCGTGGGTTGGGTAGTTTTTCTCATGTACTTTCAATTGTCTGCCTCCATAAGCTACTACCTTCCCTTTCTGCATCAAGACAACACCTAGTCCCGTGCCACATGCATCCGTGTATACGGTGAACATCTTGCTCCCATCCGGCAACGTCAGAACTGGGGCTGTTGTTAGAGCCCTTTTCAAACGTTGGAAAGAAATATCGCAATCCAAATCCCAATTGAAAGTTAGGTTCTTCTTCGTCAACCTTGTAAGTGGAGCTGATATTTTCACAAAGTCTTTGATGAACTTTCGGTAAAAGCCCGCTAGCCCGAGAAAGCTTCGGACTTCGGTTGCATTTCGTGGAACCTTCCAATCTTGCACCGCAACTACTTTTGCGGGTTCCATAGCTAACCCTTCTTTGGACACCACATGTCCAAGAAACCTCACTTCTTCTCCAGAAATGGCATTTGGAGAATTTGGCTTTCAGCTGATGTGCGCGAAGAGTATCCATGACTTCCCTTAAATGTTGAGCATGCTCTTCTTCACTCTTCGAGAAAATCAAAATATCATCTACGAAGACCACCACAAACTTATTAAGGAACTCTCTGAACACCCTGCTCATCAAATCAACGAAGTAAGCGGGTGCGTTTGTCAAGTTGAAAGGCATGACAAGCCATTCGAAGAAACCATTCGGGGTTCTGAACGTGGTCTTATCAATGCTGTCTTCAGCCACTCTTAGCTGCTGAAACCCGGTGGCCAGATCTAATTGGGAGAAAACCGACGCACCTACAAGTTGATTAAACAAGTCGTCTATTCTTGGAAGTGGGTGCCTATTTTTCTTGGTCAGCTTGTTTAGCTCCCTATAATCAACGCATAGGCGAAGTGATCCATCCGCTTTGGTTGCGAATACTACTGGAGCACCCCATTTAGAAATACTCCGCCTTATAAACCACTTTTCGAGAAAATCTTTGACTTGCTTGCTGAGCTCTTTTCTCTCCCTTGGAGCCATGTGTCTAACCAGTAGAGCTACGGGTTTTGCATTATCAACAAGGTATATGTGGAAGTCTATCTCTCGCTTCGGAGGTAAGCCCTTCAACTCTTCAAATACTTCTAAGTATTCACGGACTATTCTAACAGACTGCAAGTTTTCAATAGACGCATCAAGAGATTCTAGGCAGCTAAGCATAACAGAATGTATGGGATTACAGGAGATTTCGAGAGTGTTGCCGATGCGAGTCATAAGTCTAACCACTCTCTTTTCACAATCGAGGATGGCACCATTACTAGATAACCAATCCATGCCTAGAATCAATCCATAGCCCGTGAAGCCAAGAACAAAGGCATTGCATTCAAACTCAACGCTCAAGATGGACACTCTCAAATCCCGGCAAATCATTGAAAGACGAGCTGAACCACCAATAGGATTTGAGACTACTATGGGATCCGTAACTAGACTAGTATTTAGGTGCAGTGTTTCAACTAACAAAGCAGATACAAACGAGTGTCAAGCGCCAGAATCAAACAAAGTACGAACAAGATGATCAAACAGAAAAACCAAACTTTCAACAGAAATGTTTCTACCTCTCTCCTGTCCTGGTGCCATGAGATCCTGAATCTTCCCTCTTGCCTGCCCTGGTGCCATGAGAGCCTGAATCTGCCCTCCAGAAGTGGACCCTGTTCTTTGCCCTTGCCCCTATTTCCTCGGGCAGTCATTAATTAGATGTCCTGCCTCTCCACAGTGGAAACAACCAGTCTTCTTCTTCCTCCTGCAGTCCTTGCTCAGATGGCCTGGTGTCCCAAAGTTAAAGAACCTTTTATTTCCTTTGCTATTGTTGTTCTTCCCACCTTCCTTGTTTTGCTGTTGTGATTTCTTTTGATCCCCTTTCTTCTCCGGTGCCTTATTAGCATTATATTAACACCTTTCTCCTCTTCATGCATAAGCGCCATGTCAACCAATTTCTCAAAGGTAGCCCCCATAGGAATGTGGGTCATAGCCAACCCATGTAGCGGCTCATTCAAACCTTTAACGAACCTCAGGGCTTTCTTCTCAGGTGTGTTCACCAATTCTAAGCCAAATCTTGCCAACTGATTGAACTTGTTGACATACTCCTTTACTGATAAATTCCCTTGCTTCAATGCTAAGAACCTTTCCATGTATAAGTTCTCTTCTGCTCATGAGAGAAATTTCATCTCGAATCTATGCCTGAAATCCATCCATGTCTCTACTGGACGCTCTCCATTCATGACCTCCTACCAAAACGAGGCTTCGTCCTTCATTAACCAAGCATCTAATTAGACCTTCCTTCCATCTTCTATCTCGAAGATACCAAATAAATCTTCCACCACCTTAAGCCAATTTCGAGCTTCAACAAATGTCTCTGACCCAAGAAAAGGTTTCCTGCCCATTGCCCGAAAGTCTTTGCATATCTTTGAAAAAGTATCAACACAGGGAGGGGGAGGAGGAGGAGCGGCTGCAGCTGGGGGAGGAGGGATGTCTGCTGGGCCTGCGACGGTGGCCCTAGCCTCTAGATACTTTCTGAACCAGGTTGGTATCGGTATCCCCTCGGGTATCTCGGGTAACCCAGACATGCTGAAAAGAAAAAGAAAGAGATTCAAAACGGAGAATCGCAAGAAAGATATATGGCTCTTGGGGGTTATGTTTTTAAAACAAACTTTTCTCTTGAAAATACTTTCTTTAAACATATTTTTGAAAGTATTTCTTTATAAAAACGCTTTTGAAAAATAGTTTTTCAAAATCTCTTATCTGTTCTGTTAACCTTCAGCTCTGATACCACGTGTAACACCCCACGTCCATTAATGTCACTCTCAAAGGGAATGCATTAACTTTCATGGAGTATTATTAGTGTATTGAATAGAATATAGCAAGACAGATACATATATTGGTACTTGAAAATTTTAAAACAACTTTTATTGCAGCGGAGAAATAGTTTGATTACAAAAACTTCGTAAACCAACAGTAAAACCAAGTACACTTAATATCCATCTTGACAGATTGTTTTCTAGAGTACATAAAGTAAAAAAGCATAACCCCAACATAAGTAGCCATAAAAACGATGAGCCGAACTTTACTTTCAGCAATCCAAGCACTTCCAAAAGAGAGAGAAAGAGATCCAAATCAAGCTCCACTAGTACTAGTCCCACCCTGAGAACCTTGGGGGGGGGGAGGAAGAAAAGAGGCGAAAACAAGAGGGTCAGACATAAAGTCTGGCGAGTATAATAACTTTAACGATATAATTATTAAAGTAACTAGGATAAGGCATAAACTGGTAAAACAAGGAATGACTGTGAAACAAGTGGGAAAGACAAAACAAATAAGAGGAATATTCTGGCGTTAATCTCGTTCCTAATCACTATAAGATAATTACTATACTGCACCATTACTAGTCACCTTAGAAGTTAATCCCGCCTACTGAACATAATAATGATAATGGTAGTTTCGTGTACCCGTAGCTGCCTTCATAGGTGCCGCCTGCCCCTATCTCCACTCGTTGTACCCACCACCCCCATGCGATCGACTCCCTAACTCGTAGATACCCGTGCTGGTCCCATAGTGCGGTATACCACTCCCCAAAGTGGTACCCACTACCCCCATGCGATCAACTCCCTAACTCCTAGATACCCGTGCTGGTCCCATAGTGCAGTATACCACTCCCCAAAGTGGCAACCCGATACCACTAACGATGCACGGCTTATATTTACACGATGCTACAACGTCTTACCTACCAGCCCGGGCCCACGCACGCATATGACCCCGTTGGACTTGCGTTGCCACCGTTAATCCGTTTTGACCTCTTACAATCAAACCCAGTAAGCGTGTCCCGTCCTTGATCTAACTCGAGCTCACAAAGATACTTAATGGGTTACTGGTTTGAAAAGGGTCCCCCATGCTTGACACAAGCTTTCCACCTATGCTTGGTCCCCACTAGAATTTCCCACTTAGCCCCTTCTTATTCATGTCTTCTTACACGTTTTCAGTTTGGTTAAGTTTTTCTAATTGTATTTCACATGTCACCCATGTCACCAACTTAACCCCCATGTCCCACCACATGTTTATCTTGGTTAAGTGCTACTTAATTCAGTATAACCGTAATCTTGTAAGACCTCTCACATTAGACTCCCGTTTGCGGTTGCTGGATTTGCCGGGCGGGTCCGGACAGTCTTATACCGCAAACGTGTCAAACCTCGTGTCTTTACAATTGTTATGCATTTAATTTATGCCTTTGACCTCTCACATTAGACTACCATTTGTGGTTACTGGATTTGCCGAGCAGGTACGGGCAGTCTTACACCACAAACGAGTCTAACCTCGTGTCTTAGGCATTTATTAATACACATAATTATTTTACCCCAATATGAATTAATTATCCCTATTCATATTGTCAATAAATTTCCAAATTAATTTATGTCCATAATTGTCACCTAAATTATGTCCATACTTTTTAGGTATATAAATTATAACAATTAGTGTCTCACTTCTATAATATGCTTTAAAGCCATTTCATGCCAATTCACAATATGTATTATTAATATTTTCCCATTATCCCCACGTTGTTCTTACGTTTTAACATGAAATATGTTAGACTCGCAAATAGTCTAACTTATTAAAAAGAAAAGCAACATCACAATTTGCATAACACATAAAATAGATCTAAGAATTATACATAAGTTTGCATAGCCAAGAACTTGCATAGGCAATGAACTTATATAACATAATTTTGCATAAACTACCATGGATCTAAATATAGATCTAAACGTGAAATTGTGAACTTGCATATGTGAATACGGTTTTTCACCTAAACTTGAAAATGAATTCATAGTTTTTCACCTAAAAATGTGAATATAGTTTTCACTTAAACTTGCATATGTGAATATAGTTTTCACCTAAAAATGTGAATATAGTTTTCACCTAAACTTGCATATGGATTTTCTACAAACTTGCATATGAATTTTCTACAAATTTGCATAAGATTCACATACGAACTAGCATATGATTTAACATCTCAAACTTGCATAAGTTTCATATACAAACTAGCATATGTAGAGACAAACTTGCATAAGATTCATTTACAAACTAGCATATGATTTAACATCTCAAACTTGCATAAGTTTCATATACAAATTAGCATATGACTTAACATCCCAAAACTTGCATAAGATTCACATTCAAATTAGCATATGATTTAACATCCCAAACTTGCATGAGATTCACATACAAATTAGCATATGATTTAACATCCCAAACTTGCATAAGATTCACATATGAACTAGCATAAAATTAATTAAGTTAAACATGTGTAATTGGACATATGAAATAGATCTACACACATAATATAACAAAACTATCATATGTTCACCAACAGACAATAACAAAGTTAAATAACATCACATGATCCAACAGTCATGTTCTCATAATCCCAATTATAACTCATCACAATTAATTGATTAAATATTTTGTGAAAGAAATTATACTCACAAAGATAGGTTAGAGAAGAGAATGATTCGTTCGTCTTTTTGAATTAGAATTCTGATTTGCTAATCTCTAAGCTTTAGGAAGAAGAACTATCCTAGCAGTAGCATGGTGGATAAGAGACTGATTTAATTTAGGCTTAGAATTTGAGTCTAGGCGTTCTTTTATAGAATTTCAAATCAACATAAGCCTTTAGATTAAGATAGAATTAATCCGGACCATCCAGACAAGATAAAGTCATCCACATCAGCCCTAATGACTCAGCAACAGGTCATGTAAGCCTCAGCAACAAGTCAGGATCGACTGATTTCAGATCTTCCCCAGGGGCAGGTCGACCCCCTAGTTTACCTGTGTAGGGAGGTCGACCCCCTGGTCGACCTGGCCTTGGGCGGGAGAATTCCCGCCCAGGCCGCTTCCCTGTTTGAATTTTGAATTTCGAATTTCTGAACCTGAGCTGTTTTTAATTTATTTAAATTCTGAAACTTCGGAAGGCCATAACTTCATACGGAGTCCAATTCACGTAAACTCAGACTCTATCTCAAGCAGAATTCCGAGATGAACGCAATGGCGTAACTCGTTTTCCCTTAATTCTCATATTTGAAATTAAGTATTCTTTAATTTGTTAATTTTAAAATTAAAATCACGAGGTGATACAACTTATGATGTTACAAAATTTTGGATAAAATTATATGGTTCAAGAGATCCTGTTTGAGTATATTTGACGAGAAACCATTTTTAGTTGTATTTTGTAAGCACTGATGAGATGAGACGTTTTAGATGCTAAAATTCCACATTTGTGCATTATGGTTATAATTAACCTTCATGACATTATTTTACTTGCCGATGAGATGAGGAAAGCTTATTTATGATGATTTCACGGTGTTGTGATGTTTTCAGATGATTTTCCACTTGTCGATAAGATGAGACAAGTCACGATGTTAATTATACTCGTTAGTGAGATGAGACGAGTATGGTATTGTATTTACTCGCCGATGAGATGAGGTGTAATACATATTTCATGATTTCTATGATGTTTTATGAGGTTTCTGATGTGGTATCAACTATCGGCTTGTAAACCATTAGGCACAAATGTATGGTATGAGACATATGTTTATGCCTTATGGGTTCCTATTCGAGAAGTTGAGACGCATTCAAGATGTTACTAGTACTATTACCGAGTACCCGATTGGAGTCATCACGATAATTTTGACTATAGCCATCATGATGATCATGATGTTTGTGACTCCAATCACTATGACGTCATTACTCGGATTTTGTGACCAAAGGCATCATGAAGTTTCGGCTATAGTCATTAAGATGTTTATGATGTTTATGGCCCTAGTCATCACGATGGATGGTATCAAGACGTAGTACTAGTCAAGATGTAATCACGTGCTGTATTTCTTGATGTTTCTTGAGGTTTTGATTTCACCATTTCGATGACGATACTTTATTATTGCCTTATGTAAGAAAAAGCTTATTTATATGCATGTCTTATGGTTGTTTCTAATATGATGTTCTGGACTCCTTCCGGGTTCTATTAAAATGGACTTGAGATATATTTATAATTGTACCAATGAGATGAGGTATAATTTTTGGAGATTCTTTTTTGATGAATTTTAATGTTGGATTTTAGATATACTTATATTTATACCGATGAGATGTGGTATAATTATGGTAATTCTTTTAAAATGAGTTTTAATGATGGATGCAAGATGTACTTATATTTATACGGATGAAATGAGTTATAAATTATTATGAGATTGTTTATAATGAGTTTAGTGATAAATTTAAGATGTTTCTATATTTATACCAATGAAAAGAGGTATAAATAATTAAGAAGAACCTATAGCTGATTTTTATGATATGTTCAATGATATTTTGAGATTCTAGTATATGCCAATGACATGAGACATATCTATATGTGTTCATCTTTATATGAAGGGTATATACTTTGATGTATATGTATGCTCCTTTCCTCTGAAATCTTTATCGACATTTAATTCAAACTGTCCATGGTATAAGGCGGAAGCTATGTTCATTAAGCCTTACCTTTAAGACTTAGCCTTTTGATGTTTAATTTTCTTAAGTGTAGTTTTTCCACTTGAGTGTAGCCTTATAACAATTATCACTTCTGATTCCAAATATGCGATGTCATTCTCTCTTAGAAGGAAGTAAGTATCCTTTGAGTAAAAGGATATCATACCTTTCATTTACTTAACCTTATCGAGTGCTATGTTTTTATGTTAAGTTTAGCTAGCCTGACCCGTGTGTTTTCACTCGGGTCAGACCGAGTTTGTTTCAGGTATTATTCTCCCTTTTGGATGTAGCGGTTACATGATGCTTCCTTTCTAGGATCAAGTCTTTTACTTGGGATTGTCAGCTTTCTTATGAGACATTATCAAATTGTATATTCTTTGCTCCTTGTACATTGAGTGGTCATCATATCACTCTAGTACCGTATTGAGATGTATCATTGTATGTATAATTTTTTTTATATTTACACTATTCTTTGATGAGTTATTCATTTAGTTATGATGTTTGTTCTAATAGATCCATATCCATCTACAGCTTTGGATTAATTATTTATCGAATATGTCGACCCACTTATGTAAAAAAAATAGATAGCATTTGTCGACATGTTCAATAGATAGGTAAGACTAAGTTATAGTTGGTCGCCCCTAACCAACCCTATACTTCGCATTAGTAAACAGGATTACTATGTAATTCTCTTTGTTAATGTGGGTCTCGGGGTGGGGTGTTACGGTAAACTTGACATGTGAATTCATCTTTAGATCTAAACATGTTACTATGTCACCTAATTATGCTAGATCTAAATAGTTGGACATCTAAATGGTTAATTTAGATCTCATTATGCTTGCTTTGACATCATATTAATTGCCACAAGTCATCATTTTTATGCTTATATGCCCACCCTATCACCATGCTAGTTTATGTTTATGCCAAGTTATGCTGAAACTATCACATTTGTCATATTCCCTTTTCATTGTTATAGCTAGGCTACTTTATAGCCTAGATGCCGCCAAAATACGTGCGAATACATTAGTTAGGAAACGTGGGAAAGGGATTAGAATTGGCATAATTTATATAATATTTATATGAATTGGACATATAATTCAAATAGGGAAAAAGAGAAATAATCACCTATAATGACATAGGTAGATTTGGATAAAAATGGAATGTCTAGTAATTACAATTAGGAATTGTAATCGCGCTTATGACACAAGGTTAGGTTGCATTAGTGGTGGAAGCCTGCCCGGATCCGACTGGCATATCCAGCAGCCACTAATGTTGAACCTAATGTGAGAGGTCTAAGTGCACAAATACGAATCGGGCTAAGACACAAGGTTAGACCCAACTGTGGAATAAGACTGCCCGGACCGGACCGGCATATCCAGCATCCATACGTTGTAGGCCTAATGTGGGAGGTCTAGCCCATTATAACCACAATTAGACATGGTAATGAATTGGACTACTTAACCTAATTAATCCATAAGGATTGTATGATTATGAACCTAAGTTAGGGTTAAGTAAAATTGGAGGGATAGTGGGTGGGTTAAGTAAATTTAGAGGGGGTGAGTAATATTTATATATAGGCCCATGAACATAACCCAATAAGGTTATGCAATTAAAGACACCTAGTGGTATACATAACCGGTGGAAAATATAATTAAGTTATGTAATTAAAGACACCCTTTAGGGTAAGCATAACTAGTATAGGACTATGTAATTAAAGACACCTAGGGGTATACATAGTCAGTGAAAAACGTAGTGGGGATACAAGACAAAGGGGAGAGCTTGTATCATGTTGTGTGGGACCCATTTCAATCAGTAACCCAGAGTAGGTATCAAATAAAGTACTCCGTACTAGGCGGAGAAGGGGCACGCTTACTGACCTATTATAAGAGATCCAAACGAGACGAATGGTGTGGGCGGCGGAAACCGACCAGGCCATGTGCGTGCATGATCCGGGCAGAAGGGGATAAGACGACTGTGACACCAGTAGATATAGTTGTGCACATCTTGGGAAATGAAGGGTTGCCACTTTAGGAAGTGATACCTCCTACCATGGGGCCAGCACAGGGTATCTACAGAGTAGGGAGTCGATCGATTATGGTAAGGGGAGCATTATTCGGTTAAACCAAATAAACTAACCAAACCAGTTTATTTTGGTCAGTTTGGTTCGGTTTTGAAATTAAATTGGTTTGTAATCGGCTCGAAAAAGTATTAATTTCGGTTATTGGTTTAATCAAATTATCTAAACTTTTACTACATTTTCAAAATTATTGGTATTATAATAAATATATTTAGGTTAATTTGGTTATTTAAGTTATTTTTATTCATCGGCTGTGTGTCAAAATTAATATTATAAATCATAAAAATAATAATTAATAATACTCTAATCAAATATTTATAATTTATTTGTAATTATAGTGAATATTTCAAACACAATGAATAAAATATTTTTAGCTCGGTTTAATCGGATAACCAACCGAACCAACCAAACTTAATTTGGTTGGTTTGGTTTTCATTTTTATTGATTTTAGTTTGGTTTGACAAATTTCATCATCGGATAAACCAAACCAACCAAACGTTCATCCCTAGATTAGGGTAGTAAGTAGGATACATTTGGACGTATGTCAAGGTAGGGATCATCTCATTTTAGTTATGCTAGTAATAGTGCAGAGTAATCATTAGTGAAGCATACACACCTTACCCTGTCTGCCTTGTCACCTATAATGACCCAAACTTTCCCGTAAAGGAAAGCCCGGATTGTTTTGAGAACACGACAAACCAGAACGCAAACAGAAGAACATTTCATTGCTTATTACAAAAATTTATATCAGAGTACAGAATATACAAAGTATGAACAAATATTATACATTTGATAAATATCAGTGATTTAAATTACATTTAAATACATAGCAGCGGAAAAATAATACAAAACACAACTGAAAGAAATATACGGATACAGAGCTTTCCGAATATCACTTCAGCTATAAACCAGGATCCTGTGAATATAATATCTGCAAAACCCAATTACTAGCCGCCCGTGTGAAAAATATGGACACCCAGAGTTTAGGTTAAAACAATAAACTCCAGGTCAGTCATGTGACTGGTGTGAGAACTAAAACAGTTATTAGCTTGATTTTAAGGTTAGGTAAATCAAGGGACCTCGCCGTAATCACGGAACGGGTTTTAACTCCAAGAATACCAGTGCATATAACAATAGCGCAATACTAAATAAAGAAAATGAAGCTATTATAAGACTCAGGTCCCATCACACAATGCAACGCAAGCCGGAGGATAGAGTTTTTACCTTATAATAGCCAAATACACTTGGTATGTGAAATTTCATATTTTATTATTACTATAAGTGTATATTGTCAAAAACAACTTCAAATATAAGTGTATCAATCATATACGGCATGAGTGCCCCATCCCACTATGTCGCCATACTAGGCTCTATAATCAAAACCGCAAAATGTTGTATTGGAAGTTGGATTTCCATCTATGATCCAAGGCAAGGGATCGTCCTTACCGAATTCGAGACGCTCTAGTCCGTGTCTCAGGCTACATCGTAACTGCACCTAGGAGCCATAAGGCCGGTCCACACGGAGTGGATTAAAAATCCCTAACCAATATGTCTCCCCGCCCTTTGGGGCGTACATGAGCCAGATGACTCAATACTCATCGGCTCCATAGTAACCGATATATCCGAGGCGCGTCGCATTCCAACAACCACATAGGTAAAAATATATAAATGCCAGGGCGTGTAAAACCCTGATACCACCCATAACTAGAAAGAAACACATGTTCTCCCTGGATCCTTTCCCGTTTCTGGTTCATACCGGGGTGTGAGGCTCGCGAATTAATGCTATACACAAAGCGGTGCTATATTAAAGCCGTGCTTTGATCATCAACCACAAGACTCTGCTTTTCAACAAAAGCCTTGATCATTTGCCACTCAGGCATGCCATATAGGCAATTCACGCCATGCGACTGATGTCTATCGATATACAACCTTTGATCCCGTACATCTCAGAGAAGGGTGAAGTAAGAGAATAAATTCTCCTTCACCAGGCAGATGTATATTTAATAGAGATCAATCAGCACAGAATAAAATTCAATGTCAGACACACAGTCCATTTACAAGTCTGTTCTAGGTTTAAACGAAACCGGAGGCACCTTATTCCTCGTCCCATTTGTCCAATACAGGAGAGAGGTCCTCGCATATTTGGTCGATCTCCAAGTACATCTGGACTTTCACCACTTATTACCTCGTCTTTGGTGTACAACCCAATAAAGACATCAGTAGTCATCCAAACGATGTGAAGACCTTCGGTCTTCAACCACCGTCTTCATAGTTGAGTTATCGTCGATTCAGTTATTCAGAATGGGATAAACCCGGTCTTTCTGAATAACTCGCGTATATAATAAACAAGTGCTATAAAAACACAACATACGCCTCATTCCAATCTAGAATATTCTTTTATTCAAACATTCTTTTCACAATTTAAACCATATTAAGGTTTTCCAAACTAATCGGGATTAGCGAACCTTACCGAAGTAATCATTTATTTAATTTCCCAATCCCAACATATTCATCCCATGGAGCAAAACCGGTAATACTCCATATCCAACACCATGGTGTTATCGGTAAATTTAATTACCATTTTACGTTCAAATCTAATTAAAAATTTAACTATCGCTTGGAGTAAAACTGGTGTACTTCATTCTCGATCATATCCCGAATTTGATAATTTAAATTATCACATTCACATTTCAATCTAATTAAAGATTCATTAAAACTCTAATTCAGTTTTAATCTCGAAAATCATTACTTAATGATTATTCCAAGTTAAGAAATTAATCTTATCTTTAACCGGGTTAAAGAACTAATGTCATTTAAAACACAGCTCACGATAAACCAAATTCCCATTCCATTAATTATGGAATTTTCACGAAAAACATATCAATATATAATCGATGTCAAATTTCGTATCCAACTAATAATATAAATGGAATAACGACAAATCCTTTTAAATTCCATATATATTAACAGTCTTCCTCCACAGAAGCTCACTTCGATTATTAACCAATCGAATTCCATTCCAATTTATTTTATTAAATTGGAAAACTTTACATTGGAAAATTTCCATTAAACCTTAATAAAAGATTTATATATTCCAAATCCCATTTCACTGTAAATCGGGTTAAAGAACAAGTGTTATTTAAAACACAGTTCGCGATAAACCCAGTTCGCGATTCATTTTAGTCCAATTAAATGTTAATTAACTGGAAACTCTAATAATCTTAATTAAAAGATCTATTCTTTTCACATGGGGTTCAAGAACAGTGTTACTGAAGGCACCATTCCCTTAGTCTCTAACTGTAAATTAGTAAGAGAACAATTCCCTAAGTATTAGTCCCGAAGGCCGAAACCAACATCAGACCAATACCCAGGAAACCATTCAACTTAGCTAATCTCCAGTTAGTTTCTAATTTTATTAACTCCGTTGGGTTTAAGAACAATATTAATTAATTGGTAAACTTCACTAAATCTTAATGAAAAGAATTAATCTTTTCTCAACTGGGTTTAAGAACAGTGTTAGTGAAGACACCGTTCACGACAAACCCAAAATCCAATTCGATATTAAATATAAGGCTCTGAATAGAAAATATATCGGCTCATATTCAATATCAAATTCTGAAATCAACAAATATCATATTGGAATAACGATATGTATATATCTTCCAAATTCCTCCACAATGTCAGTGTAATCACGGAATCCAATATCGAAATATTCCGAAGATAATTTCGATTCAAATCCATTCCAATTCATCTATTAGAAATTTCGGTTATTTTTAAAACCATTTAAAAACCAATCTGTTTATTTAAAAATATTGGATTATAATTCTAGTTCATAACTAGTTCATTTCGATAAAAATATATTTTTATCTTTTCAAATATGGAATTTTTCATCCCAATTCTTTCCAAATCATTTATTATGATTTTACACAAATTATTAATATTTTTAATAATTTTATTATCGCCATTTCAGTCGATTTCCATAAATGTTCATCGAACTGCACTTATAGCGACCTTTTCCAAATTTGATTTGGACATAATTCCAAATCTAACTGTTAGATTTTAAATCTCTTATATTCATTGGAAAGCTCTTTTCGATACGAACCCAGCGGTTCTGGGTTTAGAAGAATCCAACGGTCGAATCTCCCGTACTATCAATCCGAAGTCATTGGTTGAAATTCGCGAATGGCTATGGCGCGGCGCGTTCTATTCAAGCCATTAATATATATAATACATAAATATTATATATATTTCGTCCGAAATGTATTTTATAAATTCGTTTTAAAACGATTCCCACTTTTACTTCAATTTTAAATCAAAATTGAATAATCTCTACCAATAAAATATTTTAATGATAATATTTTCAAAATTTCGGATTTTGAAATCTTTTCCTTTTCGATATTCATTATAAAAATGAATAAAATCGATATAAATATCGTTCGCGTCAAAATGGCGCACATCTAATCAATACGGCTTTTATTCAACACATTAATATTATTATTCCTTTTTCTGAATATTATTTTAAAATATTCGTTATTTTCCAAATTGGAATGAGACCCAATCAATTACCATATAACGTTAGTTATATGGATTTTATACAACTCATGTATATAATAACAATGATAAACAATCACCCATCATCCAAAGTGCATTACACAATTTCATAAGCATCAAATATATATAATTAACGCTTACAACAGTCTGTCAACCAATCGATCGACATACAACTAACCAATTGGGATTAGTGTACGTCAATATCATCCCAACATCCGTGTGGGGTTTCAATCAACAAACACAGATTTTTTTGTGTAGTTATGTCCTCAAATAGGTGTACATAAACAAATCATTCGATTTGTAAATGAATATTCATTTTCATTTCAGGAGAATTCTATGTCGTTCCTTTATACGTTAAAAAATATATTTTTAACGTTAAAATATTCATTTCAACATTTTACTATTTTTAACAGTTCATACTTTCAATAAAAATGTTATTTTTAACTAACACTTTTTATTTTAGAAAATTTTGGCATCATAACGGCGCAATATTGAAATCGGGTAGTGTCTAGCATTACCCCTCTCCTGATATTGGCTCGTGCCATACAAAATAATCCATCCAAACACAATTACCCCAATCAATCAATTTCCACAATTCAATCAAATCACGCAGAACAACCACAATACAATCAAACAAGTCGTCCATGGTCTGTGGACGACGGGGAGCAATTCATATATGCAATTATAAAATAAATAACTGTACAGAAATAATTTTAGTGAGAAGTTCTCACCTTTGGGTTCCACTTCGCCATTCATTATTTTTGAACGGTTTGAATTCGCTTGAAATTCCAACGCTATCTTTTTCACGCTGTTCATAGTAAAAATCACATTTTTATAATGCTACACGTATAGAAAAGATTATATTTTTATTTCGCCAACTTATATATAAAAATCAAATCTTTGTATGGTTAAAAATCCTAGATTAACATAAATAAAAGTTTAATCCTTTCTTAAATAAAAATCAAATCTTTTCTTAAATAAAATCAAATCTTTATATACTTAAAAATCATAGCTTTATATCAATAAAAATCCAATCTTTTTATATTTAAAAATCTCCTCTTTTTTTATTTAAAAACCTTATCTTTTCTAATTTAAAAATCTAATCTTTCCTAATTATCCTATTTTTATTCTTAAATCATATGCGTAAAGATCCTATTTTTATTTGAATAAATAAAAATTAAAATAAAAACTCACATCAGAAATGGGGGTTCCACGTCGAGATGGCGGCCAGCAGGGGCGGCGTAGGGCTGAGAGGGTGGCGACAGGGGGTGGCACTGGTCGTGGTGGGGCCAGTAGTGGTGGCGGCGTGGGTTTCCAGAGCTTAGGGGGGTTTGGGTTTTTAATTGGACGGAGAGGAAGAGGGGATGGCCGCCGGCGAGGAGGAGGTGGCCGGATGGGTGCGACGGCGCGATGGGGGTGCCTCTGGCGACGAGAGACGATGGCCAAAGGAGAATCGCGGTTTTTTTTAATTTTCTCGTTTCTGATCTGGTCAGCCGGGGGAGAGAGAAAGGGATTGGGGGAGGGGGTATATGATATTTATTTAACTTATTTTAATTTTCTCTAAAAAGCAACTTTTTAATTCGAGCGACTGTTGCCCCTAACAAATTACCCCCATTTCGAACACAATGAGATATGTTTCGTAACCCAATTCGACTTTTTCGATCAGTTTCCGTTAAATTTAAAATATAAATCAATATATTTTAAATCCAAACACACTTTTTAATTTACCGGAGCCACATACTAACTCCAAAAATTCCAGAAAAATAAATCTGGCTATGTTTGGAAGATACGGTCCTAACAAAACTAATTTCATCAAATTTGGAGACCGTTTGAAAAATGGCCATTTTCCAGTCGATTAAATTCAAACTGAAATTGCCAAACACGTTTTCCTTCGCCACACTCACATATTAATTCTAAAAATTATGAATTTTGGAATCTAGCAATAATTTGACATTCCGGGTCCAACAAAAGTGGTTTCGTCGAAAACGGAGGTCATTTGCAAAATGGCTATTTTTAAGGGCCTTATATATATTATAAATATATATAATATATATATAAATTCCATAACGACTATTTTAAATTTTTAACTGGACCTAACTTTCACGTTATATTATGAAATATCAATCTCTTACACTCATTAGAAATATATAGTTGATATGTTCCTTACGTTTCCAGTTTTATCCAATTCTGACTTAAATTGAATTCTGTATGGTTCATTCAAAGTTTAAAATCGAATTTTCAAACTACCGCGCTATTTCAGGCTCGTTTTATAATTAAAATAAATTTATACATTCTAACTTCGAATAAAATAAATTTTTAGTCGTTATTATTTAAAATAAATCATTTTAAACATTCCAAATTCATTAAAATCGCCAAAATAAAATTTTTAAATTGGTTCTGATTTTCTGGGTTGTTACATCACACCTCCATTTATGTAGTGATTTCCCTTATCCATTTTATATGCCTATCATATTACTTTTATTTATTTACTGGCTAAAACTAACTAGACTCGCCAGACTTTATGTCTGACCCCTTTGTTTCTCCTTCTTTCTTCTGTTCCCCCAGGTTCTCAGGGAGGAAACACTCAGGCTTAGTCAGGACTCGAATATCATCTTGGTAGGAGCTACTTCCGAAGTATGTCTCAAGTTCTTATCTCTACTATGGCTTGGTTCTTTTTCTTGGGGAATTATGTTTTCTTTTAAGTATTTATGTACTCTGATGGTACAAGACAGAAGTTATGTTATTGTAATGGTTTTTGTGACTTGTGGTATTTTGGACCACGATGTTATGCTTTTATGTTGAAATAAAAATTTGAATTTCCGCTGCTACCTTATTATTATCTGTCTTGTAATTATTCTATGTCTATTTACCTATAACGCTTCATGCTACTTAATGCATTCCCTTAGTGAGTGACATTAACGGATGTGGGGTGTCACAACTACTCTCCCTTTTTGTCATCGATAAAAAAGAATAGATACCATGAGAATAGATAGTAACCGATCATAAAAAAAAAAATTTAAAGTATCTTCAGGAGGTATTAGATCATGTGCTTTTTCGATAAACTGAATTTTGTATTCATAATTATTTAGAGATACCGAAAATAGCCTTTTTTTGTTGTGGTGGACCTGCAAAAAATATGATATATATATATATATATTTTGGTACCCACTTGCTTCGTTTGGGTCCAGGGGTTAGATGAAAGGTAACCATACCCAAGAGGGTTTAATGGAACCTTTAAAGATAAAATTCTCATTATTAACTACTGAATCAAAATAATCATTGATATATTTTCTCTATTTCTCCAATTTATAGGAACCCAATTACTTAAGTAATTTCTATTGATATTCCTTTTCGTACTTCCAGATTTATTATAAATATTTATATTCGTAGAAGTATTCGAGTTTCTATAATAATTTGGTCTTGGATGTGCATTAGTACTAGCAGTGATATTCTTACTGTACATAAAAGCATATCTAGTACTATTTCTATGATTAGTTTTATTATATCCTAAACCACTTTTGTCATGTAAAGGTCGAGATCTAGGTAAAATCATATTTAAATCATTTTGACCTTTATTGAACTTCGCGAACTTACCTGTACATTTATCAAATTTTATTGCAAAGTCGCGACTGACATTTTCAAAATAAATTTTGTTATTTTTAAAATTACTAATTTCCTTATTTAATTCAGAATTCTTCCTTTTTAAAGAACCATTCTTAGTTTTGAGACTAAAGATTTGAGATTCTGAATTATCTTAAGAAGATTGTAATTTTTCAAAAAAATATTTTGAGTCAGAAATTTCATTTTGCAAATTATTACTATTCACCTTTAAAAACTCATATTCTTTAGATAATTTTAAATTCTTTTCAGTTAAAGCTCCATCCTCTTTTTCAAGAGACAAAACTAAAAAACTAGAATTATTTAAAGAATTTTCTAATGATTTATTTTTATTTTGCAAAAGTTTGATTTCATTTAAAAAAAAACATTGTTTTTGTCTCCTAGTCGCTCATTTTCTTTTGTAAGGAAATCTTTTTGAGAAACAAGCTCTTCTAAGGTATTTTCAAAACAGTTGGCTTGTTTTACTAAAAAAAAAATTAACTTCTTTTAATTTGGAATTTTCTTGCTCACAATTTTTTGACTTAGCTAAAATGACTATATTGAGTTTGCCTAAAGTTTTAAAATCTTTCAATAATTTTTCATGGTCTAACAAAAGATCTTTATATAATGAATTTAAACATACCTATTGTGATATGAGTTTTGCCATGAGACATTTGTTTTCTTGCTCTCTTGATTCTGCTTTGTTGCTCTTCCATTTTCTAATCCCTTGATTATACTTCTTTATTTCCATTTGTTCTAGGATGTTGTTATGATATCTAGAACACCGGGCTCTGATACCAAATGAAAAAGTCGGTTTGTGACTTAAGTAGGATCTTTATATGGATATAAAGGAATGATATATAACAAGCTAACTTGTAAGCTACAATAGTTATGCAAATAAATCTAAGCAATATAGATATATCACAAATAATAAAATGCAGTAAGTAAAGGCACCACGAATTTTAATTGGTTCGGACTTCCCATCCTATGTCTAGTCCTGAAGCTCCTCTTTGGAATTCACTAACACGCCCTCTCTTAACCCGTAGGAATATGTCACAATACACCTGAGCACCAACAAGGATGTCCCCGCCTGAGCACCCACACAGGACTTCTCGAATTACAAACGAGTTTTGACTTCTGAAAGTGTTCTTGTATCAACACTTAATAACCAACAATTAGGTACACCCTTCCTATAATCTTTCTCTCAAGTATTTGATGTGTATGTGAAGATTAAAGGAAGTATGTTGCTTGTTGAATCAAGAGATATGAAATAACTTCAAAGATTCAACAAGCAACTTGAACTTTAGAAAGCTTTTAGAATGCGATGAGTATAGAGATGTAATTCAAAAATTATAATAGAATAAGTGAGAATCGGTGATTTGAAAATCATATTTGAAGTGTATTTATAATTGTAGAAGAGTAGTAATCTTTCACGAAGAGTTTCAGCAAAGAATTACATCCATTTCTGTTCATAAATGAAGAGGAATCTCTTCATGAAAGAAAGCAACTCTTCACAAAAATGACTGTTATTTCCTGATCAGTCGACTGGTAGGAAAATCACTAGTCGACTGGTCAACTGAGAAAATCGTGTATATATTTAAATATGAAAAGAAACTAGCCGTTACTGGACTTTGGATCATTGACCAGTCGATTGGTCAGTTTTCTACTAGTCGCTGGTAGGAAAATCATATATATATATATATATATTTAAAAATACATTCATTTGTGTTATACTATGTGGATAGATTTTAACATATTTCTAACACAACTAGATAATCATATTTACATGAACTTAGCTCTTCGATACGATCTTCATTAATCTCCATTTTGTTATCATGAATCGAACATACCATGAATCAACATTGCGCTCTTGCTCATTCAAAAGTTCCACCATGAGTTGGTTCTCGTTTACCGCCTCCACCTGTCGCAACCGAGCTTCAAACGTCACCAACCTCTACCATGTCTGAGCCATCACTCGAGGGTAGTCCCTAACCCGTGAGATTCCGCGAAACCTCAAAGCCTTGACATACATACCCAGATAGCATCTTCCAGTGATTCCTCTACCCTAGCCTCGGTGTCCTCGATCTCTTCCCTAGGACTATCCACCTCTCTTTGGTGCTCAGCCTTTAGCCTATCCAGCGAGCTCAGTACGTCTTTATTGCTGGCCTCGATCTCTTCTTTCTCCTTCCTAGCCACCTTAAGTTGTCTCCTCAGCTCATCATTCTCCCTCTACAACATTTGAACCCCCTCATTCTCTGCTTTCAGCCTCTCATTCTCCAGTACCAAGGCCTCATTGTCCTTTTGGAGTTGGTGTAACTTCTCATTTTATTTGGACAAGTGGATATTCATCTCCGTCAGCGCAGAGTTGTCTTTCTTTAGAAATGCATTTTCTGTCAACACCGAGGCCACAATGTCTTTCAAAGATAAAGCACCATGCTATGACTCCCTCACCAGCTTATCATACTTCTCCTTCAGCTCACCTGTTTCAACAACAAAGAGTTAGCATATGAATATGATGCTCGAATACGTAGAAATAGATGCAACTTAGAAAGCATGTTTATCTTACGCAAGGTATCTTCCCTCTTTCGGACAGTCATCTGCTCGTCCTTTACCTCCTGTTTTAGATTGACAATCTCCACATTCTTGTTGTTAATGAGCTCCGAGAGGTGACTAGAATACTTATAGTACTCATTGCATTGGTAATAAGCAACGTACACTGGCTGCCACGCCATTTCCCTGTCCTGCCGAGGGATTGGACTAATATACGGAAGCCATTTTATCTCATCAAAATAATTCTTGGGGAATTTCTCTTTTAGCAAGCCTTCTTTTCTTCTATAATGATTTCCGAAGCTTCGGGTGGCTCGGGCATTTGCCCGTTTTTCTTCGAGACTACCATCTTTTTTCAGCTGGTATATGCCAACTCTTTTTTCTTGGAAGAAATGATGGGTGGTGCAGGTGGAATGCAAGGAGCAGTCGTCAAAGAAGGGAGCTCGGCGCTCGTGGAAACATGTCTTGTGTCGGTCCCCGATGACCGAATGTATGGGGGAGGAGATTCAGAATACGGAGATCATTCTCTACGATGGTACTCGCTGCTATAGTCACGAGGGAGGGGGGTTCATCAAACAAAACAATATCTCTTTTAAATTCATTGAGGAAAACATTCCTCGAAGGTCGACGACTTCCGGACCCATAGCCACGACCTCTATCTCCTCTAGCCATTTCACCTGCAAAAGGAACAAATTCAAGATTAAACTCGAATACCCTATGCACACAAACAAATATTGTGTCATGCAATGTTTATGAATGTGTGTCCTAAGTGTTCTCTCAACAGGACAGATAGCGGTTCGCTCGAAGGAGTGATCTTCCCCATAGCTAGAGCTAATTCTTCCATACTTGTGGCGCTAGGCCAGGGAAACGTAATGAGCATGAGCTTATTAAGCTCGTCAAATTGACGCTTCTTTTCTAATGAGACGGCAGTCTCAGGGGGAGTTACTAGGGACTGCGACCTACTCTACACTTCTGCCCTTGCCTCGCCTGTCAAGGGCAGTGCAGGAGTGATCAGCTGGTCCTCATCCCTAGCAACCTCCTTCTCATTGGCGGTCTCAACCCCACCAACTTCCCCCTGAATTCTTGTAGCCTTGTGCGGCTTCGACCCGACAGGGGATGCTTTCCTTTTTCGGCTCGGCATGCCTGCTTCCTTTCCAGTATCCGCCTTCTTTCCACCCCTAGCAATCATCAGTCTGATTATTGCATGATCAGAAGGAAGCAAACTCGCACGACGAAGTCGGTCCTGATCCAAACACTCTCGGTAGAACAAGCCTTGGCCGGGATGGCTAGTAAAGTCTCAAGACGTTGTTGGTACATGGTGTCTATGGGCGCAGCAGGATTCCCTGTCACACAAAAATTAAATTAGCACTGAGTTACCAACCCGGTAAGTTTCGAGCTCAAAGTAACTAGGAGTGCTTACTTCCTTCTAACCATCTCCTCGTAAATCAGGGAGGACAACGCACAAAGAACCAGTCGTATTTATACACACTTAACTTGCTCCACGTCCCATCAAAGAACTTGGTGCTGGGCAGAGCTTCCAGGAAGTACTGAGAGGGTGCGACGCTGGGTCTCCTCTTCAGTTGGAAAAGATATTGAATATCCTCTCCGGTGGATTCTCGCTGCAGGTACTCTCTTTAGAGAATGCAAGTACCTAAAAGGGAAACATACGCATTCAAATGGAGCTGCGATGGCGCAAGGCGAAAATAGTGAAGTATATCCCGAATGAAGCTATTAACCGGGGGCACGCCCAGGAAATGCATGTATGCCTGATATAGAAAGTGTACCCTTCTAGTGGTGCATGATCCATATCGTCCTTCCTAGGGCGCGGACATCTTTTTGGGGAATACTGAACCGCATCGCCATGCACCTCGCCGCCGCCTCATCCATATGCGATGGCACCGAATCTGACGGGTTCTCAAGTATAACCATGCCCGCCATCATATCCGACACCATTAACGTACTTCCCTCGATGATATCTATGTGCTCTTCCTCTTCACGCTCACCTCCAGTCATTCCAAGCCTTCCCAGCGCCAGTAACTTCGTCGAATGCTCAACTGACAACTGCTATACTTCCGACTGCACGCCTCGATCGGGCCCTTTCGACGGCTGCCCCCTATGCTAGCATCGCTAGTTGAACTGGATAGGGATGGTGAATGCTGCGAAGCTTCAGCTTCAAGAATCTGCTATGTTTTAGACCTTGTTTCCATTACTAACTATACTTTCAATATACTTGCATTAGATATCGCATTGTATAACCTATACCCCTCATGTTGGTGTAAGCTAATGTAACAATTGGGAATTTCGCTCGATCTGAATCGATCGCTAAACCGGCCAAGACCATTCAAAACCCCGGACTGCTTTGCGCGCACAAGACGAATCGGAACGCAAACAGAAGAACATTTCATTGCTTATTACAAAAATTTACACCAAAGTACAAGAATATACAAAGTATGAATAGATATTACACATTTGATAAATACCAGAGATTTAAATTACAGTTAAATACATAGCAGCAGAAAAATAATACAACACACAACTGAAAGAAATACACGGATACAAAGCTTTCCCAGTATCGTTCCAGCTGTAAACCAGGATCCTGTGAATATAAATCTGCAAAACCAAAACTACTAGCTGCCCGTGTGGAAATAGGGGCACCCAGAGTTTAGGTTAAAACAATAAAATCCAGGTCAGTCATGTGACTGGTGTGAGAACTAAAATAGTTATTTAAAACTTTACTTTAAAAGAGAGTAATTCAAGGGACCACGCCATATAACACGGAATGGGTTTCCTCCCAAGAATACTAGTGCATAGAATAAACAAATAATGCTCGATACGTTTAGAACAAATCATTTGATGCTATTATAAGTGTATAGTGTCAAAACAATTTCAATCATAAGTATCAATCATAGACGGCATAGCTACCATCTACTATGTCGCCATACTAGGTTCTACAAATAAAACCGAAATGTCACGTATTGGAAATTGGATTTTCGTCATGAGTCGAGGCAAGGGGCAAGCTCCTCTTCGTTCGAGACACTCTAGCAAATGTCTCAGGACCACACACAACGATCCTTGGAACCTCCAAGGTCGGTCCTCTCTTACTTTTGAGGATTACTATTTCTGAACACACGTTTCCCGGTCCTGTAGGACCTATATCCGAGGCGCCTCGCATCCAACAACCACGCAGGTAAAAATAATATAAATGTCAGGGCTGGGAGGTCACTGACATCACCCATAGCTAGAAAGAAACGTCGTGCACTCCTTGGGTTCTTATCCCATTTTGGACTCATACCGAGGTGTGAGGCTCGCGAATTAATGCCATACACAAAGCTATGCCACACAGGCCGTGCTTTGAACATCAACCACAAGACTTTGCTTTTCAACAGAAGCCTTGATCATTTGCCACTTAGGAATGCCACACAGGCAATTCATGCCATGCGACTGATATCTATCGATATATAACCTCTAAGCTCGTACGTCTCAGAGAAGGGCGTTAAGCAAGAGAATAAATTCTCTGCTGCCAAACAGATATATATTTAATAGAAATCAATCACACAGAATAAAATCCAATGTCAGACATGCAGTTCATTTACAAGTTCGTTCTGGGTCTGAACGAAACCGGAGGAACCTTATTCCTCGCATATCCATCGATCTCCAAGTACGTCTGGACGACCACCAACTGATTCCCACCTCTTGGGTGTACAACCCAATCAAGATAATCAGTAATCATCCAAACGATGTGAAGACCTCCAGTCTTCAACCACCGTCTTCATCTCCGACTTATCGTCGAATCGGTTATTCAGAATGGGTATAAACCCGGCCTTTCCGAATAACCCGCGTATATAATTAACAAGTGTTACGCAAACACAACATACGCCTCATTCCAATTCAGAATATTCTTTATTCAAATATTCACATTCTTAGGGAAAGGTTCCCATTAATTTTATCAAAGATAAATTCTTCCAAATTTATTCTTTAATCTTCCTTTGGATATCATTTCAAACCATGTTAAGGTTTTCTAAACTAGTCGGGATTAGCGAACCACACCGAAGTAATCATTTATTTTATTTCCCAATCCCAACCTATGCATCCCATGGAGAAAAACTGGTAATACTTCATATCAAACACCACGGTGTTATCGGTAAATATTAATTACCATTTCACGTTCAAATCTAAGCAAAGATTTAACTATCGCTTTGGAGCAAAACTGGTGATACTCCATTCTCGATCACTTTAATCTAATTAAAGATTCATTAAAACTCCACTTAGTTTTAATCTTCCCAAAAATCAATATCCTGTCTTTAACTGGGTTAAAGAACCAACGTCATCTAAAACACGGTTCACAATAAACCCAAAATCACATTCCATTATTAATCGGGTTAAAGAACAGGTGTTATTCAAAACATCGCTCACGATAAACCCCAAAAACCAATTTATATTCAATTCCAATTAAATACCAATTAACTGGACAATTTCACTAAATCTTAATTAAAAGATTTATTCTTTTCTAAACTGGGTCCAAGAACAATGTTATTTAAGACACCATTCACGACGAACCTAAAATCCCATCTGATATTAAATACAAGGCTTTGAATAGAAAATATATTGGCTTATATTCAATATCAAATTCTGAAACCAACAAATATCGTATTGGAAATAACGTTATAAATATATCTTTCAAATTTCCACAACCATATCTGTATAATCATGAAATCCATAATCGAAATGTTTCGAAGATAATTTCGATTCAAATCCATTCCAATTCGTATATTGGAAATTCTGATTATTTTTAAAACCACTTCAAATCCAATTTATTTATTCAAAAATATTGGATTATAATTCTAGTTCATAACTAGTTCATTTCGATAAAAATATATTTTTATCCTTTTTAAATATGGGATTTTTCACCCTAATTCTTTCTAAATCATTTATTATGATTTTACACAAATTATTGATATTTTTAATAATTTTATCAAGGCTCGTACAGTCGATTTCCAATAACGATCGTCGAACTGCACTTACAGGACCTTTTCCAAATTTGATTTGGACATAATTCCAAATCCAACCGTTAGATTTAAAATTTCTAATATTCATTGGAAAGCTCTTTTTGATATGAACCCAACGGTTCCAGTTTTAGGAGAATCCGACGGTCGGATCTTCCACAACGTCAATTCGAAGTCAATGGTCGAAATTCACGAACTGCCTCGGCGCGGCGCGTTATATTCAGGCCATTTAATATATATAATATATATATTATATATATTTCGTCAATTTCAATTCTAAACAAATTTTATAATTCGTTTTAAAAACGATTCAACTTCATATTCAATTTTAAATCAAAATTGAATATTCCATATCATTAATATATAAATGATAATATTTTCAAAACATTATATTTTGAAATCACTTCCTTTTCTATATTCATTATAAAAACGAATATAATCGATATAAATATTGTTCGCGTCAAAATGGCGCAAATCTAATCAACACGGCTTTATATATTTCAATAACTTCGTTATTGTATTCAACAAATGAATATTTTCTTCAATACATGAATATATATTTTATTTAACACATGAATATTTATTCATTCTTACTTACAATAAAAATGTCAATTTTATTGTATAAATATTTCGCCCAACACATGAATATTTTCAACACGTGAATAGTTTCAACACATGAATATTCTCAACACATGAGTATTGTCAACACATGACTATTTTGTTTATTCAACACATGAATATAATTTATTTTCTAAATTAGAATGAGACCCACTCAATTACCATATAATGTTATTTATATGGATTCCATACAACACATGTATATAATAGAAATGATAAATAATCAACCATCATCCAAAGTGCACCACACAACTGTCTGTCAACCAATCGACTGACATACAACTAAATAATTGGGATTAGTGTATGCCAAATATCATCCCAACACCCGTGTGGGGTTTCAATTCAACGAACACTGAATATTATTTGTGCAGTTGGGCGATGTGTAAAATTTATCGTCCCAATCAATATCAGTCAAATAAGTGTACAGAAACAAATCGTCTGATTTGTAAATGAGTATTTATTTATTCACATTCACGTAAAATTTATGTTTTTAACGGTAAATAATTTATTTCAACACATAAATATAGTTCCATACATTCCGCATCACAATCAATTTTCACCACACAACAAAATCAAACAAGTCGTCCATGGTCTGTCGGGTGCTGCTAAGCACCGTCTGCATCCTAGTATATATTTTAACTAGAAAACAAGAATTAAAGTGAGAAGTTATCACCGAGAGCTAAACCAAACACCACGACTCTTCATATGTAGAAAATCTTGTCGTGTTTCCTTTTGTCACTTTCGTTGTCCGTATTCGCTACATATATAAAAATCACATTTTTATATGGTATTCATATAAATAAAAATCACATCTTTATATGGTTTAAAAATCTTACCTTTGCTTAATTAAAAATCAAATCTTTTTATATTTAAAAATATAACCTTTTCTAAATTAAAGATCTAATCTTTCTATTTCAAAAATATAATCTTTTCCTTTCATAAAAATACGGTCTTTTCTTTTGTAAAGATATAACCTTTCTATAAATAGAAATCATTCCTTTTCACTTATAAAAATCCTACCTTTCACGTATATAAAAATCAATTTTTTTACTTCATATCACTTCATGTAGAAATCATATTTTTATTTCGCTTTTCAAACAAATATAAAATTATATCTTTATATAGGTAAAAATCTCGCCTTTACATAAATAAAATTCGCGTCTACCGCTAATAAAAAATCTCATCTTTAGCTAATAAAAAAACTTTAGCTAATCAAAAGTCTAAACTTTAGGTAATCAAATGTCTAAACTTTCATGACATAAAAATCTAACCTTTTTATCATGAAAAATCATACCTTTATAATGATAAAAATATAATCTTTATGTAAAATAACATCATACCATCATGTGAATGAAAAATCAGATTTTTACATCAGTAAATAAGGATTAAATAAGGACTCACTATTTTCGGATGGAGATGGGTTTTCAATTGAAGAAGAAGAAGAGGGTGGCGACGCACGACCTACAGAGGGTGGAGGGCTGACTGGTGATCGCGCCGGGGTGCAAGCAGAGGTGCTGGAGTCGGAGAAGGCGGTAGGGGCGTTGGCGGCGTGATGTGGGTGGTTTCAATCCGATTTGGGGCTAGGGTTCTTCGACTGGACAGAGAGGAGGGAGTGCGTCGGGGTCAGGAGGGTGCTGGCGCCAGTCAGAGGGATGCTGCGGTGGAGCCTCGCCATCGGCGGTGGGCGCTGCTGCGCGGTGGCGCGATGGGGCTCCATCGTCGGTTTTTTCTTTTGTTTTTATTATTTTTATTTTCCATGATCTGATTTTGAATGGGTGGGAGGGGTTGACTTTAAAAGGGGAGAGAGATTAAGTTTTGAGGGGGTTATATGATATATATATATATATATATTAATTTAATTCTCCAGAAAGTGACGTTTTATTTTGAACTCGAAATCAAACCCACTGACTGTCGTCCCTAGCTAATTACCCCCATTCGAACATAATGGGATATGTATCGTGAGCCAATTCGATCGTTTCGATTAGTTTCCGTTCAAATTAAAATATAATCAATATATATTCCATTCGAACGTACATTTTAATTTACCGGGGCCACATACGGACTCTAAAAATTCCCGAAAAATTATTTCTAGCTTCGTATTGCCGATACGGTCCTAACAAAACTAATTTCGTCGAATTTGAAGACCGTTTGAAAAATGGTCATTTTAAAGGGCCAGAATTCCATAGTGACTATTCTGAATTTTCAACTGGACATAACTTTTTATTCCCACTATGAAATTTCAATTTTTCGGATTCGTTGGAAAGATATTTTCAAATAGATTCTAATGGTTTTGGTTCTGCCAAAATCCGGATTATTTTGAATCCTGTACATTCATTTGAAATTCGAAATCGAATTTTCAAACTACCGCGCCATTTTCAGTTCCTTTTATAATATAAAATAAATATTTATATTCTAACGTCGATCTATATAAATATATACTTTCTATTTCTATTCAAAATAAATTTCTCATCGTTATTATTTAAAATAATTCATTTTAAATATTCGAAATTCATTAAAATTGCCAAAATAAAATTTTTAAATTAGCTCAGAATTTCCGGGTTATTACAATTTCCCCCACTTAAAATCTTTTCGTCCTCAAAAAGGAACGAAGCTGAAAGTTGTTTAACTAATCAACTCAACTTCCATTATTTTAATTATGGCTTAAGTTCTTCAACTTTTCAGTTTCTAAGAACTTTTCAAATTTTTCAAAAATTTGGCTAACACCTTAAATTTTCGAAAAATTTCGCCATAACCTCCTCTGCACCGGGAGCTTCGGGATATTTCAAATAGCCTCCCATGGCCCTCACCAATCCAAAAGAAAAAGAAAAAGCCAAGCGGCTAGCCAATCGGCTCATAAAATCATCAAATCCCCAAGAAATACAATAAACATGTACCTATTTGTCGGGAAAACAATTTTATTCTTCTGCTCTAGCCTCCTTGCTATGACCTGTTCAATGGATATACATGTATATGTATGCAATTGTAATCAATTTTCAATGCAGTTCTAAATTTGGTTCCATTAGGCTAAATGGTTCAAAATTTTAATAAATGAAACCAATAATCAAACAGCACAACCATCAATCAATTAGTTGATTAGCTTTACAAATTCATAATATATATATATATATACAGAAAATAGTGTTTTTGATGTCAAATCACGACAATAGCCCAATCAAGTTTTGGTTCTTACACCAGTCTAATGGAAATATATAGATATCACACCTTCGAAACTCGAACATAAATTCTTCTGATGATCGATCAATCATCAGAACCATCTCCGGGCGGCTAGAGTGTGATTCCATATCTTTCCAGTATATTAAAACTTCAAATATACGTTCATGACACGCATACACAAAATCTTTATATACTTGATTGTCCAAATTCAATACAAATAAAATATTCAAATACGTATAATTGAATTAAATTTTCAAACCAAAATTTGTTTTCAAATTTTTATTTCAAAAATTTCACTCTTTCGACTCGCTCTAGGATACTACTGATCCCATCTCTATCGAGTCATTCTCATTGGATATTACTAATCCAATCTCTGATGAATTCTTTCGTTTAGTTCTAATGTGTCTTGTTCTCGAGCTCTGTAAACCAAAGCTCTGATACCAAATGTAACAATTGGGAATTTCGCTCGATCCAAATCGATCGCTAAACCGACCAAGACCATTCGGAACCCCGGATTGTTTTGAGGACAAGACAAATCCGAACGCAAACAGAAGAACATTTCATTGCTTATTACAACAATTTACATCAGAGTACAAGAATATACAGAGTATGAATAGACATTACACATTTGATAAATATCAGAGGTTTAAATTACATTTAAATACATAGCAGCGGAAAAATAATACAGCACACAACTGAAAGAAATACACGGATACAGAGCTTTCTGAGTATTGTTCCAGCTGTAAACCAGGATCCTGTGAATATAAATCTGCAAAACCAAAACTACTAGCTGCCCGTGTGGAAATAAGGGCACCCAGAGTTAAGTTAAAAAAATAAACTCCAGGTCAGTCATGTGACTGGTGTGAGAACTAAAACAGTTACTTAAAACTTTACTCTAAAAGAGAGTAATTCAAGGGACCAGGCCATATAACACGGAACGGGTTTCTTCCCAAGAATACTAGTGCATAGAATAAACAACGCAATGCCTTTTGGAAAAATGAAGCTATTATAAGACCTAGGTCCCATCACACAATGCAACGCAAGCCGGAGGATAGGGTTTTCCCTTATAGTAGCCAAATAATGTTTGATACGTTTAGAACAAATCATTTGATACTATTATAAGTGTATAGTGTCAAAACAATTTCAATCATAAGTATCAATCATAGATGGCATAGCTACCATCTACTATGTCGCCATACTAGGTTCTACAAATAAAACCGAAATGTCACGTATTGGAAATTGTATTTCCATCATGAGTCGAGGCAAGGGGCAAGCTCCTCTCCGTTCGAGACACTCTAGCAAATGTCTCAGGACCACACACGGTGATGCTTGGAACCTCCAAGGCTGGTCCTCTCTTACTTTTGAGGATTAGTATTCCTGAACACACGTTTCCCGGTCCTATAGGACCTATATCCGAGGCGCCTCGCATCTAACAACCACACAGGTAAAAATAATATAAATGTCCGGGCTGGGAGGTCACTGACATCACACAAAGCTAGAAAGAAACGTCGTGCACTCCTTGGGTTCTTATCCCGGTTTGGACTCATACTGAGGTGTGAGGCTCGCGAATTAACGCCATACACAAAGCTATGCCACACAGGCCAACCACAAGACTTTTCTTTTCAACAGAAGCCTTGATCATTTGCCACTTAGGAATGCCACACAGGCAATTCATGCCATGCGACTGATATCTATCGATATATAACCTCTAAGCTCGTACGTCTTAGAGAAGGGCGTTAAGCAAGAGAATAAATTCTCCGCCGCCAAACAGATATATATATTTAATAGAAATCAATCACACAGAATAAAATCCAATGTCAGACACATTGTCCATTTACAAGTTCGTTCTGGGTCTGAATGAAACCAGAGGAACCTTATTCCTCGCATATCCATCGATCTCCAAGTACGTCTGGACGACCACCAACTGATTCCCTCCTCTTGGGTGTACAACCCAATCAAGATCATCAGTAATCATCCAAACGATGTGAAGACCTCTGGTCTTCAACCACCGTCTTCATCTTCGACTTATCGTCGAATCGGTTATACAGAATGGGTATAAACCCGGCCTTTCCGAATAACCCACGTATATAATAAACAAGTGTTATACAAACACAACATACGTCTCATTCCAATTCAGAATATTCTTTATTCAAATATTCACATTCTTAGGGAAAGGTTCCCATTAATTTTATCAAAGATAAATTCTTCCAAATTTATTCTTTAATCTTCCTTTGGATATCATTTCAAACCATGTTAAGGTTTTCCAAACTAGTCGGGGTTAGTGAACCACACCGAAGTAATCATTTATTTTATTTCCCAATCCCAACCTATTCATCCCAAACTAGTCGGGTTTTCTATATCTAACACCACGGTGTTATCGGTAAATATTAAATACCATTTCACGTTCAAATCTAATCAAAGATTTAACTACCGCTTTGGAGCAAAACTGGTGATACTCCATTCTCGATCACTTTAATCTAATTAAAGATTCATTAAAACTCCACTTAGTTTTAATCTTCGCAAAAATCGATATCCTGTCTTTAACTGGGTTAAAGAACCAACGTCATCTAAAACACGGTTCACGATAAACCCAAAATCACATTCCATTGTTAATCGGGTTAAAGAACAGGCGTTATTCAAAACACCGCTCACGATAAACCCCAAAAACCAATTTAAATTCAATTCCAATTAAATACCAATTAACTGGACAATTTCACTAAATCTTAATTAAAAGATTTATTCTTTTCTAAACTTGGTCCAAGAATAGTGTTATTCAAGACACCATTCACGATGAACCCAAAATCCCATCTGATATTAAATACAAGGCTCTGAATAGAAAATATATCAGCTTATATTCAATATCGAATTTTGAAACCAACAAATATCGTATTGGAAATAACGATATAAATATATCTTTCAAATTTCCACAACCATATCTGTATAATCACGAAATCCAACATCGAAATATTTCGAAGATAATTTCGATTCAAATCCATTCCAATTCGTATATTGGAAATTCTGGTTATTTTTAAAACTACTTCAAATCCAATTTATTTATTCAAAATTATTGGATTATAATTCTAGTTCATAACTAGTTCATTTCGATAAAAATATATTTTTATCCTTTTTAAATATGGGATTTTTCACCATAATTCTTTCTAAATCATTTATTATGATTTTACACAAATTATTGATATTTTTAATAATTTTATCAAGGCCCGTACAATCGATTTCCAATAACGGTCGTCGAACTGCACTTACAACGACCTTTTCCAAATTTGATTTGGACATAATTCCAAATCCAACCGTTAGATTTAAAATTTCTAATATTCATTGGAAAGCTCTTTTCGATACGAACCCAACGGTTCAGGTTTCAGGAGAATCCGATAGTCGGATCTCCCGCAACGTCAATTCAAAGTCAATGGTCGAAACTCACGAACTGCCGCGGCATGGTGCGTTCTATTCAGGCCATTTAATATATATAATATATATATTATATATATTTCATCGATTTCAATTCTAAACGTATTTTATAATTCGTTTAAATTCGTTTTAAAAACGATTTCAACTTCATATTCAATTTTAAATCAAAATTGAATATTCCGTATCATTAATATATAAATGATAATATTGTCAAAACATTATATTTTGAAATCACTTCCTTTTCTATATTCATTATAAAAACGAATATAATCGATATAAATATCGTTCACGTCAAAATGGCGCAAATCTAATCAACATGGCTTTATATATTTCAATAACTTCGTTATTGTATTCAACAAATGAATATTTTCTTCAATACATGAATATATATTTTATTCAACACATGAATATTTTTTCATTCTTACTTACAATAAAAATGTGAATTTTATTGTATAAATATTTCGCTTAATACATGAATAGTTTCAACACATGAATATTCTCAATACATGAGTATTGTCAACACATGGTTATTTTATTTATTCAACACATGAATATAATTTATTTTCTAAATTGAAATGAGACCCACTCAATTACCATATAATGTTATTTATATGGATTCCATACAACACATGTATATAATAGCAATGATAAATAATCAACCATCATCCAAAGTGCACCACACAACTGTCTATCAACCAATCGATCGACATACAACTAAATAATTGGGATTAGTGTACGCCAAATATCATCCCAACACTTGTGTGGGATTTCAAATCAACAAACACTGAATATTATTCGTGTAGTTGGGCGATGTGTAAAATTTATCGTCCCAATCAATATCAGTCAAATCAGTGTACATAAACAAATCGTCTGATTTGTAAATGAATATTTATTTATTCACATTCACATTAAATTTATATTTTTAACGATAAATAATTTATTTCAACACATGAATATAGTTCCATTCATTCCACATCACAATCAATTTTAACCACACAACAAAATCAAACAAGTCGTCCATGGTCTGTGGACAACGGGTGTCGGGTGCTGCTAAGCACCATCTGCATCCTAGTATATATTTTAACTAGAAAACAAGAATTAAAGTGAGAAGTTCTCAGCGATAGCTAAACTAAACACCGCGACTCTTCATATGTAGAAAATCTTGTCGTGTTTCCTTTCGTCACTTTCGTTGTCCGTATTCACTACATATATAAAAATCACATTTTTATATGGTATTCATATAAATAAAAATCACATCTTTATATGGTTTAAAAATCTTACCTTTGCTTAATTAAAAATCAAATCTTTTTATATTTAAAAATATAATCTTTTCTAAATTAAAGATCTAATCTTTCTATTTCAAAAATATAATCTTTTCCTTTCATAAAAATATGGTCTTTTCTTTTGTAAAGATATAACCTTTCTATAAATAGAAATAATTCCTTTTCACTTATAAAAATCCTACCTTTCACGTATATGAAAATCAAATTTTCACTTCATATCACTTCATGTAGAAATCATATTTTTATTTCGCTTTTCAAACAAATATAAAATCATATCTTTATATAGGTAAAAATCTCGCCTTTACATAAATAAAAATCTCGTCTTCCGCTAATCAAGAATCTCATCTTTAGCTAATCAAAAACCTAACCTTTAGCTAATCAAAAGTCTAAACTTTAGCTAATCAAAAGTCTAAACTTTCATGACATAAAAATCTAACCTTTTTATCATGAAAAATCATACCTTTATAATGATAAAAATATAATCTTTATGTAAAATAACATCATACCATCATGTAAATGAAAAATCAGATTTTTACATCAGTAAATAATGATTAATTAAGAAGGACTCACTGTTTTCGGATGGAGAAGGGTTTTCAATTGAAGAAGAAGAAGAGTGAGGCGACGCACGACCTACAAAGGGCGGAGGACTGACTGCTGATGGCACCGGGGTGCAGGCGGAGGTGCTGGAGTCGGAGAAGGCGGCAGGGGCATTGACGACGCGATGTGGGTGGTTTCAATCCGATTTGGGGCTAGGGTTCTTCGACTGGACGGAGAGTAGGGAGGGCGTCGGGGTCAGGAGGGTGCTGGCGCCAGTCAGAGGAATGACGCGGTGAAGCCTCGCCAGCGGCGGTGGGCGTTGCTGCGCGGTGGCGCGATGGGGCTCCATCGTCGGTTTTTTCCTTTTGTTTTGAATTTTTATTTTATTTTATTTTCCACGATCTGATTTTGAATGGGTGGGAGGGGTTGACTTTAAAAGGGGAGAGAGAGAAAGTTTTGAGGGGGTTATATGATATATATATATATATTAATTTAACTCTCCAGAAAGTTACGTTTTATTCTGAACTCGAAATCAAACCCACTGACTGTCGTCCCTAGCTAATTACCCCATTCCGAACATAATGGGATATGTATCGTGAGCCAATTCGATCATTCCGATTAGTTTCTGTTCAAATTAAAATATAATCAGTATATATTCCATTCGAACGTACATTTTAATTTACCAGGGCCACATACGGACTCTAAAAATTCCAGAAAAAATATTTCTAGCTTTGTATTGCCGATACTGTCCTAAAAAAACTAATTTCGTCGAATTTGAAGACCGTTTGAAAAATGACCATTTTAAAGGGCTAGAATTCCATAGCAACTATTCTGAATTTTCAACTGGACATAACTTTTTATTCCCGCTATGAAATTTCAATTATTTGGATTCATTGGAAAGATATTTTCAAATAGATTCTAATATTTTTGGTTCCGCCAAAATCTGGATTATTTTGAATCCTGTACATTCATTTGAAATTCGAAATCGAATTTTCAAACTACCGCGCCATTTTCAATTTCTTTTATAATATAAAATAAATTTAAATTCTAACGTCGATCTATATAAATATATACTTTCTATTTTTATTCAAAATAAATTTCTCGTCGTTATTATTTAAAATAATTCATTTTAAATATTCGAAATTCATTAAAATTGCCAAAATAAAAATTTTAAATTGGCTCAGAATTTCTGGGTTATTACAGCTAGCATGTACGTACAGTGCAATGCTATGCTAATACAATCATAACATAAAAACTTGGGACACGTCGATGATCACAAGTCTTTGGGATTGTAACCATCGTCGTCATCAACTAACGTCACTGAATTCACATCAATTCGCGATTACGTTACGATTAAAATCAAGGAAACACGTTCAACAGTTCGATAGTTCAGTCAAAGTCCAAGTATATGCCCTAATCCTATGTGCAAGGCTGAATTGTCAACTACGTGATAGTTAACATAAGTTTCGGTTCAATCGTACAATGTCGTGAAAACCACACGAATCACAAATTAGGGAGTCGAAAGGCCAAAATCTCAGACGAGAAACACAATGCTTTACTAGAACGGGGCACGAAGTACTCGAATCCATAAAAAATCTTGTATCTCCCTTTCGGACATGAAATTTCGTATCCTTTTAGGGCTTCGAAATTTCGTGCCTCAAGCCAAGGAATACGAGTTGTAGCGTTTCGAATCCCAAACTTCGTCTCCCCTACCATAGCGTCCTGATTATGTCGTCCATCACTCAACTGAGGTTTCGACTCACCCCCTCTTCAAACTCCCTACTCCTCCAAAGCTCCACACCGAACTCAACCTCAAGAACACGATGCACCACCCAACTCTTGAGCATCACCATTGGATCTGAACCAAAGCTCAAAACTGATCCTCGAAAGCCCATCGTCAAGTTCAAGGAGTTGTGACCGATATCGAGCTTGATTCGGATTCCATTCATGATTCTCAAATTAAAGGACCACCATTGTGCTCGACGTTGAGTTGCGGGCGTGAGTAGCAAGCTCGAGATCTTCCTATCCAACCTTTTTTCAAATACGATGTCCGAAGCTCTCGAGTTCTAGGGTTCACGTACAAATCGCAGGCAATAAAGGTAAAGGAAGAGGAGAGAAGGAGGAGAGTTGTTCGATATTGTAGGGAAGAGGAGAATTAGGATCGACCCAGTATCGGTTCGTATCCCACGAAGGGATATGAAATCTCTTATCCCAGTGGGATACGAAATTTTGTGTCCTGCTAGGACACAAGGTTTCGTACCCCTCGTGGGGATCCGAGATACCGTGTCCCCTATACAGGGTATGATTTATTTATTTTATAAAAAAGTGGTGTGCGCATATGATCTTGTCTATACAATCGTGCATATATATATATATATATGTATATATATATATATATGGAACGTACGTCGGCCTGTATGGCATGTGTGTATGCGTACAACAATGTCGTATACTCATATATATATTCACACTCACATGTGTACATAAATTGTATTTCATTTTCACTTTCCGTCACGTCGTGCAAAACCACGCAAAAACGTGTGAGCATATGCGCGATGTCATGTCGACAACAGCTTGTTTACGTTACAACATAAACAAGCGTCGATGACTAACGTTTACATTCATGAGTTGATATGAATTATACGATTTAACAAGAATAACTATATCAACTCAAAGCGCATCATGTCATGACAAGACGTACTTTGAGGGTAAATGTTAACCGGCCTTTTGGTCCGGTTCCGAACAGTACAATAGACACGCTCGACTCCACACATCGCGTGACACCAAAGCCCGAAGTGTCGTCATAAAGCCAAGGGTGCAACCTTAGATGAAGTCATGCGAAAAAGAACCTCACAACTCCTCATAACCAAGCTCTAACCATAATTACGTATTTCTCATGTAAGGGATTTTGAATCCCTAATATTCGTAACTCTCACATACAAAAGGTTCGAATCCCCTTACTTTGAATCGCGCTTCTCCCTTTAGCTTCGGATCCCTCTGTTTCGTACCTAGAGCCACGAATCCCTCACCCTTGCAAAACCTCATATCCCTCGGTTCCCACAAAGCTTCGACTCCCTCTCCTAAACAAATTGCCGACTCCCTCCACACCAATAGTTTCGGATCCCACGTCACTGAAAACTTTGACTCCCCCTGCTGCAAACCCCCATATCCCAATTACACGCTCCATGCATCGTACCTTTGGGGATACAAACCCGTATCCCATAGGGGATACATAATACTCGTATTTCCCAGGGGATACGAGATAACTGTATTCCCTAGGGGACACGTTATCTCGTATCCCATAATAGAGATACGAGTTTATTTGTACCTTCTGAGAAGGGAGTCAAAATTTCGGTGGTGGGTCTCCAGGGATACGAAAATGCATTATTTTGGTCCTCAAATCCTACCTACTCCCACCTAACCCTTCCATTATAAATACCCCCAAGCTCACACTTCAAAGGAGTTGGATTTTTGGCTGATGTGAGAGCTCTAAGAACTCATTAATGGCAACCATGCTTTGAGGAAGAAGAAGCATAGAAGTAACTTTTTCCTAAGACTCATATATGACAACTATGACTCTAAAATACTTGGAAATGTTTGTAAATGAATGTCATGTCGAAGTTCGAAGCTTATAAATTATTATTGTTAATAAAGTATCAGCGAACTCCTTCAAAGTGGATGTAGGCCCTTCATTCGACCGAACCACTGTAAATTTATTGTGTCATTTACAGCTTTTATATGCTTACTTTTCCCACGTGAAACATAATTCTCTAAGTAACGGAGAATCTTTGGGTGTTACGACATTTTTTGTCGTCAACAATTGTTAACACTTATAAGTGTTATAAACTAACAACAATAAAATTGTGTTTGAATGCCTAAAAGGTGTTAGTAAAAATGAATTATATTTTGTATAACATAAACAAGTGTTACAAACAGTTGCAAACAGGCAAATAATTCAATAAGGAGTAACACACATGTACTTTCTACTTATATTTTATAGTCCTCACACTTTCCTCATTCAGGCCGCACAAAAATTAATTTTATCAACTAGGGCGACTTTCTCTCTCATGACATCAATGACGACTGTCAACTATCTGGACGATCCTACATCCTTAAGTGACATCGATGAAGGATTCTCACTATCCTCCCTTGCTGACATCGATTCTATCGAGTTTCCTGAGTTCGAGTCTATAACCCTAGATTTTGGGGAATTAGGAAATTGTGCACCATTTTCCTTCTACTTCCTTTTCTTCTTTTGTTATTTTAAAGTAATTAAGAATTTTTTCTGTTTTGTTTCTACAGAATATGAGAAAGGGAAATGCACAGATTGATATTTTATCGTAAGGAAATCAGTGTGACGCCTATGTTGGAAATGAAAACTTCTTTTATAATTCCAAATGTTTTGCAAACACTGACATTTGCAAGTATCTCGTAAGCTCATCGGTATGGCTCCTTAGTTGTTTGTTTAAAATTGATCAACCTAGTAGTATTCCACTATTACAACTGATAAGTATTCATTTGTTGCAGTATGAACATCGAAAGGCACAACTGCACAATCCTGACCGAGTTGCTCAATTGTTGCATATTGCACTTTTTTCCTATTCTGTATTATGTGTACTGCATAAATGTACATATACATTAACTCCAAGATCTATTATATACAACCATTGATTAGTGGAATGTGTACTACATAAACGTAGATGTACACTAACCGCCTTTATATTTGGTTATCTTGTGCAAATGAGATACATATCTAAGTATATTTTTATTGTTTTTTTTTCTACGCTAGTATGTTATTTTATATGAAAAACATGTTGCCCTATTTGGAATCATAGGCTAGCTCCTCTTTCCTATTTGCACACATGTTGCAGCTTTTGTGGTTTTGAGGAGTACCATTTTTTTTAAAGACATTCTATAAAAAGTTTAAGTAAAAAGTTCAAGTTTCTAAAGTGCATTGATTATTTGATATTCTCGATCGGCATTGTAACCCAAATAAGTGTAGTTCACTATTCAAGTTTTACTGTAGTAAACTAATGTACAGTACTCGGATTTATATAACATGTTAGTGTAAATTTTAATCGGTATTACATACAATAAGTTACACATTTGAATAAATAAATGTTAATATTTTATATCTTGCAAATTTTGTTTTAAGTGAATAAGCCAAGCATAATTTATTTATTAGGTGAGTAAAAACAAGATTTCCTTATCAAGATAACAAAGTTATAGTATTTAATATTATGGAATCCTTTAATTGGTATAACATATTACCAAATGCTTCGCTACATTTTTCCTTTTTCTTTCTACACGTCTATCCTTCTTTGTATTTACTTATAGAAATATTACCGAGGGAGTAAGAATCTAGTTGGTTAATATGGCAATAAATTGAATATGAACGAATAAAAGATGACTATCATGATAATATAGAACACTTACATTAGCTTAGTTTTTTCTAATTAAAATAACATCTACATTTACATTATATATCTAGCATATAATATATCCAGTATATATAAAACATTTACATCTTCTAAATAAAATAAAATGGAGTACTTTTCCCTTATCTTTTTTTTTCTAATTTTAAATTGTTATTATAGGCCCTTTTATCTTGTTTTTTTTAAATACTTATTAGAACATCTGCATACTTTAAAATTTCCCTTAATATTATATTTATTTTCTACAAAATGGGTGGAAAAACACAAGTTATCAAATACTGGATGTAGCATAATGAAAGAAGATAGCATTAAGAATACTTTCCCATGCATTTCATGTCTTTTTTGTATTATGTTGCATGCTTTTACTTTGTTGTAGGCGTTTAAGTTAAAGTATAATTTAATATAGTTTCAATGTTAATATTTTTCATTAAGGATATTGGATGTGCCATTAGGTCTCTTTTTTTCATACTAACATCGAGTACGCATTCAATGATCTCTTTGAGAATTGTTGTTTCCTTAATTTTTTTCTTATGTAAGAATGTTATACTGCTATTTAATATTTAAAGGAGAGTTTTATTTTTTATGAAAATTTAGATAGTGATAATTCAGTGTGATACAGCTGATATATCATAGAGTTAAGTTTGCACAATTATGTTAAACTTAAAAAGCAATAAAGGGTTACTCTTAAACATACTTTGCATTATTTACTTCCTACGAGTTCTTGCGCTTCTTTTTATATATTGTATCCACTATTTAATCGTGTTACCAAGGTTTTTTAATATATTTTAATAACTAACTCAACTGCAATTTTTTATTACATTTGAGATTAGAACGAATACTTTTATGGTCTATTCAATGTCTTGATATTTGTTCAGTTTTAACAATTTTAGTTGTTGTTAGATACTTACTACATTTTCAAATGCAAATTTCTATTTATGATTAATGATCCTATTTCTATCCAAATACACAAATATCTATGATTGCTAAGAATTAAATTCCAAATCTGAGCATGCATGACTCAGTATGTACAAGTTTTATACTTAGTAATTATAAGCTCAACTTGCTCAGTTTCTAAATTAAGTTTGAACACATGCAGGCTCGATTTTGGCAAACGTGCACACACCCTTTGCATACTTGTAAATGTATCACTGCCAATTTTCTCATACCAAAAAAAACCAATTTTATTTCCTCATAAGTAACTCTGGTTGGTATAGTACTAGCATCTAGATTGCTTATGGTAAGGAGGTTGTGGAAAGCAATTCCTCTAAATTAGTGTTTTGGAATTCAGACGTTCCTAGCAATTTAGTATAATAATGTATGTAAGCTTTATCTATTGACTTGGGGTATCATGAAGCCTGCCTTGTTCAATAGTGATGTGATATATGCTGCTATATCTTTTTTTTTAATTAAGTGAATTATAAGATGTTTTTGTATTTCTACGGATGGGCTAATCCTAAACAACTAAGAAAAGAAAGGTAGAATTTTCATGTTCACATTATTGTAATTTGAATGAGCTACCCCATAAATAAACCTATGGGATCCACTTTTGGGTCTTAGGCCACCCAATACTCATTCAGTATATGTTTTTTTACCTTGTTGTGTGCACTTGCTACTACCTTGTGTCGGATTTCAGACCGACCTCTCTCACCTAAGCTTTGCATAACTTCATGTACTTGCCATTAATAGAATTGTGTGTTGGTACAATGGATCAGTAGATGGGGATATTTGGTATGCTTTCCTTCCTTACATAATTACATTTATATTTAAGCGTATACCTTTTATGCGTACATACTCAACTGACGCAGTTCTTGGATTTTTTTTTAAAACAACACTTTTTAATCTGTTTACTTTGTTTCATTTTCAGACTTTGTTTCCATTTTCTTTAACTTGCCAGCGTACATGGTATCTTTTGCTTACACTGTGATACATGGCGTTGTGTACTTACTGGTAGAAAAAATGAATAAGAAATGGAAAGTTGGATTCCAAATTTTTGTACATAGTTTCATGAAACTGAGTAGCAGCAACTCAGTTTGCCGCGGGAAACTGAGTCGCAGCAACTCAGTTTCGCGCGACTGAGTCTGCAACTCAGTTTTTGCAGACTGAGTCCGCAGCTCAGTTTTCGCAGACTGAGTCCGCAACTTAGTTTTTGCAAACTGAGTTGTGAATCAGTTTTGTTGTTCATAAATACACTTATTTACCAGTTTTGCAACTTGTTATTTCTGTAAAAATGAGTGCATTATAATAGGCACTTGTGGAGGAGGAAAAAACAAAATTTGGAATGTAATGGTAACGAGAAAACATGTGTCATTCTAGAGATATGGTGCAAGGTGTTGATAAGCGCTGATTTATGATGATCCTCAAAATGGACATTACAAGGTTTGTAAATTTTCGAATGGAGGCTTTGTAATATGGTCCACGTTTCGCATTTGCAATATCTAAAATTTTATGTACCTTTAGTAAAACTTTGCCTCACTCTTTATAACTTGAACATGATATTATGGTATTTTGAAATTGGAAGCATGTTGCGAATATTTGAGTATTACGGGAATATGACATTGTTGAATTTGAAATATGGAAGTATATTAAATCTTATATTGAATTGATATGTTGAATTATATATGTGATTGGAAATCATAAAGATATGTTGTAATCATTTGTTTTAAGAATTTTAATATTGTGCAAAAAATAGAAAAGATCAAACTTAATTACGTATTGTAACATATATAAGTGTTACTAATATTTTGGATTAGCAATGGTTATAAATGTTGCAAAACTTAAAAATCAACAGGGTAATTTATGTATGTCAACTTTTGTAAGTGTTAGTAGGATTATGATAATGACACTTATAAGTGTTATTATATCTTACGGTTCCAACATTTATAAGTGTTAGCAATGAATATGTTTGTAACACTTATAAGTGTTAATATCTTATGGTCGCAACATTTATAAATATTAGCAAATTAGTCTGTTTGTAACACTTATAAGTGTTACAAATTCGGTCGGCCAATTCCCTATAGGCCATTGGTAACACTTAAAAAATGTTACAGAAATTATTTGTAACACTTGTACTCACTGGGAATCCCCTGTTTTGGTGTAGTGAATTATTCCAAATCATTAACCCTAAGGCTAATTTCTAATTTTACTTGCCTATAAAACTTTTCAGAAACATAAGAATTTGCTATGTGAATTATTTTACAACTACTTTGTAAAAACCAATTATAAACATTTATTTATATATAATTCTTATATTTTAAATAAATTATATAAAATAATTTGCTTCAATCATAACAATAAATTTTATAACTTTAACTTCGTTAATTCGCCTGACGGCCAATCAACGTCTTAAAAAGATGGAATTCTGGTCATCTGCTGCCAATCGCTTAATCAATACTGTCTATTGATTAATAACACATCAACATTGAATTCAATTCGACCAATCAACATCCAAACCAAAATTTAACGTTACTTGGGTTAAACAGTTCGTATATAAACAATATGAAAACAATTAACATACACAATATTTGATCATTGAGTTCCTTTGCTAATGGCGGCTTCCTCGTTCCTTGATCTCCCCTCTCTCCTCGTTTTCTTTCTTTCTTGATTCGTTAGCTTCTCCTTTGCTTCATGTTTGTCCTCCACCCTCAGACTCTCCTCCTCCAGTTGTCATCCCCAATAATGTCAATGCTTCTACATCGTCATCTTCTGGTTTGTCAAACACTAGTTAAGGTTATCTTGTTAATCTTTCTGCTAGTCTTGAGAATTCGAAGTTAATTTGTTGATTCAATGGCCAATTCTATTAATAATCTTGTAAATTCTTCATCAAAATTGGTAAATTCGGATCTCCTTCGAATACTGCTAATGTTAATAATCTTGATATTTCGAACCTTGTAAATTCATCAAACACCCTTAATTCTCTTCCTTTTGATGTTAATATCAAATCTGTTAATCTTGATACCTCTAATCCTATTACTGGCAATCTATCTGCTTCTGTTGAAGCAAATGATATCCCTGATAAATCTTTTCTCTCGTGTGTCAATCCTCCAAGAACCTCTCGCTCATATCCTCCCCATACCAAATCAAATTATCTGTCACTCTTTAATTCGTTGCCTCGAAATGCTGGTTCGTATAAACCGGTGCAATTTGAGACTAAGAAAAATGGTCATCCAAATGCTCCTTCTGACGTGGTTAACGCGGAAGGTGTGAAGTATTAGCAAAACAATTTAATGGGGTTTTTCTTAGATGGAACACTGTCATACCTCACTGTTGTGAAATTCTTGAATAACTTTTGGAAATTAAATGGTGAAGTTAGCATAAAATCTGATGGAATGAATTTCTATTTTAAGTTTTCGAACGATTTAGATAGGGAGAAAGTTCTGAAAGTAGATCCAATATTCATTAGAGGAAGAATGTTTATCATTACTGATTGGGATCCATCCATTGGAAATTCGCAATCACAAATTCAAAAAGTTCCAATACGGATTCACCTGCATCGAATACCATTGTTACTTTGGACATTAATGGGTATCAATTGGCTTGCAAATCATGTGGGAAGCTTTGACTCAAGCACAGAGAAACTAGAGAGATTCAACTATGCTAAAGTCTTGGTTGAAATATCCGTTGAAATTGAACTTCCACAAAATATTGAGGTGGCAGAGCTTGGTGATAAATGTCCACCTGTTTGGATTTCTTATGACCGGAGGCCTCAAATTTGCATGCATTGCAAAGTATTTGGTCATTCGACCATCCAGTGTGAAGTAAATGTAAAGGAAAAGGGAAGTAAGGCGAATGTTTTTGCAAATGAAAAGGTTGAAATGCGAGTATTTGATTACTGTATGAAGAAAGGCAGGTTAGATTTCTTATGACCAGAGGCCTCAAATTTGCACGCATTGCAAAGTATTTGGTCATTCGACCATCCAGTGTGAAGTAAATGTAAAGGAAAAGGGAAGTCAGGCGAATGTTTTTGCAAATGAAAAGGTTGAAAGGCGAGTATTTGATTACTGTATGAAGAAAGGCAGGTTAGATTTAAGACTGTAATAGATAGGAATCAACAAGGCTGGAAGAAAGTGAAGAATAAGAAGAAACAAATGTAGAGGAAAAAGGAATATAATGTCAAAGATAATGTGGCTGCTGATATAAATAAAGCAATGGAAGAGGTAGTTGAAACTATGGGTAAAATTAATGTCGACCAAAAGAATAATGAGGAGTAAATGGATGTATCTTTGGTTGGGAAACATAATAATAGGAAGAATACTATAGTAGTGGATGAGCAAGGCAAATGCTTAGTGCATTGTAAAGAGGTAACTAATAATAATGATAAGTAAAGGTAGGAAGCGGTGCAAAAGGACAAAGAAGTGTTTGAAGCAGTGCTTAATGAAGCAGTTGAGAATTTCACGTTAAAAATCCCTTTTCTATGTTGATAGATCAAGATAATATGGTCGTTAATAATTCTACCTTTTCCTTTTCAAACCAAGACATAGCATCAACTTCACATTCTTCGTTTATTTCCGTGTCATGTTCATCTTCTTTCAGTTCTAAACTTCCTCAAAATTCGACTAATATGTCATTATCTTCAGCTAAATTATCTCTTTACTCTCACTTATCTCCTCCTCCAAAAATTATTCTTCCTCCTCCTTGTTTAACTAAAATGTCTGATTCTCCCTTCATTAAGTCTAAAAGTGGTAAGAAGAACGGTAGGAAGAAGAAGCAAATTATTTCAGATGACTTAGATGAGGGAAAGGAATAGAACTTGATGATGCTGCTCCCTCAAATAACACTGAATCTGATTCCACCACAAGAAATACGATAAGTAATCCATCCACCATCATGATTGATCCTCGTTTTTTTAAATCATGAATTAGATAGCTTATTGGAACATTCGAGGTGCAAATTTGCCCTCTAAGCAAGAAGAAATAAAGACCTTGATAAGAAGCAATAATATACAGCTTATGTGTATATCTGGAACTAAGATTAACATTTTCTCATCTTTGAAAGCAACATCATTTATTGCTACAAATTGGATTGTTGATCAAAATCTAAATGAAGCCAGTTTTGGTAGATTAATGACAATCTGGAATCCGAACTATTTCATCTTGGATAAAGTTGCTGTATCAGACCAATTTATCCACCATTCTTGTGTGCATATTCCCTCTAATTCTAAATTCTTGCTTACTTCTATTTATGCTCACAACTCTATCCAATTGAGAAGTACTTTCCTTGAACATCTTCACGGCTTAAGTCCATCCAATCAACCTTGGGTTATTGGGGGAGATTTTAACTGTTTGCACTCCTCTTCACAAAAATTCAGGGGATTTTAAATCAAGCCATGTCTCCAGCCAATCTTTCTTATGTTCCTTATTTTGGACTCTCGTATACTTGGTCTACTTTTTGTAAATCAGGCCCTCCCACTCTCTGTAAATTAGATCATGTGTTCTACAGCTTATCCTTTTATAACCTTTGGCCAAATTCTTTTTATCATGTTCTTTCTCCAAACTTATCTGATCACTTTCCTTTAATTTTTGATAGGGGAATGGATAATGTTGTTAGCAAAGGTAAATTCTCTATTAATTTTTTTAATTTTTGGTTAAATCATGCAGAGTTTTCTAACATTTTATTGCAGGTTTGGTCTTCAGTTTCTAACAGGAATCCACTGTGTAACCTTTTTTTAGTTGAGAGTTATTAAGTTTTACCTAAGAGCTTGGTCTACACAAAATTTTGGTGATGGTTCGAAGCAATCAAATTTTGTTAGGAATGAGCTAAGTGTGGTGCAAGAAGCTATTCAGATCAATCCTTTTGATATCCAATTGCAGAACTCAGAGAGGAAATTGAAGGATGAATTAAAAAAGGTGTCGGACATGGAATCAAATGCTGCAAGTCAAAATTCATGGGTTATTGCAGATGATAGAAACACTAAGTTATTTCATAACTTTCTTAAAATTAGGAAAGCAAATGATTCTATTTTCATGATACAAGATATGAATGGTAATATGCAGACTACAGTATCTGGAATTAATAAAGCTTTTGTCAAGTATTTCCCACATATTCTAGCTCCCATAGTTTCTTTTTCTCCAGACATAATGTGATCGCTGCTTTTCTATGAATCAGTAAAGCGCGACATTTAAATTAAATTCTGCAAGCATATAGGTGTGTAGCATACAGGTCGAACATAGGGAGGTGTTATTAAAAATTATTATCTATTTATTCTTGGGCGAGTTAGTAGAAGTTTGGAGTTGTTTTTTTTATGTTGTTGAAATTACTCTGAATCTAATCAGTATCAAATTCAACAATTGAAAAGAAAAGGAACAATTACTAGAAAAAGAGAATAACAACTAGAACAATAACAGAAATTAAAAGTAGGATTCCTGTTGAAACTAATCAACAGTGAATCGCTAACAAGCAGTAATAAAAGACAATAACAATATGCATTCTACCCAAACCTAATTAGGTAGATAACACAAATTGTTATGAAATTAAAATAACAATAAAACTAGAAAAAAGAAAAGACTTTTATTAGAACAAAAGAGAATACAGAATAGAAAAATGAATGGCATTTACAATGGGACATCATGTATATTTATAGAGATGTAGACCAAATCCTAATCAAATCAATGACTAAATGGCCCTCTTTTCCCAATAAGTAATATCATATCTCTTGCCTTCCTTGACCAAGCTTGATTGGAAAGAAAATCACGGTGAATATCTTCCAAATCTTCCCTATCTTCCATGTGGCAAATTGATTGATTGATGAGCAGATTGTATGTGATTAATTCTTCCAAACAAGGATACTCATTAGACTCCAAAGGCAACAAGGGATAAAATCTTCAAAATTGATCTTTTCTTGGCAATATTTCTATCAGAAATTCTTTTAATTGGAAATTGAAAAATGAATGTTCTGAATTGATTTCCATGACTACTCCTGAAATGTCTATTAGTGAATATCATACATACACATGAATATGTATATATATATAATATAACACTAATTAATATATTCTTCATAGCAAAGGGCCAGTGTGAACGCATTCTGTTCTTTGGCAAAAAGTGATCTGGACGGGGATCGAACTCAGGTCTCTCAGTACAAATTTCCATGCAATTACCAGTGAGCTACAACGTCTTTTGTAATTGAGGTGGCTTTAATACGGGGAAGTAGCTTTTTATCTGTAGTTGACCTTTAATTTGAAACGAAGGAGGCATTTCTTGACATCCTGTAAAAACATACAAAAGTAACCAAAGTATCATTTATTTATTTACAAAAGATAAAATATACGAGCATAAAATAAACACATTTCTATGTTAATCAATTACCCCCACACTTATCTTTTACTCGTCCTCGAGTAAAAAGAAAATGAAAAACTAACTAGATAGGTCACACTTTCGTAGGAAACACGATTGCATTGAGCGCATGCAACAACCCGTTAAACCTTTAGGTGTCCCTAGTAGGACGAGTGGTGTCTCGTGAGGGTTTTCAGCGGATACTACCCACAAAATCCAAATGCAGTATGCTATGATTCTAATGAAACTACATGAATGCAATGGACATATGCAAATAAAAACGAAAAATGAAAACACGACTTATTTCAGGAAAGTGGTACAACAAATTAAGTTAATAATTTCTAATCAGTTGATTTTATTTTAGATACCTCGACTTGTCACAAATTTTCAATATAAATCAAGTTTTCAAATGTTAAATTCCAGTTTGGCCAGTTAGTTCGGTCGATAACATAGTGCAGCCATGAAATAAATTCTTAGTTTGCTTGGCACAGTTTGTAAAGTGGTATTCTAATTTTCTCATGTATGGCTAGTCAAATCAATAAGGTCAAGAAGTGTTTGGGCATCATCGCTTATTCTTTATTCTATAAAATTTTAAGATTTATGATTAAGTACATACACCTAACTTAGAAGACCAAGGTTTACCACCCATGCACTGCCTCGCGGACTAACGGAGAGTGGGTAAAGAGCTTGGCGGATTGTGCAAGCCGACTTTGACTTTGTCAACAACGTGTCGGTAATCCTTAGGTGTCCAATCTCATAAAATGAGACCAAGATATTCCAACGCTGACTTTGTCAACAACATGTCGGATAGAGCTTGGCGGGTTTGCACACCAACGCTCGATATACAAGCAATGTTGGATACCCTTGGATTACTATTATTATTATTGAATTTATAAGCACAAAAAGAGAGTTACAAGAATTCAACTTAACACAACTTAGTTTTAAAGGTTTGACAAGCCATTATAAGTATTTTAAGTCCTCCACTTATTTAAACAAAGTCTACAATATAGAATAGATTTCATGGCCATCACCTAAGAATCTCCTTATGTACCGGTTACACTATTGTCCCTCAAAATTAAACTTTTCATTATATTTCTTATTCGATCTAAGTTGAGAGAAAAAAGTACTATCAACTGGCTAAAAATTGTAAACTTATTTTGTTGTATCAATTGAAAGTGAGTCGTATTTTAAAAAAAAAAATTATGGTATGTTACTACGATATAAAATGTATGATGGTCCTACTTGAAAAGGAAGAAAAATTAAAGAAAAATCAAAAGAATGCAATGCAGACTCCCCCCACACTTGATTGAGACAGTGTCCCAACTGTCTAAGGCAGAAAAACAAAAATAAAATAAAAAAATGAAAAAGAAAAATAAAAATAAAAGAAAAAGAACGTGTACCACCTGATTTCATGGTGGATGATCAGGCTCATGCAGATCGATAGGGTCATCTTCGTCATATTGCTCGAATTCCAAAAATGGTTTCAGTCGTTGACCGTTTACTTTGAAGACTTTTCCATCCCTAGGATTTTCAATTTCAACCGCTCCATGAGGATATACTGTTTTCACAACATAAGGTCCAGTCCATCGAGATCTGAGTTTTCCTGGAAACAAGTGAAGTCTAGAGTCGTATAAAAGATCTTTTTGACCTACGTTGAATTCCTTACGAAGTATGTTTTTGTCGTGTTGGGCTTTGGTTCTTTCTTTGTAGATTTTCGCATTTTCATACGCCTCATTTCTTAATTCCTCTAATTCCGAAATTTGTAACTTCCTATGTGAGCCGGCTTTTTCTAAGTCAAAATTCAAAAATTTTATGGCCCAAAGGGCACGATGCTCTAGTTCAAGAGGCAAGTGACAGGCCTTTCCGAAGACTAATCGATATGGTGACATCCCTAGATTGGTTTTATAAGCAGTGCGAAAAGCCCAAAGTGCATCAATCAGTTTTACGGACCAATCTTTCTATTGGAATTCACGGTTTTCTCAAGAATTTGTTTGATTTGTCTATTGGAAACTTCTACTTGTCCACTAGTTTGTGGATGGTAAAGTGTTGACAGCTTGTGTGTGATTGAGTATTTCTTGAGCAAGGACTCAAAAGCACGATTACAGAAATGAGTGCCATTATCGCTAATGATAGCTCGAGGTGTGCCAAAGCGTGAAAAAATGTTTTCTTTGAGGAATTTGACAACAACCTTGTTGTCGTTGGTTTTGGTCGGAATGGCTTCAACCCATTTTGAGACATAATCTACCGCAAGCAAGATGTAAAGATTCCCAAATGAATTAGGGAATGGTCCCATGAAATCGATGCCCCAAACATCGAATAATTCAATCACTAAAATGGGGTTGAGAGGCATCATGTTTCGCTTAGTGATTCGACCCGTTCTTTGACATCGCTCACATTTAGAGCAAAATTCGAAAGCGTGACGGAAGAGTGTGGGCCAATAAAAACCGCTTTGCAAAACTTTTGCAGCAGTTTTTCTTGCTCCAAAGTGACCGCCACAAGCATGGTCATGTGAGAAAGAGAGAATACTTTGATGTTCATGATCAGGCACACACCTTCGAATGATTTGGTCTGGACAGTATTTGAAAAGATATGGGTCGTCCCAATAGAAGTTTCGAACTTTCGAGAGAAATTTTTGTTTATCTTGTTTCGACCATTCAGCGGGCATTTGTTGTGTGACAAGATAATTCACAATGTCAGCGTACCAAGGGGTGTTAGAGATGGAAAGAATTTGTTCGTCAGGAAAATAGTCATCGATTTGGGTGTCGTTAACATTTTCGTGCACAATTCGAGAGAGATGATCAGCTACGATATTTTCAGAACCCTTTTTATCTCGTATTTCTATATCGAATTCTTGAAGAAGAAGGATCCAACGAATCAAGCGGGCCTTAGCATCCTTCTTAGAAAGCAAATATCGTAGGGCAGTAAGATCAGTGTAAACTATGACTTTGGATCCTATGAGATATGGTCTGAATTTCTCAAGAGCAAAGACAACTGCCAAAAATTCCTTTTCAGTAGTTGAGTAATTCAATTGGGCCTTGTTTAAGGTTTTGCTAGCGTAATAAATGACTCGAGGGAGTTTATTGATACGCTGACCTAAGATGGCTCCAACTGCAAAGTCAGAAGCGTCGCACATAAGTTCGAAGGGCTGAGTCCAATCAGGAGGTTGAATGATGGGAGTTGTGGTCAAGATTGATCGGATAACATCGATCACGAAGAGATAAAGGTCTATCTATTTGGATATTGAGGTTTTGAAAATTTTGATTTGTTTGGTTTTAATCCCCAAAGTTTGGAAAGTTGTGATTCACTCGATTTTGATCCAATTCGGTTGGAAAATTTTGGTTGATTCGAGAACCCCTAGGAGAATTTTGTTGGCTAACACTTTTTTCACTCATTGTTGTTAAATGCAAGCACAGAATTTAGCTACAATGAAATTTTCTGTCCTTAATGGCTCCTAACCCAAAATTATATAGTGACACGTTTGATTACTTAGATCAAAAGATTTCTTAGCCAGTTAACGGACAGGAGTTATCGGTGCACCAGGAATCACCCCAGCAATGCAGCCGAAGGTTTAAGTACCTTCAGAGTAACAACCGATATAATATTTACGAATCACCGTAATATTTATAAATGGTTATTTTTCTGCCGTAGTCTAGACACCAAGAAATAATTCGTTCCAAATGAATCAACTATCACAATACAATTAAGCCCTAGATGAGCCCGTGACTCCCTTAAGTCCAACGTCTAACCGTTATTATTAGTTAGATTCTACGATGAAATGTAATTTGTGGGCTAAGGAAAGGGTGATGAAATACCTCACCTTATGTGAATTGGGGTATTGCCCTTAACAGAATGAATAAAAAGTGCAGAAATAACAATAATCACATAATTTAATTGCACAAATTAAAAATTTACATTCAAGCCGCTGGCCCTGCAGAATTTTTTTACAACAATTGTCTATATTTTTTTTTCTTTGCGGCTGAGCACCTATAGAGTTTTTAAAAATTTATCACCTTGATCGGCAGTCCGTCCAGTGAATTTGGGTAGCGCTAGCGCGTTCACACCCCACTTGGTGTGCAACCGCTCCAACAATTCGACTTCAACTATTTGCAATTGTTTGACTTTTGAATTTCTCCACTTCGGTCTTGCTTGTTTTCCTTCCTTCGCTTGATCTTGATTTTGATTTTTTTTTAAGAAATTGTTAAAACAAGGAAAGAGATTAAGGAAAAAAAAGGAATAGAAGAAAAAACTAGCAAGATATTTTTTTCTTGTTTTTGGAGATTGCAATGTCAATAAATAACATCAAATCTGCCAATCAAGAGTTTTTTCAGAAAAAATGGAAAGGAATAGTATTAGAAGAAAATAAATCTAAAGTAAAAGGAAACAAAATAAATGAAAAGAGAAAGAGGGAAGGAGATTCTATTGAAAACAGGTAACGAAAAAGCAAATGGAAAGAGTTTTTTTATTAATATGTTGAAAAGAAGAAAGAATTTGTAAAAGAAGAGAATGGGATTGAGAAATAAAAAGGAAAGAAATAGGAGAAAATTGGTAACTTTTTTTTTAAAATTTGTAAAATGAAGAAAAAGGGGTGTATAAAAAATAGGAAAGGAAATGAAGGAAAGAAACTGAAAAATTGGTAAGAAATTAAAAGAAAAAGTGGCAATTTTTTTTTATATAAAAGGAAAGCAATGAGAGAAAATAGCAAGCAAATTAAAGATGTGAAAACTAAAAAGGTGATTGCAAAATGGAAAGAAATTTGGGTAATGGAATTATTCAGCAACAACGAGAAAATTTAGAAAGAAATTTGTTTTTTTTAAAAGGGTAAGAGATTTGCAACAGAAGGAGATTTGTGATAAGAAATTATAAGAAAATGGCAAGAATTTGTACAATTGGAAGAATTTAATGACAATTTTTTTTTTCTGATTTGTAAAAGAAGAAAGAGAACGTAGAAGATTGGGAAAAGAAATGGAAAGATGGAAAGAAATAAAGCAAAAATTGAAAGTTTTTTTTTCCCTTTAGAATTGAAAAGAAGGAAGAATTTATAAAAGAAAAGAAGGAGATTGAGAAATAAAAAGGAAATAAATAAATGAAAGAAAAAAAAGGAAATAAGGTCAAGAAAATTTGGCAACTTTTTTTTTTATTTGCCTAAAGTAGGAATAAATTCGCAAGAGGGAACAAACAAATGTAAAAATTGGGAAGGAAGGAATAGATGAGATTAAAGAAAAGAAACTAAGAGACAAAAGTGGCAAGAATTTTTTTTCTCTTCTCTTGTTTAGATGATTCTAGCACCAATGTTTGATACAAAATCAACTAATAAAGAGATTTTTTTTAGCAAAACAAAAATAAAAACTAACACGAATCAGATATTAAATAAACAATAAAATTTAATCGTTACCTCCCCGTCAACGGCGCCAAAAACTTGATCGCTGCTTTTCTATGAATCAGTAAAGCGCGACATTTAAATTAAATTCTGCAAGCATACAGGTGTGTAGCATACAGGTCAAACACAGGGAGGTGTTATTAAAAATTATTATCTATTTATTCTTGGGCGAGTTAGACGAAGTTTGGAGTTGTTGTTTTTTTTATGTTGTTGAAATTACTCTGAATCTAATCAGTATCAAATTCAACAATTGAAAAGAAAAGGAACAATTACTAGAAAAAGAGAATAACAACTAGAACAATAACAGAAATTAAAAGTAGGATTCCTGTTGAAACTAATCAATAGTGAATCGCTAACAAGCAGTAATAAAAGACAATAACAATATGCATTCTACCCAAACCTAATTAGGTAGATAACACAAATTGTTATGAAATTAAAATAACAATAAAACTAGAAAAAAGAAAAGACTTTTATTAGAACAAAAGAGAATACAGAATAGAAAAATGAATGGCATTTACAATGGGACATCATGTATATTTATAGAGATGTAGACCAAATCCTAATCAAATCAATGACTAAATGACCCTCTTTTCCCAAGAAGTAATATCATATCTCTTGCCTTCCTTGACCAAGCTTGATTGGAAAGCAAATCACGGTGAATATCTTCCAAATCTTCCCTATATTCCATGTGGCAAATTGATTGATTGATTGATGAGCAGATTGTATGTGATTAATTCTTCCAAACAAGGATACTCATTAGACTCCAAAGGCAACAAGGGATAAAATCTTCAAAATTGATCTTTTCTTGGCAATATTTCTATCAGAAATTCTTTTAATTGGAAATTGAAAAATGAATGTTCTGAATTGATTTCCATGACTACTCCTGAAATGTCTATTAGTGAATATCATACATACACATGAATATGTATATATATAATATAACACTAATCAATATATTCTTCATAGCAAAGGGCCTGTGTGAACGCGTTCTGTTCTTTGGCAAAAAGTGAGCTCGACGGGGATCAAACTCAGGTCTCTCAGTACAAATTTCCATGCAATTACCAGTGAGCTACGACGTCTTTTGTAATTGAGGTGGCTTTAATACGGGGAAGTAGCTTTTTATCTGTAGTTGGCCTTTAATTTGAAACGAAGGAGGCATTTCTTGACATCCTGTAAAAACATACAAAAGTAACCAAAGTATCATTTATTTATTTACAAAAGATAAAATATACGAGCATAAAATAAACACATTTTTATGTTAATCATAATGCCCTTGTTACATATTAATTTTCGCACAATTTCATAACAGGAATCAATTGATTTAATCAGGATAATCATAAGTGAATAAATAAAGGAAGAAGTATTCATCCTTGATGCATCTAGTTATGGTGGGCCAAATGGATACAATGCATGTTTTTTGCAGAAGTGTTGGGCTACTATTGGTTCAGATGTGGTTAGTGCTATACAATTTTTCTTTTTGAATAACTCTTTGCCGCCTTCATTTGCTGCTACTTCTATTGCATTAGTTCCTAAGGTTGAAAATCCTAATCAAGTATCAGAATTTAGACCTATATCATGTTGTAATGTGGTCTATAAGGTCATTTCAAAAATTATTCTAATAGAATGCAACCAGTATTACCATCTATAATATCCCTCAATCAGTTTGTATTTATTAGTGGTGGAAGCATTAGTGATAACATTTTGATTACACAAGACTTGTTGTACGGTTATAACTGAAGTAACATTAGTCAATGTTGTATGCTGAAGTTGGACATTAAGAAAGCTTTTGACACTATTGCTTAGAACTCTATCATGGCTATTGCGTCGAGAATGAATTTCCCTAGGCCATTTTTAGCATGGATATACACTTGCATTGCTTCTCCTAGTTACTTTATTGCTAGGAATGGAAGTTTATTTGGCTATTTTAAAGGATCTCAAGGAGTAAGACAAGGAGACCCTATATCTCTGTATCTGTTTATCATTGTAATGGAAATGTTAAATACATTGGTTGTTGAACAAGTGAAAATGAAGAAATTGGAATTACATCCTAAATGTAAGTCGTCTATGATAACACATTTATTGTTTGCGGATGACCTGATATTATTCACGAAGCCTTCACATCAGAATATACAATGTATCTTGTCAATTCTTTAATCATTCTATTCCATTACTGGACTTTAGATTAATATCCATAATCACATATCTTGATTGCTGGATTGCCCCAACATAAGAAACATGAGATTGTTTGTAGTTCCGGTCTTTAGTAGTTACCTTCTAATTCCTTCTACCTAGGATTACCACTTATTTCATCAATAATTTCTAAGGAGAATTGTCTTCCATTATTTGAAAATATTATAAGTATGTTATTGCAATGGTCACCTGTTAAGTTGTCGCAGGCTGGAAGGTTAACTATGGTGCAATGTACAGCCATTGCCATGACAACCTACTGGTCCAGACACTATATATTGCCAATTAAATTGGTTAATATGGTGTCAAGTGCAATAGATTTTTGTGACATGGTGACCCATTTTCAAAAAAGCTAATTCCATTTTCTTATTATAAATTGTATGAGGCAAAAGAGCATGGTGGTTTAGGAATTATCAATATTCTTCTTTGGAACAAGGCCGCGGTTTCTGTTTATTTTAATAAGCTGGTAGATGTTGGTGACAACTTATAGACTCAATGGGTTAAAAGGAATTTGATTTGTGATAAAAACTTTTGGTCAATGAAAATCCCTCGAAGTTGTAGTGGGCACTGGAGGAACATTCTTAAATTAAGAAGATCCTTCCTTCCTTTTATCCAGTAATATTTCAATGCTATAAAGAAGTTACTTTTTGGTACTCCCCCGGATCAAATTTGGGCTGATTTTAGGTGACTTGGTAGACTATAATCTAAGGAGAATTTTAGGTATTCTTGAAAAGGCATATGTGGAAGATTATTTGGAGGATGGTCATCTTAATTTGCCTTATACCAGTTCAGCAACATTAAGGAAGCTATGGAGTGAATTATCTAATAATATTCAATTCAAGGGTGATGGCAATATAAGTTGGAATGGGAAAGCACATTCGATTAAGCTTGTGTATAAATTGTTGCAAGGAGATAAGTCCTCTCTTCCTTGGCATGCCAGAGTTTGGAGTACAAGTAGTTCGCGAAGGTTAATTTACTGATGTGGAAAGTTATGTCCGATGCACTTAATACAAAACAAAAGTTACATTCATTGGATGTTATCCCTGATAACTTGTGTGTATTTTGTAAAGCTGAAGCGGAGTCAAACACTCACTTGTTTTTTGAATGTACTTATGTGTATCAACTTTGGTTTAGAATTTTGGCCAACGGTTGTATGCATAGACCTTCAAGAGTGAGTAAAATGGAATGGTTCAATATTTTCAAAGGGACTGGATGGAAAACTACTAAATCTAGATTACTGTTAAAGTTGCTTAAGAGATTTATTTACGAAGTTTGGTTGGAAAGGAATAATAGGATATTTGGGGTTGGTGTTATGAATGTGAACGAGCTTTATGCTTCAATACATAGGAAAACCTTGAAGGATCTTACCACTGGATGATGATATACTGTAAACGCGGTTGAATGAGGAGGGTGGATGAAATAGTGGATGATTTTGGCAGTCTAGGATTAATTTGTTTCGAAGGTTTTTGCTGTGATTAAATGTCGGGTGCTTGCATGATGTACAGTGATGAGTTTTTTGGGGGTTTCATTGTCATTTTTTATTGTTCTTTTCTCATTGCTGAATAGTCGTGTCATAAGATTGTTGTATAGCTTATGTACATTTTATTTTGACATTTGTATTTTTCGTTGTAATTGCTTTAGTGTGAATAAAATTTAATTGCCTTTCAAAAATAATAATTAACATACACATTATTTAAGGAATCCAGTTGGATTCCTCTAATCTGTTTTTCTTGCATCACAGCTCATAATATCATTTTATAAATGCATATGAAATAGATAATCTAATCTAAATCATTTATATGACGGAAATATAAATAGTAAAAATCAACAATCAAGCAATGAACATCCGGAGCATCCAAACATCCAATTTATGCCAACAACAATAGATTATAATCTTATGAATTTTACCACATCATAATATTTCAGAAAGTGTGAGAGTTAACTCACATTTTATTTCAATTTAACGATTCAGGTCGACTTATACAAATTCAAACTAGCGTTTGAAATTATACAAGAACCTCATTTGCTCCAAATCCAACCATCCCAGTTCGTATGCGTAGACATCGTTAAAACGATTCTAACGCACCTTGTCGTGTTCAATTCTGACCACAAATGAAGCATATATAGTCATTAAAAGTTTCTATTTAAATTTGTATATTAAACGTCACTAACCTATTAATTATCAATTAATCATCCTTAATCCCTTACTTAAGCGACATCCCTCCTCATCGTCTTCTCCAAATGTCGTGACTTGCTGCACCAAAATAACCCAAACTCACCGTGCCTTCCACCTTCGTAGCTCCACCCATACTTCACGAAAATCCTAATCAATCACCACTCTGCAAATAAACAACCACAACAGCCACACAGGATCAACACTAATTATGAAAACCCTTGTTGCCTTGCTATAGAATAGCGACACTTATTGTGTCGAGATGCCACTAAACCCCACCAATCAAAATGCCTTACCACCTGGAAGCCAGCTATGTCGACAAATCTTCCTCCGACCTCCCCTTATGTTTCCATGAACCAGCTCTTGCTGCTAACTTCAAACTCCAGCCTGATAGAAACGCATCGCACCAGTTTCGAACCTCAGGAGATTGAAGCACACTTCCATACAAACTCGAAACAATAGATTCTTGGATTTTAGAATATTCGTGTGATTTATTTAGGAATTTTTAAAGATTACAATATTTAGAAGAGAAAGAAAACAGCGGTGGCTTGGCTTCGATTTGTATATATATGCTGGGTTTTGATTGAGATAAAAGAATGAAGGAAGATTTTATTATATTATTATATATGACAGGGCAGCCGGAAAGTTTGACTTAGTTTTGATTTTACAGCGGATTCATGTAGGGATTTGTTTGCATTTGCCAGTGATTGTGATAAGATTTTGTTTTGATTTTATCAAGGCAGCCTTGATTTTATTTATCGTATAATTAACGTTCGACGTTTATGGCTTGTACGAGCACATACATCATCCGATTGAAACAAAGTTTGAAATACTATAATAACTTAATATTTCAGACACGATGAAACTTGTTTCATCAACTTCCTAGACCATTTGTAAAATCACTATTTTAATTTCAAATGGTTAATCGATAGGCGTTTATATTACGCACGATCACATAATAATTTCAATTGACTCAAAACTGTAAATCTTACAATAATTAACCATTATGGATTTTATCAAATTGGTTTCGTTGAAATCCAAGGTCGTTTGAAAATTGTCTGTTCTTAAGTGTTAAATTAAATCGATTTCAAAACAATCAAATCCATTGATAATAAACTATTATTATCGTGTATATTCAAATAGAATTTATATGACTTCGAAATAAACTAATTTGGACTTTAAACTCAATGTTTTAAAATTCCAAGTTAAATCGATATTCAATTTATTAAAAATCCTTTCATTTTATTAAATAAATAGTTATAGTTCATAAATGTTTATACCGCAATTTTTTTGAAAATTTGATTTTGACATAACCCAAAATCTACAAGATGAAATCTTTTTTTTTCTTTTATTAGAAATTATAATCCAATAGATCCGGAAGATTCTTGTTTCAAAGAATTCCGACTTATATTGAATCATCTACATCCATTTAAAGTTCAAAACGTAAAATTACGAACTACAGCGATGTGGCGAGCTCATTTTTAATTAAATCATATCAATACGTTCAAAATTATAGAATTTGAGTTATTTAAATTTCCAAATCAACATCTAAAACTAATTTTAAATGTTCAAACTTAACGGCTAAAAATTATGGGTCGTTACATTCCTTCCCCCCTAAAAGAATTTCGTCCCCAAAATTACTAAGGTAGGAAAAGTGCTACAAATTTATTAACTTTTCACAAATCTACTTGGTTAAAAATCTTCCGTTCCACTTTCTGAACTTTTAGTTCCAACTAATCCAATTAGTTTTAATCAAAACACCGATTCGTTTCTATTAACAAAAATTTTCTAACACCTGAAATTTTCGAAAATTTTCGGTGGAGTCTCCCCTGTACGGAGGGACTTTCACAATATAACTAGAGAGATAAATTTGTATACATCGACCCATATGGTCGTAAAACAAAATTCATATATCCTTTTTTGTATATTTGCATTGACATACCTTATATGAGCGTTATTAAAAAAACTCGCTTTATATTTACATAATCAAATGCAATCAAATCCGAGCCAATGGCTCCTTTTACCTTTACTTAGTCGGTTTAAACTTATAAGTCTCATAAGATGAAGTTTAAATAATATTCATCCGATCTATATACCATTTCATATAGTTTTGAATAATTCTCAAATAATATTCTTGTATTCAATATATATTCTACATACAATACATTCACATTCATCCAAATTAATTCTAAATCAATTTATTCACTTTTAGTTTATATGCTATACAATTTAATAAAATCCTATTATTTAACAAAACTTATGTTAAATTTTAATCCATTTGACTACTTTTATCATTTCAATCTATTAACTTGCACAAGTTAAATTCAAATTTTAGAATTCAAATTCTCGGCTTTTGTTTCAAATTATTCTAATATAATATAAATATAAGCATATATTTGTAATCATTAGCAAATTCAAAGCATTTGAACTTTAAAACAACTTGTTTCCTCAATAACTTTTCGATAGTCATTTTACTATAGTAGCAATCCGTCACTCAGAAACTCGAAAATGAACACTGATGATGTGGCCATCATCGTTAGAATTATTTTCCAGCGATAGGAGTGAGTTCAGTGCTTTATTAATTTCAAAATCCATTAAAAAATATTTTTATTCAAAAATCCCTTCAAAGTAATGCTATATTACTTTATAATACTTTAAAAAATATTTTCTAAACACTTGGAATTTAAATTCTCAATTCTAGTCTGAATCTAATTTTAATTTAGCTCATTTTTATATTTCATTCTTATACAAATTCTATTTGGTTATACATAACCATCTCAATATTATAATCTCATTTAATTAACACAACCATATTATTATGATTTCAGAAAATTATTTCTTTATACCAAAAACATAATTTTGGGTAAAATTATTTCATTTACCCACTCAAAAACAATATTTTGTCAATTTACCTCGTTCAAGGCATAGAAATCCCTACCGATACAGTTGATCATACTGAATCGTCCAGAATTCATAGACCACTCAACAAATCATTCAACACAATATAAAATAATTTATAACACTAAAAGTACGCACTCTCATATATATATATATATATATATATATATATATATGTATATACACACACACACACACTCAAACTCAATCTAGGGTATTACTAACCCCACCTTTATTGAGTTACGCCACAAAGCAAAGGTTATTACTTAACCTTATGCTCTGGTAAAGGCTCGCAAATACGAACCCTTTGAGACGACTAATTACAACTTACATCCAACCCAAATTGCATGGAAATACGAATCTTTAGTAAGAAAGAATAAAGTGGGTGAGAAGAAGAGAGAAAGAAATGTTATAATAGAAGAAGAACGTCAACACCAACAAAATAGAGAAGAATAGAATCTCACAGCAGAACGAACAAAATATAATATCTCAATATTCTTTACACAAAGAGAAAACTGTATATATATATGATTATACAGTCAGATTACACAACTAGATCAGCCCATACAACACACAGCAGAAAATAAATTAATACCAGAAAATACGAGAATACTTCTCGACTCCAGCTCATCTCCTAAATCTCACAGCAAAATTTAACCTAGAAAATATACTCGGTCTGATCCGAGAACATTTTGAGGAAAGCAAAATCACCCAGATCAGTATGGAATACTTTTAGAGATAAATTCATATTACAAACAACTTGCTTAACTTTATAAATCCTTTGAAAGAATGGAACTCTCGTAAGACGCGACCACACATAAACATGGCATGTGTTTTTACCTTACAATAATCAAATCACTTTTTTTCTCAAAATCCAGTGATATTACAATAATGTTTATCAAACCATAAATAAAATAAGAATTTAGCCAAAAGGCTTGCTTCTCACTTTTCGACATAGTTGGTATACAACTAAAAACGTATGGCTTGTATTGGAGTTTGGATTTCTAATACAACTAGGTATGGAACCACCTTCGATCAGTCTTCTCTAGAGATAAAACATGTGGTTCAACAAGAACATCTTGCAACCCGACCACATAGAACCAGTCATTCATTCAACTTGAGTGTATCGAATATATTATCACCACGATTGGGATCAACAACCATAAAATTTCGTAGCATACAAAAAGGAACAACCGATTTCTCTAGATCAGGTGATGATATACCCTAATGGGTATGACCCACATAGCCCTACTGCATACCCAATTTCAGTCATTTCCTGGTTGATGAGGCTTGAGGTCACGATTACCTTTTCGGAACATCACATTTAAACCTTGAATGTCACATTGTCAGATCTGTCAAATCACTAATTGATTTGCACAAATACAATCTGGGTGTTAAGCTAAAAGAAGTTACCTTCTCCACCATCGTACTTGGTGTATTTGTAAAAACCAATGTACATGATTCTAGGAAATACTCTGTTAGACATTCGTCCATACAAGCTCGTTCTGGGGCTGAACGAAATCAAAGATACCTCAGAACAAAGTGGTTTACTCCTACAAGTTTAATTCTGGTAATTTACCAAAGATATCAATGAGCACCCCCTCGCTCCAAAGATCCATTCCTTCAAATCATCTCAAAAGCATCGTTGCAACTTAGTTTACGAACGCAAAGTTGGTTCGAAGTAGTTTTGGGTCCTATTCCCATCTCAGTCTCTTTAAACTAACTCATCAAAGGTCCAAAAGCAATATTTATTAACAGTCGGGTTTTTAACTATCAAATCAAAACTGTATGGATCAGTTTTTCAATAGCTCAGGCCCTTTAGTTCAATTATTCATTAAAATCATTCCAATGATTCCTAAAAATTGATTCCATATACTTATCTCAACAAATCTCTTTTTTCCGTTACTTTGAAAACAATATCCAACACTTATATCTTTTAGAATAAGCTTATTCACTAAAACATCTCTTTATTTCCTTTACCTCGAAGTATCTCTATATGTTCACAGAACCCCTTTTTTATTTCCTTTACTTTGAAAATATCGTTATTTACTTACAAAATCTCCTTTTATTTCCTTTACTTCAAAAATATTATTTTATTTACTTAACCAAGCTGTATGAATCTAATTGCTAATCTTGAATATGGACCGAAACGATGTCATTCGACATATTGTTTATAATATAAACTCAAAAGGTTTTATTTAACTTCATACTTTGCTGATTATAGTTTACGTTATCGCATATGGAAATAATAATTCAATTTCTAATATTCCTCTCCATTTCCAACCCGTATAACCTCTGTTTCATTTCTTTGAAAACCATAGCCATACTTATTTCTTGTAATAAGTGTATTCATAAAACCAAACTATTTTCATTACTTAGAAACTAATGCTATATACTTAACCAAATGATATAAGTATAATCATACTTCATCTTTGGGCCAACAATAATGTTAAGTAATACACTGTTTATGGTAAACTAAAAAGTCATGTTATACTTATTAAACCTTGCAAATAAAGTTGCAATATTATTTCTCTTATGGAAATAATAAATTATTTCCGATATCTTTACCATTACAAATTAATATCATTCTCAGATAATCATGAAGTCGTTCAAGTTGGGGTATTTTATTTACCTCGCAGACTTTAACTCGACAACGTTCTTATCTTAAGATAGATAAAAGTTTGTAACTCAAAACTCAAAAACTGATATTAATTAAAATATCACTCAAAAATCTCATCTATTGTTCCATTTAAAATATGGTTTTATAAACCATTCCTTGCGATTTGAAATTTTATTTCCAATTAAAATCCTTTTTACTTAATTATATTATTAAGCAAATGTTACATTGAAGTGCCAACTTCACTGATGAGCATATCCCTTTCTTCTTAACTATTGTGTATGTTGCGAACTCCTTGAACATTAGACAACTTTTTCTAGACAAAATTCCCACTCTATATCAAGCTACCAATCCGAAGATAATTTTGGGCGACTTCAGTTGCTGTTACGATGTTTCTCAAAGAAATGGCGGTAACCCATTATCCTTAACCGAGATTAATCCTCTGAAAAAAGCCATTGACCAAGGCAACCTCATCAATATTAAAAGGACCAGATTGCCTTTTTCATGGAATAATAAGAGTAGATCCAGACCTAGAACTTACTCTTTGATAGATCATGCTTTCTGTACCTCCCTATAATTCAACATTTGGCCTGCCATCTCCTATGAACAACCTCCCCCACTTCTATCAGACCACTCCCCAATTATTCTTCACCTCAGTGGGATCGACATGAAAAAAGCCTCTTGTTTTAAATTTTTTAATAATTGGTTCAATGAACCCGACTTCCTAGATGCTGTTTTAGGAGCTTGAGGCAGACCAACATACGACAATCAAATGTATATCTTGTAGATCAAGCTGAAGGAAGTCAAAGTTGCATTGAAAGATTGGGTGAAACAAAAATATGGCAACGACAATAAACAAACTACATAATGGAGAAGAAAACTTGAAGAAATACAAGAACGTCATGGCATGTGACCCTTTAAATCCTATTCACTCTACTGTAGAGCTAAAAAATACCAAGAGACGCTGAATACCGAAGTGGCCATGACCAAGCAGAAAGCTAGAATAAAGTGGAAACTTGAAGGGGACAGCAATAATGCATACTTTCATGCATCTTTGAAGGACAAGCAGTGTGGAGTAAACCTGGTAATAGTTATTGATGGTAATGATAACATTGCTAACACCCAAGATGAGGTTGAAATTGCTTTTCTGAGATACTTTGTTGATCGGCTTGTTAACAAAAATGATTTTAAACCAGAGATTGATCATATTAACCCATATATTTTGCCTAAGCTTTCTACTATAGATTATCTTACTTTTTGTGTGATGAAGTTAGAAAAGCCATGTTCACCCTTAACAGTAATTCATCTAGTGGACCTGACAGATTCAATGCCTTCTTTTATAAGAAATGCTGGAACCACATTCACATAGAAGTTTGAGGCGTTGTGAGACACTTCTTCAAAACCTCTAATATGAACCAATCGTTCAACAACACCAATATAGCTTTAATCCCCAAAAAGAAGAATGCGAAGACTGTCTCCGACTACAGACCAACCTCATGCCACAACACGATATAAAAATCCATTTCAAAGATTGTAGCTACGAGACTTAAAGCAGTTCTACCATCTGTTATTTCAACTAACCAAGCTGCATTTCTCTCTAGCGGAAACATTCTCGACAACATGTTACTTTCCCACGAACTATTCAACGACTACTCGAACAACGACACTACCCCAAGAGAAATGTTCAAATTAGATATCATGAAAGCATTTGATATGCTACCATGGGATTCCATCGTCAGAATTATGAGTTACATGAATTTTCCTCTGCATTTCATTAGATGGATATACTCTTGCATCTCCTCTCCTAAGTACTCTATTTTGATTAATGGATCTCCTGTTGGCTACCTTGGATGTAAACATGGCATTAGGACAGGGGGCCCCTTATCAGCATACATTTTTATTTTGATCATGGAAATATTGACTCAATTGCTAAACGATAGAATTGCCAAAGGACATTATGCACTGCACCCAAAATGTACCGATCGGTGTATATCATCGTTGATGTTTGCTGACGATTTAGTGTTATTCTGCACTCCTGGCAGATAAAATATTAATACTATCTTTCAAACACTTGAAATCTTCCATTCCATGACTAGGCTAAAAGTCAATATTCAAAAGTCTGAAATGAGAATTGTCGACCTTTCCTTTGAGCATGTGAGTGAACTGTCAGCTAGAACAGGAATAGCAAGTAATAATGAAACGATCACGTATCTTTGGCTACCATTAACCACTGCCAAGATCACTACAAGCCAGTGTATGCCGCTGTATAACAGGATCACATCCCGTATGACGTACTGGACTTATCGCCTCTTTAGCCAACCTAGTAGGCTCATATTGATTAAAGCTGTGGTGTTCTCCATGCAGGTGTACTGGGCCAGGACCTTTGTACTTCGCACTAAGTTGATTAATTTAATTAGATCGACTTTTATGAAATTTCTACGGAAAGGAAAGATGGACGGTAGATATCATACTTCAATAGCCTTTAAAGAAATAGAGAAACCCATATGTAACGGTGGGCTAGGAATTGTAAACATGGTTATCTAGAACAAGGTGGCATTTATCAAACACATCGATAGTTTTCTGAATAAGAATGACAACACATGGGTAAGGTGGTCTAGCAAACATGTTGTAAAGGATAGAAACTTTTGGACTATGACACAACCGCAGAAGTGTAGTTGGACATGGAGGAGTATATTCAGACTTAGAAGTATTATCTTGCCATTCTTCAGTTACAAACTTAGCATGGAAACTGATGTGAAGTTGTGGCATGATTCATGGCTTAGGAATGGTTTAATTCTATTCCGTGAGCTAACTGACATTGAAATCGAAGTAACAAGGATGAGTAGATCTGCCAAAGTTAGCCAATTCATCAATAGCAACATCATGATGCTCCCTGCTACTGCCGTATCTTGAATTAACAACCTTTGGAGTGAAGTGCGCAAGGTTAAAGTTAAGGGGGCTCTCGACAATATCACTCAGTGGGATAGGAGGAAGACTCAATTTTAGATTAAAGAAATGTTCTATAATTTTTCTGATTTTGAGGCAGTGACATCATGCAAGTGGAAGAGTAGAATTTGGCACAAGGATAACTCAGCGTGTGAAAACTTATTTACATAGAGAATCCTGTATGGTGCGGTCCTTACTAAAGATAAACTATTTCATAGAGGTATGATTACTGATAGGCTATGTGTCATGTGTGGAGAACAAGACGAGAGTCTTGATCATTTGTACTTTAAGTGCAGGGCAATATTCTCCTTGTGGGATGAAATAAATTCGAAAATTATTTTGTTAAATGTCAGTCAGGTTAGTGCTACTGAATGGGTTAACTTGGAAAGATTGACAAGTAGGAAAAGACGCAGGGGGTAGAATTCTATGTTAATAACTCAAGAAATTCATAAGTATGATATTTAGGGAGAGAAATACTAGGATATTCAATCCGGTTGATGCAAAGAACAAGGACCAGTTAACTGCAAGTGTCAAATTTGAAATGAGGAATGGACTGAAGCTGCTTAACTTCAACTTTAATCCAAGAATTATGATTAGGCTACTTTAACTTTCTTTTAGATATGTATATTTTTTTGTCATGCTTCATGTGCCAGTGTACCATGTTTCTATGTTTTCTTGTGTGCGTTGTATCTTTTTTATCTTTTCCCCGGTGCATTAATAAAGTGGTAGGGGTCTCAATCCCGTCGGCCTTGCCAAAAAAAAAAGTAAACTTTAACTAAAACACGTCATTTTTTCCTTAAACTGTTTTAATATAATTTATTTACAATTGGGATTTTATTACAAAAATTCATTTTTACTAGTCCTTAACCAAATCCTTTAGGCATTATACGACTAAATTTGGTTTTATTTTGGAAACCCATTTACCCAATCTTTACATAAATCCGTTACGCTTCTTATTATCGAACTTAGCTTGGATTATTACAATAAATTCATTTCCTAATTTTTTGCTTTGCATTTTGAAAATCTTTTTTCGATTACAATCGTTTTTACTTAAATCAATTTTTAGGAACACCTACTCAAAACCATCACATAAGCTTTTACTTTCTTTTATAAACCCTTTACCGATTTAATTAAGAATCTCATTACAATTAAGTACTTTATAAATGAATTTTATTTGAGAAGGTAATTACTTTAATTATTATTAATTATAATATTAATTAACTTCAATATCAACTACAATAGATGTAGTTAAATCTTGATTAACTAAAAACAGAATAGTTAATTCCTTTTTAAAAGGTTATTAAATAATAATTAACTTAATTAATAATAAACAACTAGATAATTATCTTTAAACACAATTGATCAAAAGGTTGATTTACTTTTGTGAACATTTATTAAGTTTAAACTAATATTTGACAAAAGCCCCTTCTATTAGATTAATTTAAAATGAAATAATCTAATAACTAATTTGAATTTAAAAAGTTGACTTAGCCAACTTGGAAACATCAGTTAAATTGTTAACTGATTTCAATTTGTCTTCCCAGCTAAATTAATTAAAAAATTTAATTTAATATAATCTCGCTTAATTTTTTCTTTAAAACAATTATTCCAAATCATTAACCCTAAGGTTAATTTCTAATCTTATGTGCTTATAAAACTTATCAGAAACATAAGAATTTGCTATGTAAATTATTTTATAACTATTTTGTAAAGACCAATTATAAACATTTATTTATATATAAAACTTCAATTTTAAATAACATATATAAAATAAAATTTGAAAACTTTGCTTCAGTTATAAAAATAAATTTTACAACTTTAACTTAGTCAATTTGCCTGATGACAAATCAACGTCCTGAAAAGATGGAATTCAGGCCATCTGTTGCCAATCACTTAATCAATATGGCCATCAACATTGAATTCAATACAACCAATCAACATCCAAATCAAAATTTAACATTACTTAGGTTAAACAGTTCATATATAAACAATACGAAAACAATTAACATACATAATATTTGAGGAATCCAGTTGGATTCCTCTGATCTGTTTTTCCTGCATCACAACTCATAATATCATTTCATAAATGCATATGAAATAGATAATCTAATCTTAATCATTTGAATGATGGAAATATAAATAGCGACTATCAACAATCAAACAATGAACATCCAGAGCATCCAAACATCCAATTTATGCTAACAACTAAATTATAATCATATGATTTTTATTACATTATAGTATTTCAGAAAGCGTGAGAGTTAACTCATATTTTGTTTCGATTTGACAATTCAGGTAGACTTATAAAGTTTCAAAGTAGAATTTGAAATTATATAAAAAATCCGTTTTGCTCCAAATCCAACCATTCTAGTTCGTATGCACAGACATCGTCAGAACGATTCTAACGCACCTTGCCGTGTTCAATTCTGATCACAAATGAAACATTGTAGTCCTTACAAGTTTGTATTTAAATTTATATAATTTTAAACATCACTAACCTGTCAATTATCAATTAATTATCCTTAATCCTTTACTCAATTTCTTACTTCCTCATCGTCTTCTCCAAATGTCGTTACTTGCTGCACTAAAACAACCCAACCGAAAAGTTTGACCAAGACAATATCAAATCTTATCCGATATTTAGGTCAGATTTTTGTGAGATTTGGTTTTGATTTTATAGCGGATTTGTCTGGATATGCTAGCGATTATGATATGTCTTGTTTTGATTTTATGATGGCGTCCTTGATTTTATTTAACGTATAATAAACGTTTGATATTTATAGCTCGTATGAGCATGTACATCGTTCGACTGAAACAAAATTTGAAGTCCTATAATAATTTAATATTGTGGACACATCGAACTGGTTTCGTCAAATTCCGAAATTGTTTGTAAAATCACTATTTTGATTTCAAACGGTTAATCATAGGTGTTTATATTACGCCCGATCACATAATAATTCCAATTGACTCGAAACTATAAATCTTACAATAATTAACTATTACAGATTTTATAAATTTGGTTTCATTGATTTCCGATGTCGTTTGAAAATTGGATATTCTAAAGTGTTAAATTAATTCGATTTCAAAATAATCAAATCCATTGATAATAAATTATTATTATATCATATATTCAAATAGAATTTATATAGCTTCAAAATAAACTAATATGAATTTTAAACTTAATGTTTCAAAATTCCAAGTTAAATCGATATTCAGTTTATTAAAAATCCTTTCACTTTATTTAATAAATTTTTATAGTTCATAAATGACTATACTGGATTTTTTCTGAAAATTCAACTTTGACATAACTCAAAATCTACAAGATTAAATCTCAGTTTTTCTCTTTCACAAGTGCGAACCCGTGCTTCGCACACGGGTCGTAGCTATATTTTTTGCAATTATTGTTGAACCCTTGTGTTATTTTCGGAATATAGGTAATTAACCCAAGTATTTCTTGTTTCTTGACAATGCTTAAGTTATTTTCCATAAAGTGATTTTTTAAACAACTATTTTACTTCAAATGTCGAAGTATGCTATAACCAATGTAATAAAATAGATGTATAAATTTTTCATGCTCTTGAAATTGGCTTAAAGTCAAAGATATAACCATTTATATATGTTTGCTTCAAAAGTATGTGCTCTTGATGATAACACATCTTTCAAGTTATAGTAGTCTAAGATACACTCTCATTTGATTCATATGTGATCGATGCTTAATGACATGTTAAATATATGTATAATGCATGAAAACGGGCTAAAGAAATTTGATTTTTTACAAATTAACTACCTTGCATTCACTGTCCATCGACACAACATTTTTCGTTTTGAATGAAATGACAATAAGATAAGTTGTATCTGTGTGTGTGTGTATTTATTTATTGTTCCTTTTATATTTGTAGTGGATACTTTGAAAATTGGAACTTCTCGTGAAATAAGAATACTTGAAAAATAGATAAGAAAACTATAAAGAACATGATTATCGGGTTATGGATTAATTTACAATGGTAAAATAATTAAAATAAAAGCAAATACTTTAGGTTGGTACTATTATTTAATCAGGTTTGACCAAATTTTGTATCAAGACAATTAGATGACATTGAGCACATCAAACTAATCAAAAAATAATAATTAAAATCAAATGTATAATTTTAGTATATTTTTAATGGAGAATCTGAAATTGAAACCTCTCGTGAAATAAGTATACTTAAAAAAGGATAATAAAACCATAGACAACATGGTTATGGGGTTATGAATTAATTAACAATAGTAAAAAAAACAAAAGTCAAAACAATTAGTTCACTCATGATATTATGGTTTAATATGGTCTGATCAAATTTTATATCAAGACAATCAGATGACATGAAGACATTAAAGTAATAACAAAAAATCAAAAGTATAAATTTTGCATTAAAAGAATAAAAGGAAGTAGTTTCAGCATTTTTTATTAAATCACGTAGCGCACAAAGTTGATCATTAAAGATGATGTAATGATTTATTTGGTCATTGTGTTCGTATAAGAGTATTCAAATGCAAAAAAATTCCCATTCCGCCTTCTTAGTAAAAAAAATTGGTTCTCTATACAATTTCAATTCTTATTTGCAATCATGCATCAAATACACTATTCTACGTAGTAAAGATAATGCCACTACAAATTACAAAGGCTACATTGCTTTTTCTTTATTACCAAATGATTTTAGGAACTCAAATTTAGGTTCTTTTCATTGTAGCACCATTGTTCTAATTTTTGAACATTGTAATAATATATGAATATATATTTCACGTTCATTAAATCGTATAAAAGAAAAAGACAGATTACACAAAAATGCAATTGTTTTAGTGAAACCATTAGATGTGTCAAATTATCTAATTAACGTGGAGTACATTAGATACTTTTGTAGTAACAACTTGAAGATCAACGTCCTGTCATGTTTATGCATGTGCCAGTTTGTGCAAAGTTAATTTCTGAAACTTCACGAAAAACATGGATCATACTATAGTTATATAAGGTATCAAGAGCATTAAAGTAAAATTAGAAGAATCGGAGAATAACCCATAAGCAAATGCCTGACTACTTTACAAACTCAATATGCCATCCATCTAGAATAGAATTTTTTTCAAGTATCATTAACAATTCCTAATATTTAAGACAAACTTTTTCTTGTAATCCCCCTTCTTATAAAAACATTAGAATGGTAATGCGCAATTGCATAATGAATAATCATAACAACAACTCATCAGTCAATTTATTGTTTTATTCTGACGAAATACAGAAATCAAAGTATATGATTTATGTGTACATGCTTTCAAAGCAAGAAGATGATATAATACTCAAAGAGGTAGCTCACTAGGTTGTGTTTGCATCAAATAGAAAAGCAAGAATTTTATTTTTCAAACTTGTATTCTCAAAGCAAGAAAAGGATATGATGCTCCAGACCGAAAATAATCCCCTGTACCCAAACCCCTCTGTCCCCCTGTATCCAACCAATAAACACCCCCTGATTTCCACCTTTTGCAGTTAAGCCCTTTTTTTATCTCCGACTTAATTGTAAAATTGTGAAAATCAAAGGTTTTGATTGGATGGGGACAGGGGTATAGGGAAATTTGGGGATAGAGGATTTGGTCTCGCTCCAGACTATAGCTTTAGCATGGGATGATCAATGGGATGCCAGTTCAGCCACGTAACTGAGAATAGTGTTGAGAATCAATTTTTTTTTTTACTAATACCATAAAATGCAGTACACAACCAAGACCGAGATACCCCCGACTACTTTATGACGTTGAGTATAGGAAGAGAATTTTACTATCCTTAACACAAGCTTGAACTCGTAGTCGTTGTCCATTGATATCGTTGTACCATAAATTAATTGGGTTTATGAACGTTCAAATTTATAGTTCTTAAGATCTCTACCTAAAGCATTGTGTGACCGACACTTAGTGATGCTTGAAGAACATGGATACAAAATTGACAAACAAACTGCACATCTGAACTAAACTTTGTCAGAAACAAAGATTAATTGAAATAGTTTTTCTAGTATATAAAGACTGACACTGGGTTCACTTTTTCAGAGTCCACCAATCCGAGATGTACTATCGTCTCATGCATGGAAGTTCGCATGCACATAAACAATGTTCATCCATGCAATGCAACGCAGTGAACAATGTTCGTTATGTCGATGATCTTGGGCATGCACCCTACATTCTTAAAAGAAATACTTTTTAGAATGATTTATAAATTGACATAAAATTCAACGTTAATGTAAATATAATGTTTATCAGAGGTCATCAAAGTTTAAAGGGATAAAAACTTGCCTGAAAGATCATAATAAATAGAGTATCTGTTTTACAACAACAGTTGTACTTTTACATGAAACATTTAAGAACTAAACCATGCCAGAAGCCATATTTAAACTTTAATGCTATTTGGTGGAACAACGCATCGTCAGTACACAGAAAATGTTTATGAAAGTCATTAAATCAGCATCAAATGTCATAACCATTCTATAATTATATTGGAGTTTCAAGACTTTATTATGATCCATAATTTTCCAGACTATATGAGATTTTACATAAATACAAAATTTATAATTAAGTTCAATGTACAACTTCATCCAACTAAACAATGTTCATTTACCTGAAACAGTATCTTCAAAATAACACTTCATGCTGAAGGTCGCAATTATATAGGATCTCCGTGCAAAATGAAGTATGTCTATGAATAATAGGGCAGGCGGTAAACCACACTTGTAACTGGTTGTGCAGCATTGCGGGAAACAACTTGAGAACTTGGTAAATTCGTCCATGGTGCTGTCAGCTCTGTTAAAGAAAAGATATCAAATATTACATTCGTGGGAAACGGTTCCGATTATATACGTATATCATATCATATTATATTGATTCTCACTATATTACAGACATAGAGGACATATGACTATGAGAAAGTCTATTTAGATAGAAAATATAGATGGAAATGTGATGTGGGATTGTCCCTTAATTTACACCTCCAGTATAATGACGAAATGATCTAACGGCATAGATGTTGTGTGTCCTAGTTTATGTCTAGATTTGCATCTAAGGGTGCGTTCTTGACGAACGGTAACGGAGCATTTGAGCGAGGTATTTGAGCATGACACAGTTGCGAACGGGGAATTCGTTTTTTGCTACGAACGGGGTATTTGAACGGAGTATTTGAATGGGGTATTCAATTGTTAATTTATTTGTTTTGAATTAATTTACGCGTTTAATTTTATGAATGACGACATTTTGAAAAGATTATACTATATATTAGTCCCACATTGCAAAAATAATATAACCATCTCAGTATATACATGAGCATGTAAACGCTTTAGCATCAATTGAAATAAAGCAAAAGCGGTTTGAATACACATGAAGGCTTGATACTAATACAAATATGTTAAAATCATCAAAGATGGGCACTTGGGCACTTGGGGCGCACACCACGCACACGCTAAATGATGTTCAGCAGCCCTTAATCATCCGCGCTCACAAAGTGAACGGACCACTTTTTTCCATTCGCCCAGCGTGCCTTTCAGCATGCCAGCCAACGGAGTTGCGTCAGACGCAAGTCCAACTGACTGCGGCACGCTCAAAGACTAAGAACGGGGCCTAAATGGCCACTTTCTATAGGGTGTGTGTGCATAAAATCACAATCGTTACAATATGATAAAAATTTCAATTTAAGAGCAAAAATCTTTTTGTTATGGGGGTAAATATATCCATATCAAAATTTGAAAACGATATATGATACTAAAAGCTGGAAATTCAGAACAGCACGACAAAATGCTGAAGGCTTGCTATCAAAAATGGAAAGCTGAAGGCTTCGATTCAATCTTGTGAGGATCAACCTATTTTGGCTGTCAAATTTGTACATAGTTTGAGCTATTGGATACTTTAGCAAATAATAGTACATACAAAATCAAAACTGCAAATATAATCAGGTAGACATAAAAATTATACTTAAAAAAATAAAAAAATAATATATACATTTATTTATTTATGTTGATATGAGTTCTAAGAATATTGTGATATTCCTAATCCTAAGAACATTTGAGAGAAAAAATAATTATAAAATTATTCATTTCTTGTATCGTTTATCTTAAGCATGAATTCTAGCAAACAATCAATTGTGTTGTAACACCCCACCTCCGCTAGGGTCAGTCACAAAGTGAATGCACTAGGTTTGGTGAAGCATTATCGAGGTAAACATGCACAGAAATATTACAAGACAGAACATATATAAAACAGCGGAAGTAAAACAAATTTCATTACCTTATAAAATAAGGTCTAAATCCTTTTACATCAGAATACATCAAAACCTGTCTTGCAATAATAAAGAAGCATAAAACCATTTCATGAATTATTCCCCAAGTAAAACAGTAAAGTAGCCATAGCCAAGAAAAGTCCAAGCCATGCGTGATGACCTTCAAGCAGAAGAAGTCCGTACTAGATGACATTGTTTCCTCCCTGAAACCTGGGGGGGGGGGGAAACGGAAGACAAAGAGGCGAAACAAAACGGGGTCAGTCATAAAGACTGGTAAGTCCTATCTACTTCCAGTATAAAAACAGGTAAAGGTAACATGACATACATAAACTGAAAGTAAACATAAGGATGACTACAAGATAGATAAACTAAACCAGGGTAACAGGCTGGACTACCGTAGCAAGGTAAACTAAGATATCATGATAATCAAGGTATCACATCGTCAGGTTTCTATCAAGTATACTATCCCAAGGTATCTATCCTGTATAACATCCCACGGTATCTATCATGTATATTTCTCCGGGTTTTAACATGTATATTTGCTCTGCACCTCTCGTACTAGTATCCCAACCCGCGTCATGTGTTAACTATGAATATCCCTTGCCCAATGTCATGTAATGGTCCATGTCAACCTAATATATAGCATATGTAGGTTTTCCCAACTCGTATGTTTCTTTCCATGTATAAGTTCAGTCCTTTGCCGTAGGCCATACGGGCTTTCCCATGTAAACGTTTTATCCTTGAAGTTATTTTGGACTGCTACCCTTGATATAGTTATGTTTCCTTACCATGAACTATCGCGTGTTCACTTAGGATTTATGCCGCCTAGGACCACTAGGGATTATGCTACCTAATGAACGTTTCCGTGTCTCAGTTTGGGTTTTGGCCACCTAGGACCACTAGGGATTATGCCACCCGTCAACCGCGCCCTTTATCCCGCGTATGTATCGTGAATCGTTTTCCATGTCTAGACGCACATGTTCCTCAATGTGCCATCCGAGTTCCGTGCCAGGGCAAATCAAGAAATACGGAACTCGGTCGGGAGCTTTAAGTCGTCTGCTGATGCAGATATCAAGGTCTGTTTTTGTACCCGTGGCTATGGTCCCACGTGACCCCTCCCTCAACTACTGAAAGGCAATCCAAGAAAAATCATGTATGAGAACTACACTAAGGCCCATCGATGCCCACTTCCATATAGCCAACCTCACCCATAACTCGATAGCTAGTATATGGTCTTTTGGGAGTTCCCTGCCTTTCCGTACGTACACGATTGACTAAAGATGGTAGGTAGTCGGCGACATGCTATCCCGGGGCAAAATCAAGTATCGTCGACTCCACGCTAATCCATCCCAGTCTTTAGGTCGCTCGCATAGCAACCAAGGCATATTCTTGGCTCTTCTGCCGCAGACCTTAACCCCTGTGAGGCCGGGTTTCATGGACCAACTGCCACCTCACAGAGGGATACCATGAGTACCCTCACTTCCCCCCCGAAGCTACCGCTTCGTCACCCAGTTCGCTGTAGCCCTTATCCAAGTTAGATAAGTTGCTCCTCCTTGTATACTAAGCGATGACCTACCGTATCAGGTTACTCATCTATTTCTGAACTAGTCCCATGTCCTTGGCTAAGAATTATTACTTAGTTATCCTTAACTAAGGTTTACCACTTAGCTTCTCTTCCCGCTATCCTTGTCAACCACGATTTTCAACCTAGTCCCCTGAGCTAGGGTTTTGCCAAATGGGTTAAGTGTTGTTATCCAAGTTCATGACTTAACCCGCCTACGAATCATGACAAGATTGGCTAAGTACTCAAGTTCAAGGTTTAGCCCTACAAGTTGGTTAAGTGTACTAAGAAGCTCATGACTTAACCCCGTCAAATCAAGTTGGTTAAGTATTTATTTGTCTTAACCCTATCAGATTATCATGTTAGATTGATTAAGCATAGATTATCTTAATCCCATCAGATTATCGAGTCGGATTGGTTAAGTGTAGGTTAACTTAACCCCATCCACTAATCGTATTACAATGGTTAAGCCTAATTTAAAAGGTCTTGTGACTTAACCCTACCAGACCCACGTATTAGATTGGTTAAGTGTAGGTTACTTAACCTCATCAAATCATCACGTATAATTGGTTAAGTATAAGTTACTTAACCCCATTAAATTATCATATTAAATTAGTTAAGTATTGGTTACTTAACCTCATTGGATTACCAAGTTTAGATTGGTTAAGCGTTTAACTTAACCCCATCGAATTACCGCGTTTAGATTAGTTAAGTGTAGGTTACTTAACCACATCTAATTACCGTGTTTAGATTAGTTAAGTGTAGGTTACTTAACCCCATCTAATTACCGTGTTTAGATTAGTTAAGTCTAAGTTACTTAACCCCATCTAATTACCATGTTTAGATTAGTTAAGTCTAAGTTACTTAACCCCATCTAATTACCAAGTCGTATTAATTAAGTGTAAATTACTTAACCCCATCCCCTAATTGTCTTGTATGGTTAAGTGTCATTAAGAAATCAAGCCCGGTCCCACTTAACCTACCCATTCGTGTCATATCGGTTAAGTGTCATTAGTCAAATTTACTTAACCTTATCATGTGGCATTAATTCAATTAATGCACTCTCAACCTCTCACATTAGACCTTGTTGTGGTTACTAGTTAAGCCGGGCGGGTCCGGGTAGTTTTACACCACAACCTAGTCTAACCTCGGGTCTTAAGCGCGACATGACCAACTTCTCACATTGGATCCTATTGTTTGTAGCCACTAGTTAAGCCGGGCGGGTCCGGGTAGATTTATGCTACAAACTCAACCCAACCTCGAGTTGGCCACTTTCATGTTTGGTCTAGTGTCTTTTTACACTTACAACCCACCCATGTCTAGTTCAAGTTCCATGTTTTTCCCCGTGTCATGATCATACTTAAATGCATCATGAATGTCATGTTCTCATGTAAGCCCCATGTCAAGTTTTTCATGTCATACCCACGTTTTTCCTAAGCTACCCAAACGTATTTCCAACCCAAGTGGAAGCGAGTCACATAGTAGGGTATTATGCCAACATATTGGCCACAAACATGCATAGTATCTTAAGGGAATTTGGCCACAAACATGCATAGTATCATAAGGGAATTTGGCCACAAACATGCATAGTATCATAAGGGAATTTGGCCACAAACATGCATAGTATCATAAGGGAATTCGACCACAAGCATGCATAGTTTCATAAGAGGATTTGGCCACAAACATGCATAGTGTCATAAGTGAATTTGGCCACAAACATGCATGATACATAAGGGGTATGGGTTCATTTACATGCATAGGCCCCAAAGTCAAATCTTTGCCAATGTTTCACAAGTCAAATGGTTCCCAAAGGTTCATGCTAGCATTCCATAGATAAAGATTCAAACTTGCAAGATATACTAGGTTATACATAACATGAGTGGCACGATTAAGTCGCTAAAACATAACCCAAAGTCATATGTTCATGCTAAAGGGGCAAACTAGGTTTACATGGGTTAACATACTCATGTTACATCTCATTTTATCCCATGTCACATTAGAACCACCGTTAGAATCTACAAGTAGCTAGAACTTACATAGCGAGGCTTAGGAAAGGATCATGCATCATCTTGACGAAGAAAGGTGGCTCCTTTGATGAAGAACCGTCATGAAATCGCCATAGCAACGTTGATTTGGCCTCGATTTGGTGTAGCAAGCTTGCACCTTTCAATTCGGATCCGATTTGCATGCATAGTCTCTTGGAGTTGGAGATGGAGGCCATGATCACTCGGCATTTGGGCAGCACTTCGTGGCATGAGTGAATTATGAGGGGTTTAGGGTAGGCTTAGGGGTCTTTTTATAGAGATTAGGAGTAGTTTAGGCCGTTAGATTAACCCTAGGATAGATCCAAGCCCTCAAAAATCGTCACAAGCCTCCAAAACCGAGCCAAACAGCAAAACAGGTGCACCAGGTTGCCTGGGTCCGACCAGGCAGGTCGACCCCAAGGTCGACCCTGGGGTCGACTCCCCAGTCGACCTGGTCCCACCCAGGTCAACACCCAGGTCGACCCCCTGGTCGACCTGGTCTGGGCGGGATTTTCCCCGCCTACCTGATTTTCTGAATTTTGAATCTATTTCGAATTTGAATTTTTCGTGAAACTTCCGAAGGCCATATCTCAGCCATACGGACTCCGATTTACGAAATTTCGGACTCTATTTCGCGTATTTTTCCGAGACGGACGCAATGGCGCAACCCGTTTCCCTAATTCAGATTTTATAATTAAATTCTGCCTTGATTCTTGTCTTAGCATGTTGTAAAAATCCGGGTTGTTACATTCTCCCCAACTTAAAGGATTTCGTCCTCGAAATCTCCAAGTTAGGAAGAACGTATCCTACCATCCATCATCCATCTACTCAAAACATCATCCACAGGCAACCATGGTCCTTAGACGATTTCTAATGCCGTATGATCATATGCAAAACGTATGTGTATATGCTCCTTAGCTAATGCTAATGATCAGGCCTGAATGATCTTTCTAATGCAAAATATGTTTAGTGCCATGAGTCCAACATGTATGCAAATAGTCCTAGTCATATAAGTACTATATGCGTGCACAAACATTCATTCATATGCAACATCCGCATGATAACACATTCAATTTCATCCATAAACAAGTATTAATACTCGTGCATATGCAACATGAAACGTGACCGCGTCAATCTAGTATCTAATGTGTATTCGCGCATCCACGAGCAACCACTTGCAACCATATCAATCATAACATGTTTCAAATACATGTTTACATCCATAGGATTCTACCTAAGGTCCTCACGATAGGATCGAGGAGATAAACAAGACAAACTCCTTACGGGGTTTGCAACAGAAACAGGACCGAGAGGATATTCACTAAGCGATAGCCTGCAAGCAAGCTCTACAGGAAAACCAGGGATCAAGGATACACTCTTTAAAAAGAGGTACGATGCGCGTGTCTAGCCTTACGTCTTCTAAGTCGCGTTTCCTTGAGCTTAATTCCTCGGTGCCTTGACCATCTTTTTAACTCCGTGATTTCGTAGCTCCTTGATTCCTATTTCCAAGATATGAGTTAGAACTCATTTCATTGTCGCCTCTTATTCCACTTTCACTTATCCTTTCCCTAGTATACTTGGCTCAAACGTATCCACTTACTCATGCAAGCTCTCCAAAATTCACTAGGGAATTCTGGATCTCGCTTGCCGATGCCAATCCATGTTGCCAAGAGTACTTACTAGGGTGATTCCCATAACTCATGCATAAGCGAAACGAACCATCCGCCTTAGCGGCGAATTCTATTCGAACGGATTACCGACAACCGCATCCCGAGATTTTAGGTAACTAACCATGACAGAACCCAAAAGGTTACACGAGACTTCGAGGGTATCACCAAGGTGAGTCGAGAGCCTAACTACCCTCTTTCCAAAACCGAGAATGGCACCCCTTATTGGGTGATCTCTTTATCCCCAGAATCCATCCGTAGCCGAGACATGTCATTTTCAAATCCAAACAAGTCATGAAGAAATGGACCAACTCTCCAACCAGATTTTGGGACAAAACTGGGATCCTTTACCATGCTAGTACTAAGGTGCAGAGACTCAACTATCCAAGCAGACTTAAATGATACGGTGATCAAGACAAAGTCTGGACGGGATGATAGAAAAGAACGACTAAACCTTTACCAGAAACGGTACCATTTCTTTTAGGTACCCTAGAAATGGGAGCGTACAATTGCCCTCTCCGATGATCTTGTCCTTGTCCTCCTTGATGGACTAAGCCATACCAACAGTTGCTCATCCTTAAGCTCACGTCCTTACTCTTATTATCCTTCCTTGTACCACGGCAACAGGTCTCTCGAGAACCACCTCCATCGTACGGGAAACACCTACGTGGCTAGACAAAGATTAGTCACAGTTAGAACTACTGTGACCACAGATGGAGGAAAGAAAGGAAAAGAGATTTAATCGAGGAATCAAAGGATAATGCTAATGGCTTTTGGGGAATAGCCTTTTAAAACAAGCTTTTCTTGAAAAATGCTTCTTTGTAAACGGTTTTTCAAATACTTTTCAGGAGGTTTTTTTTGTTTAAAAAACTTTTTCCCAGTCTGGTAACCTTCTGCTCTGATACCAAATGTAACACCCCACCTCCGCTAGGGTCACTCACAAAGGGAATGCACTAGGTTTGGTGAAGCATTATCGAGGTAAACATGCACAGAAATATTACAAGACAGAACATATATAAAACAGCGGAAGTAAAACAAATTTCATTACCTTATAAAATAAGGTCTAAAGCCTTTTACATCAGAATACATCAAAACCTGTCTTGCAATAATAAAGAAGCATAAAACCATTTCATGAATTATTCCCCAAGTAAAACAGTAAAGTAGCCATAGCCAAGAAAAGTCCAAGCCATGCGTGATGACCTTCAAGCAGAAGAAGTCCGTACTAGATGACATTGTTTCCTCCCTGAAACCTGGGGGGGGAACGGAAGACAAAGAGGCGAAACAAAACGGGGTCTGTCATAAAGACTGGTAAGTCCTATCTACTTCCAGTATAAAAACAGGTAAAGGTAACATGACATGCATAAACTGAAAGTAAACATAAGGATGACTACAAGATAGATAAACTAAACCAGGGTAACAGGCTGGACTACCGTAGCAAGGTAAACTAAGATATCATGATAATCAAGGTATCACATCGTCAGGTTTCTATCAAGTATACTATCCCAAGGTATCTACCCTGTATAACATCCCACGGTATCTATCATGTATATTTCTCCTGGTTTTAACATGTATATTTGCTCTGCACCTCTCGTACTAGTATCCCAACCCGCGTCATGTGTTAACTATGAATATCCCTTGCCCAATGTCATGTAATGGTCCATGTCAACCTAATATATAGCATATGTAGGTTTTCCCAACTCGTATGTTTCTTTCCATGTATAAGTTCAGTCCTTTGCCGTAGGCCATACAGGCTTTCCCATGTAAACGTTTTATCCTTGAAGTTATTTTGGACTGCTACCCTTGATCTAGTTATGTTTCCTTACCATGAACTATCGCGTGTTCACTTAGGATTTATGCCGCTTAGGACCACTAGGGATTATGCTACCTAATGAACGTTTCCGTGTCTCGGTTTGAGTTTTGGCCACCTAGGACCACTAGGGATTATGCCACCCGTCAACCGCGCCCTTTATCCCGCGTATGTATCGTGAATCGTTTTCCATGTCTAGACGCACATGTTCCTCAATGTGCCATCCGAGTTCCATGCTAGGGCAAATCAAGAAATACGGAACTCGGTCGGGAGCTTTAAGTCGTCTGCTGATGCAGATATCAAGGTCTGTTTTTGTACCCGTGGCTATGGTCCCACGTGACCCCTCCCTCAACTACTGAAAGGCAATCCAAGAAAAATCATGTATGAGAACTACACTAAGGCCCATCGATGCCCACTTCCAGATAGCCAATCTCACCCATAACTCGATAGCTAGTATATGGTCTTTTGGGAGTTCCCTGCCTTTCCGTACGTACACAATTGACTAAAGATGGTTGGTAGTCGGCGACATGCTATCCCGGGGCAAAATCAAGTATCGTCGACTCCACGCTAATCCATCCCAGTCTTTAGGTCGCTCGCATAGCAACCAATGCATACTCTTGGCTCTTCTACCGCAGACCTTAACCCCTATGAGGCCGGGTTTCATGGACCAACTGCCACCTCACAGAGGGATACCAAGAGTACCCTCACGTCCCCCCCGAAGCTACCGCTTCGTCACCCAGTTCGCTGGAGCCCTTATCCAAGTCAGATAAGTTGCTCCTCCTCGTATACTAAGCGATGACCTACCGTATCAGGTTACTCATCTATTTCTGAACTAGTCCCATGTCCTTGGCTAAGAATTATTACTTAGTTATCCTTAACTAAGGTTTACCACTTAGCTTCTCTTCCCGCTATCCTTGTCAACCACGATTTTCAACCTAGTCCCCTGAGCTAGGGTTTTGCCAAATGGGTTAAGTGTTGTTATCCAAGTTCATGACTTAACCCGCCTACGAATCATGACAAGATTGGCTAAGTACTCAAGTTCAAGGTTTAGCCCTACAAGCTGGTTAAGTGTACTAAGAAGCTCATGACTTAACCCCGTCAAATCAAGTTGGTTAAGTATTTATTTGTCTTAACCATATCAGATTATCATGTTAGATTGATTAAGCATAGATTATCTTAATCCCATCAGATTATCGAGTCGGATTGGTTAAGTGTAGGTTAACTTAACCCCATCCACTAATCGTATTACAATGGTTAAGCCTAATTTAAAAGGTCTTGTGACTTAACCCTACCAGACCCACGTATTAGATTGGTTAAGTGTAGGTTACTTAACCTCATCAAATCATCACGTATAATTGGTTAAGTATAAGTTACTTAACCCCATTAAATTATCATATTAAATTAGTTAAGTATTGGTTACTTAACCTCATTGGATTACCAAGTTTAGATTGGTTAAGCGTTTAACTTAACCCCATCGAATTACCGCGTTTAGATTGGTTAAGTGTAGGTTACTTAACCACATCTAATTACCGTGTTTAGATTAGTTAAGTGTAGGTTACTTAACCCCATCTAATTACCGTGTTTAGATTAGTTAAGTCTAAGTTACTTAACCCCATCTAATTACCATGTTTAGATTAGTTAAGTCTAAGTTACTTAACCCCATCTAATTACCAAGTCGGATTAATTAAGTGTAAATTACTTAACCCCATCCCCTAATTGTCTTGTATGGTTAAGTGTCATTAAGAAATCAAGCCCGGTCCCACTTAACCTACCCATTCGTGTCATATCGGTTAAGTGTCATTAGTCAAATTTACTTAACCTTATCATGTGGCATTAATTCAATTAATGCACTCTCAACCTCTCACATTAGACCTTGTTGTGGTTACTAGTTAAGCCGGGCGGGTCCGGGTAGTTTTACACCACAACCTAGTCTAACCTCGGGTCTTAAGCGCGACATGACCAACTACTCACATTGGATCCTATTGTTTGTAGCCACTAGTTAAGCCGGGCGGGTCCGGGTAGATTTATGCTACAAACTCAACCCAACCTCGAGTTGGCCACTTTCATGTTTGGTCTAGTGTCTTTTTACACTTACAACCCACCCATGTCTAGTTCAAGTTCCATGTTTTTCCCCGTGTCATGATCATACTTAAATGCATCATGAATGTCATGTTCTCATGTAAGCCCCATGTCAAGTTTTTCATGTCATACCCACGTTTTTCCTAAGCTACCCAAACGTATTTCCAACCCAAGTGGAAGCGAGTCACATAGTAGGGTATTATGCCAACATATTGGCCACAAATATGCATAGTATCTTAAGGGAATTTGGCCACAAACATGCATAGTATCATAAGGGAATTTGGCCACAAACATGCATAGTATCATAAGAGAATTTGGCCACAAACATGCATAGTATCATAAGGGAATTCGGCCACAAGCATTCATAGTTTCATAAGAGGATTTGGCTACAAACATGCATAGTGTCATAAGTGAATTTGGCTACAAACATGCATGATACATAAGGGATTTGGGTTCATTTACATGCATAGGCCCCAAAGTCAAATCTTTGCCAATGTTTCACAAGTCAAATGGTTCCCAAAGGTGCATGCTGGCATTCCATATATAAAGATTCAAACTTGCAGGATATACTAGGTTATACATAACATGAGTGGCACGATTAAGTCGCTAAAACATAACCCAAAGTCATATGTTCATGCTAAAGGGGCAAACTAGGTTTACATGGGTTAACATACTCATGTTACATCTCATTTTATCCCATGTCACATTAGAACCACCGTTAGAATATACAAGTAGCTAGAACTTACATAGCGAGGCTTAGGAAAGGATCATGCATCATCTTGACGAAGAAAGGTGGCTCCTTTGATGAAGAACCGTCATGAAATCGCCATAGCAACGTTGATTTGGCCTCGATTTGGTGTAGCAAGCTTGCACCTTTCAATTCGGATCCGATTTGCATGCATAGTCTCTTGGAGTTGGAGATGGAGGCCATGATCACTCGGCATTTGGGCAGCACTTCGTGGAATGAGTGAATTATGAGGGGTTTAGGGTAGGCTTAGGGGTCTTTTTATAGAGATTAGGAGTAGTTTAGGCCGTTAGATTAACCCTAGGATAGATCCAAGCCCTCAAAAATCGTCACAAGCCTCCAAAACCGAGCCAAACAGCAAAACAGGTGCACCAGGTTGCCTGGGTCCGACCAGGCAGGTCGACCCCCAGGTCGACCCTGGGGTCGACTCCCCAGTCGACCTGGTCCCACCCAGGTCGACACCCAGGTCGACCCCCTGGTCGACCTGGTCTGGGCGGGATTTTTCCCGCCTACCTGATTTTCTGAATTTTGAATCTGTTTCGAATTTGAATTTTTCGTGAAATTTCCGAAGGCCATATCTCAGCCATACGGACTCCGATTTACGAAATTTCGGACTCTATTTCGCGTATTTTTCCAAGACGAACGCAATGGCGCAACCCGTTTTCCCTGATTCAGATTTTATAATTAAATTCTGCCTTGATTCTTGTCTTAGCATGTTGTAAAAATCCGGGTTGTTACATGTGTCCTTTCATATCAAATGGATTCGGGAAACTTTCAGTACAAATCAGCTTAAAATTTATGATATAAAGATGATAAAATTTCATAGGCTAAGTCTGTAAGATATACTATAAATCAAGTCCAAAGCCAGGTTTTACGCTTCCTAGTACCCTCTTGGCATTACCAATGGTAAGATGTGGCTTATAGCACCACAATTTCATGAAGCTGAAACCTACAATGTATAAATGACATAAATCCAATCACATGGATGGAGCATTTCAGTTGACATCAAAGTATGAAATGTTGCACCTCGTATTTTGGTGCATACATAAGTGACATGGGATTTGGCTTTAGCTTGTAAATAAATAAGTATCTATCATCTAAGCTAAAACTTTATGGCGCCATACAATAATAAAAAACACTTGTAAATAAATATTGGTGAACAACTGTAACAACCCGAAAATCTGGGCCAGTTTAAAATTTTTATTTTGGCAATTTTGGCGAATTCTGGATATTTAAAATAAATTATTTTAAATAAAATCGACGAGAAATTTATTTTGAATATAATTCGAACGTATATATTATATACGTCGTCGTTAGAATATAAATAATTATATATAATTATAAAAGGAATTGAAAATGGCGCGGTAGTTCGATAATTTGATTTCAAACTTCAATTGAATGTACCGGGTGCAAAACAATCCGGATTTTAGTGAAACCAAAAATAATGAGATATAATTGATAATATCTTTCCAACGAATCCGACAAATCAAGATTTCATAGCGGGAATCAAAAGATATGCCCAGTTGAAAATTCTGAATAGTCGCTATGGAATTCAGGCCCTTAAAAATGGAAATTTTGCAAATGACCTCGGATTTCGACGAAACCAGTTTTGTTGGGTCCGTGATGTCGAATTATAGCTAGGTTTCAAATTTCATAATTTTTCGAATCAATAGGTGAGCGTGGCAAAAGAAAACGCGTTTGACCAGTTTCAGTTTATTTTAATCGACTGAAAAATGGCCATTTTTCCAACGACCTCAGAATTCGACGAAACTAGTTTTATTAGGACCGTATCGTCAATACGAAGCTAGAAAATATTTTTTAGGAATTTTTAAAGTTCGTATGTGACCCCGGTAATTTGAAATGTACGTTTAAAATTCAATATAGTGATTTAAATGTAAATTCAACGAAACTAATTGGAACGATCAAATCAGCTTACGATACATATCCCATTGTGTTCGGAATGGGGGTATAACGCTATGGGCGACAGGCGGTGGGCCTCGTTTTGAGGTCGAAAATAAAAGTTGCTTTTAGGCGAAAAATAAAATAAATTAAATAATATAAAATATAATCCCACCCCCCCTTTATTCCTCTTCATTCAGAAATCAAAAATAAAAAAAAAATAAAAAAAAGAAAAAGAAAAAGGAAAAGAGGACGGAGCGGCCTCCTCCATCGGCGCCGCCACCGCCGAGCTTCGCCACCACCTCCTTCCACCTCGTCACCTCCTCCTCTGATCGTCGAACCCCCTCCCCTAGCGACGCTCAACCTCCGCTCCCTCCATCCCTCGAATCGATGTCGCGTCGCCCATCCCGCCTCCAGGCCATCGCCTCCGCCCAGTCAACGCCACCAACGCCCGATCCCCCTTCTTCCTCTCTCTCCTCTTCTTCGAATGAACCGCCGTACCCCTGGACCCATGCCTTGACCTCGCCGCCGCGTCCCAGCAGACCGCCACCGTCCCCGTTCGTAGCAGCGACCCCCGCCCCCTTCTGACCTAGAAAAAGGTGAGTTTTTAAATATTTTGTTTTAATTTAAAAACTATATTTTGTTTTAATTTAAAAACTATATTTTTGTTTTAATTTGAAAATTGTTTTTTGTTATATTTAAAAACTGATTTTTATTTTGAGATTTAAAAAAGATAAAGATTTGATTTTTAAATTAATAAAAATAGAATTTTTATATATTGAACTTCGTAATAAAAATAGAATTTTTATATAATGAACTTCGTAATAAAAATAGAATTTTTATATTATGAACTTCGAAATAAAAATAGAATTTTTATATAATGAACTTCGAAATAAAAATAGAATTTTTATATATTAAACATCGAGGTAAAAATATGACTTTTATACATTGAATAGCGAAGTAAAATTCGATTTTTACATATGTAGTGAAAGCGGACAACGAAAGCGTCAAAAGGCGAGTTGGCGAAGATTTCCTGCATTAGAAGAGCCGTGGAGCTAGGATAGCTATATGTGAGAACTTCTCACCTTTCAATTTAATTATTCTAGTTATATATATATACTAGGATGCAGACGGTGCTTAGTAGCACCCGACACAACCGTCCACAGACCATGGACTTGTTTGTTTGGTTGCATAGATTAGTTATATGATTTGATTTGAATTTGGTTGTTTGGTGATTTTGATTGATGTGTGAATGGCGTGGGCCTTCACTAGACCGGGGATAAGGCTAGGCCTTGTCCCGTTTCTAGTATCGTGCCGTTATGCCGCCGAAATTTTCTAAAATATGTTAGAAAATAAAAATATCATTTTATTGTGTAAATGAATTGAATAGAAATTCATAGGTTGAAATAAAATGTTATATCGTTAAAAATATAATTTTTAACGTGAATGTGAATAAATGAATAGTTATAAACAAATCGGCCGATTTGTTTGTATATACACTGATTTGACTGATATTGATTGGGTCGATAAATTTCACACATCGCCCAACTGCACAAATAAAATCTGTGTTTGATTGTTTGAAACCCCACACGGGTGTTGGGATGAAATTTGAAGTTCACTCATCCTGACTGATTAAATATGTCGATCGATTGATTGACAGGCTGTTATAAGCGTTAGATATCTATATTTGATGCTTATACAGTGTAGTGCACTTTGGTTGATGGTTGATTATTTTTCAATGCTATTATACATGTGTTGTATGAAAATCCATATAATTAACTTTATATGGTAATTGATTGGGCCTCATTCCAGTTTTAAAATAGAAATATTTGAAATAGAAATATTCGAAATGGAATATTTGAAAATATCAATATATGAAGCCGTGTTGATTAGATTGACGCCATTTATCGATTTTATTCATTTAAAAATGAATATTAAAAAGTAATTTTGAAATCGAATATTTCGAAATGAATTGAATTGAAAACGATTTCGAAATGAATTGAATTGAAAACGATTTCGAAATGAATTGAATTGAAAACGATTTCGAAATGAATTGAATTGAAAACGATTTCGAAATGAATTGAATTGAAAACGATTTCGAAATGAATTGAATTGAATATGAATTCAAATTGAATTGAAATTTGAATTGAATAGAAATGAATTTTAAAACGAATTTATAAAGAAGAATTCAATTTTGAATTGAATTGAAATGGAAGTTGAAATTGCTTTTGAAACGAATTTAAACTGTTTATATAATTCGTTTTAAATAGAAATCGACGAAATATATTATATATATTATATATATAATATAATGGCCTGAATAGAACGCGCCGCGCCGCGGCAGTTCGTGAATTTCGACCATTTATTTCAAACGGACATTGCGGGAGATCCGACCGTCGGATTCTCCTAAAACCGGAACCGTTGGGTTCGTATCGAAAAGAGCTTTCTAACGAATATTAGAAATTAGAAATCTAACGGTTGGATTTGGAATTATGTCCAAATCAAATTTGAAAAAGGTCGCTGTAAGTGCAGTTCGATGGCCATTGATGGAAATCGACTGTACGGGCCTTGATAAAATTATTAAAAATAGTAATAATTTGTGTAAAATCATAAGAAATGATTTGTGAAGATTTGGGATGAAAAACTTCATGTTTGAAAAGATAAAAATAGATTTTTATCGAAATGAACTAGTTTTGAACTAAAAATATAATTCTATTTATTTTTAAATAAATAAATTGAATTTGAAAAGGGTTTTGAAAATAACCAGAATTTCCAATGATTGCATTGGAGTGGATTTGAATCGAAATTGTCTTCGGAATATTTCGATGTTGGAATTCATGATTATACAGATGTTGTTATGGAAATTTGAAAGATATATATTTATATCGTTATTTCCAATACGACATTTGTTAGTCGTAGAATTTGATATTGAATATAAGCCGGTATATTTTCTATTCAGAGCCTTGTATTGAATATCAAAGGTGATTTGGGTTTGTCGTGAATGGTGTCTTCACTAACACTGTTCTTGAACCCAGTTGAGAAAAGATTAAATCTTTTTATTTAGATTTAATGAAGTGTACCAATTAAACGATATTTAATTGGAATTGAATTGGTATTGATTTTTGGGTTTATCGTGAACAGTGTTTTAAATAACACTTGTTCTTTAACCCGATAATTAATGGAATGTGATTTTGGGTTTATCGTGAACCGTGTTTTAAAAGACACTGATTCTTTAACCCAGTTAACGATTAAAACTAAGTGGAGTTTTAATGAATCTTTAATTAGATTGAAATGATCGAGAATGGAGTATCACCAGTTTTGCTCCAGGCGATAGTTAAATCTTTAATTAGATTTGAACGTGAAATGGTAATTGAATTTACCGATAACACCGTGGTGTTAGATATGAAGTATAACCAGTTTTACTTCATGGGATGAATAGGTTGGGATTGGGAAATAAAATAAATGATTACTTCGGTGTGGTTCGCTAATCCCGACTAGTTTGAATTGATATTCAAAGGAGATTAAAGAATAAATTTAAAGAATTTATCTTGGATAAAATTAATGGGAACTTTTCCCAAAGTATAGTAATATTAGAATAAAAGAATATTCTGAATTGGAATGAGGCGTATGTTGTGTTTGTGTAACACTTTTATAATATATACGCGAGTTATTCAGAAAGACCGGGTTTATCCCATTCTGAATAACTAATTCGACGTGGTGTCGAAGATGAAGACGGTGGTCGAAGACCAGAAGTCTTCACGTCGTTTGGGTGATAACTGATGATCTTGATTGGGCTGTACACCCAAGAAGATGGAAACAGTTGGTGATCGTCCCGACGTACTTGGAGATCGATGGATATGCGGGGTACTAGGTGCCTCCGGTTTCGTTCAGACCCAGAACGGACTTGTAAATGGACTGTGTGTCTGACATTGGATTTTAGTCTGTGTGATTGATTTCTATTAAATATATATCTGTTTGGCGGCGGAGAATTTATTCTCTTGCTTAGCGCCCTTCTCTGAGACATACGAGCTCAGGGGTTATATACTGATGGATATCAAACACATAGAGTGAATTGCCTGTGTGGCATGCCTAAGTGGCAATAGATCGAGGCTTCTGTTGAAAAGCAAAGTCTTGTGGTGATGATCAAAGCACAGCCTGTGTGGCACAGCTTTGTGTAACGTGAATTCGCGAGTTTCACACCCGGTATGAACCAGAAACGGGAGACGGACCTCAGGGAGGGCATGCGTTTCCTTCTAGCTAAAAAGTGGCGTCAGTGGTTTTACACGCCCTGACGAGTTTGACTTATGTGGTTGTTGCTGTTGCGAGGCGCCTCGGTTTGATCGGACGACCCGGGTCTGATAGAGTCATTTGTTGGCTCATTTACGCCCCAAAGGGCGGGGAAACGTAGTGTTCAGGCATAATAATCCACATCGGTGGACCGACCCTGTCGCTCCATGGGGCAGTTGCGGCTGTTCCTGAGACATGGGCTAGATTGTCTCGAATCGGTTGAGGACTATCTTTTGCCTCGGTTCATAGATGGAAATCCAATTTCCAAATACGTGACATTTGCGGTTTTAATTGTAGAACTAGTATGGCGACATGATATATGGTACCCATGCCGTCTATGATTGATATTTATGATTGAAATTGTTTTGACACTATACACTTATAGTAGTATCAAATGATTTGTTTTAACCGTATCAAACATTCTTTGGCTGTTATAAGGGAAAACCCTATCCTCGGCTGCGTTGCATTGTGTGATGGGACCTGGGTCTTATAACAGCTTCATTTTTCTTTATTTAGCATTGCGCTGTTTGTTTTATGCACTGGTATTCTTGGGAGGAAACCCGTTCCGTGTTATACGGCGTGGTCCCTTGATTTACCTAATGATTTAAAATAAAGATTAATAACTATTTTAGTTCTCACACCAGTCCCATGACTGACCTGGAGTTTATTGTTTTAACCTAAACTCTGGGTGCCCCTTATTTTGACACGGGCAGCTAGTAGTTTTGGTTTTGCAGATTTATATTCACAGGATCCTGGTTTACAGCTGGAACGATATCCGGAAAGCTTTGTATCCGTATATCTCCTTCTAGTTGTGTATTGTATTATTTTCCGCTGCTATGTATTTAAATGTAATTTAAATCTCTGATATTTCTGTGTAATATTCATTTATACTCTGTATATTCTTGTAATCTGATGCATTGTTGTAATATACAATGAAATGTTCTTTTGTATGCGTTCTGTTTTGTCGTGTTCTCAAACGATAGGGCGTTTCGAACGGTCTGGGTCGGTTTAGCGACTGGTTCGGACCGAGCGAAATTCCATTTCGTCACAGTTGGTATCAGAGCTTTGGTTTACAAAGCTAGAGAACAAGACACATTAGAACCATACGAAAGAATTCATCAGATATTGGATTAGCAATATCCAATGAGAATGACTCGTTAGATATAGGATCAGTAGTATCCTAGAACGAGTGTGAAGAGTATATTTTTGAAAGTGAAAACAAAATTTTGTTTTGAAAATTTAAATCAATTATTCGTATTTGATTATCTATTTATATTGAGTTGGACAGTCCAGTATATAAAGATTTTTCGTATACGTCTGATCCACGTGTATTTGAAATTTTAATATATTGGATAGATATAGAATCACACTCTAGTCGCCCGAAGATGATTCTGATGATAGTTCGAACATCATCAGAATTGGTATTCGTGTTTCGAAGGTGTGATTTTCTATATATTTCCATTAGGCTGGTGTGAGAACCAAAACTTATATATAGCTAGAATACATTGTTGTGAATTGGCATCAAAAACATGATTTTTGTATATGTATCAAAATTATGAATTTGAAACTCTAATTCACTAATTGATTGATGTTTGTGTTGTTTGTTTAGTTGTTTGCTAATTTTTAGCCATTTAGCCTAACTGAATCACATATTGAATTATATTGAAAATTGGTCGCATTTGCTTGCATATACATGTATATCATTGAACAGGTCATAGCAAGGAGGCTAGAGCAGAGAATAAAATTTGTTTGCCCGACAAATAGGTACATGTTTACTACATAATTTACTGTTTTGTTTGGCTGATGATGATTTTATGAGCCTATTGGCTAGCCGCTTGGCTTTTTCTTTTTCTTTTTGAGATCTGAAGGACCGGGGAAGCTATTTGAAATTCCCCGATGCTCCCATTGCAGGGGAGGTTATGGCGAAATTTTTCGAAAATTTAGGGTGTTAGCCAAATTTTTGAAAATTTGAAAATTCTCAGAAACTGAAAAGTTGGAGAATGGAAGCCAGATCGAACGTAGAGTTGATTAATCAAACCACTTTCGACTTTGTTCCTTTTCGGGGACGAAAAGTTTTAAGTGGGGGAGATTGTAACAACCCGAAAATCTGGGCCAGTTTAAAATTTTTATTTTAGCAATTTTGGCGAATTCTGGATATTTAAAATAAATTATTTTAAATAAAATCGACGAGAAATTTATTTTGAATATAATTCGAACGTATATATTATATACGTCGTCGTTAGAATATAAATAATTATATATAATTATAAAAGGAATTGAAAATGGCGCGGTAGTTCGATAATTTGATTTCAAACTTCAATTGAATGTACCGGGTGCAAAACAATCCGGATTTTAGTGAAACCAAAAATAATGAGATCTAATTGATAATATCTTTCCAACGAATCCGACAAATCAAGATTTCATAGCGGGAATCAAAAGATATGCCCAGTTGAAAATTCTGAATAGTCGCTATGGAATTCAGGCCCTTAAAAATGGAAATTTTACAAATGACCTCGGATTTCGACGAAACCAGTTTTGTTGGGTCCGTGATGTCGAATTATTGCTAGGTTTCAAATTTCATAATTTTTCGAATCAATAGGTGAGCGTGGCAAAAGAAAACGCGTTTGACCAGTTTCAGTTGATTTTAATCGACTGAAAAATGGCCATTTTTCCAACGACCTCAGAATTCGACGAAACTAGTTTTATTAGGACCGTATCGTCAATACGAAGCTAGAAAATATTTTTCAGGAATTTTTAAAGTTCGTATGTGACCCCGGTAATTTGAAATGTACGTTTAAAATTCAATATAGTGATTTAAATGTAAATTCAACGGAAACTAATTGGAACGATCAAATCAGCTTACGATACATATCCCATTGTGTTCGGAATGGGGGTATAACGCTATGGGCGACAGGCGGTGGGCCTCGTTTTGAGGTCGAAAATAAAAGTTGCTTTTAGGCGAAAAATAAAATAAATTAAATAATATAAAATATAATCCCACCCCCCCTTTATTCCTCTTCATTCAGAAATCAAAAATAAAAAAAGAAAAAAAAAAGAAAAAGGAAAAGAGGACGGAGCGGCCTCCTCCATCGGCGCCGCCACCGCCGAGCTTCGCCACCACCTCCTTCCACCTCGTCACCTCCTCCTCTGATCGTCGAACCCCCTCCCCTAGCGACGCTCAACCTCCGCTCCCTCCATCCCTCGAATCGATGTCGCGTCGCCCATCCCGCCTCCAGGTCATCGCCTCCGCCCAGTCAACGCCACCAACGCCCGATCCCCCTTCTTCCTCTCTCTCCTCTTCTTCGAATGAACCGCCGTACCCCTGGACCCATGCCTTGACCTCGCCGCCGCGTCCCAGCAGACCGCCACCGTCCCCGTTCGTAGCAGCGACCCCCGCCCCCTTCTGACCTAGAAAAAGGTGAGTTTTTAAATATTTTGTTTTAATTTAAAAACTATATTTTTGTTTTAATTTGAAAACTGTATTTTGTTATATTTAAAAACTGGTTTTTATTTTGAGATTTAAAAAAGATAAAGATTTGATTTTTAAATTAATAAAAATAGAATTTTTATATATTGAACTTCGTAATAAAAATAGAATTTTTATATAATGAACTTCGTAATAAAAATAGAATTTTTATATAATGAACTTCGTAATAAAAATAGAATTTTTATATAATGAACTTCGAAATAAAAATAGAATTTTTATATAATGAACTTCGAAATAAAAATAGAATTTTTATATATTAAACATCGAGGTAAAAATATGACTTTTATATATTGAATAGCGAAGTAAAATTCGATTTTTACATATGTAGTGAAAGCGGACAACGAAAGCGTCAAAAGGCGAGTTGGCGAAGATTTCCTGCATTAGAAGAGCCGTGGAGCTAGGATAGCTATATGTGAGAACTTCTCACCTTTCAATTTAATTATTCTAGTTATATATATATACTAAGATGCAGACGGTGCTTAGTAGCACCCGACACAACCGTCCGCAGACCATGGACTTGTTTGTTTGGTTGCATAGATTAGTTATATGATTTGATTTGAATTTGGTTGTTTGGTGATTTTGATTGATGTGTGAATGGCGTGGGCCTTCACTAGACCGGGGATAAGGCTAGGCCTTGTCCCGTTTCTAGTATCGTGCCGTTATGCCGCCGAAATTTTCTAAAATATGTTAGAAAATAAAAATATCATTTTATTGTGTAAATGAATTGAATAGAAATTCATAGGTTGAAATAAAATGTTTTATCGTTAAAAATATAATTTTTAACGTGAATGTGAATAAATGAATAGTTATAAACAAATCGGCCGATTTGTTTGTATATACACTGATTTGACTGATATTGATTGGGTCGATAAATTTCACACATCGCCCAACTGCACAAATAAAATCTGTGTTTGATTGTTTGAAACCCCACACGGGTGTTGGGATGAAATTTGAAGTTCACTCATCCTGATTGATTAAATATGTCGATCGATTGATTGACAGGCTGTTATAAGCGTTAGATATCTATATTTGATGCTTATACAGTGTAGTGCACTTTGGTTGATGGTTGATTATTTTTCAATGCTATTATACATGTGTTGTATGAAAATCCATATAATTAACTTTATATGGTAATTGATTGGGCCTCATTCCAGTTTTAAAATAGAAATATTTGAAATAGAAATATTCGAAATGGAATATTTTAAAATATCAATATATGAAGCCGTGTTGATTAGATTGACGCCATTTTGACGTGAACGATATTTATATCGATTTTATTCATTTAAAAATGAATATTAAAAAGTAATTTTGAAATCGAATATTTCGAAATGAATTGAATTGAAAACGATTTCGAAATGAATTGAATTGAAAACGATTTCGAAATGAATTGAATTGAAAACGATTTCGAAATGAATTGAATTGAAAACGATTTCGAAATGAATTGAATTGAAAACGATTTCGAAATGAATTGAATTGAATATGAATTCAAATTGAATTGAAATTTGAATTGAATAGAAATGAATTTTAAAACGAATTTATAAAGAAGAATTCAATTTTGAATTGAATTGAAATGGAAGTTGAAATTGCTTTTGAAACGAATTTAAACTGTTTATATAATTCGTTTTAAATAGAAATCGACGAAATATATTATATATATTATATATATAATATAATGGCCTGAATAGAACGCGCCGCGCCGCGGCAGTTCGTGAATTTCGACCATTTATTTCAAACGGACATTGCGGGAGATCCGACCGTCGGATTCTCCTAAAACCGGAACCGTTGGGTTCGTATCGAAAAGAGCTTTCTAACGAATATTAGAAATTAGAAATCTAACGGTTGGATTTGGAATTATGTCCAAATCAAATTTGAAAAAGGTCGCTGTAAGTGCAGTTCGATGGCCATTGATGGAAATCGACTGTACGGGCCTTGATAAAATTATTAAAAATAGTAATAATTTGTGTAAAATCATAAGAAATGATTTGTGAAGATTTGGGATGAAAAACTTCATGTTTGAAAAGATAAAAATAGATTTTTATCGAAATGAACTAGTTTTGAACTAAAAATATAATTCTATTTATTTTTAAATAAATAAATTGAATTTGAAAAGGTTTTGAAAATAACCAGAATTTCCAATGATTGCATTGGAGTGGATTTGAATCGAAATTGTCTTCGGAATATTTCGATGTTGGAATTCGTGATTATACAGATGTTGTTATGGAAATTTGAAAGATATATATTTATATCGTTATTTCCAATACGACATTTGTTAGTCGTAGAATTTGATATTGAATATAAGCCGGTATATTTTCTATTCAGAGCCTTGTATTGAATATCAAAGGTGATTTGGGTTTGTCCTGAATGGTGTCTTCACTAACACTGTTCTTGAACCCAGTTGAGAAAAGATTAAATCTTTTTATTTAGATTTAATGAAGTGTACCAATTAAACGATATTTAATTGGAATTGAATTGGTATTGATTTTTGGGTTTATCGTGAACAGTGTTTTAAATAACACTTGTTCTTTAACCCGATAATTAATGGAATGTGATTTTGGGTTTATCGTGAACCGTGTTTTAAAAGACACTGATTCTTTAACCCAGTTAACGATTAAAACTAAGTGGAGTTTTAATGAATCTTTAATTAGATTGAGATGATCGAGAATGGAGTATCACCAGTTTTGCTCCAGGCGATAGTTAAATCTTTAATTAGATTTGAACGTGAAATGGTAATTGAATTTACCGATAACACCGTGGTGTTAGATATGAAGTATAACCAGTTTTACTTCATGGGATGAATAGGTTGGGATTGGGAAATAAAATAAATGATTACTTCGGTGTGGTTCGCTAATCCCGACTAGTTTGAATTGATATTCAAAGGAGATTAAAGAATAAATTTAAAGAATTTATCTTGGATAAAATTAATGGGAACTTTTCCCAAAGTATAGGAATATTTGAATAAAAGAATATTCTGAATTGGAATGAGGCGTATGTTGTGTTTGTGTAACACTTTTATAATATATACGCGAGTTATTCAGAAAGACCGGGTTTATCCCATTCTGAATAACTGATTCGACGTGGTGTCGAAGATGAAGACGGTGGTCGAAGACCAGAAGTCTTCACGTCGTTTGGGTGATAACTGATGATCTTGATTGGGCTGTACACCCAAGAAGATGGAAACAGTTGGTGATCGTCCCGACGTACTTGGAGATCGATGGATATGCGGGGTACTAGGTGCCTCCGGTTTCGTTCAGACCCAGAACGGACTTGTAAATGGACTGTGTGTCTGACATTGGATTTTAGTCTGTGTGATTGATTTCTATTAAATATATATCTGTTTGGCGGCGGAGAATTTATTCTCTTGCTTAACGCCCTTCTCTGAGACATACGAGCTCAGGGGTTATATACTGATGGATATCAAACACATAGAGTGAATTGCCTGTGTGGCATGCCTAAGTGGCAATAGATCGAGGCTTCTGTTGAAAAGCAAAGTCTTGTGGTGATGATCAAAGCACAGCCTGTGTGGCACAGCTTTGTGTAACGTGAATTCGCGAGTTTCACACCCGGTATGAACCAGAAACGGGAGACGGACCTCAGGGAGGGCATGCGTTTCCTTCTAGCTAAAAAGTGGCGTCAGTGGTTTTACACGCCCTGACGAGTTTGACTTATGTGGTTGTTGCTGTTGCGAGGCGCCTCGGTTTGATCGGACGACCCGGGTCCGATGGAGTCATTTGTTGGCTCATTTACGCCCCAAAGGGCGGGGAAATGTAGTGTTCAGGCATAATAATCCACATCGGTGGACCGGCCCTGTCGCTCCATGGGGCAGTTGCGGCTGTTCCTGAGACATGGGCTAGATTGTCTCGAATCGGTTGAGGACTATCTTTTGCCTCGGTTCATAGATGGAAATCCAATTTCCAAATACGTGACATTTGCGGTTTTAATTGTAGAACTAGTATGGCGACATGATATATGGTACCCATGCCGTCTATGATTGATATTTATGATTGAAATTGTTTTGACACTATACACTTATAGTAGTATCAAATGATTTGTTTTAACCGTATCAAACATTCTTTGGCTGTTATAAGGGAAAACCCTATCCTCGGCTGCGTTGCATTGTGTGATGGGACCTGGGTCTTATAACAGCTTCATTTTTCTTTATTTAGCATTGCGCTGTTTGTTTTATGCACTGGTATTCTTGGGAGGAAACCCGTTCCGTGTTATACGGCGTGGTCCCTTGATTTACCTAATGATTTAAAATAAAGATTAATAACTATTTTAGTTCTCACACCAGTCCCATGACTGACCTGGAGTTTATTGTTTTAACCTAAACTCTGGGTGCCCCTTATTTTGACACGGGCAGCTAGTAGTTTTGGTTTTGCAGATTTATATTCACAGGATCCTGGTTTACAGCTGGAACGATATCCGGAAAGCTTTGTATCCGTATATCTCCTTCTAGTTGTGTATTGTATTATTTTCCGCTGCTATGTATTTAAATGTAATTTAAATCTCTGATATTTCTGTGTAATATTCATTTATACTCTGTATATTCTTGTAATCTGATGCATTGTTGTAATATACAATGAAATGTTCTTTTGTATGCGTTCTGTTTTGTCGTGTTCTCAAACGATAGGGCGTTTCGAACGGTCTGGGTCGGTTTAGCGACTGGTTCGGACCGAGCGAAATTCCATTTCGTCACAGTTGGTATCAGAGCTTTGGTTTACAAAGCTAGAGAACAAGACACATTAGAACCATACGAAAGAATTCATCAGATATTGGATTAGCAATATCCAATGAGAATGACTCGTTAGAGATAGGATCAGTAGTATCCTAGAACGAGTGTGAAGAGTATATTTTTGAAAGTGAAAACAAATTTTTGTTTTGAAAATTTAAATCAATTATTCGTATTTGATTATCTATTTATATTGAGTTGGACAGTCCAGTATATAAAGATTTTTCGTATACGTCTGATCCACGTGTATTTGAAATTTTAATATACTGGATAGATATAGAATCACACTCTAGTCGCCCGAAGATGATTCTGATGATAGTTCGAACATCATCAGAATTGGTATTCGTGTTTCGAAGGTGTGATTTTCTATATATTTCCATTAGGCTGGTGTGAGAACCAAAACTTATATATAGCTAGAATACATTGTTGTGAATTGGCATCAAAAACATGATTTTTGTATATGTATCAAAATTATGAATTTGAAACTCTAATTCACTAATTGATTGATGTTTGTGTTGTTTGTTTAGTTGTTTGCTAATTTTTAGCCATTTAGCCTAACTGAATCACATATTGAATTATATTGAAAATTGGTCGCATTTGCTTGCATATACATGTATATCATTGAACAGGTCATAGCAAGGAGGCTAGAGCAGAGAATAAAATTTGTTTGCCCGACAAATAGGTACATGTTTACTACATAATTTACTGTTTTGTTTGGGTGATGATGATTTTATGAGCCTATTGGCTAGCCGCTTGGCTTTTTCTTTTTCTTTTTGAGATCTGAAGGACCGGGGAAGCTATATGAAATTCCCCGATGCTCCCATTGCAGGGGAGGTTATGGCGAAATTTTTCGAAAATTTAGGGTGTTAGCCAAATTTTTGAAAATTCTCAGAAACTGAAAAGTTGGAGAATGGAAGCCAGATCGAACGTAGAGTTGATTAATCAAACCACTTTCGACTTTGTTCCTTTTCGGGGACGAAAAGTTTTAAGTGGGGGAGATTGTAACAACCCGAAAATCTGGGCCAGTTTAAATTTTTTATTTTGGCAATTTTGGCGAATTCTGGATATTTAAAATAAATTATTTTAAATAAAATCGACGAGAAATTTATTTTGAATATAATTCGAACGTATATATTATATACGTCGTCGTTAGAATATAAATAATTATATATAATTATAAAAGGAATTGAAAATGGCGCGGTAGTTCGATAATTTGATTTCAAACTTCAATTGAATGTACCGGGTGCAAAACAATCCGGATTTTAGTGAAACCAAAAATAATGAGATATAATTGATAATATCTTTCCAACGAATCCGACAAATCAAGATTTCATAGCGGGAATCAAAAGATATGCCCAGTTGAAAATTCTGAATAGTCGCTATGGAATTCAGGCCCTTAAAAATGGAAATTTTGCAAATGACCTCGGATTTCGACGAAACTAGTTTTGTTGGGTCCGTGATGTCGAATTATAGCTAGGTTTCAAATTTCATAATTTTTCGAATCAATAGGTGAGCGTGGCAAAAGAAAACGCGTTTGACCAGTTTCAGTTTATTTTAATCGACTGAAAAATGGCCATTTTTCCAACGACCTCAGAATTCGACGAAACTAGTTTTATTAGGACCGTATCGTCAATACGAAGCTAGAAAATATTTTTTAGGAATTTTTAAAGTTCGTATGTGACCCCGGTAATTTGAAATGTACGTTTAAAATTCAATATAGTGATTTAAATGTAAATTCAACGAAACTAATTGGAACGATCAAATCAGCTTACGATACATATCCCATTGTGTTCGGAATGGGGGTATAACGCTATGGGCGACAGGCGGTGGGCCTCGTTTTGAGGTCGAAAATAAAAGTTGCTTTTAGGCGAAAAATAAAATAAATTAAATAATATAAAATATAATCCCACCCCCCCTTTATTCCTCTTCATTCAGAAATCAAAAATAAAAAAAAAGAAAAAAAAGAAAAAGGAAAAGAGGACGGAGCGGCCTCCTCCATCGGCGCCGCCACCGCCGAGCTTCGCCACCACCTCCTTCCACCTCGTCACCTCCTCCTCTGATCGTCGAACCCCCTCCCCTAGCGACGCTCAACCTCCGCTCCCTCCATCCCTCGAATCGATGTCGCGTCGCCCATCCCGCCTCCAGGCCATCGCCTCCGCCCAGTCAACGCCACCAACGCCCGATCCCCCTTCTTCCTCTCTCTCCTCTTCTTCGAATGAACCGCCGTACCCCTGGACCCATGCCTTGACCTCGCCGCCGCGTCCCAGCAGACCGCCACCGTCCCCGTTCGTAGCAGCGACCCCCGCCCCCTTCTGACCTAGAAAAAGGTGAGTTTTTAAATATTTTGTTTTAATTTAAAAACTATATTTTGTTTTAATTTAAAAACTATATTTTTGTTTTAATTTGAAAACTGTATTTTGTTATATTTAAAAACTGATTTTTATTTTGAGATTTAAAAAAGATAAAGATTTGATTTTTAAATTAATAAAAATAGAATTTTTATATATTGAACTTCGTAATAAAAATAGAATTTTTATATAATGAACTTCGTAATAAAAATAGAATTTTTATATAATGAACTTCGAAATAAAAATAGAATTTTTATATAATGAACTTCGAAATAAAAATAGAATTTTTATATATTAAACATCGAGGTAAAAATATGACTTTTATACATTGAATAGCGAAGTAAAATTCGATTTTTACATATGTAGTGAAAGCGTACAACGAAAGCGTCAAAAGGCGAGTTGGCGAAGATTTCCTGCATTAGAAGAGCCGTGGAGCTAGGATAGCTATATGTGAGAACTTCTCACCTTTCAATTTAATTATTCTAGTTATATATATATACTAGGATGCAGACGGTGCTTAGTAGCACCCGACACAACCGTCCACAGACCATGGACTTGTTTGTTTGGTTGCATAGATTAGTTATATGATTTGATTTGAATTTGGTTGTTTGGTGATTTTGATTGATGTGTGAATGGCGTGGGCCTTCACTAGACCGGGGATAAGGCTAGGCCTTGTCCCGTTTCTAGTATCGTGCCGTTATGCCGCCGAAATTTTCTAAAATATGTTAGAAAATAAAAATATCATTTTATTGTGTAAATGAATTGAATAGAAATTCATAGGTTGAAATAAAATGTTATATCGTTAAAAATATAATTTTTAACGTGAATGTGAATAAATGAATAGTTATAAACAAATCGGCCGATTTGTTTGTATATACACTGATTTGACTGATATTGATTGGGTCGATAAATTTCACACATCGCCCAACTGCACAAATAAAATCTGTGTTTGATTGTTTGAAACCCCACACGGGTGTTGGGATGAAATTTGAAGTTCACTCATCCTGACTGATTAAATATGTCGATCGATTGATTGACAGGCTGTTATAAGCGTTAGATATCTATATTTGATGCTTATACAGTGTAGTGCACTTTGGTTGATGGTTGATTATTTTTCAATGCTATTATACATGTGTTGTATGAAAATCCATATAATTAACTTTATATGGTAATTGATTGGGCCTCATTCCAGTTTTAAAATAGAAATATTTGAAATAGAAATATTCGAAATGGAATATTTGAAAATATCAATATATGAAGCCGTGTTGATTAGATTGACGCCATTTATCGATTTTATTCATTTAAAAATGAATATTAAAAAGTAATTTTGAAATCGAATATTTCGAAATGAATTGAATTGAAAACGATTTCGAAATGAATTGAATTGAAAACGATTTCGAAATGAATTGAATTGAAAACGATTTCGAAATGAATTGAATTGAAAACGATTTCGAAATGAATTGAATTGAAAACGATTTCGAAATGAATTGAATTGAATATGAATTCAAATTGAATTGAAATTTGAATTGAATAGAAATGAATTTTAAAACGAATTTATAAAGAAGAATTCAATTTTGAATTGAATTGAAATGGAAGTTGAAATTGCTTTTGAAACGAATTTAAACTGTTTATATAATTCGTTTTAAATAGAAATCGACGAAATATATTATATATATTATATATATAATATAATGGCCTGAATAGAACGCGCCGCGCCGCGGCAGTTCGTGAATTTCGACCATTTATTTCAAACGGACATTGCGGGAGATCCGACCGTCGGATTCTCCTAAAACCGGAACCGTTGGGTTCGTATCGAAAAGAGCTTTCTAACGAATATTAGAAATTAGAAATCTAACGGTTGGATTTGGAATTATGTCCAAATCAAATTTGAAAAAGGTCGCTGTAAGTGCAGTTCGATGGCCATTGATGGAAATCGACTGTACGGACCTTGATAAAATTATTAAAAATAGTAATAATTTGTGTAAAATCATAAGAAATGATTTGTGAAGATTTGGGATGAAAAACTTCATGTTTGAAAAGATAAAAATAGATTTTTATCGAAATGAACTAGTTTTGAACTAGAAATATAATTCTATTTATTTTTAAATAAATAAATTGAATTTGAAAAGGGTTTTGAAAATAACCAGAATTTCCAATGATTGCATTGGAGTGGATTTGAATCGAAATTGTCTTCGAAATATTTCGATGTTGGAATTCGTGATTATACAGATGTTGTTATGGAAATTTGAAAGATATATATTTATATCGTTATTTCCAATACGACATTTGTTAGTCGTAGAATTTGATATTGAATATAAGCCGGTATATTTTCTATTCAGAGCCTTGTATTGAATATCAAAGGTGATTTGGGTTTGTCGTGAATGGTGTCTTCACTAACACTGTTCTTGAACCCAGTTGAGAAAAGATTAAATCTTTTTATTTAGATTTAATGAAGTGTACCAATTAAACGATATTTAATTGGAATTGAATTGGTATTGATTTTTGGGTTTATCGTGAACAGTGTTTTAAATAACACTTGTTCTTTAACCCGATAATTAATGGAATGTGATTTTGGGTTTATCGTGAACCGTGTTTTAAAAGACACTGATTCTTTAACCCAGTTAACGATTAAAACTAAGTGGAGTTTTAATGAATCTTTAATTAGATTGAGATGATCGAGAATGGAGTATCACCAGTTTTTCTCCAGGCGATAGTTAAATCTTTAATTAGATTTGAACGTGAAATGGTAATTGAATTTACCGATAACACCGTGGTGTTAGATATGAAGTATAACCAGTTTTACTTCATGGGATGAATAGGTTGGGATTGGGAAATAAAATAAATGATTACTTCGGTGTGGTTCGCTAATCCCGACTAGTTTGAATTGATATTCAAAGGAGATTAAAGAATAAATTTAAAGAATTTATCTTGGATAAAATTAATGGGAACTTTTCCCAAAGTATAGGAATATTTGAATAAAAGAATATTCTGAATTGGAATGAGGCGTATGTTGTGTTTGTGTAACACTTTTATAATATATACGCGAGTTATTCAGAAAGACCGGGTTTATCCCATTCTGAATAACTGATTCGACGTGGTGTCAAAGATGAAGACGGTGGTCGAAGACCAGAAGTCTTCACGTCGTTTGGGTGATAACTGATGATCTTGATTGGGCTGTACACCCAAGAAGATGGAAACAGTTGGTGATCGTTCCGACGTACTTGGAGATCGATGGATATGCGGGGTACTAGGTACCTCCGGTTTCGTTCAGACCCAGAACGGACTTGTAAATGGACTGTGTGTCTGACATTGGATTTTAGTCTGTGTGATTGATTTCTATTAAATATATATCTGTTTGGCGGCGGAGAATTTATTCTCTTGCTTAACGCCCTTCTCTGAGACATACGAGCTCAGGGGTTATATACTGATGGATATCAAACACATAGAGTGAATTGCCTGTGTGGCATGCCTAAGTGGCAATAGATCGAGGCTTCTGTTGAAAAGCAAAGTCTTGTGGTGATGATCAAAGCACAGCCTGTGTGGCACAGCTTTGTGTAACGTGAATTCGCGAGTTTCACACCCGGTATGAACCAGAAACGGGAGACGGACCTCAGGGAGGGCATGCGTTTCCTTCTAGCTAAAAAGTGGCGTCAGTGGTTTTACACGCCCTGACGAGTTTGACTTATGTGGTTGTTGCTGTTGCGAGGCGCCTCGGTTTGATCGGACGACCCGGGTCCGATGGAGTCATTTGTTGGCTCATTTACGCCCCAAAGGGCAGGGAAACGTAGTGTTCAGGCATAATAATCCACATCGGTGGACCGGCCCTGTCGCTCCATGGGGCAGTTGCGGCTGTTCCTGAGACATGGGCTAGATTGTCTCGAATCGGTTGAGGACTATCTTTTGCCTCGGTTCATAGATGGAAATCCAATTTCCAAATACGTGACATTTGCGGTTTTAATTGTAGAACTAGTATGGCGACATGATATATGGTACCCATGCCGTCTATGATTGATATTTATGATTGAAATTGTTTTGACACTATACACTTATAGTAGTATCAAATGATTTGTTTTAACCGTATCAAACATTCTTTGGCTGTTATAAGGGAAAACCCTATCCTCGGCTGCGTTGCATTGTGTGATGGGACCTGGGTCTTATAACAGCTTCATTTTTCTTTATTTAGCATTGCGATGTTTGTTTTATGCACTGGTATTCTTGGGAGGAAACCCGTTCCGTGTTATACGGCGTGGTCCCTTGATTTACCTAATGATTTAAAATAAATATTAATAACTATTTTAGTTCTCACACCAGTCCCATGACTGACCTGGAGTTTATTGTTTTAACCTAAACTCTGGGTGCCCCTTATTTTGACACGGGCAGCTAGTAGTTTTGGTTTTGCAGATTTATATTCACAGGATCCTGGTTTACAGCTGGAACGATATCCGGAAAGCTTTGTATCCGTATATCTCCTTCTAGTTGTGTATTGTATTATTTTCCGCTGCTATGTATTTAAATGTAATTTAAATCTCTGATATTTCTGTGTAATATTCATTTATACTCTGTATATTCTTGTAATCTGATGCATTGTTGTAATATACAATGAAATGTTCTTTTGTATGCGTTCTGTTTTGTCGTGTTCTCAAACGATAGGGCGTTTCGAACGGTCTGGGTCGGTTTAGCGACTGGTTCGGACCGAGCGAAATTCCATTTCGTCACAGTTGGTATCAGAGCTTTGGTTTACAAAGCTAGAGAACAAGACACATTAGAACCATACGAAAGAATTCATCAGATATTGGATTAGCAATATCCAATGAGAATGACTCGTTAGAGATAGGATCAGTAGTATCCTAGAACGAGTGTGAAGAGTATATTTTTGAAAGTGAAAACAAATTTTTGTTTTGAAAATTTAAATCAATTATTCGTATTTGATTATCTATTTATATTGAGTTGGACAGTCCAGTATATAAAGATTTTTCGTATACGTCTGATCCACGTGTATTTGAAATTTTAATATACTGGATAGATATAGAATCACACTCTAGTCGCCCGAAGATGATTCTGATGATAGTTCGAACATCATCAGAATTGGTATTCGTGTTTCGAAGGTGTGATTTTCTATATATTTCCATTAGGCTGGTGTGAGAACCAAAACTTATATATAGCTAGAATACATTGTTGTGAATTGGCATCAAAAACATGATTTTTGTATATGTATCAAAATTATGAATTTGAAACTCTAATTCACTAATTGATTGATGTTTGTGTTGTTTGTTTAGTTGTTTGCTAATTTTTAGCCATTTAGCCTAACTGAATCACATATTGAATTATATTGAAAATTGGTCGCATTTGCTTGCATATACATGTATATCATTGAACAGGTCATAGCAAGGAGGCTAGAGCAGAGAATAAAATTTGTTTGCCCGACAAATAGGTACATGTTTACTACATAATTTACTGTTTTGTTTGGGTGATGATGATTTTATGAGCCTATTGGCTAGCCGCTTGGCTTTTTCTTTTTCTTTTTGAGATCTGAAGGACCGGGAAAGCTATTTGAAATTCCCCGATGCTCCCATTGCAGGGGAGGTTATGGCGAAATTTTTCGAAAATTTAGGGTGTTAGCCAAATTTTTGAAAATTCTCAGAAACTGAAAAGTAGGAGAATGGAAGCCAGATCGAATGTAGAGTTGATTAATCAAACCACTTTCGACTTTGTTCCTTTTCGGGGACGAAAAGTTTTAAGTGGGGGAGATTGTAACAACCCGAAAATCTGGGCCAGTTTAAAATTTTTATTTTGGCAATTTTGGCGAATTCTGGATATTTAAAATAAATTATTTTAAATAAAATCGACGAGAAATTTATTTTGAATATAATTCGAACGTATATATTATATACGTCGTCGTTAGAATATAAATAATTATATATAATTATAAAAGGAATTGAAAATGGCGCGGTAGTTCGATAATTTGATTTCAAACTTCAATTGAATGTACCGGGTGCAAAACAATCCGGATTTTAGTGAAACCAAAAATAATGAGATCTAATTGATAATATCTTTCCAACGAATCCGACAAATCAAGATTTCATAGCGGGAATCAAAAGATATGCCCAGTTGAAAATTCTGAATAGTCGCTATGGAATTCAGGCCCTTAAAAATGGAAATTTTGCAAATGACCTCGGATTTCGACGAAACCAGTTTTGTTGGGTCCGTGATGTCGAATTATTGCTAGGTTTCAAATTTCATAATTTTTCGAATCAATAGGTGAGCGTGGCAAAAGAAAACGCGTTTGACCAGTTTCAGTTGATTTTAATCGACTGAAAAATGGCCATTTTTCCAACGACCTCAGAATTCGACGAAACTAGTTTTATTAGGACCGTATCGTCAATACGAAGCTAGAAAATATTTTTCAGGAATTTTTAAAGTTCGTATGTGACCCCGGTAATTTGAAATGTACGTTTAAAATTCAATATAGTGATTTAAATGTAAATTCAACGGAAACTAATTGGAACGATCAAATCAGCTTACGATACATATCCCATTGTGTTCGGAATGGGGGTATAACGCTATGGGCGACAGGCGGTGGGCCTCGTTTTGAGGTCGAAAATAAAAGTTGCTTTTAGGCGAAAAATAAAATAAATTAAATAATATAAAATATAATCCCACCCCCCCTTTATTCCTCTTCATTCAGAAATCAAAAATAAAAAAATAAAAAAAAAATGGAAAGGAGGACGGAGCGGCCTCCTCCATCGGCGCCGCCACCGCCGAGCTTCGCCACCACCTCCTTCCACCTCGTCACCTCCTCCTCTGATCGTCGAACCCCCTCCCCTAGCGACGCTCAACCTCCGCTCCCTCCATCCCTCGAATCGATGTCGCGTCGCCCATCCCGCCTCCAGGCCATCGCCTCCGCCCAGTCAACGCCACCAACGCCCGATCCCCCTTCTTCCTCTCTCTCCTCTTCTTCGAATGAACCGCCGTACCCCTGGACCCATGCCTTGACCTCGCCGCCGCGTCCCAGCAGACCGCCACCGTCCCCGTTCGTAGCAGCGACCCCCGCCCCCTTCTGACCTAGAAAAAGGTGAGTTTTTAAATATTTTGTTTTAATTTAAAAACTATATTTTTGTTTTAATTTGAAAACTGTATTTTGTTATATTTAAAATCTGATTTTTATTTTGAGATTTAAAAAAGATAAAGATTTGATTTTTAAATTAATAAAAATAGAATTTTTATATATTGAACTTCGTAATAAAAATAGAATTTTTATATAATGAACTTCGTAATAAAAATAGAATAATTTTTATATAATGAACTTCGTAATAAAAATAGAATTTTTATATAATGAACTTCGAAATAAAAATAGAATTTTTATATAATGAACTTCGAAATAAAAATAGAATTTTTATATATTAAACATCGAGGTAAAAATATGACTTTTATATATTGAATAGCGAAGTAAAATTCGATTTTTACATATGTAGTGAAAGCGGACAACGAAAGCGTCAAAAGGCGAGTTGGCGAAGATTTCCTGCATTAGAAGAGCCGTGTAGCTAGGGTAGCTATATGTGAGAACTTCTCACCTTTCAATTTAATTATTCTAGTTATATATATATACTAGGATGCAGACGGTGCTTAGTAGCACCCGACACAACCGTCCACAGACCATGGACTTGTTTGTTTGGTTGCATAGATTAGTTATATGATTTGATTTGAATTTGGTTGTTTGGTGATTTTGATTGATGTGTGAATGGCGTGGGCCTTCACTAGACCGGGGATAAGGCTAGGCCTTGTCCCGTTTCTAGTATCGTGCCGTTATGCCGCCGAAATTTTCTAAAATATGTTAGAAAATAAAAATATCATTTTATTGTGTAAATGAATTGAATAGAAATTCATAGGTTGAAATAAAATGTTTTATCGTTAAAAATATAATTTTTAACGTGAATGTGAATAAATGAATAGTTATAAACAAATCGGCCGATTTGTTTGTATATACACTGATTTGACTGATATTGATTGGGTCAATAAATTTCACACATCGCCCAACTGCACAAATAAAATCTGTGTTTGATTGTTTGAAACCCCACACGGGTGTTGGGATGAAATTTGAAGTTCACTCATCCTGATTGATTAAATATGTCGATCGATTGATTGACAGGCTGTTATAAGCGTTAGATATCTATATTTGATGCTTATACAGTGTAGTGCACTTTGGTTGATGGTTGATTATTTTTCAATGCTATTATACATGTGTTGTATGAAAATCCATATAATTAACTTTATATGGTAATTGATTGGGCCTCATTCCAGTTTTAAAATAGAAATATTTGAAATAGAAATATTCGAAATGGAATATTTGAAAATATCAATATATGAAGCTGTGTTGATTAGATTGACGCCATTTTGACGTGAACGATATTTATATCGATTTTATTCATTTAAAAATGAATATTAAAAAGTAATTTTGAAATCGAATATTTCGAAATGAATTGAATTGAAAACGATTTCGAAATGAATTGAATTGAAAACGATTTCGAAATGAATTGAATTGAATATGAATTCAAATTGAATTGAAATTTGAATTGAATAGAAATGAATTTTAAAACGAATTTATAAAGAAGAATTCAATTTTGAATTGAATTGAAATGGAAGTTGAAATTGCTTTTGAAACGAATTTAAACTGTTTATATAATTCGTTTTAAATAGAAATCGACGAAATATATTATATATATTATATATATAATATAATGGCCTGAATAGAACGCGCCGCGCCGCGGCAGTTCGTGAATTTCGACCATTTATTTCAAACGGACATTGCGGGAGATCCGACCGTCGGATTCTCCTAAAACCGGAACCGTTGGGTTCGTATCGAAAAGAGCTTTCTAACGAATATTAGAAATTAGAAATCTAACGGTTGGATTTGGAATTATGTCCAAATCAAATTTGAAAAAGGTCGCTGTAAGTGCAGTTCGATGGCCATTGATGGAAATCGACTGTACGGGCCTTGATAAAATTATTAAAAATAGTAATAATTTGTGTAAAATCATAAGAAATGATTTGTGAAGATTTGGGATGAAAAACTTCATGTTTGAAAAGATAAAAATAGATTTTTATCGAAATGAACTAGTTTTGAACTAGAAATATAATTCTATTTATTTTTAAATAAATAAATTGAATTTGAAAAGGGTTTTGAAAATAACCAGAATTTCCAATGATTGCATTGGAGTGGATTTGAATCGAAATTGTCTTCGGAATATTTCGATGTTGGAATTCGTGATTATACAGATGTTGTTATGGAAATTTGAAAGATATATATTTATATCGTTATTTCCAATACGACATTTGTTAGTCGTAGAATTTGATATTGAATATAAGCCGGTATATTTTCTATTCAGAGCCTTGTATTGAATATCAAAGGTGATTTGGGTTTGTCGTGAATGGTGTCTTCACTAACACTGTTCTTGAACCCAGTTGAGAAAAGATTAAATCTTTTTATTTAGATTTAATGAAGTGTACCAATTAAACGATATTTAATTGGAATTGAATTGGTATTGATTTTTGGGTTTATCGTGAACAGTGTTTTAAATAACACTTGTTCTTTAACCCGATAATTAATGGAATGTGATTTTGGGTTTATCGTGAACCGTGTTTTAAAAGACACTGATTCTTTAACCCAGTTAACGATTAAAACTAAGTGGAGTTTTAATGAATCTTTAATTAGATTGAGATGATCGAGAATGGAGTATCACCAGTTTTGCTCCAGGCGATAGTTAAATCTTTAATTAGATTTGAACGTTAAATGGTAATTAAATTTACCGATAACACCGTGGTGTTAGATATGAAGTATAACCAGTTTTACTTCATGGGATGAATAGGTTGGGATTGGGAAATAAAATAAATGATTACTTCGGTGTGGTTCGCTAATCCCGACTAGTTTGAATTGATATTCAAAGAAGATTAAAGAATAAATTTAAAGAATTTATCTTGGATAAAATTAATGGGAACTTTTCCCAAAGTATAGGAATATTTGAATAAAAGAATATTCTGAATTGGAATGAGGCGTATGTTGTGTTTGTGTAACACTTTTATAATATATACGCGAGTTATTCAGAAAGACCGGGTTTATCCCATTCTGAATAACTGATTCGACGTGGTGTCGAAGATGAAGACGGTGGTCGAAGACCAGAAGTCTTCACGTCGTTTGGGTGATAACTGATGATCTTGATTGGGCTGTACACCCAAGAATATGGAAACAGTTGGTGATCGTCCCGACGTACTTGGAGATCGATGGATATGCGGGGTACTAGGTGCCTCCGGTTTCGTTCAGACCCAGAACAGACTTGTAAATGGACCGTATGTCTGACATTGTATTTTAGTCTGTGTGATTGATTTCTATTAAATATATATCTGTTTGGCGGCGGAGAATTTATTCTCTTGCTTAACGCCCTTCTCTGAGACATACGAGCTCAGGGGTTATATACTGATGGATATCAAACACATAGAGTGAATTGCCTGTGTGGCATGCCTAAGTGGCAATAGATCGAGGCTTCTGTTGAAAAGCAAAGTCTTGTGGTGATGATCAAAGCACAGCCTGTGTGGCACAGCTTTGTGTAACGTGAATTCGCGAGTTTCACACCCGGTATGAACCAGAAACGGGAGACGGACCTCAGGGAGGGCATGCGTTTCCTTCTAGCTAAAAAGTGGCGTCAGTGGTTTTACACGCCCTGACGAGTTTGACTTATGTGGTTGTTGCTGTTGCGAGGCGCCTCGGTTTGATCGGACGACCCGGGTCCGATGGAGTCATTTGTTGGCTCACTTACGCGATTACCATGTTTTAAAGGTAAAGTGATCAAACGTTATAAAGGTAAAGTGATCAAAGAGCGCGAAATTACCATGTTTTAAAGCATTTATTCTATTTTAATTTGAGTACCATGTAATTTTAAACCCTGATTAGTTTCACGATTCAGATCTGCATTTGGATTCAGCTTAAAGAGTTCGTTTTTATCTGAAGTGTTGAGAAATGGATTGGATTTCAATATTAACATGATTGCAACAATTGCACGAAATTTATAATATATGGTAGCATTTGCAAAAATAATTTTGTTAAACCAACATGTATATTGAACATGTAGATTAACAGATCACGGGCATAGTCTAAACATTGACATAAAAAATGTTCTTTATGCACAGAATAACATGAAAATGATGAAACAATTTCATATAAAAGATAGAAATGATAGCAGTGGCACCCTTTGTATTATCAACATAATGTTTATTCATCAAATTATTGCTTGCATAATCCAAGGACTATACGGTCATGACAGGCTTAAATACATATAGACGAAGCACCAATTTCTTAATGGCAAAAAACCCATGATGGATAAATGCAGATAGTGCAACTCATTCAGCAAACAGAGGGCAGAAATATAATATGATCATAATAATAGATCAAAAGACATGTATTTGAGTCAAGTTATTTTTGTTCATTTGGCAGTCAGCAAGCAACTTATCCTCTTCCCCCAAAATCTTTTAAGCAATTAGTCACTATTACACTAACATATGCAACATTTATCACATAATAATAAAAACAACCTGGGAGTGTAACTGATAACAAAAAATTTATGTTTGTACGGTGAGGGTACAAAATTTTCTCTTCATTTGTAACTGCTTTCATATACGTAAACACTGGTTTCCAGTACCTCAAATTAAGGATAAGTATTACTATTTATACTTTTCAAACGGAGGGCGTTGGTGACATGGTGTATTAGGTTTCTTCACCCAATCCCCACATAACATGTTGTAGCATTTTCTTTCATCAGTTATTAAAATGAGCATAATAATTTCTCTGTTGGGCCTATTCGCGACAATATCAGCTAAATAAAATGTAGAAAGAATAACATAGGTTTATTTATACTAAAAGAGTTGGAATCCCAGAGGAAATAGAATAAAAAACATGGAAAGTTGACAAAGGAGATTACCTGATGGCATAGGAAATGATTCTAGGCTTTCTTCGAAAGAGAGACTCCTATTTTTCCATTGAAGATCAATAAAGGAAGAGCTCGAACTTGTGAAACCCAACCTGTAAAATCATATATAAAAAAGCTTGTAAAAGATTCATCTCCATAACCAAGCCCATACAATAAATAAGAAAGAACCTGTTCACGGGAAGAATGCATCTCAGAAATCGAGAACTAAGAAATACCCTCGATTAAGAAAGGTATCGGAGGCACAACATGAGCTTGGTTAGCTATTAATGTACAGGTCAGTTGACCTATGCACAATACAGTACTCAACGTTCCTCCAGTCTACAACTCTCTTGCATTTAGCTCATCCTGCTTCAAACCATCCTTCTATTCAGCCTACCTCATCGAACCCAGATTGGATCGGTGCCCCGGTCTTTTGCAACTTGTAATCACTAATAATCTTAAAAATGCAGAAACAAAAATATAATCAGAGAGGGTATGTGAAATAGTAATTAGTAACATAGATGATATTATCCACTCAAAACTCAAAGACAAACCTTAACTCGAACTAACGGAATTAAATGTAGGACAAAATAAATGAATCCAACAAAACAAAATATGAAATGCTAAATTATTGTTTTAAAAGATTGTATCAAAATGAGATACGAAAATTATGATGAGATATATAACTGGTTATAATTAAAAGATTATATTGAGATAAGCAGGATACTCAATCAAACTTCTATAGTAAAGCAAAAGTTATAAGTAATATTATTTGCATGGGGACAACCAATGAGATATATTCGTCGAGGATCCTTCAGAACATGAAGGAAAGCATTTAAAATGACTAAAAATAAGGAGTGTATTAAATATGGGAAAAGGAAATACTTTAAAGAAATAAATCAAGAAAACTAAGGGGTAAAAAAATTAAATTTATGAATACGTAAATGAATGAATTATTCATACTGGGGAAGAAAATGAAAGTGCATAATGATGATATTATGTTATAGTTAATTGGAAAGAGATGTTCTGACAAATGTCCATTTAGGATCGTGAATGCAATGATTGAATTGCAAAATAATATTGTCTCAGTGCTCTATAAATAGGCCAAAATAGGCTAGAACTTCAAAACTTTAAAGGAAATGTGCAGAACATGATCAATTCATTTTGATGTACGACCATTATTATGAAATCTATATTGTGATGATGACATCTTAATTAGTAAAATCTATTTTATTATGCCAAAACAAAGATATGTTTAGTATCTAAATGATACGAATATTGTATCTATCATCCATAAAATATATGAACACGACTGACAGATAATCCATATTTGATTATTTTTACAACATGGATGGTCTAAAATATGGTTAACTATAAAGTATTATCATGTATTAAGTGTATTACCTTGAATGTTTTGCTTTGTATTTTTTGATTAGTGAAAGTTTACAAATTACCCTATGTGTAGAAGATTGATCGGGTTAGCTGGAGAACTAAACAAAAATAGGTACGAAAATTATTAGCAAGACTATAAAATAAAGGGCATAATTTTACGTAATAGGTAAATGAAATAAGAATGATTGGAACTTTTAGTTAAAGCTAAGATGATATAAATTCAAATATTGATTTTCAGTTCAATAATAATAGGAACAAACCAACCACCGCGATTCGCTTAAGGTAGATCAATTTTTTAATCCTAAAATGTGTATGTTAGTTTTTCGATACTCAATTTAAAACTGTTGACAGTAATATACATAAAGAAAATTATATGGCATCAACACGACATATATGTCAATATTTGATGGTTAGATTCAGGTTACATCAGAAGGATCAATGTTAAAGGACAATATTTGAACTAAAAAATGTATTGATTCAGTGTATGTGGAAAAGGAAGTTATAATTGAATATAAATAGTTGCAGATATGGTTATATGAAAAATATAATGTTTTTTATTGTTCATCCCAATTACTGTTGTTTGCTACAACATATAATTCAAAATATCAGAGTATGATTGATGCTATGTATAAGTTATAACAAAATGAAACGATGCCACAGTTAATAAATTATAACAAAAAACCAAAAAAAGAAATCATCGGGTATGAACTACCAGAAGAACACATCTTTTAATTTTCATCGCTTTAGCCATGATATACACAGTTTAATAAGATTTACATTAAGGTATACCATCACAATGCCAAATCAGACAAACGTCAGTAAGCAAACATTATAAATGTAGCTAGCTGTATCAAACAATAAATGGTGGAGGAAAAATTAGGCGCATATGTATTGGCTGTAATGAGTGAAAATGCATTTAGAGAATTAATTTTTGAACCACAAGAATTCTAATTTTACAAATACTTATTAAAAAGAGAATGTTTGAGGTGCATACCAATTTATTGCCTCACATGAAATGAGGTTAGGCGTCAGCAGGAAGGGTTGAAGCTGCGAGCCTCTTTTTCATTTCTTATCAAAACACCTAATAACCACCAAAAATATGTTGCATCAGTGATTCAAGCAGCAGAAAAACAATAAAGCAATTGAGACGTCATTAAATCTCAAGTAATCCATCAAATTTGGACAATTTAAGTTTATAATTTATGAATGTAAAATTTAAAAGTGTTCACTTAGTAAAATAACTACATAATTATTAATCATAACAATCGTACAATTTAACAGTACAGGTTAGAACATAAATACAAAACATAAACAACACTAAAAAAATGAAAAAAAAAGTATCCTCGGTTTTAAACAAACGTACAATGTGTTTTATCTAAACTTCACTTTGAGAATTAAATATCACATTGAAAATCAATCATGTTAAATATGATAGAGTTGTCATGTGGCTTTGATTTCCTAAAATAGGGGTTGTATTGAATTGTGGAAATGATATAAATATGAGTTGTATTAAAAGATTCTTCACATTTATAGACGAATTTTTTTTATTTCAAGAGAGTATTTACATGAATCATTGTATAAAATATTGTTAGTATCCATGATAATCGATCTTCAGTACTTACCAACCGATAGTGTTAACCTTGAATTTTCATATTTACATCTATGAATAATCTATAATGTTCCTAGTTCTTACTACAAAGCAACTGATAAACTTTAGCTCTTATTTATATATTATATACTCATGTGTACGTTTTGAACATCTGTATATTTTATTTTCATTTATCTAGTGTTAGATCGAAATTTGGACCTAACACCCAAATTGTTATGAACAGTAAAGAATTTCGAATGAAGAACCAGGAAAAAGAAAATAACACTCAGAATTTATAGTGGTTCGGCGTTAACGAGCCTACGTCCACTTTATATGTTATTAATTATGCTTTAGAAGCTAATACAACAGTGATTTCCCTCAATATTTCAGTGGTTTGACAGCAATGGCGGATTCAGTCCTCACTGTTTCCAAAAGATCCCGAAAAATGCCAAGCTCTGGGCTATTTATAGCTGATTTTGTCAAGCGGATCGCGGACACGTGGCACGAATCCCGAGATTTTCGGATCGCATCGCCACCATTGAAGAAACAAGGAAAACTAGCCGTTGTGAACAGGTGTCGTCAGATCCGTGCGATTCGGATCGCTGAAGACCAGCTCGTGGTTGAACGGGTCAGAGGGTTCGGTTCGTTACAAGGGATCGGATCGCCTGGAGGTGTCGTTCATCGACGAGATGGGAGCGATCCGTTCCAGGGCGAGTCGATAGAGCGCGATCTAGTCCTGGGCGAGACGATGGCGCGCGATCCGTTCCTGGGCGAGACGATGGCGTGCGATCCGTTCCTGGGCGAGACGATGGCGTGCGATCTGTTCCTCCAATTTCTTGGGGGACTTGGTTTCCTGGTTTCCTTTTATGAATGATCCTGGATGGCTTGGTCAAAAAGCAAGCCAACATTTTGCCCCCTCGAAGTATGTTTTATTGATGATGAAACATGCTTCGAAGATGCTTATTTACTCTCTCCTGAAGGGATGTAAGTTAACAGTCGCATTGGTTCAAATTGACACATGCATGAGTCGGATCGCCATAGGACGACACGGTCCGATTTGGTCATCTGCTCGTCTCGTGCTGAGTTCCTAGGGTCCTGTGCGATTCGGGGCGCGTCTTCCTTCGAGTCGTGTTGGGCTTTGAGTTTTGTGGGCCATCATTTCAAAGCGGTTCGTGGGCTTCTTTGCGATTCCATCTTTGGATCGTGGCCTGTGGGGCGCTTCGTGGACCGAATAAGACAAAGGAGGGGAGACAAACGGTCACCTTCTTTGCCTATATAAGCCGACGCTCCCCTCTTCATTCTCCTTCTTCTTTCTCTCTGCCGAATCGTTTCGCGTGAGCCATTGAAAAACGAACCCAACCTTTTAAGTTTTCGAAAATCCAAGTATTCTCTCCGTTTTTAGAAAGGTAACTTTATAGAAAGAACTCTCATATAACTTTCCTGAATTCCTACGGCTGATTCGAGGGAGAAACAATATAAATCCGCGACTTTCTGAACAAATTACCAAGCCGCCATGGCCATCGAGCGTGGAGCTCAGAATTTGAGGATGGGAAGGAGACGAGGAAGAAGAAGGATGCAGGGGGGGAAGGAAGGCCGACTCGGATCGTGGTCAAGGGTTGAGGACGAAAGCAAGTGGCGAGACGAAAGATGGCGGTGGCAACAAAAGGTCGTATCGTGGCAGTCGCAACGGTTCGTGAGGGAGCCTTCCCTTCGTCCGGCGATTCGATGAGGGGCGATCTCTTTGCTCTGCGATCCGGAAAGGGGCGATCCCTCTGTCATGCGAGTCGAAGGGGGCGATCCCTCTGTTATGCGATCCGTCTCACGGCTGGTGATACGAAGAAATTTCAGTCTTTAATCAGCGCCTTGTCGCTACAAAACTCTGGACAGTTAGGATAGAGCCTTGATGTTGATCTCTCTGGACTAAATGACCTCATGATTTGACTGCATATGACGACTAACGACCCTTAATAACCTTGACTGCTTTCATGTTTTATTATTGTTTTTAATAATGCGCACACACAAGCACACACAGCAGCACTTGCACACACGGGGGACGGGTAGTGTTGATCTTATCGTTCATATTTTCTCGTCCCAGCAGCAATGTCGAACGACCACTCTTCCTCAAGATCTGTAGCCGAAACGGAATCCGAGATTCCTGAACAGCATAATCCTCAAATTCCTCCAATCAATCCAGAAGGTGAAGATTCTGGGTCTGAATATGAAGCCACAGAATCAGATCCGACAGAAAGTACGTCATCCAGCAACAACTCCGAGTCTGACGAGCGAGCTCCGGATGAAGTCCCAGGCGCAATCGGGATAGATAAATTCTCTGATTCTTTAGCGTCCAAGCTTGACGAGATAAAACTCAAGAGAATCTGCTTAAGACATGGCATTCCTTGGGATGATGTCTTGACACCTGGAAGCGAAGACAGACCCCATCTAGCACCGGAAGGGTACATGTCGATCAGTCGAACAATGTGTCTAGTGGGAGCCATTCCTCCGTTCCCTCCAATTGCCATTGAAACTCTGAGACGACTAGGCATTGCTCCGATGCAGCTTCATCCAAACGCCTACGCCTCTCTATACTCTTTATATGTTGCTTATGCAGAGATCTTGCATGCCGAACTTAAATTCAGAGATCTGGTGTTCTTCTTTCTCTTCAAGCACCGTTCTTCTGCGACTCCAAACTTTTCCTTTTTTGAATCAGTGGCGAACAGGAAAGTTCTGTACGACGGATACAGCAACATCGGGGATCCTAAGTCTGACTGGTTTTACATAAGAAGACAGGCTGGATGCTCACGGAGATGGCTCAAATCAAGTAAACTTTGATCGCCTAGCTGAATATCTTGCTTAAGGAGTCTAAGTAATAACATTCTTACGCTTTTTCCTTTGTCTCAAACAGATCATGTCTTTCCGAAAACAGAGGGTGCATTATACAACAACCGGTTGTCCATTCTTTTGCAAAGCAGATCCGACTTTTTAAGGATTAAAAAATGCATTACGGATGAGAACCTTCACAAGCATCGCCTCTTGAATAGGAAATTTGGACTTGGAACCGGCGGCAAACCTTATAAATATGTGCCCCCAACGGAAGGAGAGGGAACCTCACAAGCGGTGGAAACAACCAAATTTTACAAAAGTCCTTCTCCGATAGTCATCCAAGACGACGAAGACTTGAATGTATACAGAGGGGATGAGTCCCGCGATGATGCGTCCAAGGAAATCCCTACCTCTGCTCCAATGGAAACTGTTGGTGATGACGACTTGACAGAAGAACAATTATTCGACGAGCTGAATAAAATCCCTCTGCCCGACATTGAATACACGGAAAAAGACTTCGGCGAGGAGCCTTTCTTTTCTGCTCCCGAAGAGGCGACTGATTCAACAAGGGGACGCGAAACGGGCCAGATGAGCCTGTCTCCAGGCCCGGGTCTGTTAGGGGGAATTATATGGGATGCACACCTCACACACACTGCCTGACCGTGCACGATTATGTTGTGGATATTCAATGTGATAATATGCTCTTCTTTTCTTTTTACAGGAGCGATGTCTCGCAGGAAATCCTATTCGTACCGTTCTCTTCGCGAAGGCACTCCCAGCCTTCGTTCGGGTACCGAGCGCCCCCGCGGTCCCCCTCATAGGCCGAGCTCTTCGCAACCTCGATCTCCACCCAAATCAACTTCTACCAGGTCTTCGAGTCATCTGACTATTCCGACCGGGGGAAAGACACTTCCAAAAGAGTTGACTCCTCCAAAGAGTGCGCCTTCCCACAGTCGGTCGTCCAAAAGGCGTCACGAATCCAAAGATGGGGACAGAGATTCATCCAAAGAAACTGAGCGAGAGAGAAGTGATATTGTCCCTACCAGCCAACCAGAGTTAGCTGCCCCGGTTCACGGGATTACGTTCATGGTCCCGAAATCCAAGGTAAGCTGGAAAAGCTACGGGAACAATTTCCAGGAATGTTCTTTGATAGGATGGTCTTTGTTCCTGCCTTGGAACCGGTCCCTAAGAACTGGGATAAAGAAGTTATCGGGCATATCCGTCATGTGGCCAAACAGTACGAGATAATGAAAAAGCACGCGCTTAATCTTTCGGAAGTCATCCGAACACTTGAAATTGAAGCTCACAGGTCTAAAGCAAAACTTGAAAATAACGAAAGGGCTAGGACAAAATTAGAGAAGGATCTGGAAGACGCCCAAGCCCAGCTCGCTTTGGCACAGAGAGACACTGCAAACTATAAAACCGAATTAGAAAATGCCAAGCAGCGCTTCCATTCAGAACTGGATTCCAATAGCCAGGAAAAAATGGCCTTAAAAAAGGAGGTTGAAGACCTCAGAATGGCCAACATCGAATTGGTAACGGCACAAGGCCATTTTCTGACGGAGAAGGCTGCTTGGGAGGCGGAAAAAGCGAGTCTAAAAGAAAAGTTGGCTCTGGCAGAGGCGGAAAAAGTGATCTTGAATGATCAGGTGGCAGACGCGGAGAGACGGGCAGCTCTTGCCGAAAAGAACGTTGATAGCGCCATTGAAATGGCCACTGCCTCCAACCACAAACTCCTTGAAAGAGAGAAAGAAATTGAGGGGTTTGAGGAGATGATTTTTGATTTCCTTGGCCAGGTTCTCAAAACCCGCAATATCTCATGGATCCCGGATTATCATGTTACTCTGGCCAACTTATGGGATGCCATCGTGGAGGGCGAAAAGCATAGACTGGGGGTCGAAGAAATTGATGAAGATGAATTGATGAAAAGCATCCTAAGGGACAACGAGCCTGAGGATCTGGCAGAAGGTCGTCGCTTAATCCTGGCGGAAATGGAAAAGGAGAGAACCTTGGCTAAAGGTAAAAGCAAAATCGACGAAGGTTCCAGCTCCGCCGCGAAGTCTAAAACCTCCGAAGTTGAGGAGTACCATCCTGACGATCCGCTAATCCCCTTAGGTCTAACTCCCGTGGTTGTTGGAGCATCCGGATCTGCTCAAGAGGGAGCATCTGCCGAAGGTATCTCTCTCCTTTCCCCGCAATCTGTTAAAGCAATTATGAATTATCGTCGTCTGGCAGGACAACCAATTGAGTTAGTAATGTATATCTCTCATAATGCAGGTGGTGAGCCTGTTGATAAGGGTGCTGAAAAAGAGAGAGAATTGGAGAAGGAGGCTGTCCTGCCGGGTGCTGGTACCGATGTCTCAGAGCGGGTCGAGGCCACCACAGTAGAAGGAAGCATCCCAGCAGCTAGCACCGATGTTCCCAAGGATGCTGAGACCATTGAAGCTTTAAAAGACATGGATGGTCACCATGTGGATGAAGAAGAGGACATTACCGGTTCCAAAAAGGCCGATGATGATGATGATGAGGAACCCCTGGCCAGCCGAAAAGCCAGACAAGAGAAAGAGTTGGCTTCAAAGAAGGTGGGAGACGAGGCTTTGGATGTGGTCCCTCTCGCAGAGTTCGATCCCAAAACTGGGATGATTATGAAAATCCAGTCCAAGTCTATCAGCCGGCAGCTTCACTTCGCAAACCCCGATGACTTCCCGGCTTCCCTTTCCAGTAAAAGCAAGAGAAAGGAGGTGGGAGAGGAGGCCTCAGAGGAGTCGGACGTTCCCCTTGTAGACAAGCGGAAAAGGAAGAAGGGAGATCCATCTGAAGCCGACAAGGAGAGGCTGGAGAGGCAGAAGCAAGAGAAGAAATCAAAGCATAAATAGGATGTTTGTAGTTGGTTGGTATTTTGTCTCTAGGTTTTTCACTGGCCAGGAAGTGTAATTGTGAGACTGGTCCTCACTTTTGTTTCTAGATTATTTTCACTTTGCTGATTTGCAGTACATAAACAAGGATTTGTTTCTTCTTACATCATTGTGTACCTGTATTCATAGAAACTTTCCACGTTTAGTCGTTAGCCAACTATTAATAATTATAAGTCAGTCAATCAACAGGAAGAAGAATGTTCATGCTATGTTACACTATTATATCAAAGTTTAGTGTTTGCATACGAGTGCCTGGCTTCCCCCAATCAGTTGTTACCGTAGCATCTGACTGGGGTTCGCTAGGGATAAATTAGTACTAGCAGCAAGTTGCCCCCTATTTCTGAGTACGGGGGTAAAAGAGATTTCATGGGGTATCAGTAGTTCAGTCAACCCTTATTCTCTTAACAGGGAATAAGTTCTTTCTCAGCGCTCAATCGGAGACGCTTTTGTACCCTTTCTCTCTCTGGAGAGTTAGAGTTCGAGCTCAGCGATTCATTCGCTCCCCGATCCTTCAGCGGGAAAGGAGCTCTTTCTCAGCGCTCAATCGGAGACGCCTTTATACTCTCTCTCTCTCTGGAAAGTTAGAGTTCGAGCTCAGCGATTCATTCGCTACCCGATCCTTCAGCGGGAAAGGAGCTCTTTCTCAGCGCTCAATCGGAGACGCCTTTATACTCTCTCTCTCTCTGGAAAGTTAGAGTTCGAGCTCAGCGATTCATTCGCTACCCGATCCTTCAGCGGGAAAGGAGCTCTTTCTCAGCGCTCAATCGGAGACGCCTTTATACTCTCTCTCTCTGGAGAGTTAGAGTTCATGCTTAGGCAGCTCCGATCATGGCACACCGCCGTTATTCGTAGATGTCGATTTTTGTGTCTTTTATACTCTCTCTCTTCTCTGGAGAGTTAGAGTCACAGATTAAGCAGTCTGCAATCATGCATTCTTCGTCAAACTCATCCTTGGGGTATACTTTAACCCATACTCTGTGGATTAGAGCTAGTCGGACAAGCAGTTAGAGCTTTTACTAAAACTTTGGGTCCCTCCGATTAGTCTACGGGATGAACTGTTGGCACCAGACTTCGGGTACCTGGATTATTCACATTGATTTTTCATAAGAATAAACAGGCGAATAAATAAAGGTGCAGTAAAAGTAAATAACACACAGTATTTTTATAGTGGTTCGGTCGAATCATGACCTACGTCCACTTTATAATCTCTTACTTTAAGAAATCAGACTATTCTAGGCAAGTCATGCCTTGTACATAGTTTTTTAACAAAGCAAAAGAATAGATTTGAAACTCTCATGTCAAATATGGCCGTAAATGTTGGGCATTCCACACTCTGGGGATTTCCTGTCCATCTACGGTTGCTAGCTTGAAGGTTCCATTATCAAGCTTGCTCAAAATGGAGTACGGTCCTTCCCACTTCGCTCCCATATGAGTTGGGGGTGGGAAGACACGTTTCAGAACCAAGTCTCCGGGTTCCCAGGTCCGGACTCGGACCTTTTTGTTGTAATATTTGGCGACCTGTTGCTTGCATCTCAGAGCACGCAGGTCGGCTTCATCCCTCTTTTCTTCGATCATATCCAGGGACTCAAGGAGCAATTCATTATTGGTCATTGGATCATAATAGGTCACCCGATGAGAAGGTACCTTTATCTCAATCGGGATGACTGCTTCTGTTCCAAAAGCAAGAGAGAACGGGGTATGTCCGGTCGCCGATTTATATGTCGTTCTGTGAGCCCATAGTGCCAAGGGCAATTCATCAGCCCACATGGCTCTAGCCCGCTTCATTCTTCTTTTCATAATGGACTTAATTACTTTATTTGCAGCTTCGACTTGCCCGTTTGATTGTGGGTGTGCCACGGAGGTGTATCGATTATCGATGTGATATTTTTGGCAGAAGTTTCTGAATTCAGCACTATCAAATTGAGTTCCGTTGTCCGTTATCACAATCTTTGGAATTCCAAATCGGCAAATGATGTTTCTCACAATGAAGTTGATCACTCGTTTAGTTGTGATTGTAGTTAGTGGTTCTGCCTCGACCCACTTAGTGAAATAATCTATGGCCACAATAGCAAACTTTGCTCCGCCCCTTGCTATGGGGAGACTTCCTATGATATCAATTCCCCACATAGCAAATGGCCATGGACTCATCATTGTTTTTAACTGGCTTGGAGGCGCTCTAGGTATCTTTGAAAATCTCTGGCATGCATCACATCGTCGTGCATATCTTACTGCATCCTTGTTTATGGTAGGCCAGAAGTAACCATGCCGCAATATCTTTTTCGCCAAAGTTTGCCCTCCAGTGTGATCGCCACATTCGCCCTCGTGGACTTCTTGCAGCACACGTTTGATGTCATCGTGGGCTATACATCGAAGGAGGGGCATTGAAAACCCTTGCCTATAAAGAACTCCGCCTTGCAATACGTATCGGGCGGCTTTACGAATTACTTTACGCCTCTCGCTTTTCCTGGTTGGAAGCGTTCCTCCCATTAGGAAATTCTTTATAGGGGTCACCCAGGATTCCCTTTCTGGTTCCGTCTCTAGTACTAGGTCGATTTCCATCTGGTCAATGCTGGGGGGCCGAAGTACTTCAACGGGGGCTAGCCCTATCGTTTCAGGATCGTTAGAACTAGCCACCTTTGCCAACTTGTCTGCCTGCTGATTTTCTGACCGCGGAATATGAGATATGCTGTAGTGATCAAACTCATTGAGCAGCTCTTTCACCTTCTTTAAGTATAGAATCAATCTTGCACTTTTAGCTTGGAATCTCCCAGTAACTTGGTTCACAACTAACTTGGAATCGCAGAAGATGTTCAATTTTGTGACTTCTAGCATCTTTGCAATCTTTAATCCGGCTATCAAAGCTTCGTATTCAGAATCGTTATTAGTGGCCTGAAACTCCATTCGGATGGCATAAGTTATCAATCGTTTCTCGGGGGTTTCAAGCACTATTCCAACGCCGGATCTTTCATTGTTTCTAGCACCATCAGTATATAATTTCCAGGCATCAGGATCGAAAAGTAACTTCGAGGGTTCCACTTCTTCGTTTGCTATATCTTCTTCAGGGACAGTGAATTCTGCTATGAAGTCGGCTATCACTTGCCCCCGAATTGACCGTCTAGGCTGAAAGTTCAAGTCAAATTGACTTAACTCTATGTTCCATTTGAGTAACCTTCCAGATGCCTCCGGTCTCTGTAAAACTTGTTTGAGTGGATGGTCTGTGTATATGGTGATCGGATGTGCCTGAAAGTAGTGCCGAAGTTTTCTGGAGGCAATTAGTAAACTATACGCCAGTTTCTCTACCCGCGGATAATTACGCTCTGCTGCTGTCAATTTTTTGCTCACATAATACACGGGTCTTTGGATCTCATCCTCTTCCCTTACCAACGCTGAGCTGATCGCATAGGATGACACGGCCAAATACACGAATAAATCCTCGTGATCTATTGGTTTAGATAGGATGGGAGGTTTCTCCAAGTGGCTGAGCAAATTCTGAAACGTTTCTACGCAGTCAGGAGTCCATTTAAAGTGTCGTTTCCCTCGCTTTATTAAGTCGAAGAATGGAATGCACTTATCCGTAGTCCTGGAGATAAATCTGCTTAGTGCGGCCACTTTTCCGACAAGGCTTTGCACATCTCTAATTTGCCTAGGTTCCTGAATGTTCCTGATTGCCGTGATCTGGTCCGGATTAATCTCGATACCGCGCGAACTGACAATGAATCCTAAGAATTTTCCAGAAGCAACACCGAATGAACATTTGGTGGGATTGAGTTTCATCCCATACTTTCGAAGAATGCCGAACATCTCTGCCAAGTCAGTAGTGTGTTGAAAGGATTGCTTGGATTTAACCAACATATCGTCGACGTATACTTCCATTGTTTTCCCGATCTGGTTATAAAACATTCTGTTGACCAGACGTTGGTACGTAGCGCCTGCATTCTTCAAACCAAAGGGCATTACTACGTAACAATATAATCCCAGATCAGTGATAAAGCTAGTATGCTCTTGGTCCGGAACGTGCATCGGAATTTGGTTGTATCCTGAATAAGCATCCATGAATGAGAGAAGCTCATGACCTGCCGTCGAGTCTACCAACTGGTCAATTCGAGGTAATGGGAAACTATCCTTTGGACAAGCTTTGTTTAGATCCGAGAAGTCGATACACGTTCGCCACTTTCCGTTGGCCTTCTTTACCAGGACTGGATTCGAAATCCAGTCTGGGTAAGTGGAATCTCTGATAAACCCATTACTCTTTAGCTTTCCGACCTCTTCTTTCAAGGCAGCGGACCTCTCTGGGCCCAGCATTCGCCTTTTTTGCTTTACTGGAGGATGTTTGGGGTTAATGCTCAAAGAATGGCTCATGATTGATGGGGATATCCCGCACATGTCTGCATGGGTCCAAGCAAATACATCCAAAATTGTTCTTTAAGAAATTCGTCAATTCTTCAGCAAGATTTGGACTTAACTGGGATCCAATCTTAAGGACCTTCTCCGGGTCACTGTCATCGATTGGTACATCCACAGTTGCCTCGTTGGGAGTCGCCGTTCTGCCCCCGGGTTCTTGATCCTCTCTGGGATCTATATCCTCGGGCACCACTTTAGGCAACTCTCCAACAATTGTCTTCTTTGGTTGCTATAAGGTCCCCACCCCCGAAGGGGGAGAAGTGCCTTTAGTTTCGATATCCCCTCCATTGCGAAGTAACTTTAGTTCGGCGACATAACATGCTCGCGCAGCAACTTGATCCCCTCTGACGATACCAATGCCAGCTTCTGTGGGGAATTTCAATAACAAGCACCAAGGGGCTATACAGGCTCTGAACTTTGCGAGGGCCGGTCGGCCCAAGAAGGCATTATATGGTGATTCAACATCCAAAACCACAAAGGGAAGGATTCTCACTCTCTGGCGTTCTCCTTCCCCAAGTGTAACTGGCAACTCTACATAACCCATTGGAGCGGTGGATGCTCCGTTGAATCCACGGATCCACCCCTGGCAGGGCTTCAAGTCTTTTATTTCAAGATTCATCTGGTCAAAGGCCTTTTTGAAGAGAATATTAACGGAACTCCCGTTGTCCACCAGGACCTTATGAACAGTGGCTGGCCCAATGGGTATTGTGATTACAAGTGGATCTTCAGTTGGAGCATGGACTCCGACGCTTTCCCATTCTCGAAAAACAACATCATCAGTCATCATCTTCTGCTGCTTCACCGGGATACTGTCCTCTGGATTGCTACATTCCCCCACTTCGAGGTGTTGTTTGGCTGCATTGACGTATTGATCTAACGCTTTGGAACTATGCCCAACAAGATAGAGTCCTCCGATCACGGTATTGATGACAATATTCTTTCCTTTTTGCTGAGCAGTCGGCCTAGCAGCAAGTTGATTTTGATTCTGATTCGGGGTCTGCACTGCTTGCCCCGTGTCCCTAGGCGCTACTCTGTATTCATCTAGCTTCCCTTCTCGAAGTAGCCTTTCGACCACGTCCCTAAGGTGACGGCATTCATTCGTCGAATGGCCGTGAATTTGATGAAAGAGACAAAACTTTCCTGTCTCACGCTCTTTTTCTGTCGATTCTCTAGGAGGTGGCCTCTTATTTTGGAGGACTTCATACGCATCCACGAAAATATTCTCCAAAGTATCATTGATGGGTGTATAACTTTCAAAGGCCCTGGGACGAGTCCTTCTCTGGGAATCGTTCCATCGGCCCCTCTTCCGATTGTTGCCGTTACCATTGTTACTGTTGTTACCCGGCTGACGGCCACCCTGATTCTGATTTCCGACATTAACTTCAACTTTCCCCGAGCTGTCTCCAGTCTGTTTGATGGCGACATTGCTCTGAACTTCTTCCTTATCATTCGTTTTAAGCTTTCGGTTTGCGTATACCTCTTCCCGGCGCAGATGTACGTTGGCTTTCTCATAGAATAACTCTCTGGTGTGGGGTGGTTTGCCTGCCAAGTACCTCCCGAATTCAGTGTCCTTATCCACTCCGTCAATCAATGCTGCGACGATGGTCGGGTCATGAGGATCTTTAACCTCAGTGGCGGCCAAATTGAAACGATCCAGGTACACCTTTAAACTTTCGCCTGGTCGCTGTTTGATAAGGAATAAATCGATCACGCTTTTCGTCTTCTGTGCGTAGATACGGAATTGCTCTACGAACTTCTCGCTTAGTTCTCTGAAGCTAGAAATCGATCTCGCCGGCAGGCGAGTAAACCATAGCAAAGCCACGTCCTCCAGGAATATGGGAAACGCTTTACACTTAACCGCGTCAGAAGCGGCGGCAGCAGTCATCGACCAAGAGTATCTCATTAGGTGCTGAACAGGATCAGACCTTCCTGCATATCGGTTCATTTGTGGCATGTTGAAACGCCTTGGAAAAGTTGCATCCAAAATATCGTCGGTAAAAGGAGTATGATTGCGGCCAATCCCCCAATCTTCGTTCCACTGCCCACGGCTGTCGGCCAAAATCTGGTGAACCATGGCTGCGACGTTTGCACTAGTCAGAGGAGGTTCAGGGTCAGTGCCTCTGGCCCGACGAGGATCTCTGATCTCTCTTCGGGGAGTAGCCACAAAATCTGGGGCTCGGACGGGGCTTCGCTGCCCCCTGTTATCATGAGTATGCGTGCGGCGACGGGGCTGAGGTGGTCTGTCGTGCACAGGACTGTTCACATCTCGAGTCCTTTGAGCCGTTGCTTGACCATTCATATTACGGTTCGTGGGTCCTGCCCCTAGTTCCTCTTCTTCCTGTGAGGGCAGGGTCCCGAACCGAAGCTGTTCTATGTTTTCGGCTCTCTCATACGGTCGCCGCGGAGGTCTCGGCGACTCTTCAGATGAAGAGGAATATGCTGGGGTGAGTGGACGAACTGGCGATGTTCTTTGCCTTGTTAGCTCATCAAGTCTTCTATCCATAGCCGTCAGGTTTTGCCGTAGGATAGAACTTTCCTGCCTTTGGGCGGCCAACTCATCAAATAACCTATCCCACATTTCGACAAAGCGAGAAAGATCCCCTTCAGTGATAGGAGCAGCAGGATCATAGTGGTCATCATCACCCTCTCTCATGGGCAAAGTGCTCGGACCGGGTCGACCAGAGGTTCCAGGACGATAGGAGTGGGTCATAGGTTCTTTTCCAGGCCGAGTTGTGTTCTGACCATCAGTTCGGGTAGCTGCGGTTCGTGGAGGGCGGTTCGCTGCGCCCCCCTGAGATCGACTCGTGGTCGTAGTACGCAGAGGTTGCGAGGTGTTGCCTCGGGATCGAGTGACAACACCTTCGGTAGCACGGATCGTCTCGTTCCCATCGACTCGGAACGAGGTGTCTTCTTCGGATCGGATCGCCCCCTGCGCTCCGCGATCCAGAATTTCTTCGTTGACCAGTTCGTGCACATTCTCCTCGATCGTTTCGTTGGTCTGCGAAACTTTAGATCTTTTTCCAGCCATGATATCCGAATCGCTGGAATCTTCAAGAAAATGAATGACGAAACTTTAAGGCTGAGTTTCTCAGTGAAAGCACCAAAAATGTTAGATCGAAATTTGGACCTAACACCCAAATTGTTATGAACAGTAAAGAATTTCGAATGAAGAACCAGGAAAAAGAAAATAACACTCAGAATTTATAGTGGTTCGGCGTTAACGAGCCTACGTCCACTTTATATGTTATTAATTATGCTTTAGAAGCTAATACAACAGTGATTTCCCTCAATATTTCAGTGGTTTGACAGCAATGGCGGATTCAGTCCTCACTGTTTCCAAAAGATCCCGAAAAATGCCAAGCTCTGGGCTATTTATAGCTGATTTTGTCAAGCGGATCGCGGACACGTGGCACGAATCCCGAGATTTTCGGATCGCATCGCCACCATTGAAGAAACAAGGAAAACTAGCCGTTGTGAACAGGTGTCGTCAGATCCGTGCGATTCGGATCGCTGAAGACCAGCTCGTGGTTGAACGGGTCAGAGGGTTCGGTTCGTTACAAGGGATCGGATCGCCTGGAGGTGTCGTTCGTCGACGAGATGGGAGCGATCCGTTCCAGGGCGAGTCGATAGAGCGCGATCTAGTCCTGGGCGAGACGATGGCGCGCGATCCGTTCCTGGGCGAGACGATGGCGTGTGATCCGTTCCTGGGCGAGACGATGGCGTGCGATCTGTTCCTCCAATTTCTTGGGGGACTTGGTTTCCTGGTTTCCTTTTATGAATGATCCTGGATGGCTTGGTCAAAAAGCGAGCCAACATCTAGCTTTTGTCTGTTTGTAATACCCTAAATAGATCTATTTGTCCTTTGAAAACTATCTCAAAACCATTTAACAACAACCCACTTTTATCAATAGTTCCAATTCAATAAACTTACCAAATTTATGGTAAACTTCTGGTTTAGCAGCAACAAAGAATTGAATATGCACTTTATGCTCACTAAACATTCATATAAAGAACAACATATTAACCAATCTAACACACCTATTTAAAAATCTAAAAACATACACAATTTTTTTCCTCATTTCACTTCCATCACATGCTAAGAAAAAACAAATGTTTATGATGACCTGATGAGATAATATGTAAATTATCTGATCACACACTCCTATTCCCAAATAGAGAATAGTAAATTAAATGAATTTTTATATGGCTAACCAAACTATTACAGGCTATCCCCACTTCTCATCTAAACTAAGAAGTATATAAATGTATTATTACTCAATTTCCATGTCATAAACAATTCAGAATTGAATTGGTGCATAATAGACCTTGTTTTTAACCTAAATCGACAAATCTAACTAACTGAATGTTTTGGGGGGAAAATGACAAACCAAATCGGAGGAAATATGGAGATAAGAGGAACCTAGCTAACCTGAACCTAGCGCAAAAAAAAATGTAGCAATAGGCGCTTACATCCAAAGAAGAGGCAGCATTAAACCCTCCGATGAATCGAGTCCACGCGTCGGCAAGATGGTAGGGGAAGTCGGCGGTTAGCAAGAGAAAAGAAGGTCGGGCGTCATTGGAGATAGACATTCAGAGAGAAGGGGGAAGACATGGGATGACGAAGGCCGTAATCGCCTACTGTGGCCAAACCAAGCTATCATCGATTGCTTATTCAGAGATATCTAGGGTTAGTTTGCAGATTAAATTGTAACTAAAATAGGCCTGTTTTGTGGAGAACGAGTGCGAAAGCAAAATGAAATATTGATGTTTTGTTTTGCGTCGTTTGCTGGGCTGACGCTTTGGTTTCAAATAAGGAGAATGGCCGTGAGCACAGCATTCCATACTTAGTAATTATAATATAGTATAGATTAGAAAATTATAATCCAATATACCTGGGAAATTCTTATATCAAAGAATTTCGACTTACATTAAATCTTGTACATCCATTTTAATGAAGATAATAGAGCCGTTACAATAGAGCCGTTAGAGTGTGAACACGTTTTATCATATTTAACATGCTTTGTCATTATCTACTAGCCGTTAGGCTCATGCATACTTGTTATATTTAATACTAGCCGTTAGGCTCATACATATTTGGTATATTTTGTACTAGCCGTTGTGCTCATAGCACTATATATATGTGCTCTTTGTATCATGTTTTGCATCAATAAAAATTGCAATTGTTCCTCTCTAATAACTCTCCTCCTCATCCCTTAATATGGTATCAGAGCCAAAGTGCCGAAAGGCTTAATCATCCAGCAGAAAGTTGTTTTTGTTTTATGGCCAACAACAATGAAGTAACCTCCGCTGTTTCAGGAAGTATGGGGTACAGCGCTCCACCTAACCATCATGACCTGATTAAACCAAAAAGCCAAATTATCACCACATCTCTAGACGAAGACAATTACATTCTATGGAAATATCAAGTAGAGATCGCTTTAAGAGGGTATGATTTACTGCAGTACATTAATGGGACAATAATAGTCCCACCAGCGACGATAACCAATTCGGAAGGAGAAATTGTGCCTAACACAGACTACACAAAGTTTCAAAAACAAGACAGCCTCCTCTCCTCATGGCTCCTATCGTCAGTAAGTTCGAATTTATTATCACAAATAGTTGGATGTAGCACGTCTTATGAAATATGGAAAACAGTTGAACAAATTTTCAGTTCACAATCAGCTGCTAGAATCATGCAATATAGAAGAGAATTGCAAAATTCTAGAAAAAAGGAGGCAAGCATGAAAGAATACTTAGGAAAAATTAAAAATCTGTGTGACAAACTAAATGCTGTTGGCCATAAGATCAGCGACAATGAGCAAATCCTATTTATTATTGGTGGATTAGAAGAAGAATACGAATCTCTAGTAACTGTGCTAGCCACTCAACAAACCTTACCTGATTTACAGTTCGTTCGATCAGCACTCCTTGCTCATGAAGGCAGAATCGACCAAAGAAAAACAACACAAAATAAGTTCTCTGCCAATTATACCACAGTCATAAATAAGCACATACAAGGAGATAACAACAACTATCGTGTGAAATGTCAAATATGCCAATAGTTTGGTCACATGGCGAACAAATGTTACTTCAGGTATAATTCAGACACAGGTAGACAACAGGCAAGCCAAAATTACTCTTCACAAAGAAGAGCACAAGCAAATATGGCAACAATAGGGAATTCAACTCAAAATAATAATAATGCAAACCGAAGACATAATGCTGCAGATGATGATGAAGTAAAAAATGAAGACAATGGCTTCGAAGAATGGTACCCTAACTCAGGAGCAACTCACCACATAACTAGAAATCTTCAAAATTTAAACATTGGGAGCAGAAATTACTCAGGTATGAGAAATTTGCATATGGGTAATGGTAGTACTGCTAGTATCACACACATAGGCAAAGGGACTATTTTTGGGAAAAGACAACTCAAATTAAACAATCTTCTTAGGGTACCTAAGATTAATAAAAATTTGTTAAGTGTATCAAAATTTGCCAACGACAATAATGTTTACTTTGAATTTCATCCTAAGTTTTGTTTAGTTAAAGATTCCCTAAATCATGAAATATTACTTCGAGGTAACCTATACGATGGTTTATACAAATTCAAGACTGCAAACTCAAGTGGAGAATTCTGGTACAATAATATAGATGCTAGTAGTGACAATGACTGTATTAGGAATAGTTGCAATAACGTTGATTATGACAATAATAGCAGTGAATGTAACGTGATTAATTCTTGGCATGTAAAATTAGGACATCCTAATCTGGAAACTGTTAAGACTGTTCTGCGTAATAATAACATTCATTACAAAAATGTACCTATCAAACACACATGCACGCACTGCCAACTCGGCAAGAGCCACAAGCTCCCTTTTAGTGATTCTGAAACCAGCTATAATGAGCCACTGGAACTTATAGCCGCTGACTTATGGGGACCCACGCCTCTAAATTCATATCAGGGACACAGGTATTATCTTTCTTTTGTGGATGCTTATTCTAGATATACTTGGATATACATGCTGAAAACTAAATCAGAAGTTTGCAATACAGTTATGCAATTTATAACTCATGTCGAAAAACAAATGAACAGTACTGTTAAGGTTGTTCAGACAGATGGGGGAGCTGAGTTTAAACCTCCAACTAATTACTTTCTCAAAAGAGGGATCAAACATAGATTAACTTGCCCGCATACGTCCGAACAAAACGGTTTAGTCAAAAGAAAACGTCGACACATAGTAGAGACTGGTCTAACTTTGTTATCACAAAGCTCATTACCCATGAAATATTGGAATGAAGCTTTCTACACATCTGTATTCCTCATTAACAAGTTGCCAACCAAAGTCTTAAACAATAAAAGCCCTCATGAAATGATATACAATGTTAGACCAGAATATGGTTTTTTGAAAGCCTATGAGTGTCTATGTTTTTCATGTTTGAGAGATTATAACAATCATAAACTAAGTATGAGATCAAGCCCATGCACATTCATCGGGTATGCACAAAACCAAAAAGGTTATAAGTGCATGGACAAAAATGGAAAAATATATGTTTCTAGACATGTGATATTTGATGAAAACAAGTTTCCTTATGCAGAAAAGCAAATCGGCAAAAAGGATGGGGAACAAAGCATAAACAATAACATACGGTTCGAGCCATTCATTACTGAACCACCTTCAATTGATAGAAATGAAGAGCAACAACATACAAGCAATTTAAACACCCAGGAAGAAACTATGGATCGAACAAATGAGCAAACCAATGAGACACACAATGACTCAGAAGATACAAACGTACATCAAAACATGCAATATAGTGAAGATACAGAAAACAACAACCATGTTGACACTACCAGCAACAATGATACACAGCAGCAAACACCACCACAATCAACTGGACATCACATGATCACCAGGTCAAAGAGAGGAATCTTCAAACCCAAAGTATATAATATTTCTGCCAGTGAGATCGAACCATTGAATTTCACTCAGGCTATAAGATCAAACAAATGGAAGGAGGCAATGGACACTGAATATAAAGCTCTCATAAAAAACAACACTTGGAGCTTAGTGACTCAACCAAAACACAAAAATGTCATTGGTTGTAGGTGGACATACAAAATAAAAAGAAAAGAAGATGGATCTATTGACAAATACAAGGCCAAACTGGTTGCAAAAGGTTACGCGCAACAATTTGGTTTTGATTTCAATGAAACTTTTTCCCCAGTCATGAAACCCACAACCATCAGAATTATACTAACCATTGCTCTAAACAAAGGATGGAATGTGAGGCAACTGGATGTCAACAATGCTTTTATGAATGGGGAATTGACTGAAGAGGTATACATGCAACAACCTGAAGGATATGATACCGGTGATAAAGTATGCAAACTACACAAAGCAATATATGGCTTAAAACAAGCTTCGAGAGCTTGGTATGAAAAGCTAAATTCAACTTTGTCTAACATGGGTTTCTCACAAGTTAAATCGGACAATTCTCTATATATGAAGAAGGGCATACATGGAACTGTGTTCATTCTAGTATACGTTGACGACATGCTAATAACAGGAGACAACAGCGAAGAAATAAACAGAATCGTACACAAGCTGGATCAAAATTTCGCCATTAAAGACTTGGGGGAACTAAAAAATTTTCTTGGAATACAAGTGATTAGGAAAAACAATGGTGAATTAATATTATCCCAACAAAATTATATCACTGAAATACTGCAAAGGGCAAATATGCACAAGGCAAACCCATTACCTACGCCTATGATTAGTAACCTAAGACTATCTAAGCATAAAGGAGAAGCTATCGACAATGCCAAACAATATAGAAGCATAATAGGAGCGTTACAATACACAACTATTACTCGACCAGACATATGCTACAGCGTCAATAAACTCAGTCAATACATGCAGAACCCTTTATCAGAACATTGGATGGCATTAAAGAGAGTGTTACGATACTTACAAGGCACAAAACATTACGGCATACGCCTAAATGCAGAAAAGGAACTTAACTTATAGTGCTTTAGCGATGCCGATTGGGCCAACGATATTGACGATCGAAAGTCTGTCTCAGGATACTGCGTTTACCTCGGTTCCAATATCATTTCCTGGTGTACGAAGAAACAACAGACCACATCAAGATCTAGCACAGAGGCTGAGTACCGTGCACTGGCAAGCGCTACAGCCGAAATCATGTGGATAGAATCACTGATGGAGGAGCTTGGTTTCACTCCAAGACGAAAGCCGGTCATTTGGTGCGATAATAAGAGCACAATATCTTTATCTCTAAACCCTATTCAACATTCAAGGATGAAACATCTTGAAATTGATCTCCACTTTGTGAGAGAAAGAACGCAATCAGGAAGACTTGCAATATGTCATGTGCCCGCATACTATCAGAGAGCAGATGCTCCCACAAAGGCCCTTTCGACCAAAAATTTTATCAGAATGAGAGAGGAACTTCGCGTTATCAGTGCAGGCGGAAGCCAGAATGAGCAAGGAAACCCGAGTTCGAACTGAGGGGGCATAATGAAGATAATAGAGCCGTTACAATAGAGCCGTTAGAGTGTGAACACGTTTTATCATATTTAGCATGCTTTGTCATTATATACTAGCCGTTAGGCTCATGCATACTTGTTATATTTAATACTAGCCGTTAGGCTCATACATATTTGGTATATTTTGTACTAGCCGTTGGGCTCATAGCACTATATATATGTGCTCTTTGTATCATGTTTTGCATCAATAAAAATTGCAATTGTTCCTCTCTAATAACTCTCCTCCTCATCCCTTAATACATTTAAAGTTCAAAACGCAAAATAACGAACTACCATGACATGGATAGCTCGTTTTTAATTAAATTAAATTAATACGTTCAAAATCATAAAATTCGAGTTACTTAAATTTCCAAATCAACATTTAAAACCAATTTTAAATGTTCAAACTTAACGGCTAAAAATCTAGATCGTTACAACGTTTGACCCATCAAAATCAAAGCGAATGCCATGAAATTTGGAGTAGTGGTGATGGAGCATATCAGCAACACCTATCAAAATATGAATTTTTTTGGAATTAATTTGATTTGTTTTGGTTTTTAGAACATCTAGGGTTTTTATTTCAAAAGATTGAAGATGAGGCCATGATTTATTTATAGTGTTCTTACTGTCAAATGAATTAGGAGGAAAAAGAAGAAAATTTTCCTGAGAAAGTGTCGCATCCTCTTTCTACCCCTTTCCAAAAAAATTCAAAATGGGTTTTGTGCTTTGGTTTGCATCCAAACGCACCAAATAACTTAAGCGTGGGTAAATTCTTTTAATTAAGCAATGTTACATGTAACTAACCCATGTTCAAAATTTTAATGCGCCATTTAACAATATTTTAAGCAACTTAATAATCAACAGTAAAAATGTTTCATATGTAAATATTGATTTCTAACTAATATTTTATATTTTTAATATTCACTTTGGCATCTAAAAGGTTATTAAGCAACAATTTGCAAAATTATTGCATTTGGTAAAATAACACATATAATAAGATTACCAATTTCATTTTCTACATATTTAAATTCATTTAATAAATGCATGTTGAATTAGTCTTCTTGTCTCAATACTTGAATTCAATGCATTATCATTCCACCACAAATTTACTCACAAAACGAATGTATAAATCACGTTAAAATATTTTAACCACTAAAATATTGATTTCCAATCAATATTTCACTTTTGTATTTTATTTACACTCAATTAAATTCAAAGTTACATTTTTCCAATCAAAATTCATTGTTAGCTATAATTTGCAAAATTATTGAATTTATCACAAATAAAGTCTTTCATATGTGCATTGACTCCACAAACACATTATAAAGTTTTCAACTTTATCTTATTTATATTTATTCATCAAAAACATATAAATTTAATTCTCTTATTGTTTAATCAAAATCCAGTTCGCCCTTACATCAACACAATTATTCACATAATCCTCAAATCCTTTATATAATCAACTTAAATGATTTTACATGTTAGGCTCTTGAGCTTGTATTTTATTTTTTTCAAGTCTTAAATTATAGAATACCATTAAAATCTGTTTACCGTGCACCCAAAACCAGGGTTATTACAACTTAAGTCAAATTAGGATGGATCCTTGATTATACACAAAGCATTCCCATCTGTAAGGGTGGACCCAGGAATTAACAAAGGGGTGGATGATTTACAGTTTGGCTAACTGATAGTTTGATAGCAATGCATTTTGTAATTTTGACATTGAGTAAGTAGCATTGCTGAATAATGATGTCCTGTTTAATTCAAGATGACAATAGTTTACAGTCTATCAAGTTTAGTCAACCAAAGTTTGTCTGATTGACTCAAACAAATTTTAGAGTGAAGAAAGGAGCAATGTCATTTGCCTATTTATTCAAACAAATTATAGCAACCAAGTTAATATCCTATAATAGCCATTTCAATCAAATAAACCAATCGAACCACCGCTAACAGTTCAAATTCAAATCATCCTACCGACCAAGAAATTCAATAATAATCGAGATAATAATAAATATGTAAATAACAATAAATGGATGTAAATATAGTTGTGAAGGATACTCATTGGATTGATGCTTGAAGAATCCAATTATCTGCCAATCTTGTGGCAAGCATACGCTCTTGTAGTTGCTTCTTTACCACTGCTAAAAACCAACCGGTACCAACACCTTTGTCATTACTCAACAACAACCTCTAAACATCCTTACTCTTGCCAGTCGCCTTTCATCCCATCCTCGTCATCCCTAACCAATTCGGCCTCCCATTTTCAATATGTGAGGATAAAGCACAGCACCATCTTAACAAGCGCTCTGATATACAGTCATTGCACCCTCTCTTTCTCGTCCATCGCGACTTTGGTTTGAGTCGTGCAGGTTTTTTTCTTCAGATCGTGAAATCCCCAACTGATGACCTCTAGTTGAATGCGTGCTCCCACATGACATCGATTGTCATCACCGTACCATCCATCACCAATCAATTTTCCTAACATGATTTTTTTAGTGAAATCGTGGTTTTTGATTTTAGGGTTGAGAAAAATTAAACTATGGAAGCCGCCACCTTCATCTGACACTAGGCTGCAGCCTAGGCCTGCTCGAGGCTAGATCCGCCCTTACCCATCTAAGGCCTATAGATTACATAAATCTGATGGCAACATAATAGTTAGAACTGAACGTCAAACTTTTCATCCATATTCCCCAATAATAGTTGAATAAAGAAATTAAAACAAGAACACTTATTGGAATAACTATAAAATGGAGTAATACTACAGGGAAGATCCTTTTCCTCAACTAAGGTGGCTTGGTCAAAGCAATTCCTGGATGCATGTTCGAATAAACTTTCGATGATGTCTAAAAAGTCCCGATCAAAGCATACACAAGCCTTTATCCATCGCCTATGTGGCCTAGCTAGACCACCACCTAGAGGGAGGATGAAGTTAGCCTTTAGCCCCTCTAAGATGGCATGACCAAGGCACCGAGCCAACCTTCTTTGATGTCTCTATGGACTTTCTAACGCACCTCATAAAAGAAGGTCAGGAAAGTATTTAGTTCTACTTATGTTAGCCAACAGAAGGGACTGGTCCAACCTTTGGTATGTTATCTAAGGCCTAACTAAAACACCTCTTAAAGGGAGGCTAGGCAAGTCTTTGGTTTAGGTTAAATTGCTAAATAAAGGAACCGGATGAAATACCTATAAGACGTTGATAAGGGTCTGATCCTTCTTAAGACTTTTCCTATGATGGTAACAAAGAAAACAATAGAGATCTATTACCTACTTTTTGTAATCAAAGATTAAAAAACATCATCGTTTGAGATTGTGACAATGAAATCAATTGAGACGGCCGAACTTAATCCAAAAGAATAAAGCAATGAAATCTTCTAAAGAAGATCAACTATAGGCAATGTTTTAAATCTCGGATATCGGTCGCGTTTCATCTTGAGAATTTTATAGACTCGGTCTCGTATCAGGGGAGATCTCGGATGAGATGAGTTTAACTCGGGAGTTTTTCTCGGATTTTTATCTCGGGTTTGAAAGTTCATATCGGAACAATCTCGGGGTACATGATATGTTAAAAATGATATTTTAACAAAATGATTTTTATGAATGCTATCAAAAACATAGTAATTTAAACTTAAAATGCAAAATAGCTTTATTATTCTTTATTTTGTGAAAGATCATTCATACTCTAAATCGTAATATGCTTAAAACGGGAATATTGTTAGACAGGAAACATTAAAAGGATCCAAAACATTAATTTTTTTTAGCATAAATAGATCATAAAATACATAATTTCATAAGTAACATGTATGTAAAAAGATGAATATGAAAATCATAATCATTGTAAAACATATATGAACATACAATATATTCATTTAAGATGCAAAATGTAAAATAACAAAAGATTGATATGGCTAGGTTTGAGTTTTTTAATTATAGTTCTAGTTCAGGGACAAATTTAAATTTTAACCAAAAAAACTAAGATCTCGGACGATATTCCAGTATTTCGTCTCGGTCGATATATCGTTCGATATTGCAATATCTCAGGCGATATATTCGAAAGGAGATTTAGAGTGATATTTGCTGTTTCGTTTTGGAAGGAGCACAAAACGAGATCTCGGAGGAGATCTCGGGCGATATTTGCGAGATTTGAAACAGTGATTATAGGCACAAAAAAATTTGTCCTAAAGAGAAAATATACCAATCCCAAGAATTAAAGTGGTATTTAACAAAATATTATATTTATCAGATGGATTTTTAGTCTTCTGTTTAAATTGCTAGATAGATTTTTTTGTCTTGTATTATTACTAGAGGGATTTTCTAGTCTTCAATTCCAATTATCGGAAGTTTTTTGTCCTTTATTATAATTTCTAGATGAAATTTCTAGTCTTCTATTATTGCCAGACCATTTTGTGGCCCTCAATTATCAATAGATGGTATTCTAGTAGGGCTTTGTTATTGACACTACAAATTTTGTTAAGGGGGCGCGGGGGGCAAATTTTAAGAACACTCCATTTTGTTTAAATTGTTAAGGGGGGTCAATGTAGGTAGCTAATTTTTTTAACTTCTTACGCTTTTACCCTTACTTTTAAAAACTTATGCATCGTAAAATTAAATATTACCATGTGCATACGATTTAATAAACTGAAACTAGATCTTACCATTTCATCACTATGATCAACTCCAACATAACGTTCACTCTCCTGTGTCAATATCATATTGTTTTCTCATTCAATTGCATGCAACGTCTTTCTTCCTTTTATCGTCTTCTCCGAAACTTTGCTTGATTTAAAATTCTATTTTTCGATTCTAGTTTACTGGAGTTTTATAAGTTTGGGTATTAACGGGAATTTTAGTATTTGTTTTTTTTGGGTTCTAAATCTGTATAGTGATGGATAACTACCAATTTCATCACCTTGGAGATCTCTTGGAGATCTGATGCTCATATTTTAACGTGATTTATTATTATAAAGATGTCACTTGAGATAAATGAGAAGGGATAATGAAATTTAAGAACTCCTATATAAAATGAAGGGGTATTAATTCATTAAGCTCCGTCTGATCTCTCATTTTGTAGTTGTTATAAAGAGGTTGTCTCTTTATCTTGCTCTATATTTGTTGTTCTGCTATAAGATTTATACTGTTTATGGTTTTGCAAAAGAAAATCATATTATTTTCTTTTTTTTCATGTTTTTGGTTAGGGTTTGATTTCTCCACAACTAATGGTGTTGATTAACAATTAAAAATTAGATTTATGGACAGAAGAGTGAAATTAAGCCTAAATGGGTAACAAAGCAAAATTACTTTTATTTGTTAAGGGGGTACTTCCCTCCTTGGTACTCCCCTTAACAATTTATGTAACAACCCGTATTTTCAATAACCTGTTATAACATAAATCGAGGCAGAATTTAATTTATAAATCTGAATCAAGGGAAACGTGCTATGCCATTGCGTTCGTCTCGGAAAAATACGCGAAATAGAGTCCGAGTTTTCGAAAATCGGAGTCCGTATGACCCAATTAAGGCCCAACGAAGTTTTCAGAAAATTTCAAAGTAAAAACAGATTTCAAATTCAAGTTTGAATTTGGAAATTTGGGCCAGTTTGGGCCAGGCGGGAAAATTCCCTCCAGAGCACCCAAGTCGACAGCCCTGTCGACTTGGGAGTCGACTTGGTTGGACCCAAGTCGACAGCCCTGTCGACTTGGCTGTCGACTTGGTCCAGCCGGGCAGTTTTGCCTGGTGCACCATTTTGGGTTTGTGTTGAGTTTGGGGGCCAGATTCGGTTTTAAGGGCTGAGATTGGAACTAGGGTTTAATCCTAAGGTTGAAACTAGTCCTAATCTCTATAAATAAGACCCTAACCTAACCCTAAATCATCATTATTCATCCTAGTAACTAAACTATGGCAAAATCAATCCTCTCATGGCCTCCACTCTCTTCATAAAATTCCTAAATAAATTTCTATGAGATTTTCCATGCATACAAGTGTTTTCAAGCTTGTATGAGCATCATTAGCTTGCATTCAAGTCAAGTTTCTATATTTGCATCATAAAGCAAGGGTTTTGATCATTTTGGCTTAAGGGTTTTTCTATTGAAGCTTGCATTTTGGGTCTAATTGGTTGCATAAGGGCTTTATCATATTTTTGTGTCTTCATAAGCATTGTAAGCCCTATTCTACTTTCATACTTAAACTCTAAAGTTAAATGTATGATATGCAAGTTTGCCATGATATGCAAGTTTACTATGATGTGTTATGCAAGTTTACTATGATGTGTTATGCAAGTTCATCAAGTTATGTTATGCAAGTTTGATATGCAAGTTTGTCATATGATATGCAAGTTATGTTATGCAAGTTTGATATGCAAGTTTGTCATATGATATGCAAGTTATGTTATGCAAGTTTGATATGCAAGTTTGTCATATGATATGCAAGTTATGTTATGCAAGTTTGGGTTGATCCTTTTGTGCATGTTATCATGTTATGCAAGCTTATCTTGGGTTTATGAGCTTAAAGCTCCAAGCTTTATGCTAAAGGTTGCATTTTGGCAACATGTAAGTTATCATATCTCTTATGATAACTTGCATGTGAGGCTAAATGCGAACTTACGGCCATCTCTACATGCCATTCATCACCATGTATCACCAATATGCTAAGTTTGGTTTTATGCATGCTTTTGAGGCCTAAAAATGTAATATGCAAGTATATGAACACATGTACATTTCATATGCCACCATGTTGAACTTGTGGCTTCAACACCTTTATGTCATGATTATGCCAAGTTCCCTCTTTCTATCCTTTATGCGCTATTGCGATATGTAAGCGATGAGATTACGTTTGGGGTTGGGTAAACTTAAAAGACATAAAAACATAAGCTTGGGAATTTACCTATTAAGTTAGGTCTACCCTTTGGGAATTTACCTATTAATTTAGGTCTACCCAAATGCTTGAAAACTTGTAACATGTTTTGGAAACATGATGGACATGACACTTAGAAAAGATAAGTGTGACCAACTCGAGGTTGGGTTGAGTTTGTAGCGTAAATCTACCCGGAACCGACCGGCTTAACTAGTTGCTACAAATAATAGGGCCCAATGTGAGAAGTTGGTCATGTTGTACCTTGAACCCGAGGTTAGACCAAGTTGTGGTGTAAAGCTACCCGGACCCGCCCGGCTTAACTAGTAACCGCAACAAAGTCTAATGTGAGAGGTTAAGGCGCATTAAATTAATTAATGCCTCGTGATTAGGGTTAAGTCATGGTCCACTTAATACTTAACCAATTTGGGCTTGGTAGATTAATCGGGGTTAAGTCGTGAACTCATCGTTACACTTAACCAAGTTAATCCATGATTAGCAAGAGGGTTAAACCGTACTTAACCCACTAGAAAAATCCTAGCAATAGGGGTCCACTCCAACAGTAATCCCACGTTTGTATCATCATGACCCTAGGGACTAGGCTCGGGTGGGGGCACGATTACTGGACTTGAGGTAAGTGACCAAAAGCGACGGCAGAGTGGTACGCCGGTGTAGTTCCGGGCGGACTTTTGGTCGTGCACATAGTCCGAAGCCGGGGAAAGCATGCACGGGTACCAGTAGATCGAGACTGTGCACTCATGTTTATGGTGTCCAGGGGTTGCCACCCTAGGGCTTGATACACCCGACGGGAGACCCTGCACAGTCTGACTACAATTATGTTTGGGCCGCATTGACACCAACACGTGACGAGTTAGGCTTATAGGGAGCCGATCGACTAGACCGTTGGGTTGGACCGCATATTAGGGTCACTTCATGTTATTGGGCCAAAGCTTGGGCCAAGGGATCAATACTTGTTTATTCAAGTCATGTTAGTTTGCTAGTATACCTGTGGTGCAAAAACCTTAATCCTGATTATGCGATGACACCTTTATCTACCTTGTTAGTTAATCATCATGCTAGTATGTTGTTATCCTTATGATCATCCCTGCTTCTCATGTCAGTTAACTTTATCAGTTTACATTGATTGTAGTAGGGCTTACTCAGTCTTTTTGACTGGCCTGTTTTCTTTCGCCTCTTTTCTTCCGTTTCCCCCCCCCCCCCCCAGGTTCTCAGGGTGGGAACGTTGGAGCTTAGCTTGGATTTCGGATTGCTTGCTTGTGGGATTTCAGCTCATGTACGGTTTCGACATGAAGCTAGCTATGGTTATCACTTATTTGGGGATAGTACTTATGTATTTCAGTTTTTCAGCAATGTTGTTTTTATCTAGACTTGTGTATTTGGAAAGTTGACATTATGTTGTACCAGACTTGTTTTGAAATGGTTTGAAATCTTCCGCTGTTTTATCTATGTTATTTACTCTGTTTACATATATACATATGTTCTTGTTCTGCCTTGATATATCATTATGCATGTTTACCTGATTCAAACGCCCCTCCAAAGTCAGAGTGCTTGCAAGAGACACCCTGGCGGAGGTGGGGTGTTACATTTGGTATCAGAGCATATGGTTTACGAGAAGGAACAAAAAGGTTTTTAGAAAACTTTTGGAAAACTATTTTCAAAACCAAGTATAAAGTATTTTCCAAAGAAAAGTCTAGTTTATTTTAAAGGCTATTCCCCAAAAAGCCATTAGCAAAATTCCTTCGTTTTTCTCCATTCTGAATCTGTCTTTTTCTTTATTTTCAGTATGGCCGATAACTTTGCTATTCTGGAGGGAGTACACGTACCTGTTTGGTATAGGAGACTTTTGGAGGCTAGGACGACCGAAGCCGGCCCCGCAGATGTCCCTCCTCCTCCTCCTCCAGTAGTTAATGTTCCTCCTCCTCCTCCTCCGGTAGTTAATGTTCCTCCTCCTCCTATCGCTGAGGTTCCTCTTCCTCCTCCCCCTCAGCGTCCTCAAGCTGACTTCGCAAAGACTTGCAAAGATTTCAAAGCAATGGGTGGCAAGAACTTTCAAGGCACTGAGACTTTTGTAGAGGCCAGAAATTGGTTGAAAGAGACCGAGGATTTGTTTGCTATCTTTGGGTTAGACGATCAGAGGAAGATCTTGTTGGTGATTTGGCTTATGAAGGATGAAGCCGCTTATTGGTGGGAAGTCACCAATGGTACTAGGCCTGTTGAGACTTGGGTCGATTTCAGGGCAAGGTTCGTGCTTAAGTTTCTATCTTCTGCTGAGGAGAATTTGCAAATGGAGAGGTTCATAACTTTGAAACAAGGAGAAATGTCTGTCAAAGAATATGTGAACAAGTTCAATCAGTTAGCTCGTTTTGGCTTGGATATGGTGAATACTCCTCAGAAGAAGGCTCTTCGTTTTGCTAGAGGATTGAATGAGCCGTTGCAGGGATTGGCTATGTCACATATTCCCCATGGGGCCACGTTTGAGAGCTAGGTTGATATGACATTACTTCAGGGAGATGTCAAGAAAGAGATCAAGATGAATGATACTCAAGCCAAGAAGACTGATTCCCAGTGGAAAGGAAATCAGGGTAATCCAAGTGGTCAGAGCAGTCAAGGCAATCAGAACAAGAACAAGAACAAGAACAAGAGTCAAGGCAACAAGGGGAACAATAACAAGGGCAAGAACAACAAGGGGAAGTGCCATTATTGCGGTTCAGTTGGGCATCTTATTAAGGATTGTAAGAAGAGGAAAAGGAATAATGGTGAATGCTTTTTCTGCGGTGAGACTGGACATTTCAGTAAGGATTGCCCGAAGAAGCAAGGGCAAGGCCAGGGTCGGACTCAGCGTGCTGGACCTTCAGGAGGGCAAGTTCATGCTCTCAATACCGCTCCAGTTCCCGATCGAGGTAGTATTTCTGTTGAGAGCCTTGTATATATTTCTGATTTTCCAGTTCGTACCTTGTTTGATTCTGGTGCATCGCATAGCTTTATCTCATCTGATCTTGTTGATAGTTTGCACCTTAGTACTAGCTTGGTAGATGATCCCGTCTGTGTCTCAAATCCTATTGGGGGTTCCGCCCATTTGTCTATGATATGTGGGGATTTGAGGATCTCTATACTGAGTGTAGAGTTCTTGTGTAGTGCTTATGTTCTTGGTTTTAGGGGATACGGATTGATATTGGGCATGGATTGGTTGTCCATATATGGAGCCATCCTTGATTGTGAGCATAGGGTTGTGAGGCTCGTGACTCGCCTCGGAAACACCCTAGAATTTTCTTGTAATCCGAGAGGTCCCGTCATGTTGTGCTATCTTGAATCACTTGACTCGTCAATGGAAACTCTTCAGTCTGTAAGAGTGGTTCGAGAGTATCCGGATGTTTTTGATGAAGTTAGGGGGTTGCCCCCTAAGCGAGAGATTGATTTCCGCATTTATCTGGTGGATAATGCAAAGCCGGTTTCTTTGCCCGTTCGGCACATGGCTCCGCGTGAAAGGCGGGAGCTAAGTAAGCAAGTGAAGGAGTTGCTTGAGAAGAACTTCATTAGACGAAGTATATCTGAATGGGGAGCGCCTGTGGTATTTGCTACCAAGGCAGACGGTTCTCTCCGACTTTGTGTTGATTATCGAGAGTTGAATAAGCTGACTAAGAAGAACAGACACCCGTTACCGAGGATTGATGATCTCTTTGACCAGCTTGTCGGTGCTTCTGTTTTCTCTCAGCTTGATCTTGCTACGGGATTCCATCAGCTCAGGGTAGCTGAAGATAGTATAGACAAGACTGCGTTCAGAACGCCAGATGGATTCTTCGAATGGCTTGTCATGCCGTTCGGCTTGACTAATGCACCCGCATATTTCGTGGACTTGATGAGTAGGGTGTTCAGGGAGTTCTTGAACAAGTTTGTTGTGGTCTTCGTAGATGATATTCTGATCTTCTCTAAGGATGAAGAAGAACATGCTAGACATCTCAAGGAGGTGATGGATACGCTTAGAGCGCATCAGTTGAAGGCCAAGTTCTCCAAGTGTCACTTTTGGAGAAGGGAAGTTAGATTCCTTGGGCATATAGTATCTAAGCAAGGCTTAGCGGTGGATCCCGCTAAGGTAGTTGCAGTTCAGGATTGGAAGACTCCAAGGAATGCAACCGAAGTGAGAAGTTTTCTAGGTCTTGCAGGCTTTTACCGGAAGTTCATCAAGGACTTCGCGAAGATTTCGGCTCCTCTCACTAAATTGACGAAGAAGAATTTAGTTTTTGCTTGGAGCATAGAATGCGAGCTTGCTTTTCAGAAGCTCAAGAGAGCCCTCACATCAGCACCTGTTCTAGCTTTGCCCGATGGAGGGAAGTTATTTACAGTATACACCGATGCATGTGGCACGGGGTTAGGAGTTGTTTTGATGCAAGAAGGAAGAGTGATATGCTTTGGTGGTAGACAACTCAAAGTGCATGAGAAGAATTATCCCACTCATGACTTAGAGTTGGCAGCAATAGTATATGCACTCAAAGCTTGGCGCCATTATCTTCTGGGAGAAAGATTTGAGCTTTATACCGATCACAAGTCATTGAAGTATCTCTTTTCTCAGAAGGGTCTGAATCTTAGGCAACAAAGATGGATGGAATTCTTGGCGTCCTACGATTTTGAGATAGCTTATACCCCTGGCAAGGGGAATGTGGTAGCAGATGCATTGAGTAGAAGAAGGTTGACCCTAAGTCCTCTATTCGTTGAGATGAAGAATTTAGAGTATGTGGCAACCTTTGATTTCTCTTTGGCGGTTGAGTCGATGACCGGTTCTTTAGCATCTCTGGAACTCAGACCTACCCTTCTTGATCAAGTTGGGGCTTCGCAGAGAGAAGACCCTCAGATAGTTGAGATTATGGATAAGCTGATTCGAGGAGAGGCGTCTAGTCATCTCGCTCGATATTCTATTGATGACAAGCGTTGGCTGAGGAGAGACGGAAGGTTATGTGTTCCAATGGTAGAAGATTTAGTAAGAAAAGTTCTTGAAGATGCACATCACCCGAGGAGGTGGCCGAGTTTGTCCCAAGGTGCATGTTGTGCCAACAGGTTAAAGGCCGAGTCATAGAAGCCCGGTGGGCTATTATATCCATTAGAGGTCCCCGCAATGGAAGAGGGAAAAGCGTCACGAAGGATTTCGTGGATGGACTGCCTAGATCAAGAAAGGGAATAAGAGCATGTGGGTCATAGTAGGTAGACTCACGAAGAGTGCTCATTTCACTCCGGTAAAAAGCAAAAGGACTGCATCATAGCTAGCGACAGTTTACTTTCAAGAAATAAAGCGGTTGCACGAGGTTTCCTAAAGTATAGTTAGTAACCATGACTCAATCTTCACTAGCCAGTTTTGGGATAGTCTACGGGAAGTCATGGGCAAGCAACTAAATCTAAGCACTGAAAGGGTCGGGTGTGCACGACTTATGCAGGATCTATAATATGGCTATGTGGAAAGTATGTGATATACTAACTTGTATATTTACAATAGTTATGCAGGTAAATATTTAATGTAAAAAGATCTCACAGAAGCAATATCACAGATAAGCAAGTATAGCAAATGCAGTAAATAGGAAAAATCACACCAGGGATTTTTATACTGGTTCGGAGCACCGTCCTACGTCCAGTCCCAGACTTCTATCTGGATTTTCACTAAACAACAACCTCACTTCACCCGGAGGAAACAGGTTTACAATACCCGAGCAGCCGAACGGGATTTCACGCCTCTAACAACACGAGGACTTCAACACTTGCCTCTTATAACACGAGGACTTCAATTCTTGCCTCTTATAACACGAGGACTTCAACACTTGCCTCTTATAACACGAGGACTTCAACACTTGCCTCTTACAACACCGAGGACTTCAACAATAATAAGATTTTGACTTTGAATGTGTTCTTCCTTCAACACTGATTTGTCAACAATTGAGTACACCCTTCCTATAATCTTATCCTCAAATGTAATTTGATGTTTAGTAAGATTAGGAAGTAAAATATCGAGTTGAATCACAAGTGTATGAAATATGCTTGGTGATTCAAACGATTATTGAATGCTTTTGAGTGCTTTTTGAGTGAAAAGAATAATGCAAGATAGATCAGAAAATAGAGAGTAAATTCGGTGTTTTGAATGATTGCAAATTTATGTATTTATAAAGATCGAGTAGTTGCAATTATTGGTGAAGAGTTGCCATCAAAAGAAGTGATTATTCATGAAGAAAAAATGGATGCAACTCTTGAAGAAAGAAGATGACTTTTCAATATAACGGTCAAAATTCAAAAACCTGTTGACCTATAGAATTTTATAGGTCGACATGTTTTTAGCCGTTGGAATTCAAAAACCTGTTGACCTATAAAATTTTGTAGGTCGACCTATTTTTGACCGTTACAATTTAAAAACCTGTTGACCTATAAAAAATTGTAGGTCGACATGTTTTTGGCCATATGCATAAAAAAAATGCTTTTATAAGAAATATTTTAAAGCAATTAGAAGTATGATCATTTGAGGATAGATTTTAACATTTTTTACTCTAAATAATCAACTTCCAACCTATGAAGTCATCTTGTCTTCTTTTTGTCGATGTAGAAGCTTCTTCTTGTCATAAATCAAAACAACCTTTGAAGCTTTGACTCAACATTCTCCCCCTTTTTGATTGATGACAACATGGCTTAATAAGGTATTGTTCCTTGTATATTTGCTCCCCCTGTATATATGCTCCCCCTGAATTATATAATCTGCATGGCATTTTTTAGTAATAATTTCTCCCCCTTTGTCATCGACAAAAAGGGTGATTACAACAATATATATAAGACTAAGCAATAAAACATGAATAACCGATAGAACGAAATACATAGATTGTCATACATATTACAAGCCAAACCAAAATAAAGATACCAGAAGTACCAGGAAGTAGCATAGTTAAATACATAAGCAAATTAAAAGGTTAAATGATAAATATGAGATGACTATTGTGAAGGCCAGTCCGAATCATTATCGTCCTCGTCATCTTTGTTTCCTTCCTCCTCTTGTTCCTCATTGTCGCTGTTATCATCGTCCTTTTCAATATCGTCATGAGCTTTTTCTTCAATATACGACATTCCACGACCACGAGTATGTTGAGTACTTGCTCCAGAGCTAGTACCTTCTTCAGAGGAAGACCATGTAAAAGTAGGTGGCATTGGTCGTTTTCCGGGATCTTGAGCAAGGGTTGCGGAAGTTGAAGCACAAGAGACTGCTTCCCAAATTGTACTGAAGAAAGACTTTAATTTGTTGAACCGCTTATCGAGTTTGGTGTCCAAGCGGTCGAGTTTATTATCAGTACGTTTTAATCGAGCATCGAGTAAGAATTGATTACGTGCAATTTGCTCAAGAGTTTCCTTAGCCGAAGAAGTAGGAGGCGAAATTGTAACATCTTCAGGCCTTTGCCTAGGGATTTGAGAAGAAGATGTTTGTGGAGGACCTTGTTCAACATAGTGTTCAAACGGAATAATACTCATAGCAGGAATCGGTAGCTTCATCCTCTTTTTAGATGCTTTATCAATACATTTTGGTATTGATATTGTAGATTCGGGAGATCTTACACCACATTCTATGAGACAACGCATGATATACTCGTTATAAAACAAGTGTGGCCTTGAACGTTTATTTACCATCACAATCTCATCGAAAATCATGTCTATCCAATTTACCCTGATATTTGCAAAAATGGCATACAGGGCTTTAAAATTTTCTCTATACACTGCATCAAAGTTACCAGTCCTTGGAAGAAGAGTGTGTGTGATACAAAGATGGAGAAGTCTGGCCGATGGTCTTAGATTGATACCCTTAACACTTGACTTATGGTCTTCAATAAAAAGGTGACTATTTTTATCTCGAATATGTATAGGGCAAAAATCACTACTAAATTGAATACCTTCGTTGTGGGTTCGGAGTATTTCTGCCATCCGGTCTTTGGAAAGAAAGATGTGTTGACCACAGACTACGGACCATAAGCAATTATCCGAGTTTTGGGGTTTAAATTTGTCTAAATTGAGATTGGCATAAATTTTTTTTATCAAGGTATGACTTATCTCAATATTATTGTCTTCAAAATCTAGTAGAGACTTTATACCCGCTCTTGTTGATAGTTCACTAACATTGTAGAGGACGAAATCAGAAAATTTGAGAAAGGATCCGTGGTGAATTGTATAGTCTTTCATCTTGTTCCATCTAGTCACAGCAAGAGGATCCATAAGCCATTGCTTGATTTGAGTATCAATAGGTTGAACAGGGGCTTGAGAAGATGTGGTTTTTGACTTCTTATGCTTAGGAGCCATTGAAGAGATTGGGGATTTTGAAGATTTCTAATAAATTAGGTTTTTAAAGATGAGAGATTATGAAAAAATCTTAAGAGTTATGGATTTTAGGAGATGATGAGAATGAATAAATAAGAGTGTTTGATGAAGAGATGTAAGGATTTTAAATAATGAATGGATGGATTGTAATGAAGGGATGTATTTAAAAAAGAGAACCGACGTGTCTACCAGGGATATGAACAAAAACCGAAGGCGGTCGACAGGTAGGTTAGGGGCTGTCGACAGGTAAAAGTTCTGGAAGACACTTTTTATATAAAACCGGTCGACAGGAAAAATATAGGCGGTCGACAGGTTAACCTTCTGGAAAAATATAAACCAAAAATTCTGTTTAGACCGGTCGACAGGAAAAATATAGGCGGTCGACAGGTTAACTTTCTGAAAAATATAAACCAAAAATTCTGTTTAGACCGGTCGACAGGAAAAATATAGGCGGTCGACAGGTTAACTTTCTGGAAAAATATGAACCAAAAATTCTGTTTAGACCGGTCGACAGGAAAAATCCTGGCGGTCGACCGTTAGAGTTTCTGGTTGAAATGTTGTAGCGTTGTATAACTGGACCGGTCGACAGGCTAATATTGGGGCGGTCGACAGGTACTGATTAATTTTGTTTTTACCAAATGATGTGAAGAATATATAAGCTTTATATAAAAAAAACAAAATTTTATTCAAAACAAAAGTGAATACAAAACAAATACGAATTTATTTTTAGAAAAACTCTAAATGCAAAGAATTTATCTTCTTGGCTCCCATGGATTCTTTGGTTCCCAAGGATTGTATCTCTCACTAGCTCCTTCATTGTTTTGATAATTTCTATCCCAAGAGTTTGGAGTTCGTGAAGATGTTGGTATAGGAATTGGTTCATGTATGCCATGCCTGTCAGAACCACAGAAGAGAGAAGCTAATCGTTCGAGGTACGTCAAACGTGAAGTCGTGAGTTTTTGCTCGTAAAACATTTGTTGCTGATAGTAATGCATTTCGTCGATCTTTTCTTTGGTTCGGGGAGAGCAAAATAAAACTTTCTTGCATCTCTTAGGAGTAGGCGTGGTTCCTGGCGTTCGAGATGGTGGATGATAACCTGGTGGATGCTCTGGTGTTTTTGGGGAGTTATGTTCCGTTGGTTCGGAACTCGTGATTGAAATGTGGGAGTTTTCGGCACATTTTTCACAAAAGTGTGCCATGAGGTAAAAGAAATTATATAGGAGTTTTGAGAGAATGTTTGTCTGATAGCACTCAAAAACAAAACGCATTTATATAGAGAGAGTTTTCTATTTTAAGGAAAATAAAAAAAGATGGTTTGTATTAGCTTTACCGTAGAAAAACACTCTGCTATATATAGTAAAAAGAAAAGTCATTGGTTTCTGATTAAGAAATACGAACTCTTGTTATATTAAACAATATTATCCTTCGAGTTCTTTTCTGGAAACCAACCCTAGCTCTCTACGTAACTTGACAAAAATTGATTCTTGTAGAGGCTTTGTGAATATATCAGCTAGTTGGTTTTCTGTATTAACGTATTCAAGATTTATATTTCCTTTTTCAATGTTATCTCTTAGAAAATGATGTCGAATGTCAATGTGCTTAGTTCGAGAGTGGTTAACTGGGTTTTTGGATAAATTTATTGCACTTGTGTTGTCACAATATATAATAGAGTTTGTTAAGTTCATACCGAAATCTCTAAGTGTTTGTTGCATATATATAATCTGTGTACATGCCAAAGCTGCTGAAATATATTCTGCCTCGCATGTCGATAGTGAAACACAATTTTGTTTCTTACTAAACCAAGAAACAAGTGATTTTCCAATGAAATGGCACGTACCACTTGTACTCTTTCTATCCGTTCGTGATCCTCCGAAATCAGCATCACTATATGATACTAATTCGAATGCACAATCCTTAGGATAGAAAAGACCGAAATCTTTGGTGTTATTAAGATATCGAATAATTCGTTTCACTGCTCGTAAATGCGATTCCTTGGGATCAGCTTGAAAACGTGCACACAAACAAACACTCATCATAATGTCAGGACGACTAGCTGTTAAATATAAGAGAGAACCTATCATACTTCGATACGTCTTTTGGTCTACACTCTTCCCACTTTCATCTTTTTCAAGATGACTAGTTGTACTTATCGGAGTTGGTTTTCCGGAAGTATTTTCAAGTCCGAATCTTTTAACAAGATTTTCACAATATTTCTCTTGGTTTATGAAAATACCATTTGGAAGTTGTTTAATTTGAAGACCAAGAAAGTATGATAACTCTCCCATATGTGACATTTCAAATTCTTTGGTCATGATATCTGAAAAATCCTTACAAAGTCTCTCATTTGTTGAACCAAAGATTATGTCGTCCACATATATTTGAACAACAAGTATATCTTTGTGCGAATGTTTAATAAATAATGTTTGATCAACCTTTCCTATTTGGAATCCAGAGTCGATAAGATGACTTCGTAGTCGTTCGTACCAGGCACGTGGTGCTTGTTTTAAACCGTACAAAGCCTTTTTAAGCTTAAAAACATGATCTGGATATTTTTCATGTTTAAATAAGGGTGGTTGTTCAACATATACTTTTTCTTTTATAAAACCGTTTAGAAACGCACTCTTGACATCCATTTGATATAATTTAAAATTATGATGACAAGCAAACGATAGAAGAATTCTGATTGCTTCTAGTCTAGCTACAGGTGCAAAAGTTTCTTCATAATCGATACCCTCTTCTTGATTATATCCTTGAGCTACTAACCGTGCTTTGTTCCGAGTTATGTTTCCTTGTTCATCAACTTTGTTTTTGTAAACCCATTTAGTTCCGATAACTGATTGATCGGATGGCCTTGGAACAAGTTCCCATACATCATTGTGTTCGAACTGATTAAGTTCTTCTTGCATAGCAATGATCCAATATTCATCGGTAGCAGCTTCTTTAGGATTCTTAGGTTCGATGTTTGAAATGAATGCAACATGTCCCATTTGGTTAAGTTGACTTCTAGTTCTAATTTGAGATGAAACTTCTCCAATTATATTTTGAACCGGATGATCTCTCAATATTCTTAGAGGAGATCTTATTCTAGTTGGAGAAACTATCTCAGGAGGTTGAGGAATATCATTGATAATTTCGGAGTCTGAATCCTCATTTGTGACAACAGTGTCATTTATATTGATATTTTCGTCATCATCAATTTTTATATTAGGAAACTGATAGTATTCATCGAAGGATATATGAAGTGATTCTTCAATAATTTTGGTTCTTTTATTGAATATACGATAAGCTTTACTATGATCTGAATAACCAACAAAGATTCCTTCGTCAGCTTTTGAATCAAATTTACCAAGATGATCTTTCGTGTTTAAAATAAAACATTTCGAACCAAAAACTTTGAAGTATGAAATATTTGGCTTTCTTTCATTAAATAATTCATATGGTGTATTTTTAGTTAGAGGTCGAATGGAAACTCGATTCAAAACATAACATGCAGTTGCTATAGCTTCTGCCCAAAAATGCTTTGGTAACATGCTTCCATTTAATAATGTTCTTGCACATTCTTGTAACGTTCGATTTTTCCGTTCTACAACCCCGTTTTGTTGTGGAGTTCTAGGAAAGGAAAAATTGTGTGATATACCTTTCTTTGCACAAAAATGTTCAAATTCATTATTTTCGAACTCTCCGCCATGATCACTTCTTATATTTTTTACTTTAAGTCCCTTCGATTTTTGAATACGTTTGACGAAAGATTTGAATTTTTCAAAAGTGTCACTTTTATTTTTAAGAAATATAGTCCAAGTATATCGAGAATAATCGTCAACGATTACAAATACATACCGACTATGATTTATGGATTGTATTTGAGTAGGTCCAAATAAATCCAAATGTACTAGTTCAAGTGGTTGTAATGTCGAGATTACTTTCTTAGATTTAAATGATGACTTGGTTAGTTTTCCAATTTGACATGCGTCACAAAGATTGTCAACTTTGAAACTCAGTTTTGGTAAACCTTTGACTAGATCATTTTTAGCTAGCTTGTCAATAGTTTTAAAGTTTGTATGACAGAAACGTTTGTGCCATATCCATGGATCATTTTCATTAGCAATAAGGCACATATTTGAATTTTGATTAAAATTCATATTTAAAATATATATATTTCTGTCTCTATAGCCTTCAAAAACTAAATTTTTATCTTGGTCGAGTATGTTACATTTGTCATTTGAAAAGGAAATCGTAAACCCTTTGTCACATAACTGACTAATGCTTAGTAAGTTATGTTTTATATTTTTAACTAGCATGATATTAGTAATAAGAGGTAAATTAGAAGTACCGTAATTGCTCACATCGCCTTTGCCGATGATGAAGCCTTTTGAATTGTCTCCAAAAGTGACTGAGCCTCCATCAAAGTATGTAATATTTGTTAATATGCTCTTGTCTCCAGTCATATGCTTCGAGCAACCACTGTCCAGAATCCATTTTCCTCTTTTCTTAAGTGGGACCTGCAAACATAATATTAAGTCCATGGTACCCACTTTTTATAGGGTCCTAAGAGTTAGGTCTTAGGAATCCAAACCCATATGGGTCCGATATCCCCTTTATATAAATAATTTGGATTATGATGCACAGTACTCAAAAAATTTTGAATGTACTTGTTCCTAATCAAACTATTATTTGTTTTAGGAACCCATACTTTTATAAATTTAACATCCTTCTTTTGAGGTTTCACAATCGTTTTGTTTTGGAATATAATAGACTAAGATTTTTCTTAGCTTCAGTTTCTTGCACTACCTTATTTTTCCTTTTTCTTTTACCAAGATGTTTCTTGATAACTTGTTTCTTATATCCCAATCCTTGTTTATTAGTAACTGATTGTGAATTCTCAATAATTTTAGTCAAATTTTCTCGACCTTTGTTAAAGTTAGAAACATTTTTAGAGATGTTATCTAACTTTGTTTGTAAACTAGCTTTTTCAAGGTCTAGAATCTTGACTTTTGCTTTAAGCTCATGATTTTCAGCAATGAGAATATCATTTTTCTCTTTTTGAACTTCAATTTCTTGAGTTAAAAGAGATAACTGAGAATTAGAATTAGAAGATAATTCTTGTTCCTTTTCTAGTTCCTCTTCTAATATTTTCTTCTCATCTTTTAACATATCTCGTTCTAGTTCTGCTCTATTCAACATTGCTTTGACTTCTTTTAATTCATGTTTTGTATCTTTAAATTTAAACATTAATTTATCATAAATATCAAGCATATCCTCAAAAGTAGGAATTTGTACCTCATCCTCTGTTGCCATAAAACATACATTTGCTTGTTCAGTGTCTGATTCACTTTCGCTGTCAGATGAAGATGAGTCTGAATCATCCCATGTTACTGAGAATGCTCTTTTCTTCGATTTGTCTTTCTTGAATTTTTCGAATTTCTTCTTTTTCTCTGGACAATCTTTATGCATATGTCCCTTTTTGTGACAGTTGAAGCATTCCAAAGTTGAAGAAGATGGTTTGTTTGATCCAAACTTCTTTTTGTCGTATCGACTAGCCTTTCTTTGTTTCAAAAACTTCTTAAAACCTTTTGCAATAAGTGCTAAGTCTTCATCTTCAGAGTCTGAAATGTCTTCATCTTTTTCGGCATGAAAAGCGACATTTTTCTTTTCTTCTTTTTGTTCTCTTCTAGCCTGTAAATTTGCTTCATAGGACATTAGATTTCCTATCAACTCATCTGGCTTCATGGTAGAAAGATCATTAGCTTCTTCTATAGCTAATACTTTTCCTTCCCATTCATTAGTCAGTGAGTGTAGGATTGTTGAAACTACATCAAAGTCAGAATATTTTTGTCCTAACCCAATAAGAGCATGATGAATAGTTTGAAACCTTGAATACATCTCATTGATTGTTTCATTTGGATTCATTTTGAAATTTTGGAATTGACTTTTCAACAAAGCTATTTTTGCTTGTTTAACCTTGTTAATACCTTCATGAGTTGTTTTTAGCGTTTGCCAAATTTGATAAGCAGTGGTACAGATACTAACACGGTTATACTCATTTTGGTCTAATGCACAAAACAACATATTTAATGCTTTTGCATTTACTGCTGCTGCTGTTTTCTCAGCAGGAGTCCATTCTGCATACTCAGTAGTTGGATTAACTATTTCTTTCTGAGTAGCATTCCAAGCATCATAACTTGTTGATTGCATATAGAAAGCCATACGTGTTGCCCAATAACTATAGTTTAGGCCATTAAAGAAAGGAGGTCTTTGTGTAGATTGACCTTCAGTGTAAGTGTTAGTGCTAGTGCTTGCGTTATTTGCCATATTACTAGAATATATCAAATAACTGTGTTACGGTTATATGATGACCGTGCTCTGATACCAATTGAAAGGGTCGGGTGTGCACGACTTATGCAGGATCTATAATATGGCTATGCGGAAAGTATGTGATATACTAACTTGTATATTTTCAATAGTTATGCAGGTAAATATTTAATGTAAAAAGATCTCACAGAAGCAATATCACAGATAAGCAAGTATAGCAAATGCAGTAAATAGGAAAAATCACACCAGGGATTTTTATACTGGTTCGGAGCACCGTCCTACGTCCAGTCCCAGACTTCTATCTGGATTTTCACTAAACAACAACCTCACTTCACCCGGAGGAAACAGGTTTACAATACCCGAGCAGCCGAACGGGATTTCACGCCTCTAACAACACGAGGACTTCAACACTTGCCTCTTATAACACGAGGACTTCAACTCTTGCCTCTTATAACACGAGGACTTCAACACTTGCCTCTTATAACACGAGGACTTTAACACTTGCCTCTTACAACACCGAGGACTTCAACAATAATAAGATTTTGACTTTGAATGTGTTCTTCCTTCAACACTGATTTGTCAACAATTGAGTACACCCTTCCTATAATCTTATCCTCAAATGTAATTTGATGTTTAGTAAGATTAGGAAGTAAAATATCGAGTTGAATCACAAGTGTATGAAATATGCTTGGTGATTCAAACGATTATTGAATGCTTTTGAGTGCTTTTTGAGTGAAAAGAATAATGCAAGATAGATCAGAAAATAGAGAGTAAATTCGGTGTTTTGAATGATTGCAAATTTATGTATTTATAAAGATCGAGTAGTTGCAATTATTGGTGAAGAGTTGCCATCAAAAGAAGTGATTATTCATGAAGAAAAAATGGATGCAACTCTTGAAGAAAGAAGATGACTTTTCAATATAACGGTCAAAATTCAAAAACCTGTTGACCTATAGAATTTTATAGGTCGACATGTTTTTAGCCGTTGGAATTCAAAAACCTGTTGACCTATAAAATTTTGTAGGTCGACCTATTTTTGACCGTTACAATTTAAAAACCTGTTGACCTATAAAAAATTGTAGGTCGACATGTTTTTGGCCATATGCATAAAAAAATGCTTTTATAAGAAATATTTTAAAGCAATTAGAAGTATGATCATTTGAGGATAGATTTTAACATTTTTTACTCTAAATAATCAACTTCCAACCTATGAAGTCATCTTGTCTTCTTTTTGTCGATGTAGAAGCTTCTTCTTGTCATAAATCAAAACAACCTTTGAAGCTTTGACTCAACAAGCACGACCTATCATTCGCAGGTGGATGGTTCATTGGCAACGTGGATTGGTATTTTCGAGAAAAGTTCTGCTGCGTGGAATACTTTATGGTAAGTAAACGAGATCCAGGATTCACTAGTGAATTTTGGAGAGCTTGCATGAAACCATGAGGTCATAGTTATGTTTAAGCCAAGAATGTTAGAAGAGTAAGTGAAAAAGGAAGACGAGAGACGACAATGAAATGGGTTCCAACTCATATTTGGAAATAAGAATTAAGAAGCTAAGAAATCATGAGGTAAAAGACGGTCAAAGCACAATGGAGTTAAGCTCAAGGAAACGTGACTTAGAAGACTGAAGGCTAGATACGCGCATCATATCTCTTTTTAAGAGCATATCCTTGATCCTTGTTTTCCTGTGGAACTTACTCGTATGTTATCTTTTTACGTATATCCTCTCGGTCCCATTCTCGGTCCTATTTCTGTCGGGAGGTATGATTTATTTGCTAGTAATACAGGTCAGGGTTTGAAGGGGTTCGTTAGGTTGACTAAACCTTTTGGGCTTTTATGGAATATGGGTTGGGTTAGGAAGGGATTTCTTGTAATCCAAAAAGGAGTATATCTTGCTTATCTTCCCGATCTCTTTGTAGCATATCTTTGCTATCCATGTTTATCTAGTTTATCGTGTTAATCTTGTCATGAGAACCTTAGGTAGAAACCCTTTGGATGAAACATGTGTTTGAAACATGTTATGCTTGATGTTTGCAAGTGGTTGCAAGTGTTTGCAAGTGGTTACTCGTGGATGCATTATACACGTTAGGCACTAGATCGGCTCACACACTCCTCATATTGCATATGCATGAGTGTTTATGCTTGTTCATGGATGAAAATTTTTGTGTTATCACATGGATGTTGCATATGGATGTATGTTATGTGCACACATATAGATGTTATACATTATGTTAGGAATTGCATACATATGGATTCATTTCACTAACATAATTTGCATTGATGATATTTGCATTAGATAAGTACATATACACACACCTTTGCATATGTTCATACAACATTTAGAATCTTGTAAGGACAATGATTGCTCGTGGATGATGTTTTGAGTAGATGGATGTTGGATGGTAGGATACGTTCTTCCTAACTTGAAGATTTCGGGGACGAAATCCTTTGAGGAGGGGAGAATGTAACAACCCGTATTTTCAATAACCTGTTATAACATAAATCGAGGCAGAATTTAATTTATAAATCTGAATCAAGGGAAACGGGCTATGCCATTGCGTTCATCTCGGAAAAATACGCGAAATAGAGTCCGAGTTTTCGAAAATCGGAGTCCGTATGACCCGATTAAGGCCCAACGAAGTTTTCAGAAAATTTCAAAGTAAAAACAGATTTCAAATTCAAGTTTGAATTTGGAAATTTGGGCCAGTTTGGGCCAGGCGGGAAAATTCCCGCCAGAGCACCCAAGTCGACAGCCCTGTCGACTTGGGAGTCGACTTGGTTGGACCCAAGTCGACAGCCCTGTCGACTTGGTCCAGCCGGGCAGTTTTGCCTGGTGCACCATTTTGGGTTTGTGTTGAGTTTGGGGGCCAGATTCGGTTTTAAGGGCTGAGATTGGAACTAGGGTTTAATCCTAAGGTTGAAACTAGTCCTAATCTCTACAAATAAGACCCTAACCTAACCCTAAATCATCATTATTCATCCTAGTAACTAAACTATGGCAAAATCAATCCTCTCATGGCCTCCACTCTCTTCATAAAATTCCTAAATAAATTTCTATGAAATTTTCCATGCATACAAGTGTTTTCAAGCTTGTATGAGCATCATTAGCTTGCATTCAAGTCAAGTTTCTATATTTGCATCATAAAGCAAGGGTTTTGATCATTTTGGCTTAAGGGTTTTTCTATTGAAGCTTGCATTTTGGGTTTAATTGGTTGCATAAGGGCTTTATCATATTTTTGTGTCTTCATAAGCATTGTAAGCCCTATTCTACTTTCATACTTAAACTCTAAAGTTAAATGTATGATATGCAAGTTTGCCATGATATGCAAGTTTACTATGATGTGTTATGCAAGTTTACTATGATGTGTTATGCAAGTTCATCAAGTTATGTTATGCAAGTTTGATATGCAAGTTTGTCATATGATATGCAAGTTATGTTATGCAAGTTTGATATGCAAGTTTGTCATATGATATGCAAGTTATGTTATGCAAGTTTGATATGCAAGTTTGTCATATGATATGCAAGTTATGTTATGCAAGTTTGGGTTGATCCTTTTGTGCATGTTATCATGTTATGCAAGCTTATCTTGGGTTTATGAGCTTAAAGCTCCAAGCTTTATGCTAAAGGTTGCATTTTGGCAACATGTAAGTTATCATATCTCTTATGATAACTTGCATGTGAGGCTAAATGCGAACTTATGGCCAACTCTACATGCCATTCATCACCATGTATCACCAATATGCTAAGTTTGGTTTTATGCATGCTTTTGAGGCCTAAAAAATGTAATATGCAAGTATATGAACACATGTACATTTCATATGCCACCATGTTGAACTTGTGGCTTCAACACCTTTATGTCATGATTATGCCAAGTTCCCTCTTTCTATCCTTTATGCGCTATTGCGATATGTAAGCGATGGGATTGCGTTTGGGGTTGGGTAAACTTAAAAGACATAAAAACATAAGCATGGGAATTTACCTATTAAGTTAGGTCTACCCTTTGGGAATTTACCTATTAAGTTAGGTCTACCCAAATGCTTGAAAACTTGTAACATGTTTTGGAAACATGATGGACATGACACTTAGAAAAGATAAGTGTGACCAACTCGAGGTTGGGTTGAGTTTGTAGCGTAAACCTACCCGGAACCGACCGGCTTAACTAGTTGCTACAAACAATAGGGCCCAATGTGAGAAGTTGGTCATGTTGTACCTTGAACTCGAGGTTAGACCAAGTTGTGGTGTAAAGCTACCCGGACCCGCCCGGCTTAACTAGTAACCGCAACAAAGTCTAATGTGAGAGGTTAAGGCGCATTAAATTAATTAATGCCTCGTGATTAGGGTTAAGTCATGGTCCACTTAATACTTAACCAATTTGGGCTTGGTAGATTAATCGGGGTTAAGTCGTGAACTCATCGTTACACTTAACCAAGTTAATCCATGATTAGCAAGAGGGTTAAACCGTACTTAACCCACTAGAAAAATCCTAGCAATAGGGGTCCACTCCAGCAGTAATCCCACGTTTGTATCATCATGACCCTAGGGACTAGGCTAGGGTGGGGGCACGATTACTGGACTTGAGGTAAGTGACCAAAAGCGACGGCAGAGTGGTACGCCGGTGTAGTTCCGGGCGGACTTTTGGTCGTGCACATAGTCCGAAGCCGGGGAAAGCATGCACGGGTACCAGTAGATCGAGACTGTGCACTCATGTTTATGGTGTCCAGGGGTTGCCACCCTAGGGCTTGATACACCCGACGGGAGACCCTGCACAGTCTGACTACAATTATGTTTGGGTCGCATTGACACCAACACGTGACGAGTTAGGCTTATAGGGAGCCGATCGACTAGACCGTTGGGTTGGACCGCATATTAGGGTCACTTCATGTTATTGGGCCAAAGCTTGGGCCAAGAGATCAATACTTGTTTATTCAAGTCATGTTAGTTTGCTAGTACACCTGTGGTGCAAAAACCTTAATCCTGATTATGCGATGACACATTTATCTACCTTGTTAGTTAATCATCATGCTAGTATGTTGTTATCCTTATGATCATCCCTGCTTCTCATGTCAGTTAACTTTATCAGTTTACATTGATTGTAGTAGGGCTTACTCAGTCTTTTTGACTGACCTGTTTTCTTTCGCCTCTTTTCTTCCGTTTCCCCCCCCCCCCCCCCCAGGTTCTCAGGGTGGGAATGTTGGAGTTTAGCTTGGATTTCGGATTGCTTGCTTGTGGGATTTCAGCTCATGTACGGTTTCGACATGAAGCTAGCTATGGTTATTACTTATTTGGGGATAGTACTTATGTATTTCAGTTTTTCAGCAATGTTGTTTTTATCTAGACTTGTGTATTTGGAAAGTTGACATTATGTTGTACCAGACTTGTTTTGAAATGGTTTGAAATCTTCCGCTGTTTTATCTATGTTATTTACTCTGTTTACATATATACATACGTTCTTGTTCTGCCTTGATATATCATTATGCATGTTTACCTGATTCAAACGCCCCTCCAAAGTCAGAGTGCTTGCAAGAGACACCCTGGCGGAGGTGGGGTGTTACAATTTATTTTTAAAAAGATAATTGGACCCCCCCTTAACAATATTTGGAGTGTCAATAACAATGCCCTTCTAGTAGGTAAGCCAGATGGTTTTCCTGGCCTTCTATTATTACCAGATGGATTTTGCAGCCTTCAGTTCTGATTCCTAGATATATTTTTTGTCCTTTGCTATAGCTGGCCAATGCATTTTTATGTCTTATATTACTACCAAATGGTTTCTATAATCTCCAATGATTTTTGGTTCTCAATCATTACCAAATTAGATTTTTGCTCTCCTAACAATATAATATATTTTTTCCATTTTTATTAGTTACCAATATTTTTTTTGGTTTTCTATTATTGTCCGATGGTTGTTTGGTCTTCTATTATTGTCAAAAAGTTCTCTAATTTTATTATTATTTCCAAAAAGCATTCTAATCTTTTATGGTTAGATAGGTTTCCAACCTTATATTCAAAATATTCTTTCCATTACCAAATGAATTTTTTGTCCTCCCTTCTATTTGTATTGACAGATAATCTATCTAAAGAGTCACAAATACTGCACAGGCTTTTGGATTTCCATTTATGGATTCTTCGTTACTGGACAACTTTCTTGTATTTTTATTAGAAGAAGTACATTACTAGAAGATTTCCTAGGGTTTAATATAGGAAATTATTATTACTTGATAATAATTTGAAAACAGTTTTAACTTATATAAAATATTAGGGATTCTTGTACCACTCCTGAATGCACAAACATAATACTTACAAATTCAAGCTTATCCATGCATTACTATATCTCATTCATAAATAACACAACTCATTTAATCTTAACATCCAACCATACCCCATTATATTAATGTAGTCATCCAACATAACAAAATGATTATCCTTATGTAGTCTTATGTCAAATTTAATTTTAAATATCCTTTTAAAATGGGGAATCTACATTTGGTACCTTCTATAGCTAATCCATGGTGTCTTTACTCATACATACTTTCACCCACATGGTACATTTCCATATAGAAGAGACAATTCAATAATGATAGTGCATTTCCATATAAACCAAATCAACACTATACTAATTAATTAAAGAGGACACATCTTGGAGAATAAAAAGGATGATATCTTAGACTAGCGAATAAGTCATTAATCTCATTATACATCCAAACTAAATTATATACCAGCAGTTTGAGCCATCACTCAAATATTGGCAATCTATAAGTACCAACTCTAAAAATAAATACAGTAAGACCAGTGGCGTAGCCAGAAAATATGTATTTAGGGGGTTCGGGGGCCATGCTGACTATTTGGTTGTGTACAAACATCATTCAAGCCCATCAAATAAGCACAACTAATTAAAATTACATTCGATTACAAAAACAATCAACTACTTTTGTGGCAAATTACTTTTGAATCAATTAGTCACTTTTGCAGCAAATTACCTAATTGAATTAAATAAATATTGTTGCTGCAAATTACCAAATTGTGAATGCCCAATAATCAAACAATTACTTTTGAATCAAATAGCTCATTACCCATTTTCTTTTTAGATTTTACAGCTTTTGCAAAAATGAACAAATCAATTCATTAAATCGAACTCACCACCAATTTATGTAATCGAGCCTCGCAGGAGAAAGAGAGTTATGAAGGAGAAGACAACGAAACTGCGGAGATCCGGAGAAGGAGAAGACCTGCGGGTTGCATAAGAGTTGAAAAGCGGTTGCTGAGGAATCTACATCGACGAGATGGGGAGGAGGGTTAGCCAATTCGTGTCAGTAGGAGGCTAGAGGCACTGTTTTTCTTCCCTGAACGAGTGTTGTATTTTTTCCCTTTGCGTTGAAATACTGGGAAGGGCAAGTGCCCAGCTCAGAAATGATGTGGCACCGCCCCTGAGGAAGACAACAATCATTTCTTAAGGAACAATATCCATCTAAGAAATATTTTACGAATCACTTTCTTTAGAGAAAACATCTATTCAAGGCATATAATAAAAAAATTGCATGAAGAACAACATCCACACAATCTATGTAACATAAATGGTACGTTACCGTCAACATCAGGTCAATGACCTACACCATATATGAACTAAAACGGTATACTTCTACAACAATATCAAACAATAAGCATTCTGAATAATAATTTTTTCCACCTTCGGTCATTATCATAATTACGTGATAAATGAATGGAAGTGTCAATGTTTTAACTTTTGTAGTATAAACTGATAACCAAGCTAGACCATATAGTAGTTAGAATCATTGGGCGATTAATAACTTGTTTAATGATATACTTTATGCAATTTAAACAAAGTTCTTCATCCATATCTAAAAATATATTCAGTTGATTATTATTGAGAAATAATCCCATCGAAATGAGTGAGAGGTAGCGACTAAAGTTTTCAATTGAACGGCAGACCTGGCGCTCTTTTGCCAACAAATTTTCCGAGTCAACTCGATACGGTGCAATACACTTCTCCTTCAGTCATGCATAAGAGGCTTAAATAAAGCATCAACGTATAATTTTATGAAATCATCAGAACGGTCCAAAAGGTTGGGGATGTGATAAATAATATAGCACTAAAGTCAAAGAAGTTTGTTAGCATAGCAGGACCCTAAAGACTATGTTTTGGGCAGCTGGCCTATGAGAAAACTGTTGCTATAAATGTAGTGCAAATGAATGAAAACGCAGGCTTGATGAAATTTGTTACTTTTTATTTGTTAATCTTTTCTTCTTCCTTTTTTTTTCTACCCTTTCTTTCTTCTTCAAAACGTGTGTTGTATCAACGTGGAGACCAAATCCTCCGTCCCTAAATTTCTCTATCCCTGTTCCCATCCAATCAAAACCTCTGATTTTCACAATTTTACAACTAAGTCGGATATAAAAAAAGGACTTAACTGCAAAAGGTGGAAATCACGGGGTGTTTATTGGTTGGATAAGAGGGACGGGGTTTGGAGACGGGATTATTTTCGATAAGTATGTAATGGGTACAGCAAGGAATGAATAGGAAAATTATTGCTGAAACTTGTTAACGTTTCTTCCCTCTCCAATTATCTCCAATGTCTTCTTTTTCCAACCAATCCTGGATTTTCTTCCTCTGCCCAAGTTCTGCAGTATCAATTGGTGCTTTTATTCTTTCAACTCCATGGCCTTCCAACAACCATAAAGATGAGAAAAACTCCACTGCATTCTCTTCATTCTCATGTTCTTACACCCAACACACTCTTCAATGAAACCAATCTCACAACAACCTCAAAAATCAAAAGATCCATGGAGTCATCCCTCTCCGTCTTCACACTCATAATTCTCTCTCTCCTCATCCACTTTCCCACCTTGTTCCATGTTGCTCCGAGCATCCCTACGACCTCTGCATTAGCTCTGATGCTATCCAGTTCCGGTTTTCAAGAGCTGATCATGGCATCCCCTTTCCTGTCCCTTACTTGCACCCAGCTTTCTCAACTCGAGCTCAACCCTTCTATCCTCGTCGTCTTTCCCGACAGCCACTTTGAGCTCCACACCACCCATTCCCCTCAGTTCCTCGGTCTCAATAACCAGCAAGGCCTCTAGTCAGACTCCAACTATGGCTCCGACGTGGTAATCGCCATCCTCGACACCATATTCTGGTCTGCATGCCACAACTTCTCTGATCTGAAACTCAACATCGTTCCCTCCCGTTGGAAAGGCATTTGCGAAACTGGACCTGGATTTCCCGCCTCCTCCTGCAACAAAAAGATAGTCGGAGCTAGGTTTTTCTCCAAATGTCATGATGCAGCTGCTGCTTTTGGTGGTGCTGTCATCAACAAAATGGTCGAGTTTAGATCTCCACGAGACGCTGACCGGAACAGTAGCATAACCACATCCACCGCAGAAGGCATGCACGTTTTCCGAGCAAGCATGGAGGGCTACGCAACTGGAGTCGCCAAAGGCATTGCACCAAAAGCCAGAGTTGCTGCTTACAAAGTATATTGGAAGGAGCTGGATGCCTCGATTCAGATATATTAGCTGGATTCGACGAAGCAGTATCAAACGGTGCTGATTCCATTTCAGTTGGCCGTGGTGATGGATTTTCTTCCCCTTGCTACTTGTATCCGATTGTAGTAGGTTCTTGTGGGGCAGGAACGATAGATCAGAGTTTCCCTGCTGAAATCGTGCTAGGTAAGAAACTGGAAGGAGTTTCACTATACGTAGGTGAACCAATTACTTCTCCATCTATTTCATTCCTCACCTTCTTAAAGAATACATGGTCTCCATCTTCTTCTCCCACCTCTACGTATCCAGACTAAGCTTCGGCATCAAACTGGAAACCGTTTCTCCCAATCACTGCCAAAATGTCACATCCATCACCGGATCTGACAGTAGATCCGACTCTCCAGTCAAAATCTTCAACGACAACATCCATGTCATGCATAAAAATCTTTTTAACAGAAAAGTCATTGTCCACGACATTCTAGGGTTCGTTGCTCCTCTATCCCCCTTCTTCTCCATCACTGGCAAATATCACTTAGCATGCACTGTTATACTTTGTGATGTCATTAACTTGAGCATCTTGGCACTAGATGATGCATTCATTTTCCATCGAGGTGATCAAATGTATATCCATGAAGCCAGATTTTACATGGTGCTGCAGGTATACAATAATTATTATACAGTAAAGGTGGAGCAAGTTAGTAGCGTGGTGAATGGAAGCAGGATGATTTATTTTTCAAGGACAATAACAACTTCTAGCATAGTGCCATTTTGTGCGGAAGGTGGTGGTATTGAGACAAAAATACTATTTAATTGCTGGGATGAATCCTTTAAAAAGGAACCTGAAGAATTCCACACACGGTCAAAACCAATGCAAAATACAATTACATGTTCACACAACTCCTTCAGTGACCCACTATCATCTAACATCTACTATGGTCATGGCATTCACTTACCTGCCTCCTTCATCATGTTGTTTTATCTCACTTCATCTCTACTTCATTCAACAATGACATTATCAACACCTTTTGTGCCAAGACCTGCCAGCCCAATCGCCAAATGCTTAAACCCCTTTTCAATCCCTATATTCTAACCCCGATCAGCAATGCGATCTTATTCCACAACATCGACACTTTCATCTTTGTCATCCCAACCTTTGGCATCGTTGCCAATCTCAGATCCTCCCTTCATTCCTCTCCCTTCACCATAGATTTTATTTTTGTTTCCTTCCTATTTGAAAAACTTGATTTCACCTCAAACGAATTAATATCAATCTCCTTCTGCGTTGTCACTTTCTCCTCGCCAATGGCTCAACCCAATGACAAGCTGCTCCTTCCCATTTGTCACCATCCTCAAAACCTGTAACAATCTACGTCCGTTAGTGTCACTCTTTATCAAAATGCATTAAGTTTCGTGAAGCGCTATAGGTAAACAGAAATAGAATCATTGCAAGATAGATATAAAATAACAGCGGAATTAAAACTTTATTCAATAGAAAAGCTTCGTGGTTCAAACCCAATTACATAATAAGTCTGAAATACTAAAAACATAAAAATTCTGCCTTGTACAAAAATCATCATCAGAGTACAATAATACATAGAAAGAGCATAATCCCCAAAAATGTAGCTATAGTAGAGAATATACGAAATCGAGCAGTACATCTATGCGGCTCCAAGAAGAATGAAAGCAGAATCCTGATCAAGCTTGAGTATTCCCACCCTGAGAACCTAGAGGGGAAACGGAAGAGAAAGTAGAGGAAACAAAATGGGTCAGACATAAAGTCTGGTGAGTCCAGTTACTTTTAGCATATAAATAAGTAAAAGCATTATGACAGACATATGGGTTAGAGAGAGATAACATTGTCCTGTAGCAGGTATAACAAGGTAAATAGGGTAAACTAAATTGAACATGCATTGCGCTTCTCTAATACTTTTCCCTGCACCAATACTAGTATAACAAGATTAAGATGATCCCAACAAGTACAAGATGGTAAACGTAGGTGTACTTCTAGTGAGATGTATTACCCCATACAATAATAGGCATCCCAATAAAACTGACAGGTGTAAACCCCCAAAGACAAGAACGGTCTCCTAAACAAGAAAGACTAGACGTACCCTAATTACTACCCCCAATCGATCAGCTCCCTAATTCGTAGATACCTTGTGTTGGCCCCACAGTAGGTTGTATCACCTCCTAAAGTGGCAACCCTTAGTTTACAAGATGTACACAACCATATCTACAGATGTCACATCGTCTTATCTTCCCTAGCAAGCGGACCCATGCATGCACATGACTCCGTTGGAACGCGCCGTCAATACCCTCACTCAAATGACCTATTATAATCAGCTCGGTAAGCGTGCCCCGACCCTGACCTAGTTCGGTGTTCCCCGTTTGATACCAAGATGGGCTACTGACTGAACGGGTCCACACAATAGATGATACAAGCTTCCCTCCTAGGCTTGCATCCCCACCACTAGGATTTCAACAGGTTATGCCTACTAGTTTAGCAAGGTTGCATAACCCAACAGGTTAAGTTTGCGGGCCTATATATGTACAAATATTACCCACCACCCCAAGATTTACTTAACCCACCCACTGTTTCAAGTAAGTTTACTTAACCCCTACTCAAGTTAACAGGTTCATGTAATCCTTATGGATTCAAACATGTTAAGTATTACTAGTTCATCACTATTCATTCATTTATGGTTACAATTCGCTAGACTTCCTACATTAAGCCTACAATTAGTGGATGTTGGATATGCCGGTTGTGTCCTGGCAGACTTCTTCCATAAGTCGGACTTAACCTCGTGTCTTAGCACGCTACGTGTTTATGCACTTAGACCCCTCACATTAGATTCACCACTTGTGGACGCTGGATATGCCGGTCAGTTCTGGGCAGGCTTCTTCCACAAGTGCAATCTAACCTCGTGTCTAAGCGCGATTACATTTCTGATTACTGTAAATCTAAGCATTTTCCTTACTATCCAATTTTCATGAATATTATGCTCCAAATCCCCGTCTAATTCACGATACAAGTTATGCCCCAGATTTAGATCAAGATACAGATTATGCCCTAAATCCTAAGTTTTGGCTCAAGGTACAAATTATGCCCAAAATTCCCAATCATGTTTTACAATAAGAATTATGCTCTAATTTATCATCCCCAAACGTTTCCAATTTCGTGTGTTCGCGTATTTCAGCGATATGCCCAGACTCGAAGGTAGCCTGGCTATAAAAACCAAAAAGGGAAAAAGAGGAAAGAAGAGAACAAGAATAGGCATAACAAATAGAAACTGGCATATGATGATAGAACTGGTCATACTAACAGAATAGGCATAGTGACATGATTAGGCAAACCAACATAATAGGCATACAGTGACATAATTAGGCAAACTAACAAAATAAGGATATCAGGAATAGGCATATGAGATCTAAACAGTGAATTAGATATACAAGTAATGACAGATCTGGTGTGATTTCAGATTACTAATAGGTATAGGCTTAGATCCAAACTTCTAGGCATGTCAAGATTACATATTAAGCATTTACATCTAAAAATAATGTAGACTCACCGTGATTGGATGTAATAACCCGATTTTCCCCGTCAAAATTATACTAATATTTAATTAAAGTAAGAGTGTTAAATTTGAATTTTGGCGATTTTTTAATTGAATAAATGGAATAAACCGGATAATTTTTTTTTGATATTAAATAATTTTAGTTACATATATAATTGATGTAGATGAAAATATAATTATTTATAATGAACATTGAATTATTAAGTAAATCACCAAGCGTTGCATTAAATAGAGTTATTTGTGATCAATAAACAAATTATTGAACGAAACATGAATCAAATTGGAATAGGACGGAATTATTTAATGGATATCAATTTTTGATTGAAAGTGTTAGATAATTTTATACAATTAAAATAGTCAAGCTATAGACATTTTATTGTATTGAACACTAAATTAACAGATGAATTTGTCGAGACTCAAATTTAATAAAATTGTCAACTAACAGAAATGTAATATGTAAAATGAGTTTTGAAATAAATTGTAGACTATTAGAATCAGATCGGGATAAATTTATAAGTAAGCGAATGAATTAATATATTTAGAAGGAGAAGAGGAGCTAAATCAATTTAAATTAAAGATTAAAATTGTAGAGCCCAAAACACCGAAGCCTAAGCCCATCACTGATGCAACATTATCCTCTACCATATTATTATTACCTCCCTTTCTCAGCAAAAACCGAGACCCAACTTCCATCTTCTAGAAACCACACCCGCCGTTCCAAACCCGAAATCATAATTCGAGAAAACAAAACGAACGGACCTCCTCAATTCATAAAATGGAAGAACCCTAGGTCCTTTTTCTTCAACGGAAAAATTAATCAAATCGTTCGAATGGAAAAAAAGAGACTTCGATCGTATATCCGAGGCAAATGAGGCAGTGGCGAACGGAGGGGGGAAACATCGCTTGAGGTGCATGCGAGGTGGCGTTCGACCTGTGGTTCGATCCCAATTTAGGCGATTATGAAAAAACGAATGAAACCTGTTCAACATGCTGACGTGCGACATAAGGATTTCACGATGGAGGGTCAACTTCTGATTGAGGTGACATAAGTGGAGGCAGAGCAAAATAGCATGGTCGATCTTGTCTAGGGCGGCAAAAGAGGTTGTTCATGGCAGCTTGGAATTACTGAAAACTTAAAGGGAGTTGTCCAGAAAAGAAGGCTAAACTTAGAATTCAACCATCTTTTAGGTTATTGATGCATATGAAGACGATGGTGATGAAGAGCGGCGATAATAGCAAGAGCCACTGATTTTGGTTTTCAATGCGTTGATCAGAGAGTAACCCTCACTCACATCTATGTTTATATCTAGCATAATTATATATCTTTATGCATATCATTATTTATTTGAAATTTAGTTGCTTTGTGTGGTAACGTGGTTGATAATTTGAGTGCTATGCAATTTTGTATGAATTAGGTTGATTGAGAAATTTTGTGTTTGTTGGATGTATTAAGACACAAAGGAGATGCTGTCTGTTTTATTTTTAGAATCTAGTTAATACATAAGTAAACATAGATATTCTAATCTATAATTACACCAAGATACTGGTAAGATAAATTAAGTTGTTTGTGCGAATTTTTATTACGTAGGTTCATTATGTTAGAAATCAACTTTTTGAATAATTTTAGTTGTTTTGGCTAAAAAAATAGTATATAGATGAACTACGCTTAGTTTTGGTCTAATTATTTGATAAGTTCGTATTATGTTAGATATGAAGTGATCCATATGAAAAAAAATCATCTTCGGTTTTAACAAGAGATTTTATAATAAAATGAATTAGTTGTATTTTTATATATACAAATATTTATGGTATAAATGATTAAATATCCTTTTGAAAGTTTCATGAATATTATTGTTATAATTTTTGAATTGTTTTACTTTTAAGATTGTTTGGGAATTTGAATATGTTTTCCATTGTATAATTTCTTTTATTTTTATACTACTTTATTTATCTTCATATTCTTTTATATGAATTTTGAGGCTATGAATGATTCATTGTTGATATTGGTTTGGTTTATAATTTAAAATGATACAGTGATGACATTATTCATGTGGTTTTGTAATATTTATATTTTATGTAACGAGAAGTTTGAATGAATGGTTTGGTGAAACCGTTTGGTACGAGACTTTCGGTATCGCCTTTCTGGTTATTTACTAGACTTGTTATATAGAGTATTGAAGGATAAGTGTATTATACGAGCTCGATTAATTTCCTATTTCGTGAGATTTTGTGATTTGAGATCTTTGAGTTTTCCAGTGTGGAGCTGACTAGCGGGTAGTAAACTGGTGGTGGAAATGTGTGGTATGGGACACACAGTTACCGCCACTTGGGTTATTGACTGTGAGTCTGTAACACATATTGTTGTTGTTGAGTTAGTACTCGCTTAGAGGGGAAGCTAGACTCGGGGGGAGTCTCATATACGTATTCACTTGGCTGGAGGGAGGGGGGCTAAATTATACACGACCGGGAGGGTTGTAGTGTTAGGTGTCTAAATACGTATATAGTACTTGGCTAAGCTCGGCGGGAGCTTATTACATGTGCAAAACTATGTGTTTCAGATTCGAAATATCGCTTTGATGAGCTTATTGTTTTGGATCCATTTTATGATGACATTGTTTAGTTTGTGGCTTTTGTTGTCATTCGATGCTTTGGATCCAATTTATGGTGATATTTTTGGGTTTCATTATTTGTTTCCTAGAGATGTTGAATTTCAAATGTTTTCACCTTATTTTTTGGCGTTGATTTATATATATAGCCTTAGAGCTATAATGTTATCTTGACATTTATAATTTTGTGCTTCATTACGTTGTCATGTGATTGTGATATTTTATCGATTTTATAATGCGTTATAACTCTTGAATGAGATTCATTTGAATAAGATTATGTTGTCATTTGCATATGTTCATATATGGCGATGCTTCCATAATGTTTAGCCGTGAGGCATGAATCATCGACGCCTCCCTTCTTATGAATGATCATTGTGGATTAAATAATGTTATACCTCTTTATGTTATTATTCTTGTTTAGAGTACCCAAACATTATATATTAACTATAATGGATTTAAACATAGACTGATCCATTTATTATTTATATAAGACTCGGGTCAGACCGAGACATTACAGGTGCAGGGACATAGAGACCAATTGGTAATTTACTGGGCTTAGAGGAGTATAGTAATCTAGTGAATTATTTATTTTCATGTATTGAATAGAATGAGGTGTATGTTTTGGTGTGTTATAAGTTAATGTATATGAAACATTAAATATTATATTTATTATATTTTATCACTGCGACTGACTCTGTGATCTCTGTATTTCTGTACATTATGTATTGTTCTGTCCTAGAGGCACACGTGTAATTGTTTCATACCAACATTGAGTACGTGAAGGTAAGTGATATTTCAGAAATTTTAATATGTACCGGTGTTTGTCCAAGAGAATTTGCACGTGTGTGCCCCTATAGCCTCATTCTTCGTATTATATGACGGTAATATGGGTATAGAGGTGGGGCGTTACATTGGATCTAAAGAAAAGAGAATTAATCACAGATGTTGAATCAAAAATCCTTGAATACGTATAACTTGTTTGTTGAAGAAGAAGTAGGCTATATCAAACTATGTTGGAGCAACACCTCGTTGTCACCATTGAATTAGATGAATAAAACAATGGGATTAAGGTCCTATTTATAGCCTAGGGTCAACGAATCTGGTCAGAAAACAAGTCCATATACACAGAACTGAATCTACCTTGGATCTGGGGGGTGTCGACATGGGTGTCGACACCCCTATTGTCGTGTCGACCCATGGGTCGACACCCTAGGGTGGGGTCGACACCTAACAGTCCAAACTCCTGCCATGTCCCGCATCTCAGATTTTGAATTATTTTGAACTGTTTTGAATTGTTTTGTATATATATAATTCTCTTGTGCATATACAAACTTCAAACTTTGATATCTTCTTCATACGATGCCCGTTTTACGCAAACTCGGAGTCTATCTCAAGAAGAATTCCGAGACGAATGCAATGTCACAGTCCGTTAACTTAATTCTCCCTATTTAATTAAGTATTATTTAGTTTATCATATAATGTTCTTTTAAAATTACGGGGTGTTACATTCTCCCCAACTTAAAGGATTTCGTCCCCGAAATCTCTAAGTTATGAAGAATGTATATCCTAAATCCATCATCCATCTACTCATCCACCAATCACAGGCATCAATTGTCCTTAAAATATTTCTAATGCTTATACGAACATATGCAAAGGTGTGTGTATATGTCCCTATACTAATGAGAAAGATCACGTGGTATACTGATTCAGGCGACCTCCTTAATGCAATGTATGTTAGTGCCATGTGACCAAAATGTATGCAAATAATCCTATAACATGTAAGTTCTACATGTGTGCACAATATTCATCCAAATGCAACATCTATATAATGATACACCCACTTTCATCCATTAAAAGAAGAAAAATGCACACACATCCATATGATGTACGAGAGTGATTGACCCGATCTAGTTCCTAATATGTGTGTATATGCATCCACAAGCAACCACTAGAAACCATTTGCATCCATCAAACATAACATGTCTCATACATATGTTTACATCCATGGGATTCCTACATAAAGTTTGAAGATTCGATCGATAGGATATACTTAAATGATAGAAACAAGCATGAATAAAAGCTTTGGAAAGGAAGTTAAGAATATACCCTTGAAAAGAAAAGGGTACGTAGCGTGAATCTTGTCTTCAATCTCCCAAGTTGCGTACTCTTGGTTATATCCCTACTGAACTTTCATCAACTTGACCTTTCGGTTACATAGCTTCTTAACTTCTGATCCAAGAATACGGGTAGGAACTCGTCTAACTGTCGCCTCCCGTTCCACCTCTACTTCCTCAAGCATACTCGGCTCAACTACTTCTGCGGTATCATGCAATCACTTCTGCAGATGAGAAACGTGGAAAACATCATGAATTTCGGATAGTCTCTTTGATAACTTTACTCTGTAGGCCAATTGGCCAATCCTTTCTGTTAAGGGAAATGGCCCTACAAACCTTGTTGCCAATTTCCCTATAGATCTGAAACGAACCATATTCCTCAAGGGTGATACCTTGATGAAAACCATGTCACCCACCTCAAACTCGATGTCAGTCCTTCTCCTATCTACGTAGGACTTGTGCCTGTCCCGAGCTGTCTTCATGCACCTACGGATGAGATCAATTTTCTTTGAAGTTTTTCTAACCATCTCAAGTCCAAGTAGAAGCCTTTCTGCAGATTCCCACCAATAAGTCGGTGATCTACAGGGTCGTTCGTACAATGCTTCGAAGGGTGCCATACCAATACTAGCCTGGTAAGTATTGTTGTAGGCGAACTCTACCAAAGGAAGATGCTCTTCCCAAGTCCCTCCGAAGTCTAGGATACACAGTCTCAAAAGATCCTCAAGAACTCTGTTCACCCTTTCCGTCTGTCCGTTGGTCTGAGGGTGATAAGCGGTGCTCAAACACAACTGTGTACCCAATGTCTCTTGCAAGCTCTTCCAAAATTCACTGGTGAAAATGGGGTCACGATCACTTACGATACTGGAAGGTACTCAATGTAGATGAACTATCTCACGAAGATAAATTGCTGCTAACCATGCTATCGTCCTTTTACTCTTAACTGGGATGAAATGAGCGCTCTTAGTAAGCTTGTCAACTATAACCCAAATATTGGTGTTGCCTTTCCTCGATCGAGGCAAACCATCAATGAAATCCATCGAGACGCTCCCACTTGCATTGTGGGACCGCTAAAGGATGAAGTAAACCACCGGGCTTCCTTTGCTCAGCCTTGACTTGCTGGAACATCAAACATTGAGAAACAAATTTCGCCACATCTTTCTTTATCCAGTCCCAATAGAAAACCCTTTTCATATCTCTATACATCTTATTACCGCCTGGATGAATAGTCATCCTAGAATAATTTGCTTCCTCAAGGACTGTCTTCAACAAACTCCCAACTCCGGGAACACAAATCCTTCCATCTCGTTGCAACCACCCTATATCATCTGTAGAATATCTGCTGAGGTGATTAGAAGTCTCTCCTCTACTTAGCTTATCCAAGATATCTACTAGCTGTGGGTCCTCTTGCTGTGAAGTCCTTATCTGGTCCAATAGATTAGATCACACCCCCAATGATGCCAATAAGCCAGGTGTAAACTTGGTGGAGGATCTAAAATCAAAAGTCGATATAAACTCCAAGCTCTTGCTCTCCACAAATAGAGAACTCAAAGTCATCTCTGCCTACTCAATGCGTCTGCCACCAAATTACCCTTGCCAGGAGTATAAGCAATCTCAAAATCATAGGACGCTAGGAACTCCATCCATCTTTGTTGCCTTAAATTAAGATCCTTCTACGAGAACAAGTACTTGAGAGATTTATGATCAGTGTACAACTCGAACCTCTCTCCAAGTAGATAATGGCGGCAAGTCTTAAGCGCGAATACTATGGCAGCTGATTCCAAGTCATGGGTAGGGTAGTTCTTCTCATGAACTCTTAGCTGTCTACCTCCATAACATACTACCCTTCCCTCTTGCATCAGAACCGCACCAAGCCATGTACCACATGTATCAGTGTTTATTGTGAGCACTTTATTCCCGCCTGGCAAGGTCAAGACTGGGGTAGTTGTCAGAGCCCTCTTCAATCGCTGAAAAGCATCCTCATAGTCTATATTCCAAGAAAATGTCAGGTTCTTCTTCGTCAGTCTGGTGAGTGAGGCTGATATCTTTGCGAAGTCCTTGATGAACTTCCTATAATAGCCCGCTAAACCAAGAAAGCTCCTCACCTCCGTTGCATTCTTTGGGATCTGCCAATCTTGAACAGCAACTACCTTCGCGGGATCCACTGTTATCCCATCTTTAGACACCACATGCCCTAAAAACCTCACTTCTTTTCTCCAAAAAAGACATTTGGAGAATTTTTCCTTAAGATGATGCGCACAGAGAGTTTTCAAAACCCCCCTTAAATGTTGGGTGTGCTCTTCCTCGTTCTTCGATAAGATCAAGATGTCATCAACAAAGACCACCATGAACTTATTTAGAAACTTCCGAAACACCCTACTCATCAGATCAACAAAATAAGCGGGTGCATTCGTCAACCCAATAGGCATAACGAGCCACTTGAAGAAACCATCTGGAGTTCTAAAAGCGGTCTTGTCTATACTGTCCTCGGCCACCCTCAACTGATGAAACCTCGTGGCCAAGTCTAACTGAGTGAAAACAGATGCACCAACAAGCTGGTCAAACAGATCATCTATCCTTGGAAGTGGATGCATATTCTTCTTAGTGAGTTTATTCAACTCTCTATGATCCACACATAAGCGAAAAGAACCATCCGCCTCAGTGGCGAATACTACTGGAGCACCCAATTCAGATATGCTTCGCCTAATAAACCCTTTCTCAAGTAGCATCCCTACATGCTGGCTGAGCTCCCTTCTTTCTCTTGGAGCTATATGGAGCACAGGCAATGTAACTGGCTTTGCATTGTCCACCAAATATATATGGAAATCAGTCTCGCGCCTCAGAGGTAAGCCCTGAACCTCCTCAAAAACATGAGGATATTCACAGACTACTTGTACAGATCGTAAATCATTGATAGATGCATCAAGCGACTCTAGGAAACTGTGACACCCCACGTCCGTTAATTTCACTCATTAAGAGAATGCATTAAGTTTCGTGAAGCATTATCGGTAAACAGAAAAAGAAACATTACAAGACAGATATAAAATAGCAGCGGGATTAAAAAAATTTATTAATCAAGCATTGTGGTTCAAAACATCATATGTCTGAAATACATGAAAACCATTACATCATTAAAACTTATGTCTTGTACTTAAAACATCAGAGTACAACAATAAAAGAAGCATATTTCCCCAAAATAAACATAGCCATAGTAGCAAAGATAAGAACTTGAGCAATACATCTAAGCAGCTCCAAGCAAGACGATAGTAGAATCCTGATAAAGCTTGAGTATTCCCACCCTGAGAACCTGGGGGAAACGGAAGAGAAAGAAGTGGAAACAAAATGGGTCAGACAAAAAGTCTGGTTGGCCCAGTTACTTTTAGCAGTTAAATAAGTAAAAGTATCATGATAGGCATATAAAGTGGATATGACAGATAACAACATAAAGGGCAGGTATGACAAGGTAAATAGGATAAACATGATAGAGTGTATTGTGCTTCTCGAACGATTTCTCTGCACTGATACTATTATAACCAGAATGAGATGATTCCCCAACATGTATAAGATGGTACACTTAGGTGTACTTCTGGTGAGAGGTTTTATCCCCATACAACTAAAAGGCACCCTAATAACGGACTCCTAAACTTACCAAAGTCTAGATGTATCCTAACTACTACCCTAATCGATCGGCTCTCTACTCCGTAGATACCCTGTGCTGGCCCCACAGTAGGGTGTATCACTCCCTAAAGTGGCAACCCTTCATTTCTTGGATGTGCACAACCATATTTACCAATGTCACAGTGTTTTATTTTCCCGGGCAGGCAGAGTCATGCATGCAAATGACACCAATGGAACGCGCCGTCAGACATCGTCCCTACTTTTGGATCGCTTATATTCAGCCCAATAAGCGTGCCCCGAATCCGACCTAGTTCGGAGTACTCGTTTGATACCTATATATGGGTTACTGACTGAAACAGGTCCCACACACAAGACGATGCAAGCTCTCCTCTTTGTCTTGCATCCCCACTACTAGGTTTTCCACCGATTATGCCTACCTACTGGTGTCATAAAATTGCATAATCCCAACAGGTTAAGTTTGTGGGCCTATATATATAAATATTACCCACCCACCACAAATATACTTAGCCTATCCACTTTTTCAAAAAAGTTTACTTAACCCCTATTCAGATTAATGCAATCCCTATGGATTCAACTAGGTTAAGTGTTCAACTTTATTGCCATATTCATTTATGGTTATAATGTACTAGACCTCCCACATGAAACCTAAAACTTGTGGATGCTGGATATGCCGGTCGGTTCCAGGCAGACTTCTTCCATATGCCGGGCTTAATCTCGTATCTTTGCACGTCTCGTGTTTATGCACTTAGACCCCTCACATTAGATTCACCACTTGTGGTTGCTGGATATGTCGGGCAGTTCCGGGCAGACTTCCACCACAAGTGTAATCTAACCTCATGTCTAAGCGCGGTTACAGTTTCTTATTACTGTAATCCTAGACATTTCAATTGTTAACCAATTACTCCTATGTCGTTATAGGTTTTCATGCCCCTTTTTCCCAATTATGTTCATAATGAACCATATGCCCAAATTCATATTTATATGCATTATCCAAGTTATGCCAAATTTCCCATTTACAAGTTATGCCCCAATTTTACCGTTTTACCCTCATTCCCAATCTAACGTATTCGCATATTTTAGCGGCATGCCTAGGCTTGAAAGTAGCCTGACTATAAAATAAAAAGGGAAAGGATGAAAGGAAGGTGATAGAAATGATCGTACTTACAAAATTGACATAAACATATAGTGGCATAATGTTAAGATGGACATATAGGAACAGTTCTGGTGAACATATGATAATAGAACTGATTCTAACATACTAGGGATGTCATAACAGGCATGATAAGATCTAAACAATGGTTTAGATGTCCAACTAATAACAGATCCAATTTAGCCACAAATATGATAGGTATGAGGTGATCTAAACAGTGAAACAATGGCAGATTTGACATGATAAATAGGTATAGGTTCAGATCCAGATCATAATCATGTCAGAATAACTTAGATAAACAATTTATAACAGATCTGATGTGATTCAAATGGTCATAGGTATAGATCCAAATTATAGTCATATCAAGTTTTACTTTTAAATATTTAGATCTAAAATTAGCATGGACTCATAGTGTTTGGATCTAAAAAAATAGAAGAAGAATATAAGATGTTGAATAACAAATCTACACTTGAAAAACTCTAAACTTGATTAACTTGATTGCAGAAGAAGGAAAAGGTTTGATTCAACCCAGGCAGCGACAACATCTTGTCCTCCATTATTTCCAGTGTGCAAAAACATGAGAAATGAGGCCATATATATAGCCGCTAGCCCCAAATCCTAATCTGCCACGTCTGCCCTAGGGGGGTCGACACCCCCTTTGAGGGGTCGACACCCCTAGGCGGGATTTTCCCGCTCTCCATAATCTACGAGATTTTGAATTCTAGACCTAATTTTTGAATTGTTGGACCCTATATATATATATATATATAGATATTGTTCTTGCATATATACAAACTTCAAACCTTAATAACTTCTTCATATGGTGTCCGTTTTATGCAAACCAGGTGTCTATTTTGACCAGAATTTCGAGACGGATGTAATTGCACAGTTCGTTTCCCTCAATTCTGAATATTAAATTAATTATTATTTAATTTATCATCTTTAGTGTTGTTTAAAATATAGGGTGTTACATTCTCCCCTACTTAAAGGATTTCGTCCCTGAAATCTCCAAGTTAAGAAGAATGTATATCCTACCATCCACATCCACCAATAACAGGCATCCCCATTCCTTAAAGATCTTTAATGCTTATATGAGCATATGTGAAAGTGTGTGTATATGTCCCAATACTAATGCGAAGATCAAGCGGTCTACTGATTTAGTAGACCTCCTTAATGCAATGTAAGTTAGTGTAATGAATCCAACATGTACGCAAATAATCCTATTATTACATGTAAGTTCTATATATGTGCCCAAACATCCATCCAAATGCAACATCCATAACATGATACATCCATTTTCATCCATAAAAAGAAGAAAAATGCACACACATCCATATGCAGTATGAGAGTGATTGAACCGATCTAGTGCCTAATGTGTGTATGCATCCACAAGCAACCACTTGCATCCACTTGCATCCATCAAACATAACATGTCTCAAACACATGTTTACATACATGGGATTCCTATCTAAAGGTCAAAGATTCGATCGATAGGATATAATTAAATGATAGAAACAAGCATTGATAAAAGCTTTGGAAATGGATTTAAGAACATACCCTCGAAAAGGAAAGAGTACGAAGCATGAATCTTATCTTCGGTCTCCCAAGTCACATCCTCTGTGTTGTCTCCCTACTGAACCTTCATCAACTTGACTTCCCTATTAAGTAGCTTCTTAACTTCTGATCCAAGAATACGGGTAGGGACTCGTCTAACTGTCGCCTTCCGTTCTACTTCTACTTCTTCCAGTATGCTCGGCTCAACTACTTCTGCGATATCATGCAAGCAATTCCGCAAATGAGAAACATGAAAAACATCATGGACGGCGGATAGTCTCTCAGGTAGCTTTGCTCTATAGGCTATTTGGCCAATCCTTTCTGTTATGGGAAATGGTCCTACAAATCTTAGTGCCAATTTCCCTACAGATCCAAAGTGAACCACATTTCTTAATGGTGATACTTTTATGAAAGCCATGTCCCCCACTTAAGATTTAATGTCAGTCCTTCTCTTGTCTGCATAGAATTTCTGTCTATCCTGAGCAGTCTTCATTCGTCGTCTAATAAGATCAATCTTCTCGGACGTTTCTCTAACCATTTCTGGTCTAAGTAATAATCTTTCTGTATATTCCCACCAACAAGTTGGTGATCTACAGGGTCGTTTGTACAATGCTTCAAAAGGTGCCATGCCAATGCTAGCTTGATAACTGTTGTTGTAGGCGAACTCTACTAAAGGAAGATGCTCTTCCCAAGTCCCTCCAAAGTCGAGGATACACAGCCTTAAAAGATCCTCAAGAACTCTGTTCACCCTTTCCGTTTGTCCATCTATCTAAGGGTGATAAGCGGTGCTCAAACACAACTATGTACCTAATGCTTATTGCAAGCTCCTTCATAATTCACTAGTGAAGATGGGGTATCCCATGAAGACACACTATCTCACAAACATAAACTGCTGCCAACCATTCGGCCGTCCTTTTGTTTTAACCGGAATGAAATGAGCGCTCTTTGTAAGTCTGTCTACTACAACCCAGATACTGGTGTTGCCTTTCTTCGATCTAGGAAAATCATCTATGAAATCCATAGAGACGCTCTCCCACTTCCACCGTGGAACCTCCAAAAGATGAAGTAAACCACCGGGCTTCTTTTGCTCAGCTTTAACTTGCTGGCAAATCAGACATTGAGAAACAAACTCCGCCACATCTCTCTTCATCCCAGTCCAAAAGAGAACCCTCTTCATATCCCTATACATCTTATCGCCACCTGGATGAATCGTCATTTTAGATTAACGGGCTTCTTCTAGGACTGTCTTTATCAAGCTCCCAATTCTGGGAACACAGAGCCTTCCATCTCGTCGCAACCACCCTTTGTCGTCTGTGGAGTATCTACTGAGGTGACAAGAAGTCTCCCCTTTACTGAGCCTATCCAAGATGCATGAAATATGTGGATCCACTCGCTGCAAAGCTCCTATTTGATCCATTAGAGTAGGTCGTATCGCAAATGATGCAAACAAGCCAGGCAAAAACTCGGTGGAGGGTCTGAAGTCAAAAGTTGATATGAACTCCAAGCTTTTTCTTTCCACAAACAATGGACTTAAGGTCATCCTCTGCCTACTCAGTGCGTCTGCCACCACATTACCCTTGCCAGGGGTATAAGCAATCTCAAAATCATAAGATGATAGGAACTCCATCCACCTTTGCTGCCTCAGATTAATATCCTTTTGCGAAAACAATTACTTGAGAGATTTATGATCAGTGTACAACTCGAACTTCTCTCCAAGCAAATAATGACGCCAGGTCTTAAGTGCGAATACTATGGAAGCTTACTCTAAGTCGTGGGTAGGGTAGTTCATTTCATGAACTCTTAGTTGTCTTCATGAACTCTAAGTCGTGGGTGGGTAGGTATAAACCCCCAAAGACAAGAATGGGCTCCTAAACAAGCAAGACTAGATGTACCCTAATTACTACCCCTAATCGATCGACTCCCTAATTCGTAGAAACCCTGTAATGGCCCTACAATAGGATGTATCACCTCCTAAAGTGGCAACCCTTAGTTTAAAAGATGTGCACAACCATATCTACATATGACATAGCGTCTTATCTTCCCTAGCAAGAGTACCCATGCACACACATGACTCCGTTGGAAAGCACCGTCAACACCCTCACTCAAACGACCTCTTATAATTAGCTTTGTAAGTGTTCCCCGATCTCGACCTAGTTCGAGGTTCCTCATTTGATAGCAAGATGGGTTACTGACTGAACAGGTCCACATGATAGATGATACAAGCTTCCCTCCTAGGCTTGCATCCCCACTACTAGGATTTCAACAGGTTATGCCTACTAGTTTAACAAGGTTGCATAACCCAATATGTTAAGTTTGTGGGCCTATATATATACAAATATTACCCACCGCACCAAGATTTACTTAACCCACCCATTGTTTCAAGCAAGTTTACTTAACCCCTACTCAAGTTAACAGGTTCATGTAATCCTTGTGGATTCAAGCAGGTTAAGTATTACTAGTTTATCACTATTCAATCATTTATGGTTACAATGCGCTAGACCTCCCACATTAAGCCTACAATTAGTGGATGCTGGATATGTTGGTTGGGTCAGGGCAGACTTCTTCCACAAGTCGGACTTAACCTCATGTCTTAGCACGCTATGCGTTTATGCACTTAGACCCCTCTCATTAGATTCACCACTTGTGGACGCTGGATATGTCGATTGGTTCCTTGCAGGCTTCTTCCATAATTATAATCTAACCTCGTGTTTAAGCGCGGTTACATTTTCCGATTACTGTAAATCTAGGTATTTTCCATACTATCCAATTTTCATGTTTATTATGCCCCAAATCCCCGTGTAATTCACGATACAAGTTATGCCCAGATTTAGATCAAGATATATATTATGCCCTAAATCCCAAGTTTTGGCTCAAAGTATAAACTATGCAAAAAATTCCCAATTGTGTTTTACAATAAGAAATATGCCCTAATTTATCATCCCCAAACGTTCCCAATTTCGTGTGTTCACGTATTTCAGCGATATGCTTAGGCTCGAAGGTAGCCTGGCTATAAAAACCAAAAAGGGGAAAGAAGAGAACAAGAATAGGCATAGCAAATAGAAACTGGCATATGATGATAGAATTGGTCATACTAACAGAATATGCATAGTAACATGATTAGGAAAACCAACATAATAGGCATACAATGACATGATTAGGCAAACTAACAAAATAGGGATATCATGAATATGCATATGAGATCTAAACAGTGAATTAGATATACAAGTAATGACATATCTTTTGTGATTTCAGATTACTAATAGGCATAGGCTTAGATCCAAACTTATAGGCATGTCAAGATTACATTTTAAGTGTTTATATCTAAAAATAACGTAGACCCACTGTGACTGGATCTAAAGAACAGAGAATTAATCGTAGATGTTGAATCACAGATCCTGTAATCCCCCGTATTTTCTGTAAACGTTAATGTAACAAATCTAAGTATACTTAATTTTTAAGTGAAGAATTAAGGGAAACGGGTTATGCCATTGCGTTCGTCTCAGAATTCTGCTTAAGATAGAGTCCGAGTTTGCGTGAATCGGACTTCGTACGAAGAAGTTATGGCCTTCGGAAATTTCAGCTCAAATTTATAAACAACTCGAAACTGAATTCAAATTCAAATCAGAAGTCAGAAGCGGGCCGGGCGGGAAAATTCCCGCCCAGGACCCAGGTCGACCAGGGGGTCGACCCTAGTGTCGACCTCCCCCCTACAGGTCGACCTGGGGGTCGACCTGCCCTGTTTTTCCAGATCCGAGGCAGAATTCATTTTTATGTATCCGGGCTGATTTCTGGACCAAATTCATGAGTTCTACGCTATACAAACACCCCCAAAATTCACTTTCTCCACACAACTTCATTATGCATATACTCTACCTCAATCCTAATTAAAATAAATCTTATTCTCCATTAAAACAAGTTATTGTTCTTCTTTAAATAGGAGATTCAAATCAAGATAAAGCTTCAAGTTGGACCATAGGAATTCCGCTTCAAGCAACGTCACTCGAATCATAGCAAATCGCCTTTTCTAAACCAATCACTGTAAGTTCGGTTATTCCTTAGATTTGAACGTGTAATTGGAATTGTGAATGTAATGAATCAAAATATAGAACTATACCAATTTGCAAGTTAATTATCTTTGATTCATGCTTATGTCAAATCTAACGTTATCTATGCCTTTGGATCTGATTCTCGATTTTGGCCTAGAACTTATTGTGGCTAATTGCCAATGACTATGATTATGGGACTTTTGCCTAAGACAATGACTATGAAACTGTTGCCCATGAAACTATCGCCTATGATTATGATCCACGACAAAGAGACTATTACATATGACTATAACTATGATTTATAACTTTGATACTATTGCATATGATTCATGACTATGAGACTATTACCAAGATTTATGACTATGAGACTATTGCCTATGACATTGATTAAGAAACAATTGTGATTAGTCGCCCATGACTATTGTGGTTAATTGCCTATAACTATTGTAGTCAGTGACTTATGCCTATTCCCATTAACCTATTAGGTTGTACTTCGAACTGGCACTATGTTGAACCAAATCACCTATGCCTATCCCCTTAATTATGTTGGATCCCATTTTTGGGGTGTAACTTGTCTAGTTTATTCCTATTCACTGTTATGTACATCAAACCCATTGGAACTATTATTTTTGTATTTGGTTCATTCTTGCATGGCTATTCTTTTATGTCAATTCTCATGCTTATCCACTATTCCTTGCTTTTATACTATTAGTATCATTTCATGAGTACTTAGAAACTTGTGAAATCATGTTATATGTACGATTACGGCACAGGAATTTGGGCGTAGCTTAATTAAGTTAGTTTGGCATAATAAATATGTTGGCATAGCCTAAATTGGCTATATTAGTGAATGATTTACATGCATATTAGACTTGGGCATAAGTTGATAAATTTAATTGGCCGCAAAGGGTGTAATTGGCGTGTAAACCAAGTTTTGGACATAAACGGTAAACTAGAATATTAAATCTAGTTTTTACATGAACCGTAAATTGGAATATTAATCTAGATTGGGCATGAATTGTAAAAGGGGAATATTAAATCTAAAATTGGTATAAACTGCAAGTTGGGCTGATTGATAGGTAAATCAAGTTTTGGGCATAGAATATAAATATGCTAATTTGCATGACAAATAAATATGATCTTGGATAAATTGATTTATGGAAAATTTACATAAATAGTAAATATGTAAATTTAGTAAAAGACGAGTATGCCTAACCCGAGGTTAGACTGAGTTGTGGTGTAAAACTGCCCGGAACCGACCGGCACATCTAGTGACCACAACAATACCTGTCTAATGTGGGTGGTTAGTGCATCAAGCCCTGAAAGACCCGAGGTTAGACTGAGTTGTGGTGTAAACCTGCCCGGAACCGACCGGCACATCCAGTAATCACAACAATATCTGTCTAATGTGAGTGGTTGGTGCTTTAATTAATTAATTAATTAAGGGTCATGAATAAATCAAGCTAGAAATGGTGAGGTTAAGTAATCTGGGAAACACTTAACCGTAATAACATGTTAACTAGGCAAGTGGGTGAGGTTAAGTAAAATTATAACATTTAATTGTTACAACATGTTAATTAGACAAGTGGGTGAGGTGAAGTAAATTTTGAACACTTAACCATTGTAACATGTTAATTAAGCAGATGATAGGGTTAAGTTAACTAAGGTAATACTTAACCAAAATATATAATGACATGTGGTGGGGTTAAGTAATACAAGAGGAAAACACTTAACCAATTATATAACATGATGTATGGGAATGGTTAAGTTAAAACGAGAACAACACTTAACCAATATAACATGATTTTTTGGTAGGGTCAAGTCAACACCAGAAGGAAACACTTAACCAACATGACGTGACGGGTGGATGGGTTAAGTCAAATTGAATAGATTAGTGACACTTGACCAATATAACTTGATGAGCGAATGGGGTTAAGTTAAATGGGAAATACTTAACCAATATAACCTGATGAATGAACAGGGTAAAGTTAATAAATCACACTTAACCAATCCAACATGATAAGCAACAAAGGTTAAGTTAATAAGAACCACTTAACCAACACGACTTGACGAGTGGAGGTTAAGTACACGTCGGGTAGGTGGGTAATATTAGTAAATATAGGCCCACAAAACTTAACCATTAAATAAACATGCTTGAATCCGTGGGAAGGTTAAGTGCGCGTCGGGTTAGTGGGTAATATTAGTAAATATAGACCCACAAAACATAACTGTTAAGAAAACATGCTAGAATCGGTGGGAAGGTTAAGTACATCTCGTATAGGTGGGTAATATTTGTCTATATAGGCCCACAAACTTAACCAGCAGGAAACCCTAGGAACGGGGACCCATTTCAGCAGTAACCCACATAGATGTATCATGGTAACTAGGCAGGGTGGGGCACGATTACTGGGTTGATTATAAGCGGTCAAAAATAGCGGAAGGGGGTACGTCAGTGTAGGTTCCGACGGTTTACGGGCGTGCACGTACTCCGGAGTGGAAAAAGCAGGCACTGGGTACCAGTAGTTATACACTGTGCATCTTGAATCATGTCGGGTCACTATCATAAGGCTTGATACACTTTATAGTGGGGCCAGCACAGAGTATCTACACGCAAGAGAGGGCCGACTGACACAGACACATGGAAACTTAATACAAGTAGGTATCATAATCCCTAGTTGGACCTAGGTCGCGTAAACCCTGAATCCAAGAAGCGTTCAATAGGTAGCATAAACCCCAGTGGCCCTGGGTAGCGTAAGCCCTGGTTGAATCTAGTAAGCACTCGATAGTAAACCCTAGATTAGATCTAAGTAATAAACGGAATCCCCATAATAGATGTACACCTGAAGGAAACCACAAATACGGGGATTGAGATCACGTTATCATGTGATCATAGATTACTAGTTTGGACACCAGTTAGGTAGTGCAGAGATATAGAAATCAGTATAAACAGGGTGGTTGCGAAGCAGAGAAGGAGTAGAAGCACATTCAGTTTATCAGTACATTCAGTTTATCTTGCCATATCCCATGCTTATCCTATATTATCTTGTTGTTATGGTTTAGTCTTATATTTAATTTATTCATGTCATGACCCTTTTCCTCATTTAAATACTAAGAATCACTGGACTTACCAGACTTTATGTCTGACCTAGTTTACTTTCGCCTCTTTTCTTCCGTTCCTCCCCCCCAAGGTAGTCAGGGAGGGAATAGCTCAGGTTTGTTTGGACCGTTACTCTTTCCAAGCTTGAAGACTCTTTGACGTGTTGCGTTGGACTCTCTCTTCTACTACTATGGCTGGCTCATGCTTTATTTGGGAAAATCATTTTATGCTTCTTTATTTTTGTAAACAAGACAGGATACTTTGGTATTGTAAAACAATCTTTGTACAAGTTGTTTATCAATGAAATAAAGTTTTATTTATTTGCCGCTGCTTTAATTGTCTATCTTGTAATTTATCTACATCTTTTACCTATAATGCTCCACGGAAATTAAGGCATTCCCTTTGAGAGTGACCTTAACGGAGGTGGGGTGTTTCACATGGTATCAAAGCTGAAGGTTACCGGATCAGATAAAAGATTTGAAAATTTATTTTCAAAACGGTTTCAAAAGAAGCATTTTCAAAAGAAAAGTTTTGTTTTAAAGGCATATTCCCCAAAGCCATATGCACTATCTTTTGATCCTCTGTTTGAGTCCTTGTTTCCTTCTTTCCTGAGTCTCTGGGGCTTCTGACTTTCTGGGAGGTAACCTCATCGCGGCATTGTTCCGTAGGCTTGATGAGACTACGACACTTGTCAAAGGGCAAATAAGTGCCTAACTTCCATCTGTAGCCGTAATTTTCTTTCGAGCTTTGTAGGATTCTCCATGCGATGGAGGCAGCTTCCGAGAGACATGTCAACAAGTTACACAAGGGTGGCAAAGTTGAGAATGAGGGGGTTTGGCTAAGGAGCACAACACAAGGATGAAGAACCCATGGATATGGACTTGGTTCACAAAGGAGGGGAGGGAAGACAAGAGGAAGTATCTTTATTTTGGTATAACGGGTCGTATATTTAAGGGCAAGGGCAAGAACAAGGGACAAGATTTTCCGGAAGGCGAGTGCATGCTCTCACCACTAGCATACCTGAGAGAAAGAGGCAGTAAGATTTTGGTTGAAAGAGTTCTTCCTTTTTGATTATCCTGTTAGTACTCCTTCCGATTTTAGCGCTTCACATCCATATATATATATATATATATATATATATATCTGCTTCCATAGTTGAGTCTTTGCACCCTAGATATTGTGTAGTAGAGGATCCTATCATAGTATGAAATCAAGATGCTGGTTTGGCCCATTTATCTTTGATTTGTGAGGATTTGAGAATAGCTATATTTATGCTTATGTTTTTAGGCTATGCGTTGATTCTAGGCATTGATTGGTTAGCTAACAATTATGAAACAAGGGTAGTTAGACTTTCGACTTGCCTCGAGAATACCCTTGAGTTTTCGTATGATCCTAAGGGATCAGTTTATCTTAGCTACCTAGAATCACTTTACTTATCTATCGACGATTTTCGATCCGTTGGGGTAGTCCATGAGTACGCAAGTTGTTTTGACTAGGGTAGGGGTTTTCCCCCTAAGAACTCGAGACAGACTTCCGCATGTATCTAGATGACACGGCAAAGCTAGTTATGCGATCAACGATAATTCTGGAGCAAGATTGGCGAGGATAGCCAGAGTCGGTAAAGTGCTCAATTGTTTGGTTGTTTTGTTAGTATCATCTCACATAGATCGTCCAAATTCGGAGGAGGTATCCCTTGGGTGCTTGTCTGATATTGGTTTAGGCCTTTGGGGTTTGTACTTGAGGGATGTCGAGTTCTACTAGGATGGTTTGCGTGAGAAATAAATGGTTGGGGGCTGGCACCCTAAGTTAGACTGACCTTAAGAGAGGTAATAAGCATATAGTAACCATTAGCTTTAGACCCTCAGATTTGCAGCATGATGGATAAGCTAAGTAAATGAGATAACTCTAATCATCTTAGGTATATACACTTGGTATCATGATTAACATATGTTTTTCTTGGGAGGATAGTTTGACTACATTGGATACCCTCTAGCATAGTAAGTGAGTGAGGTCCTATCTTTACTAGTGGGTTTTGGAAATGGAGGTCAAGAAGCTTCGCAATCGTGGAGTTAAATTAGTTAAGGTACAGTGGAGTGAAGCTCAAGAAAATGCAACTTCGGAGATAGAAGACTAGATACGCGCATCATACCCTCTTTCTTGAGGATATATCCCTGATCTCTTTTGCTAGGAATTTTAGGCATTCTTGTTTCCATCTTTTTAAGTATATCCTCTAAGTCCTATCTTCGTGATCCTTAGGTAGAAACCAATGGATATAAACATGTATTTGAAACATGTTATGACTGATGGTTGCAAGTGGTTGCTAGTGGTTGCTCATGGATGCATATACACACATTAGGCACTATATCGGCTCAGTCACTTTCATATTGCATATATGTATTTGTTTATGGATTGAACTTGATGTGTTGCATTTGAGTGAATGGTTGTGCACTCATATAGAAATGATATGTATCGTTAGGATTGCATACATGATGGACTCATGGCACTGACATAATTCGCATTAAGGAGGTCAACTGAATCAGTAGACCGCCTGATTTTACATTAGATAAGGACATGTACACACACTATGCATAGAATCATGAAAGCATTAGAAATCCTTTTTAGGGACAATGGATGCCTGTGATTGAATGGTTGAGTAGATGGTTGCTGGATGTTAGGATCCATTCTTCTTAACTTGAAGATTGACGAAATCCTTTAAGGAGGGGAGAATGTAACACCCTGTATTTTCTATAAACGTTAATGTAACAAATCAAAGTATACTTAATTTTTAAGAGAATAATTAAGGGAAAGAGGTTATGTCATTGCGTCCGTCTCAGAATTCTGCTTGAGATAGAGTCCGAGTTTGCGTGAATCGGACTTCGTATGAAGAAGTTATGGCCTTCGGAAGTTTCAGCTCAAATTTAAAAACAACTCGAAACTGAATTCAAATTCAAATCAGAAGTCAGAAGCGGGTTGGCCGGGAAAATTCCCGCCTAGGACCCAGGTCGACCAAGGGGTCGACCCTGGTGTCGTCCTCCCCCTACAGGTCGACCTTGGGGTCGACCTGCCCTGTGTTTCCAGATCCAAGGCAGAATTCATTTTTATGTATCCGAGCTGATTTCTGGACCAAATTCATGAGTTCTACGCTATATAAACGCCCCCAAACTTCACTTTCTTTACACAACTTCATTACGCCTATACTCTGCCTCAATCCTAATTAAAATAAATCTTATTCTCCACTAAAACTAGTTATCGTTCTTCTTTAAATTGGAGATTCAAATCAAGATAAAGCTTCAAGTTGGACCATAGGCATTCCGCTTCAAGCAACGTCACTCGAATCAAAGCAAATCGCCTTTTCTAAACCAATCACTATAAGTTCGGTTATTCCTTAGATTTGAACATGTAATTGGAATTGTGAATGTAATGAATCAAAATATAGAACTATACCAATTTGCAAGTTAATTATCTTTGATTCGTGCTTATGTCAAATCTAACGTTATCTATGTCTTTGGATCTGATTCTCGATTTTGGCCTAGAACTTAGTGTGGCTAATTGCCAATGACTATGATTATGGGACTCTTGCCTAAGACTATGATTATGAAACTGTTGCCCATGAAACTATCGCCTATGATTATGATCCATGACAAAGAGACTATTACATATGACTATGACTATGATTCATAATTTTAAGACTATTGCATATGATTCATGACTATGAGACTATTACCAAGATTTATGACTATGAGACTATTGCCTATGACATTGATTAAGAAACAATTGTGATTACTCGCCCATGACTATTGTGGTTAATTGCCTATAACTATTGTAGTCAGTGACTTATGCCTATTCTCATTAACCTATTAGGTTGTACTTCGAACTGACACTATGTTTAACCAAATCACCTATGCATATTCCCTTAACTATGTTGGATCCCATTTTTGGGGTTTAACTTGTCTAGTTTATTCCTATTCACTATTATGTACATAAAACCCATTGGAACCATTATTTTTGTATTTGGTTCATTCTTGCATAGCTATTCTTTTATGTCAATTCTCGTGCTTGTCCTCTATTCCTTGCTTTGATACTATTAGTATCATTTCATGAGTACTTAGAAACTTGTAAAATCATGTTATACGTACAATTATGGCACGGGAATTTGGGCGTAGCTTAATTAAGTTAGTTTGGCATAATAAATATGTTGGCATAGTCTAAATTGGCTATAATAGTGAATGATTTACATGCATATTAGACTTGGGCATAAGTTGATAAATTTAATTGGCCGCAAAGGGTGTAATTGGCGTGTAAACCAAGTTTTGGACATAAACGGTAAACTAGAATATTAAATCTAGTTTTTACATGAACCGTAAATTGGAATATTAATCTAGATTGGGCATGAATTGTAAAAGGGGAATATTAAATCTAAAATTGGTATAAACTGCAAGTTGGGCTGATTGATAGGTAAATCAAGTTTTGGGCATAGAATATAAATATGCTAATTTGCATGACAAATAAATATGATCTAGGCTAAATTGATTTACGGAAAATTTACATAAATAGTAAATATGTAAATTTAGTAAAAGACGAGTATGCCTAACCCGAGGTTAGACTGAGTTGTAGTGTAAAACTGCCCGGAACCGACCGGCACATCCAGTGACCACAACAATACCTGTCTAATGTGGGTGGTTAGTGCATCAAGCCCAGAAAGACCCGAGGTTAGACTGAGTTGTGGTGTAAACCTCCCCGGAACCGACCGGCACATCCAGTAACCACAACAATATTTGTCTAATGTGAGTGGTTGGTGCTTTAATTAATTAATTAAGGCTCATGAATAAATCAAGTTAGAAATGGTGAGGTTAAGTAATCTGGGAAACACTTAACCGTAATAACATGTTAACTAGGCAAGTGGGTGAGGTTAAGTAAAATTAGAACACCTAACCGTTACAACATGTTAATTAGACAAGTGGGTGAGGTTAAGTAAATTTAGAACACTTGACCGTTGTAACATGTTAATTAAGCAGATGATAGGGCTAAGTTAACTAAGGTAACACTTAACCAAAATATATAATGACATGTGGTGGGATTAAGTTATACAAGAGGAAAACATTTAACCAATTATGTAATATGATCTATGGCAAGGGTTAAGTTAACACGAGAACAACACTTAACCAATATAACATGATTTGAGGTAGGGTCAAGTCAACACCAGAAGGAAACACTTAACCAACATGACGTGACGGGTGGATGGGTTAAGTCAATTTGAATAGATTAGTGACACTTGACCAATATAACTTGATGAGCGAATGGGGTTAAGTTAAATGGGAAATACTTAACCAATATAACCAGATGAATGAACATGGTTATGTTAATAAATCACACTTAACCAATCCAACATGATAAGCAACAAAGGTTAAGTTAATAAGAACCACTTAACCAACACGACTTGACGAGTAGGAGGTTAAGTACACGTCGGGTAGGTGGGTAATATTAGTAAATATAGGCCCACAAAACTTAACCATTAAATAAACATGCTTGAATCCGTGGGAAGGTTAAGTGCACGTCGGGTTGGTGGGTAATATTAGTAAATATAGGCCCACAAAACTTAACTGTTAAGAAAACATGCTAGAATCGGTGGGAGGGTTAAGTACATCCCATATAGGTGGGTAATATTTGTATATATAGGCCCACAAACTTAACCAGCAGGAAACCCTAGGAACGGGGACCCATTTTAGCAGTAACCCACATAGATGTATCATGGTACCCTGAAACTAGGCAGGGTGGGTAATGATTACTGGGCTGATTATAAGCGGTCAAAAATAGAGGCAGGGGGTACGTAAGTGTAGGTTCTGACGGTTTACGGGCATGCACGTACTCCGGAGTGGAAAAAGCAGGCACTGGGTACCAGTAGTTATACACTGTGCATCTTGAATCGTGTCGGGTCACTATCATAAGGCTTGATACACCTTATGGTGGGGCCAGCACAGAGTATCTACACGCAAGAGAGGGCCGACTGACACAGACGCATGGAAACTTAATAAAAGTAGGTAGCATAATCCCTAGTTGGACCTAGGTCGCGTAAACCCTGAATCCGAGAAGCGTTCAATAGGTAGCATAAACCCCAGTGGCCCTGGGTAGCGTAAACCCTGGTTGAATCTAGTAAGCACTCGATAGTAAACCCTAGATTAGATCTAGGTAATAAACGGAATCCCCATAATAGATGTACACCAGAAGGCAACTGCAAATACGGGGATTGGGATCACGTTATCATGTGATCATAGATTACTAGTTTGGACACCAGTTAGGTAGTGCAGAGATATAGAAATCGGTATAAACAGGGTGGTTGCGAAGCAGAGAAGGAGTAGAAGCGCATTCAGTTTATCAGTACATTCAGTTTATCTACATTCAGTTTATCTTGCCATATCCCATGCTTATCCCATATTATCTTGTTGCTATGGTTTAGTCTTATATTTAATTTATTCATGTCATGACCCTTTTCCTAATTTAAATACTAAGAATCACTGGACTTACCAGACTTTATGTCTGACCTAGTTTACTTTCGCCTCTTTTCTTCCCCCCCCCCCCCCAAGGTAGTCAGGGAGGGAATAGCTCAGGTTTGTTTGTACCGTTACTCTTTCCAAGCTTGAAGACTCTTTGACGTGTTGCCTTGGACTCTCTCTTCTACTGCTATGGCTGGCTCATGCTTTATTTGGGAAAATCATTTTATGCTTCTTTATTTTTGTAAACAAGACAGGATACTTTGGTACTGTAAAACAATCTTTGTACAAGCTGTTTATCAATGAAATAAAGTTTTATTTATTTTTCGCTGCTTTAATTGTCTGTCTTGTAATTTATCTGCATTTTTTTACCTATAATGCTCCACCGAAATTAAGGCATTCCCTTTGAGAGTGACCTTAACGGAGGTGGGGTGTTTCAGATCCTTGAATACATATAACTTGTTTGCTGAAGAAGAAGTAGGCTAGATCAAACTATGTTGGAGCAGCACCTCATTGTTTCCATTGAATCAAATGAATAAAACAATGGGATTAAGGTCCTATTTATAGCCTAGGGTCGATGAATCTGGTCAGAAAACAAGTCCATATACGTAGAATTGAATCTGCCTCAGATCTGGGGGGTGTCGACATGGGTGTCGACACCCCTGTTGTGGTGTCGACCCATAGGTGGACACCCCTAGGGTGAGGTCGACCCCTAACGGTCCAAACTTCTGCCCTGTCCCGCGTCTCAAATATTAAATTATTTTGAATTGTTTTGTATATATATATATAATTCTCTTGTGCGTATGCAAACTTCAAACCTTAATGTCTTCTTCATACGATGTTCGTTTTATGCAAACTCGGAGTCTATCTCAAGCAGAATTCCGAGACAAATGCAATTGCGCTGTCCATTTTCCTTAATTCTCCTTATTTAATTAAGTATTCTTTAGTTTATCATTATAATGTTCTTTTAAAATTATGGAGTGTTACAAACCCCAAACCCCAAAATTCTCTCCTCTTGGCATATCGACTTCTTATTCACATTTAGAAATACATTTGACAACACACATTCCATCTTCACCCATGATATCTATTGTCTCTTCTTTATGGTAAAAGGAAACTCCGACCTTGAGGACAAGGTCGATTTCGAGGCGCTAGCGATGATACGGTGCAATACACTTCTCCTTCAGTCATGCATAAGTGGCTTGGATAAAACATCAATGTATAATTTTATGCAATCATTAAAGCGGTCTAAAAGGTTGGGCATGTGATAAATAATATAGCACTAAAGACAAAGAAGTTTGTTAGCATAGCAGGACCATAATGACTATGTTATGGCCAGCTGGCCTATGAGAAAACCGTTGCTATAAATGTAGTGCAAATGAATGAAAACGAGGCTTGATGAAATTTGTTACTTATTATTTGTTAATCTTCTTCTTCTTCCTCTTTTTTCTACCATTTCTTCAAAATATGTGTTGTATCACAACTCAACTTTGAATGTATCTTCAAATCTTTTCCCAATACCAAATGCGAACTGATTCAGTCCAACCTCCTTCATATAAGTCTTAGCCTAGTGTTTTATTATTAATCTAATAAACTCCTCCCTGTGGCATAGTAAATAAAATAACTAAAATTATTTTAACTAAAATTATTTTAAATTAATGCAAAATCCTTTCTCTTTCTTTTACCAACTTTGAAACTTCTTATCAAGGTTTCAATTATCATTCCGTAACCATATGCCAATAAGGCATGCTAATCGGCAAAGTCAAATTTATTAACAGAGGGAGACAAAAATCTCCAATAAAGACATACATGACTCTTTCATCTAATATCAATATATCGTTATCGTACGGCTATTAAGGTTATAGTTTACAACAATATTATGCTCAAGTATAACACCCCGCACCCCTTGCATTCCCAAAACAGGAAATACCAAGGTTTGAAGGATGTTGTTGGTAAAACTAAATATAATTCACAGAGACCAAGTATACAAGTTACATAAAAATATAAAACATTACACGATGGAAAAATATTGGAAATTTAAAATATAAATTATTTCATTTTAGTAAATACCATCAAATCATCATATGTCAAAATCACCAAATATGAAGCACATATATCTCGATCTCACCGATATCAGAGTACAATACTATTCCTCTCTAATGCAGATAAAATCAAACCAACTTGAAATAGAGGAAAATATAAAAAGTACTTCAGATTTGAACTCAAAGAGATGCTTCAAAATGAAATCTAAAACAGTCCAAGTCAAAACTGTGAACATGAATGGGGAAAAATGAAGAAAGAAAAGTGGGTCGGACTTTTAAGTGTGGTGAAGAGATAATTACTAGCATATTAGATAAAGAGAAGGAATTAGACTTGATAACAGTTTTGTGTACGTACTCAGATGTGATTAGGGTAGATATAATTTATTTAATCTTTAATTATTTCTATGAAGTTATTTTTTATTCTAAATTTATGTTCTTAGGATTAGTTTCCTAAGTCTACCCTTCGATTGGCTCTTAACCCAAACTGTAGCCCAAAGCGGGGGCAAAACCCAAACTTGGGTCTACGTGACATTAGAAGGCCTTTGCTATCTAGCAGAAAAGACATGTTGTAGTGATCTGACTTTTTCGAACCCTTTGAGTTGACTAATTACACTTCCGTCCAAACCAAATTGCATGAAAAAGCAGATCATAGTAGAAAGAAATTAGAGGGTGAGAAAAGAAAGAATATTAGAATAGAAGAAAGAAGAAGGTCAACATACACAGATTCTCACATTGCAGCGGAACAAATACAATATAGAAATAATCCTTTATAAAGAACCCTTTATAAATACTTACATCGTCAAAGTACAACAATCAATCAACACATCTGGACAGTTATAATAATCTACCCTCATATACAACACACAACGGAATAAATATAAATACGTCTGGACTCCTCCGGCATGTCTTCTGAAGTTCGAGCATCTAACCTGAACCTGTAAAACTCGGTCTGACTCGAGCATTGCAAACGCCACGGATCAGTCTGGTGAACCAGTGTGAGAAAACTCACTAAGTTTATAGGTAACATCCAATTTCTTAACTTTAGAAAATCCTTTTGAAAGAAAAGGATAATAGTAAGACTAGCCCACACATAAACATGGATGGTTTTTACCTTACTATAACCCAAATCATTTTTGATACGAAAATCCAGTTATATTATAATAGCGTCTATATCAAACAAATAACTAACTAGCAGAACGCTTGCATCTCACGCTCTACATACATAGTATATAATCAAAAACCGTGGGCTCTTATTGGATAATAGATTCCATCTATGACAAGGTATGGGACCACCTTCTGATCAGTGTACTCTTGAGGGGATACACTGGGGTTCAACAAGAACATGTTGCAACCGGGCACACATGACCGGTCACTCATTCAGCTTGAGTGGACCGAATGTATTATCACCCTACGGTTTTAAGGGCCCACCGTACATCCGCAGAGATACAAAATCAAAAGAAAAACAAATAAGGAATTTCTCTAGATTGGTGATAATACACCTTGCTTGGGTGCGACCCAACTAGCCATGCTGCCTGCCCGATTTTTGTCATTTCCCGGTTGCTGAGGCTTGAGGCTACATTGTCTTCTAGAACAGCATGCCACCATTTACTTTGAATGCCATATCGTTAAACCCATCAAATCACAAATTGATTTCCCCAAAAATAATACGGGTATAAAGCTAAGAGAAACAAAGTCCTCCACCACCAAACGTAAATACATTTGAGGTCATCAACTCATAATCTATTAGGTATACTCTATCAGACATTCATCCATACAATTCTTTCAGGAACAGGATGAACCGAAGGAACCTCTTACCGCATCCAAAGGATCAGTAGTCCTTGAAAATCCGTAAAATATCAACCATGACCGAATATCGTCTGAATAACTTTGGTTGTACTTCCACAGAATATTCGACAAGTAATCCTTTCGCTTATGAAGATCCATGGTCTTCAATTGCTCCATCTTGATCAGCATCTTCCACGTTTCGTATTTGCTGGTCGGAATGGTTTTCAATTATAAATTTGATCCTGTTCTTTCCTTACCAACAATCGTATTTTTTTAGATTTGATAGTCGATTATTTAACTATCAAATAAACAACCATTCAACCATAAAAAGTAAATGAATTCACTAATTCGATACTTAGCATCATTTAGCATCTTTAATTAACCATCGATTAATTAAACTTCTAAAATCTTTAATCTTTCAAAATCCGGAAACATTTCTATTTCTATTTTACTATTCAATTTAAAACACGGTCTTTAAAACCATTAATGCTCATTATCTTACTTCATTTATCCAACCTTCGCTATTTAACCTGACCATTCCTTAAGCAACAATGAAGTTAATCAAGTTGGGGTATAATTACCTCTCAAACCTTAACTGAACAACATTATTAACTGAACAAATAGACCGAGTTCACAACCTCGAATACCAACAAACATTTACTCCTGTAACCCTCAAATTCAATCTAAGAATCTACTTCTTTACGGAAATAACATTGATTATAATAATAGCTTTAAAATCCACGCTATCAAAATATTTATCTTTAATTATACTTTTATCTCGTTAATCTGAATAAACAAATAAATAAATACTTAAATAAATCATTAAATCTATTTACTTCACCATTTACTATTATTAAAATAGTAAATCTTTCTTTAAAGTCATTAAAATAATAATAAACTTTAAATAATTATGATTCAATAATTTACTGAATAATCGATTCTAGTTAGAGACATTTGACTTAGTCAACTCAAGGCATTGTTAATTTATTAAAATAACTAATATAATCAATTTAAACAAATTCCATTCAGGTTATTACTTATGTTTATAACCATGTTATAACTCATTTCTTTAGTTTGAAACATTTGCAAATCTTATTTATAAGAAACTGGTTTTCAAAATCTATTTTATAAACACTTCCCCATTTATAAATATTTTTATCGATGGTACTAAAGAGACAAATGTCTACTAAAGAACCAGACCGTGAAATATCAGCCAATTCCACATTCAATAACAATATATAATCATATTGATAAACATAATCAACAGTAGTGGGGAACTCGATTGGATTCCTCCAACCTGTTCTTCCCTACATCATAATGGGTTACCTCAGTTTCAACATGCCAGTACATTTATCACAATAAACAAAAATAAACAGTTTAGCTAATAACAATCAACAACCAAGTAACAACATTCATTCAAGCATCCAGTTATTTTTTAAATACATTTATATTATTATAAATGTGACCAACAAGGTAAGTTACCTCGTTCGGAATATAGTTGTTAAAATAACGATCTAATTCGATTAAATTAAACAAATGTTTAATTCAATCATTGAATATTAAAATATTCAGCATCCATGCAACAATCATCAGACCATCAATCATTAGCAAACAATGCACACAGAGAAAACCCGACTTATAAAAATATAAGCGGAATAAACTGAGTGAGTTAAACTCACCTTGATTTCCATTCATCATCACAATGGTTTGTTTTAATTAAAGTAAACAAGTGTTTAATTTCATTAAACTTCCAGCTGCGCCCAACTCTGTCCAAATTAGCTCCCAAAATGTTATGTTTGTCGGTACGATTCCAACGTCTTTGGTCATGTCGGATTGTTAATTATAAACGGTGATTAGGCACTTTTGCCCGTTACTGTTCATCATCTTCTCAAATTCGGTTTCAAGACCATGCTCCACTATTTTTCACTCTTCCACCACTAACCCATTTCGAGCTTTAACATTTCTCTGCCCCGCCAATACTGACCTGACCTTGACCCCACAAGTAGACGCGCGCCTCCTCCCTCCTCCTATGATCAGAACATCTTGCCATATCCGACAAATTGGCCCCATCGCTACACTCCTCTCCTTCCCCTACCGCTATTCTCCGAACCACTATCATGCATCGACAAACGACTACCGCACCACCGCCTATATCACCGGACTTCGATCAGACGTGACCCCCAAAATCGCCGGAACTCCACTGACCTTTGCCATAAATTTCACCAAGCTCGGTGACCCCATTTGCTCATACAACCCCCACAAACGCTGCTTCTTTTTGAAGCAATTCCAGTGACGTCCATCCCCTTCCGTTCGACTTGAACTGCACCACCCTCTTCCATTGACTTCTATGACCACGCTGCTTCACTGGAGCTCCCCACCTGCTATTTCTCTTGTTCCGATTATTTTTCCAAACCATGTTTCACACGTTTGACTTCATCCCTCCACCGTCACGTTGCCATTCGTCGACCAGAGAACTGTCCTACATAACCAACCGTCGTGCTTCACCTCCCTTCCCCACTGCATCCAAATTACCTCGCCCATAGCACTTTTTCGTATAGGTTTGTAATATTAGAGATGAGGAGAAATAGATATTGGTGGAGAGAAGATGGGTATACAGATATATATTTTCTTTTATATATATTAAATGTAAGTGTTGGTTTCATTCGAAAGTGAGGAAACAAGTAGACAAAAAAGAGGAAGAAGGAGACGTATATTTATAGATGGAGAAAGATGGAGGATAAGATCAATGTATTTTCACATGTACTGATTTCATTTGCTAGGTTAGGCTATTTATTTTGTAGCATGTACCTATGTCTAATTAATACGAAAGAAATATTTAGGTCGACTGAACGTTGAAAGAAAGGTTAGGTCGGCTGATTTAATACGGTAGGTCTACATAAAAATTTAGTAGGTCGACTTTGCTTAGAATTGAAGAAATAGGATAAGTTGAATTAGGGTATTTTTATTTTATTTTATGCACTACCGTTATTTAACGTTAGCCGTTAAATATACAGATTGCCACACCCGAACTCCAATCATAACGAAAATGGACACACTGTTATATCTTGATGTCGCGGATACAATGAAACTAATTTCGTTGAAAACGGACTCCATTTGCAAAAATGGCGTTATTTTATTTCAAATTATTCATGGGTTCACCTTTAAATTTCGTCCGTTGACAAAACAACTCCGTACGATTTCAAATTGGAAATATAGCAATAATTAGCTAAACGTATTCCAATAAAAAAAATGTCGAAAATGTAGGTTGTTTGAAACACAGCTATTTTTAGGGCCTATATAATATCAATAAAATATATCCCAAATAATTTAGTTTAATAATAATATTTACCACATATATTCAAATGGAATAACATATAGCTTCAGACTAAACCGATTATAGATTCAAACTCAACATTCAGAAATTCGGATTAAATGGTACTCTATTTATATAAAAAATCCTTTATTTTTATATATAAATCGTTATAATTTAAAAAAGATTCCATAGCGACTATTTGAAAATTTAATTTGAACATAACTTACAATCTACACAATGAAATCTCAATTTTTCTCTTACATTAGAAAAGAAGAATCAAATAGATTCAAACGCTTCTAGTTTCAAAGAATTCCGACATATACCGGATCCTGCATATTCATTTAAAGTTTAAAACTCAATATTTCAAACTACCGCATTGTTTCGAGCTTGTTTTAATTATATTATAAATTTATACATCCAAACATCGTTTTTAATAAATAAATTTGATAGAGAAATCCATTAATATTATCAAATCAGTATTTAAAACAAATTTAAATATTCATAATTAACGTTTAAAAATCTGGGACATTACATACGTTCTAAAGCGCATGTTTTAGTAATCCATGATAGAAGTCTACACGCTTAGAAAACATCAAATGCCTTACTTTTCAACTAAATGTGACTTCTTATAGTGCTATTCCACCTAAACATGCCTAAAATCTTCCTATGATCATCAGAAAGCTTGTTTGAAAAGGAGGAGGTCGGATGGGTCCTACTAAGAAAAGCTAAGTTGCGCCCTAAATCTTTTTCTATGACCTCTTATACTATCGTTCCACCTAAGCGGGCCCTATCAAACTAGAACCATCAAAAAACTAGTTTGATAGGGAAGATGGTCAGATAAGTCCTAAAATGTTTATGTTTTCTTATTAGCCCAATTTGAAAGTTTTGGTCCTAACCTATTTGCCTAGGTCCTGACTGAGTATGATATTTTTAGTATCATAATAGGTTCAACTGTATTTTCCTTATTATTATGATTTTGTGTTTTTTATTTATTACAATAATTCTGATGTTTCTAATAATTTATGAAAACTGGTCATAAACTGATGTCGACCTACTAATTTTAGTCAATTATTCTTTTTAATGTAATCATGCTAATTTTTGTCTATTTTCCTTTTTTATAATTCTTCTATTTCTACTGTAATTTTATTTCTAAATTTACTGATTACATGTCTGCAGTTTTTGTTCGAATGTTCTAATATTAAGCACATGAAAGAGAGAGAAGAACTACGCTAATTATAAATTGCACTAATTAAGGAAAAGAAATAAATGCAGAAATAATGAACAAAAATATTATTAAGGAAAAAGACTAAATAAAACTTACTTAAAGAATAAAGTAAAAGACTATAAGGAAAAAAGTAGAAAATTTAACTACAGAAATAACATACTGAAGCTACTACTAAAGACTGAAATAAAACTAGGAATGAAAAGAAAAACTATAGAAAGCTACAAATAAAAACTATTAAAACCCTAATTACTTTAATCTACTGATTTCTAGACAATTTAAACACTCAGCTTGGTCCTAAGCTTGAAAATACATGGTTTGCAACAGAATCACCGTAGATATATATACACACATATATAAATTATCCTTTTCTCTTCTCTAGAAAAAATTATTTTAAGGTCGTTCTCAATGGAGAGCGAACCCTAGGGAGAAGAGTTATGTGTGATTTGAGAGCTAGATTCTAATGTATATTTGTAGATTTAGGTTAGGAATTTAAGCCATTAGATTTTCTCGATTGAATCTGTGCTAGTCACGTATGCTGACTAGTTTGAGCTCAGCATTTCAAAATTGGACCAATAGGAGATAATCATGTCATTTATAATTATAAAACCAACACCAATCAAAAATATCTAGACGAATTATCGTCTAGTGTAACACCCCACGTTCATTAATGTCACTCACAAAGGGAATGCATTAACTTCTATGGAGCGTTTTAAGTGTGTATAGAACATAAACTTAACATCAAGACAAATATAAACAGTACTTGAAAATTTAAAACTTTATTCATTGCAGCAGTAAACACATAAGTTTGATTACATCATCAAAAACCAGAGTCAAAGTACTTAATATCCATCTTGACTAAATCAAAGTATATAAATTGAAAGATATAACCCCAGTACAAAATAGCCATAAATAAGATAGGCTGAACTTTTACTTCAGCGATCCAAGCAATCTTCTAAAAGCAGAGATACAGCTATCCAAAATCAAGATCCACTGGTGCTAGTTCCACCCTGAGCACCTGGGGGGGGGGAGAGAAAGAAAAGAGGTGGAAACAAAGGGGGTCAGACATAAAGTCTGGCGAGTGCGATAAATTTAACAATATAATTATCAAAATAACTAGGCTAAGGCATAAGTTGGAAAATAAGGAAATGACTGTGAACAATTGGGTATGACAGAGTAAACAAGGAAATAAGATGAACAAAGATAACGTTAAAGGCGCACCTAACCACTATAAGATAATTACTATACTGCACCACCACTAGTCACCCTAAGGTTGATCCCGCCTACAAAACTTAATAATGTTAATGGTAGTTTCGTGCACCCCTAGTTGCCTTCATAGGTGCCGCCTGCCCCTATCTCCACTAGGTGTACCCACTACCCCCATGCGATCGGCTCCCTAACTCGTAGATACCCGTGCTGGCCCCACAGTGGGGTGTATCACTTCCCAAAGTGGCAACCCGATACCACCAATAATGCACGGCTTATACCTACACGATGCAACAACGTCTTACCTACCAGCCCGGGTCCACACACGAACATGAACCCGTTGGACTTGCGTTGCCACTGCTAACCTGTTTTGGCCTCTTACAGTCAAGCCCAGTATGTGTGTCCCGTCCTCGACTTGGGTCGAGCCCACAAAGATACGTATGGGTTACTGGTTGAAACGGACCCCCATTACTTGACACAAGTTATCCACCTAAGCTTGGTCCCCTCTAGTACATCCCACTTAACCCTCTTCTTATTCATGTTCACTTACATGTTTCAATTTTGGTTAAGTGTTTCTAATCGTATTTCAAATGCCACCCAAGGCACCCACTTAATTCCACATGCCACCCAAGGCACCCACTTAACCCCCTCATGTCCCACTACATGTTTATCTAGTTAAGTGTTTCTTAATTCATTAAGACCGTAACCTCGTAAAGACCTCCTACATAAGACTGACATTTGTGGCAGCTGGATTTGTCGGGCGGGTCCGGGCAGTCTTACACCACAAACGAGCCTAACCTCGTGTCTTATACGATTACTTACACAAAATTTATTATTTCCCAATTTGAATTATTTCCCTATTCAAATTATCAATCAATTCCAAATTGAACTATGGCCATAATTGACTCAATTATGTCCATCTATTTATGGTATGCAAAATCATACCAATTGTCACCACAAATTTATTTTATGCCATTTAAGGCATTTATGCCAATTCTCAATATTAAATCTTTTAATATTATCACATTGCCCCACGTTGTACGTTCGTTCGTTTAACGTAAAGTATATGTTTGACTCGAATAGTCTAACTCATGGAATAAAGAGAAAACATCACAACATACATAGAAATAAAACTAGATCTAAACAAAAGGGGTGAACTTGCATGTGTGAATGAGGTTCTTCATCTAAAACTTGCATAGGCAAAAGTCACAAACTTGCATAAAACTACATATGTCATAGATCTAAATCTAAAGGTGTGAACTTGTTTAGGTAATAGTCACAACTTGCATAAACCATGTATGTCATGGATCTAACCATAAGGGGTAAACTTGCATAGGCATGATTCATACTCCAAAACAACATATATGTATATACTTGCATATGTGATTTATGCCACATAAACGATGGTATAAACTTACATCTAAACATGTAAACTAGCATTTAGAATTTTGTATACTAGCATATAACTCACACATGTCATAGCCCAACTTTAGATCCAATTTACATAAAATAGATGTCATGAAACATGTAAGGTTATATATAATTCTCACTAACTTGCATATGATCCACGTCTCAATTAACATCCTAACTTGCATAAATACATATGATTTATCATATGAATTAGTTTCATAACCAAACTAGCATATGAAACAACATGATGAATTAATTATACATAAGCCAATCATAGAATTACAACATAGATGATAACATCACAACTTTACAACATAGGTGATAACATCATAGAATTTACAACATAGATGATAACATCACAATTTTACAACATAGATGATAACATGCGGTCAATAATTCACAACATAACCATATAATCCGCATCATAGCTTAATCCAATTAAATTATTAATTATTTTATTAAAGAAATCGAACTCACAACTCAAAGAAGGTCTTGAGTTCTGAAATCTGAGTTCTAAAGTTGAATTAGCTTTCCTTTGAAGTAGATTCGGTGTTGCGGTTTAGATTAGAATTGATTTTGATTAGCTTTCTTCCTCTCTAATTGGTGGCGGCTATTCTAGATTGTTAGGTGACGGCATGGAGGCCATGATTCTAATTTTAATTTGATTTTAGGGTTTGAGTCTACATGTCTTTTTTATAGAGTTTAGGATTAGTTTAGGCCGTCCGATCAACCCAGAATTAATCCCAGCCAATCAGAGTAGATCAGAAACCCTAATGACTCAGCATATAGTCATTAACAGGTCACCAAACAAATCTGCTCGGGGGGGGGGGGGCAGGTCGACCCTATGGTCGACCTGGTGAGGGTAGGTCGACCCCCAGGTCGACCCTGTGGTCGACCTGGCCCTGGCGGGAAAATTTCCCGCCTAGCCCATCTAACTTTGAAATTTTGAATTTCCAAAATCTGTTTTGAATTTCCTTAAACTTCCGATGGCCATAACTTCTTCATACGAAGTCCTATTCACGCAAACTCGGACTCTATCTGAATCAGAATTCCGAGACAAACACAATGGAGCAACCCGTTTCCCTTAATTCTCACATTTGAGACTAGTTATTCTTTAATTTGTGAACATTAATATTGAAAATTATGGGGTGTTACATCTAGGTTAAGATGTGTGTCGGCACACTCTATAAGTGTGTTGTCGCATGTGTCGACACATCTATGGAGTGTGTCGACACACATAGTGTCTTTTTTTAAAACGATTTTTGCTTATTCTTATTTATTTCATTACTGTCATTTTAACTCCGATTTCTAAAAACTAGGTGTCTATACTGATTAGAAAATCGTTATGGACACGATGGTGCAATTTTCATAGCTTAGTTCTGATGTTTTATAAAGCTATTATTTATTAAATCAATTTGTTAAGTAATCACCATGGCTTTAAAAATTCTCCGTCTTTAATATTAATAAATTCCATTAATTACTATTTTATAATATGTGTTATCTTTTTAAAATTCAAATGTTGCATGTTAACATTTGTTAATTAATTCTTTTATTCTTTTAATGCAAATTAATTTCTCCATTATTTCAATAACATTACTTATGAACGTATTTATTACTTTGTAACATCATTATTTGATTTTCTTAATTTGTTATGCCTTTAAATTTAGGTTTGTTACATTCTCCCCTCCATAGAAGATTTCATCCATTAAATCTCCAAGGATAGAAGAATGATATAAGTATTTTCATCCAATACCTACATCCAAACTACTCAATGATCATGCAATAGCATCTACTGTCCTTATGTTTTCAAACATAACTTATGAATTTATGCAATAGTGTTGTTTGTATGTCTCTAACTAATGCAAAGATTGGGCAGTCTGCTGATTCTATCGACCTCCTTTGTATGCAAATATGCCCATGCCATAAGAAAATTTTGAATGCAGGTTCCTAATGATACTGATAGTTCTACATGCAAGCTGCAAACATCATCCATATGCAACAATCATATGCTAATCATCCATTTATACAACCATGGAATTAAATAGATAAGATAAAAATGTTCGTATCCATATGCAATATGAAGGTGTCCTAATTAGCTGATCTCTTCTAGCACCTAGTGTATGTTTTGCATCCACTAGCAACCACGTGCAACCACTAGCGTATATCATCCATAACATGTTCTATTAACATGTTCGCAACCATTCCAAATTCATAAGTTTTTCCTAAGATTAACTATGATATGAAAGAATCCTATTCAATGAAATTGATAAAGATATGATAGCTAAAAAATGTTTGCTAAAAAGGATATGAGTAAGAAATTTGGTTTTCTCCTAATATGCCCAAATCATTTCATTCACAAGTTCTCCTCATGAAATGACACATCTTACTGTGGAATTTATTTGAAACCTCTCTTTTAAGAACGGTGAACTAATGACTCATATCTTTTCCTTACTTCTTCTTAACTTAATATTTTTTTGTAATTGTTGAGTATTCCAACCAAATTTGTATGAGAGTTATATCATCTTAACTGAATATTTAATTTTGGTATGCTTCTTCTTTACCTTTGCTTTTTTGAATCTAGTTTAACATGGTTTTTAAAAACTAGAGTCTACTCTACCCTCAAAGAAGAGCCATCATATATTCACTAATTTCACTGTATCTGTATACCAAATTCATCTCTTTTATCTTAGTGGTGTTATAATCCTCCATCTATCCCACTTATACTGTCTAACCCAAGGACTTACTTCTTTTAGACTTTCAGTATGCTTTCGAATCTTATTTGAAAACTCTTTTTTCTAAAACTCATTTTATCCTTTAAAAGCTTGTTTGGAAAATTTTAGTGGAAAATCTTAATATCCTTTTCTATTTTAAAATATATAAATACTAAACTGCTTATCTATTGTCAAATTAACACGTAAAAGTGTTTATCTTTATGATTATATCTTATCTTTATTATATATAAATAATTATTATTTTGGGTGTTTCTGTACGTTTTTTACCGATTGTTAATAAAAGTCTCCTTTATCTTAATTAAAGACCAATTGCACATAAATATTCTATTTTTCGGAATTAGCAATTACTCAATTGCAAAGGAAGTTATATCACATTCGTAAAGGCTTAGAAATTTGGATAGAATGTTCTGAGTATGATCCCTATCAAGCCTTATTTTTCTGAAGAATGTATGTATTAGTGATTTTAGGGATTGGACATATTCTTCTCAATGAAATCAAATCAATGCATTTCATATTTAATTGCCATATAAATGATGATTTTAAATCAAAAGAAAACTCAATCATGTGCCACATGTCAATCATTAAAGAGGGAGATCTCCAAGGAATATCTCAACCATTATCATATTTCTTTTGTTTGTAAATAAAATATATTCAAAAGATTTTTCAAGTCCCGCATATTCACATAGAGAGGAGATTACATCCCTTATAAATACACATTGTACCCATTGTAAACTTGTAATCTTCTTATCTATTAATAAAGCTTGTTTTTCTTTATTTTTATTTGTTGCATTTTTTCATAGTAATTTGTGTTGTCTAATCAATTAGATTTGATAGAACACAAGTTTCTGTTATTTATTTTTCTTGTTAGTGATTGATTGTTTGATTAGATTCAACAGTTATTCTAGTTTTTACTTTTGTTTTTGTTCTGCATTTATTTTATTAGTGATAGACATTTGATTAGTTAATCCTTTTTTTTGTCATTTCTATTTTGTAATTTTTAATTTCAGTATTTTGTTTTGTTTACTTGATTAGATTTTGAGTTTGATATTTATTTAATTAGGTTTGGATTTGTAGCAAATTCAATTGTAGTTCTTATTTACTTTATTTTTGTTAGTTATTTATTGATCTGACATAGATCCGATTAGGTTCCGATTCGTAACAAATCCAATAATAGTTTTCAAATCACATCCTCAAACTTCATACAGCCTTCACTTGCATACTACACACCTGTGCACTTGTAGTAATTTATAATAAATTTGCACTTTTCTAATCCATAGAAAAGGTGAAAACATGTTTTTGGTGTCGTTGACATGGACGCAATTTGTTTAATTTCTGATTTGTGTTTGTTTTTTCTCTTTCCTCGATTAAAAAAATCTCGATAAGTGGATTTAATATTAATCATTGATACTAGAATCACTAGAGCAAGACAAAAAACTTGCAATTTTTTCCTTGATTCATTTTCATTTTTAATCATGTTAACTTGCCATTCTGTCTGGTTCCCAAAATCATACCTGGCCCACATGACTCGGTCTGCCACATGGCACCAAAAGCCGGAAGTGTCGCCAAAGCACTAAGGATGCAAGCCTGGATGGAATCGTGGGAGCAGTTGCCTCACAATACCTCAAAGTGCAAATCTTGCATCACATTGCCTCGTGCCGCATCCCACACCTCGCCCCTACCTCGCATCTCTCCATCACATGTTTCTGCAACCCAGTATATCGCATCCCCCGAATGTGATATATCGCATCTCCTAGGATTCGATACATCGCTTCCCTCGAGATGTGATATCATCACATACCTTCTGATGCGATGTATCGCATCCATCAGATGCGACGCATCCGAATTCCTTCCTCCCAAACGCAATGAATTGCATCCCACCTGATGGATGCAATTTTCTGTCTTCTGCACCTCTGGGATGTGAAATTTTGTTGTGTGGTCCCCAAATTTCAAATACTCCCACCTAACCCACTACTATGAATACCCCTATGTTCATTCTTCGCAAGGGTCGTATTTTGATTGATTTGATAGCTCCACAAGCTCCTGGGACACCATTAATTGCAGCATAGCGTTTGAGGAAGAAGACAACTATTTACCTTTTTCCCTTACTTGGCATATTAAAAATATGACTCCCGAATGCAGGAAAAGACTAGTAAACGAAAGCCATGATGATGTTCAATGCTTGTAACTCTTATTTGTGAAGAAATATCAACAAACTCCTTCAAAGTGTACGTAGGTACCTCACGGGCTGAACTACTATAAACAACTGTGTCATATATTGCTTTTCGCACTTTAATTTTCCGTATGCGAAACACTAGTTCTCAAGTTTAGAGAATCTTTGGGTGTGACAACCATGTTTGCCATCAACACTTTGGTGCTTTCATTGAGATCTTGAACCTGACTCTTTCCGTTCTCTTCAATCTCGACTTCGGCGTTCTACTTAGCTTTTTTCTCAACCTACCGCTCAAGTCCGCTTACGATGGTTAAATAAGGAAAAAACCCAATGGTCGGTACCTCTGCAGTTGCCAATACTGCTGCTTTTCAACAACGCCAATCAATGGGGAACCCGACTGATATGGATATCATTCCTCCTATTTACCCCGGTGCCCCTGCAACTCAAGTGCCCGCTTCGTGCTTAATAAGAGATTGGAGGATAGATCTTGGGAGCTCAACGACACATTGAAGAAAAACATTCACCTAATGCATCGACTTCAGGAAATTCAATGTCTCGTTGCTTAAATCCAACTTACTCAAAACAATGCTCGGCCGCAGCTCAATGTCTTGTAAAGTTCTTCCTCTGATACACAAGGCCGAAGCAAAAAATGGAGGATGACTCTCAACACTGATGCTGCTGCCAACACTAATGCTAATGTCAACTGCAACGAAAATGGAAATGGTAATGGTAATGGAACTACCGTAACTTTCAGCGAGGGAACATGTCAACGCGACCGTTCCCGTTTGTTTATTATTGATGGTCCAGGTCCCAGTAACCACCCTCCACGACAGAACCCGATTGTTGCCACTCTGAGCTTGGGGCCTACTCTTCTAGCAACCCAACAGGCTCAAGTTATGCTTAATTAGAATCAACCGGCTCAGCCTTATCAACCATACCAGAATCAGGCGAACAATTTGATGACATGGATGAGGAAGATCCCAATGTCCATCCTAGAAGACGTCTACGGCCCAAGACCCCTGAGGTGAACCATGACCGCTGTATTCCACCAGCGGAGGTTCAACCTACGTATCTCCCCAGCATAATCTGAAAGATCAAGAGAGACATACGTGGGAACGCCAACGACATGTGGGAAACCAATATGAGAGGTAACCCCTTCACTAGGACCGTGCACGGAGCTAAGTTTCCGCGATGCTTTAACATGCCGCAGCTAGGACTCTATGAGGGAAACACTGACCCCTGTGGCTTTCTAAACCGCTATGAGTGGCATATGGACTCTGTGGGGCCATTGATGCCGTCAAGTGCAAATGCTTCCCAGTTTTCTTGGAAGGCACAGCTTCCTATGGTTCAACTGGCTCCTGGCTCGATCTATCTCCAGCTTTGACCAACTGGCCACGGAAATGGTCAAACACTTTAGGATGCATGTCCTCATGCCGAAGAATACTCTCACTCTTTCTAACCTCTATCAGGGCCCTACAGAAACACTCGAAAGCTACCTCGAGTGTTTCAACACCGCCCTCGCTGAGGTTGACGATTCGGAGCCATGCATGGTCCTTGTCCAGCTTGCCAAGGGCGTCCTTCCTACCTTCGAGTTCGGATGGTAGACCAACAGAAAGTAACCCAAGACATCTGGAAGATTTCTACGAAAAGGCCGGATAATTCCTATGTTAAGAGGAAGCACGACGCAACAGGGTGCCCAGGGCAGCCACCCCAACAACCCAAGACTGGAACTATTGTTGAAACTGTCAAAGGAAATCAAGTCGGAGAATATTTCGAGAAGGATAAGTGGCAGCCTCGTACAATCCCAACCCGAAAAATGGTAAACTCGCGGTCGCAACAATAACCAGGCTTCTAGAGATCCCAAGAAAGCACGACTGCTATCCCACTTATAGGAACTACACTCTGCTCAACCGAGAGTTGTAGACAATCTACCTAGAAACATGTAACACTCTTCTATACAAAATGCCCAACACCAGGGAATATACTGACCGCGAGAAGAACTCCGGCAAGTATTACAGATTCCATGATATGTTTGGGCACAATACCAACGATTGTCCCCACCTCAAGGATGTGATTGAAAATCTCATCTCGATAAATGACTGGAACAGTACGTTCAGAATCTTGCTCCTGCAGAAGCTTACAGTCCCTTCAACACCCTCTCTCCCTCCAGCTAATGCGGCCCCAGGGCCATCCAATCAGAGAACATGTGGCATCATGATCAACACTATTTGTGGTGTACCTCACCCAGCACATGACAGCTATCGCAAGATGGAGAAGTATGCTATAACATCCCACTTTTTTTTTGCATGGCAAGCCGGTTTTATAGTGGCCGTACCACTTTTTATTAGAAAGAGAAAAGGAAATGGAATTCTGCACAGGCACAGAAAATTCCATCTAGTTTGAAGTGCCAGAACACTATGACTATAAGGATCAAGAGAGAAACAAAGAGTTTCAACTACTATCAAGGACCTATCAGTTAATCCCCCATAAGAGTGGAATAATGGGAAGAATCACAATCACTACCTATTACATTGACATACTCAGAAAACAGCACAGCAAGTCCAGGTACAAAACACTTATTAGGACTGCGAAACTCACATTCCCAATCCCAAGATGAATCATGGAACAACGACTGGTTCTTCTCGCCAAGAACACCCTCCCGAATAAGCTCAAAGCTATCACCAACTACCTGATATTCCAATCTTCTAACATCCTCCACTACATCCGAAACATATTTATAGTATTCATTTTCATGTGGATCATACCTCATTCTAGAGACTTCATGTACCCAAGCGCGGTCATCAGACATCCAACGAATCCCATCATCTACAGAAGACCCATCTGATGACACCTCTTCAATTCTCTCTAGAGCCACATCACATAAAGTTTCTGTTCCCTTTATTTCTTTATCATTACTTGGTGCTTCATCAATAATAGTTTCTTCAATCTTGTTCTTGGGCACCCAAATACTAGGAAATGGTTTGAAGAGGGGAGAACGTACCTTAGGTGGACCCTTAGAGCTACAAGAATCCAGCAGGTGCCCAAAGCAACAACATTTAGTACATATTTCCGGTTGCCAATAGTATTGAATGTCCACGTTGAAATCATAGCCTTCTACAATAACTTTGATATTTTTTGGCAATGGCCTATTCAGAGATATTTCAATCAAAGCTTTAGAAAATATGAGATTTTTCCTTGTTTCCGTGTTCACATCAAAACATTTTAAAGTTCCCAATTCTACTAGCTAACCAATTCAAGCCTGGGAGATTTTGAAGAACCGACTGAATCCTAGTAAAAATAGTCCAAACCGGAATGGAAGTCACACACTCCCTAGCCTTCTCCACTGATGCACTCCAAGATGTAATTATAAAAGGTTTACCTCCAATTATCGCAGGATCTGATTCCAATACTTTTCTTCGCTCCTCCATTATTGAAAATTTAACGTAGAACATTCTATTTACAGCGTGCACACTTAAACCACCTCTCAAGCTCCATGCCCTACGGCATTGATCTCACACGCTAACATTTGGAACTAAAGAATCAAGAAAAAAACCAACCAAGTGGTCTTTCCAGAAATTTGCACCCTCTTGAATGATCTCAGCTGGAGGGTTTGGGTATTCAGGTGATGAAGTGAATTCACGCGGATTGTACGCACCAGCACATCGAGGGAGGGATGAAAAACATGAAGCGAAGCTCGGTCTGGTAAGTAGTACAAGAGGCTTAGCATTGTGAGGGATACTAGGATTCACAGAGGGATTGACATTTGGATTCCCATCTCTCGTTTTGGAAAGCAAGGTAGGAGGCTTGTCAATTTTAGTGGGATTCATTGCCACATCAAGACCAGGAATTGCAGGGTTGTTAGGGACATTTAGCCGATCAGAAGGCATGCATATTGAGCCATTGGGAAGGATAGGTTGCCGTACTACAAAGGATGGCATTGTAACAGACGAAACAGCCAAATTCTCACTACCAACTGTCATTCCTTCCATATCATAACCAATATTATTACCAAAGCCAAAAACATCCGCATTCTTTTGTTGCAGCAGTGTGGAATTCCCCACTTCACCAGTCAATACTTCATTCAACTTACTAATATCACCCAAACAAGCTTCTGACAAGAGGTTACCTGAATCAATAGACTTCATGACTGGATCGAAGTTTGTAGAAATTTTTAGGTCAGTCCATCTCTCTGCGATAGCTTTCTCAGCTAGTAAGGAAGATACTGGAGACTGATCGACATCAGAGAGACCAGAGACTGGAACTGAAGAAGACTTAGGCGAAGATAACAATTTTGCAAGGTCTTGAAATTGTTTCAAGACAACAGGCGCAAGCACAATCGGAATTGGATCTGAAAATATACGTCTAGATCTGGTCACGCTAGCCTTAAACCTAGTCTTTGTTTTACGATTCTTCGGCATGAGGGAGCGGGTGTAAGGTTAGAGGAAGCGAAGGACAGAGACGGGATGGGAAGGTTAAAGAGTGAGAGGACGAAGAGCAAGAGAGAAGGGAAGAAGAGAATCGCCAGACCCCATTTTCCTAAAACTTTGCGAGAGCAAGAGGATTGATTTGTAACATCCCACTTTTCCGTACAATTTATGCTGACATTTAACTAACACAGTCAACCCAAATTATATAGAAAAGCAGAAAGTTAAGAGAAAGAAGTTAGAGAATGAGAAAGGAAAGGAAGAAATATAGGAATAGAATAATAAGGAGAAGAACCAACACTAAATTCCGAGTCTCACATCGCAACGGAATAAAATATAATATAGAAATAAATCTTTACTCAGAGCTTGAAATAATACTTACAATCGTCAGAGTATCGTAGAGAATCAATACATCTGGACAGTTATTATAACCTGTCCCCATATACAACACACAACATAATAAATATATAGATATCATACGTCTAGACTTCTCCAGCACGTCTTTGAACTTCACAGTCATCTGGTAACCTGAACCTGTACAACTCGGTCTGACCGAGCATTACAAATGCCACGGATCAGCCTGGTGAACTAGTGTGAGAAAAACTCACTAAGTTTAAATAACATCTATATTGCTTAACTTTAGAAAATCCTTTTGAAAGAAAAGGATAATAGTAAGACCAGCCCACACATAAACACAGACGGTTTTTACCTTACTATAACCTAAAACATTTTGATATGAAATTCTATGATATTATGATAGTGTCTATGTCAAATAAATAACCAAGTAGTAGAACGCTTGCATCTCACGCTCTACGTACATGGTATAAAATCAAAAACCACGGGGTTTTTGTTGGAGATTGAATTCCAACTATGACAAGGTATGGGGTCACATTTCGATCAGTGTACTCTAGAGGGGATACACTGGTGTTCAACAAGAACGCCTTGCAACCCGGCCACACATGACCGCCCACTCATTTAGCTTGAGTGTAGCGAATGTATTATCACCCTACGGTTTTAAGGGTCCACCGTACACTCGCGGAGAAACATAATCGAAAAAAGAATAAATAAGGAATTTCTCTAGATGGGATAATACACCCTGCTTGGGAATGACCCGCCTAGCCATGCTGCCTGCCCGATTTTTTTCATTTCCCGGTTGATGAGGCTTGAGGTCACGTATTATCTTTATGAGAACATCTCATATATTTGAATGCCACATCGTCAGATCCGTCAAATCATCGATTGACATTCACAAATATACTCTGGGTATTGAGCAAGAGAATTTCTCCTCCACCAAACTTGGCATATTTGTAAAAATCAACGTATGTGAGTTTACAGGAAATACTATGTCAGACATTCGTCAATACAAGTCATCCAGGAGCAGGATGAACTGAAGGCACCCTCCTACGCATCCGAGGAATCACCCAACAGATCAGTAGCGAGAAGTCCTTGCAATTCGTATATTTCAACCACGACAAAATGACAGTATATCTCTGATTAATCATTTTGATAAAAATAAAATATATTTTATAAATTCTTTTGGTCATTTTAAAACAGGGGAGTTGACCAGAGATCTTAAGTAATCCTTCCACTTTATGAAGATCCACGGTCTTCAATTTCTCCATCTTGAACAACATTTGATATCTTGCACGTTTACGCATTTGCTGGTCGGAATAGTTTTCGAATATAAATTTGATCTGGTCTTTCCATATCAACAATCGTATAGACCAATTTTTGACAGTGGTTATTTAACTATCAAAATAAACAATCATTTATCCATAAAAATAAATGGCATATTGGTTCAGTACATAGCGTCACTTGACCCCTTACATTAACCATTTGTAAATCAAACTTCTAAATCTTTAAATATATGTAATGCAACCTTTTACTTCTTATATAAAATAAGAACATTCCCAAAATACTCAGTTTAATTAGTAAACCTTGAAATTAAATGATTATAATTATCCTTGATGAAAATAATAGATTTGTTTCCCTCATCTACCCTTGTTACTAAACTAGTATTATTCTATGGATAATTATGAAGTCATCCAAGTAGGGGTATTTTATTTACCTCTCAGACCTTGGTTTGATGACATTCTTACCCTCAGAATAAACAAAAGTTTGTTAACAAAAACCCAACTTTCAATAAATATCATGGAAATCCCATATGCCATTTGGTTTAAGTATGGTTTACAAATCCATACTCTTTCCTTTGAAAAACCTCTTTTCAGTCTCAACACGTTACTTAATTTAAAATCATAACCGCTTCTTTCTAAAAAAACATCTTTCAACATTTTATACGAGCCTTGATAATTAGAATAGTTTACAAAATATCTTATAAGTTTAATTCAAATTCATTTTGGTTTCATCTCAACAAAGCTCCTTTTCGTATTTCAATTATTCGAATTTAAATCGAATTATCAAACTTAACTTACATTCCCGATCCAATCCAGTTTAGGTTCTTATCTCAACTTCATTTTATACTTTATCACTTTTAGCTTTTAAATTCCATTTAGCCTTCCTTAAGTTTATACTCGAATAATACTTGTTTCAATTCTTGAAAATCGTTTACAATATTGATCCATTTCAAAACTTGGCTTTATACTTCGCTTATTTAAAATCACTTTATAATTACACTTAAAATTGGATAATAAATATTTATTTTTCCTTCAATAAAACTTTTATTTAAAATAATTCATATAAATAGATTTAAAAATCTATCTCTAGTTATAAAATAAATTCTATAACTTTATTCAGTTGATCTACGTGATGGTAGATCAGATTTATAAAACGATTCATTCATTGGCCATCTGCTGCCAAACTACTCAACCAATATTATCTATTGGTTTATCACACAATAATTAATCAACAATCAGTTCAATCATTCAACAGTTCATAATAAATAATATTCAATATATTTGAGGAATCCGGTTGGATCCCTCCAACCTGTCCTTCCCTACGTCAAAATGGGTTACATCAACAATATATTTATTCATCACGATAACGGGAATAAACAATCTAACAACCAATAATCAATTAATAACATCCAATCAAACACCCAATTGTGTATTTAATACGTTTATATTATTATAAACGTAACCAACAAGGTAAGTTATCTCGTTTGAAAATTTAATCGTTAAAATAGCGATTTATTTCAATTAAATTAAACAAATGCTTAATTTAATCAATGAATATTAAAAATATTCAGCATCCATCCAAACATACGTCAAAACAGCAACAACTAACAAACATTGCACACAGAATAAAAACCCGACTTATAAATATAAGTGAGACAGGACTGAATGAGTTGTATTCACCTTAATTTAGTTTGTTGATTTAAACGGTTCATTTTAGTTAAATTCAACAGACGTTTAATTTAACTAAAAATTCCAACCGCTTCCATCTTCGTCCAAATTTGTTCCATAATGCCATGCTCTTCAATGCGGTTACAACGCCTCCTGTTTCTTCACATTTCAATTACGTATGAGCGGTATATACTATTAAAAAGTTTGTATAATTATTTAAAAGGAGCGGTTATTGGAACACAAAATATGACACAAATAGAAAGACACAAAATATGAGCCATTGGATCAGTTTGTTTTTATGTGAGAGGTGGAATTCAAGGGGCAACCTAACGGTGGAGATCCATTGTGTGACCATTTGTGTCTAATTTTTGTGTTCACATAGACTTTCCCATGTACATGTATATATATATATATATATATATATTTGCCAACAATAATTGTTTGGATGCATTTGTATTTTGCACGTCCTAATATCCTTAAATGGTAATTCAATGAAATGGAGTTGGTTAAAAACAAAAGGTGGAGGGAAGATATGCTTAGTAAAGGGTCAAGTCTGATTCAAACCCTATTTGTTTTTGGAAATTATATAAATGAGCATTATTTCAATGTGGCCTTATCACATTTTCAAACGGTTAAATAGTATTTTGATGGCTTTGTTTGTTATACAAACACAATTTAGATGAACAAATATGTTTTGAATAGTGCTTACATATCTTTTAGTGATGATCCCGACATAAGCGTCGAGAATGTGGAACAAAACCATTAACTAAATACTCAACAACATAATATATCAACAAGATAAAGCAATGTTAATAAAGCAACCGGTTAAGATGCAACATTTTCAAGTTGTTCGAATAACAAAAGTATCATAGTCATGCATAGTTATTGACCAACAGGCATACACTCTTCATCACACAACGTAATAACATCGTAGATAATAGGGTAATTCATGCACTTAGGCTTGTTTGTGCAAACAACACAAATAGCAATGTTCCAGAAAAAAGAATAGGTTTAGACCTGTTTTGGTTTACATAAGGCAAGTTTTGGGAACCCGCCTTCAGTAAAACGCTGCAGATCAAAGGCAAGTTCCCAAAACTCGCCTTCAGAAAAACCCTACACCACAAAACAAAATCGAGACCCTTTCTTCCCCCAACCCCATTTACTTTCCCTTCCTCATTCTTCCAGCAGCTACGAAAAAAAACTCAAATCAACTCCATTTTCACCCATTTTTCATCTAATTCATTCCCAAAAGCTCACAATGGCTAGCACATCTGGCGTACAACACGAAATCGGTAATAATCTAAACCCTAACTTTTAATTTTGAAATTAGGTCATATAAATTTATTTATTATTTGTTACCAAACTGATTGTGTCTTACAAGCACGTAGCTTGTATGATGTAATTACAAATTTTGATGTGAACGTTGTTCATAATATTGATTTTAGCATGTTGGTTATATGATGATTGGTTATTGGGTGTTACGGCTTGGATTTAGTACGATTTGTAATATTGAGGTTGATTACAAACGAAGTTGTGTGGAGTTGAGTAATAACCTTGTTTGTTTGAAGTTTAGATGGTTGTAACACGAGTTTGACGACCTGTTGAAGCTGCTTATTTGTGTAGACGCGTGCAAATTGAAAAAATCATTGTATTGGGTTGGAATTGTTGTCATAGATCATTTTCCTTGTTTATGGAAATGAGTAGAAAAGTGTAACATGTTTAAGGGAGCATAACATGTTTACATTTGTTTTAGAATTGTATACTATGTTTTTGAAAATAATACTTCTACAAACGCATTTTGCAGAGTATTTCGAGATGGAGCCCGGACCAGTTGATCCGAGCGTGTTATATCTTCAACAGGAATATAGGACATCAAACCGTATTCGCATGGAGGTAGATTTTTTTTACTACTTTCATTTTTTAATGTTTAGTATTATTTTCTGCATTAGATGTCAAATCTCCATTTTTTTATCTATTAAATTTCCAAAGTGACGATACTGAGTTTGTCATTGACCACTCAACATTACTTAAGAAAGTGACATCCTCAGATCCTCGGGTCCTTACCGAGATCGAGAGGGCTGGATTTATGCAAAATTTTCGCTTAGGATACATCCAACTCGATCATTGTCTTATTGGTGCTTTAGTAGACAGGTGGAGGCCTGAGACTTCCATGTTTCACCTACCAGTCGGTGAAATGACTATTACTTTGGGAGATGTGGCTGTTTTGCTAGGACTGCCTATTGAAGGCTATTGCGTACGATGGTGTGGGATGTGATTATTTGCAGCTTTCTCGCGACTTACTTGGGCTAGATCCACCGCCGATCAAGTAAGGGGTAGCGAGTCTGTTGAGATCACATGGTACAGTAATCAGTTGAAACATGATATTCCTGCAGATGCCACCGAGGTGGAGGTTCAGCAACGGGCACATTGCATTTTACTGCAAATTATTTTTTGTAGAATGATGGTTGATCATACCATGACCCGCATAGATTTGAGATGGCTACTGCATTTAGCTGATCTCGGGCAGTGCGCTACATATTCGTGGGGTAGTGCAGTGTTGGCCTATGCATATCAGGAGTTGTCTAAGATCACGTTGCAACAGTTTGGCTCTATTGCTGGTTGCATGACACTAGTTAAGATATGAACTGTATTTCTATAATTTATTATTATACAATATGATGCATCATTCTCTTGTATTAATAGTATATTTTCAAACGCAACTTTGGTCCTGGACTTATCTTCCCATCGGAAGATTAGAAGAGAGGCCAAATCCCATCGATCCATCGATGTCGCTTGGAGCTAGGTATACTTATTGATCGTTTATTTTGTTAAACACAACATATACCATTTCTAATATATGTACATTTAATGTCGTGTAATAAGTGGGTTGGACGTAAGAGTACTCGACATACACCACGACGAGAGTTGCATTTTTACCACAATGAATTGGACGTCCTTACTGAAGAAAAGGTTACATGGACATCGTACACTCAGGAGATACTTTCCACACTACCACCCATGTGCAGAGGTCAAAGGTACTTTTGGACAACGAGAGTACCTATGATAGTCTACAACTTCACCGCTTGGCACCTTCCCGATAGGCTTATGAGATAGTTTGGCCTGATGCAGCATATACCGGATGATGCACCTCCTTACTTACAGGGTTACAGTGCGCATGACTATCCCACACATGTTGCTATGTGGATTGACTGCCAGAACTATATTGAGATGGAGAGGGTGTCCACCATATCTACGGCATAGTACATGAGGTGGTACTAGAACATAACACGACGTTATGTCCTTCATCCCGTTGTAGATTCGACGTTAGCATCGTACGTTCCCAGAGCACCACTAGAGAGGAACGTGGTAGGTTGATGTGTGTAGTATTAAATACAATTAATTTCATTTATTTAATGTATCTAATTTTCTTTTAAATTTGCAGTCTGCCAGTATTAACCGTGCATGGGAAGAAGAAAAGCTCCGAGAGAGGCAGACGAACAATAAGGGAAGGACTATGTGCACAAACATACAAAAGATTAGATGTGATCTTGTGCAGAAATAAATTTGATCGTCTGAAACCACCATCTCCTCCTCCTCCTCCAGTAGCACATGAGGAAATTGCGCCTGGGCCATCGCAACTAGCACTTACACTACCTCGTTCCAGCAGTGCCGACGCACTAGAAGCAGCGGCGGCAGTGGTTCATCTTCAAATTCCACACCACTAGTAAGGCGGCCGAGGCGAAACTAGTGCACGTATAATTGGTCATAGTAGTAGTGTATGTCTAATTAGTTGGATAGTAGTCTTTGTCTAATTATTTGCTATGTTTTGGTACGTTTATTTATTTCTTATCTTTGGATAAAACTAGCGTATGTATAATTATTTGCTATGTTTTGTTTGATTGGGCTTCGATTTACCGTGTTTTCCATCTGTATTTTTGGTTTTGATATTTGTATTAATTAAACGAGGTTTGAACGTATAATTTATAATATAATTAAAAACGAGCTCATAACGTCGCGGTAGTTCGTAGTTTTATGTATTGAACTTTAACTAAACATATATGATTCGTTATAAGTTGGATTTTTTTGAAATAAGAAACGTTCGAATCTACTGAACTATATTCTTATAACGGAAGAGAAAAATGAAGATTTCATATTACAGATTTTTAGTTATGTCCAAATCAAATCTTCAGAAAGTCGCTGTGGAATCATTTATAAAGCATAACGATTTATTAATAGTTTATACAGATTTTTTACATAATATAAATTGAGCATTGATTTTAATGTAAAAAGGAGCAGTCAACATAGCACTACAACACGGTGTTGTGTGTAAACTTGTTTGAATGTGGTGCTGTGTGTAAGCTAGTTTGAATGTAGTGTTGTGTGTAAATATGTTAGGATGTGGTTTTTCTGAAGGCGAGTTTTGGGAACTCGCCTTTGATCTGTTGCGTTTTACTGAATGCGAGTTCCCAAAACTCGCCTTCGATAAACCAAAACAGGTCTAAACCTGTTATTTTTTCTGGAACATGGCTATTTGTGTTATTGTTTACACAAATAAGCCTAAGTACATGAATAAACCTAGATAAAACTCACAATGCTTTTCCTGCTTATTCTTTCCCAATTTTGGTACAATATTTGCATGTCTCGCAGGATATAGAGAAATATCTATAAACGAAGAAAAGTGTTATGCCAAATGTAAAGTAGGATTCATCATTTGAACCATGTAGATCTCTATGTTTATACAATTATTTTATGCTCTTTTTCGCCAATAATGGATTTAGAAAATAATCCAAGCTGATAAAAAAACTTGATCATAAATGGCATTCCAACATACGCAGAAATATTTATTCATAATCACGTAAACACGCAATAGCATGATTATTATCCAAAGACAAATTTAACACTGATTAGGCTAGTCGATTAAAATTAGGGAAAGAATTATTGAAAACTCTATTTTTTAGATATCTTGAGAGTTGTGAGATGAAAATCTCACCAACATCTTTGGCGTTGGAAGGATGGATGAACCTCCAATCATCGATATCTGTTTCAGCAGCATATATCATGGATAAACCATCTACTGGTTTGTACAATCTGCGCCTATACAGGAAAAACTACACCAAATGACTAGCTAAGCCCCAAAACTGGACCATTGATAAACAAAGTTCAAGGTATTGTGCAAGCTTCAATGAGCCAACCTATTGTTCGGAACAAGGCTACATTCCAAAGTTTTGCTCAATGGATCAAAGTTATCAAAAACCAATATTATCCCATTGATCCACGGTATTCGTCTCCATTCGTCAACTGCACTTGTTCACTAGTAGGAAGGTGAAGGTGACATACCCGTAGGAATAATGACCTAAGCTTAAAAGAAGATTCCTCAACCTGAAAGAAAATTAACTTCCTGTGTAGATTCAAATATAATCCAGAAAGGTTAACATCAACCCATATAGCGAGGTAATCACTGAGGCAGGTTATCCAAATAGTTTCAAAGCACCCATTATAAAAAAATTCAATGGACATGAACCAACCCAAATGATCATATATGTACATTTGAGTATTAATTGGACATGCTCATGGTAAGGCGGATAGCAAGGTGTATCCTATTCCCCTTATACTTAGTTGAAGTCGCCAAAAGGTGGTTCAAAAGATTTAGCATTGGATATTATATTCTAGTGGCAATTATTTAAGGGATTTCTTAAAGTTGTCCATTGTTTAAGAAAGGAGGATTCACTCGATGTCAACACTATATCCTGTGTTAAAAAAGAGAGAATGAAAGATTTCATGAAATGGTTTAAATCTGAATCCCTTATGGTTGGAGTGAATGATGAAGGATCTTTATTATTGGCTGCATGTGCAAGGATAAGGAGATGAACTTCATTACGAGAGAAGAATAGTCGAAATTCATGCCAAAGCTTGAAGGATTTTATGACAGAGCTAGTCGCTACATATTTGACGTAGCCGAAACAACACAAACTCAAATTATAGATGAAACCGATACAATCACCAATTTTCGTTGATTGAGTTAATGCCGGAAATTGACCAATCAATAGCAACACAATTACAAATTAATGATGAAACTGAGATAATTCCCAATCCGATGATCTTGGCGATACCAGAATGGAACTTCAAATTCGTTGATCTCGATGATTTTCAAGATGAATTTGAGATAACACCATTTTTCCATTGATCGAGATGATGCCAGAAAGCTTGGTCTTCCGAATTGTTGATTCACAATAGAATGCCGAAATTAGGAAAGAAACAGTTGGAACCTCCAACAATAGAGGACGTCAAATTTGATTATAGAACTTAACCAACTATTATACGGTTACAAACGCCTATTTATAGTGCTCTAAAATAGACACCGATACCTGTACACCGAAACAGATATTAACATGCAAGATACATGAAACTGAAACAAAAGTACAAGATACACCGAAACCGACACAAACATACAAGATATGCTGAACCAAAACAACAATATAAAGAAATCACCCAGGAAGTATCATTGATGTTGATACCGATATCACTTGAGCCGAAACCAGAAGCAAATCCACTTGAATCGAAGTCAAACCTGGAGCCGAAACAGGAAACTAATGAAACAAAATACCACCAATATAACGATACTGGAACAGGAGTAATACCGTGTAGCGATACCGACACCACGTGATCTGAAATAGAAAATTAACATAATAGCTTATTTTTTATACCGAAGCAACTACTATCAATACCACTTAGCCTTGTGCTACATCATTCTCCCCTAGATCAAAAGAATTCGCCCATGAATTCACAACAGCCTCTTCAACCATATTATTCTCATAGTATGGTAACAAATGTTTATCATTGAAAACATCAGCAGTTCGAATATGACTTGGTAGCCTCAATTGATAAACATTAGGGTTGATCTTTTTAACAATTTCCAAAGGACCAATCTTTCTGTAGCTACTTTGTTATACGTACCAGTAGGAAATCGGTCTTTTGTCAGCACAACCCACACAAAATAGCCTTCCTATAACTCAACATGTCTACACTTTGAATCTACATTTTTCTTGTACTTATGATTTGCTTCAACGAACCGTTCATGCACTGCATAATGGCAAATGTTTATCATTGAAAACATCAGCAGTGCGAATATGACTTGGTAACCTCAATTGATAAACATTAGGGTTGATCTTTTTAACAATTTCCAAAGGAACAATCTTTATGTAGCTACTTTGTTATAGGTACCAGTAGGAAATCGTCTTTTGTCAGCACAACCCACACAAAATAGCCTTCCTATAACTCAACATGTCTACGCTTTGAATCTACAGTTTTCTTGTACTTATGATTTGCTTCAACCAACCGTTCATGCACTACACAATGGAGCTCCTGTAACCCCGATACAAGATTAATGGTTTTTCCTTGCATTTTATCTTGTCGTGCAATGGAGTTAAATCTAAGGTTCCCTTCAGAACTATTAAATATAAAATCTTGAAAGGACTGAATCCGGTACTGCGATTGACAACATGGTTATGAGAAAATTCATCCTGTCACAACTTTGAATCCCATCTTTTCAAATTGTCACTAACGAGGCTTCTCAACAAATTTCCCAACGATCTATTCACCACCTCCGTTTTTCCATCCGTTTGCGGATGATACGCACTACTAAACTTCGATTATGTACCCACCATTTTCCACAAGCTGATCCAAAAATGACTCAAGAACCGAGTATTATGATCCAAAATAATCGAATATGGTAATCTACGAAGACGATATATCTCCCGAAAGTATAGCTGAGCTCACTCACTGCATTTGCAGTTTTCTTGCAAAAAATAAAATGAACCGTCTTCGAAAACCGATCAACGACTACATAAATGTAATTTTTTCCAATTTTTCCTAGGTAAACTCAAAACGTATTCCATACTCACATCTACCCATGGTTGGGAAGGAACTGGCAATGGCATGTACAACCCCGAATTAGTTGTTGTCCCTTAGAACACATGACAAATGTGACACCTCTGTACAAACTTTTCAACTTCTTCACGCACCAAAGGCCAAAAATAGGAATCCAAGATCAGTTGCAGTGTACGGTCTCGAACTGTATGCCCTTTACCGTGAAGTTCTTTGATTATCTTCATTTGAAGACTACATTCAGGAATGCACAACTAATTCCCTTTGAATAGAAATCCCTTTACTAATGAAAAATCTGTCGCTTCACCTTTTTCTTTTTGTTTGAAATCTTTGAGAAATAAGGATCAATGGCTAGTAATTCTGAAAGAAATCCAAATGCCAGCACTTCAATTCTCATTGTTATCAAAAGATTACCCTTCCGGCTTAATGCGTCGGCTACTCTATTTGTAACTCCGGCCTTATGTTTCACTACAAATGTGAATTACTGCAGATAGACAACCATGACGCATGTCTAGCTTCCACTTTGTCATGACCTTGGAGATGTTTCAAAGTTTCATGATCGGTGTACAAAACGAATTCCTTATGAAAAATAATATATTTAATGTTTGATGGCTTGAAACAAAACATAAAACTCAACATCATAAGTGTTGTATCTCATCTTTTCCCTAGACGATTTCTCACTGAAATAAGCAATAGGCCTTCCATTTTGACTCAAAACTCCTCCAATCCCGAACTTTGAAGCATTGGTATGAAGCTTGGATGGTTGATGGAAGTCTGGAAGTATTAGAATGGGTGCCGAAGTTAGCAGAATATTAATAAGCCCAAAAGCATGCTCATCCTTCCCAGTCCACAAAAATGGTTTCCCTTTGATACAATCGGTTACTGGATCCATAATACTACTGAAATGCGAAATGAATCACCTATAAAAAGAAGCCAAACCATGGAAACTTCGAACTTCTGAGATAGTCTTCGGCTTAGGCCAATCTCTGAATGTCGCAACTTTATTCTGATCAACTCGTAAACCCTCTTCTGAAACAGCGTAATCCAAAACAACACATTCAAAGACATAAATATATATTTCTTGGTTGATGCATAAAACTGTTCTTGACGAAGAATTCTCAAAATTGCATGCAAGTGTTGTAGATGCTCACTTGGATTAGCAATATATATGAGAATATCATCAAAGTAAACAACCACAAACTTTCTGAGGTAAGGCCTGAATAATATGTTTATCACTCTCATGAAAGTAGTTGGCGCATTCAACAACCCGAAAGGGCATAACAAGCCATTCATATAACCCTTCCCTGGCTTTGAAACCAGTCTTCCACTTGTCTTCCGGTCTGATTCTAATCTGATGATACCCACTCTTCAAGTCAATCTTCGAGAAAATAACCGACCTACTAATTTGATCCCGTAAATCATTAAGACGTGGAATAGGAAACCGATATCTTACAATAATCTTGTTAAGGGCTCGGCTATCAATGCACATCCTTCATGAACCGTCTTTCTTCAGTACTAATAATGCAGGCACAGCCCCAGGACCAAGGCTTTCATTACACGGCCTTGACTCAATAAGTCCTCCACTTGTCATCGCAATTCTTCATGTTCCCTAGGACTCATTCTATATTGTGGCATATGAGGTAAAACAACACCTATTTCCGAATCAATATGATGTTGGATGTCTCTTAGTGGCGGTAGACCATTTGGTAACTCTTTTGGAAACACATCTTCTAATTCACACAATAATGGCTTCGCTGATTCTAGAATTTCATCACTTTCTATAGCATCGAATCTCACTAACAAATATATCTCGCCTCCGTCTTTCACCTCTTCCACAAAGTCATTCATCGATAACAAAATAAAATTCTCGGTCTTCTTGTCAGGTTTTTCTCCACTTCGATCATGCCTCTTAGGAACTAAAGTGATCATAGTTCCTTCGAACATGAAACTATAGCTGTTTGTGTGCCCATCATGTTGTACAACTCTATCATATTGTCACGGCCTCCCCACCAAGAGAAGACATACATCCATATTCACATCGTCACATCAAATTTCATCTTTATACTTAAGACCAATAGAAAAAGGAATGAATTCTCGTTTACAAACTGTTGCCTCTCCACCTTTCTTCGACCATGCTAGCATGTATGGTCAAGGATGTTTTTCTTAATCGCAAGCTTTTGAACGGCTTCCTCTGAAATGATGTTGTCATAGCTCCCCGCATCAATCACGAATCGACAAACTAACCCCAATATAGTACATGTAGATTGAAAAATATTGCTTTATAACCACTCGGAATCGTCGACTGTCTTCGTTGTTAGACAAGCCGACCTCATCATCAAATTAAATCATTAATTACCCATTACAACTTCCTCTTTCTCTTCATCAAACTGTGGTGGATTCGAAGAATCAAATTATCTTTGTTGTTGCAAACTCAACTTTCGTCTGTCACCGTAGTTCTCTTTCTAGGCTTCGGACATTCAGAAATTCGATGCCCTACTTCTTGGCAATTGTAACACTTCAATTTATTGCCTCCTTTTTCCTTTGTTGAATCAGTAGTATTCGGTTTACTGGTTGGAACACCCCCACTAACATTCTTGTTTTGGTTGTTCAAAGCCATGAAACTACCCCCATCGTCGACCTTGTTTTCCTCATGCAAGAGCTCTCTGATGTGCTTCGGCAACTGAAATTGGATCAAACGTATTGACCATATATTGGATTTTATTCCGAAGTCCTCCAATATATCTCGCAGCCAACTGTACTTCGGTCTCCAATATGTCATTACACGCAATTGGTTGAATAAAACATCAGTATACTCATCAACTGAACAAGTTCCCTGCCGTAAATTCTGCAATCGTTGATACATTAGCGACTGATAGTTGCAAGTGAAAATGTAGCCCTCGTCATTTTCTTTATTTTCTCCCATGTCACCACCTTGGACTTTCCCATCCTTGCTCAAGTCAATTTCGTTTGCTACCACCAAGTTATTGTTAGGGAATGCGGAAAGGATCGTTAAGGAAAAACAAACACTAGAGAGGGGGAGAATAGTGTTTGTTAGAATTTAAACAAAATCTAAAACTTATGTAAACTATGAGATGAATCAAACACTATAAACACAATCACAGACACAGATTTAAACACAAATACAAAACAAACAGAAATAAAGATGCATAAAAGGAAAGAATACACTGGATTTTATACTGGTTCGGATTACTCCTATGTCCAGTCCCGCACAACGCTGGATTGAGCAAAGTTTTATTACTATTTCCAATAGTCAAGTACAACTTCCTTGATTTCACGGCTACAAGGGATACCACCGATTACGACTTCCTTGTTTTCTCGGCTACAAGGAAACACCGATTACTACTTCCTTGATTTCACGGCTACAAGGAACACACCTATTCCTACTTGATTCAATCCAAACAACGTTTACTCAACCCAAACAATTACAAACATCCCTAGAACTCTTCAATAACACTTGATTCAGAGAGAGATGAGAAGAGGTTGTAGGGAGAAGAAGTTTAATCTAAACGGAATTGAATTCGGTAGAGTATAAGTGTAGAAATCATAAAAATGATTAAGAATAATTATGTAATGAAAGAGGATGAAAGTGGAGAAGAAGATATGATTAAAAATTCGGTTTTAACCCCTTTTTATAGAGTGTGAAAGGTTGCAACAGTTCTGAATCATTTCAAATAGTGAAAAGACACTTCCTTTCAAAATTGAAAAAAGTGACAGTTATAAGTCGACATGCTGTTTTTGGTATGTCGACATACCCTAGTGTAATTTTGTATTTTAAAGTATTTTTCAAGTGTTTTGATATAAAAATAATTCTGGAAATTCTTGAGTAAAAATCTAGTGTTATAAATTAATATTATATAGTAGAAAAACATATGAAAACATAAATTTAAACTATATAAATATATTTATAAAATTATAACATTATAATATTTTAAACTATATAAATATATAAAGTATAAGAATATAAATATAAAATTTAAGTTTTGAAAAACAAAGAAGAATAAGAAAGGAAAAAGAATAGAAAATAAAATAGAGAGGATTGAGGGTAGAATTGAAAATTAGAATTTGAATTTGAACCTGGGATGCTTTTTAGAGTCTTACAGAATCTAGACTTTGTAACTATATTAATCTTGAACTCTTGAATTCTTGAATACTCATGAGTCTTGAAATTTCTCTGATCATTGAATCTCTATTATCTTTAAAACTATACAGTCTTCAGTAAAATTACCTATATATAAATCCTGCATATATATATATATTCTATACAAAAAGTGTTAGTATATATTTATATATTTTATAATCAATGATAACTAAAATAAGAATGTTGTCATCAAAACTTCATTTACCAACATTCTGTCCCTTTTTGATGATGACAACCTTAGTTTATAAAATATCATACCTATGTATGCTTATTGATGATATTCCTTCTAATACTCCCCATGCCTGTAAGAATCCTAAAAATTATGCCTATATTTTCTAATTTCTCCCCCTTTGGCATTATAAAAAAGAAATCTTAAAGGTACTCCCCCTAAATTGTATAACTTCCCGGATAGAACATAAGTAACTATCCAAAAACACTCCCCCTTAGACTAAACATTCTTTATATTTTAAAGAGAGATAACTAAATACAAATGACAATTTTATTAGTCACAAATTTGTAGAACTATATAGATTTATATACAGAGATACATCGTAGAAACGTAATACAACGAGAATCGAAGAAAACATTAATCACTAATTTTTTTTAACAATGGGAGATTTGTGAATTGGACAGTTTGGATAATAAAGACAAAATTTTCCATTCTTTTCAATCACATTCCCATTTTCGTCAAATAGAATCTCTCCTTTGCATTTAACGTTATCATCTTCGTCCGTAATCGTTAGTTGAGTCTCTTGTTGTTCTTCCTCCTCCATCATTTCTTCTTTCCCTTCTTTTTCTTCTTCAGGTTCTTCCTCCTCTTTCATGGCTTCATTTTCATCATCGATGATAATCGGATTAGTCTCGTTATCGATTATAAACTTTAAGAGACTTCTCATTACTTTCCCTTGCCTGTTTTGCTCCTGACTCATCCTAATCTGGAGTACTTGTATCTCAGCCACCATTTGCAGTAGATACTCCATTTCTTCTTCAATTTTGATTACCCTAGAGAGCGTAGATCATTGAAATGGACCCTCGGATGGTCCAACGTATGAATTGGAGTTGATTTGAGTATTTGGATTAGTGGAGGCCATTGTATTTTTAAATTCAGAGTTTTTATAGTGAAGAAGAATGAAAATGAAGAAGACAATTCAAAATAAAAAGGTTTAAATAGTTGAAATAACTAACTTTTCGTGTGAATTAAATTTGAAATTTTCTACAATTATATGTCGACATACCAAAAACTCTATGTCGACATAGTTTTGTTTTAAATTTCATTATTTTGATTTCTTATTTTATTTTTATATCTGTTACTATATTTAATTATTCTAACTCACTTAATGAACATATGCCTAATTTTCTCCTAAATTTATGAATGTTGGATCATTTAATGGTTTAGTTAATATAACTGCTATTTGTTTATCACTTTCTATAAGTTCAAGTGAAATCTTTTCTTTACTTACATTATCTCTTAGAAAATGATGTTTCACATCGATATGTTTAGTTCTTGAATGATGAGTTGGATTTTTAGAAATATTTATAGCGCTTGTATTATTGCAGTATATAGAAGATTTATTTATATTTAAACCAAAATCGTTTAAAGTTTGTTGCACATACATTACTTGTGAACAAGCCAAAGTAGAAGAGATATATTCTGCTTCAGTTGCTGACAAAGATAGAGTATTTTGCTTTTTACTGAACCATGATACAAGGGAATGTCCTAGGAAGTGACATGTTCCACTAATACTTTTACAATCGGATTTGCATCCTGCATAATCAGCGTCATAGTATGAAACTAAATCGAATGAATCATTCTTAGGATAAATTAATCCAAAATCTAATGTGTGCTTTACATATCTTAGAATACGTTTTACAGCTGTTAAATGAGTTTCCTTAGGTTGTGATTGATATCTTGCACAGAGACATACACTATGCATTATATCTGCTCTACTAGCGGTTATATATAATAATGATCCTATCATTCCTCCATATAGTTTTTGATCAACATCTTTTGATGTATCATCTTTATATAAAGCAATATTAGTTGCCATAGGTGTTGCTCTTCCATTTGTTGTTATTAGATTTTATTTATTAATTAAATCTTTCGCATATTTTTCTTGATTAAAAAATATTCCATTCTTTAATTATCAAATTTGTAAACCTAAAAAGAATGATAATTCTCCCATATGGCTCATTTCAAATTCTTTGGTCATAATATCTGAAAAGTCTTTGTTCATTTTTTCATTTGTTGACCTAAAGATTATATCATCAACATATATTTGTACTAGTTGTATATCTTTGTTATTCTTCTTGATAAACAAAGTATTATCTAATTTTCCTATTTCAAAGTTTGATTGTAATAAATAATTTCGTAATCTATCATACCAAGCCCTTGGAGCCTGTTTTAATCCATATAATGCTTTCTTCAACTTATATACGTGATTTGGTAATTTTTCATCTTCAAATAGGCGTGATTTCTCTACATATACGTCTTCCTTGACAAATCCATTTAGAAAAGCACTCTTGACATCCATTTGATATAATTTCAAATTATTATAGAAATTATTATAGTTTGCAAAAGCTAGTAAAATTCTAATAGCCTCTAGTCTTGCTACGGGGGCAAAAGTTTCATCGTAATCTATTCCTTCTTCTTGAGTATAACCTTGTGCTACTAGTCGTGCCTTATTTCTTACTACCTTACCATGTTCATTCTTTTTATTTTTATAGACCCATTTGGTTCCTATTATTGTTTTATCCTCTGGTCTAGGAACAAGTTCTCATACTTCATTGCTTGTAAACTGACTCAGTTCTTCTTGCATAACAAGTATCTATGAATCATCGGAAGAAGTCTTCTTTGGTTTTTTGGGTTCAATAGTTGATATAAATGCAGTATTACTCATATTATTTAATTGATTACGAGTTCTAACAACGGATTCAATATCCCCTAAGATATTTTCTACAAGATGATCTCTAAGTAATCTAATTATTTTATTTGGTTGATTATCTTCATAATTTATTTCATGAATTTCATTTTCACAATCCTCTTCATTGTTTTGAATTATACTTTTATAGTTTTCATCAAAAGATACATTTAATGTTTCTTCTATAGTGTTGGTTCGAGTATTGAAAACTCTATAAGTTTTGCTTCTTTCTGAATATCCAATAAAAATTCCTTTATTGGATTTTGAATCAAATTTGTCTGAATTATCTTTTGTGTTTAGTATAAAACATTTACTTCCAAATATTTTAAAATATGATACTTTTGGTTTCTTGTTATACAAAAGTTCATATAGTGTTTTATGAGTTAAAGGTCTAATTGAAATGATATTAATAATATAGCAAGTTGTTGCAACTACCTCAGCCCAAAAATTCCTTGGTAAATTACTATCGGATAACATAGTTCTTGCACATTCTTGTATCATTCTATTTTTACGTTCAACTACTCCGTTTTGTTGAGGAGTTCTTGGAATTGAAATTTTGTGGGTTATTCCCTTTTTATTACAATATTTTTTGAAATTCTCATTTTCGATTTCTCCGCCATGATCACTACATATTATTTTAATTTTTACTGATAATAAATTTTGAATCCTTTTAGAAAAAGTTTTAAATTGATCAAAAGAATCACTTTTATTTTTAAGAAACTAAGTCCAAGTGAATCTAGAAAAATCATCAACTATTACATACACATGTCTGTTATGATTTATTGATTGAACTTGGGATGGACCAAATAAATCCACGTGTATTAACTCTAACGGTTTTGAAGTTGTAATTTCTTCTTTTGATCTTAATGAACTCTTCTTTAATTTTCCAAATTGACAAGCATCACATAAGTTATAAACTTTAAATTTTATTTTGGGTAATCCTCTAACTGAATCTAATTTAAAAATCCTAGAGATGTGTTTTAAATTTATATGACCGAATCTCTTATGCCAGATCTAGGGATCACCTATATTGGCCATAAGACATAAATTATTGTTGGATATTTTCATACTTAATATATCTATCTCCTTCGAATATGACTTTGGAATTCCTATCTTCTATGAAACATTTATTCTTTTCAAAATTTATTTTATAACCTTTATCGCAAAGTTGACTTATACTTAGCAAGTTGTGTTTTAAATTCCTAACTAGTAAAACATCAGAAATAGGAGGAGTTTCAGAATTACCGACATTGCCGATTCCAATGATATATCCTTTAGAATTATCTCTAAAGTTTACCATTCCACCATCTTCATACTTCAGATTGTTGAGTAGTTCTGGATTTCCAGTCATATGCCTTGAACAGCCACTATCCAATATCCATTTGTCCTTTTTCATTTCCACCAATTGCTTTCTAGAATTTGAATTTTCAACAGCCGTATAACACATCAATTCAGGATTTGAATTTCCAACAGCCACCTTTTCAAACTTTGAATTGCCAACAGACACTTTACCTATCTTTTCAACTTTTGAATTTTCAAACGCCATAGAAATCATCCTTTTCTAAATTAAACAATATTTTAGTAGATCACATGCTTCTTTAATATTATTATATGCGGACTCTTTTAACATTGATGCAATGCATGAATAAACACTAGAATTATCAGAGATTCAAAATTTTTCCATTTTACTAATATTTCAAAAATCAGATTATGAATTTTTTGAAGACCTTGCTTCGATACCAATTGTTAGGGAATGTGGAAAGGATCGTTAAGGCAAAACAAACACTAGAGAGGGGGTGAATAGTGTTTGTTAGAATTTAAACAAAAACTAAAACTTATGTAAACTATGAGATGAATCAAACACTACAAACACAATCACAGACATAGATTTGAACACAAATACAATATAACAGAAATACAGATGCAGAAAAGGAAAGAACACACCGGATTTTATAGTGGTTCAGATTGCTCCTACGTCCAGTCTTGCACAACGCTGGATCGCACTGAGTTTTATTACTATTTCCAATAGTCAAGTACAACCTCCTTGATTTCACTGCTACAAGGGATACCACTGATTACTACTTCCTTGTTTTCTCAGCTACAAGGAAACACTGATTCCTACTTCCTTGATTTCACGGCTACAAGGGACACACCGATTCCTACTTGATTCAACCCAAACAACGTTTACTCAACCCATACAATTACAAACAGCCTTATAACTCTTCAATAGCACTTGATTCAGAGAGAGATGAGAAGAGAGTGTAGAGAGAAGAAGTTTGATCAAAACAGAATTAAATTTGGCAGAGTATAAGTGTAGAAATCATAAAAATTATTAAGAATAATTATGTAATGAAAGAGGATGAAGGTGGAGAAGAAGATATGATTAAAAATTTGGTTTTAACACCTTTTTATAAAGTGTGAAAGGTTGCAACGGCTCTGAATTGTTTCAAATAGTGAAAAGACACTTCCTTTCAAAATTGAAAAAAGTGACAGTTATTTGTCGACATGGTGTTTTTGGTATGTCGACATACCCTAGTGTAATTTTGTATTTTAAAGTATTTTTCAAGCGTTTTGATATAAAAATAATTCTGGAAATTCTTAAGTAAAATTCTAGTGTTGTAAATTAATATTATATAGTAGAAAAACATATGAAAACATAAATTTAAACTATATAAATATATTTATAAAATTATAACATTATATTATTTTAAACTATATAAATATATAAAGTATAAGGATGTAAATATAAAATTTAAGTTTTGAAAAATAAAGAAGAATAAGAAAGGAAAAAGTATATAAAATAAAATAAAGAGGATTGAGGATAGAATTGAAAATCAGAATTAGAATTTGAATTTGAACCTGGAGTGCTATTTTGAGTCTTACAGAATCTAGACTCTATAACTATATTAATCTTGAACTCTTGAAATCTTGAATACTCGTGAGTCTTGAAATTTCGCTGATCTTTGAATCTCTATTATCTTTAAAACTGTACAGTCTTCAATAATATTACCTGTATATAATTTCTGCATATATATATATATATTCTATACAAAAAGTGTTAGCAAATATTTTATAATCAATGATAATTGAAATAAGGTCGTTGTCATCAAAACTTCATTCTCCAACAACTATGGCTCTTCCTATCGATCAAGTAACAACTAATCAGACCCGATGATCCTCCGATACTCCTTTATACTCCAAAATTTCTTCGACTGTGGAAATCCAATCCAGAAATTCTTTAGCTTGCATACCTCCCTTAAATTCTGGAATTTCTGTTCTCATTCCGGTTCACACCATCTATCCATCACCTGAGTTTGGATTTGCGATCTCGTATCTTCCTGATGCTGATATTGAAAACTCCCATTATCTTCTTCTTTACCAAACACATTTTCCGACATAAATGATGTCTAATTCCCTTGATTTTGATTCATGTCTATGATAATTCTCTTAAGACATCCAATTCCTTCATCAATCCTTGCCTTAAGCCTTTTCTCCATCTGAGCTGCACCTTCCTATCCACAAACCTCCTTAACATTTCGATTTGCTCGTCCTTGTGGATGGCGATTTGAAATAATGAACGAAATTGAACCGATCTAGATCTGATACCAAATTGACGCAGCCAAAACAACACGAACTCAAATTATAGATGAAACTGATACAATCACCAATTTCCATTGATTGAGTTGATGTCGAAATGGAACTTCAAATTCTTTGATCTCGATGGTTTTCGAGATGAATTTGCGATAAAACCAATTTTTCGTTGATCGAGATGATGCCAGAAAGCTTAGTCTTCTAAATCGTTGATTCATAATAGACTACCGAAATTAGCGAAGAAACAGTTGGAACCTCCAACAATGGCGAATTCCAAATTTGATTATAGAAATTAACTATATTACATGCTTATAACCGCCTATTTATAGTGTTCTAAAACAGACATCAATATCAATACACTGAAACTGATACTAACATACAGGATACACAAAACTGAAACAAAAAAAACAAGATACACCGAAACCGACACAAACATACAATATATGCTGAACCGAAACAGCAATATAAAGAAATTACCCAAGAAGTATCAATGATGAAAATACCGATATCACTTGAGCCGGAACCAGAAGCAAATCCACTTGAAACGAAGCCGAAGATGGAGCCAAAACAAGAAACTAATGAAACATAATACCACCGGTATAACAGTACCGGAACAGAAGTAATACTGATGTTGCGATACCGATACCAAGTGATCTAAAACAGAAAATTAACATAACAACTTATTTTCAATACTGAAGCAACTACTATCGATGTCACTTAATCCTATGCTGCATCAATATACACGGAAGAAACCAAATCTTGGAGTCCAGTCCAAAAAGCTCTAACCTTAAATTATGATAGAAAAGAAAAGAAGATGGCTATCATCACCCATCAAAAAGAGAGAAGGATCTAAGTTTCATAACAAAGATTATGCTCACCTACTGACTTTAAAGGCGAATAAAGTTCAATATCTTTGGGATCGAAACCCTAATCCACCACCTCCATTTCAACAGCCAAAATCTCTCCATACCCTGAATCCACCTCTTACCACCTGTCCTCCAAAGCCTCCCGACTTGCCGAACCCTATTTTGCCGCATCCAGATTCCCAAATCGAGAATGATGCCAGCAGGTTTCAACTGATATTTCACACTAAAACCTGTCATCGTTTTCTTCTTCTCAATGACCTCCCTCCCCATCTATAGTTGTTTCTTCTTCTCCTCATGGTTTGAAGCCTGTGAATGACTTAAATGGACCAAAATATTATGGAGAATCCACTTGCTTAGACCTAGAGGCTACATAAATTTATGATGGCCTATTGGATAAGAATGGCTTGGAGGAAATAGTTTCGAGTTCACGGCAGCTCTTCATGCCTACGGCTCAACAAACATTGCCACCAATTATGGGAGCACCTCAACATCGATCCAACTGCAGTATTAGGCTAAGCTCTTGGAATAAGAAGAAAGAAGCAACCGATTTAGAGTAGTAGGTCTTTGCAGAGAAATTACCTTCTAATCGCATACTGATTCTACCGCCAACGTCGGGTCCTGTTCAACGGCCTAATAATGGAAATACTACCATAAAAAGTGGATGTGCATGGAACAAAATTGTTCAGGTAAGTATCAACGTATGGTACATGCTAAGATGTATACGAAATTAGTCTGAAAGGCAGAAAATAGTGGGAGAATGCTATAGTGATTTATGTGGTTGATTATAGGCCTCATTGCCCTTTTTTCAAAGCTTATATTCATAGGATATGGAAGCCGATGGGTGAATTTAATATTTACTCTATGGAAGATTAGTTTTGTATTATCAAATTTGATAGCAAAGTGGATTTCTATAAGGTTTTGGACGGAGGACCTTACTTTTATAATAGGACGTTAATAATGGTGATTAAGCGTTAGATGGTAGGTATGAAACTTTATAAAGACATTCTACATTCTATTCTATTTGGGTTCATCTTCCTTGTTTGCTACTATTGGATAGAGGAAGGAATAAGTCGTATAGTGTATGTTCTTAGTAACCCTCTCAAAATTGATAAAGTTACGGAAGGAATTAGGAAGACTGCATTTGCTTGAGTGTTGGTTGAAATTTTTAGTTTGCTTTCATATCCCAAAAATATTCCAATTTTGTCAGAAGATGATCAATTGATTATACAGGATGTCGAGTACAAGTGATGTCCACCCAGGTGCTCGAACTATTAAAGTTTTGGCTATGTAAAAAATGTCTTCCAGTTTACCAAGATCTGGGTTCCCAAGTAGTCGACTCCTCTATCTTTTCCTAATAATTATATGGATATTGATAAAAGTGCCCAGCGTCCTGATTTGCAAACACCTGCGTGTTCTTCTTCTCAAGTCCTTGATTGTGCTGTATTTCAACAGGACAACAATTCACTGGACAACAGGTAATTTCATGAAATATCTTAAGGTGATATAAATTCATGTGAGCCTGATGAAATGGATGCATATAATCGTAACAATATAGACAATAAAACTTTGGAACATGTCATGACAAGATCAAAAATAATATGTAGGGCTGGATCAGATGAGGCGGCTGATGATATCCCAGCAGATGTAGGTGTTGGAGTGATTGATAACTCTGAATAGATTAACATGGTCAACTAGATCATGATAAAGAAGAAGAAAACAAAGAAATTTAAGAAGTTGACAAGTTTATCTGTCTCCAGGCCAAGCTCTTCTTCTAGTACTTAGTGTCTCTTCCACATTAGAAAGGAGAAACCTATGTCTTTTTCTTGTGGATTATAATTTGTCTTATGTTAGGTTCTAGCTAAGTATAGACTAATATTATCTTTAGATTCTATGTCATTAGGTTGTACGAATGTTCAGTACAAGTGTTTTTTCAGAGTGATGGTTATGTCACTTGTTTTGAATATGTACAACTACTGATGTAGAATTTTTATATTATTATTATAATAATAAAGTACCAATTTTCTAAAAAAAAGACTCCATTCACATATACTCCTAGTTTTATTTTCAATTTGACTAAGGACCGGCGTGTCTACGACATACATAAAGGGGGGAGATTCTAGAGAATAAACAAGAGGCAATATATTATCGCTTCCATCATGTGAATTGTCACCATACCCACGACTTTAGGCACTTGAAGAATGAAATATTAAGGATAATTCAAAAGGGATATCCAAATAGTTTTCGTGGAGATGGAGTTGGCAGAAAGAGGAACCATACTATAGACCCAAATGAGAATTTAGCAAAGCAACCTTCCAACTTATAGCTTTAATTGATAAACTCCTGCACATCATAAGAACTAGATAAAGGGTGTGAAATGGTATTTGCATATGGTCAACACTGAGTAGAAAATAACCTACCATACCAAGCAAAGACTTATGCATGGGATCATTGTCACAACAATAGATGTAGCATGAGATATGTTCCCTTTAGGTGATTCTTTTGTTTACACTAAGCATATCTCTAGTTGCATTATAAAGAAGATCTTCATAATATCAATATGCTTGGTCAATGTCATTTTCATATTCGCTTTCAACAATATGAGGCTTTCGTCGAAGATCCAAAGCCCAGATTGAAACTAATATATGGATATGATAATATGATGGTTGTTCCTATGGGACTCGCATGATCATTGGTTACTAAAGGACTAGCTCCTTCCAATTAATCGTTTTTTGTGAACTTCTTGATCATCGACCAAACATCCCACACAAACTGCCTTCATGGAAAGATCTGCACTGATAGAATTTAGTGCAGTAATCTCATAAAAGGATCTACTTATGAAATTTCTCACTCCTACTGGGATAGGATCTATAAGACAAGAGAAATTGTTAGCAAGTGAAATTTATAACATTAAGCTTTTCTATAATAAAATTGTTTGAAACTATCTAATTTGTCCTTTGACATATGCGATAATGATAACTAATGAGAAATCAAAACGAAAATGAAAATGACATGTACTTTGGACCCCTACACCCATGAGATAAACCAGAAAGGAAAAACAAATTAGCAAGAAAGGAAAAAAGAACATATACGCACATGATATGGACAAATGAATACCAATCAATTTGCGCCTAATACCTATCCGAAGAGGTAAAAACGTTGGCGAGTTCGGTTACTTCAAAGCCCATAAAAGAAGATAATGAGTTAGACCCAAGGCTTAGATAAGCTAGAACGAAGATAAAGTTCGTAGACGACCTTAAGATGTAGTGTTGGATCATAAAAACCATTTTAAAGCTTTAAATATCAAAAAGATTTTTCATATACGGCAAGAGCTAAATTAGTACACTACCTAAAGAAATCAAAAAACATGTTAACATGGACCCACTCAAATATGGCTAGAACAAATCTATCAATCTGTGATGCACTCTGTATCGACCTAGAATCTCACTCATTTAGAAAAAAGTTAGGCACAATGTAATAAACCGGATTTTCGGTACCAGAATATTTAATTTATTTAAATATGAAAGTCATTATTATAATTAAAAGTTGAACGATTTGAATTTAGAATATACAAACTATTAAATATAACTGAGTGATAACGTAGTCTAGCTCTATAACTATAAACTAGATTAGTTGCAGTGGTCGGTCAATTATAAAAATCGTTGGTGGTGGACGGTCCACCTTAAAAACCGTATTTAGTAGCTAGACAACCTGGCTGCTTCTGTAATAATGTATTTATTATTTGTGATAATAAAAAGTGTTATAAACCACTATAAAAATCGGCTGGCTCTAGCATAAAATATAACTGAATGATGAAATAGTAATTTAGCTATTGAAATTACATGAATAAGCGAATGTGGAATTTAATGTGAAGTTAAGTTGATTTTGAACCTATGTAAAACTCTATTGATTGTGAACGATAATAATAAATTATTATCGAAGATTTAAAGTGTTTGAAAATCAAATTGTATTAATTCGATTTAACTAACATGTAAAAATAGTGTTTTTGCAGACAATTTTGGAATTTGATGAAGCAAGTTTCATCGGGTTTGAAATGTTGAATTATTTTACAATATCAAATTTCATGGGATTCGGGTTTGCTACGTGATTGTGCAAGCTTAAAACAGTCGATAGTAATAAAATAAATAAAATACTAAAATATCTAAACAAGTATCTTCCTGATATATATCCCTATATAAAACCTAAATTAAACACTCCTCATTCCTATCTCCTATAAAAAAATCAAGCCGCTCCTCTTAAAAACATCAAGAAATTAAATCCAGCAGTTTACTAAATGAAATTGATAGTCCTTGGATCCGTTGAACTCCTGTTCTCGAGTGGTTTGCTCATATTGTCTTGGTTTTTGGTGGGGCAGAGATTGGAGTTGGTCGACACCTATACAAACGATGTTAGGGCTGGGGACTAGAGGCGACGCGGGAGGTGTTAGACTGAGATGAGGGTTGCATTGCACTACTGGTGGCGAGGCGCTTCTATTGTCATTAGTTTGAGAAAACTCGGTCATCCGAGGAAAAAATCGAATTAGCAAGATTGATTTTTTAGGGCTACAGGAGGTTTTTGATGTTGTGCATAAGTTAGCCGTGGAAGGCGTCTGTAGGTCAAGTTTGGAAAGAGCAACGCGAGCAGTCAGATTCGGGGTTCGGCAAATGATTGCACGTATCAATGAAAACGAGCATGTTTTTTTGGGTTTGTGCGCCGGGTGGGGAGCGAGAATTGAAAATGAAAAAGGGAAGAAGAAGATGAGGGAGCGTAATAGGGGTGAGGTGGTTAAATTGTATAATTAGCTAAGTTTATAAATATATTAACTTATAAAAATTATGCATGTTTCATACGAAATCCGTTTTAGACGTACGTCGTTAGTTGACTTGTGTTCGTATCAATGAATAATACATATACGAAGTGGATTGGACGAAAGTTTGGAATTTTATTTTATTTCAAACCCCTATTTGAAATTAGATAAAAACAACGTGAAATCGTTGTCTGGAATGAATTGTGAATTTAACTCACACTCTTGATGTACAATTGTAACATATGATATATTGACTTTTATTTACATATTTATATGCGTGATTGGTTGTCTGGATGATTTATTGCTTGTTCAGTTGTTTTGTGGTTATATATACCCACCTATGAAGCAGATGATCTTTAACACTACCATCTTATAGAGGAAGATTCATCTTATATGAATTAGCTTATCTGAATTGTATTACATGTATATGTGTTGAAATATGGGCTGTGATGCAAAAGGACAGTTTGAAGGGATCCAACAAGATTTCACAATATGATTGTAATTGTATTTGTATTCAGATGATGTTATATGAATAGATTGAACGTAAAGCACAGTTGTGGACCCATGTGTTATATAATGTTGTTATATGTGGAATTATGGTGAAGTGGGTATATTATATAATACACTGTGTTTGTCTGTTTCACACATTTTGTTGAGTTTGGAACTGAATTGGGCATATATAAGCGATTGAAAATGAAATTGGGAAAATTGAAAGTGAATGGTTTCAAATATAAAAACAAACCTTTTTATTTCTTTTACTTAAAACCTATTATTTAGTTATTTTACTATATATATATATATTTTGAAATAAAACAAGCCTATTTATAAGATTTAGAAATGATTTTGGATTATAACACCTGTTATAATAAATGATTTGAAACTAAAAATATTTTAACTTACTGAATATTTATCGATACTTAAATATTTAAAACAATAATTAATTTTTTTGGCAGAGCCGACCGGTTTTTATGGTGATCCCTAACACGTTTTATTATATTAAAATAATAAAACAAGAGTACAAGAGATATACGACATGTATATCTACTACAAACCAACACACAAACATCAACTTCTTCTACGTAGGGAAGTAACACTAAAATTAAACATTTCTAGCCATACAAGGCATACATTACATAGAAAAATACCATTGTTCCATGGCATGTTGAAATAATACTCCGCAACTATGAGGAGCTACAAGCATTAGATTTACCACAAATCAGGTTAGTCGTTGTCATATAAATTGGCACTAAACATAACGTTCTTCTTACTCCTTGTAACGTAACCTAGATGGGAAGCTGACATGGGAGAGTTGACGACAGTTTTAGAGTTACTCGGAGGCAGAGGTGGTGGCGCTTTGTATGCAGCTGGAGGCACCAAATGTGTGCATAGGGGTGAGGTTGTTTCACTGCATCTTTCTTCTTATTAGAGGATATTGGAGAGGGAACTTTTACAATGCTTAGCATAGTTTTTTCCTTTGGACTATTCGATCCTAATGCAGCAAGCAAGTTTTCATTGTTTATGGTAGTTTGATGGTTCAGAAACCCAGTCTTGAACCAAAAAGTCTTAGCAGTTTGTGACTTACTAGTTTGGGTATCAGAAATGGCTAATGGAAGTGGTTTCTCCTTATGCATGCCCAAAATGGCATCATCAGGTTCAAAAGTTTTATCTTCCTCACCAAGCAAATTGTTGTCATCACTCACAATGCATATGTTATTGCTACTGGCTCCTGCTTGATCTTCATTCCCATGATTTACTTCTTTTTTATCTCCTATTTTGACAGTGAATGCCTAGGTAAGTAAGGCATCAGTCGCTTTAATTTCACCATCCACCTGCCTATCAACGTTGTTGTCAACTAACTCTCCATCCTCTAAATTAGGTTTTTTTTTCTACAACTAACTCAGTGGCCCCGTCAAAGTTATCTTCAACTCCATTCCCTACTGAAAGCACCGTGAATTTGTTAGCATTCAGCCTTACACTGCCAAGCCCAACCGAGTTTAACTTATTACCCAGTTCAGTGAACATTCCAGTTGGAAAATTGTTTAAAAAGTTTGGAACCGTTCTCTTCTTAGAATAACTAACTTTTCTCCAAGAGTATCCTTTGTCTGACTTTCTATTGAAAGTTACATTATGATTCGAAGATCTGCTCTCATCAACAAATCTTCCAGATTTAGCAATATCCTTGCCCTTATCATCACTGACCTTTGCAATATCCTTTCCCTTATAGTCATTGACCTTAGTGATAGCTGTGTTTACTACAGATGGCATTGAAACATTCAAATTGCAGTTGGCGCTCAAATGCACAAACAATTTACATTTGTCACAAATCTCTGGCTTCCAGAGATAAGTCACAAATACTAACTATATAGTACCATCCAAGAGCTGAATAGGGAACTCACTAGGTAGAGGCGAATCAGGACTAACCTAGATTATACATTTTGTGTAGTCTAACTTATCCATTCTTTAGGTCAAAGTGTCCATGCAAAGGAATTTGCCTAACCTAAAAGCTAATCATCATATACCAATCCTAGTTCGTGCAAACAACGGAATGTTGGTAAGGTTAATCCAAATAGGAAACCATTTGATTGTATTGTTACCCACATCGATTGGCCACGGCTGAACAATAAAGAGTTTTTTTTATGATCAAATGGTCTGCTATAACAATTTTTTCTCGATTCTCGCTACTCGAAAGTAAGAAACGGAAGATTTTACCTAAAGTTTTAATCTTAATTGAACCAGTTGGCTTCCATGCTCTTTTCAAATATGTTACAACCGCCGTGAAAGACAGATGGCGATTGAGGAAATACCTACCAAATAATCCTTCCAATCTTCCTTTGCAGCTTCCAAGGTTTCCTCCGTTGGTACAAGAGCTTTCCTATCGTATTTCAGAGCGATTGCAGGTGGCGAGAATGTCCCAGCATTCCCGGGTTTAGCTTCGAACAGAGTGGACCACTTCTGTTTTGGGAGGATAGGGGGAGGGTCAAAGGTAGGTGGTGGATCTGGAGGAGAGGGTGTTGGTGGAGGAGGGCGAAAGTCAGACAGTAAGGTTTGAGCAGCGGCGACGTGAGAGGATGAAAGGACAGGTAGGGGAAGCGGCTGAAAGGATAGAATTTGTTGGGTCGAGGTCGCCATTTTTGAGAGGTGTAAAAAGAATTATTTTTGTTAAAAGAATATTTTATATATAAGAATCAAGTAAAATGATTTTGGGTTTGTCGTGACAATGTGTTAATTATATTCGTCTTTAACCCTCTCCGATTATATCGATTAAGTTAATATAATTGAATCTTTAAACGAATGTTTAAAGATAATTATAAAGGAATTGTTTTGGGTTTGTTGTAAATAGTGTTTTAGCAACACTTGTTTTATACCATAGGAAGATAGTTAAACTAGAAATATATGGTTTAACATTTTTGAATATACATAGATGTTTAATAATGGATTTTAAAGATAGAAATAATTATTGAATCTTTTAGGATAAGGACATTGAAGAAGTTGTTTTAACTTATAAATGAAAACAGGTTCTTAATAAACAATGGTTTTAATCTCTATTATTATATTTTAAAAAAAGTAAATTCTGGCAAATGAATTGTGATTATACTTATATCGGAGGGATATGTGTATAAATACCTTTTGAAGTATTGATGACTTCAACGAATAGGGAAATAGTAGAGTACACACGTATATCTTTTATATGTAGAAATTGAATACATGCATGAGTATCTAAAGGAATATTAATCAAGTACAAATTGTTGATTAATAAATGAAGTCCTATTGGACAGATGAAGTTTTATTAAATAAAAGAAGTTTTAATTAAGAAAATATTAATTAACTAGTAAAGGGATTAGAAGCCATTTATATGTATCATGCTTCATGTAATTATGATTCTATGTGACGGGATAATGCTTTGGCTGTTTATTCATTTTTTATGGAAATTAAGCGACGTTGTTTTCCATTTACAATAATCTATTATGTGGCTTAATTGTCGATTAATTGACTATAGAATTTGACCTTAAATACGATGACTGGTTTTGAGGAGATATGGATTGGTATGTGTTTTACTTATCGAAAACCACTTCAAAACTAGTGTACGAGTTCTATATTTTGGAAGAAGTTGTGAAGTGAAGTCTATGTGATGATTCAAGATCTATTAAGCAGCCCAAAAACATGTAGTGATTCCAAGATCTATTGAGGAATCCATGTTCTATTCTAAGATCCATTGATATATGGGAATCCATTTATGGTTTCAAGATCTATTGAGCCATGGGATTTCAACATGGAATTTTGTTTCTATTCGAGTGATGGAGACTCATGTGAAGTTCTTGAACGAAACCTCAACGTCGGAAATGGCTAAAGTCATAGTAGTATGCACAATCTGGGGCATGTCTTCTTCACAATATGGTATATTAACTCCATATTCAGTGTATGCTTATGAACAATTCGTGCGGCAACTCAGTACAGTTGCGCGAGAAGTTGAATATACTTAGTTCTATGTAGTGCACATCGGTGTTTTCGTGTGTGGGTCAGTTGTGTTTACCATATGGTATATTTTATCTAGAGATATACAATGCTTAGAAGGTGGTTTCTGATCCGTGTGCATGGAGTTTGGATCCGGAGAGATCTTTACGGAAAATCCAATATGTGAACGTATCTTAGCGGTTTTGTTTGTATCTTAATAGCTGTCGAATGTAAAAAATGTAAAATTTTCAACTATTTAGTTTATTTATATTCTACAACTTAGACATTATCTAGTGTACAACTATATTCCATGTAGGATGCTATGGAAGGGAAAACCGTTATGGGTATTTGTACCACCTCAAATTGTATTGTTAAATGTCATGTATATGTTGAGTTATCTCACGCTTGTTTACTAGCCTAATCCAGGTGCTATTTTATTATAATGCTCGGGTAAGATTGAGTATATTTTTCTGATCTAACTTGGATTGTTGGTTAATGAAATGTTATGTTGTCACATGCGTATTTACATGTAAATGGCTGAACTAAAATCTTTATGTTGTTGTGCAATTTGGAAATACCCTACAGGCGTAGAAACGATGACATGAACTTATGAGATAAACTAGTCTACTCATTAGTCTATGACAACCAATTTATATTGGATATGATTGACCATTTCCATTTGTGACATGGTATAGGGGTTGAAATGATATTTACCCCAAACTGTAAATTTAAATATTCCACTTGGCCTAGGTAGAAATTAAATTTAAACGTTGCTTGGTCAAATAAATTATTTTCATAAAACCAAATACTTGAAATATATATATGTAAATGATTTGGAAATGAGTTTTCAGGTTTATTTTAATGGAAATAGATTTGTTAAGTAATATGTGTTTTGAACGGTATATATGTTTTGTAAATGAACGTTTGAAATGTTTAAATAAGGAAACTTGATTTGGAATTTCATCAATGAGAATTGTTTAAATTTAAATGATAAATATATTGGATATAAAATGTATGTTTAAAAAAATCAAGTAAAAAATTGATTTAGTTTGAAAAACTTGTATTTTGCAACTTATTCTAAATTTATGAGATTTCATTTAATTAACTTTATTTGGAAATGTAAAATGTTTGACAAAAGAACGGTTTAAATCGTTATAATTCAATGAAATTTTATAATTGAATTATTTCTAAAAGGGAAACGAATTTGAGAAATCATTGTTGCTAAGGATGATGACGACAAAGATGACGATGATAATGACAATGACTCTGGCCTCAGAGGCGATGGTCGCCGGGGTGACTATGATAAAGAAGGTAGAAACCCTACTCCTGCTGCTGGTGCGACATAAGGTCCTTAGGAAACATACCCTGACCTTTTAGGCGCCTCCATTACTCAAGATTCGGTGGATGCTACTGCCAAGGATAATGGCCTCCCTAAGCAAAAAGAAAAGGAACAACCCGTTCAATATGAAATGTATGCTTCCTAGGTATGGCTTTTACTCTTAAAGTGTTTTCTTCCTCCTTGAATTCATGGAAATTAGTTTCCTATAATATCATGTAGCCAAAGAAAAATATTGCCTCATATTATAAAGCGGAGTTAGATAAGAAACATAAGGAAATCATTCAGTCACATTTAAAGCATAAGAGGTTATTGAAATATTATAATGCTTTATCTCAAAGATATCATGATTTTGATAAAAGTGCTTTGAAACTTATGGCTTATAAAGAACGTAAAGCCGGTCGAAGATTGAAAGCGGCTCGAATCCAAAGAGAGACAATTCTTGAGGAGGATAAGGAGCTGATGACTTTATTTTGGATGCTAATAGAGGATAGGGATATTTTAATAGACTTCTTGTATAAAGTTTATAGTAGATTTAAAACAATGGATTTCTCCTTCCTGGGAAAGTTTAGCGGTGGTCTGCTTCGACGTCTTCATAGATGCTGCTTAGATGAACGCGGGACTGACCTCCATCACGGGGCTTGCTAGAACCTTCCCAGGGTTCTTTCAATTCCCAGGGACTTACCTTCAGAGAATCTTAAATACAACTAAAATAGATTTATCATTGAGTTTTTCAAAAGGTCAATATTGTACGAATAAGATGAGTATTTGTAAGGACTGGGTATTATGAATGTATGCTTTTGGTTATAACTTCTCTTATCTATAATTGTTGATAATTTTCTTTTGGCAGAACATTCTTTTTCACAAAGATGTTGTTTCAGAGGGTGCTTTACATTCATTTTCCAGGTTAAAGAGGGAATTTTCAACAAAACCATCATGTAAATTTGGAAGGGATCACCTCCTAGGGGACTTCAAGCGTATTTATGTGAAATACCCTCGGCTTTCTTTTGATTTTCTAGGTAATGATCGGGAAGTAATTTTAATATGACTTAGAACTAGACATGCTGAATTGATATGTAATAAAACAATAGGTGTTCTGACAAACAGAATCAAAACATGTAACTTTCAGTGTGTGTGTGTTGATAAAACAGTTTAAAGCTTGTTTGGATGAAATTAAGAGTTTGTGTAATAAACCTCTCTGCAAAGTACGATGTTCTCTGTATTAACTTTTGTAAATAAGATTTGTGTATAATAATATTTATTTTGTAGATAGGGACACCAACTTGAAATTTCATCCTCCCACCCTAGGGATGAATCTTCAATAATTTCAGAGCAAAGAGATCCTCCAAAAGAGGTACTCGATACGACTCAAGGAAGAATGATCTTACTTCAGAAATTGAGTATTAAGCACTTGAAAAAACAAATAGTTATTATGGAAGGTAGATTGAAAGATAAATATGAAACTATCCTTGAGTTGAAGAGAGAGATAAAAACCAATCCCTCTATTGATTTTGATAAAGAGATATGTAGATTGCATCGGCAGATTTTTGATCTAGAAACTGAGCGAGATAACGCACAAACGGCCTGCAAGGCTTGGGAATTTACTTTTGGATATACCACTAACATATCTTTGTTTAAGCTTTCCAAAGCTACGACTAAGCCTGAAGCTTTAGTGTCTGAAAGATATTCTAATTTGAGAAATCCCCCTAGTGGGTTAGACGAATCAGACGTCTGTAGGTGGTGCAGAAAGGTCAAAGCCAAGATTAAGGGGTTTTATGACAAAGAACGCAATCAGGACACGCTTCGATGTATTGATTATTATGCCTCTAAAGTAAAGCAATTACAGAAGGAGAGACATGATTTGCAAAAGAGTGTCTTTGATTTAGAGAAAGACAACAAGACTCTTAGAGCCATGAGTAGAGCTTTTAACATGGCTCTAAAATATCAAGTTAAACCCTTGGATAACCCCGACGAGGTTAATAAAAGGATAAAAAGATTAATGAGATTTTGTGTATTGCAATTCATCATGCCATTAATCCTTCTTTACCTGATCATGGAGAGAAGTAGGATATTTATTGTAGTTGTGATATCAATGTTTAACCTTTTATATTTTGACAATCAGTGAAATGGTCTTGTAAATAAGTTTGTAAATTGTATGGATATCACCTGATGTGTATCTTTGCTTGTGTTTTGAACATCCTCGTTTAGGATCACCTTCTACACTGTTCTATATGAAGCTTACCACACAACGTTTTTGTTAGCCTTTTGTTGATAGTAAGATGTATGCAATAACCTGCTTAGTTTATATAAGTCACTATCTGGGTTGTAACCAAATGATAGGTACATACTTGTGATAGGTTAATGTGAATGTTTCTCCTTTCATGTTTTATCAGAATAGCAGATAGTAATTTTATGCGTATAAGTTTAGAAAATCTCCCTGCGCAAGATGGGAGATTAAGATCTTCATTTGAAGGTTTTAAATAGTAAATTAGTGACATCAATCCAAGTTCTAACTTACAAACCCTTCTTTGGAAATGAGAATTATAGTCCGGAGACCCAAATTAGGGTAGTTAGAATAATAATCTAGAAATTCTCTTCTGGAAGTGTGGACAGAGGTTTTGCAGTCCACATTTAGGCAGCCATAATAGGGAACTAGAAACCAGCTTCTGGCAATAATAGAAAGAAATCCTGAAACCCCAGTTCGGGTATTTATAGGAAAAGCCCAAAAATCCACTTCCGGTTGTAATAGAAGTTCCAAACCACAACCCAGATTCAGGTATTTAATAGAAGTCCAAGAATCCACATATGGTGATAAATAGAAGTCCCGAACCTAACCCAGATTTGGGTATTTAATAGAAGACCAGGAATCCACATCTGGTAATTAATAGAAGTCCCGAACAAAACCCAGATTCAGGCATTTGTTGTTGTTTGTGCCAATTCTTGTCTTATTCTTTAAATCAGAGGTTGTACATGCGTTAAGCGCTCTTCTTTCAAGCTTTTGTTCCCTTTCCACGGGATATTGATGTAAGCAGAGGTGACTGCGTGCTTAGAGTGCTCCTCTAGAGCTTTGTTCCCCTTTGCGGGATTAGATGTAAGCGGAGGATGCACATGCTTATTAAGCCACTGTTTGGGCTTTTGATTGTCAAAGCAGAGGATGTACGTGCTTTGTTAGCCACTCTCTGGGCTTGTGTGTTCGATGCACTTGACTAGCTTATTCTCAAGCAGGGCTCATGGACTTACCGACCTCACTTCAGGAGGCTCTTTACCCTAGCTGTAACGACCTGGCATTTTTCCCGTTCCAAATCGGTATTTAAACCAACTCGAAACGTCCAAAACAACTGACTGTTATTGGCTTACATGGTTTAAACAGAAATAAATGCAGAATCACAACATACAATTTGCAACGGAATAAAATTTCTCATATATATCAAAGTTTTACAAACATTTGTACAACGGAAGAAAAATGTAAATTTATACATAAGTTTCAAAGAATAAAACTTTACGAATTTGGTTGTCGAGTTAGTGCGCGTATGCGTCTCTACATGTCGTCTTCACGTTCCTCTCCAGTTTGTGAGCTGAAACTTTAACCTGGAACACTTGGAGCCTGACCCAAGTGTCCCATGCAAAATACACAAAACACCCGAGTTAGGATTAAACTTATTTCAAGTTAGCATACTTTGATAAACACTAAGTATAATTAGTTTAATCCCAATAATTATTAAATACTTTGAGTATAATATTCATGAACTGCAGTAATACTTACTAAAGCGGGTGTGCACATGCATCAAATGAAACGTCACAGCAAGGGTGATACATAGCGTGAAAATTTACATGTTCGAAATTTGCAGTACTACATAATCAACATGCATGGCGTTGGCGTGAGAGGCATGTCTATTACCAGGGAACAGAAAATACACACAATATGATGCTACAACTATTAATTTTGAAATATGTAAGGCTTCAATATTAAGGACTGGACACACATATACACAAGATCCATTCTGAACTAGGAAAAATAGTGTGGCAGGTTTACTAACACCAGGTATTAGAACATATACATGTATAATTTCAGGTGCAAAGAACTATACTGAAACATAACAAGGTGGCTTAACCAAATAGAATAAATGTGGTTATATGATAAATAGCACGAAGTTGTACTAGCAACTGAACATCAACCCATATATAGACAAGTGAACTAATGCATTTATGTTTCCAGTAGGTAGCAAACTCAAATGGAAAAGAACTAGGCTGGGACTTAAATAAATCATGCATATAAAGGATGATAATGGCACATACATCCGAATTCCATGCCCAGGTTTGGTAGTTCGAAAATAGCAATACAGAAAATGCGTTTCTTGTTATATTTTTCTTTTCTTTTAAAACTCCAAGATTCAAAAATGTTTAAAATAACTATTTTTTCCAATATTTTATAGTAAGTGTAAGGAAAATCCTGGGTTCGTTAGGACCGGGAAGAACAAATTAAATGGAAGCATACTTGCATAGAACATGACATGTACCTTAACAAGAAACTTGGCCTGAGTAAATCTTAACAGTAATGGGTTTTAGGAACTGCTAGCTTATATGTGTTCATCATGTATGAAATCAAGTTCCCAAACTAGATGGGAGTAACCAAAGGGTGACAAATTCATGCAATTATGGGTACTGTAAATCAAGTTATTCAAACATGCAAGGCATATCATAAACAAAGGAAGTTGTTGACATAAGTGGCCAACTTCAAATCATGCAGTGTCATAGCAAAGGCAATAGGCATATGAAGGGTTCTCCAGGCATATAACTAGTTTAATATATATAGACAATAGTGCACTGGGTAGGTGTTACTGTTGCGGAAAAATATGGATCTATTCCAAAGTTACATGATAGCTTCACAAGCATGTACTGGTGACAACAAAATAAAGCATGCATGAAGTTTAGTGAGGATACAAACTGGTCTCGCAAGCATGTATCTTAATGCAACAAAGAGGCTTTTAATTATCTATGTGTACTGCCACGTAGATCAAAGCCGACTAAACCGGAAGAACTTTAGGCTAAAAAATAAATAAGTGAGCTCAACCAAATATGCATACAAGGACAGAGGAGAATATGCAGGCATCATATATGGATGTCGACCACTGCTTAATAAAAGAAACCCAAGTGTACTAAAACCACAAAGCATATCAACTTGTGCATGTAACAAATGCAGTGGCCAGTTAAACTTTAAAATTTCACATAAATAGATATGAAACAACAACGCTGTTATATGAAGCATGCTAAAGTGTATATTCATTGAAAATGGAATAAATTCCTATACAACATTAAGAGCACAACCAACAATGGTTTGTTCAGTTACTAAACAAGCCACGGAGCAACCAGGTGTGGCTTGTTCAGTCATCCGTGGCTAGCCGGTGGCTAGTTTGGAGCTCGTTTGTGGCTGGTGGACTGAACAGAGGTTGGTGCTTATAACGGCGAAGAGAAAGCCGTTATAAGCTTATAACGGCAAACTCTTTGCCGTTATAAACTTATAACGGCAAAGAGTTTGCCGTTATAATCTTATAATGGCTTTCTCCTTGCCGTTATAAGACATAGCCGTTACACTCCAACGGCTAGCCCATTTTCCCTTCTAAAACACCAACCTTCCTCCTTCTTCTTCCACACAACCACTCCACCTTCTCATCTTCAACTTCTTCAACAACAAAAATGTCTTCTTCCGCACCCAAGTGAAGCACGAAAAAATGCGCAATCAAGAAACCCATGTCCAAACCGCCCTCGTCATTGTATGCCATGCAATGGTCAGCCCAACAACATCAATCGTTGCAGCCATCTCACGAATATGGCTACTCGCCGTATTCAAATTATCCATATCAACCACCGTACCAACCGCTCGCTCCTCCTAACTTTCCTCCTGTCCATTCTTCCGCCCCGCCACTTTTTTACCAACGACCACCCGTGCAAGGCGTGTATGATGATCATTCGTCGTATATGTCAATGATGATGCAGACCGATCAAAGTCAACAACCTCACCTACCTCCACAACAGACCGAGGTTCGTGACCGCGAAGGTACACAAAATCTGCAAAGACAGTTTTCGTACGGGTATGTCTCTCCTAGTAACAAAGAAAATGTTGAAACTTCAACGGAGGAGGCGGAGGAGGAAGATGCAAATGAGGATGCGAATGTTACAAATTCTAAAGAATTTACTCAAGAATACACTGCACCTGTCAGTCCCAAATATAACCAAAAGAAGACGAAGTGGAAGTCTTTAAGCGGCATTGTCAGTAAACGACACCAAACCGAAGTTGAATCGGAATCGGATCCCGGAATAGAAGATGTTGAGGATGATCATGCTGAAGAGGAAGAAACAACAGCGGATGGAAGAAGAAAACAAATTAAGTTTACTTCCGAGCAGTACGTTTCACTTGCTAAATCGTGGATACGCATTTCACAAGACAGCATTGTTGGGAATAATATGAAAGGTCAGAAATTTTGGGAAAGAGTTGCAGAGTTCTACAATTCGTTGGAAATGAGGAGTAGAACATGGGGATCACTTAGAGGCGGTTATAGAGTTATGAATGTCGCATGTCAGAACTATCTGGCAATACTGACAGGCTTGCAGAACAAGTAGCAAAGCGGTGCTGCACCTTATGACGTTGTAAGTGTCATAGATTACTTTTAAAAATAACTTACTATATTATGTTTGATTAGTTAGAAATGTCATACACTCATACAATTTCAACTTTGTGTTATAGATTGAAGAGTCACGAAAGGACTACCAACGAAAGTATGGACTTCCATTTAAATTTAACGACTGTTTCGAGCTTCTATCTAGTTTGCCTAAGTGGAAGAACCCAAGCAACTTCATGCTTGAACAGCAGAACAAAGCTAGAAGGATGAACTACTCTGAATCTAGTCCAAGAAGTGACCCGAGTTCGCAAGAAAGAAACCCTTTATTTGGAACTAGTGACGGACGACCTATTGGCAGAGCCAAGTCAATTCAGCTGGAGCAACACGCTGCAGAGTTCTCTAGATTTATGGAAACAATAGAGAATTCAGCTACGGAGACAAAAGAGCATAGACTTTGATTTTCGAAGGAAAGAAACCGCAGCGACGAAGAGTTCCACAAAGCAGTTAGGGATGATCGAGGGCTCCGCAGACAAGAACATACGGAGAAACAAGCCCTGTTACGAGAAAGGCTGGAGAAGAAGGAAACACTGGTGCGGGAGAGCAATTATGTTAAAATGATTACATGTGATTTTAGTAACCTTTCCCCTTTACAGCAAGAACTAGTAAGCGAGTAGATTGCAGAGTACAGAAGAAACAAAGGAAGCGGAGGCGGAAGATGTAGTGGCTCGTATCAGGACTAGCTATGTATGTTGGGTTAAGTTGTAATATGATTGTGAACTGCTTGTTGTAGTTATGTACTAGTGGTCATTTATGTACTATATAGGGTTGAGTTGTAATATGATTGTGACCTATTTGTAGTATGCATGCAGTAGTTGTTGTTTATGTAGTAGCTGTATATGTTGGGTTGAGTTGTAATATGATTGTGATCTGTTTTTAGTATTTATGTACTAGTTGTTGAAACAATGATACAATCGACAATATGATTGGAAACCAGATTTATTGACCCAACTACACACTGATACATAGTACACGAGTACACACTGATACATAGTTCTAGTACCAACTACTGATTCCGACTATTTCTTCCTTTATGTGCCCACAAATGTTCCACTAACTGGTCACGCAATTGGAAGTGCGCAGCTTGATCTTCAATATGTTGAACCATATCAACATATTCGTCCATTGAGTTTACATCTTTATGGGGTTTTGCATTTGACCCTGTAAACATGTCAGGATAATTAGACTTTTGATTCTTATACCCGCCTCTTTCAGACTCCACAACCATGTTATGTATTATTATACAAGAATACATGATTTCTGAAAGCACTCCTGCATCATGAAAACGAGCAGGATTTCGTAAAATATGAAATCAGGCTTGTAGAAAACCAAACGTACGTTCGATGTCCTTTCTGTAGCTAGCTACTTTTTCAGTGAAATAACTTTCTTTGTCATTTGATGGTACTCTGTATCCCTGAATCAAAGTTCTCCACTTTGGGTATATTCCATCCACTAGATAGTATCCAGTTTTGTGTTCGATATTACCAACGTTATATGAAACATCTGTTGACAGTCCGTTAGCAAGTTCTGTGAAAAGATATGATTGTTTTAAAACATTTATATCATTCAATGAACCTGGGACTCCAAAAAAAGCATGCCAAACCCATAAATCGTCTGTTGCTACTGCTTCAAGGATCATTGATGGCACTTTCTTATGTCCGGTGAACATTCCTTTCCATCCCGTTGGGCAGTTTTTCTAAGGCCAATGCATGCAATCTAAACTTCCAAGCATACCTGGAAATCCTCTGGCTTCTCCCCTGCGTAGTATCCTGCTTATATCGTTTGGTCCAGGCGTCCGTAGATACTCCTTCCCGAACTCTTCAACAACTGTTTTACAGAATTCTTTCAGACACTCTATTGTTGTTGATGCTGCGATTCTGAAATATTCATCCATTTGGTCGCCAGATGTTCCATAGCTTAACATCCTCAACGCCGTTGAAATTTTGATGTGGGGCGAATGGCCAATTTCTTGTGCTCCGTTCAGTCTATAAGTGAAATACGGATTTGACTGACGAAGTTTAAGATAAATTTTAGAGAAGATTGCCGGACTCATACGATAACGACGGCGGAACAAAGTTATATCGTAGGTTGGATTGTCGATGAAGTAATCTCTCATTAGTCTTTCATGTCCATTCTTGTAGTCTCTCTTATACCGCCGGTCAATCCGGCCAGGCTTACTACCTCGATGGTTGCTAATTGAGCCTTCAGCGAAATAATTGGAATACCCAACCATTGCGTGTTGTTCCAACTGCTCCTCCGTCTCTTCCTCCACTTCTATTTCGGAATCTTCAGTTTGATTCATGACTTCGTAGTAATGGTGGTATAGATTTGGATCCATTGCTTGCTTTTTTATAAATTGAGTTTCGTTGTTCTACCTAAGTGTAGACGTACGACAGATATATATATATATAAGCAATGACGGTTAACATATTTTAACTATATTTTTTGGCAATAATGGTTCCGACATAATGGTTGGGATAATAATGGTTCTGCCATTGAGTAGTCAATCCAGAAAGTTGTTTTGTTGTGAAAGGTTGGCAATAATGGTTGGTAGTACATGTAGGCAAGAATGGTTGGCAATAATGGTTCCGAGATAAGGTTGGGACAATAATGGTTCTGTCATTGAGTAGTCAATTCAGACAGTTGTTGTGAAGTGAAAGGTTGGCACTAATGGTTGGCAATAATGGTTGGCAGTACATGCAGGCAAGAATGGTTGGCAATAATGGTTTGTAGATAATGGTTGGGATAATAAAGGTTCTGTCATTGAGTGGTCAATTCGGACACTTGTTGTGAAGTGAAAGGGTGGCACTAATGGTTAGCAAGAATGGTTGGCAATAATGGTTGGGATAATATCTCTGGCGTTGGGTAGTCAAATTATTATACCCGCATATTTTTGCAATAATGGATCCGAAATAATGGTTGGGATAATAATGGTTATGTCATGGAGTAGTCATTTCAGACAGTTGTTGTGATGTGAAAGGTTGGCAATAATTGTTGGCAATACACGTAGGCAAGAATGGTTGGCAATGATGGTTGGGACCATATCTCTGTAGTTGGGTAGTCAAATTATTGTAGCCATATTTTTTGGTAAAAATGGCTCCAACATAATGGTTGGGATAATAATGGCTCCGACATAATGGTTGGGATACTAATGGTTTTGGCAATAATGGCTCCGACATATTTTTTGGCAGTAACAGTATTAGAAATTATTAGTGACTGCCTATAGTTATTGTGATGTCAAAGGTAAGTGCAGGGTAATGGAGAATTTCATTTACATTTATTTATTAAAGGATATCCAAATATTCAGAAATTTGATATAATGTGATATCCAAATATGTTTAAAATCTCCACTAAAGTCGAATAGTAGAGTAGGATACGGGGATACAACAATTTATAAAGATACAACAATAAGCATAAAGATACAATAGTTTATAAAGGTATAACAACTGCCGATAGTACATGCGAACTAGCTCCGTCAAAGCATGAAGTGAAAATTAGCAACTTCAGTAAACCCCATTTTACGTTTAGCCTTAAGGGAGTCGTAGGATGTTCAATCGCAACTGGTCATTTTCACTTCGAACACGTCTATTCTCGCGTTCGAGTTCGTTAGAATATGCTATTCCCCGAGGACACAAAGGTTGGTCTATCCAGTCCGTGTAATTGCAACCATTTGGATAGGTTGGACATCGCTGCACGCGCCGACCTATATTGTTGCCCTCTGCTCGAACGACAACTTCAACCGCATACCCGCAATAGCAACGAACTGGATAACAATCCACTACATGTTCATGCAGTGGTACACGAAAGAATTCTTCTTCTTGCGTTGATTGAGTGACCTCTTGTTCAGGTGATACTTGAACAGGTGGTACTGGTGTTTCATGTGGAGTTTGAACGTTCACTTGTTCGTACGGTGGTACAGTTTGCGGTTTCATTCGGTTTAGGAACTGAAGTTCATCTTCAAGCTCCTGTAGCCTCATGTTTTCATAAGCTTGTTCCTCGGAATCTGTAGACGTTGCCCACGAAGACATTTTCAGTGAGTGTGAATCAAAGGATGTGCTCTAAGAATGGGGAAGAAGTTGTTTGAGTTTTGTATGTTATGAGTAAGTTAACATACGTATATATAGCTGGAAGATTGGCAATGGTGTGAACGGTCAAAAGCTACACTGTAGGGAACACTATACGGAATCTGGCAGATGACATGACTACCCTATGCGAAGTATGCAAGACTTGACCAGTCATTGCGCTACAGTTGGTTGTCCCGTTAAGTTCTTACGTAGAATATGGAGTTATCTGCAAACCTTGTTATGTTGGCGCGTTATGTAAGAATTTTGCATTTCTAAACAAGAAGACGATAATCTTGTTCACGATCAAATTCAAACACTAATACATTCCAAACAACACTTACAGGTACTAGAACAACAGAACATAGCAACATCAAATTCAAAGTACAGTAATAAATCTTCGATTGAAGAAAAACTAAATCCTAACGATTTCTGAGATAGCCAGCTCTAGTTGCATCCGCAACAATCTTGTTCAACCGCCTTATTTCGGCTTGCGCTTCCAGTGCATATTGAAGTCCACGTTGGCACATTGGCGGGTCTATCCACTACATAAAATTACAACATTGAATATCATTGGGGTAATACCTATGGTCTTCGAAGGCAGGACATCCGAAGAATCGGCGTCCAGCATTTTTTTTCAGTTTTGGCAATAACAACAACCGATTCATCTCCACAACAACAAATAGGGTAAGCTCCACTAGGTAGCGTTGGACCGATTGGATGTAGGGGCTCGATTTCTTTTCCTTCGTATACGATCTGCTTACCAGGTCTTTGATTTGCTACAACTTCGCGCAATCGAGCGTTGAAAGATTTTGTTCTCGGCTTCACTGATTTAGACTGAACTTGTGCTCCTTCACCGAATTCCACCGTAGGCTTGTTGTGTTGTACACTATTCCTTGACCGTTCAAACTCTTCATAACAATTATTCATTGTTTCATCGTCAATCTCCAAGTTGTCCATAGCTTCAATACAAAAAAACCTTAAACAATTGAAATAAATGCAAAGTGTATGGAATTTTGTTCTGTTAGAGATATAAACCTGGTGCATATTTATTGCTGCGTTTGAACACAAAGCAGGGCTAGATTTGTAAAAAGAAATGTTGAAATTCCCAACAAAAACAAAAAGTAGGTGATACCCGTGATAAATTAATGGTATTGATATTTAATCATCAACTTTTTTAGTAACATAATTACTAGTACTGTATCAATGTATAGTGTACCACTGTTTGCACTGTGTACTGTTTGACTGTTTCCGTAAAATGTTTGACATAAAGTATGCTGACCCATTTTTTAACTCCTACACGTATTGAAAAGGTTAATGCACCCGAGGACGACCCCTATTTTTAACTCCTACTCACGAAAAAGAGTGGCATGACTCCACCCTAGCATAAAACATAGATGAACTATGGGAACTGTGCAAGACTTGACCAGTCAATGCGGAACGATCCATATTTTTTTAACTCGTAGTTGTATTGAATCATTTAATGCACCACGGAGCGACCCTTACACATAGGTTACATAGGTGATAATAAGTTATAAATAACGATAAATTACAAAAACGGTAGATTAGACAAACAATAGGTTCCACATATAAAATCAGCCTAGATAACCTAAACGTTACACAACTCTTGGGTTACATACTTTGTTCGAACCACAGTGAAGGTTTTCAACTTAAATAAAGCATAAAGATAAAAATGGTACGACGCGTAACGATACAATACATAGTACGCATAACATAAAATATTTAAATCCTAATTTAACCCACGTTGCAGGCGATAATTTGCATTACTTAGGTCGTTTACTTGATTCCGCAGCTTTCTTATTTCTTCCTCTAGTTCCAAAGCATACGTAATTGCTCGACGGGGAAAACAGTCATCTATCCACTGTCCAAACTCGCATCCGTTGCCACGTACTGGACAACTATAATATCGACGTCCAACGTCGTTTCCATGGCGGACGACTAATTGCGGTGCTTCTAATCCACAAAAGCATACAATATTTGCGGATTGCACCTTGCCTTCTTCTACCGTGGCTCTAACACGAGGAATTACATGGTTAGACCTGCGCTCACGTTGTCGATTACGATTGTCATGCTGATGTCGTATTTCCATTTCATGCATTCCTGCTTCAAGTTCTAATTGTCGCACCTCGTCATTGTGTCGCTCTTCCATTTCGATATACCACTCTGTTGGTTCTCTAGGTGTGGACGGATTAGGGTTTGATGGTCCTGAGAGAAGGTCCGTGTAATTGTAAGAAGATGGATACGATATTGGCATTTTTCTTATTTGAGATATAATTTTCAGTCCGTATGGATCGGGTATTGCTTAAGCAATGTTAGCTATATATAGGAGGAGATTTAGTAACCACTGCATAATGATATTACTTCCCGTTTTCAAAAGACACGGAATGTGAAAACAAATTGACAACGGGTAATTGCAACCATTGGACTGTGCACTGTATACTGTGCACTATTTACTGCATACTGTCCGCTTTATACTGTACACTGTGCACTGTTTCTTGTAGCTACGTTGGAAAATGGGTTCTTAACTTTAGAAAAAGAGTGACATGACCACACTCTGGTGTGAAAACTGTAGAACAAGAGCGACCGGCCTACACGCTAGGAAAAAAAATTCCTGTATAAAAATATAGCGGCAAACTGTTTGCCGTTATATTTTATTGTCGTGGCACCACAGCGACTACTTAAAAGGTCGCATTCCCTCCCTTTATATACCAACCTAACTCCTCCTTGTTCCACACAAGCAAACCACCTTCTCAAATTCATTTTTGACAACCAGAAAAATGTCTTCGTCTGAACCCAAGCGTACCGGCAAAAAATCTGCAAGCAAGAAACCCATGGCCCAATCGCACTCGTCATCGTATGCCATGCAACATCCAGTCCAACACCAGCAATTGTTTCGCCCAACTCATGAATACGGATACTCACCGTATTCAAACGAAGATGACTCTTCCGTTCATCAAAGATCTGGAAAAGAAATTCTACTTGAAGGGAAGGTTTCCGAGCCACTACGGACGATTGGATCCAACCCTATTGGCCATTGTGGACAAGTGTCGGTCGTTGTTGTTGACGAGACCGAAACAAATGTCGGTCGTCGATTTTTCGGTTGTCAAGCCTTCAACGACCACATGAATTATCCTGATGACATTGATTGTTGTTGCTTTAAGCAGTGGATTGACCCTCCCATGTGCGAACGTGGACGTCAGTATGCACTCGAAGCGCAAGCAGAAATAAGATACTTGAGCAAGATTAATGACGGTAAGACAAGAGATGGTCCTTTCCCTAGACCATGGTAGGTGTACGTGTTTGAATTTGATGCTTGTGTGCTCAGTTGTTGTAGTTTATATGATTATGGTTTGGCATTTCCTTCTGTTGTACTAGTTGTCGTTGTTTCAATTGTTATAATTGCTCAATAGTTGTAGTTGTTATAATTCTCAAGTCATGTACGCTTCTAAGTTATGTAAGGCACCTGGGAACGACCCATTTTTCGTAACTCTTTCGTGAATTGAAATGGTTAAAGCACCAGTGGACGACCCCTATTTTTAAACTCCTACATATACACAAAATTGCCTCTATGACAAAACAATTACGAATCATGCTTCCAAAGCCTGCTACAGTCAATGAAATGACTTGACACTGAGGCATACAACAATATTACATACTGCAATATCACTGTGAATTTAATACGAGTCACGTGTATGTAGAATATACCCTTTCACATGCATGTATGGCATGATTGGACCATTCACTGAGAAGGAAAAATTAAAGACGCGTCTCCATCATTCGTAGTTGGGATTCCATTAAACGTCTCCATCTTTCGCACACTGCGTTGAGTAGTCTCTTCCGAATTAAATGACAACAATATACGAAATTAATAGTAACTGCCCACATTTGTTGTGATGTGAAAAGTCACTGTAGAGAATCTAACGTTATATCACGAGAACCCTGTAACGGGTATTCAAGTATGTTGAATTGTAACTGTTGGTCGTACATTGCCCTTATAAGTACTCCATATCTGATAATCCATCTCATACCTTCTACAGCTTTAAGCAACACCGTTGTAAACTCAAGCGAGCAAATTTATTTTCTTGTTTTCTTAAAGGTAACGTTTATTATCAACAAAATTCGTACTTCTAGTAACTCTACTTATTCTACTGATGCATAGGTTACATGGACAATTCAGAAATAAGTGATGAAGGAATAGGAAGGATTTTTTATGAGTACGAACGAAACTTAGTGAACGATAACGAAATTGGATTAGTTCATGATACACAAGTTGAAGAGGTGCCTGTCGCGATTCAGCATCGAGCGGTTACAGCTCCGCGTCCTTCTCCAGTAAATCAACGACCTAGTAATAGTGCTCAAACATTGAATTCTCCTGCTCTAGAATTTCGTCTAAGGATTTGCTGGCCCTCGTAAAATCCTATATTGAGGTTGAAAAGAGAGATGAGTTGCTAATGCAAAGTGGAGGGGGTTTAACATATGAAGAAAGATGGGCAATGATCACGAGGCTATACAACAACCATCGTTCCCGGCCCATTACACGAACATCGGTTGAAATCCAAATGGCTAATCATCATTTTGCAGACGCTTGTGATCGGTATACAAAGATTATCAAAACTGTTGAAGATGAGAACATATTTAAAACAAATCAAGCAACATATGATTCTCGCTACCTTTTCGAGTATGGTGAGGAGTTCGTTGGTTACAAAGCGTATAAACTCCGCTATAGTTGGTTGACCCGCTATGGAACTGAGTAGGCTTATGGTATTGTGATTTTATTGTTGTTTTAGTGTCTATTTAATTTGATGTTTGTGCGTAGAATATGGAGTTATCTGTAAACCTTGTTTTGTTGGCGTGCTATTTAAGAATTTTTCATTTCTACATGAGAAGAGGGAAACCTTGTTCAACATCAAATTCAAACGATATTACATTCCAAACAACACTTACAGGAACTAGAACAACAAAACATACCGGCTCTACACAAAAACATTCTCAAAAAAGAAATACAGTCTCTACACAAATACATAATCAAAACATACACAAAATACATCGAAATTACATAATAGTGGTAGTCAACAAATACATAACGCATACTCAAACAACAGGAACATACAACTATCAACTAGGAAAACGTAATACAACAAAAGTACATAACAGTGGTAATACAACAAAAGTACATAATAGTGGTAGTCAATAAATGCAGAATGTCTACTCCAATAGTAGGACCATACAACTAACAACTGCGAAAGTACATAAAAGTGGTAGTAACTCAGTCATCCGAGTCATCTGAATGTGTACGTGGACGTATGCAGCGCCGATGACGTCTCTCATCATCACCAACATCTGGAGGCTGACTGGACCCAGCACTAGACCTATGGTGGTAATACATCTGCAAGTCCTGAAGTCTCTTGCACTCTGCCTCAAGCTGGGCCTCTAAATGCACCTGCTGCTGTCGTGCCTCCTCTGCAACACGACGTATTTCACCATCATAGTAATCTAGGCTACGCCTATGCTCTATATAGCTCGTATGCCTAATCCCCATTTGCATATCATACAGATCATGATATGATATCTGTGTAGGATCCGGGTAATCGTGATGGGCCGGAGGATGAAACACGTCAACGTAACGATCCGGTCCAATGGTGGGCACTGCCATGGTCCATCCAAAATGACTGGCGGTCGCCACATGATCAGCTGCACGAAAACTCTGGCTGGGCTGGGCAATATCCTCAACAACAGGTGGACGTATGCCGTGTCGTATAGCAGATGGCCCTACTAAATCAATCGATGCTGCATGCGTAATCGTGTCTGAGGACCCGGTGAAAAATCTACGCCAGAAGGTAAGGTAACACTCCCCAATAATAACAAAGCTCTCAGCCGTCCACCAGCCTGCTGCCCTGGCTATATCTAGCTGTTTCGTCGGGTAAATCATACACCGATAAGTATGTGGGTGTGGATCATCCGGAATAGCATCGAAGTCATACAACTGTCTCCAGCACCTCTCACCAAGATACCAATAAGCACCTAGTGCCACGGGATAAGATATAAGTGGAAATCTCCGTCCGGCAAGCATCCTAGCAATCTGTATGATCTCAAGATCGATGGATGTACTCTGCTCAAATGGATGCCATATAATCTGATCCCTATACATCCTCAGCTCGATCTGGTTATGGGCAACGGGATACACATGGCGTGACTCATTATCCCTAGACCCCCGGTTGTCCGCAGTCAAAAGCATATACGGGGGAAAAAGGTCGATGGGTCTGCAGTACGGGTGATAAAATGAAAGTTCCCAGAGTACTCAAAGTACCAATACTGTAACAACTCCCAGAATCCAAATAAAAAACCTGAAAATCAGAGATGGTGCACCGCATGTCGAGACATCTGTATAGGTATGCAAGGATAGGTGTGCCCCAATCATATAAAATCGCCCCATCGACATTTAACTCAGCCGCGACCTCAAGAAACCCCACAAGCAAACTACTGCTCGAAGAACTAAAGAACAGGTTACCCATAAGGTATAACACAAATAATCAAGCAAGCTCCAAGTCGTCATCAACGGAGTATTGACTGAGTTTGTTGTCCACGGCCGCACGGATGGCGCTCACTCTAATAGCGCCTTCTGCCTGATATGACGCAGCAGAAACATCAAAATGAGGCAGTAGATCATGAACAAGTGCACAATCACGCCATCGACCATCGTCATAAGGCAGTGGGGGATAAGCACCTACTCCAATGCTAATACCAGTAAGCATGGAGAAATCAAGCGGTGTAAGTCCTAACTCACCACAAGGAAAGTGAAATGTGTGGGTGGTTTTGTACCACCGTAGAGCAATGGCCGCACACAATTGGACATCGGCATTTATAACATGGTTTATTCCTAAAATTGCAAAGCGCACAATAAGATAAAATATGACTACTAAATTTTCCACTTGTTTCATTAAAAGGTCTTTAATATTACGTAGAAAAAATTGTAATCCAAGAGCATGTAACAGTCCTGCGACCCCCTCCTTACCCGCCAAGTGTGCATGATAATATCTAAGTGTGGTCGCTAACGAACCACGTGAACGTATATTCCGCGACTGTCAACGGTTCAACAAAATGTTATACTATCTACCCAATATCTAATACTCAAAGAATACTACTTAAATAATGCTAAAAATACTTACAGCCAAACTCGACTGCGTGCTAACGTGTACTTCGTCTTCTAGAAGAATGCGAAAGTTGGATAGCGAAGGAAGCTTCGCGGCGCTGAGGTTCATATCCAGAAAACCATCGAGATCGGCCTGTCTAGCGGAAACCGATCCCACACCCCTACGCGCCCTGCCTGCTCGTCCACCTCTACGCCCGCCACATCCACGATGGCCACATTCCTCGTGCGCCCCTACGTCTTCGGCGGCTGCAGGCAAGTCTTCTATTCCGAGCGCTGGTTGTTCCCCACTACCTCCTGCACCACTCCCGCCTGCGCCACTTCCCCCGGTGCCACTATCGTCGCCGTGCATGAATTTTTTGGCGAATTTTTTTAGTAATCTGGCCGTATTTTCGAATGAATATCTCAAATAAGCTAGTTAATTTGGTTAAAAGCGGACGGATTGGTGAAATGGTGGAGAAAATTTGGTGGAAAATGGGGGAGGAGATTGGTTTTTCGGGTTTGAAATGGGGAAGGAGAATGGAGCCGAGGAGGGGGTGGTGGCGTAGGTTTTGTGGAGGAGAGTTGTATAACGGCAAACACTTTGCCGTTATATGTTATAACGGCAAAGTGTTTGCCGTTATAACGTTACAACGGCAAAGAGTTTGTCGTTGTAACATTATAACGGCTTTCTCTTTGCCGTTGTATCCCCCTCCCAAAACCAGTCTGTGGCTGGTTCCCCCTTTCTGGGTGCTCGGCTCGTTGGACCAGTTGCATATCATGAGAGAGAATAACTGAACAGAACGGATGGTTGGTTACGGTCTAACAGTAACATGCATGTGCAAAATGGAGACACGCGAGCCAACCCAACAAAGTTTAAATAGAGCAGGTTGGGTCTCGACAGTGAGGGATAAGCCAATTTAACAGCGCAAACATCAATCGACCGAGGTTCTTGTGTACATGCGAATGCCAACAGTGTGTATACACACATACTCAAGTACATATGTACACCCACTACACCGGCCTCCAGCATCAATACAATCAATCCCGAATCATTCAAGCGACACAATAGTAACGAGGCAGCCAATATAGAAGAACCAGTAGCCGAAAAAAATTATACTTCGTGAGTCCGAAGTAGAAAACTTGCCAAAACATTTAATCGTAAGTTAGACTTACCTTTAGTCGACGACGGCATGGAGAGGTGAAAGCCGATTGTTTGAGGATGGTCAAAATAATGCTGAGGAGCTTCCGGTAGGTCCAGAATTGGCAAATGTTGCGATGGCCATGTGTGGACTGTCGGAGGACAGGCAGAGTTCGTCGGCTTCGCTTGGTTGTCTCTCTTCGTGGTTGCTATTGACTCAAAGAGGAAGATGTGCTCTTGCCATAGCCTGCGCTGGGTGGAAGATTTCTCCAGCGTCGTTCCCCAGTGACAGCGACCAGCGAATGGAGGGACATCACGGTGGTGACGGCGAGAGGAGGAGCCCGTTAAAAAAAAGTATTGATAATGCAAAGATGATTGCTTGCGGAGCGTAGGGAAGAGGGAGTGGCGGCGAAAGGTGACTGGATAGTAGCGTGCCTCAAGCGACGGTGAAGGAGAAGGCAGAGCCCAATCCTACCTTGGAGGCCATTAATTGATTTGAATGATTTGGGGAAAATGGAATAAGAGGAAATAACGGCTGTAAAATTAGTGAAGAGGAAGGTTGCATAGGACCAACGAAAGGGAATACGTCCTTTTATAATTGAAAGAAAAGGAAACCAGAAGTAGAAGGAATATCTCATGTACAAAACAAACAGAAGGTAGCGGAAAAGTATTGATTCGTTCACAGTGTTGATTCCTGTGCACAAGAACTGTTCAAATCTACGGGTACTGTTTCAAAACTCTTGGCATAGATATGGTAGGATTTTAAATCAGATTTTTTTCCAGATATTTTTTGATTTCAAACAATGTGTTGAATGGAGGAACTGTTGAACGAAGTACACAAAAACGTTATACACAGCTAAATCAATTAACGTGAACGAGAAGCTTATAGTTAAATAGAAGAACGCGGTTAAGCCAAGTAACATTCCAAATAATATTTGTCAAACGATCAAATTTTCATACACGAAATATCTTACAAATTTTATCAAACTAATAATTTGGCTAAACGTTATTTTATAGTGCAAACTAATTTCTTTGTCGTTTTATGATATTTCAAAACAAATTTATATTTAGCAATTCGGTTTCCAAAACTAACTTTAATTAAATTAAACTAGCTCTTTAAATTTCATTTTCAAAACAAATTTTCTGATTAGATTAAATATTTCGCATATAATAAATTACAAAATTTATACTTTGACGACGAAGTTATTTCCAAAGTCAAATTTCAATATTCAAGGAAGTCCAAATTAATTAATGCCATTAACAACGTTCATTTTAACACGACATTCATATTCAATTAAATTTGCGATAAAAGTCCAAATACAACGTCAAAATCTAAATATCTTAATATATTTTTAATGCTAAATCTTAATTAAATTTATATTTTGAGCGTCAAAATTCCTGGTTCGTTACACTAGCCATCATAGGCGGTGATAAGGGCTTAGATGTTTTACCCTGGCCATCGTAGGTGGTGATAGAGGCTTACACATCACCCCCTTCAAGGGGTGATTCAACCTAGCCATCGTAGAAGCGGATAAGGTTTTCGATGCTTTACCATGGACCTGTCTGATTTGGACGCGAATAAAGGCTTACACTCACCTCTCTAAGGGGTGCCTCACCCAGGCCATCATAGGCGGGAGTAAGGGTTTTAGCTGCTCCGCTCCGAGGATGGAGGCTTACACTTTTGATGTTTTAACCTGGCCCTTTCCGAATTAGACGCGGATAAAGGCTTACACATCACCCTCCCCCCTCCGAGGGGTGCCTTGCCCTAGCCATCTTGGCGCAGACATGGGTTTTCTACCATCGTAGGTGGCTTCACCCTTGCTAGGTGGTTTCAAGTTTTAAGGAGTTTCGTACTCCCGACCATGTAGACATTCTTTTTTCGAAGAATCCTTTGTTCTAGTTGATTAAGTCTTTGTTACATGTCTATATATTTGGTCTTGATCCAAGAACTTAATGATCATCCATTCAAGGACTCTACAGTAATTGGTTTCATGTCCATTCATTATATGATAGTAGCAGTAGCCCCCCCCCCCTCATTTTACTTCATTCTTGGGTTTCTTCTTTAATGATGGCCAGATATTAAGCTCATGTTTGGTTAGGAAGTATATATTCCCGATTGATGTGGTGGGTTTGCATTCTTCAGGGAATCTTGATTCGAAAACTCCCTTTCGATGTCGGAACTTATCCCTTTTGTTACTCAATTTTATCAGCTCCTCTTCATCTTCAAGCTTTCTTTTCACTGTATGTTGAGACTGAGATTCGACCTTATTTGAGCTTCTTAGGTAAAGTGATTGAAATCCTCCACTATTATTTGCTCAAATAAAGTTCCCATAGCCTGTGCATGGATGGCTTCCTTTATGTCAGTGAGTAGATTATATTCCTTTTATATAGAATTTCTTAGAGCAAAGATTGCGGTGGGTCCTATGCGGAAAGGGTTTAATGCTCCAACAGTCAGGGTCATAAGGTTCTACTTCCTTATCCTTGTTTTTGATTCTTAGGGCTTCAAATCTAATCCTTTTTTTGGATAATTCTTGGATTACTGATTCTTGACGTAGCCACTCGATATTCATAAGCTCCTTGTCGAGACTCTGTATCTAAAATCTTGCTCCTTCAAAGCATAGTCCAATCGGGATGGAACAACTAAGGATTTGGCTATTAACCACATGGTCGAAATTTCAGGACCTCCTTCTAGCACCAAAATGTTAACGTTATTTTTCATCAACACTGGAATTAGTGTTAAGAATGTGGATCTAAGGGAATTAAGGGATTATTCAGTTCCTACGAGCTTGAGTTAGTTCACCGTTTCCTATATATCAAGGTCTTAAGACCGAAGATTAGTTACTCTTCCTTCAAAGAGGTGAGTATCACGCTAATGAGACTCAAGGAACAACAGTTGCCTTGGGATAAGGGTTTCCTGAGCTTAACACAAATTAGAAAGCTAAACGGTTTAAAGATGGTTATTACGGTAATTTGTACTTAGGTATGAATCATTGTCCAAGGCTTATGAAGCTTTGTCGAAGGCTAGCAAAAAGAAAATGCATTTACATTGTAGACAAATGTTGATTTCTCTCTTTATTGAACATTTGAATAAGTGATTACAAGTAAAATCCCTAAATTGATTTACAAAATTGGGTTTTCTCTCTAAGAAATGGACATAAGATTTTGGAATGAGGAAAAGACCCCTAAAATGAGACCCCGGGGTCTTATTTATAAACAAAATGGTCCCCCTTTTAGTGGCGCTTGGTAGAAAGCCCGGTTTTGCGTGCTTTTGGCTTCATAAGCTATTTTACAGTGCCGGTATCTCTTCTGTATTTTGGGTTTCATCATTGGTTTTGTATGGCTTTGTGAACCTGGTGCTGCCTCCATACAGTGTAACGATACCAAGTAAATTAGTATGGATAGCTTCCTCCTCTGCATTCAGTTTCGACGATAAGCATCTGTTCCGGTAGCAAGCTCTAAGCATTATCCTGCTTTAGTGGCTTCTGAGTATTGCCTTTATACTTCCTTTCTTATGACTTTGGCATCTTCCTTGGTATTGGTATCGACACTAAGCATGTTACTTTTGATGACTGAAGTGGCCTACATATATGTACTATCCGAGTTACTAAAACAACACACGTCCAACCCTAATTGCACAGAAATAAACGTCATTAGGGTTAAAGAAAGAGAAACAGATAGAAGATAGAACTAAAAGAAACATCAGAATCTCACAGCAGAACGAATAAAATATATTATATAACATAATCTTTGAAATACAAATTTTTTGTATTAGATATACATACCATCATCAGAGTACAATACAACATCTGATACAACAGAAAATAAATCTAAAATATCTAATGGTGAAGCCTCCTACTTCAAGCTCCTCCAAGTGCATCTGTAAAAGCCTGAAACACTTGACTGCCTGTAAAAATTTGGGCACCCAAGAGTTTAGAGCAAAACATCTAGCAGAATGCTTACATCTCACGCTCCACACACATAGTATACAAATCAAAAACCACAGGGCGCTTATTGGAGATTGGATTCCAACTATGATAAGGTATGTGACCACCGTACGATTATTGTACTCTAGAGGGGATACACTGGGATTGCACAAGAACATCTTGCAACCCGGCCACACATGACCGGTCACTCATTCAATTTGAGTGGAACGAATGTATCATCACCCACAGTTGTCGGTCGTCCAACCATAACCCGTAAGATATAGAATTGAAAGAAAAAAATGAATTTTCTCTAGATCGGTGACAATACACCCGTCTTGGGTATGACCCAACTAGCCATGTTGTCTGCCCGATTTTTGTCATTTCCCGGTTGTGAGGCTTGAGGCTACGTTTATCTTTTAGAACATCTGACCACCATTCACTTTGAATGCCACATCGTCAGACCCATAAAATCACTGGTAGATCTTCTCAAAAATATTACAGGTATAAAAAGCTAAGAGAAACGAATTCCTCCGTCACCAAACGTAATACCTAGAAAAGATCGTGTTATATGATCTGTTAGGCATACTCTGTCATACATTCGTCCATACAAGTTGTCCTGGGACTGGACAAATAGAACAGCCCTTGCATTTTACTCCGTCTTCAATTTATCTTCAGCATAATACAATTTGCAACGCCTATGCTTATACGGAGTGGTTTTCGGATAATAAATCCAACCAGTCTCTCTGTATTGGCAACGATGGTCAAAAACTTCAATAGTCGATTTTTTAACCATCGAAGAAAAACAGCATCCATCCAAATTTCTAACATCAAACAAATCACTGACCCTTTTAATATTTCGTTAAGTTTGTTTCCTTATCGAGTTCTCTATATTGATTTCTAGTTACCAAATTTCTTAAAAATATTCTAACTCTTTAAATTTCTAGAAAAATTTTCTAGCATCTCCTTTGTGCGGCTCAATCGGTACAACTATAACTCGCCACTCTAAGCCCTTTCCATTCAGAAAGAAAATCAAAAACCCAAGCAGCTTGCCCAATAGGCTTATAAAATCTCATATCAAATTCAAACATGTACCCTTTTGTCGGGCACTTAAATATAATCTTCGTTCTCTTCATTTCATGCCTATTTAACATATATATATATATATATATTCTCATTCCCAATTCATTTCAATCAATCCACTCAATTTTCACAAAATTCGCTAATCACTTCTTTATTTAGCTCTTTTCCCTAATGCGCTTTTGATTTAAACATACCATGTTCAAATATATTTTAATTCGCTCATACATAAGTCGAGTTACATTTCTAACTCAAGTTTCATATTCGATTTCAACTTTAAATCCACCATTTCAATTCACATAACTTCAATCCTAAAAACTCTTTAACTAATTAGTCTAATTAGTGAACTTCATTTGATAATAAAAATCTGATTTTTTTGTTCCAAAAATCAATTCTTTTATTCCACTTGAGTTCATATTTATTTTATAACTCAAATCTGGATTTTTCTAATATAAATTCGGATTTTTATTCTCTTAAAATCTTTTTAATTTATTAAATAAACCATTACGGTTTAAAAACAATTATAGCGTTGTTTTTCTGAAATTTTGATTTTGACATAACTCAAAATCTATAAGACGAAATCTAGTTTTTTTCTCTTCCATTAGAAAATTATTATTCAATAGATTGAATGGTTCTTGTTTCATATAATTCCGACTTATATTGAGTTCTATATACTTTATTAAAGTTCGAAACGTCTAATTACGAACTACAGCGCTGCGGCGAGTTCGTTTTAATTAAATTTAATTATAAATGTTTAAAACTTCGTTTATAAATAAATTCCAACTCCATTCTCCAATATTTAAATGTAAATTAAATCAGTTTTCCAAATCTAAGTTAAATATCTTGATTTTCCAAAATCGTTGATTACTTTATTCAAAATTCATAACTCGGTTATAAATTATTCACAACTCAACTTCTATATTAAATTCCAATTTCTGTAAATTATTTTATTAAAATTCGGTATAATCAAATTCCAATTATAATTTTTGTTTATGGGATCAATTAATTAATTCAACATCCTTTACCATTACAAACTAATATCATCCCTTGATAATAGTGAAGTCGCTCAAGTTGGGGTATTTTATTTACCTCTCAGACCTTGACCGACAACGTTCTTATCTTGAGATAGATAAAAGCTTGTAATATAAAAACTCTATTTAAATCTCCCCTTCTATTCCATTTCTTACATTTGGAAATCTATTTCCAAATTACTCGATGAAAATTACTTCATCGCATTTATAAACGTTGTTTATAAATTAACTTCCTTATTAACACAAACTTCTAATTTAAATTCCATTTGAAACTAGATTCCCATTTTATTTTATTATTATAAATTATATATACGAACATCGAATCTATTTCTACATTTAAATATTGAAGCATTAGCTTCTTAGGATTTATCTGAAATATAAATTCTACTAAATATAATTATAATTTCCTTTCAAGAAATAATTTGCATTATTAAATTCAACATATTCAAATTCTAATAATAAATCTGATGGATTTATTTCAATTCAATTTACATTCCGAACACCGGAAATAATTTCATCATTTCCTTTTGAAATGATTCCTAGTTCCCTTTTCTAATTCCTATTTGAATTAAAACTTATAAATTGTCCAATGGTAATTTCTCTCTTTTATTTATTGACATCGTTTATAAATTTCACATCTTGTTTTAAATATCAAAACAAATTTCTATTTCAAATTCCATTTGAAATCCCATTCCCGCTTTGGAAAAATAAAGTCTTCTTTTTAAATTCATACTTGAATTTAAAATTTAATATTATCCAATGATGATTTTTTTTCTTTCCATTTATAACATCGTTTAGTAATTCAGCTACTTGTTTTTATTATTAAAAACAAGTAAATATTTCATAACTCATTCAAAATTTCATTTCTATTTCAAAAAATAAAATTTCCCTTCTAAAATCTAAAAATCACTTTTTATGATATTTTTAAGTATAAATATCTAGGGTCAGCGATATTCAAACATCCAAATCACCCAATTATCAAACATAGGTTTATAACACATCATATATGATAATATATATGAAAACAAACAATAATAAATTTTGAGAAATCCAGTTGGATCCCTCCAACCTATTTTCCTGCATCCACAGATGTTAGTCAACATAAATAATACCAATCCTGCTTCAAAGCAGGATATCGCGGTATAGAAGGTCATCCACTCAATATATCATGTGGCGATAGGGTTATCCATCCACTAATGGTACTACGGGAAATATCCCATATATATATATATACATATACATATATATATATAATAGCCACAACCACTAACCCTAAATATAACTAATATATATCATAGTAACCAAAATTTATCAATAAACAGTTACGCAACCAACCAGCCAACCAACAAACAACATATAATTATTTGTATTAAATAAAAATTCGACTATAATAAATTATAATCGAACCCAAGAGTGAGTTTGCTTACCTTGATTTCTGTTTGTCCAATATCCAATTAGATGTCGCATCGTTGCAGCTATGAATCAACTCAAATCTTCTCGAATAAATTTATTTCGCACCTACGATTATTTAATTTTACTTATCGATTAACCATTATTAATTTAAATTAACTATTAAATAATTAAACAATTTATTCTATGTATTTAAATTTATGTAAAAACATATACCTCTTTGCCTTGCAAATTACTCGACAAATCGAAGAAGTACGTTCTCGATCAGCCCCTGCATTGCAATTCCCATTTCGGCATTTCAACAAATAACTTACTGTCATCTTCTCATACCTCACCATAGTCGCTGCTTTACCCAATCCATCCCTTAATGCATCGAACTCCGCTTCTACTGCTGCCCTTCCCATCCTCCAACCTTCCTTCACCTCGGTCCTCTCCTATTGTCAACGATTCCAGAAACCCATTACACTACATCGATCACTCCCTACCTCACTCAGACCGAACTTCTCTAGATTTACACTACACTTCAGTAATCCTTCGATCACCCTAGGGCATCGCACCCAGCACCAAACTTTTTTTATCCCTTCGCGACCTCCAGCAGGCCACCCCATCGCACTGCCATACGAGATCCACATCACACATGCCATCATTTCAAATTAATGGCCATCAATGTCTTCACTACCGAGTATAAAACTGCCGTAAGTCCTCCCTTAAGCATCGTACAGACACCCTAGATCCGTGGCTTCATTCGAATAGATTCCTTACACCGCGTGACTGGAATTGATTCGTGATTTTGCTTATCTTCTCTCTTTTATTCTCGACCTCGGAAGATCTGATTTTCGAATTATCAGTAGCGGCCATTTTTTATTATATGGTTTTCGATTTACTGGGAAGAAGGGATGAAGGAAATGGCTAAAAGGATTTCGTGGTTTTGGAAATGGAAAATTAATGAAGTGTGATGGCTTAATTTATAGGCCAATAGCATACAGAATATACGCAACATTTCAATTCACCATTAATTTTGTGTTTTTCCTTTGCTGTGAAGGGAAGGAGCATTTATTTCAGCACGAGGAAGAAATATACTGTGCGAATTTAATACGTAGGTCGGCTCTGGTTAGTATGATAAGAGTTTTGAAGTGATTTTAATTAATTAAATAACCAAAATATCTCGTGGTCCCTTAATTCGAAATTCCAATCGCTATTTAATCATAACGACCGACGTCTCCAACATTATTCGCTACTCTGAATTGAACGGAATGAGTTCTGAAATTAATTTCGATTATATGGCGAAGATAACAGGTTTAAATCGACAATTAATATTAAATTCAATTTAATTATTTCTGAATGTTTTCTAATCATATGATCAAAAGATAAATCCAAACGTCACCAAATTTGAAATCCGATAATAATACACTATTACAGATCTGAATGGAAATTGTTTTCGTTGAATTCCAAGACAGTTTGAACATCATTGCTTTCATATGTTAAATTAAATCAATTAAAATTATAAATCGGTTTCAAACAATTAAATTATTGTCGTTCTAATTCCAATAGAATTTATATTGATCGACTGAATCATTTTGATTCATTTTAACTATGAATTCAATTGTTTATTGTTTCCATACACGATAATTTGATATATTCAAAATTAAATCGTATATCGATTATTAAATCGATAAATTCAATATAAAGATCAATGTATTATCCCAATTCAACATTTAAAATAAATTTAAATGTTCAAAATAAATCAACTAAAAATCCGAGACATTACAATGACCCTTCCTTTTCGTTTCATTTCATGAACCCTGGCCTATATCAGTAGTCTTTGGTTTCGGTATCGGCTTCGCATCTGCATTGTTTATGGATTCTTCCTGATGACTCCGAAGCTACTTTCTGGCAGTGGTATCGATACCAAGTATATTGTTGTTGATATCTATTTTCTCAAACCCAAATCGATCTCGTGATTTCCCTTTTATGGCTTTAGGCTTCCTAAATCGAGATCAGGTTGATTGCTTTATGTGTTCACATCGTAACCATTCTTGGTGGCCTATTGTAAGTTAGTTTCAGTACCGCCTTGCCACTATCTTCCCTGTACCATTACCAAGTTTCTGCCTCGTAAGTTGGTACCGATAACATGTAGACCAAATCTTTTCTCTTCTTTTGCTTCCAGTATCGGCCTTAGACTTTCCTAGCTTCCATTCTGGTGTTGATTCCATTCCGATACTCCTTCACTACTATTCGGTTTCGGTATCGAAATCTGGTGGTAATACCAGAGTTTAAGGAAAAATGATAAACTCTAGGTATGTCATGGGAATGGTATGAGAAACAAATTTTAGTTATTTACATTTATTTTAAAATTAGCTAAATCATATGACCACGCCGATTAACACGAAACGGGTTTTCCCCTTATGAACCAGTCATAAAAGCTCGCAATGCTTTTTGTAAATGAAGCTAACATAAGGTCTCTCGTCATATACACCATGCAAATGCAGATTATGAGAGGTTTCTCCTTATGATAGCCAAACAGGCTTGATATGAAAAAAATGTCTTATTATTATTATTATTATTATTATTATTACATAGTGTGGAAAACTCTTTCACAAATAAATGTATAAATCCTAGCCGGCATAGGTACCATATATTAAGCCGACATATAAGTTTACAACTAAAACTATACAAACCCGTGTGGCGAATGGGTTTCCATTAAATGACTAGGCTAAGGAACTTCCTTACAATGGGTACATCTCTAAACGGATTCCCCAAGGATAGTCACACAATTAGTTCTCTGCCAACACAAGGCCAGTCCACCCTTTCTTGGATGAATTTGATCACTCCTAAGTATGTCATCTCCCGGTATTTATCAACCTATAACATGGGCACTACAGCATCAACAATCACAAAAATTAGAAGGTTCTACATAAGTAATACCTGGGCTCCATACCATGGTACACTTTTTATCTAGAAGGAGATAACACACCCATATCCTCGCTGCATTTTCCTATTTTGGTAATTTACCGGGGTGTGAGGCTTTTCAAAGTCTCATTACACAATGCTACGCTCTCTAAGCCATGGTTTGATCATGAATAGCGCATCACTTAGCATGCCACATTGTCATCTCATAACATATAATCAATAATCACTAACCATATCACCTTTTAACTCTTATGTCTCAAAGAAGGGTGCAAGCTAAGAGAATAAATTCTTCGCTACCAACAGAAATATGTTTAGCAAAAACCAATTACATAGTGAAAATTACAACATTAGACATACATCCATACAAGTTCGTTCTGGGTCCGAATGAGACCGAAGTCACCTTATTCCTCGTCCAATAAAGGAGAGAGGTCCTCGCAATCCGGAAATTCCCTAGATACGTCCGGACGTGCCGCCACTATAACACCTCGATATTGGAACAAATCAATAAAGAGAAAATCAGCAAGCCAATCCTTTCATTGTGAAGATTTTTGGTCTTCAACAGCAACTTCCAGTACCTTTGATCACGTCTCATTCTTATTTGGAATGGTCTTCGGACCTAAGTCCGACCCCGGACTTTCCAAATAACAATCATTGTTTTAAAACTTGTGGGTGTATAAGTATTTATTTAAATCTCAACTTTAAACTTCCTTAAAATATTTTAATATTCATCTTAAATCATTTCTTGAAGTCTAGAATGTCATTATTAAGTTTAAATCCTTTTAAAACTCCATTTTGGATAATATCGTTACCAAAGGTTACTCAAAAATAGCAAACTTTGTAAATTATGTTAACCGAATTTTAATTTTTCATAAATTTGATCCAAAACATTTTAAAACTATTTATTGGAATTTTTCTTATTTTTAGTAATTTTAAAAAAGCTATTTTAATCGATTTCTAAATTTGGCCATTAAACTGAACTTATAGCGATTTTTTCAAAAATGTTTTTACATAAAACTTAAAATCTATTATTAAAAATTCCTTTTCCAGTTGAAAACTATTATTTTTAGGAAGCAAACGTTTTTCATTTCGAACAATTCCGATTAAATTTTCTCCTGTTACAAGCGTTAAAAGTTTATAGTCGAAATTTGCAAACTTCCGCAACACGACTAGTTTTATTAAGATTATATTATTAGTTTTATATTAAAATAAACCCGATTTACTTTGAAATAGTTTACAAATCATTTTAAAATACATACACACTTATTTCAAAACAATATTTCAAATTTTACCTTTAAAGTTCAATATTCCTATCAAATTTTACCTTTAAAATACATACACACTTATTTCAAAACAATATTTCAAATTTTACCTTTAAAGTTCAATTTTACCTTTCAAGTTTTTAGTGAATTTAAAATATTTTAAATAAATATTTTAAATAATAACGACGAAAAGTAAGTTTGAATCGATGTTTGAAAATGAATATAATTATTTCTAATTATAAATAAGGCCTGAAATGGCGCGGTAGTTTCAAAATTTGAATTCAAACTTTGACTGACTATGCCTGGTGCAAAATAAAACGAATTTTAGTGAAACCAAAAATATTTAAATCTGTTAGTGAATATCTTTCTAACGAATCTGAAAAATCGAAGTTTCGTAGCAGAAAGCAAAAGTTATGGCCAAATGAATTTTCAAAAAGGTCGCTATAGAGTTTATATAGCCCGTGGAAATGGCCATTTTGCAAACGACCTCAGAATTCGACGGAACCACTTTTGTTAGATCCGGGATGTCAAATTATTGCTAGGTTTCAAATTTTATTATTTTTGAAGCTAGTATGTCAGCGTGGAAAAGAAAAATGTGTTTGGTCGATTTTTGTTAAATTGGATCGACCAGAAAAGGGCCATTTTTCAAACGGTCTCAGAATTCGACGAAACTAGTTTTGTTGGGACCGTATCGTTAAAACATAGCTAGATTTATTTTTCTGGAATTTTTGGGATCAGTATGTGGCCCCGACAAATTGAAATGTACGTTCAAATTAAATATTGAATGTTTTATATTTTATTTTGAAGGAAAACTGACTGAAACAGTCGAATGGGCCTTCGAAATATATCCCACTGTGTTCGGAATGGGGGTATTTGGCTAGGGACGACAGTTGTTGGGTTTGGATTGGTGTTCGTTTGAGAGAAGGGGTATTTTTGGATTTTTAAAATTTATAAATAAAATAAAAAAATCCCTCAGCCAATCAGAACTCGACAAATTGTTTTTCTTCCCCGATCCTCTATACGACGCACAACGGAAAAGGCTCCCTTCCTTCTCTCCTCTTTTTCTCACAAACCACGCAGTAAAATCATAGGCCCTTGTGGAACTTTTTGAAGAGCTCGAGGAGAGCTTTAAATCCATATCCATTTCAACCTCCCTCGTGCACCATACGTCGAGATCTGAACCCAGGAAGCCGCCGCCTTTATCTCGCCGCCGAGCCCGCCTGGAGCCACCGAAGTGGACCCCAACCCCACGCGCCTGAGCGCCGTTCCTCCCTCGTCGATGTTGTACTCTCTGATCGTCCTATCATCACGGTTTTCGCGAAAATCGCGACCCTAGTTTTGAACAAACTGCTGAGAGGTACGACTGAATTATTTTAAACTATATTATATCACTTTAAAGCACTACGGCTTTTTATTTCACTGTAAAAATCATATCTTCCTCATTTGTTGACGAAATCCAGTGAAACAAGAGACAGTGGACTCGTGTGGACGTCTTCTACATTCTAGAGGAGACCGCATATTTTTCTGAGCCTTCTGCTATTTTTGGTGGAGTGGAACCCAATGTGAGATTTCAAATATTATAAACGATATGGAAATGACGATGTATAAATTATATATTCGAAGTATGAGTTATATAAGCGTTGTACACCTCATGTATAAGCGTTGTATAAGTTGTATGTTCGATGTATAAGCTATATATGCATTGTAAAAATTATATATGTGTTGAAATGGAAGTGAAATATACTTATATAAATATATGTGTATATATATATACGCCCCTCGTCCACAAACTATGGATGATATTTATTGGTTGTGATTGGTGTGAAAATTGGTTGATTGTGAATGGTTGATTAGAATTGTTTGTGGTTGAAATTGATTGATTGTGGTTGAAAAATACCCATTTGTGGTTGAGAATTATTTGGTTGAAACCACATAGGATTAGTTTGTGGAAAAGAAAATAAACATGCCGCCTGCGTGCGAACTAGATGCATGAAATCCCCATTGTCAAAAGCCACGAAGCTTTAAGGTAGAGCGAGGAGCCGTACTAGGGACGGTCCCGGTTTCAACTACCCTGCCGTTATGCTGCCGAAATTATCAATATTATTCATGTGTTAGAATTATTTTCATGTGTTGAAACTATATTCGTGTATTGAATAGAAATTCATGTGTTGAATAGAAATTCATGTGTTGAATAGAAATTCATAACGACACTCATGTTTTGAAATAAATTGTTTTATAATAAAAAACATATTTTTATCATCTATATGAACTATATAAAATAGTCGTGTTTTGAAATAAATTGGTTTATAATAAAAATCATATTTTTATCATCTATATGAACTATATAAAATAGTCGTGTTTTGAAATAAATTGTTTTATAATAAAAAAACATATTTTTATCATATATATGAACTATATAAAATAGTCATGTTTTGAAATAAATTGTTTCATAATAAAAATCATATTTTTATCAACTATATCAACTATATAAAATAGTCGTGTTTTGAAAGAAATTGTTTTATAATAAATATCATATTTTTATCATCTATATGAACTATATAAAATAGCCGTGTTTTGAAATAAATTGTTTTACAATAAAAATCACATTTTTATTATATACATGAATTGTTAAAAATAGTGAAGTGTTGAAATAAATGTCTGTTGGATAAAAATATCATTTTTATCAAATGTATGAAAAGAATATGGTTTTGAAATCGAAGAATAGATTATATTTATATATATATATAAATATAATTAAAATAAATCGAATAACGAAGCTGCAGTTCGTGTTTTGAAACCGTGATTTCAAACGATTAGTGCAGGAGATCCGGCCATCGGATTTTCCAGAAACCGAAACCGTTGGGTTCGCTTTGGAAATATCTTTTCAATGATACCCACTTTGTGAAAATCCAACGGTTGGATTGTCTGGAATGTTTAATTCAAATCTGAAGAAAAACAGCGCCAGAATCGATTATATATATATATATAAAAATATAAATAAATTAAATCGAATAACGACGCTGCAGTTCGTATTTTGAAATCGAAACTTCAAACGAGTGTTCCGGGAGATTCGACCGTCGGATTTTCCCAAAACTAAAACCGTTGGATTCGTTTTGAAAAGATCTTTCTGATGATATAAAATTTGTGAAGATCCAATGGTTAGATTTACAGATATGTGTAAATCAAATCTGAAGAAAAACAGCGCCACGGCCGCGTTATGGCCTGAAGCGTCGTTTGAATGAATTGGCTATTTTTAAATAAATAAAAATAGCAATAAATCGTTATAAAATATTATAAATGATATGGAATGGAAATAAACCGAATTTAACCGGTTTATTGGATATTTGATGGTTGAATGTGTTTGACATGAAAATTATACTAAAGAATTTATCTTTGATAAAAATAATGGGAACCTATCCCTAAGAATGTGAAATTTATTAACTAACTAAAGGTTAGCTAAGTCGAATGGTTTCCTGGGTTTTGATCTGATGTTGGTTTCGGCCTTCGGGGTTAATATTTGGGAAATCGTTCTCTTACTAATTTACGGTTAGTGACTGATGAATTGGAACAAGGCGTATGTTGTGTAGCACTTGTTAATTATATATGCGAGTTGCTCAGAAAGACCGGGTTTATCCCATTCTGAATAACTGAACCGACGATAAGAAGTCGATGATGAAGACGGTGGTTGAAGACCGGAGATCTTCACCTCGGTTGGATGATAACTGATGTCTTGATTGGGAGGCATCCTGAAATATAGATAATAAGTGGTGATCGTCCAGACGTACGTGGAGATCGATGGGTATGCGGGGTATACAGTGCCTCCGGTTTCGTTCAGACCCAGAACGGACTTGTAAATGGACTGTGTGTATGACATCGGATTTCATTCTGTGTGATTGATAGCCATCAGTTGCATGGCGTGAATTGCCTGTGTGGCATGTTGAGATGCAGTGATCAAGACTTTTGTTGAAAAGCAGAGTCTTGTGGTTGATGATCAAAACACCGCCTGTGTGGCATAGCTTTGTGTATAACATTAATTCGCGAGCCTCACACCCCGGTATGAACCAGAAACGGGAGAGGACCTCAGGGAGGACATGCGTTTCTTTCTAGCTAGAGGTGGTGTTAGTGCTTAAACTAGCTGACATTTATATTATTTTCACTTGTGTGGTTGTTGCTGTTGCAAGGCGCCTCGGATATATCGGTCGATCCGGGACCGACGGAGTCATTCGTTGGCTCACTTACACCCCAAAGGGCGGGGAAACGCAGTGTTCAGGAATTTTAATCCACATCGGTGGACCGGCCCTGACGATCCAAAGGCTTGTTGCCTAAGGCTCGAGCTAGACAGTCTCGAATTCGGTAAGGACTATCTTTTGCCTTGGTTCATGACGGAAATCCAATTTCCAAATACGACACCGTGCGGTTTTGATTGTAAACCTATATTTGGCGACATAGTGGCATGGGACGCTCACGTCGTCTATGATTGATACTTATGATTTGAAATTGTTTTTGAAATATATAAACACTAGTAGTAATATCAAATGCTTTTGTTTTATTCGTATCAAGCATATTTTGGACATTATAAGGTAAAAACTCTATCCTTCGGTTTGCGTTGCATTGTGTGATGGGAACTGAGTCTTATAATGGCTTCATTTTTGTAAAAAGCATTGCGATGTTTAAAAGATTTATTAGGTGTAAAGCACTAGAAATCCAATGGAGTAAACCCGTTCCGCGAAAGTGGCGTGGTCCTGTGATTAGCCATATTATAAAATGTGTTAAGTAGATTTCTCATACCAGTCTCATGACTGATTCGTAGTTTGTTTCACTTGCAAACTCGGGTGCCCCTTTTTCTACACGGGCAGCCTTGTGTTCAGGTTTTAGCAGGCTCTTTCTGGATAGCTGGAGCTGAAGATGGATTCTACCCTTTATCTCTTTTTATGATGTTCAGCTCCTGTTGTACATATTATGTTTTCTTTTCCGCTGTAGACATTTATGTATAGCTGAATTGTATTTGTACTAAGCATGATCCCTGTATATTGTGTAACTCTGATGATTATGTTTATCCAGTGTATTATTTGTACATTATCTGGTGTATTTATTTAATTATGTTCTGTTATTATTTGTTTATGTGTTATATTCCAAAGATTACCTTGCCACCGTCAGTACGGGGTTTGGGGTTGTCACAACGTGGTATCAAGCTAGAGGCGTGAGGGGGGCTTCTTGTCGTGAGTCAAGGGGGAGGGTGCGTTAAAGGATAGGGGAGGGGTGAGCTGCCCTGGAGGAGGGGAGGGAAATAAGGTATTTTTGGAGGAGGAAGACGTGGCTAATGGTAGCTAAGGGAAGGAGGAAGAAGAAGGGAGCTAGGCCTTGGAAGCCGTGGCTAGAAGAAGGAAGGATAAGATAGAAAACACAGAGTGGAATACATAAAGTGTTAGGAAGGAAGGTAGTTCTTTTATACAAGTGGGAGAGGCTTCTCCACTTGACACATCAAGGGTGGTTTCACATAACAAGGGACTAAGCCCATGGTTTTGCTAAAGGGGTTTGAAACATAAGACAAAAGGATGTGCTTAGGAATGTTCTAGATTTCCTAAGCCTTTTATATAGCATTTCTATCTAATATGCTATGAAAATATATGCAACACATATACAACTTTGCCAAATTAAATTCAAACTAACTTTTGTCGATTCTGATCAAATGACAAATGGTAGCAACCATTTTCAATGCTCTTATTTGTCGATTTAAATCTTATTTTATTCTCAGTTAAACTCAAGTTTATTTTTAAATTGAATTTAAATTTAATGGAGTATTATAGTTTAATAACCTTGCTTTTTAATATTGACAAAAATATGAAAAAATCGACAAAAGTTCCTTTTAAATTTTTATAAAAGCTTAATGAAAATTCAGGGATGTTACATTCTCCCTTACTTAAAGAAATTTTGTCCTCGAAATTGAATAAGAAAGGAATAATGAGAAGTAAATAGATAAAGGAGATAAATTTACCAAGGAGTTAAATATCAACATGACATTTAGGATAAAAATTCTGCATATGCTCCTTAGTTTCCCAAGTATAATCCTTTGAATCACCACTCCACTGTACCTTGACCAGCTTTACTATCTTGTTCCTCAATCTCTTCTCATCACAATCAATAATCTTGACAGGCTCTCTTTTAAATGTTAAGTTGGGGGTAATCCCCAAATCCTGCTGAGCAGCCTCTTCAATAATTTGGTCTGTATTGTGTACATACTTCCATAAACTAGATACATGAAAAACATCATGTATTCCAGATAACCATTCGGGTAGTTGAAGTCTATGAGCCAGAGGTTCAATCCTTTCCAGAATAGGAAAGGTCCAATATATCGGGGTGCTAGCTTCCCTGTCTTTTCAAACCTTATAACTCCTCCTAATGGAGAAATTTTCAACAGTACTGAATCTCTGATTTCAAAATCCAAGGCTCTTCTTCTTTAATCAGCATATTTCTTCTGTCGATCCTGGGCTGTTTTTAACTTCTTCCTAGTCATGTCAACCTTCTCTATGACCTCTATGGTCATATCTAATCCAAGAACAAATCTATCTCCAAACTCTATCCAACAAGCGGGTGATTTGCAGGGACGACCATAAAATGCCTCAAAAGGTGCCTTCTTAATGCAAGCCTGATAACTATTGTTATAAGAAAACTCAATCGATGGTAAATGTAACGACCCGTATTCTACGCATCATGAGATCGTAGAATATTTATTTCTTTCACATACGAAGTCGTATGGTCATGTAACTTTGGGAGACGACTAGTAGGGTCATTTCCCATGTTCATGATTTTTGTCGATTTTTAAATGACCGTTTTGCCCCTAGTTGGTACTGTTTTGGCCATAACTTTTGACTGGAAAGGAGTTTTGACCTGAAACCACTTCCATTGGATTCGAATGATGGTTTCTCTTTCCGTAGAGTGGTCAAATAGCCAAACGGACTTACCGTTTGGGAGATATGGCTGAATTAAGGTTTAAAGGGTTATTTTCAGCTAATTGGGCTTAACCGGGTGATTAGCAGCTAGGCCCATTGGGGAATTTCGGGTTTGGGAGTATTTGAGGGCTGCTAGGGTTTAGAAAACGATTTTTCATTCATTTTCCAGCCGCCACAAACCTCCTTTGAGCTCTAGCCATGGCCTCCAACACCCAAATCACCTTCTAATCACTTTCTAATCAAGTTTTGGCCTAATCTACATCAAATCAAAGCAAATCAAAGTCAAATTTGGGATAGAGCTGCTGGAACACATAGGGATTGGATCCAAATCAGAGGGTATTTCAGATCTATAGTTTAATTTGTGGCAAAGGTGAGTGATTTGCATAGTTCCTCACTAATTATGGCTAATTATGGTAATTAGCGAAGATTAGCGAAATTATGGCTCAGAAAAATCTAGAAAAATTCCCAAAATTCTAAAACATCATTTTATGCCTCTGATATGAATTTGGGTTAATTTCGACTAATTTTGCAAATCCCGGAATTTGGGGGATTAAGGGGTGATTAGTGATAATTAGCGAAATTATGCATGTTAAAAATCTGGAAAAATATTCAAAAATTATGAAATATTGTTTTAGACCTCTGTTAGAAATTTGGTTTCATTTGGTTAAGTTTTGCTAATTATATCATTAGTTTTGCTTAAACATGCTTAAGGGAAAAATATGGGGTTTTGGCCATGTTTGATCCATTTTGATATGTCATATCGTTGTTTTGGTGTTTGTGGTTGATTCCCTATGTTCTTATGATTGCATGGTATGCTTTGTGATTGATTAGAAGTGTTAGATTGGTCAAAAACGCCGTCGAGAGGCGAAAATAGCTTGCTGGAATGATGCAGGTTTTGGGATCGGTATAAACGACCAGGAGGAAAAACCGACCAGGCTCCGATCGACCGTGGGGAACAGAACGACCGACCAGGGTTGACGAGTTTTCGACCTATCAGGTTTTGGACCGACCAGAGGAGCTTCGACCGATCATGTTTGGACCGGCCAGAGGGGTTTCGACCGACCAGCTTTTTGACCGACCAGGGGAGTTCCGAGCGACCGAGTTTGGACGACCAGGGGAGTTTCGAACGACCAGATTTTGGACCGACCAGGAGGGGTTTCTGACCGACCGACCCCGTATGAACTTCAGACCGACCGGGGATGGTGAAAACCGACCCGAAGCAACATACTGGAGTTTGAAGCCTGAAGGACGATCCGAATTGAAGGGAGTCACACGATCCGACCCGGAGCTTGTAGGGCGACCCGATCCGGTGTACTAGAAGTGATGGCCGATCCGATCCGATGGAGATTGGATTCACGAGTAAATGGAGGAGCACGACCCGGTCACCTGGGGAACCATGACCCGATCCGATGCAGGGGGCGCGATCCGACCCGAATGATGGAGACCGATCCGGATGAAGATGATGACCAAACCCGAGATGCAAAGGAAGTCCAAATGAGAAGTTAGAGCTCAAGATTCAGATGGGAATCAACGAGTTCGCTTCATGATTGGGCTTTGCTGCGGGACGCGTGCCAAGGGGTTATCGATGTCTATAGCTTTGGACCACTATGGTAGGAGGTACGAAGGCGGATTCAAGGCCATTATGGCATTGGTAGGACCAAGGGCTATGACCAATGAGGTGGGTCATTGAAATGTTGGTCATGACTCCATGTGTTTAGCTTGGCCACAGCAGGGTTTCTACAAGTCGGGATTCGTCCTTATCTCAATTTTTCTAGTGTTCCAAAGTGGTAGATACCGTATGCTTTACGCACTGAGTGAGAGATGTGAGGATTATTGCTATGGTTGATTTGTTTGCTATCATCATGACATGCACACCCCACCCCCGTATTCTTACACTATTTATTATGGTACCTTAGAGTATTGTACGGTATGTGGTACTAACTCTTTGGTTGCAGGTCCAGGTTCAGATATGGTTTAGTATACCTGTTATTATTCTGTTTAGATGCTTATCGCTCATACCAGGCTTTATGTTTGACCCAGAGTTTTATGTCTCCTCTTATTACTCTGGGTGCTCACACGAGCAGACTAGAGACAGGTTAGCTGGTGATGCGCGAGTAGCTGATTCGGAGGCGAGCAGGAGGCTTCCACGTATGATATATAGATATTCTCCCTGTGTCGTTGGTGGTCACTACTTGGGCATTAGTAGTGTACCTTCTTTATCTTGCTTTTGCTTTAGAGACAGTATTTTAAAAGTCGTAATAAGTTGTATTTTGGATTTCCGCTGCTATGATACTTAGTTCTAGTTTTCAGCTTATGCACTGTCTCACCTGTTTTATGTCAAGTATGTTGTTATTATATTTTATTCTATGCGCTGTGAGACATTCTACAGGTTCCTTGTTAGTTCGTTTCCTTCTTTCTTTTCCTTCTGGCGACCGTCCCGTGTTAATTGGACATGTGTAGAGCACACTTTTGGAGTAAATGCCGGTTGGTGCGGGGCGGGCCGTCACACTTGGTATCAGAGCTCTAGGTTGCGTAGTTAACCTAGGGAAAGACCCTAGGGAGAGATAGTACGTATACGAGAGCGCGTATTTTTGATTAATTTGGTTTTCAAAAGCTATATATATACTATTGGTAGTATAAGAATGAAGTCGTACTGCACTAGCACCACTATGGGGTCGTTAATCGTTTCCCCTTTTATAGATTAACGATGAGCCGATATCCTAGAGGTGCTGGTAGAGGGACCAACCATGGGAATGCTCCTGACATGAGGACAATGTTCACCAACTTCATGAGAGACATGCTTAGAGATGTTCAGGGAGCAGTCCCCAATCCCGGAAATGGTGGTGGTCCAGTAGTGCAGGCGCCTAGGGTCGATTTCGCCAAGTTGTGCAAGGATTACACTAACCTTGGTGGGAAGCCGTTCCACGGAACGAAGTCGGCCACAGATGTTCAGGATTGGTTGGATAGCTGTGATCGTATCTTCGACGACTTGGGTCTTGAGGATGCGATGAAGAGAAGGCTAGCGTCTCGTCAACTGCAAGGGCGAGCGATGAATTGGTGGAATGCCATTAGAGCAGCTACTCCAGAAGATCAAGTTACTTGGAATCAGTTTAAGACTCGCTTTTGTGATAAGTTTATTCCAGCGGCTCATAAATCGGAACTGTTCAGGAAGTTCTTGGAGCTTAAGCAGAATGGTAGAGCAGTCTCGGAGTATATCGCTGAATTTGACACTTTATCGAAATATGGATGGTCCCTTATCGATACAGTCGAAAAGAAGAACGAGAAGTTCATAACCGGCTTGGATGGGTACTTGGGGGAAAGACTTATAAACCATATCGATGAGACGTTCGAGTCTATCGTAGGAAAGGCATTAAGGTCAGAGACCCTTTTCCCTAAGTCGAAGGCCGAAGTTGCTACGGCATCTGTAGAGGAGCCAAAGCCGCAAGCAGGCGGTGAAGGCAAGAAGAATTCTCAGAACAAGAGGAAGCAGGACTCGACCAAGGATGGTCAGAGTAAGAAAAATAAGAAAGATGGCGAATGCTTTAGTTGTGGCAAGAAGGGCCATTACGCCAGAGATTGTCGAGAAAAGCCTGGGGAAAGGAAGTGCTTTAACTGCAGCCAGACGGGACATCACAAGGATGATTGTCCACAACCTCCTAGGGAGAAGCAGATTGTGAAAGCATATGCTATCAACGCTGTTCCTTCTTCGTCAAATGCCCCAACTGCGGCGCAGAAGGAAAAGGGTGTCGCTATTCGAGGTATGCTTTCTATTTAAGATGTTTTGATCGGGTTTTGTTTGACAAACCTGAGTTAGTTGATAGACCTTTAGTAGTGACGAACCCGATTGGTGGTTCGACTAGTTTTGGCATGATTTGTTAATGTGGTCTTATCAAATCATGGATGTATGTTTCCTTGTGATTTCTTTGTTTTGGGCTTTACTGGGTTTAGCATTATTTTGGGGAGTCGATCTACTCCAAAGGAATAGGGTGGTATTAGGTACCTACCTAGTGATGGCAAGGGTAACTGGAGTTAAGGAAGCTAAGAGGTTATCGTTGCAGTAAGTTCTAGTTGTCTCTGGGAGGCAAATGAGTACTCCAGTGCTAGATTGTTTTGCTAGTATCACCTCATGTGGATTGTCTGAACTCGGAGGAGATGTTCCTTGGGTGCTTGTCTGATATTGGTTTAGGCCTTTGGGGCTTGTGCTTGGGGAATGTCGATTTCGACTAGGATGGGTTGCGTGAGGGGTAAATAGTTGTTGTGATTTTCATTGGATGATATCTTGGTTCACTCGAGGAGTGACGGGCAGACGGAACATCATAAGACTGTTCAATGGTATAGAGTGCCCAGAGTTAGACTCGATAGGGTTATGAGATTGCTCGAGTGGGACTCGGGAAAGATGCAGAGTAATGGATTGATTAGGACCCTATGTTGATGTTCTTTTTGAAGGAATAGGATGTGTTCGTTGATCATGGAAGATGCAACGAAGATTAGGACGATTCAAGTTAGACTTGAACTCGTAAAAGGAAAATGGGGCGAGTTCGTTAGTCATGGTGATATAAAGAATATGGAAATACTTCACATTAGATTTGAAGTATGTTTGGTACACTGTGGGAAGCTCGTTGATCTTGGAGATTCAGCGAACATAGGAGAGTTTCACGTTGGACTTGGACTCGTAGGTAGAGTACCTAGATTCACTAGGTGGGTCTAGTTTACCTTTGGAAGGTGAATGTACGTTGGACGTGCAGTACGAGATTCATTGGATGAGTCTAGTTTATCTCTGGGAGATTGACTCGAGTTAGACTCGAGAAGGCTGCAAGGAATTGGATTCAGCTCGAGTTGGACTCGAGAGGGCAGCAAGAAAATGGATAGACTTGGGTTGGACTCAAGTATTTTAGGAGGACTAAAAGCAGGGGTATCTGGGGACGCCCGTTACCTTGGATCCGTTGGACGTGATCTAGTTATCCTTGGAGGATAAACGTACGTTGGACGTACGGTAGTCCGATTGGAGGCTGGGCTTCCATTAGTTTAATTATCCTTGGAGGATAAACGTGCGTTGGACGTACGGTAGTCCGAAGGGAGGCGGGGCTTCCATTAGCCTGGGATTGGTTGGACCAGTCAAGTAGGCATCGGTGTATGTATGGGGGATGGGCTTCCATTAGTTAGTGATGTTGGTTGGACCAGACAGACTGGAATCGACATATTGGGATTGGTTAGACCAATCATGTAGGTGTCGATGTGTTTATAACTTTAGCAGGTGATAGATAGGATTTGTTTGATGGATGTTATGATTGCTATGTTTGTTCCTATCTTTCTTCTCTTGAGTAGGCTATCACCTGTAGGGTTCCAGCGATGGGGAACAAAGTGATTGTAGTAGGACTATGAGCCAGTGCAGTAGAGTCGTCATGACTCGAGGGGCAAAGTGGACATAGTAAAGGATTAGTAAGGCTATGAGCCAGTGCTGTGGAGTTGTTATGACTTCATGGGGCAGAGTGATCATAGTAAAGGATTTGGGTGTAGTACTAGTTGCATTGAGTAGGAGACATGCCAGTTTAGGGGTTTTGTTTCTAGGATGGAAGCAACTAGAGTATGTCACAGGATATGATTTCAGACCCAAGACTGAATTGGATTCAGAAACGCTAGTAAGCTTGACGATTAGATCGATTTTTTATTAAGTGGATTATTTCCAGTTAGAAGGACGATCCTAATCTATTGGGAACCATCTCTAGGGTAGAGATGGGTATCGATGGAAAGAGAATGATCAGGTAAGGATTTGATCGAGAAGGGTGGCTTCGAAAGAATAAGGGACTAGTTATACCCAACGTAGATGGACCGAGAGGTGAAGTGCTTAGAGCATATCATCACTCGAAATTGACTATACATCCCAGTGGTAATAAGATGTATTGAGACATAGAGCAGATCTACTACTGGGAAGGGATAAAGATAGGCAGAAGGCTTATCTCGATAAGAGACGAAGGGATTTGGAATTCTTTGTTAACGACTTAGTGTTCGTCAAGATCTCTCCATTTAGAATGTGATTCGGATTGGTTGGAGAGGTAAGTTAGCACCAAGATTTGTTGGCCCATTCCCAGTCCTCGAGCAAGTTGGGAATTTGGCGTATGAAGTAGAGCTACCTGACAAGATGGCGGGAGTTCACAACGTATTTCATGTTTCCCAGTTAAGGAAGTTTGTGCAAGTCCCTAGTGTGGCTATTTCACCTGATCAGTTGGATAACATCGAAGTTGAACTCGAGGCGGTTGGGAACCGCAAGTCTATGCGTATTGTTGGGAACGATACGAAGCAGCTTCGAAGGAAGGCGGTGAAACTAGTCAAAGTCCAGTGGGGTGAGAATGAAAAAGACTGTACTTGGGAAACAGAGGAGGATATAAGGAAGAAGTATCCAGAACTCTTTGCCCAGTAGGGTTTTGGTAGTGATAGTTCCTTCCCTTGTTAGTAAACCGCATGCTAGGATAGACTTGTTTTGCATGTTGATTGTTGTTTTATGGTTGATAGGCATGCGGGACCCTTTGTGTGTTCTGGTTAGGGAATTTCGGGGGCGAAATTTCTTAAGGGGGGGAGAGTGTAACGACCCGTATTCTACGCATCATGAGATCGTAGAATATTTATTTCTTTCACATACGAAGTCGTATGGTCATGTAACTTTGGGAGACGACTAGTAAGGTCATTTCCCATGTTCATGATTTTTGTCGATTTTAAATGACCGTTTTGCCCCTAGTTGGTACTGTTTTGGCCATAACTTTTGATTGGAAAGGAGTTTTGACCTGAAACCACTTCCATTGGATTTGAATGATGGTTTCTCTTTCCGTAGAGTGGTCATAATAGCCAGACGGACTTACCGTTTGGGAGATATGGCTGAATTAAGGTTTAAAGGGTTATTTTCAGCTAATTGGGCTTAACCGGGTGATTAGCAGCTAGGCCCATTGGGGAATTTCGGGTTTGGGAGTATTTGAGGGCTGCTAGGGTTTAGAAAATGATTTTTCATTCATTTTCCAGCCGCCACAAACCTCCTTTGAGCTCTAGCCATGGCCTCCAACACCCAAATCACCTTCTAATCACTTTCTAATCAAGTTTTGGCCTAATCTACATCAAATCAAAGCAAATCAACGTCAAATTTGGGATAGAGCTGCTGGAACACATAGGGATTGGATCCAAATCAGAGGGTATTTCAGATCTATAGTTTAATTTGTGGCAAAGGTGAGTGATTTGCATAGTTTCTCACTAATTATGGCTAATTATGGTAATTAGCGAAGATTAGCGAAATTATGGCTCAGAAAAATCTAGAAAAATTCCCAAAATTCTAAAACATCATTTTATGCCTCTGATATGAATTTGGGTTAATTTCGACTAATTTTGCAAATCCCGGAATTTGGGGGATTAAGGGGTGATTAGTGATAATTAACGAAATTATGCATGTTAAAAATCTGGAAAAATATTCAGAAATTATGAAATATTGTTTTAGATCTCTGTTAGAAATTTGGTTTCATTTGGTTAAGTTTTGCTAATTATATCATTAGTTTTGCTTAAACATGCTTAAGGGAAAAATATGGGGTTTTGGCCATGTTTGATCCATTTTGATATGTCATATCGTTGTTTTGGTGTTTATGGTTGATTCCCTATATTCCTATGATTGCATGGTATGCTTTGTGATTGATTAGAAGTGTTAGATTGGTCGAAAACGCCATCGAGAGGTGAAAATAGCTTGCTGGAATGATGCAGGTTTTGGGATCGGTATAAACGACCAGGAGGAAAAACCGACCAGGCTCCGACCGACCGTGGGGAACAGAACGACCGACTAGGGTTGACGAGTTTTCGACCTATCAGGTTTTGGACCGACCAGAGGAGCTTCAACCGATCAGGGTTTGGACCGGCCAGAGGGGTTTCGACCGACCAGCTTTTTGACCGACCAGGGGAGTTTCGAGCGACCGAGTTTGGACGACCAGGGGAGTTTCGAACGACCAGATTTTGGACCGACCAGGAGGGGCTTCTGACCGACCGACCCCGTATGAACTTCAGACCGACCAGGGATGGTGAAAACCGACCCGAAGCAACATACTGGAGTTTGAAGCCTGAAGGACGATCCGAATTGAAGGGAGTCACACGATCCGACCCGGAGCTTGTAGGGCGACCCGATCCGGTGTACTAGAAGTGATGGCCGATCCGATCCGATGGAGATTGGATTCACGAGTAAATGGAGGAGCACGACCCGGTCACCTGGGGAACCATGACCCGATCCGATGCAGGGGGCACGATCCGACCCGAATGATGGAGACCGATCCGGATGAAGATGATGACCAAACCCGAGATGCAAAGGAAGTCCAAATGAGAAGTTAGAGCTCAAGATTCAGATGGGAATCAACGAGTTCGCTTCATGATTGGGCTTTGCTGCGGGACGCGTGCCAAGGGGTTATCGATGTCTATAGCTTTGGACCACTATGGTAGGAGGTACGAAGGCGGATTCAGGGCCATTATGGCATTGGTAGGACCAAGGGCTATGACCAATGAGGTAGGTCATTGAAATGTTGGTCATGACTCCATGTGTTTAGCTTGGCCACAGCAGGGTTTCTACAAGTCGGGATTCGTCGTTACCTCAATTTGTCTAGTGTTCCAAAGTGGTAGATACTGCATGCTTTACGCACTGAGTGAGAGATGTGAGGATTGTTGCTATGGTTGATTTGTTTGCTATCATCATGACATGCACACCCCACCCCCGTATTCTTACACTATTTATTATGGTACCTTAGAGTATTGTACGGTATGTGGTACTAACTCTTTGGTTGCAGGTCCAGGTTCAGGTATGGTTTAGTATACCTGTTATTATTCTGTTTAGATGCTTATCGCTCATACCAGGCTTTATGTCTGACCCAGAGTCTCTGGGTGCTCACACGAGCAGACTAGAGACAGGTTAGCTGGTGATGCGCGAGTAGCTGATTCGGAGGCGAGCAGGAGGCTTCCACGTATGATATATAGATATTCTCCCTGTGTCGTTGGTGGTCACTACTTGGGCATTAGTAGTGTACCTTCTTTATCTTGCTTTTGCTTTAGAGACAGTATTTTAAAAGTTGTAATAAGCTGTATTTTGGATTTCCGCTGCTATGATACTTAGTTCTAGTTTTCAGCTTATGCACTGTCTCACCTGTTTTATGTCAAGTATGTTGTTATTATATTTTATTCTATGCGCTGTGAGACATTCTACAGGTTCCTTGTTAGTTCGTTTCCTTCTTTCTTTTCCTTCTGGCGACCGTCCCGTGCTAATTGGACATGTGTACATCGCACTTTTGGAGTAAATGCCGGTTGGTGCGGGGCGGGCCGTCACAGTAAATGATTCTCCCATGATTCTCCAAAGTCAAGTATGCATGCACGTAAAAGATCCTCCAATATATGGTTAACCCTTTCTGTTTGTCCGTCTGATTGTGGGTGATACGTCGTGCTGAGATTTAGTTTAGTTCCCAAGGTAGCTTGGAAAGCTTCCCAAAAACGACTAGTGAAGATCAGATTTCGATCACTCACTATGTTGCATGATATTTCGTGCGATCTTACAATCTCTTTTTTATATAATTCTGGTAAACTTGCAGCTGTTCGAGATAATTTTATTGGGATGAAATGGACGCTCTTGGTGAGACGATCCACAATAACCCATATACCTTGATTCCTCCTGTGAGTACGCGGCAACCCATTAATGAAATCCATCGAAACTTGGTCCCACTTCCATTTTGGTATTTCCAAGGGCTTAAGTATTCCTGCGGTCTTTTGCTAATTGCTTTTAATTTGTTGGCAAGTGGCACACTGGTTGACATATATAGATATGTCCCTCTTCATCATCCTCCAACAGAAAGTATGTTTAATATCTCGATACATCTTGTTAGCTCCCGGATGGATACTAAATATGGGCTTGTGGCACTCGCCCAATACTTCTTTTTGGAGTTCCTTATATTTGGACATAAATTCTCCCTTTCAATCTTAGAATGCCTTCATCATCGACATTAAAACTCAAACTTTCACCTTGTCGAATACTTTTAGCAATTCTCTATTGAAATTCATCTTCGCTTTGCTTACTAGCAATTTTCTCTATAAGAGTCAGTGTAAAGACTGGATAAATAGTGAAAGCGTGCTTACAACTTAAGGCATCAGCAACTACGTTGGCTTTTTCTGGAGTATACTGAATATCCAGATCGTAAGAAGTTAGAAATTCTAACCAACATTGTTGTCTTAAACTCAAATCCTTTGAATAAATAGATATTTCAGGGACTTTTGATCCTTGAATATTTCAAACTTCTCTCCTAGCAGACAGTGCCTCCATATCTTCAAAGAAAATATTACTGCCAATAGCTCCAAGTCATGAGTCGGATAATTATTTTAGTGTGGCTTTAGCTGTCTACCTGCATAAGCGATAACACTGCTTTTTTGCATCAATATAACACCGACTCCTTCTTTACAAGCATCTGTATAAACAGATAATCCTTGGTTTCCATTAATAATGGCTAAGGCCGAGGCAGTAGTTAACATTTTCTTTAATTATGTAAAAGCGTCTTCAAACTTGGGAGACCAGACAAATTTTGCCTTCTTCATTGTCAGCTTGGTCAATGGTGAGGCTATCTTAGAAAATTCCTAGACAAACTTCCTGTAGTATCCAGCTAATCCTAAGAAACTTCGGATGTCTCTGGGAATTGAGGGTCGCTTCCAATCCATAATTGCAAATATCTTTCCTGGGTCTACTGAGATTCCTTCTTTAGATATTATATGCCAAAGAAATTTGACTTCGGTTTCCTAGAAATAACATTTGGAAAGTTTCTCTTTAAACACATTTCATTTTAATATCTCCAAAATAATCCTCAAACGCTCTGCGTGATCCTCTTCAATTTTTTAGTAGAAAATAATATCGTCAGTGAAAACCAGTACAAATTTATTCAACACTTCCCGAAATACTATAGTCAACAGATCCACGAAATAAGCGTGGGCGTTAGTTATTCCGAGTGGCTTGCAATATTGGTTTGAAAAATGCCCTTTCTCCTGGCAATTGTAACATGTAACACCTTGGAGAAAATATTCATTGCTTCCTTTCTTCTCTTTGTTCTGTCCTTGCTTCTCCCTATTGAATTTTCTCTTCTTCCAGTTGTTGTTATTGCCTCCTTTTTCTTCAAATGTCATTTGCTTGTCTAGAGTCTCAAACCTGTACCCTATATCCACTAAACCCACAAACGATTACTTCACATGTATCGTCAATCTCTCGTGGTACTTTTTCTTCCTTCCTTTGATAAACCTTTCATTCTTATTTATTGAGGCATCAATTAATTCTTGTCTGAAACGGGATAGCTCATTGAATTTGTTTAGGTATTCTTCAAAAGACATGTTTCCTTGCTTGAGATCCATGAATTCTCCATATAGTATGGAGATTCCCGACGAAGGCATATATCGCTCCTTAAAGATTTCTTCGAATCGTTCCGATAAAATGTCGATTTCCACTCTTTCATGAATTATAGTTTCCCACCACACTGCAGCTTCACCCTGAAATTGCCAAGTAGGCAATATTCTTTTATTCTCGTCTTCCAAGTGTAAACCTTTAAAAATCTTCTCGCATTCACTCATCCAAGCTTGAGCTTCTATAATATCTGCAGCTCCTTTAAATGGCTTCCCACCCAAATTCGTGTAGTGTTTGTTGCTAACTGAGAGATTGAATTGGGTTTGAGATGGAATTTCATCCCCTTCAACTGTTTCAGCATTCCGACCAATGGTGGTGGTACTGCTTCCACCCCTACGTCTTCTTCTACCCCTCTTTTTTCCACTATTTTAAATAGTAAGAAAATGTTTGTTATGGCATACAGACGAATTTATCTTAGGGACTATTGACAATTGAGAGTCCCTATATTACATTGAATTTTACTCATTTTAGGGCTTTACTAACCCTCTTCTAATGAGTTTCCTAACGAGTTATACCCCAAAGCTTTGTATGAACCAAAGCTTTGAAACCAACTGTGACGACCCGAGATTTCAACGTTGGAAAGTCGGTGCTTGACACAACTCAAGCGTTAAATGTCAGAGATTCAAATGCCTAATCCCTGGTTGTCTGGGGTTATAACAAATCACAAATAATCACAATGAAATAAAACAACTTCTCATTAACATAATATGAGATAATAAGAGTTACATCAACAACTTCATTATAATAATGTACGTATCTAGATACATCTACCACTGGATACAAAAGTAACATTGGAAATGAACTAAAAGACAGTGAATCTAAAACATGCTCCATCTTCACCTCGAAGATCTAAAAGATAGTCCACAAAAGCTAAGTGCTCCACAAAACAAGATACTCCACACAAAAATATCCAAAATACCATCTCCAAAATACTGCTAAAACCTGACTCTTAGGATGCCTGTGCAAAAATTATGGGCACCCAGAGGTTATAGGAAAAATGATAAACTTCATGTCAGTCATGGGACTAGTATGAGAAACACATTACAATTATTCACATTTATTTTAAAGTTAGATAAATCCTATGACCACGCCGTGTAACATGGAACGAATTTTCCCCTTATGAATACCAGTCATAAAAACTCGCAATACTTTTTGAAAATGAAGCTACCATAAGGTCTCTCGTCACACACACCACGCAAGCGCAGATTAGGAGAGGTTTCTACTTATGATAGCTAAACATGCTTGATACGGAAAAAAATCACTTTTTTTTATTATTGCATAAAACTCTTTCACAAATAAACGTATCAATCCTAGCCGACATATGTACCGTATATTATGTCGACATATAGGTTTACAGCTAAAATCGTACAAACTCGTAGCGGAGAATGGATTTCCATCAAATGACCAGGCTAAGGAACTTCCTTACCGATGGGTACATCTCTAGAGGGATGCCTCGAGAATAGTCACAAATTAGTTCTCTGGTAACACAAGGCCGATCCACCAATGAATTCGATCACTCCTAAGTATGTCATCTCTCGGTCGTTACCAACCTATAACCAGGGCCCCACAACATCAGCAACCACAAAAAGTAGAAGTCGCCACATAAGTAATATCTGGGCTCCATACCATGGTACACTTTTTATCTAGAAGGAGATGACACATCCATAACCTCATCACATTTTCCGGTTTTGATCATTTACTAGGGTGTGAGGCTTGTCGAAATCTCGTTACACAAAGCTACGCTCTCTAAGCCATGCTTTGATCATCAATAGCACATCACTTAGCATGTCACATTGTCATCTCATAACATATAATCGATAAGCACTAACCATATCATCTTTGAGCTTGTATGTCTCAAAGAAGGGTGTTAAGCTAAGAGAATAAATTCTCCCCCACCAATAGAAATATGTTTAGCAAAAACCAATTAAATACTACAAAATACAACGTCAGACGTACATCCATACAAGTCCGTTTTGGGTCAAAACGAAACCGAAGGCACCTTATTCCTTATCCAATAAAGGAGAAAGGTCCTCGCAATCTGGAAGTTCCCCAAATACGTCCAGACGTGCCGCTACTATAACATCTCGATACCGAAGCAACCCAGTGAAAAGAAAATCAGCAGGACAATCCTTTCGAAGGGAAGATTTCCGGTTTTAAACACCAACTCCCAATACTTTTCATCACGTCTCATTCTTAATTGGAATGGTTTTCGGACCTAAGTCCACTCCCGGACTTTCCAAATAACAATCATTCTTATTATAGTTATGGGTGTGTAAGTCTTTATTTATATCTCAACTTTAAACTTCATTAAAATATTTTAATATTCATCTTAAATCATTTCTCAAAGTCTAGAATGTAATTATTAATTTTAAATCCTTTTAAAACTCCATTTTGGATAATAACATTTAAAAGCGTTACCAAATGTTACTCAAAAATAGCCAATTTTGCAATTTTGTTTAAACAATTTTAAATCTTCATTAATTTGGTCCAAACCATTTTAAAAATATTTATTATGATTTATTAGAAATTTTCCCTATCTTTAATAGTTTTTAAAAAGCTATTTTAATCAATTTCTAAATTTGGCCACTAAACTGCACTTATAGCGACTTTTCAAAAATGGTTTTACATATAACTTAAAATGTATTTATTAAAATTTTAAAAATTCATTTTTCCTTTGAAAACTATTACATTCAAGAAGCAAATGTTTTTCGTTTCGAAGAACTTCGATTAAATTTGCTCCTGTTACGAGCGTTTAAAGTTTATAGTCGAAATTCGCGAACTTCTGCACCAAGACTAGTCCTATTCAGACTATATTATAATTTTATATTAAAATAAATCTGATTTACTTTGAAAGAGTTTATAAATCGTTTTAAAAGACATATACATTTATTTGAAAACAATTTTTCAAATTTTACCTTTAAAATTCAATATTCCTATTTAATGAATATTATAATATTATTTTTCAAAACTTATCCTTTTGAACCCAAAATTTCCTAAAAGCCATTAAAAAATAAAATAAGATAGTCTGAATAATAAAATTGAGTTAAAACACTTTCTATAAATTCAGACCAAACTCCATTTTATTTAAGTTATTATTTATTTTCAATTTCAAATTTGAACATGCCATTTATAATTGAAATAAATTTCAAATAATTTTCCATTATTTCAAAAGCTTTTCATAAATACTTTAATTTCATTTCCAAATCATTTTGGATTTAAAATTTCAACTTTTATTTTTTACTTATTATTTAAATGAATATAATATTCATTTATATTACCCAAAACTTATTCAATACCTATATATTCATATATAGGTGGGTGTAACTTGTGTAATTCACTCATTATCACTATTAATGATCATATTAACATCCATATCAATGTTCATAACTTATGTACATCCATCATGTTAGGGAATGCAGAATGGATCATTAAGGAAAAACAGACACTAGAAGAGGGGGTGAATAGTGTATGTGAGAATTTAAACAAAATCTAAAAACTTATGTGAACTATGGGATGAATCAAACACCACAAACACGATCACAGATACAAATTCAAACATAGATGCAAAATAAACAGAAATAAAGATGTAGAAAAGGAAAAAACACACCGGATTTTGTACTGGTTTGGATTGCTCCTACGTCCAGTCCCGCACAACGCTGGATTGCGCAGAGTTTTATTACTATATCAATAGTCAAATACATCCTCCTTGATTTCACGGCTACAAGGGATACCACCGATTTCTACTTCCCTAATTTCTTGGCTACAAGGAAACACCGATTCCTACTTCCTTGATTTCTCGGCTATAAGGATACCACCGATTCCTCTTTTACTTAACCCAAACAATTACAAACAGCCCTAGAACTCTTCAATAGCACTTGATTCAGAGAGAGATGAGAAGATAGTGTAGAGTGAAGAAGTTTGATCAAAACAGAATTGAATTCGGTAGAGTATAAGTGTAGAAATCATTAAAATGATTAAGAATGATTATATAATGAAAGAGAATTAAAGTGGAGAAGAAGATATGTTTAAAAATTCGGTTTTAACCCCTTTTTATAGTTGTGAAAGGTTGCAACGTTTCTGAATCGTTTCAAATAGTGAAAAGACGCTTCCTTTCAAAATTGAAAAAGTGACAGCTATATGTCGACATGGTGTTTTTGTTATGTCGACATACCCTAGTGTATTTTTGAATTTTAAAACATTTTTCAAGTGTTCTGATGTAAATATAATTCTTGAATCAAAAGATAGTATTGTAAATTAATAGTATAAAGTAGAAAATCATATGAAAACATAAATTTAAACTATATAAACATATTTATAAAATTATAAGGTTTTAAACTATATAAGTATAAAGTATAAGAATATAAATATATAAAATTTAAGTTTGAAAAACAAAAAAGAATAAGAAAGGAAAAAATGTAAAAGATAGAAAATAAAATAGAGATAATAGAATTAGAAATCAAAATTTGAAAATTAGAATTAGAATTTGAACCTGGAGTTCTATTTAGAGTCTTACACAATCTAGACTCTATAACTATATTAATCTTGAAATCTTGAAATCTTGAATTCTTTAAATCTTGAATACTCATGAGTGTTGAATTTTCTCTGATCTTTGAATCTCTATCATCCTTAAACTGTATAGTCTTCAGTAATGTTTCCTGTATATAATTCATGCATATATATATATATATATATATATATATATATATATATATATATATATATATATTCTATACAAAAAGTGTTAGTATATATTTTATAATCAATGATAATTGAAATAAGGCTGTTGTCATCAAAACTCCATTCTCCAGCAATCTCCCCCTTTTAATGATGACAACCTTAGTTATTAAATATCATATCTGTATATATCTGTTGATGATGATCCTTCTAATACTCTTCCTGTATGTAAGAATCCTATAAACTATTCCTGTATTTTGTAATTTCTCCCCCTTTGGCATTATCAAAAAGAAATTTTAACGGTACTCCCCTTAAATTGTATAATTATCTGAATAAAACCTAAGTAACTAACCTACTTATGATACTCCCCCTTAATCTTTTAACTAACTCTAAGTAGAATACTCCCCCTTAATCTTATATTCATTTTATGTTTAAAGAGTTCTAATTAATTATAGACATAAATAATAATTTCATTAAACACGAATTTGTACAACTACACAGATTTATACACGTACGATACATCGTAGAAACGTAATACAATGAAAATATAAGAAAACCTTAATCACTAATTATTTTTGACAATGGGAGATTTGTGAATTGGACAATTCGGATAATGGAGACAGAATTCTCCATTCTTTTCAATCACATTCCCATTTTCGTCAAATACGACTTCTCCTACACATTCAACCTTATCATCTTCATCCATAATCGTTTGTTGCATCTCCTGATGCTCCTCCTCCTCCATCATTTCTTCTTCTTCAGGTTCTTCCTATGGTTCTTCCTCCTCATCCATGTTTTAATCATCATCATCTATGATAATCGGATTAGCCTCTTTATCAATTATAAAATTCAGAAGGCTTCTTATCACTTTCCCTTGCCTATTATGCTCCTGACTCATTCTAATCTGAAGTACTTATATCTCAGCCATCATTTGCAAAGCATTCTCTATTTTTTTTCGATTTTGATGACACGAGAGAGCGTAGATCGTTGAAATGGACTCTTGGATGGTCCAGCGTGAGATTTGGAGTTGATTTGGGTGTTTAGATTTGTAGAAGCCATTGTATTTTTTAATTTAGAGTTTTTACAGAGAAGAGAAATGAAAATGAAGAAGAAAAGTCGAAATAGATGGTTTAAATAATTGAAATAACCAACTTTTGGTGGGAATTAAAATTTGAAATTTTGGCAATTATATGTCGACATACCAAAAACTCAATGTCAACATAGTCTTGTTTTAAATTTTATTATTTTAATTTCTTATTTTATTTTAGTTTTATATATTTTAATATATTTAATTATTCTAACTCACTTAACGAACATATGCATAATTCTCTCCTAAATTTAGTGAATGTTGCTTCATTTAATGGTTTAGTTAATATATCTGCTATTTGTTTATCAGTTTCTATAAATTCAAGTGAAAACTTTTCTTTACTTACATTATCTCTTAGAAAATGATGTCTCACATCGATATATTTAGTTCTCGAATGATGAGTTGGATTTTTAGAAATATTTATAGCGCTTGTATTATTGCAGTATATAGGAGATTTATTTATATTTAAACCAAAATCGTTTAAAATTTGTTGCATATATATTACTTGTGAACAAGCCAAAGCAGCAGCGATATATTCTACTTCAGTTGTTGACAAAGATACAGTATTTTGCTTTTTACTGAACTATGATACAAGGGAATGTCCTAGGAAGTGACATGTTCCACTAGTACTTTTACGATCAGATTTACATCCTGCATAGTCAGCATCATAGTACGAAACTAAATCAAATGAATCATTCTTAGGATAAAATAATCCAAAATCTGATGTATGCTTTACATACCTCAGAATACGTTTTACGACTTTTAAATGTGTTTCCTTAGGTTGTGATTGGTATATTGCACAGAGACATACACTATGCATTATATCTGGTCTACTAGCAGTGATATATAATAAAGATTCTATCATTCCTCTATATAGTTTTTGATCAACGTCTTTTGATGTATCATCTTTACTTAAAGCAATATTAGTTGCCATAGGTGTTGGTCTACCATTTGTTGTTGTTAGATTATATTTATTAATTAACTCTCTTGCATATTTTTCTTGATTAATAATTATTCCATTCTTTAATTATCAAATTTGTAACCCTAAAAAGAACGATAATTCTCCCATATGGCTCATTTCAAATTCTTTAGTCATAATATCTGAAAATTCTTTGTTCATTTTATCATTTGTTGACCCAAAAATTATGCCGTCAACATATATTTGTACTAGTTGTATATCTTTGTTATTCTTCTTGATAAACAAAGTATTATCAAATTTTCCTATTTCAAAATTTGATTGTAATAAATAATTTTGTAATCTATCATACCAAGCCCTAAGAGCCTGTTTTAATCTATATAACGCTTTCTTCAGCTTATATACGTGATTTGGTAATTTTTCATCTTCAAATATGGGTGGTTGCTATACATATACATTTTCTTTAAAAAATCCATTTAGAAAAACACTTTTGACATCCATTTGATATAGTTTGAAATTATTATAGTTTGCGAAAGCTAGTAAAATTCTAATAGCCTCTGGTCTTGCTATGGGGGCAAAAGTTTCATCATAATCCATTCCTTTTTCTTGAGTATAATCTTGTGCTACTAGTCGTGCCTTATTTCTTACCACCTCACCGTGTTCATTCATTTTATTTTTATAGACCCATTTGGTTCCTATTATTGTTTTATCCTCTGGTCTAGGAACAAGTTCCTATCTTCATTCCTAGTAAACTGATTCAGTTCTTCTTGCATAGCAAGTATCCATGAATCATCGGAAGAAGCTTCCTTTGGATTTTTGGGTTCAATAGTTGATATAAATGCAGCATTACTCATATTATTTAATTAATTACTAGTTCTAAAAACGGATTCAATATCTCCTAAGATATTTTCTACAGGATGGTCTCTAAGTAATCTAATTCTTTTATTTGGTTGATTATCTTCATAATTTATTTCATTAATTTCATTTTGGGTAATCCTCTAACTGAATCTAATTTAGAAATTCTAGAAATGTGTTTGAAATTTGTATGATCGAATCTCTTATGCCAGATCCAGGGATCACTTGTATTGGCCATAAGACATAAATTATCGCTGCAGATTTTCATACTTAATATATAGATATTTTTCTTTCTATCTCCTTCAAATATAACTTTTGAATTCCTATCTTCTATAAAACATTTATTCTTTTCAAAATTTATCTTATAACCCTTATCGCAAAGTTGACTTATACTTAGCAAGTTGTGTTTTAAATTCCTAACTAATAAAACATTAGAAATAGTAGGAGTTTCAGAATTACCGATATTGCTGATTCCAAGAATGTATCCTTTAGAGTTATCTCCGAAGTTTACCATTCCACCATCTTCATATTTCATATTATTCAGTAGTTCTGAATTTCCAGTCATATGTCTTGAACAACCACTATCCAGTATCCATTGGACCCTTTTAATTTCCACCAACTGCTTTCCAGAATTTGAATTTTCAACAGCCATGTAACTCACCAGTTCAGGATTTTAATTTCCAACAGCCACCTTTTCAGAATTTGAATTGTTAATGGTCACTTTACCCATTTTTTCAACTTTTTAATTTTCAAAAGCCATAGAACTCATCCTTTTCTGAATTGAACAATATTTCAGTAGATTACATGCCTCTTTAACATTATTATATGTAGACTCTTTCAATATTGATGCAATGTGTAACACCCCGAATTTTAGCTAATACTAAAATTCACTAATTATAGGATAAATAATCTCAGATGTGGGAATTGGGGGTAACGGGCTGCGTCATTGCGTTCGTCTCGGAAAAATACGCGAAATAGAATCCGAGTTTTCGAGAATCGGAGTCCGTATGGCCCAGTTAAGGCCCAATGAAGTTTGCAGAAAATTTAAAGATAAAAACAGATTTAATAATTTAAAACCAGATTTTAAAATTGAGTAAGCGGGGCCAGGCGGGAAGATTCCCGCCCTACCCATGTCGACAGGGCTGTCGACAGGGGGTCGACTTGCCTGTCGACAGGGGGGGCGACGCCCAGTAAAACTGGGTGCACCAGTTTAGGTTCTTGGGCTGGCTTGGAGGGATGGTTCTGGAAGCTTCTTGGATCTGACGGGTCTAAACCAATCTAGGGTTAATCTAAGGGTCTAAAATGCAACCTAATCTTATAAATAAGACCCTAACCCTATCCTAATTCATTCATAATTAGATCTTGTAACTAAACTATGGCAAAATGAAACTTGATCATGGCCACCACAAATCAATGAAGAGGAAAGCAAGCTAATCAACCTCTCTAATCAACCTCTAATCCATTCTAAGCATCTTAATCTTCTTCATTTGGAGTGCAAATTGCTAGTAGTGAGTTTCTATCACTTTAACATCAATTGTTAAAGCAAGTAGATTAGGTGTAATGAGACTTATGGTCTTGAATGCGGATTAGTGAGTTTGAATCATTTGTAATGATATGTTACTCTATGTTTTTCTATGTTTATGCATATTGAATAAGTTGGTTTATGCATATTTAATAAGTTGGTTTATGCACATTTAATAAGTTGGTTTATGCATACTTGATAAGTGGATTTATGCATGATTAATAAGTTGGTTTATGCATGTTTAACAAGTGGGTTTATGCATGTTGAGTATGTAAGTTTATGCAAGTTTAGTATGATGTATGTTATGTTTACATGATGCTAAATATGCAAGTTGTGGACTATGTGATCATATACATGTTATGCAAGTTACATGTATGTTAATATGCAAGATATGCTATGCAAGTTACATGTATGTTAATATGCAAGATATGCTATGAAAGTTACATGTATGTTAATATGCAAGATATGCTATGAAAGTTACATGTATGTTAATATGCAAGATATGCTATGCAAGTTACATGTTTGTTAATATGCAAGTTCATGATGACACATTATGCAAGTTTAAGAGTTAATATGCAAGTATGTGAATGCTTATGCAAGAATGTGAATGCTTATGCAAGAATATGAATGCTTATGCAAGTTATGTGTATGCTTAAATGCATGTTTAACATATTATGCAAGTTGTGAGGATGCTTATATGCAATATGTTATGCAAGTCATGTGAATGCTTATATGCAAGATCAACATGTTATGCAAGATATGTGTATGATAATATGCAAGTTTGGGTTATATGTAGTTGGGTTAATATATGCTCATATATGCAAGTTGACATCCTCTTAACCCATGACAAAGTTGTATGCTAAACCCATGATATTTGTGATGATCTTCCCCTTATTTATGTCATGAAATGAGAACGATTTACGTGGGGAACGATGGGGTTGGTAAATATGTTAATAAAAATATGATTGGGTATGATTAAGCATACCATAAAAATAAATTACCATAAGTGGGAATTTACCTATTGAGTTAGGTCTACCACATGGGAATTTACCTATTGAGTTAGGTCTACCCATGTTATGGAAAATTTGATATTAATTAGGGATAATTAATATGGGGGTGATTAATTAGGTGTAATTAATCAACTAAGACAAGAGGTTGGACCCTTTTGTAGCGGAAGTCTGCCCGGAACCGACCGGCCATCCAGCGGCTACAAATGATTGGCCCAATGTGAGAGGTCTTAGTCATAAATTAAATACATGATTAAAGTAAAGACACGAGGTTAGACCCTTTTGATGACAGAAGTCTGCCCGGAACCAACCGGCATATCCAGCAGTCATAAAAGACGGTCTAATGTGAGAGGTATTTATGAGGTCATGATCTTAATTAATGAATTAAGAAACACTTAACCATATTAGCATGTAGTGGGACATGAGGGGTTAAGTGGGTGCCTTGGGGTGGCATGATGAGACTAGTGGGTTACCTTGGGTGGCAATAGAAAAATACGATTAGAATACTTAACCAAAGTGAAACATGTAATTAAACATGATTAAAGGGTTAAGTAAGTGCCATGGGTGGCATGTGAAAATACGATTAGAATACTTAACCAAAGTGGGACATGTAAGTAAACATGATTAAAGGGTTAAGTAAGTGCCTTAGGTGGCATGTAGGAATCTAGTGGGTGCCTTAAGGGGCAATTGAAATATGATTAGATGACTTAACCAAAACTTAACATGTAAGTGGGCATGATTATAAAGAGGGGTTAAGTGGGATGCACTAGATAAAATTGCAAGCTTAGGTGGTAGCTTGTGGGGGCCCATTTCAACCAATATCCCAAATGTATCTTTGTGGGCTCGACTCAAGTCGAGTGACGGGACACGCATATTGGGCTTGACTATAAGAGGCCAAACCGGGTTAGCGGTGGCAACGCGGGACCAACGGGTTTCATATGCGTGTGTGGACCCGGGCTGGTTGGTAAGTCGTTGTTGCATCGTGTAGATATAAAGTCGTGCACTGTTGATATTATCTGGTAGCCACTTTAGGGGAATGATACACCCCAATCGTGGGACCAGCACGGGTATCTACGGTAGGGAGCCGATCGCTGGGGAGTAGTGGGAACACCTAATAAAGATAGGGGCAGACGGCACCTATGTAGGGGTACACGAAACTACTGGGTGAAATTACTAAGTACACCTAGTGGAGATAGGGGCAGACGGCACCTATGTAGTGGGCTAGGGGTACACAAGACTACTGGGGAAATTTTCCAAGTCCTTGGAAGGGATCAACCTTTAAGTAGGAATGACTGGTGTGGTGCAGTTAGTAATTATCCTTGGGTGGGTAGATGCGTCCTTACGGTTATCCTAGTTTATCCTAAGTTTACCAAGCTGCTTAGTGTAGCCATTCATCCCCAGATATTACCGTAGGTCAAGTTTATGTCTTCTCTGGTTACTTTAATGATTGTATTGTTAAAGTTATAGGGCTCACTCAGACTTATGTCTGACCCCGTTGTTTTTATCTTTTTTCCCAACCCTCAGGTCCTACGGTGGATCCTAGCGGTAGTAGAGCTTGATCGGATTGCTGTTCCAGTCTTTAGGAGCTTGGGTAGATGTAAAGCTCCAGTTATCCAGTTATCTTTTCTTTTGTTCTGGCTATTGTATGAGAGAGTGGGATTATGTACTTCTTTATGTTGATGGATATTGTACTTGACTTTTATCGTGGTTTTATGATGTAACCAGACATGTTTATTTCTGCTGTTATGAAATTTCAAGTACTATTTATATCTGTCTTGTTGTAATTTTTCTGTTCTATATTCACTAAAATACTCCACCGATGCTATGGCATTCCCTTAGTGAGTGACCATAGCGGGCGTGGGGTGTTACACGTGGTATCAGAGCTTAAGGTTACCAGAACAGATAAAATTTTTAGAAAAATTATTTTCTAAGAATATTTTTGGAAAGGAGTATTTTCAAAAACATGTCTTTTAAGAGAAAAGTTTTTGAAAGAAAAGCATAATCCCCAATAGCCATATCTATATCTTTCGAATTCTCCATTTTGAATCTCTTCCTTTCTCTCATTTTGAGTTTCCCCTCCGCGTATAGATGATCTTTCTAAGATAGATAAGGATGGAAAACCACTTCAAGGGACTTAGACGTTAGTCGGATTAGAAGTTGGTTCAAGAAGGAGGAGGACTGGTAGGTATCTATTGGATAAATGATGGGAGGAAGGCTCAAATAGTTGTTTGGTTAATGAAGGATGAAACCTCATTGGTGGGAGGTTACGAGTGGAGAATAGGGAAGAAGAAGGCAAGTGGTTATCCTTTTGAGAGGAATAGGACACCTTATTAGGATTGTCCAAAGAAGCAAGGGCAAGGTATGGAATCTTCTGGAGGGTAGTTGTATTCCCTCACGACTAGGGTACCAGATGGGGATAAGACCGTCTAGATTGGAGGTTGGATTTCTTTATCATCCAATTCGAACTTTATTTGATTCTGACGCATTGAGTTCGTTTATCTCATCCTTGATAGTTGGGTCACTGCACTTAGACACCAGTTTGGTAGATGATCCCTTAGTTGTTTCAAACCCAATTGGGGCTCCACGATGTGTTTGGGTTTGAAAGTTGCTATACTTAGCATTGAGTTTAGATGTGATGCTTGTTGGGCTTCACAGGCTATGGGTTAGTTTTGGGCACGGACTGGTTATCCAGTAGGGGTACCGTTCTTAATTTTGAAGGGAGAGTTGTAGGCTTATGACCTGCTTGGGTAACACTCTCGAGATCTCTTGTAATCCCATAGAATCTGTTATGCTAAGTTATCTAGAGTCGCTTGACATGTCGGTCGAGAGTTTGCAATTTATAGAGTGGTCCGGGAATACTCGAATGTGTTTGGAGGAGGTGAAGGGCTTACCTCCGGAGCGGGAGATTGACTTCCAAATATATCTGGTAGACAATGCCAAACCAGTATGCCACGTGGCTCCTCGTGAGAGGAGGGAACTCCATAAGCAAGTAGGCACTTTGCTTGAGAAGGGGTTTAGAAGACGAAGTATATCGGAGTAGGGTGCTCCGGTAGTTTTTGCCACAAAGGCGGATGGGTCCCTCAGACTTTGTGTAGGCTAAAGAGAGCTAAATAAACTCACAAAGAAGAATAGACACCCATTGTCGAGGATTGATGATCTCTTTGATCAGTTAGTGGGCGCCTCAGTATTTTCGCAATTGGACTTAACCACGAGGTTTCGTCAGTTGGGAATGACTGAGGATAGTATAGAGAAGACTGCCTCTAGGACTCCGAATGGTTTTTTTTTATGAGTGGCTGGAGATGCCATTTCGTTTGACGAACGCCCCCGCATATGATGAGAAGGGTGTTCAGGGAGTACCTAAATAAGTTCGTGATGGTCTTTGTAAATGACATCTTGGTCTTTTCTAGGAGCGGAATAAGTTTTCGTATGTGCTCAATAGGATGAACAAAGCCAGTTATGGGATAAACAGTGGTTTTGGAGCGAGACTGGCGAGGACATCCAAAGTTGGTCAAAGGCTTAATTGTTTAGCCATTTTTACTAGTATCATCTCACGTAGGTCGCCTGAACTCGAAGGAGATATCCCTTGGGTGTTTGTCTGATATTGGTTTAGGCCTTTGGGGCTTGCATTTGGGGGATGTCGAGTTCGACTAGGGTGGTCTGCGTGAGAGATGGACAATTGTGATGATTTTGGGATGGGATTCTTAGCATCCTATGAGTTTGAGATAGCGTATACCCAAGGCAAGGGTAATGTGGTGGCGGACGCCTTAAGTAGAGAAAGGTTGTCCTTAAGTTCATTGTTCGTTGAACGACGGAGCTTAGAGTTTATTTCTATGTTTGACTTTAGACCTTCCGTTGACTTTGTACCCGGATTGCTAGCTTCTTTTGAGGTTAGACCTACTCTTTTGGGGCGGATTGGAGAAGCACAGAGGGACGACCCACAGTTGGTTGAGTTGGTGGGGAATCTCATAAGGAGGGAGTCGTCCAGCCATTTGAGTAGGTACACCCTAGACGATAGGGGGTGCTTGCGTAGAGACGGTAGACTTTGTGTACCGAAAGACGAGGGTTTGAGGAAGGTTATTCTTGATGATGCACACCGTTCTAGGATGACCATTCATCCCGGTGGGGACAAGATGTACCAAGACATGAAGAGGGTTTTTCTGGACCGGTATGAAGAAAGATGTGGCCGAGTATGTCGCTCGATGCTTGGTATGCTAACAAGTGGAAGCAAAGTAAAAGAAACCCGGAGGGTTACTTCACCCGTTGGGAGTTCCGTAATAGGAAGTGGGATAGTGTCTCGATGGATTACCAAAATCAAGGAAGGGTAATACGGGGATTGGGCTTATGGTTGATAAACTTACTAAGTGTGCCCATTTCATACCCGGGAAGAGCAAGAGCACTATTCCATGTCTAGCTTCAGTTTATATTCGAAAGATTATTAGATTGCATGGTGTACCCTCCAGTATGGTGAGCGATCGAGATCCCATCTTCACTAGAGAGTCTAGAGAGTTTTGGAAGAGTTTCCAAGAGGCGGTAGGGACTCAGTTGTAATTGAGTACCGCATATCATCCTCAGATAGACGGCCAGACCGAGAGGGTGAATCATATTTTAGAAGACCTTTTTGAGGCTATGTATCTTGGATTTTGGAGGTACACGGGAGGAGCATCTTCCATTGGTGGAGTTACCCGACAGACTTAGTAGTGTACATGATGTATTCCATAGGAGGAAGTGCCTACATGAGACCGCAGAGGTGGTAGAGCCGAGTTTGCTTAGAGAAGTGGAAATAGAGTGTGATGCGAAGATTCGACGAGCTCCTACTTGCATCCTTGGGTCAGAGATTTGGAAGCTGAGAAAACAGAGAGGTTCAACTAGTCAAAGTACAAAAAGGGAGATAAAGAGAGCGATGCTACCTGGGAGACGGAAGCGAAGATGCATTCGAGGTACCCTTTTTCTTTCGGAGGGTATGTCCTTTTGCTTCTCCTTCATCGCATATCTTGTGCTTATCTTATCCTTAGTATGTCCTCTCGATAGTACCTTTGACCTTCAGATAGGATAGTCCTATGGTTGAAACATGTGTTTGAGACATGTTATGTATGATGGATGCAAGTGGATGCAAGTGTTTGCTAGTGGTTGCTCGTGGATGCATATACACACACTCTAGGCACTAGATCGGCTCAGTCACTTCATATTGCATATTGCATAAAATTGTGTGTAGGAAGCTATATCTATGGATGTATAATGGTTGTGTTATCATATGGATGATGCATTTTGGTGAATGATTGTGCACTCATGTAGATATGGTATGTGTCGATAGGGTTCTCTTGCATACATAATGGATGCATGGCACTATCATGGTTTGCATATGTTCATACATTAGATAGGGAACATATACACACACTTTTTGCATATGCTCATACATCATTAGAAATTGTTTTAAGGACAATGGATGCCCGTGTTTTGATGGATTGAGTAGATGGTTGTTTGGATGGTAGGATATGCATTCTCCTTAGCTTAGAGATTTCGGGGACGAAATCCTTTAAGGAGGGGAGAATGTAACACCCCGAATTTTAGCTAATACTAAAATTCACTAATTATAGGATAAATAATCTCAGATGTGGGAATTGGGGGTAACGGGCTGCGTCATTGCGTTCGTCTCGGAAAAATACGCGAAATAGAATCCGAGTTTTCGAGAATCGGAGTCCGTATGGCCCAGTTAAGGCCCAATGAAGTTTGCAGAAAATTTAAAGATAAAAACAGATTTAATAATTTAAAACCAGATTTTAAAATTGAGTAAGCGGGGCCAGGCGGGAAGATTCCCGCCCTACCCATGTCGACAGGGCTGTCGACAGGGGGTCGACTTGCCTGTCGACAGGGGGGGCGACGCCCAGTAAAACTGGGTGCACCAGTTTAGGTTCTTGGGCTGGCTTGGAGGGATGGTTCTGGAAGCTTCTTGGATCTGACGGGTCTAAACCAATCTAGGGTTAATCTAAGGGTCTAAAATGCAACCTAATCTTATAAATAAGACCCTAACCCTATCCTAATTCATTCATAATTAGATCTTGTAACTAAACTATGGCAAAATGAAACTTGATCATGGCCACCACAAATCAATGAAGAGGAAAGCAAGCTAATCAACCTCTCTAATCAACCTCTAATCCATTCTAAGCATCTTAATCTTCTTCATTTGGAGTGCAAATTGCTAGTAGTGAGTTTCTATCACTTTAACATCAATTGTTAAAGCAAGTAGATTAGGTGTAATGAGACTTATGGTCTTGAATGCGGATTAGTGAGTTTGAATCATTTGTAATGATATGTTACTCTATGTTTTTCTATGTTTATGCATATTGAATAAGTTGGTTTATGCATATTTAATAAGTTGGTTTATGCACATTTAATAAGTTGGTTTATGCATACTTGATAAGTGGATTTATGCATGATTAATAAGTTGGTTTATGCATGTTTAACAAGTGGGTTTATGCATGTTGAGTATGTAAGTTTATGCAAGTTTAGTATGATGTATGTTATGTTTACATGATGCTAAATATGCAAGTTGTGGACTATGTGATCATATACATGTTATGCAAGTTACATGTATGTTAATATGCAAGATATGCTATGCAAGTTACATGTATGTTAATATGCAAGATATGCTATGAAAGTTACATGTATGTTAATATGCAAGATATGCTATGAAAGTTACATGTATGTTAATATGCAAGATATGCTATGCAAGTTACATGTTTGTTAATATGCAAGTTCATGATGACACATTATGCAAGTTTAAGAGTTAATATGCAAGTATGTGAATGCTTATGCAAGAATGTGAATGCTTATGCAAGAATATGAATGCTTATGCAAGTTATGTGTATGCTTAAATGCATGTTTAACATATTATGCAAGTTGTGAGGATGCTTATATGCAATATGTTATGCAAGTCATGTGAATGCTTATATGCAAGATCAACATGTTATGCAAGATATGTGTATGATAATATGCAAGTTTGGGTTATATGTAGTTGGGTTAATATATGCTCATATATGCAAGTTGACATCCTCTTAACCCATGACAAAGTTGTATGCTAAACCCATGATATTTGTGATGATCTTCCCCTTATTTATGTCATGAAATGAGAACGATTTACGTGGGGAACGATGGGGTTGGTAAATATGTTAATAAAAATATGATTGGGTATGATTAAGCATACCATAAAAATAAATTACCATAAGTGGGAATTTACCTATTGAGTTAGGTCTACCCCATGGGAATTTACCTATTGAGTTAGGTCTACCCATGTTATGGAAAATTTGATATTAATTAGGGATAATTAATATGGGGGTGATTAATTAGGTGTAATTAATCAACTAAGACACGAGGTTGGACCCTTTTGTAGCGGAAGTCTGCCCGGAACCGACCGGCCATCCAGCGGCTACAAATGATTGGCCCAATGTGAGAGGTCTTAGTCATAAATTAAATACATGATTAAAGTAAAGACACGAGGTTAGACCCTTTTGATGACAGAAGTCTGCCCGGAACCAACCGGCATATCCAGCAGTCATAAAAGACGGTCTAATGTGAGAGGTCTTTATGAGGTCATGATCTTAATTAATGAATTAAGAAACACTTAACCATATTAGCATGTAGTGGGACATGAGGGGTTAAGTGGGTGCCTTGGGGTGGCATGATGAGACTAGTGGGTTGCCTTGGGTGGCAATAGAAAAATACGATTAGAATACTTAACCAAAGTGAAACATGTAATTAAACATGATTAAAGGGTTAAGTAAGTGCCATGGGTGGCATGTGAAAATACGATTAGAATACTTAACCAAAGTGGGACATGTAAGTAAACATGATTAAAGGGTTAAGTAAGTGCCTTAGGTGGCATGTAGGAATCTAGTGGGTGCCTTAAGGGGCAATTGAAATATGATTAGATGACTTAACCAAAACTTAACATGTAAGTGGGCATGATTATAAAGAGGGGTTAAGTGGGATGCACTAGATAAAATTGCAAGCTTAGGTGGTAGCTTGTGGGGGCCCATTTCAACCAATATCCCAAACGTATCTTTGTGGGCTCGACTCAAGTCGAGTGACGGGACACGCATATTGGGCTTGACTATAAGAGGCCAAACCGGGTTAGCGGTGGCAACGCGGGACCAACGGGTTTCATATGCGTGTGTGGACCCGGGCTGGTTGGTAAGTCGTTGTTGCATCGTGTAGATATAAAGCCGTGCACTGTTGATATTATCTGGTAGCCACTTTAGGGGAATGATACACCCCAATCGTGGGACCAGCACGGGTATCTACGGTAGGGAGCCGATCGCTGGGGAGTAGTGGGAACACCTAATAAAGATAGGGGCAGACGGCACCTATGTAGGGGTACACGAAACTACTGGGTGAAATTACTAAGTACACCTAGTGGAGATAGGGGCAGACGGCACCTATGTAGTGGGCTAGGGGTACACAAGACTACTGGGGAAATTTTCCAAGTCCTTGGAAGGGATCAACCTTTAAGTAGGAATGACTGGTGTGGTGCAGTTAGTAATTATCCTTGGGTGGGTAGATGCGTCCTTACGGTTATCCTAGTTTATCCTAAGTTTACCAAGCTGCTTAGTGTAGCCATTCATCCCCAGATATTACCGTAGGTCAAGTTTATGTCTTCTCTGGTTACTTTAATGATTGTATTGTTAAAGTTATAGGGCTCACTCAGACTTATGTCTGACCCCGTTGTTTTTATCTTTTTTCCCAACCCTCAGGTCCTACGGTGGATCCTAGCGGTAGTAGAGCTTGATCGGATTGCTGTTCCAGTCTTTAGGAGCTTGGGTAGATGTAAAGCTCCAGTTATCCAGTTATCTTTTCTTTTGTTCTGGCTATTGTATGAGAGAGTGGGATTATGTACTTCTTTATGTTGATGGATATTGTACTTGACTTTTATCGTGGTTTTATGATGTAACCAGACATGTTTATTTCTGCTGTTATGAAATTTCAAGTACTATTTATATCTGTCTTGTTGTAATTTTTCTGTTCTATATTCACTAAAATACTCCACCGATGCTATGGCATTCCCTTAGTGAGTGACCATAGCGGGCGTGGGGTGTTACACAATGCATGAATTGACACTGGTATTAACAGAGATTCCAAACTTTGCCATTATCACCATTTTCAAAAATCAGATTATGAACTTTTTGAAAGACCTTGCTTTGATACCACTTGTTAGGGAATGCGGAATGGATCGTTAAGGCAAAAAAAACACTAGAAGGGGGATGAATAGTGTTTGTGAGAATTTAAACAAAATCTAAAACTTATGTGAACTACGGGATGAATCGAACACCATAAGCACAATCACAGACACAGATTCAAACACAAATGCAAAATAAACAGAAATAAAGATGCAGAAAAGTAAAGATCACATCGGATTTTATACTGGTTCGGATTACTCCTACGTCTGTTCCCGCACAACGCCGGATTGCGCAGAGTTTAATTACTATATCAATAGTCAAGTACACCCTCCTTGATTTCACGGCTATAAGGGATACCGCCGATTTCTACTTCCCTGATTTAGATTGCGCAGAGTTTTATTACTACATCAATAGTCAAGTACACCCTCCTTGATTTCACAGCTATAAGGGATACCACCGATTTCTACTTCTCTGATTTCTCGGCTATAAGGAAACACCGATTCCTACTTCCTTGATTTCTCGGCTACAAGGATACCACCGATTCCTCTTTTACTCAACCTAAACAATTACAAACAACCCTAAAACTCTTCAATATCACTTGATTCTGAGAGAGATGAGAAGAGAGTGTAGAGAGAAGAAGTTTGATCAACACAGAATTGAATTTGGCAGAGTATAAGTGTAGAAATCATAAAAATGATTAAGAATGATTATATGATGAAAGAGGATAAAAGTGGAGAAGAATACATGTTTAAAAATTCAGTTTTAACCCCTTTTTATAGTTGTGAAAGGTTGCAAAGTTTCAGAATCATTTCAAATAGTGAAAAGACGCTTCCTTTTAAAATTGAAAAAGTGACAGTTATATGTCGACATGGGGTTTTTGTTATGTCGACCATACCCTAGTGTATTTTTGAATTTTAAAACATTTTTCAAGTTTTTTGATATAAATATAATTCTAGATATTCTTGAATCAAAATATAGTTTTGTAAATTAATATTATAATGTAGAAAATCATATGAAAACATAAATTTAAACTATACAAATATATTTATAAAATTATAAGGTTTTAAACTATATAAATATAAAGTATAAGAATATAAATATATAAAATTTAAGTTTGAAAAACAAAGAAGAATAAGAAAGGAAAAAATAGAAAAGATAGAAAATAAAATAGAGAGAATAGAATTAAAAATTAGAATTTGAAAATTAGAATTTGAAACTGGAGTGCTATTTAGAGTCTTACACAATTTTGACTTTATAACTATATTAATCTTGAATTCTTGAAATCTTGAATACTCACGACTCTTAAAATTTCTCTGATCTTTGAATCTCTATCATCATTAAACTGTACAATCTTCAGTAATATTTCCTGTATATAATTCCTGCATATATATATATATATATATATATATATATATTCTATACAAAAAGTGTTAGTATATATTTTATAATCAATGATAATTGAAATAAGGTTATTGTCATCAAAACTCCATTCTCCAACACATCACACATATTTGTCACAATTGTATATGTACATAAGCATTTGGTTAATAACGCTTATAGTTAACAACTAATTAACCACACATGCATAACCACCATCCAATCAACAAGCATAACTATACATTTAACCAATATATATATATATATGTGAAGTTTATCACCTTAGGGATTCACTCTACCAAACTTTTTTTAAAATTGAAGGACCTAAACAAAATTATCCATTCCTTTTCTTTTTTTATAAGGAGGAGGAGGTGAGGTCTAGGAAGCGCAAGGAGGAGCTAGGGGAGGGAGAGCTAGGGCATGAGAGGGGCTCCTTACTGCCGGGTAGGGGTTGCTTGCCATGAGGTAGGGGAGTGGGCGTTAGCTGGGTAGGGGAGGAGGTGGGTTGTCGTGGGGTAGGGGGAGGGGAGGGGAGGGAAATGACTATTTTTGGAGGAGGAAGAGGTGGCTAATGGTAACCAAGGGAAGGAGGAAGAAGGAGGGAGTTAGGCCATGGAAGCCATGGTTAGAAGCCTAGAAGAAGGAAGGAGAAGATAGAAAATGGAGAGTGGAATGAATGAAGTGTTAGGAATGAAGGTGGTCCTTTTATACAAGTGGGAGAGGCTTCTCCAATTGACACATCAAGGGTGGTTTCAAAATACAAGGGGATAAGCCCACGGTTTTGCTAAAGGGGTTTGGAGAATAAGGCAAAAGGCATGTTCTTAGGAATGTTCTAGAATTCCTAAGCCTTTTCTATAGCATTTATATCTAATGTGCTATGAAAATATATGCAACACATATATAACTTTGCCAAAATAAATTCAAACTAGCTTTGGTCGATTCCGATCAAACGACAAATGGTAGCAACCATTTTTAATACTCTTATTTGTCGATTTAAATCTTTTTACTCTCAATTAAACTCAAGTTTATTTTTAAATTAAATTTAAATTTAAATGGAGTATTATAGTTAATAATCTTGCTTTTTAATATTGAGTAAAAATTGGCAAAATGACAAAAGTTCTATTTAAATTTTTGAAAAAAGCTTGACAAAAATTCAGGGATGTTACAAAAACTCTATTTTCATCCTCGAATATAATGTGGTCTACGCTAACTGAAAAACTCAGGCTGACCCGAGCACCAATGAATAGACAAAAACACTTGGAACAAAACCGAAGTATTCTTATATCAGTCAAATCAAACCATGTAACAATATGAGTGTCACGAATTAAGATATGCTTACGGTAATTCACACCTCATATCCAATGTGTTCGTGAGTGCAATAACTTAAGAGATGTTATGGGGATTTCTATCTCCTAAGGATCCGTTAAACTATTTACATATAAAAATATATGCTATAATAGGTAAGTCTATCAGTAAAATAAATATCAAAATAAAATTAATGCTTTACATTGATCCACCTTGACACATTTGCTTTGGCAATCAAAGTCGTAATAGGCTCGTATAAGGAAAATACGACAAGGCATGTGAGGTAATGCCCAAGGTACGATTCTACTAATTTATCCTTTCTGGCTGGTCGTAACCCATTTATGGACGATCGTGACTATCAATCCATCGAACAAGAGTGCACCCATCGAATACAAAATCATGATAGCAATACGAGTGATCAACGTCGCTAGAGGTAAGAAACCTCAATGATCAGACATAGGCTCCTGTTTTAGTCATTTTAATTATGACACGAACGTCAAGGCTATCTATCATCATTCTCTTACTTCATTCCAATAAACATTCGCTAATTTAATCACTACATTCTGGATTTCATCCACCGCGTACACGGTTATCAAAGTGGTTCCAATATTGACATAGAGTACGCCAATAAGAGACTCCTATCTCTTTAACAACCAATCATCATTTTTTACACCGGTTGGTTCTTTTACACTTCAAAACGGTTCACATTTGATATCAAAGTATCATATTTGTTTCCAAAAATCAAATTCATTTTGAAATCATCTTATTTATTTTAAAATATCACTTCATTCAAAATAACATATAAACATAAATATGTCACTACGTTTGAAAATATTATTTCAATTTCCAACTTAGGTTATACTTCATTAACCATATTCGCATTTAAACACACGATTTAAATATAATCATTTCACCCTGCACAGTTCAAGATTCTTAGAAAAATTGTTTGAAATGAATCAAATAGTTTAATTATTAAAAACGATTTATATACTAAAATAGTTTGTAAAACCAAAATAAATTGAGTATTCATAAAATAAGTTTTAAAATAATTTATTTTAAAATAATAAAATTTAAGAACATATCAAATCAAACTATTTTCCTTCATTCCAACAAATCTGGACTCGTGTCCAAATTCCAAATCGATAAACTCAATTATCAATTTCCTACAATTTCATTTTGACTAAATTTCGACTTACTTTCAATCCATGACTTAAATCCTAATTCAAATAAATCTCATCCTTTAAATCATACATTTAAAAGTTTAATTCAACTCAACAATTAACTTTTATGATTTAAAATTCCAAAGTCCACTCTTATTTAAACCATTTTGATTCGTATCAATTTTAGTCAAATTTCATATTACGATTTAAAACACATAAATCGAATTAAATTTTAATTTTATATTTTAAAGTTCAAACCTTTAAAATAAACTCATTCCTCGAATTAAATTCGTACATCATTCATAACTTTCTATTTCCGATTCAATTCTTTAAACGATTCCTTTTAACTAATACCCATTTCAATTCCAAATCAACTTCAGTTCAAATTTAAGCTAATTTCAATTCCAAATAAATTTGGATTCCAATTTCATATTAATTTCAATATCAAATTAATTTTGATTCCTAATTAATTTTGATTTATCCAATTCAGAATGTCATTTCCAAACTTAATGATTTAAAACATTTAAATCAAATTTCATTTAATATCCAATTTAAAACCCAAAACTTCAGTTACAATTCAATCTCGAGTTTAATTTCGAAATGTTATTTTATTTTACTTTTACCTAGCAATATCCAAAGTTCGAATAAAAGTCTAATCTTTTAAAATAAATCAATTTCTGAATTTCAAATCACATTCTGAATATAACTTCAAAATCTCAACTTTGATTATTTAAGTAATTCCATTTACCAAATGTTAATTTCAACATTTCGAGCTTCAATTCCAAAATAATTCAATTTCCATAATGTATTTTTGCAAAATTGAATAATTTCAAATAACTTCATATCACTATCCAAAATCATTTAACTTAACCAATTCGATGTTCGTATATATTTTTCTATCCAATGGTCCAGTGATACTTAAATTTAATTTTAGTATTTCAGGAATGGATATATATTATTTCAATCCAAAATAGGGGTCATGGGTATTCATAATTTCAACTTATGTTCTTAATTCATTTTAATCCCAGGTTTATTTGATGCCCGTAACATCTAGGGTAAATGGTTAGGATTAATCAAAACAAACAACAGTCATACATAAATATGGTGAATAACTGGGTGAATCATACAACTATACATCGATATATCGACAATATCAGTCTAAGACATCCATCAAAATCAATACATCCAAACAGTTCAAGATCACATCAATTTACTAGTTATCAAGTCTCGGGTTTAACTAGCAATTAAATTTCAAATTTAACCTAACTGTAAATTTTAAATTGGCTGTTAAATTAAATTATACTATCAATGGCACTCAAAATGAATATGAATTTCTAACACTAAGCAGTAACCAATACAATCATATCATAACATGATTTTAATCTAACTAAATAATTTAGTAAAGCATGAGTGGGTTTAATCTTATACCTTTGACTTTTGAGTCCATATGAAACCCAACATGTAACGACCCGGATTTTTTGCCGTTGAATTCTGAATATTTAAATTTGTTTTAAGTATTTTATTTGAATCATATATAGAAATTTATAAGGAATTTATTTAATAAAATAAATGGATTTTAAAATATATTGAATATCGTTTTAACTTAAAAATAGAAATATCGAGTTTAAAATTCAAATTACATTATTTTGAAGCTATATGTATATATTCAGATTTGATATGTATTTTATTTGTTTATTTTGAAACTGATTCGATTTAATTTCCAAACGATTTATGATTTTAACGAGATTGATTTTATAAAGTTCGAAATAGATTATTATTGTAAGATTTTTCATACGTAGTTATAATTTAATTTATAGAATTTTTCTGTAATTTTTATTTTGAAAAAATAAACAACTATTTTGTTTAACGTAATTTATGCCATATATCAGCGTTTTTGGAACCTCACAAAATAAATTATCTTGTCTGTTTTATTATTGTTTCGGAATCATGACACATTGCTCAACACGATGGTATTTTTATTTTTGTCCGCTGTGGCTCGTATGTGAACCAAAACTCTATAAACTGATACATGTTATCTACGACCATCCTTATCATTCTATCAACCTTGTCTTTAGATAAATATTTCTGCAAATGCTTGCTCTACACATACGAGCACAGTTGAAAGCTAAGCAGTAACTATACTACCCAAACATTACCCATCTTATTTGAAAGTGGCGTTCCTTTAGTTTTGTTGGACATAGCGTTGTCAAGGTCATGCTAGTATAATAGCGGAAAGGATTCAACACTTTTTTTTAATCAAACAATTATGTTCATAGGTAAACCTATAAAGAACAAATTTACATTGAACTCTCTACTCAACTTCTTTATGTACTAAGTGGCATGCTGATACATTAGCACTAAATTCTAGTTAATATTAAATTATCACTATACCACCTGATACAGTTCAACGATTGAACAAAATTAGCGCTCAACTCACCTATATTCATATCACACTTGAAGAGCATGGAATGATCTTTATTCAGCATATACAAGTCACTAGACACATAACATGAAGCAATCTACTGATTCATCAAATATAAGAATGAAATAGAAAACTACATTTTTGCAAGATCATCTGAGAAATATTACAGAAAAAGGGTACCACCGCATATATATATATATATATATATATATATATGTATGTATGTATGTATGTATGTATATAAATGTTGTTTCCTTAAGCTGTAAGCTTCATACAGCGTGTATGCCAAGATTTTTCTCCGTGCGTACCAAGCTTTTGTTGTCGTACTCTCCAAGCTGTTCACACCGTGTTATCCACGCCATCAGCACCGTGTTCTCCAAGGTTCTCAAAACAGCATGTATGCCAAGCAATTCTTTTCCTTAAATACCGTATACGCACTTCTAGTTTTCTCAAAATAAAAATCCAAAACGTGAGAAACTGGAACATATAAATCCATTAAAAATCAAAAATAGTACTAATCCCCAGCTCGTTCTATCAAAGACAAAATTAAAGTGAGCACCTTCTTCCTTTCCAAATGCCGAACAAAACATGGGCTACCTAGGGCATCAGAGAGTCATCGAGAGAGGGCGACTTGGGTCGTCTCAAGACCGGCGTGGGGTCCGTGAGGAGGAGGCACACCCAATGGTACCTGTGCGATCACCTTTGGTGATCGGAGGGGCAAAATCTGACGGTCGAAGGTTTTTTGTTCATCACGCATTTCTAGTTCGAGGAGGTATTTTGGGGGGCCGTGTTTTCGGGTAAGGTGACTGCTCATGTAGGCGACGCTACTAGGGATGATCACCGGTGGTCTGGCGACGAGAAGGGTCGGCAAGGGGTGGTGTTTCTGGAGTAACTTGTGTTGATGGTAGCGGATTGGGGATTGAACTATCGAGTGAAGAATGGGGTGATGCGATTCTGTTGAATGGTGATGAAACGAGGGAATGTGAGGGCTGCGTTTGTTTGAGATGGAGATGTATTGTACAAAAGGGAAACTGATAGAAATGGCTTTCATAGAATGGTGCAGTAGTGGGTACAGGGTGTTCTAACTGGGTATGTTAATGAGGAGGGAGATACGGTGGATGTTGAGGGTGGATGGGTTCCAGTATTTGGTTACGAGAAGAAGACGAGGTTAGGAGCCGTATAAAAAAGGGGAAGCAGCATGTTCAAATCTATTTCCACATAGGAAAAATATAATAAGAAGAAGGATTACAGCACGTGACTAGCGTATAAAGGAGGTAATTAGATTAAGGCTAAATCATTATTAGATTATATATAACAATGTTTTTATCAGAATGGCATGAAGGGTGCGGTGCTTTATTCTGCATGTTGGCTGGGAAATAAACGAAGTGAAGGTGTTTTCTTTGGGGTAAGCGTGTGATCGGCATAAGCAAGTTAGCTAGCAGGCTTGGCTGGAATGTATGATTCGAATGGGTACAGGAGAAGAAGGAAAGAAGAATTTATATTTAAATGTGATTAAGGAGTTTACCAACGTGAAGGAAGAAATATCGTGATGCCTAATCGTGATTAAATCTTGTTTCATCAGACTAAATTACGGTAATTAACTATAACTATAGTTATTAGTAATTAAAGTTACTTAAAATCCAATTGGAATGTTGAAATAGTAATATCTCCCTCATTTGTATACAGAATTGGATAAAACTAGTCTTGTTAGAATCGTAACAAAGAATTCTACCTTATGGAAGTGACGCGATTAAAATGGAGCAACTGGAATTTTGTGGTAAAATCAAACGCTCGTTTGATTTTAAACGAAATAAAAGAAGAACAGTCAACTGCAAAACAAGGTGAGTAAACTCACTAACTTTGCCTCGTTTATATTTTTATAAACGAGGTTTAAATTTATATTTAGTAATTTTATACTATAAAATGTTTGTTTGGTTGAATAGTTGATAAAATTGGTTGATATGATTACATCATTGATCGATTATTAGTTCAGATATTTCATATTGATGTGAAATAATATTATTGATGCTGATTAACATCTGTGGATGCATGGAAACAGGTTGGAGGGATACAACTGGATTCCTCAACATTTATTTTACTGTTTTTTGTTGTTGTGATATATGATGTGTTATATAATCCATGATTGGATATGTTGTGTTTGATTTACCCTGGCCCTTGAAACTTGGTATTTTAGATACCCTAAAATATTTTCAAATATGGAGAAGGAAATTGGAATTTATTTCCAAAATAGAAATTAAATTTTGAATAGAGTGGAAATTAGAAAACTGTTCAAGTGGATATATCAAGAAGTTGTTTATAGATAAGAATATAAATTAAGTGAATTATTAAACAAGGGATAAATTGGAATATAAGTTCAAATATGAATTTATATGGGAAAGCGAAAATCGGTTTTGAAACCAATATTTGAAAATAGATTTGAACATAGCAATTTATAAAGGAAATTATAAAAGAGGTTTTAAATGATTGGAATTAAAAATGAGATTTGTATGAAAAATCTGAATAAAAGATATATATATAGGATTTGGGTTTAAGATATGATTTATAAATACGAAATTTAACTGATTTGGTTGTATATAAAAGAAATATATTCACGGTTAAAGTGAGTAATGGTTTAAAGCAAATATTTTGCAAATGAAATATCTCTAAAGGAAAATTAGATTTGAAATATGAACCCAAATTGGAAATTTAATGAAAACGGAAATGTGTAATAGTTTTTAAAATAAAATGATGAGTTTTAGCTCAAAATTCAGAATATAAAATATAGCGTGATTACATTTTTTAGATTGAAATGGTTAGAAAGGAATTTGGCAATGATTTAGAAATGATAAATTCAAAAGTGAATTTGGAATTTGAATCAACCTGCAATGGTAGATAATCGAATATAGATTATTCGAAGAGAGTTATTTATTAGAATTTGATTATATCGAATTTAGGGAAGATGTTATTTTTACTTTCCGGTTTGAATCAAATCTATTTACTTATTTATTAATTGAAATAATAAGTACAAGTTATATTTTTATATACCAATTATTTGGGAACAATGATTATAAAGCTACCGTTAAAAATCTAAATAGCGAGTTTAGCGCTGTCGTTATAATAAATGTTTTATAAATCTAAACAACGATTTTAGCGCTGTCATTATAATAAATATTTTATAAATCTAAATAGCGATTTCAGCGCTATCGTTATAATAAATGTTTTGTAAATCTATACAGCGATTTTAACACTGTCATTATAATAAATGACTTATAAATCAAATAATTGGAAACAACGATTATAATGCTACCGTCATAATCTATGTTTTTCCGTAAAGGAAGTGAATTCTTAGATTGAATCTGAGAGTCGCGTAAGCAATATTTTGTTTGAAGTTGTGAGCTTTGGCTATTTCAAAGTTGGGAATGTTGTTCAGCTAAGGTCCGAGAGGTAATTATACCCCAACTTGATTGACTTCGTGATTAATGGAGAAATGGTCAAGGTTCGATAGTGAAAATTGGCCAGCGATATGTTTAGTTAATAAATGGTAAATGGTTTGAGTTACAATAACGATGTTATTATAACATCGGATTAATTTAAAGGATTTTGAAATGTTTCCCCGAATAAAATAAGGGATATTTTCTACATGTAGAAAATGAAATGAATTGGTCAACGAGGAATTTAGAAATGAAATATGGAAATATTTTCGATATTAATAAGGTATATTTTCTGAATATAGAAAATAAGGATTCGTGAATATTTAGAAATGTTTCCTAACATGAATAAGAGATATTTTCTCGAATAAAGAAATTAGAATATTTGAAGTGTTTTCCCAGAATCGAGAAAGACAATTGAATTTTGAAAGAATCTAAAAGAGGGGAAAATGAGAATTGGAAATGATAATATAATAAGGAATTAATTTAAAAAGGGGCTTGTGTTGTTTGATGGTTGATCGGTAGAAATTTCCAATTGGAAAATAGGACCGTTGGATGTTTCTTTGATAGTAAAATCACCGACTATCAAAGTTGGATTTACTTTATACCTCTGTTGTCAATACGAAGAGACCGGGATCTGATTTAATATCTGAAAACCACTCTATATTGGCATAAGCGTTACGAATCAACTTATGCTAAAGATGATTGAAGACTGAGTAAAATGCAAGGGTTGTTCTGTCAATCCTAGGTAGAAATTGCCCAAGATGGATTGATGGAATAGTGCCTTCGGTTTGTCCAGTCCCAGGACAACGTATATGGAAGGATCTGATGATGTGGCATTCAAAGTAAATGATGGCGAGATGTTCTGAAAGGAAATCATGACCTCAAGCCATATCAACCGGGAAATGACAAAAATCGGGCAGGCGGCATGCCCATGTGGGTCATTCCCATTAGGGGTATTATCGCCTGATCTACAGAAATTTCATTTGCTTCTTATTCTATTTGCTGTTGTATGCTTTCGGTAACGGTTGCTGATCACAACCATTGGTGATAATATGCTCGGTACACTCAAGTTAAATGAGTGACCAGCCATGTGTGGACCGGGTTGCAAGACGTTCTTGTTGAACCCAGTGTATTCCCCTCTAGAGATACACTATCGGAAGGTGATTCTATACCTTGTCATGTTGGAAATCCAATCTCCAATAAGCGCCCTGCGGTTTTTGATTTTATATTATATATGGAACGTGAGATGCAAGCGTTCCACTAGATTCTATTTATTTGATGTAGACATTATTATAATATCACTGGATTTGATATCAAAAATATTTTGGGTTATCGTAAGGTAAAAACAATCCGTGTTTATGTGTGGATCGGTCTTATGATTATCATTTCTTTCGAAAAGATTTTAAAAGTTAAACAAATGGTTGGAGTTTACGCACACCAGTCCCATGACTGACCCAAAGTTTATTTTGTTTGTTTTCCCTGAACTCTTGGGTGCCCAAATTTGTACGGGCTGTCAAGTAGTTGGGATTTTGCAGATTCACTTTGAGGAGTTTGAAGGAGGACGCTTTACCAGTTAGCTATAGATTATCATATTTCTCCGCTGTGTACTAGTTTGTATCTGGAAACAGGTGTTTATAACTGTTCCAGGAATAACCGTGGTGCTCTGATGATGGTATGTATAAAAAGTTACTGATTTGTATTTCAAAAATTATTTATATAATATATTTTATTCGTTCCGCTGTGAGATTTATGTTCTTCATTTTCTTCTTATCTAATTTCTTTCTATTTCTCATCCTCTAACTTCTTTCTATTAATGATTCGTGTTTCTGTGCAATTTGGGTTGGATGTGTGGTGCAGGTAGTCAACTCAAAGATTATGGAAATTCAGGACATTACATTTGGTATCAGAGCTGAAGGTTGAGTAGTAACCTTGGCTTTGTGGCGTAACTCAATAGAGATGGGGTTAGTAATATCCTAGGTTGAGTTTGAGTTTATATACGAGAGTGCGTATTTGTAGATTTGATATAAAATTGTTTTATATTGTATTGATTGGTTTGTTGAGTTGTTTATGAATTCTGATCGATACAAGATGTACAACTATATCGATAGGTGTTTCTAAACTCTTGAAAAAAGCAGTTCGATACAATATTGTTTTAAAATGGGTAAATGAAATAATTTTGCCCAAAAATTATTTTGATATAAAAGGAATAATTTCTGAATTATTATATATGAATGTGTTGATTGTTATTACAATCAAATGGAATTATGAGACATTGAAATGGTTATATAATCTGTATACGGATAATTTATACAAATGAGATAAACTAAGATTAAGTTCAAACCAAAATTTGGAATTTAAATCGCGGATGTTTGGAATTATTCTCTGGAGTATTTTCAAAGGTAATATAATGTCATTTTGAAGGAATTTTTGAATAGAAATCATTTTCAATAGATTTTGAAAGGGATTAAGCACTGAAATCGCTTCAGTGGCGAGAAAATAATTCTGATAATGGATCGCGACATTATCTATATTCATTTTCGATTTTCTGAGTGATGGATTCCTACCATAGTAGATTTATTGATGGAAATTTGTTTGAGAAAAAAGAAGTTGTTTTCAGGAGTTTAAAAGTTTTGAATTGCACTAGTTTTAAATGTATATGATTTCAAATATAATTTGAAATAAAAGCCGGGAATTTGAATGTAGAATTTAAATTTAACTTGTAAAAGTTAAATAGATTAAAACGGTAAAAGTGAATTAAATGAATTAAAATTTAAATTAAGTTTAGTGAAATTAGACTGGATCAGAGATAATGCGGAATGAAAGTAAACAAAGAGAAATGTTTGAAATTGGAATTAATAAAGTAAATTCGACTTATATTTGAACAAGTTAAATATATATTGGATGTTGTTTGGAATTAAACCTTGATGGAATTGAACTCAAGCAGAATGAGAAGGTTGATTTTTGGAAATAGATTTCAGTTTGGATTAGTGAATGGAAGTGAACTAATCAGAAGTAAATTAGAGTGTCAAAAACTGGAAGTTGGATTGATTTAAAACCAACTGGGAATGGATATATGTATGTTGAGCAGATATTGAATGGAAACAAATGCAAGAGATAGAATTATACCCAACAAAAAGGTACATGTTTACAATATTACTTGGGTTTGATGGTTTTATGAGCCTATGGGGCAAGCCGCTTGGCTTTTTGATTTTCTTTTGGATTGGAGAAGGCCTAGAGAGGCGAGTTATGGTTGTACCGATTGAGCCGTGCAAGGAGATGCTGGTGAATTTTTTTTTAAATTTAAAGAGTTATAAAATTTTCAAGAAATTTTTAATAATTTAAAATCGAGTGTTAATTGTAATAGAAATAAGAAAACCATAATTGGTTAATAAAATTCCAAGTGGAATAATGAAATGGATAAATGGATTTAAAATCAATTGGAATGGGCGTGGATATGCAGAATAGCATATGGATTGAAGACAAGAAAGAGATGATGGATAGTCCAAAAATGGTGGACAGATCATTAGGAAAGAATTATGAATGGTCAAGTATTAGGATGAGAATTCGAAGGTCGGGTAAGAATTGGTTATGAAGATATGGAATATGAAATTTCAACTAAGTAGGTTATGAGGAGTTAGAGTTATAGTGTTAATCCCTAAAAAATCTATACACACATTGGGTAAAGGAAACAAGGGGGATATCACCAAGGTCAAGTCGGCCAATGCAACCGAATAAAACAGCATAACATATTATGAGAAGTGCGACCCGGTAAAGATAAATGTCACATATACTAAGAACCGCTCAAACACCAAAACGAGGCAAGTCGCCCATTCAACATACGTGGGAGCGACCTCGTAATAAAGGCAGCATGAAGAAGAGCGCCCTTGGACCGAGAAGGATGGTCGCACAAGGGGCAAAGGAGACTCGACTCCAAACCCGCATCCCGCTCTTACAAAATTTTTTGAGGCGCTCATGGGACGCTCGCTTACATGGACCCGCTCAGCTACTCAAGATACTCGTTCCAACGAGCCGCTCGCACATGATAATTGGATACAGCCACGGACAGCTGGCTACAACTAGCCAGTGGCATGGTTGTAATTAGCAGAATGGGTGATCCACAGCCTGGATAAAGGAATTCCAGGTTGTTTACCAAGGGGAGTTCACCTATAAATAGACCATGACTACCAACGTAAAGGGGATCAGCTTCTAAAAAACACGAAGTGCTGCCGAACTTCATCCTCAACCACATATTCAGCCATGGTGTCAAGCACAATTTCATGATGAAGGAAAACGAAGACACCCATCTTCTCAATCATTCACTCATCCTTCCTCTCCTCAAATTCCGCTATTCTTTTGTATAACTCCTCAGATTGAAATACATTAATGAGGGTATATTGAGCGGGTACAGAAATGTATAAAAAGAGAGAGTTGATGTACTTTGTAATTCTCATTATAAGACAGGAAATCACCTTCATAGTGGACGTAGGCCTCATTAACGGCTGAACCACTCTAAATCTCGTCTCTAATTTACTTTTTCGCATTTTTTTCACTTTTTACTGCTGATTAAACACGGCTCCACTTATTTCTTACCGAATTGGTGAAGTACAGTTTAGTACCTTGGGTGTTTAGACCATTTTTGGTGTGAACATTTTGGCGCCCACCGTGGGGTCGTGTTCGTTTCTCTTCCCATTTAGATCTGACTAGATTTTCTAGGAAACGTTGTACCTGAGATCATGAGCATGCTGAGAGAAATTGCTGCGGACAAAATTGATGATGTCTCCGGCGCTGACACGTCGCCTACCAACCGTTTCGGAGAAAAGGATCCGTTACAAGTCGAGGCGGCCATAACCAGAAGGGAACCGGAGGAAGCAATGACTAGGATAATGGATCAAATAACTATTGCAAACGATGCGTTGATAAAGAAGATCAAGTCAATGTTCGTTATCCAGGCCTCTGCTACAAAAGCCGCATCAGGTGTCACTGACGTTCCGTTCGCTCAAACAAGTCGTGCAAGTGAAATGGAATATTCTGCTGAACAAGAGAGCTCCATTCCGGAAACTAATTGTCACAATTATGGACCCTGGCAAAGACCCGACGAGGCGTAAAGCGCTCATTCCGTGAAACGAGATGAAAAGCGAAAGCGTAACTTAGGTGCAAGAGGCGAGGTCAAGCAGCGCAGAAGGAGGCTGCGTTTTTTCAAGAATTCCGAATTCATCTCCCTCAATGACACCATAGAGAATATCTTCAGGGCAACAAAGGACACTATAAATTACCCAATCCCGGAACGGATGCAAGTCAAAATTGCTACAATGAAATCAGTAAGGTTTTGTCAATTCCATGACCAACCAGGATACAATACAAATGAATGCAGGCATTTGAAGTCGCTAATCGAAAGGCTGGTCAGAAAGAACTATTTACAACAATATGTACGAGGACACTGTCACGGCTCTCTGCAAACATGGGCAGCGAACTCTTCGTTGAAAGGGCCAAAAATAGCCCGGAATTGATGCGTGACTAAGGATCAGCGACTGGTGTCCCGATAATGGAATTTTGAACTAGAATTCCCATGAGTCCGCCTTATTATTCAATTTTTCTTTTGTATTCTGTTTGCTCAAGAAGTAGTAGTCGTTCTATTTTGTTTTGCCACTGACTGTATTCATGTTTGGCAATAAATCACTTACAAATGCCATATGTAAAGAAAGTTATTGTGTGCCTACTTGAGTACCGTACTCATCACCGTACACTGAAAACTGATTTTTCAAATGTAGGCATGATAGAAGCAGTTAATCATACCCATCCTAAGTGCAAAGGGAAGGTTCTTAAAGCATATCTTGAGCAAAATGATTCAAAAGCATCGCGAGAGACATGCAAACCAAATCAGATGCATGGGCACGTCATCTCAACCGGATGGGCTGCCTAAAGACAAACAACAAGACGAAAGGTGGACCTTCCCTAAGCAAGCATTTGCTGGAGAAACTGACATCAGGCTTTAAAAAAAAAGAGGTACAAGGGAAACGATAAAATGTCCCACGGATAAAATAGCTAGGCTGGAAACATCAGTCCTAGTGTCGGAAGGACAGGCAAAACACGCTGGAAGGACCAGCACAAAACAAAAACCCTACCGAAAGGAAGTGGCCATCCTTGTTCTTTGTTGTTAACCAAGTCAAACAGAGCCAAGGATGGACTACAACAACATAAATCCTAGCCGAAAGGGGGTATCAGAAATCCTAGCCATTTGGGGGTATCCAACAAGGTCTTTCAGTCCTAGAAAAATCAGGACTGACAAGATCAAAATTGGGTCGAAATTGAAACCCAAGACCTCCCATGGGGCACCCAAAAGAAAACACATAATAGCCACACGTTGCTCCTAAGAAATCATAAATTAACCGAATTACGATGCAGAATCAACAGAATCTATGAAAATAAAAAGAGCTTTGGTATGGGGACATAACCATTGTGTAAACAACCACCAATGCCCACTCAAAGCATACCACAGCCTAGTTATGACCTCATTGCGAGAACTGTTCGAACGATAAGATTTGCGCAAACATCAAACTAAAAGTACGACAACTCATAAGAAGTAAAATAATAAAACTATGATAGCCCCTAAGCGATACAAACGTAAGTCCGCAAATGTAAATATTAAACGAGGACCGGTACTCGCACAAACAATCGATCTAAGTACGTGATAAGTAAAAGAAAATAAACTGAAATCAGACCGTAAAGGTCACAAGTGCTATTTTTATACAGGGATGGACCAATTGTTCAGGCTTTTGCTGATCCAGTTACACAAAAGAGTCGTCAAAGGGAAAAGATGTATGGTCTTCAATCATTGACCAACTAGTTTCTTTTGTGTTTCAGGGTGGACACAACCTTGGTATTACAAATCTCATCCTCATCATCCGGATCGGACGCATCTGGTAAAAGTGGTTCATCTGATGAAGGTATGGTAGAAGGATTAATGTTGGTGGAGACCAAAACAGAGTCAACGATAGCAGGCTGGGCAACAACGTCGCAAGCAGCTAAAGAAGAGGTCGAAAACACACCTGATGTAAAAGGGGAACAAGCACATAACTCAGCAATCCCAGGCGAAGAAATAAGAAAATCCAGATCCGGGGCAGATTGATAGATGCCAATTTTACCTGAAGCTGTTGGATATACGAAGTCAGCTCCACGATTGCCCGCGTTTAAAGAAGTGCAGTCGTGACTCGCGCACTGTGCCACAACATTTTCTTGATATGGACACTCAATAATGGGTTGAGCTCTAGTAACATCCAAGGAAGAGCGTTCTGTTGGGGGAGTAAGGGAACTCAAAGCATCAACCCTGGCGGAGTCAGGTGGGGCACAAGGAACCATAGCGTCTGAACGCTCTCTTCTAAGCGACTGAACTCGCTCGTTCATCAAAATCTTCCTACCTTTAACTAGAGCCTCGTGATCTTTCTCTTCTAAAAGTTGTTCTTGAAGGGACTCATCATCGACATCATCGGAATACGAGAGTATTCGCTCCCAAACAAGGGCCAAAGTTCGCGGAAAATCCTTGTCCAAGTAACTCAAGCTACCACGGATCATGACACTGCAAATATAGAATTGGAACAGAGTATTGTCAATTCCATTTCTAGCTTCATCAAGATCTTTTTGCAACTTGAACTTATCCTTTTCAAGGGTTCTAAGGGTTTCACTCTGGAAAGCAAGTCGGCCTTCAAGAGCCATGTTCTCCTGTTCTGAAATCAAAGCCTGTTTTTTTAAGGTCATATGGCGCTCAGCAAGTTTTCGAGCAGATTGAGCCTCTAAAAGCCGCGCTCGTACACCCTCCAACTCATTCTTGAGCTCGACATTTCTGGCCTCTAGGCTGTTCACTTTAGCATGACCGCTCCTTAAAGAAGTCATCTCAGATTCCTGGGATTTAATCAAGTGGATCAGACCAGCTTTGTCGTTTTCCAAGGTTTCGATATGGTCAAGGTGTCGAGCATTCAATCTTTGGAACTCGTAACCGAATTTGGCCCAATGCTCCAGTCGCTTATCAATGTCTTTCATCACCAGATTCAACTGTGTCTCGAACCGATCCTTAATAACAACAAGTTGATTGCTCACGCCACTTTTTATGGCATCCAAATTCTTCGTAATATTCTGCCTATCGTGGGGTTGTAAATCCAGATCGAAATGCATTCCCCTCATGTCCCAACCGCCGAAGCGCTCCTTAAGCATTGAATTTCCAGGAGGGACCTTATAAGGTGGAAGATCATGTATTATTTGAATTTGAGTAGGAGTCGGGACAATAGATCTTGCAGAAGGTTTAGTCGGTGCAAGCATCTTAGCCTGATCAAGTCCCTCACGCCTTAAAGAATCAACCATGGAAGGATCAGGAATATGTTGGGCCTGAAAACTTGAGGATAATTGGGGGTGCTTTGAATAGCCGGAAAGACAAGACTGTAAGAGGCTTCGTGGATCAGTAAGATCAGCTTGTTGGAAAAAACTATCCGACAATGAGCGGTCTGCATTTACACATGGGAAACGAACAAAATATGAGTTCATCAAGCATTCAGAGGTTATCCAATTAACGGGAAATTATGCCACAAGTAAAATAGTAACAAAACCAGTTCCAGGGGAAGCTATGAAAACAGGGGTTTTCTCAGGACGCCGAGCGGGCCGTCGCATTCCTCCCATGTCAGGTACAACGGGGTCAGACATCACCGCATCACCTTGGCTCAAATACTCGGCAGAGTCCAAATCCCTCAAGTCTCCAAATGTCTCTGAGGAACCCTCCGCCTGAATAACAGGACCAGCGGAACTTCCTACGGTCGTCCCAGAAGTTACATCGACCCTCAAACCATATGCATTCTCGTCAAATCTCTTATCACCCCCTTCGGTAATCGGAAACGGAGGTCGATCGCTCACATCAGGGATTAAACACATCACTTTAAGGGGCTTGCCAGCAGGACTTTGGGAGTGCATAGAAGCTTTTCCAAGAGATCGTGTAGGGAAAATTAATCGGTACTTACGGAGGTTTTCCTCTGAAAGCAACACCTCTCTGCTTCTTTCCCTTTTGTCAACAGAAATTAAAGAATTAAGGAGGTTTTTATCCAAAGTAAGTCCCGCAACAGAAGGAATCACTACAAAAGTTAGAAAGAAAGCCGGATGAGAAAGAGAAAAGGAATAAGAACTCCAGGAGCAAAGGTATAATTACCTCCTTCGGCCCATCATCCGTTAAATCTAGCAGGACATCGGACAAAGAAATATTGATCAGGAAACCCCTTAGCTTCATCCGTTAAACCAGTGCTAATTCTATCATGAAAACTCTCCATGAAAAAGAACGAGGGACCGTCTACCTCCCTCTTCTTAAAGGTGTATAAAGAGCAAATATCCACAAACGTGGGTTCCTAATGTCAGACCTTCATGAAAAGGATGTACAGCCCAAGCAATATTTTATACCCACTAGGGTGCAGCTGATACGGGGGAATGGCCAGTTGCCGTAAAACCGACTCTAGATAAGGATTGAAGGGGGGAATCGCCCCACTGGACAGCATGTGATAATTGACCGCTACATACCCGGAGGGTGGACAATATGCCAGCTCCCCCTTTCTGGGAAATCTGGTTTCATCTTGTGAAAACCCAAAGTGATTGCACATTTGTAAAAACTGATCAAAAGAAAGCGTCGATTTACGGCAACCGGCCTCCACCCCATCAAAAAAGCGAGGTTGGGGATGAGTCTAACTAACGGCCAAACCAAGACCAGTAGCCGGGGCAACCTCACTTGCCCGATCCAGATTCTCTCGCTCCCCAGACATAATGAATTAACTGGGATTGAGATGAACAGGCAGTTAGTTGTATGTCAGCACGGATAAGTATGCTTAAAAAGAAATTACAAACTGAATGATTAAGAGTCAAAGGAAAAGCAAAAGTACTGTCACGACATGGGTATTCCATTAAATGGCCAGTTAAGGCATGCTGAATTAAAAAGTGTTGTTGTTTAGCCATTTCAGTAAATGACTTGACAACATAAAAAAAGGGCTAAAGTCATCACCAAAGGATTCTGCCTAAAGTCCAAGCACATACCAAGTCAAATCAACACTTCTCCAATATCGCAACCATCGATTTCAGCAATTCGGTGTTTCCAATTGGGAATCCTTCCTTGCGCAACTAAAAGAATTAACCCAAAATCAGAAATAAAAGGGGGGAATTCACTTACAAGTGAAATTCAACTCGAAGAAAGGAGCGTTATAGTCGAAAAATGAAGTTGAAGGTAATCGCCGACTAAAGGAGGACGGGCGAGACGATCAACCAAGTAAAGAGAATCGAAGCCTCAAAAGGCAACAACGAGGTCTTCTACGATGAAACCGCCATTAAAATGGATTTATTAGAGAGATATGAAAGCGGGAAAATGAAGAGACAATACTTAAGAGGACTAGAAGCCCCTTTTTTATGATGTGATAGCTCAATTAGGATCTAGTGATCCAGTTTAGCATAACCGGGAAATGTCCCGTCAAACGCCCAAAAACAAGCAATTGTCAAAATATCCAAATTTTGAAAATGTGAGCTATCTGTGAGGGTGCAGAACATTGGATTTAATCCATCCAGGGCATTTTCACCACGTTAGCCTAGTACTCAATTACACAAAAGTGTCTCTTCAGATTTCAGCTGGCCTCCTAAAATTCAGCCATTTGCACAATGATCAAAAAGATACACCAAGCCTCTCGCTCAAAGATAAAGACGCCGGTCAGCTACAACAAAGTAATCTCAACCCTTGCACTAACGACTCCTCAACAAGTCAGGACAAAAACTACTACCCAATGTGCGATCAAATATGTCGAAGCCAATGATTCCATTCAAAATAAATCATGGACTTCGAGGGGCAAGTGTTAATCCCTAAAAAATCTATACGCACATTGGGTAAAGGAAACAATGCAGATATCACCAAGGTCGAGTCGGCCAATGCGACCGAATAAAACAACATAACATATTATGAGAAGTGCGACCCGGTAAAGATAAAGGTCGCATATACTAAGAACCGCTCAAACACCAAAACGAGGCAAGTCGCCCATTCAACATACGCGGGAGCGACCTCGTAACAAAGGCAGCACGAAGACGAGCGCCCTTGGACCGAGAAAGACGGTCGCACAAGGGGCAAAGGAGACTCGACTCCAAACCCGCATCCCGCTCTTACAAAATCTTTTGAGGCGCTCATGGGACGCTCGCTTACATGGACCCGCTCAGCTACTCAAGATACTCGTTCCAACGAGCCGCTCGCACATGATAACTGGATACAGACAAGACAGCTAGCCGGTGGCATGGTCGTAATTAGCAGAGTGGGCGATCCACAACCTGGATAAAGGAATTCCGGGTTGTTTACCAAGGGGAGTTCACCTATAAATATACCATGACTACCAATATAAAGGGGGTCGGCTTCTAAAAACCACGAAGTGCTGCCGAACTTCATCCTCAACCACAGATTCAGGCATGGCGTCAAGCACAATTTCAGGATGAAGGAAAACAAAGACACCCATCTTCTCAACCATTCATCCATCCTTCCTCTCCTCAAATTCCGCTATTCTTTTGTATAACTCCTCAGATTGAAATACATTAATGAGGGTATATTGAGCGGGTATAGAAATGTATAAAAAGAGAGAGTTGATGTACTTTGTAATTCTCATTATAAGATAGGAAATCACCTTCATAGTGGACGTAGGCCTCACTAGTGGCTGAACCACTCTAAATCTCGTCTCTACTTTACTTTTTCGCATTTTTTTCACTTTTTTTTGCTGATTAAACACGGCTCCACTTATTTCTTACCGAATTGGTGAAGTACAGTTTAGTACCTTGGGTGTTTAGACCATTTTTGGTGTAAACTTATAGCATTTTTACTGCGTAACAATTTCGAGGACAAAATTATTTTAAGGGGGAAGGAATGTAATGACCCGGATTTTTAGCCGTTGAATTCTGAAAAATTAAATTTGTTTTAAGTATTTTATTTGAATTATATATAGAAATTTATAAGGAATTTATTTAATAAAATAAATGGATTTTAAATTATATTGAATATCGCTTTAACTTAAAAATAGAAATATCGGGTTTAAAATTCAAATTAGATTATTTTGAAGCTATATGTATATATTTAGATTTGATATGTATTTTATTTGTTTATTTTGAAACTGATTCGATTTAATTTCTAAACGATTTATGATTTTAACGAGATTGATTTTATAAAGTTTGAAATAGATTATTATTGTAAGATTTTTGAGACATAGTTATAATTTAATTCATAGAATTTTTCTGTAATTTTTATTTTGAAAAAATAAGAAACTATTTTGTTTAACGTAATTTATGCCCTATATCAGCGTTTTGGAACCTCACAAAATAAATTATCTTGTCTGTTTTATTATTGTTTTGGAATCATGACACATTGCTCAACACGATGGTATTTTTATTTTTGTCCGCTGCGGCTCGTATGTGAACCAAAACTCTATAAACCGATACATGTTATCTACGACCATCCTTATCCTTCTATCAACCTTGTCTTTAGATAAATATTCTGCAAATGCTTGCTCTACACATACGATCACAGTTGAAAGCTAAGCGGTAACCATACTACTTGGGTATGCTAAGTTGTAATTCCTAAAATTAGATTATAAGCAAAACATTACCCATCTTATTTGAAAGTGGCGTTCCTTTAATTTTGTTGGACATAGTGTTGGCAAGGTCATGCTAGTATAATAAAGGAAAGGATTCAACGCTTGTTTTAATCAAACAACTATGTTCATAGGTAAACCCATAAAGAACAAATTTACATTGAACTCTCTACTCAACTTCTTTATGTACTAAGTGGCATGCTGATACATTAGAACTAAATTCCAGTTAATGTTAAATTAGCACTATACCACCTGATACAGTTCAACGATTAAATAAAAATTAGCGCTCAACTCACCGATATTCATATCACACTAGAAGAGCATTGAATGATCTTTATTCAGCATATACAAGTCACTAGACACATAAAATGAAGCAATCTACTGATTCATCAAATATAAGGATGAAATAGAAAACTACATTTTTGCAAGATCATCTGAGAAATATTACAGAAAAAGGGTACAACCGCATATATATATATGTATATATATGTATGTATATATATATATATATGTATATATGTATATAAATGTTGTTTCCTTAAGCTGTAAGCTTCATACAGCGTGCATGCCAAGATTTTTCTCCGTGCGTACCAAGCTTTTGTTATCGTACTCTCTAAGCTGTTCACACCGTGCTATCCACGCTATCAGCGCCGTGTTCTCCAAGGTTCTTAAAACAGCGTGCGTGCCAAGCAGTTCTTTTCCTTAAACATCTTATACCCTCTTCTAGTTTTCTCAAAATAAAAATCCAAAACGTGAGAAACTGGAACATATAAATCCATTAAAAATCAAAAATAGTACTGATCCCCTGCTCGTTCTATCGAAGACAAAACTAAAGTGAGCACCTTCTTCCTTTCCTGATGCCGAACAAAACATATGCTACCTAGGGCATCAGAGAATCATCGAGAGAGGGCGAGTTGGGTTGTCTCGAGACCAACGTGGGGTCCGTGAGGAGGAGGCGCACCCAACGGTACCTGTGCGATCACCTTTGTTGATCGGAGGGGCAAAATCTGACGGTCGAAGGTTTTTTGTTCATCACACATTTCTAGTTCGAGGAGGTGTTTTGGGGGGCCGTGTTTTCGGGTAAGGTGACTGCTCATGTAGGCGACGCTACTAGGGATGATCACCGGTGGTCTGGCGACGAGAAGGGTCGGCAAGGGGTGGTGTTTCTGGAGTAACTTGTGTTGATGGTAGAGGATTGGGGATTGAACTATCGAGTGAAGAATGAGGTGATGCGATTCTGTTGAATGGTGATGAAACGAGGGAATGTGAGGGCTGCGTTTGTTTGAGATGGAGATGTATTGTACAAAAGGGAAACTGATAGAAATGGCTTTCATAGAATGGTGCAGTAGTGGGTACAGGGTGTTCTAACTGGGTATGTTAATGAGGAGGGAGATACGGTAGATGTTGAGGGTGGATGGGTTCCGGTATTTGGTTACGAGAAGAAGACGAGGTTAGGAGCCGTATAAAAAAGGGGAAGCAGTATGTTCAAATCTATTTCCACATAGGAAAAATGTAATAAGAAGAAGGATTACAGTACGTGACTAGCGTATAAAGAAGGTAATTAGATTAAGGCTAAATCATTATTAGATTATATATAACAATGTTTTTAAATTAGTTCAACTTGCAATAACCGTAAGTATTCCATGTATTATCAGAATGGCATGAAGGGTGCGGTACTTTATACTGCATGTTGACTGGGAAATTAACGAAGTGAAGATGTTTTCTTTGGGGTAAGCGTGTGATCGACATAAGCAAGTTAGCTAGCAGGCTTGGATGAAATGTATGATTCGAATGGGTACAGGAGAAGAAGGAAAGAAGAATTTATATTTAAATGTGATTAAGGAGTTTACCAACGTGAAGGAAGAAATATCGTGATGCCTAATCGTGATTAAATCTTGTTTCATTAGAGTAAATTATGGTAATTAACTATAACAATAGTTATTAGCAATTAAAGTTACTTAAAATCCAATTGGAATGTCGAAATAGTAATATCTCAATTGGATAAAACTAGTCTCGTTAGAATCGTTATAAAGAATTCTACGTTAAGAATGGAGCAAAAGGAATATTGTGGTAAAATCAAATGCTCGTTTGATTTTAAACGAAATAAAAGCAGAACCTTCAACTGCAAAACAAGGTGAGTAAAATCACTAACTCTGCCTCGTTTATATTTTTATAAACGAGTTTTAAATTTATATTTAGTAATTTTATACTATGCAATGGTTGCTTGGTTGAATAGTTGATAAAATTGGTTGATATGATTACATCATTGATCGATTATTAGTTTGGATATTTCATATTGATGTGGAATAATATTATTGATGCTGATTAGCATCTGTGGATGCAGGGAAACAGGTTGGAGGGATCCAACTGGATTCCTCAACATTTATTTTACTGTTTTTTTGTTGTTGTGATATATGATGTGTTATATAATCCATGATTGGATATGTTGTATTTGATTTACCCTGGCCCTAGAAACTTGGTATTTTAGATACCCTAAAATATTTTCAAATATGGAGAAGGAAATTGGAATTTATTTCCAAAATAGAAATTCTATTTTGAATAGAGTGGAAATTAGAAAACGGTTCAAGTGGATATTTCAAGAAGTTGTTTATAGATAAGAATATAAATTAAGTGAATTATTAAACAGGGGATAAATTATAATATATGTTCAAATATGAATTTATATGGGAAAGTGAAAATCGGTTTTGAAACCAATATTTGAAAATAGATTTGAATTTAGCAAATTATAAAGGAAATTATAAAAGAGGTTTTAAATGATTGGAATTAAAAATGAGATTTGTATGAAAAATCTGAATACGAGTTGTATATAGGATTTGGGTTTAAGATATGATTTATAAATACGAAATTTAACTGATTTGGTTGTATATAAAAGAAATATATTCACGGTTAAAGTGAAAAATGGTTTAAAACAAATATTTTGCAAATGAAATATTTCTAAAGGAAAATTAGATTTGAAATATGAACCTAAATTGGAAATTTAATGAAAAGGGAAATGTGTAATAGTTTTTAAAAGAAAACGATGAGTTTTAGTTCAAAATTCAGAATATAAAATATAGTGTGATTACATTTTGTAGATTGGAATGGTTAGAAAGGAATTTGGCAATGATTTAGAAATGATAAATTCAAAAGTGAATTTGGAATTTGAATCAACCTGAAAGGGTAGATAAATTCCGAAGTTCGGAATATAATCGAATATAGATTATTCGAAGAGAGTTATTTATTGGAATTCGATTATATCGAATTTAGGGAAGTTGTTATTTTTACTTTCCAGTTTGAATCAAATCTAATTATTTATTTATTAATTGGACTAATGAGTACAAGTTATATTTTTATATACCAATTATCTGGGAACAATGATTATAAAGCTACCGTTAAAAATCTAAATAGCGATTTTAGCGCTATCGTTATAATAAACGTTTTATAAATCTAAACAGCGATTTTAGCGCTGCCATTACAATAAATATTTTAAAAATCTAAATAGTGATTTCAGCGCTGTCGTTATAATAAATGTTTTGTAAATGTATACAGCGATTTTAACGCTGCCATTATAATAAACGACTTATAAATCAAATAATTGGAAACAGCGATTATAACGCTACCGTTATAATCAATGTTTTTCCGTAAAGGAAGTGGATTCTTGATTGAATCTGTGAGTCGCGTAAGCAACATTTTGTTTGAAGTTGTGAGCTTTGGCTATTTCAAAGTTGAGAATGTTGTTCAATTAAGGTCCAAGAGGTAATTATACCCCAACTTGATTGACTTCATGATTAATGGAGAAATGGTCAAGGTTCGATAGTGAAGATTAGCTAGCGATATGTTTAGTTAATAAATGGTAAATGGTTTGAGTTACAATAACGATGTTTTTATAACATCGGATTAATTTAAAGGATTTTGAAATGTTTCCCCGAATAAAATGAGGGATATTTTCTACATGTAGAAAATGAAATGAATTGGTCAACGAGGAATTTAGAAATGAAATATGGAAATATTTTCGATATTAATAAGGTATATTTTCTGAATATAGAAAATAAGGATTCGTGAATATTTAGAAATGTTTCCTAACTTGAATAAGAGATATTTTCTCGAATAAAGAAATTAGAATATTGGAAGTATTTTCCAAGAATCGAGAAAGACAATTGAATTTTGAAAGAATCTAAAAGAGGGGAAAATGAGAATTGGAAATGATAATATAATAAGGAATTAATTTAAAAAGGGGCTTGTGTTGTTTGATGGTTGATCAGTAAAAATTTCCAATTGGGAAATAGGACCGTTGATTGTATGGATGTTTCTTTGATAGTTAAATCACCGACTATCAAAGTTTGATTTACTTTATACCTCCGTTGTCAATATGGAGAGACCGGGATCGGATTTAATATCTGAAAACCACTCTGTATTGGCATAAGCGTTACGAATCAACTTATGCTAAAGATGATTGAAGATGAAGTAAAATGCAAAGGTTGTTCTATTAATCCTAGGTAGAAATTGCCCAAGCTGGATTGATAGAATAGTGCCTTCGGTTTGTCCAGTCCCAGACAACGTATATGGAAGGATATGATGATGTGGCATTTAAAGTAAATGACAGTGAGATGTGCTGAAAGGAAATCGTGACCTCAAGCCTCATCAACCAGGAAATGACAAAAATCGGGCAGGCGGCATGGCCATGTGGGTCATTCCCATTAGGGGTATTATCACCTGATCTAGAGAAATTTCATTTTCTTCTTATTCTATTCGCTGTTGTATGCTTTCGGTAACAGTTGCTGATCACAACCGTTGGTGATAATATGCTCGGTACACTCAAGTTAAATGAGTGACCAGCCATGTCTGGGCCAGGTTGCAAGACGTTCTTGTTGAACCCAGTGTATTCCCCTCTAGAGATACACTATCGGAAGGTGGTTCTATACCTTGTCATGTTGGAAATCCAATCTCCAATAAGCGCCCTACGGTTTTTGATTTTATATTATATATGGAGCGTGAGATGTAGGCGTTCTACTAGATTCTATTTATTTGATGTAGACATTATTATAATATCACTGGATTTGATATCAAAAATATTTTGGGTTATCGTAAGGTAAAAACCATCCGTGTTTATGTGTGGATCGGTCTTACGATTATCATTTCTTTCGAAAAGATTTTAAAAGTTAAACAAATGGTTGGAGTTTACTCACACCAGTTCCATGACTGACCCAGAGTTTATTTTGTTTGTTTTCCCTAAACTCTTGGGTGCCCAAATTTGTACGGGCAATCAAGTAGTCGGGATTTTACTGATTCACTTGGAGGAGTTTGAAGGAGGACGCTTTACCAGTTAGCTATAGATTATCATATTTCTCTGCTGTGTGCTATGTTGTATCTGGAAACAGGTGTTTATAACTGTTCCAGGAATAACCGTTGTGCTCTGATGACGGTATGTATAAAAAGTTACTGATCTGTATTTCAAAAATTATGTTATATAATATATTTTATTCATTCCGCTGTGAGATTTATGTTCTTCGTTTTCTTCTTATCTAATTTCTCTTTCTTTCTATTTCTCATCCTCTAACTTCTTTCTATTAATGATTTGTGTTTTTGTGCAATTTGTGTTGGATTGTGGTGTAAGTAGTCAACTCAAAGAGTACGAAAATTCGGGCTATTACACAATATAGACATAAATTTCGTATGTCTCAGAATTCGTCCAAATCAGTGCCAAAATGCCCAAAATATTGATACGATCCCAGTGCAACTGACGGCGTGTCAATCCGACGTATGAACTAGATATCACATTTACAAGTTAATACACAATTCAAAACACAACTAACACTACAAGAAATTATGGTATATATATTGCACTGTGTTATAGCCTTATATTAAAGTGCTATAATTAAATAATTAAAGAACATAAAATAACACGAAAATTGTGCTATATAAAATAAAGCTAAAAAATAACTCATACGTTTTGTTACTTATAAACTTACTAGTATTTTTTTCCTGCTTTATTGCACATTAAAATTTATGTTATTAAAAAATATATTGTAATGATTAAATATCAAAAATTGTTTAATTGTTCTGTTATCCATCTAATAATTTATTAATTGTTCTGTTATCCATCTAATAATTTATGCAGTAACAATAATTAATTGTCATGTTGTTCACCCAACAGTAATTTTGCCATGGATGATTATTTGATTAATTATTCTGTTATCCATCTAAATTTTTGTTATGAATGGTTATTAATTTTTTGGCATAGATATTGATTTTTTTTATTTGTGATTTTTTTTGAAAACACTATGATGATTGTTGTTGATGAAAAACTATGTTGCACCAACATTGGTCGTATTAGGTTGCTCTACAATATAAGAAGCATCATGTTATTAAGTTTTCACACATTAAAGTAATTGATAGTCGATAGCATAATTGGACTGATGGATGAGACAATTGAGCTAGACTGATGGAGAAAAAGGGATAAATCCTACTAAAACATATTTTAATAAATTTTCTCAATTATGAATAACATAAAATTCATACTAAAATTCCACATCTCCATATAAAGGCAAAAGGATTCAATTATTGAAACTTTGTGTCTCTCAGTTTGTGTCTAATTTTGCGTACGTCCAAATAGCCACTCCCATAAAAAATTTGCTTAATAACTAAAAAGTATTCAATGAAAATAAGATATAGAAGAATATATATCGTGTTGTCATTTTAATTTTGTAAAAGAAATTTATTTTTAATCTATTTGTTCATGACTTTAGAAATTTTAATTTATAATAAAACCTTTTAAAAATATTTAACATTTTCGTTAAAAAGACGATGAAATACAAAAGAAAAATATTTTCAATCAAAATATGGAAAAAAATTACTTTAAAATACCCTTGCATACCGATTCAAACTGCATTTCTACGAATAATAATGTATTTTAATATCACTTTAAAATAAGACGCCTTGTTTCACTTCAAACTCTCTTACTTTATTGATTTATGTTTTTTTAAAATCATAGATATGCAGTTCCAAGTGCAAAAAAGTACTCGGTATCAATATAGATGTAAAAGTCTAATAAGAACAGTACAACACAAACTATCGTATATGAAAAAATAGTAACGATAAGGACATGGGATCTATCTTTATATATTGTATATCTTAAAGCTCATATAAGCATAGTATAAGAATAATTGTATAATATTTATGCTTTCTAGTTTTGATTTTCGATTCCATCTCTAGCCAACCCCAACTTGTTTGGGATTAATGACTTAATTGTTTGTTCATTTTGTTTATTCTTTCTATTTGCAAATAGTTGGGCAAGAAACAAAAAGCTCTGGCATATAATTGTTTTTGAGTTATAATTCAATAAATATTGTAAAACAAATTTCGAATTTGAGCATTTCCCGATGCTAAATTTTAGTTTCATAACGTTCTATGTGTTCATACGTCAACGTATTTGACACAATTTCATATATTCCACTTAAGTCTAATTTTTTTATATTAATTGTTGAAATAGGGCAATACCTTCATATATCAATTCAAAAGGTAAAGGGATATATTATGAGGTGTGTGTTGTCTTTTGTGAAATGAACTTATATAAGGATCATTCAAGGAAGTGTTTAAAAAAGGAAGTTAAGACCGTGATACCTGTCAATTGTGGGGAAAGAAGACCAAATCTGAAATTCATATACCGATAAACTACCTAAACTATGTGCAGAAATAAACATCACCTAAATTAATAGAAAATACATTTCCAAATTAAAAACAAATTAAATAGATTGTGCCTAATTAAGAGTTAAACCAGCTCATTCAAGAAGAAATATAATATCTTGTATTATAGTATAACAATATAAATTGTAATTGCATAAAAGCATATAGCAAAAAAAAAGAAATATATATTAGTTAAAAGTAGCACATTGAAATTAATGGTCAGAATTACCTAGCGCAAAAACTACTAAAGTCAAAGGAGGAAATATAGAACACTATTTATACCACATATATAGCTCGATGTTTTGATAAATTAGGAATAAAGGTAGTAAGATTCAGTTGCCCCTTGGGACATATGCATCCAATTTTTTAGCATCATCTATGTTATAATTCTCATGTATATTAAAATTCTTTATACTGTCAGCATCATCAGTTAAACCAAGTATAAACATGTTTCTGGCTTCTAAATGAATTAGATAACATATTACCAAAAACTTATAAATACGATTTATTTATTTATGAATTTGAGTGGAACAAACAAAAAATGGTGGAGCATTCCAAAAGAAGATAAAATGAGTCAAAGTGCTTATCAAATGTATGTCTGGTTATTCTTCAAAGTAATGTTTAAGTTTTTTTTCTTTTAATGTTTGCTCGTATTTAGCATGAATTTAAAGTAGTATCATAACACCTGCTCTCAAAACAAATCAGCTATGAAATTTCAACGGATTTAGTAGATGCGTTTCCAAAGGCATTTTACAGGTGAATTATACGTTTTTGGCAATATAAATTATGTATATTTATCTAAATAACCTATTACTAGAAATAATTGAATGTGATTTAAAATTATAGACAAAATTACTAATTATATACGTGGTATAAATAGTGTAGATATGTAATATTGTGACTAATTATGAATTTTGGTACTGTCAATTTACATTACACATAAGTTGTTTTACATGGTAAATGATGAAAAATTGAAAAGATCAAGTTACCTTATAAATTGTGTTTTTTTTTTCAAACATAGATAGGAACCAAAATGATATCATAAGAAACTGGATAGGGATTAAATTAGTTTCCATTATAACACGTGCTTCAAAACAGATTAGATATGAAATTTCATTGGATTTATTAGATGCATTTCCCATGGCATTTATAAGTGAATATATGTTTTTCTGGAAAATAGTTTATGTATATTATGTTAATAAAGCATTTCTAGAAATATTTGAATAGATAAAATTATTAATTATATATGTGATAAGAAATTAAGTAAAGAGCAATATTGTATGTTATATAAATAGCAATGTTGGGTAATGGGTAGTTCTCTTAATGCATGAACATACAAAATTAGACAAACAACAGTAGCAGCAACAGTTTAGATATTGTGTACTATTTCTAAATCAATGTAATTAAATAGGAAAACAATGTTATTGTTATAAGAACAATTATGGTCATAGTCCTTAAAAGTAATACAATCTACATTTATATGTAATGCTTGGTAAAAATTTAAGGAGACAACATTACAGGAATATCAATAAATCACCAAAATAAGGAATTAATTTACTAAACAAACTTGAAATCCATCAGAAAAAATATCTAAAGAAAAAAGGAAACAAACCAAATTTAGGTAATTGTGATGGAAACAATGAGAATTTTTGAACAAAATTTTCTTATATCCTTGGTAGAAAGACTAGTATATGACTGTAATGCTATATAATAAATACTTTCCTATGAACTGACATATATTCAACTAAATTACTGATACTTCTCACTAATAACAGAAATGGATGAAGTCAATTCAATCAGCCAATGTAGTAATGACAATTTCTTATAATAAAAATCAATATTCCTTCACTTAAGAACAATCGTTCTAGTATTCTTAGTAAGTTTTGTAATATCACATATAAGCATCATTATAAATATTGAGAAAATCAACTTAGTCAATCAGTTATGCACAGTCATTTTAGTTATATATGGCCTGATGCAATGTATGCTTTGTTAATAAGTAATCATAAGAGAAATCAAGGACAAAAATAATCTCTTCTTAAAATAGTAATCATAAGAAAAATCAGGGACAAAAATTGATGAATCAATAGTAAAGCACCATATATAACTTGCATATCAAATGAAACAAAAAGTTCCAAATGAGCAAGTAATCTTATGTACATAGTATTAATTATTCTAAGAAATAATTTTTAAAAATTTGATTAAATAAAATAGTAAGATATACATGTGGAAATAGTTGTAAAAATGGTATATTACAATGTAATAATTTGAACTAAATTTAGAATGGACTAAATCTGATTTTTTTATAGAAAAGAACTAAATCTGACTATTTTATTTGATAATATATTTAAAGCAAAATCAGTCATAATAATTAAAAATAAATTATTAATAAAAATATTTATGCTTTTGTTAATTCTACATGTGCAACAGTTTATGTTCCTTTTGTTGTTACGTCGATTTGTCCACATAGAAATAATATGGGAAAGAGAATATTACTTATTTATGTTAAGATATCATTGTAAAATCATATACAAATAATTGTATCTATTTTAGTCAAATGAGTAAAGGTATTAATGTTATATCACTGTGGTATATAATATAAAAATAAATAAAGCAGCAAAACTTATGAGAATATATGGAAAAAGTATATATAAATAACAAATGAAATTAATTGTAAGTGTATAAGTACTATAGAATTATCAAGCTTTGAAAAAGCTAATATATATAAATGCAAGCGATAAAAAGTTAACCTTTTTTCTACAATTACTATTCCATTTGTAGGTTGGTTTGTAACCTGAAATAACAACAACATATATAGCAAGAATATTGGATAGATATAAAAAAGGTACTAATCTATTTAAACAAAACATATACGAAAAAAATTAACCAAAGAATATAGTGAAAAATTCATGATTATTTTTGGTAAAAGAAAATAATCAAACAATTCCATTTGTATGAATTAGCTCCAATGTCATCTGCAATCTACACAGTTTCTGCAAATGACAAAGCATAATGTAAGGGTAGAAAAAAATTTCGAAAGCACACATGTAAGCCAGAAGCAATTGAAAGCGTATGTACATAAGTTTTATTTGTTCATTTGGATGTTTTAGAAATGCATTGAATGGAATAATCTCTTCTTAAAATAGTAATCATAAGAGAAATCAGGGACAAAAATTAATGAATCAATAGTAAAGCACCATATATAACTTTGTTAAATTAATTAACAAAAGCATATGGATAAAGAAATTATAGTAAATATAATACATACTCATAATACATGTAGGGAATTGAGATTGGAAACTCGTGTTCTTAATATACCTGGAGTGTTACTAATATTAGTAAGAGGTTTTTTTTTTTTTTTTTTTGCATTTACATAATTTTTATGAACATAACCACTACTCCATTCTGGGATGCTAGATCTCCTGGTTTGATCCAAAGAATAAGTTCCTATAAAGACATATCCTGTAACGACCTGGCTTTTTGCCCGCTCCAAGTCGGTAATTAAACCAACTCGAACCGTTCAAAATGACAGATTGTTATTGGCTTACACGGTTTAAATAGAATTAATACAGAATCACATAGTACAAAATTTGCAGTGGAATAACATTTCAATTAAAATATCAGAGTTTACATAAGTTTGCACAGCGAAAAAATATATTGTATACATAAAATTTTGACTAAATAAAATTTTACACTTCGTTGTTGGGCTTAGCGTGCGTGCATGCGTCTTCACATCTTCGCGTCCTCTCCTATTTTGCAAGATGAATTTAAACATGGAACACTTGGGGAAAAATGTATTACATGAGAAAGGGAGACATTTGGGTTGGGAATAGAGTGAACTAACGGCTGTTTATAAAATGGGAAGGAGCACTCTCTGTTGTGAATGAAGAAGGGTTTACACACTTTATTTTATAGCTCAACGGAGGAGACATGCAACAGAAGAGCAACAACACGTGTAATGCCAATCAGAGCGGCAAGGCCAAGTGGTAAAAAAAATTCACCGCCCAAATCTCAGGCAAATATTCAACAGATATTGTGTTGGATATGATGTTGGGTTGAACGAGGTAAACGGGGCTTGAATGAAGTATCATACGTGAACGGTGCACAAAATTGAACAAACGGTACCCGTGATTGGTATATGTTGAATTGGACAACTGTGTTTACCTTTTTAAACACGTTACAAATTTTAACAATGTAAAATACACGAGTTTTATTTTTCACAATTTATTTCTATCCGTTTATTTCATCAACCGTATATTTAACTATTACCGTTTGAGATAGATTTACACTTAACGGTTCATACAAACAAATTCACTTAACCGTTTTAAATTAAAATATTCAAACTTTATAGATTAATTTCGGCTCAAATTGGAACGGTTTATAAATCATTCTAATCAGCTAAATACTATTCATTTCAACATTAGGATGAACGGTGAAAAATGGTTTAAATGCGGTGTTAGGCTAAAATGGAAAGTACACTTGAACAATCACAGCTGGTGAACGGTATACAGTGTTGTGCAACTAAATTTCCAATAATTTATCGTTAACAAAATAATCACATTAATATGAGCAAATGGGTGCGCAAACTCAGTTCATTGGTTCACTATGTCAGGCGGTCAAATGGTCGTAAATATTTATCAAATGAGTAAATTAAGTAAACGCCTTGTTATTAGGCAAATCAACTTCTTCACTTAAATTTAAAATTTAAAGTTTACAAATTACCATGAATTATATTTTCCCTTTATTACGATAGATCCGAATTACGTTGAACGTTAGTTTTGACAAATGCTTGTGCTGAATTAAATTTACGGAAGGAACTTCAATATTGATGTATATTCAACGATGTTCAAAAATAAATGAAATCCCAAATTTTACGTCAGAAATCCAATTATAAATATTTACTTTACATTAAATCTTATTTAATTTATATTTTTAAACACCAAATTCCTGGTTCGTTACATATCCCATGAGAATTTTTTAAAAATAACAAAATAAAAAAGAAAATTATGGTAAAAATAATACACTCATAATACCTGGAGTATATTGAGTTTGGGAATTGATATCACCAATGATTCTAAATATTAAATGAGCTAAAGATGATAGTATATTGAAATTTTTAATATATAAGATTCTAAATATTAATAGCTATTGGAAACTTATATACAAATAACTTCATCATATTTAGTAAGAACGGATGAAAAATTGTCTTTACATATGTTTCAATATATTTTACCAATTCAACTATCTTACGTAATTGGCATACTATTGATGCAAATTACCTTTCGACTGTAGCATTTAGAAACAATTGGCTATAATAGAACTGACATCAATTAACATAACTTACTTTAATGACTAAAGGTTGATGGATATTCTACATAAAGTTTGAAAGGAATCACACTCTCAAGGTAGCAACCAAGAGATCATACATTTTATTGTATGAAAAGAGAAGAACATATCTTTGATGCTATCTAGGTTTGAGTAGCTCTCCTTCCCAAGAATTTAAACAGACACCTTCAGTCCATTTCACTTAGCAACCTGAAATGCACCCTATATAACACAAAAGTAAACTAGCAATATCACTGGATGAACGTCATTACTGGTAGATTAGCTTAATGATGCAGCACCCACGATAAAGTTGAGTTTGCTTAAGATACCTATAAACTAATTTTAGCAACTATCTCAAATATCATAGCTGCTGTTTAGGCTTTAAAAGATACCTATAAACTATTTGGAGATTCATGTGAACTGAAAACACAAAGGCGAATAGTGGTGTGCCTGCCTCAGTTTACCAAATTTGTCGATTTTGCATTAGAACTAAGAGGCTGGGTTTACGTGAGGCAAAAGCTTTAGTTGCTGTTAAGGTAACTGTCGTAGTTGTAGTTTAGTCAGCTACCACAACTGGAGTTGACTCAAATACGCAAGTCAGAAAAAAAGTCAACTACTTCAGTTGATACTTATTTCATTGTAGAACGGTAATGCCCAAAGCCAATTTACTTAGAATATTTTTGGATTATAAGATACAAATAACAATCCAGTGTAGTTATTTTATATTAATTGCACCTTAATGCACTTAATATCCATATGTTTGTGTCAAAAAATCCTTCTAATACCCATATGGATAGCTGAAAACATTGAGCCATACAAACACTAATTCTGAATAAAATTTACAATGTCCACTCTGAAAAGAACAATAACACCATGAAACTGGATAAGAAGAATAGTTTAATGTTTTAAAAACAATATACCTCTATAAAGTTCGGATTGATAAGTTGAAACAATAACTGCACTGGAATCATCATTTATGGACCCAGTATTTGGTTGAAGTTGTCTATCCATACATTATTGTTTTAGATGACATAGTGCTTTCACTTGCATTTTAGGCATCCACCTATAAAATGGTAACAGTGGTGGCATGTTTTCTTTAGAATTTCAACACTCTGACTTGTTAAGCAATCTCATCGATAACCTATGAATAGATAGATCAAATTTAGAGTGAAGAGACTGACCAAAACCAATCATGCATTGTTTTCTTTATACCAGAAGCACGATTAAAATTCCAAAAATTAATAATGAAAAATATACATAATCCAGATAATATATTAAAAGTTTGTCTTACAGCCCAATACTCATCTTTTATACTCAAAGCATATTGTCCTAAATTTATTGTAAAGTAAGCCGTTGATAGGTTTATTTGGAAGGATAACCACCATAACAGAGAAATAGCTTGAACAAAAGAAAACCAAGCAACTTTCAAGTAATAGCACATCAAATAACTACATTTTTGAATCCCTTGTTGATCACACAGAAGAAAAAAAATACGCTCAAGCAAGCTACATTTTATCACTGCATATGAAGAACAATTAAAGAAATATCACATTATAGGATTGTGAACTAAAAGTTAGTATCGTCTACCAAAAAAAGTCAATCTCTGTATTTACTTTCAAAATTAACATTAACGGTTCCATTGTAAAAGATGAATAATAAAAATAAGCAATTAAATTCATAACAAAATTAAGACATACGGTTGTATACCTGCTTTGATTTAAATTTTGGAAGTGATGCATAGGAGACACAAAAGAACTTAAATACTCAATTGTTTCAATTTCAAAAGAATGTCCGATCAAATTACAAAATAAAAGTGGGCAACGCTGTCTGTTGGTTTTATTGATTAGGTTTTGCGATGATGAGGCGGCCAACGATAGTGGCGAAGGACAATCGAGGCGGTGAAGACGATTGTCAGTCAATTTGGCTGAGATTCATAGTTAAGAAGCTGGTGCTGATGGTAGATGGATATGATAATTGCGAAAGACTGAAGAAGGCAAAAATTGGGTGAAATAACATTATTTAGGAATCAGATGATGAGTGATGCCGGACAAAACAATAAATTCATGAAAAGCGTGGCCCAAAATTGTTTTTGAATAGAAAGGTTTTTCTTTTCTTGACTTGTTGAATAAATACTTGTGATCCAAAATTGTAATACTTCTATGTTTATTGTAGAATAAAATAAGGGTGCTACTATTCACACCCGGTTTACACTTCCGGCCACCTTCGTAAATTTAATACAAATGATTATTTTTTATATTTTTCCGACCACTGTATATTATTCTTTCACTTAATTATTCACCACCGTACTTCTCTTACAAAAAACACATACTTCTCTACAATTTCAAACCCTAAATCCTAACAAAAATAAATATTCTTTTGTGCCTAATAGAGATGGAAGATGAAGATAAAAACACGGTTAGAATTGCTTGAAATTTTATTGTTTTCTATTATGTTATAGAACATGTTGTTAGTTTTTTTTAATGGTTAAGGTTTTCCATTGAGTTTTAAGATATTTTTTCCCTCCGTTGGAAATTTCAAGTTTGGAGGACATTAATTTTGACGACGTCGTAATAGAGAATGACAATGTAAGTTTTGACATGTATGATTTTTATCTGTATAACTTACGTATATTTTTTTACAAATTGATACATTAACTTTTTTGTCGTTTGATAGATGGAGTATTTGAATGATGATAAATTGGATGATAAACATGATTGTTGTGATAACATGATGTAAGATGTTCGATCAAATGAATCAAAAAACATAAATGTTGATTTGATGAATCATTTCACAACCGACGAAGTAAGTACTCATTTATAAAAATTAAAATTGCTAATGTGGTTATGAAAATGGATTATGTTATTTTTTTTTCTTGAACTATTTGATTTTAGGTATTTGATTCGCAGAGTACATTGATGTAAGGGAGTAAGGAAGCATTCGTGTAGAGAAAAGAGCTGGTGGTCGTTGCATTTTTTGGTTATTAGTTTAGACGGTGACCAGTAGAGGAAATTTGAAATATTTGGGGTGTTTTTAGTTTTGGTGGCCAGAAGTGTAAATAGGGGTGTGAATAGTAGCACTTAAAATAAATGCATTGTTTTTTCCATATAAAGAATGCAATATCCTACCAAAATTATATTAATTAATAACCAAAAATGTTTAAAATTGAACGCATTTACATGAACCATAATTATCATTATTTTATGAGCTTTTTTTAAATAATAATTGAATTTCAATTTTTAAAGAAATAGTACATATATTGTAGATAAATATTAGTCAAAATTAGGAAATTGCTTAATCATCTTCATTTAGTAAAAGGAATAAATGGATTTTGAATAGAAAGGTTTTTTTTTCTTGATTGATTGAATAAGAACTTGTGACCCAAAATTGTAATAGTTCTATGTTGATTGTAGGATAAAATAAATGCATTGTTTTTGCCATATAACAATATGAAAAGACAAAAACACTCGGATTAGAACCAAAGTATTCTTATATCAATCAAATCAAACCATGTAACAATATGAGTGTCACGACGCCAGATATGCTTACGGTAATTCACACCTCATATCCAATGTGTTCGTGAGTGCAATAACTTAAGAGATGTTACGGGGATTGTTATCTCCTAAGGATCCGTTATACTATTTACATATAATAATATACACTATAATAGGTAAGTCTATCAGTAAAATAAATATCAAAATAAAATTAAGGCTTTACATTGATCCACCTTGACACATTTGATTTGGCAACAAAAGTCGTAATAGGCTCATATAAGGAAAATACGACAAGGCATGTGAGGCAATGCCCAAGGTACGATTCTACTAATTTACCCTTTTTGGCTGGTCGTAACCCATTTGTGGACGATCGCGACTATCAATCCGACGAACAAGAGTGCACACATCGAATACAAAACCATGATAGCAATACGAGTGATCAACGTCGCTAGAGGTAAGAAACCTCAATGGCCAGACATAGACTCCTGTTTTAGTCATTTTAATTATGACACGAATGTCAAGGCTATTTATCATCGTTCTCTTACTTCATTCCTGTAAACGTTTGCTAATTCAATTACTATATTCTGGGTTTTATCCACCGCGTACACGGTTATCAAAGTGGTTCCAATATTGACATAGAGTACACTAATAAGAGACTCATATCTCTTTAACAACCAATCATCATTTTTTATACCGGTTAGTTCTTTTACACTTCAAAACGATTCACATTTGATATCAAAGTATCATATTTGTTTTCAAAAATCAAATTCATTTTGAAATCATCTTATTTATTTTAAAATATCACTTCATTCAAAATAACATATAAACATAAATATGTCATTACGTTTGAAAATATTATTTCAATTTCCAACTTAGGTTATACTTCATTAACCATATTCGCTTTTAAACACACGATTTAAATATAATCATTTCACCCTGCATAATTCAAAATTCTTAGAAAAATAGTTTGAATTGAATCAAATAGTTTAATTATTAAAAATGATTTATATAATAAAATAGTTTGTAAAACAAAATAAATTAAGTATTCAGTAAATAAGTTTTAAAACAATTTATTTTAAAATAATAAAATTTAAGAATATATCAAATCAAACTATTTTCCTTCATTCCAACAAATCTGGACTCGTGTCCAAATTTCAAATCGATAAACTCAATTAGCGATTTCCTATAATTTCATTTTGACTAAATTTCGACTTAATTTCAATCCATGACTTAAATCCTAATTCAAATAAATCTCATCCTTTAAATCATACATTTAAAATTTAATTTGACTCAACAATTAACTTTTATGATTTAAAATTCTAAAGTCCACTCTTATTTAAACCATTTCGATTCATATCAATTTTAAGTTAAATTTCATATTTACGATTTAAAACACGTAAATCGAATTAAATTTTAATTTTATATTTTAAAGTTCAAACCTTTAAAATAAACTCATTCCTCGAATTAAATTGGTACATCATTCATAACTTTCTATTTTTGATTCAATTCTTTAAACGATTCCTTTGAACTAACTCCCATTTCAATTCCAAATTAACTTCAATTCAAATTTAAGCCAATTTCAATTCCAAAAAAATTTGGATTCCAATTTCATATTAATTTCAATATCAAATTAATTTGGATTCCTAATTAATTTTGATTTATCCAATTCAGAATGTCATTTCCAAACTTATTAATTTAAAACATTTAAATCAAATTTCCTTTAATATCCAATTTAAAATCCAAAATTTCAGTTATAATTCAATCTCGAGTTTAATTTCGAAATGTTATTTTATTTTACTTTTACCTAGCAATATCCAAAGTTCGAGAAAAAGTCTAATCTTTTAAAATATATCAATTTCTGAATTTCAAATCACATTCTGAATATAACTTCAAAATCTCAACTTCAATTATTTCAGTAATTCCATTTACCAAATGTTAATTTCAACATTTCGAGCTTCAATTCCAAAATAATTCAATTTCCATAATGTTTTTTTTTCAAAATTGAATCATTTCAAATAACTTCAAATCACTATCCAAAATCGTTTAACTTAACCAATTCGGTGTTCGTATGTATTTTTCTATCCTATGGTCAAGTGATACTTAAATTTAATTTTAGTATTTCAGGAATGGATATATATCATTTCAATCCAAATTAGGGGTCACAGGTATTCATAATTTCAACCTATATTCTTAATTCATTTTAAATGATTAATCCCGGGTTTATTTGATGCCCGTAACATCTAGTGTAAATGGTTAGGATTAATCAAAACAAACAACAGTCATACATAAATATGGTGAATAACTGGGTGAATCACGCAACTAAACATCGATATATCAACTGTGACGGTCCGCCCCGCACCAGCCTGCATTTCCTCCAAAAGTGCGCTGTACACATGCCCGACTAGCATGGGACGGTCGTCAAGAGAAAGGAAAGAAGAGAATGAACTAATCAAGGAACCTGTAGAATGTCTCACAGCGCATCGAACAAAATATAATAATAACATACTTGTCATAAAACAGGAGAGACAGTGCATAAGCTGAAAATCAAAACTAAACATCTTAGCAGCGGAAAATTCAGAATACAGCTTATTACAACTTCAAACTGTCTCAAAGCAAAAGAAAGCTAAAATGGAAGATACACCACCAATGTCCAAGCAGTGACCTTCAACAACACAGGGAGAATACTATATATATGTTACGTGGAAGCCTCCTGCTCGTCTCCGGATCATCTACCCGTGCATCACCAGCTAACCTGTCTCTAATCTGCTCGTGTGAGCACCCAGAGTAATAAGAGGAGACATAAAACTCTAGGTCAGACATAAAGCCTGGTATGAGCGATAAGCATCTAAATAGAATAATAACAGGTATACTAGACCATACCTGAACCTGGACCTGCAACCAAAGAGTTAGTACCACATACCGTACAGTACTCCACGGTGCCATAATGAATAGTGTAAAGAATACGGGGGTGGGGTGTGCATGTCATAATGATAGCAAACAAATCATCCATAGCAACCATCCTCACATCTCTAACTCAGTGCGTAAAGTATACGACATCTACCACTTTGGCACACTAGAAAAAATGAGGTAACGACGAATCCCGACTTGTAGAAACCCTGCTGTGACCAAGCCAAACACTTGGAGTCATGACCAAACATTTCAATGACCCACTTCATTGGTCGTAGCCCTTGGTTCTACCGATGCCATAATGGCCCTGAATCCGCCTTCGTACCTCCTACCATAGTGGTCCAAAGCTATAGACATCGATAACCCCTTAACACGCGTCCCGCAGCAAAGCCCAACCATGAAGCGAACTCGTTGATTCCCATCTGAATCTTGAGCTCTAACTTCTCATTTGGACTTCCTTTGCATCTCGGGTTTGGTCGAATTGGAGTGGGTCTTCAGAAGAGTTGTCGCGCATTAACAGTCCTGGAATTTGGTTCGGTTCGGTAGTCATCACCTTCATCGGTTCGGGTCGGTAGTCATCACCTTCATCGGTTCGGGTCGGATACTCCACTTCGGGTCGGGTCGGTGTCCTCCTCCGGGTCGGGTCGGGTGTCCTTCCTTCCAGTGCTCCGATCCGCTCCCTCATTTCTTCACGTATTCCGATCCGATCCCTCCTTGCCATCTGATCCGCGTGGCCTTCTCTCTTGCTAGTTCTCCCAAATGTTTACTTCCGATCCGAGCCCTGCGTCTCCAAGTCGATCCGATCTGGCCTCCAATTATTCTTCCGATCCGATCCCCTTGTCCACTCCAACTCTAAGCAAACGGCCTTCCTTCTCGCCAAGCCTCCTCCAGTGACAAGTTCCAATCCAGTTCGAGTTCCCTTGGTCAGTTCACAAATCCGATCCGACCCCTTTCTCCGATCCGAACCGGTTCGGAACCTGCACACTTCTGCAACTTTCCAGCGAGCTTTCTACGCCATTCGACGGCATTTTCGACCAATCTAACTATTCTAATCAATCATAAAACATACCATAGAGTCATAGCAACATGTAAGAACAACCACAAACACCTAATAACAATTCAAATGAACCAAAATGGATCAAAAGTGACTAAAACCTCACATTTTCCTATAACCCCTCTTAATCATGTTTAAGCATACGATTAGAAAAACACATCGAAATTAACCCAAATTTCTAACAGAGCCTTAAAACATTATTTTAGAATTTTAAGAATTTTTCCAGAATTTATTTACGTATAAATTCGCTAATCTTCACTAATTACCCTTAATCACCGTAATTAGTGCAAAAACTATGCAAATCACTCACCTTGGCCACAAATGAAACACCAAATCTGAAATACTCTCTGTTTGGGTCGAATTCCTATGTATAGCAGCAGCTCCAACCTTGCTTTGTTGCTATTTGGCCTTGCTTTGATATAGTTTAAGCTTAATCTTCACTAAAAATGTGTTTTGGAGTGGTTTTAGAGGATGAAAGCCATTACTAAGGTCTCAAGAAGGTTTGTGGCGGCTCAAAACTGAAATGAAAGTGATAACCTAACCCTAATCAGTCCTCCTATACCTCTAAACCCGAAATTCCCTTCTGGGCCTAACTGCTAATCACCCGGTTAAGCCCAATTAAGCTGTTCTTCGCCATCTGAAACTTGTTTCAGCCATATCTCTCAAACGGTGAGTCCGTTTGGCTAATGTGACCACTCTACGGAAAGAGAAACCATCATTCGGAGCCAATGGGAGTGGTTTCAGGTCAAAATTCCTTTCCAGTCAAAAGTTATGGCCAAAACAGTGCCAACTAGGGGTAAAATGGTCATTTAAAAATCGGGAAAAATCATGAACATGGGAAATGACCCCAATAGTCGTCCCCCAAAGTTACATGACCATACGACTTCGTATGTGAAAGAAATAAATATTCTACGATCCTATGATGCGTAGAATGCGGGTCGTTACACTCTTCCCCCCTTAAGAAATTTCGTCCCCGAAATTCCTTAACCCAAAACATACAAAGGATCCCGCATGCCTAACAACCACGTACAACAATCAAACATGCAAAACAAGCAAACAAGCCTATCCTAGCATGCGGAAAACTAAATCGAAGTCAAAATCTTACCAGGCAAAGAGTTCTGGGTGTGTCTTCCTAATGTCCTCCTTTGTCTCCCAAGTACAATCACTCTCGTCCTCGCTCCACTGTACCTTGACTAGCTTCACCGCCTTCCTTCGAAGTTGCTTCATGTCGTGCTCGACAATACGGGCCGGCTTGCGGTTCCCAACCGCCTCGGGTTCTACTTCGAAGTCCTCCAACTGATCAGGTGAAATAGTCATATCTGAGTCGCGAACGAATTTCCTTAGTTAGGAAACATGAAATACGTTGTGAACTCCCGCCATCTTTTCTGGTAAGTCAATTCTATATGCCAAATTCCCGACTAGCTCAAGAACAGGGAATGGGCCAACAAATCTTGGTGCCAACTTGCCTCTCCTGCCAAATCGTATTACGCTTTTCAACGGAGAAATCTTGACAAACACCAAGTCGCCAACGGAGAATTTTAAGTCTCTTCTCCTCTTATCAGCATAGCTCTTCTGCCTATCTTGGGCAGCCTTCATTCGTTGCTGAATGATCTTAATCTTATCTGAAGTTTCCCTCACCACATCTGGTCCAAGCATAAACTTCTCGCCAGTCTCTATCTAACATGATGGTGAGTTGCACGGTCTTCCATACAAAGCTTCAAATGGAGCCATACCGATACTGGATTGGTAACTATTATTATATGCAAACTCTACTAGATGCAAATGGTCATCCCATGATCCACCAAAATCCAATATACATGCTCTCAAGAGATCTTCCAATATGCGATTCACCCTCTCCGTCTGGCCGTCGGTCTGAGGATGATATGCGGTACTGAGATGTAATCTTGACCCTAGAGCCTCTTGCAAGCTCTTCCAAAACCCACTAGTGAACAACGGGTCTCGGTCACTCACAATGCTTTTGGGTACTCCATGAAATCTCACTATCCACTTCATATACAATTCTGCCAACTTGGCTGCCGTTCTGGTCGATTTGACTGGTATGAACCTTGTACTTTTAGTCAATCGATCCACAATTACCCAAATGCTATCATATCCTGATCTAGTCCTTGGTAAACCATCGATGAAATCCATCGAGACTTGCTCCCATTTCCATTCGGGAATTTCTAATGGTTGTAACAACCCACTAGGTTTCTTTTGCTCGGCTTTAACTAGCTGGCAATTCATGCACTTGGATATAAACTTCCCAACGTCTCTTTTCATTCCTTCCCAGTAGTAAGTCTGGTTCATATCTCGATACATCTTGTTACCACCGGGGTGTATAGTTAGCTTTGAGTGATGACATTCTCTAAGCACTTCATCCCTCAATCCATTGACATTGGGTACAACAAGTTTTCCATTCTTTCTAAGCCATCCATCTTGATCAAGCTCATACTTGTTCATCTCCTCATCGATACCCATCTCTAACTTGGAGATGATTTCCAATAGGTTGGGATCGTCCCTCTGACTAGAGCCGATCCGCTCAATCAAAGTGGGTCTGATCGTCAAACTTGCTAACATTTCTGGATCCAATTCGCACTTTGGTCTGAAATCATACCCAGCGATGTACTCCAGTTGCTTCCATTCAAGGAACATAGCCCCTAAGCTGGCATGTCTTCTACTCAATGCATCAGCCACCGCATTACCCTTTCCCGGTGTGTATGCGATGTCAAAATCATAGGAAGCTTAGAACTCTAACCATCTCTGCTGACGGAGATTCAGATCTTTTTGAGAGAAGAGATACTTTAACGACTTATGATCTGTAAACAATTCAAATCTTTCTCCCAAGAGATAGTGTCTCCACATCTTTAACGCGAACACGATCGCTGCCAATTCTAAATCATGGGTAGGGTATCTTCTCTCGTGCGGTTTCAATTGCCGACTTGCGTAAGCTATAACCCTACCGCCTTGCATCAATACAGCACCTAGTCCGGTACCACAAGCATCTGTATATACCGTCATCTCTTCACTCCCCTTGGGAATGACTAACACTGGTGCACTTGTCAACTTTTCTTTTAGACTCTTGAATGCATCCTCGCACCTTTTGTTCCAAACAAAAGCTTGATTCTTCTTTGTCAACTGAGTCAACGGTGCTGCTATCTTGGAGAAGCCTTGGATAAACTTACGATAATATCCCGCTAATCCCAAGAAACTTCTTACGTCTGTTGCATTCTTGGGCGTAGACCAATCTTGCACCGTAGCCACCTTAGCAGGATCCACGGCGATACCATTTTCTGAAACAACATGGCCCAAGAATCTCACTTCCTTCCTCCAGAAGTGACACTTAGAAAACTTTGCTTTCAATTGGTGTTTCCTCAACACCTCCATCACTGTCCTCAAATGTTCCTTGTGTTCTTCCTCGTTCCTTGAGTAAACCAAAATATCATCCACGAACACAAGAACAGACTTATTCAACTGATCTCTGAATACCCTATTCATAAGATCCACAAAATATGCCGGGGCATTAGTCAGCCCAAATGGCATAACCAACCATTCATAAAATCCAGACGGCGTTCGAAATGCCGTTTTAGCTATACTCTCAGCTTCCACTCTAAGCTGATGAAAACCTGTCGCGAGATCCAACTGGGAGAACACTCTCGCGCCACTCAACTGATCGAACAAATCATCTATCCGCGGGAGAGGATACTTATTCTTCCTCGTCACCTTGTTCAACTCGCGGTAGTCTACACACAAACGAAGGGAACCATCCGCCTTGGTAGCAAACACAACTGGTGCTCCCCATTCAGAGACACTCCTTCTGATAAATCCTTTCTTCAAAAGATCGCTGACTTGCACCTCGAGCTCTCGCTGCTCCCTTGGTGCCATACGACGAAGTGGCATCACTATAGGTCTGGCATCTTTTACCAAATCAATACGGAACTCAATCTCTCGGTGTGGTGGAAGTCCGGTCACTTCCTCGAAAACATCCGGATACTGGCCAACCACGGGCAAACCTGACAACTCACTATGCGGAATGTCGAGGGAGTTTAGAAAACTAGCCAATACCCCCTCACTGGGTAGACCACCAAACACTATCCTCCGCCCATCATCCGCTCTAGCTGTCACCAAAAAGCCCTCACAGTCTACCACCACCCCGTATCTTCGAAGCCAATCTACTCCCAAAATAATGCCAAACCCAGTAAAGCCCAAAACAAAGCAATCACAAACAAACATGCATCCATGACTCGATAAGACCACATTACGACAAATCATGCTAAGGCTAGTAGAACCACCAATCGGGTTCGTCACTACTAAAGGTATATCGACAATCTCGGGCTCCAATCCCAACCTATCTACCAGGTCACTAGATATGAAAGAACTGGAAGCTCCGGTATCAAACAAAACTCTAACAGGAACATCATAAACAGAAAGCATACCTTGAATGACGACATTCTTTCCCTTCTCCGCCGCAGTTGGGGGCATTCGACGAAGAAGGAATAGCATTAAGGGCATATGCTTTCACCATTTGCTTTTCTTTAGGGGGTTGCGGACACTTGTCCTTGTGATGTCCCATTTGGCCACAGTTGAAGCACTTCCTGTCCGCTGGCTTGGCCCGACAATTACTAGCATAATGGCCCTTCTTACCACAGCTGAAGCACTCAACATCTTGCTTATTCTTTTTCTTCTGGCCATCCTTAGTCTGATTCAGCTTTCTCTTATTCTGGGAACCACCCTTGCCTCCACCACTTGCTTGTGGCTTTGGCTCATCTGCGGATGCAACCTCAGTCTTCGGCTTAGGGTAGAGACTTTCCGATCTTAATGCTTTCCCCACAATCGATTCAAACGTCTCATCGATGTGGTTAATAAGTTTTTCCCCCAAGTACTGATCCAAACCAGTTATGAATTTCTCATTCTTTTTCTCGGCAGTATCAATAAGAGATAACCCATATTTTGACAAAGTGTCAAATTCAGCAATATACTCCGAGACAGCTCTGCCATTCTGCTTGAGCTCCAAGAACTTCTTAAACAGCACTGACTTCTGAGCGGTTGGAATAAACTTCTCGCTAAAGCGAGCTTTAAATTGCTCCCAAGTAATCTGATCTTCGGGAGTAGCTGCCTTTATAGCATTCCACCAATTCATTGCCCGCCCTTGCAGCTGACGGGACGCTAGCTTTCTTTTCATCGCATCCTCGATATCCAAATCCTCGAAGATGCGTTCGCAACTATCCAACCAATCTTGAACATCCGTGGCCGACTCCGTTCCGTGGAACGGCTTCCCACCAAGGCTAGTATAATCCTTATTCAGCTTGGCGAAGTCGACTCTTGGCGCCTGCACTATTGGACCACCACCATTTCCACCATTGGGAGCTGCCCTCTGTACATCTCTAAGCATCTCTCTCATGAGGTCAGTAAACATTGTCCTCATGTCAGCAGCATTCCCATTATTGGCTCCCCTACCAGCACCTCTAGTATATCGGCTCATCGTCAATCTGAAAAAGGAAACGATTAACGACTCCATAGTGGTGCTAGTGCAGTACGACTTCATCCTTATACTACTAATAGTATATATATGTAGCTTTTTAAAACTCAAAATAATCACAAATACGCTCTCTTGTATACGTATATTATCTCTCCCTGATAGCTTCCCTAGGTTAACTACGCAACCTCGCTCTGATACCAAGTGTGACTGTCCGCCCCGTACCAGCCTGCATTTCCTCCAAAAGTGCGCTGTACACATGCCCGACTAGCATGGGACGGTCGTCAAGAGAAAGGAAAGAAGAGAATGAACTAATCAAGGAACCTGTAGAATGTCTCACAGCGCATCGAACAAAATATAATAATAACATACTTGTCATAAAACAGGAGAGACAGTGCATAAGCTGAAAATCAAAACTAAACATCATAGCAGCGGAAAATTCAGAATACAGCTTATTACAACTTCAAACTGTCTCAAAGCAAAAGAAAGCTAAAATGGAAGATACACCACCAATGCCCAAGCAGTGACCTTCAACAACACAGGGAGAATACTATATATATGTTACGTGGAAGCCTCCTGCTCGTCTCCGGATCATCTACCCGTGCATCACCAGCTAACCTGTCTCAAATCTGCTCGTGTGAGCACCCAGAGTAATAAGAGGAGACATAAAACTCTGGGTCAGACATAAAGCCTGGTATGAGCGATAAGCATCTAAATAGAATAATAACAGGTATACTAGACCATACCTGAACCTGGACCTGCAACCAAAGAGTTAGTACCACATACCGTACAGTACTCCACGGTGCCATAATGAATAGTGTAAAGAATACGGGGGTGGGGTGTGCATGTCATAATGATAGCAAACAAATCATCCATAGCAACCATCCTCACATCTCCCACTCAGTGCGTAAAGTATACGACATTTACCACTTTGGCACACTAGACAAAATGAGGTAACGACGAATCCCGACTTGTAGAAACCCTGCTGTGACCAAGCCAAACACTTGGAGTCATGACCAAACATTTCAATGACCCACTTCATTGGTCGTAGCCCTTGGTTCTACCAATGCCATAATGGCCCTGAATCCGCCTTCGTACCTCCTACCATAGTGGTCCAAAGCTATAGACATCGATAACCCCTTAACACGCGTCCCGTAGCAAAGCCCAACCATGAAGCGAACTCGTTGATTCCCATCTGAATCTTGAGCTCTAACTTCTCATTTGGACTTCCTTTGCATCTCGGGTTTGGTCGAATTGGAGTGGGTCTTCAGAAGAGTTGTCGCGCATTAACAGTCCTGGAATTTGGTTCGGTTCGGTAGTCATCACCTTCATCGGTTCGGGTCGGTAGTCATCACCTTCATCGGTTCGGGTCGGATACTCCACTTCGGGTCGGGTCGGTGTCCTCCTCCGGGTCGGGTCGGGTGTCCTTCCTTCCAGTGCTCCGATCCGCTCCCTCATTTCTTCACGTATTCCGATCCAATCCCTCCTTGCCATCTGATCCCCGTGGCCTTCCCTCTTGCTAGTTCTCCCAAATGTTTACTTCCGATCCGAGCCCTGCGTCTCCAAGTCGATCCGATCTGGCCTCCAATTATTCTTCCGATCCGATCCCCTTGTCCACTCCAACTCTAAGCAAACGACCTTCCTTCTCGCCAAGCCTCCTCCAGTGACAAGTTCCAATCCAGTTCGAGTTCCCTTGGTCAGTTCACAAATCCGATCCGACCCCTTTCTCCGATCCGAACCGGTTCGTAACCTGCACACTTCTGCAACTTTCCAGCGAGCTTTCTACGCCATTCGACGGCATTTTCGACCAATCTAACTATTCTAATCAATCATAAAACATACCATAGAGTCATAGCAACATGTAAGAACAACCACAAACACCTAATAACAATTCAAATGAACCAAAATGGATCAAAAGTGACTAAAACCTCACATTTTCCTATAACCCCTCTTAATCATGTTTAAGCATACGATTAGCAAAACACATCGAAATTAACCCAAATTTCTAACAGAGCCTTAAAACATTATTTTAGAATTTTAAGAATTTTTCCAGAATTTATTTACGTATAAATTCGCTAATCTTCACTAATTACCCTTAATCACCGTAATTAGTGCAAAAACTATGCAAATCACTCACCTTGGCCACAAATGAAACACCAAATCTGAAATACTCTCTGTTTGGGTCGAATTCCTATGTATAGCAGCAGCTCCAACCTTGCTTTGTTGCTATTTGGCCTTGCTTTGATATAGTTTAGGCTTAATCTTCACTAAAAATGTGTTTTGGAGTGGTTTTAGAGGATGGAAGCCATTACTAAGGTCTCAAGAAGGTTTGTGGCGGCTCAAAACTGAAATGAAAGTGATAACCTAACCCTAATCAGTCCTCCTATACCTCTAAACCCGAAATTCCCTTCTGGGCCTAACTGCTAATCACCCGGTTAAGCCCAATTAAGCTGTTCTTCGCCATCTGAAACTTGTTTCAGCCATATCTCTCAAACGGTGAGTCCGTTTGGCTAATGTGACCACTCTACGGAAAGAGAAACCATCATCCAGAGCCAATGGGAGTGGTTTCAGGTCAAAATTCCTTTCCAGTCAAAAGTTATGGCCAAAACAGTGCCAACTAGGGGTAAAATGGTCATTTAAAAATCGGAAAAAATCATGAACATGGGAAATGACCCCAATAGTCGTCCCCCAAAGTTACATGACCATACGACTTCGTATGTGAAAGAAATAAATATTCTACGATCCTATGATGCGTAGAATGCGGGTCGTTACATCAACCATATCAGTCTAAGACATCCATCAAAATCAATACATCCAAATAGTTCAAGATCACATCAATTTACTAGTTATCAAGTCTCGGGTTTAACTAGCAATTTTATTTCGAATTTAACATAACTGTAAAATTTAAATTGGCAGTTAAATTAAATTATACTATCAATGCCACTCAAAATGAATATGCATTTCTAGCTACCAAACAATAACCAATACAATTATACCATAACATGATTTTAATCTAACTAAACAATTTGGTCAAGCATGAGTGAGTTTAATCACATACCTTTGACTTTTGAGTCCGTATGAAACCCAATATAGACACAAATTTCCTAAGTCTTAGAATTCGTCCAAATCAGTGCCAAAATGTCCAGAATATTGATACGATCCCAGTGCAACTGACGGCGTGTCAATCTGACGTACGAACTAGATATAACATTTACAAGTTAATACAATTCAAAACATAATTAACACTACAAGAAATTATGGTATATATATTGCATTTTGTTATAGCCTTATATTAAAGTGCTATAATCTTCTATTTATATTATAATTCCCACTAATCTTTAATGATTACTAATTGGTCCGACCGTAAAATACCCAAATTGCCCATATTTATCAAGGTCATTTAATTATTCTAATCTTTGATCCGACCTTGAATTATTCCCACTAATCTTTAATTATTCCAACTTTGTAATGCTATAAAATTGATTAAAAATATTTTTTTATTGTAGTTTCTTAAATTATTTGAAACTACATACGAATGACAATATATTAAAAAAATTACATGTATTATTACAAATTAGGAATAATTATTCTAACTAATCAAGCACATGCAAATATTAAATACATAAATAAATATTCAACAAAAAAGTCTATAAGGTTTGATATAATGATTCAAATTATTTAACCGTTAATCTATTTATTTAATTAAATTGTATTAGTTTCAACTTTTATCTTATACACACTACTTACGTCATCTTAAACAGATTAAAATAACATAACATATACCGATATAATTATTAATTAATCTAGATTCTTTTAGAACTTTTCTAAGTTTCGTTTAAATAAAAGCAATATTTTATTTAGTTTCACAAATAAATTTTTATTATAGTTTAATATGTATATAAATTAGATTGTATCAAATGTACTCTTATATACATATTTGTGCAAGGTGATTACTTATTAAATTTATTCAAATAAGGAAACCTTTCCTTTCCTTTCTCTTAACTTATTTAACTAATAAAGGAGCACAATTTTATTTAAGGAATGAAAATTTTTGACTTAACTTATTTCAAACTGACAAGGATGACAAATGGTATTAATTGGAGAAAAAAAACCTTACATTTCCTTCCCTCAATAATTGATTAACGATCAATTTATATGAGACATGAAATGTCCGTTAATATATTTATTTAATAAAATCATAATAGTTTCAAATTTTATCTTATATACGTTACTTATGTTATCCTAAACAGGTTAAATAACATAACATATATCGATATAATTATTAATTAATCTAGATTCATTTAGAACTTTTCAAAGTTTCGTTTAAATAAAAGCAATATTGCATTTAGTTTAACAAATAAATTTTTATTATGGTTTAATGTGTACTCTTATACACATTACTTATTAAATTTAGTAGAGAAGGTGATTACTTAAACATCGTGTCCCACTTTCTTCTCCAAATGTTTTCGCCGCCATTTGCAATCCATCTCCAACCGATCTCTTTTCTGAATTTGATTTCAAATCTAATTAACTAAGGTTAGATTTTTTTATCACTTTCTTCTCCAAATGTTTTTTCCGCCATTTGCAATCCATCTCCAGCCGATCTCTTTTCTGAATTTGATTTCAAATCTACTTAATTAAGGTAAGATTTTTTATCTCTATGTTATTCCGTTTACATGAATCCAATGTGATTTACCTTTTATCTTTGCCTTACTCGGTTCTAAATTCTATTCTGCTCTATCTCAGATTTAATTGGTTTACTTATTGTGGAAGAAAATATTTCTGAATATTGACATTGATTTTCTTACCAATGTTCTACTCTATCTCAGATCTTAATTTCTCGAAAACTACCAATTTCGTTTACAAATTTTAGCTCTAATTTTGAAAGCGTCTAAATATGGGTTTGCATTAACTCTTCTTCACCATATCCCTGGGTCTACAAGCATTTATTTGTTTATTACTTAATACTTCTTTGACTAATTAAATAATGTCATTAATTACAGAATGAAAGCAATAAAAGGGATTCTTAGAGAGAAAAAGGTGCGGTGTCTGGCAATTTTGGAATGTTCCATGTATTTCTCTTTATTGTAATTTTTTATTGTTATTTTCGGTAAATTTTCCATTATTTTTGTTCCTTGAGAAATAGATTCCAAGCCCGCTTGATAAATTTTAATAGGCAGGTGAACCAACAAAGGGTTCTATTCTTTGATCTCATAAAAGTGTTTTGTTAAGGTATGGTAATAATTGATTTTCACACATTTCTTGGTATTATTTTGTCAGGATTATTATACATGTGCCAGGTGATGCTAAAAAAAACCAGGATGTATAAGTTTTGTGTGAAGTTACAAAGTTAAAAAACCTTCTGTGTTTCCAAGGATGCGGATGTATAATTCAACGTTAAGCATCTCAGAGGATGATATGAAGTGGAGTTATTATAAATTTTTGTTTTGCCTTTATCAAATATTTGGATATTTGTCTGATTCTCGAAACTATTGCTTGTGATTTATATTTTGATGTTTGCTTACACTGGCATTTCAATTGTTGCGAATTAGCATAACGTAATTATATCACATTAAAACTGCCAATTTGAACTTTGCCAAAAAAAATTGAACCTTGGCAAAACTGTCAATTTTTATACATCCTCTGGATTATAAAAAAACATGGAATATCATAGACTACAACTTTTAGGCATCACACGGCAAAATGCGATAATAAGATGAATTGATGTTTTTTTGTGGAATGTAATGCATTAATTGTTATTATTGAGTTGGATATGTGCATAACTATTGATGTAATTGCAATATTTTATTATTAGTTATATATAATTTTCAAACTTTTCAACACTAGCGATCAGGTCCGGCTAATTAAGATGTGACTTGAACAGATAACCTTACATTACCTTTATGAAAGTTTACGTGTGTTCTTCGCATATTTCATGACATAAAGTTTTGTATAATTAAAAGATCGCATTAATGTGGTTCATATGTATGTGAATTATGAAGGCTACTAAGCCAACCAAAAATCGAAAGTAGGAAAATGCGGGTATTACGGCGTGTGATGTTGGCAACACTCTTTAATAAATTATATAAGTTTTAACTTTAAGAGGAAACGACTTCTATTGAAACGTAACCATGTTTTTTTACAGTAAAATTACTTTTAGTTAATTCAAATTTTTATTTTTTGTTACAAAGTGTCATTTTTATTATTTTAATAGTTATATCCTATTTTAATAGTTACAATTAAAAGGGAGAAGATCTACGTTTCTAAATTGTCAATTAACCTTTCCTAATTCCCTCTCTACTAAATTGTCAATTAACCTTTTTATGTTTCTAAATTTTCAATTATCCGAGTTATTTATATTAGTTTATTAGTCTTGATTGTTGCAATATATGTATTGTAAATGTCATTGAAAGAAAAAGATTTTTTTTTATTAACGAACATCAAAAAGAGTTTGTCAACAAGATCCTTCAACAAAAAGATATTGTAATATAAAGATTTAAATAAAATGTTAGATGAGGTATTGAGATTAACATCTGAATACAAAGAAAGTAATGTGAGAATCAATTAACTTTTAATGATAAGATCAATGTTTAATCAATCAAAGTTATCCATATACAACTAAAAGGGAGAATGAAACACCCCACCTCCGTTAGGGTCACTCTCAAAGGGAATGCCCTAATTTTGGTGGAGGTTTGTAAGTATAAGTCACAGATATACAAGACAGATATAAGAACACATATTTTTGAACAGCGGAAAAACAACAACAACTTTTATTTCAACATAATACGTGTTCACAAACCATGTCATAATTTGTCTTACAATACTTCCAAAATCATAACTGTCTTGATTACATTATTTAAAGAAGCATAAAGAAAACATAAATAAACTGCAAAAGTCCCCTAATTGCTGTCCAAAGCCATAGTCCAAAACGGAAAAGATCCAAGTAATACATTCTTTCTCTTCGAGCTGGATGTGAAAACTGGTCAAGCTGCGGTATTCCCTCCCTGTGAACCTGGGGGGGGGGCGGAAACGAAAGGAAAAAGGGTCAGTCATAAAGACTGAGTAAGTCCTAGTGACTTTCAGTGTAAAAACGGTTAAAACAACATGTCATGTATGAACTGGAACTAAACTCAAGAAGGGTGTCAAGGTAGACAAGATAGACTAAGGTGATCATGATAAGTCAAGACAAGTCAAATAAAGCATCACATGTTCAAGATTTGTTGCATCGACTGTACTAGTATACTAAGCCCATGTCACGAGTTAATCACGAAATAGATCCCACGGCCCAATATCGTGAAACGACCCTGAAACGGGGTCTGACCCAAGTACGGGGTCCTACGGAGCGCTTATCTAGTCGATCGGCTCCCTACAAGTTCTAGCTCATCAAGTGTCCGTGTCATACGGCTAATCATGAATGTAGTCACCTGTGTTGGGTCCACCTTCGGGTGTATCAGCCCTAGGGTGTCAACCCCTGAAACGATTCAAGATGCACAGATAAATCTACAGATACCCAGTGTCTGCCTCGGAACACGTGCACGACCGTAGTCCACCGAACCTACACTGGCGTACCCCACTGCCGTCGTTCACCTCTTACAATCAGCCCAGTAATCGTGCCCCACCCAGCCTAGCCCCAGGGTACCTTGATACATCTAGAGGGTTACTGCTGAAAAGGGTCGTGTCTAGGGTTTCGCCAAACAGATTAGGTCATGTAATTCGTGACCTAACCCGCCTAACCGATTAAGTCATGTAATTCGTGACTTAATCCTCTTCCAGTCTAGTCATGTCAAGAGGGTTAAGTATGTCGTTTAAATTCGCGACTTAACCCGCCTACGTGTCATGTCAAGTTGGCTAAGTGTTGTTGTTTCAAGTTCATGACTTAGCCCTACAAATCGTGTTCAAGTTGGTTAAGTTGTCTTTTTTTATGTTCATGACTGAACCCTAATTGGAATTAATTGATTCGTTAATGCACCGAACCACTCACATTGGATCCTATTGTTCGTAACCACTGGATTTGCCGGGCGGTTCCGGGCAGGTTTACGCTACGAACTCAACCCAACCTCGGGTTTCAAGCGCGATATGACCAACTACCCACATTGGATCCTATTGTTTGTAGCAACTGGATTTGCCGGGCGGTTCCGGGCAGATTTACACTACAAACTCAACCCCGAGTTGGCCACTTTCTTGTTTTCTAAAGTCATGCCCATGTTCTTATCAGATTCGTGCTATTTCCATAGCATGTTCATATGTCAACTTCGTGCCCAACTAAGGCATGTTTTTCAAGTCAAGTTATGGCATGTTCAAGTCAAGTTTTCGTGCCATTTTTCATGTTCTACTTATGCCAAATTTCACGGTTTATGATTATAATCAATTCAAGTTTTTCCTATTCTACCCAATCATATCCCCAACGTATATAAACGTACTTCGTTCACAAGCATAAACAATTCAAGAGATAAAGGGGAATAACACCAAACATGTGATAGGCATATGTGACAATTCCAACATTACTTGCATAATAAACAGGCTATAACATATCACATGGTTTCAATACTAGCATGATGATAACTTGGCATAGTAATGGTTCCAACTTAGTTTAACATGATGATTTCAACTTTACATCATAGACATAATAATCATTGCGGGCATAATAATAATTTTATTACAAACATGAAACATTAAAGGCATGATAATTCTAATAGGCATAGTGGATTCCAATTTAGCATTTTTAACATAATGATTCTCATCTAGCATTATAAACATAATGATTCCAACTTTTCATCATAACCTAGCAATTCCCAATTTGTCATTAACATGATAGGTATATTAACATCACAGGCATAGTTCCATCAACATCATAGACATGGCTTAATTAGCATCATAGGCATGGTTTAATCAACATAAAGATTTCAATAAACATAGTGATTCCATGGACATGTATTAGTCCAACTTGCCATACAATTAAGCCCAAGTGATTCATAACAACATCAAAATCATGATAAGTTTAACTCGCAGCGTTGACATAGCAATATTCCCAAATTGTGATTCAAAGTTAAACAATATAAACATGGATTAGTAATAGTTCCTAACTCCGGTTTCAATTCATGGCATGTCCATGTTATTTTAGCGTTTTTGCCTAAAAAGTGACATAGAACTTACAATATGAAGCAAGTAATCAAAATTCCAAATCAAATAGCCCCAAATCCGTTGTCTAAAGCGTCGTAGTTGTTGTAGCTTCTAGTTGTAGCCTTCAAGAATCGTCCTTCGTCTTCTATAATTTTGTTCTTTGTATTTTTAATTTAGAGCTCTAGGTTTAATGGCGGCGGCCTGAGGCTAAAATGAAATAGTATGATTTAGGCTAGGTCTTAGGTTCTTTTTATAGTGTTTGGAGTTGATTAGGACCGTCGATGGAGCTTGGTTTAATTATAGCCGTTCGTTGGAAGGAGAGACCAATCAGGAGCTGACACCTAGCCCTAGTGACAAGGCAAGGCTCAGAAAATCGACCAAACACAGACCAGGCCAGCCAGGGTGGGCTGGGTTCGACCTGGCTCAGGGGCCAGGTCGACACCCCAGTCGACACTGTGTCGACTTGGCAGTCGACACGGGTTACCCAGGTCGACAGCCTAGTCGACCTGGCTAGCCCCAGGTCGACTGCCAAGTCGACTTGGGTGCCTTGGACGGGAATTTTCCCGCCCTGGCCAATTGGGCCCGATTTTGAATTTTAAATTTGTTTTTCTGAGCTGTTTTCGTCCGTTTGAATTTTAAACTGAATTCTGAAACTTCCGGAGGCCATAACTTCTTCATGCGGAGTCTGTTTTACGCAAACTCGGACTCTATCTCAAGCAGAATTCCGAGAGGAACGCAATGACGTATCCCGTTTCCCTTAATTCTTTGATTTGAAATTAATTATACTTTAATTTGTGAATTTCACTGTTATATAATACACAGGGTGTTACATTCTCCCCCACTTAAAAGGATTTCGTCCGCGAAATCTTCAAGTTCAAGAAGAATGTATATCCTAACATCCAAACATCCATCTACTCATCCATCAAACACGAGCATCCATTGTCCTTAAAAGACTTCTAATGCTTCATGATCATATGCGAAGTGTGTGTGTGTACATGTACTTATCCAATGCAAAATCAGGCGGTCTACTGATTCAGTTGACCTCCTTAATGCGAATTATGTAAGTGCCATGAATCCATTATGTATGCGAATTTTCCTATTCATGATTCTACATGAGTGCACAACCATTCATATATAAATGCAACATCCATATGACAACACACTAAACTTCATCCATATACGAATAAATACATTTATGCATATGCAACATGAAAATGTGTCTGAGCCGATCTAGTGCCTAATGTGTATTCATGCATCCACGAGCAACCACTTGCGACCACTTGCAACCATTTCGCAATCATAACATGTTTCAATTACATGTTTAAATCAAAAAAAGATTCTACCTATGGTTCTCAAGATAGGATCGAGGAGAGAAACAAGATAAAACAAAGCATCTAGAAGAAATTAACGATGTACCCCCAGAAGGTTCGGTCTGCTTCTTAGGGCAGTCTTTGCCGATGTGTCAATTCTCCCCACAATGAAAACATTCACCTTGCTTCCTCTTCCTCTTTCTACAATCTTTGGCTATGTGCCCTTCCATACCACAGAAACAGCATTTCCTTTTATCACGTGAGTTGTCGTTCTTTCCTCCTTTCTCGGAGTCTCCCTTCTTATTCTGAGAATCGTTGGGCTTGACCTCTTTCTTCCCTTGAGAGTTTTCTGCCTTTGTCTCATTCTTGCCCTTATCTTCTTCGTTCAGCAATGCCATCTGTACCAACCTTTCATACGTAGCTCCCATGGGTATATGGGTCATGGCCAAACTGTGTAATGGCTCATTCAACCCCTTGACAAAGCGGAGAGCCTTCTTGTGCGGGGTGTTGACTAGGTCCAGTCCGAACCTAGCCAGCTCATCGAACTGATTAACATACTCTTTGACTGTCATATTCCCTTGCTTAAGAAATAAAAAAATTTCCAACTGCAAACTCCTTTCAGCTTCTGAGAGAAATTTAGCCTCAAACCTTGCCCTAAAGTCCTCCCATGTTTCCACTGGTCTTTCTGCATTGGTGACTTCCCACCAGTAGGAAGCCTCGCCTTTAAGTAGCCATACTGCCAGTTGTACTTTCTGCCTATCTTCTACCTCAAAGATGACGAATAGGTCTTCGGTTTCTTTCAACCAATTCCTAGCTACCACGAAGGACTCAGTTCCATGAAAGTCCTTTCCCCCCATAGCTTTAAAATCTTTACATATCTTAGCAAAAGTATTTCCCCGTGGAGGAGGTGGAGGAAGAGGTGCTGCTGCAGCTGGATGATTTCCTGCAGCTGGGGGAGGAGGAACGGTAGGACCTGGCTGAGTGGCCCTTGCTTCTAAGAATCGTCTAAACCAACCAGGTATTGGTATACCCTCTGGCAAGTTAAGTTCTTCGGACATGCTGAAACAAAAAGGATAGATTCAAAACGAAGGATAAAAGATAGTACCAATGGCTTTGGGGGACTTTGCCTTTTTTTAAAATAAAATAATATTTTATCTTTTTTTTAAATGCTTCTTTAAATTTTCCTTTGAAAATAAATTTTCAAAACTTTTTATCTTATCTGGTAAACCTATGCTCTGATACCAAGTGAAACACCCCACCTCCGTTAGGGTCACTCTCAAAGGGAATGCCCTAATTTTGGTGGAGGTTTGTAAGTATAAGTCACAGATATACAAGACAGATATAAGAACACATATTTTTGAACAGCGGAAAAACAACAACTTTTATTTCAACATAATACGTGTTCACAAACCATGTCATAATTTGTCTTACAATACTTCCAAAATCAAAATTGTCTTGATTACATTATTTAAAGAAGCATAAAGAAAACATAAATAAACAGCAAAAGTCCCCTAATTGCTGTCCAAAGCCATAGTCCAAAACGGAAAAGATCCAAGTAATACATTCTTTCTCTTAGAGCTGGATGTGAAAACTGGTCAAGCTGCAGTATTCCCTCCCTGTGAACCTAGGGGGGGAAACGAAAGAAAAAGAGACGAAAGGAAAAAGGGTCAGTCATAAAGACTGAGTAAGTCCTAGTGACTTTCAGTGTAAAAACGGTTAAAACAACATGTCATGTATGAACTGGAACTAAACTCAAGAAGGGTGTCAAGGTGGACAAGATAGACTAAGGTGATCATGATAAGTCAAGACAAGTCAAATAAAGCATCACATGTTCAAGATTTGTTGCATCGACTGTACTAGTATACTAAGCCCATGTCACGAGTTAATCACGAAATAGATCCCACGGCCCAATATCGTGAAACGACCCTGAAACGGGGTCTGACCCAAGTACGGGGTCCTACGGAGCGCTTATCTAGTCGATCGGCTCCCTACAAGTTCTAGCTCGTCAAGTGTCCGTGTCATACGGCTAATCACGAATGTAGTCACCTGTGCTGGGTCCACCTTCGGGTGTATCAGCCCTAGGGTGTCAACCCTTGACACGATTCAAGATGCACAGATAAATCTACGGATATCCAGTGTCTGCCCCGGAACACGTGCACGACCGTAGTCCACCGAACCTACACTGGCGTACCCCACTGCCGTCGTTCACCTCTTACAATCAGTCCAGTAATCGTGCCCCACCCAGCCTAGCCCCAGGGTACCTTGATACATCTAGAGGGTTACTGCTGAAAAGGGTCGTGTCTAGGGTTTCGCCTAACAGATTAGGTCATGTAATTCGTGACCTAACCCGCCTAACCGATTAAGTCATGTAATTCGTGACTTAATCCTCTTCCAGTCTAGTCATGTCAAGAGGGTTAAGTATGTCGTTTAAATTCGCGACTTAACCCGCCTACGTGTCATGTCAAGTTGGCTAAGTGTTGTCGTTTCAAGTTCATGACTTAGCCCTACAAATCGTGTTCAAGTTGGTTAAGTTGTTTTTTTTATGTTCATGACTTAACCCTAATTGGCATTAATTGATTCGTTAATGCACCGAACCACTCACATTGGATCCTATTGTTCGTAACCACTGGATTTGCCGGGCGGTTCCGGGTAGGTTTACGCTACGAACTCAACCCAACCTCGGGTTTCAAGCGTGATATGACCAACTACCCACATTGGATCCTATTGTTTGTAGCAACTGGATTTGCCGGGCGGTTCCGGGCAGATTTACACTACAAACTCAACCCAACCTCGAGTTGGCCACTTTCTTGTTTTCTAAAGTCATGCCCATGTTCTTATCAGATTCGTGCTATTTCCATAGCATGTTCATATGTCAACTTCGTGCCCAACTAAGGCATGTTTTTCAAGTCAAGTTATGGCATGTTCAAGTCAAGTTTTCGTGCCATATTTCATGTTCTACTTATGCCAAATTTCACGGTTTATGATTATAATCAATTCAAGTTTTTCCTATTCTACCCAATCGTATCCCCAACGTATATAAACGTACTTCGTTCACAAGCATAAACAATTCAAGAGATAAAGGGGAATAACACCAAACATGTGATAGGCATATGTGACAATTCCAACATTACTTGCATAATAAACAGGCTATAACATATCACATGGTTTCAATACTAGCATGATGATAACTTGGCATAGTAATGGTTCCAACTTAGTTTAACATGATGATTTCAACTTTACATCATAGACATAATAATCATTGCGGGCATAATAATAATTTTATTACAAACATGAAACATTAAAGGCATGGTAATTCTAATAGGCATAGTGGATTCCAATTTAGCATTTTTAACATAATGATTCTCATCTAGCATTATAAACATAATGATTCCAACTTTTCATCATAACCTAGCAATTCCCAATTTGTCATTAACATGATAGGTATATTAACATCACAGGCATAGTTCCATCAACATCATAGACATGGCTTAATTAGCATCATAGGCATGGTTTAATCAACATAAAGATTTCAATAAACATAGTGATTCCATGGACATGTATTAGTCCAACTTGCCATACAATTAAGCCCAAGTGATTCATAACAACATCAAAATCATGATAAGTTTAACTCGCAACGTTGACATAGCAATATTCCCAAATTATGATTCAAAGTTAAACAATATAAACATGGATTAATAATAGTTCCTAAATCTGGTTTCAATTCATGGCATGTCCATGTTATTTTAGCGTTTTTGCCTAAAAAGTGACATAGAACTTACAATATGAAGCAAGTAATCAAAATTCCAAATCAAATAGCCCCAAATCCGTTGTCTAAAGCGTCGTAGTTGTTGTAGCTTCTAGTTGTAGCCTTCAAGAATCGTCCTTCGTCTTCTATAATTTTGTTCTTTGTATTTTTAATTTAGAGCTCTAGGTTTAATGGCGGCGGCCTGAGGCTAAAATGAAATAGTATGATTTAGGCTAGGTCTTAGGTTCTTTTTATAGTGTTTGTGAGTTGATTAGGACCGTCGATGGAGCTTGGTTTAATTATAGCCGTTCGTTGGAAAGAGAGACCAATCAGGAGCTGACACCTAGCCCTAGTGACAAGGCAAGGCTCAGAAAATCGACCAAACACAGACCAGGCCAGCCAGGGTGGGTTGGGTTCGACCTGGCTCATGGGCCAGGTCGACACCCCAGTCGACACGGGTTACCCAGGTCTACTGCCCAGTCGACCTGGCTAGCCCCAGGTCGACTTCCAAGTCGACCTGGGTGCCTTGGGCGGGAATTTTCCCGCCCTGGCCAATTGGGCCCGATTATGAATTTTAAATTTGTTTTTCTGAGCTGTTTTCGTCCGTTTGAATTTTAAACTGAATTCTAAAACTTCCGGAGGCCATAACTTCTTCATACGGAGTCCGTTTTATGAAAACTCGGACTCTATCTCAAGCAGAATTCCGAGACGAACACAATGGCGTATCCCGTTTCCCTTAATTCTTTGATTTGAAATTAATTATACTTTAATTTGTGAATTTCACTGTTATAGAATACATGTACGTTTCTAAACTGTCAATTAACCTTTCCTAATTCCCTCTTTACTAAATTGTCAATTAACCTTTTTACGTTTCTGAGTTATCAATTAAATTGTCAATTATCCGAGTTATTTATATTAGTTTATTAGTCTTGATTGTTGCAATATATATATTGTAAATGTCATTGAAAGAAAAAGATTTTTTTTTATTAATAATGAACATCGAAAAGAGTTTGTCAACAAGATCCTTCAACAAAAAGATATTGTAATATAATGATTTAAATAAAATGTTAGATGAGGTATTGAGATTAACATCTGAATACAAAGAAAGTAATGTGAAAATCAATTTACATTTAATGATAAGATCAATGTTTAATCAATCAAAGTTATCCATATACAATTAAAAGGGAGAAGATCTACGTTTCTAAATTGTCAATTAACCTTTCTTAATTCCCTCTCTACTAAATTGTCAATTAACCTTTTTACGTTTCTAAATTGTCAATTATCCAAGTTATTTATTTTAGTTTATTAGTCATATAAAGATTTAAATAAAATGTTAGATGAGGTATTGAGATTAACATCTGAATACAAAGAAAGTAATGTGAAAATCAATTAACATTTAATGATAAGATCAATGTTTAATCAATCAAATTTATGGGTTTTGTTAATGTATGCCTAACGACATATGTTAAGGTTAAATAAATAATTATTAAAAAGTAAGGAAATTTATTTTAAATACCTAAATTATCCATATACAATTAAAAGGGAGAAGATATATGTATGTAATTTAGCCATCTTAACATTTTCCTAAAATTGTTAGCCAGCATTTATGTTCTAAATCCTTATTCAACATAAATTTATTTATTTTGTCAGTCAATGTTCACCGGGATAACAAGTAATAAAAAAGGAATACAATAAGTCATCATTAATTTCGTAACCAATAAAAATTCATGTTTTAGAGAAAATGCAAAAGTATTCAAAATATTTCATCTTTACATGATACAATCAATTAATTTTGTATATATGGTAAAGAAGGTATGATATGAAAAAATTACCAGAATTATGTTTTCCCAAAATTAGTCTTTGTGCCTATATTTAAATATTACCATACAGAGCTGTAGTTCCTTTCACGTTTTTTCGAATGTATTACTGTTCCAACTCCAAATTGTTGTGATAAAGAGTGCTGCTGATTTTAGCCTTTGATTCCTAAATGGTTGTCATGTGTGATCTTTTGTATTGCTAAGTCGTATTATCTGAAAAGGTTCACATGTGAACATTGTGTGATTTTGTATTCCTAAATGGTTTTGTATTGCCTACAATGTTCATCAAAACCTTCAAATATTTCAAATGCTAATTTGGACCATGTGCAGCAAGTTTGTTTTCTCGCCTAAATATATTATCACATATTTCATAATTTAAAATTATTTATCATGCTGGCTATTATTTCCTTTCAATTCATACTAATAATGTTTTGACAAAATTTTAATTTTCAGTTATTTATGTTGTTGAGTATCAAAAAAGAGGACTCCCCCATGTGCATATGTTAATATGGTTGGAAGAAAGTGGTAAGAAGGATTTGAAGAGTAATATTGATAAGTATGTATGTGCAAAGATCCGTGATGAAGAGAAATATCCATATGGATATGCGGTTGTTAAACAATTTATGATACATGGTCCTTGCGGACCTAGATTTCAATCACCTTGCATGAAGGGTTCTAAATGTACAAGGAAATTCCCCAAAATGTATGATCAAAAACTTTATTCAACTCTAAAATATAATTTATTTTTTGTATTTAACTCTAATTTTTCTTTTTCTTTTTCACGTATTGTTCAAGTACAATGTTTGATGATTGCGTATTTCCAATTTACAGGAAAAGAAAAACAGAAACACCCCACCTCCGTTAGGGTCACTCTCAAAGGGAATGCCCTAATTTTGGTGGAGGTTTATAAGTATAAGTCACAGATATACAAGACAGATATAAGAACACATATTTTTGAACAGCGGAAAACAACAGCAACTTTTAATTCATCTAAATACGTGTTACACAAACCATGCCATAATTGTCTTACAATACTTCCAAAAACATTACATTTTCATAACTGTCTTGATTTCATTATTTAAAGAAGCATAAAAACATAAGTAAACTGCATAAGTCCCATAATTGCTGTCCAAAGCCATAGTCCAAAATTAAAAAGATCCAAGCAATACATTCTTTCTCTTCAAGCTGGATGTGAAAACTGGTCAAGCTGCGGTATTCCCTCCCTGTGGACCTGGGGTGGGGGGGGGGGGAAACGAAAGAAAAGAAGACGAAAGAAAAGTAGAGTCGGACATAAAGCCTGAGTAAGTCTAGGACTATTCAGTCTATGAATAAAGAATTGGGCATGATAAGTATAAACTGGAAATGGGAAAGCACTATAAACTAGGTTAAGTTGTCTAGAGTCGAATGTACTATCGTACCCCATATTAATCTCTGTACCCATATAAACTAGTTCCTAACAGGCACCCCATAATCAGGGTGAAGCGATCCATTTCTGATGATCGGCTCCTACTCGCATAGTTACATGTGTCTTACGGCCCCCGTTGTTGTAGTTACCTATGATGGTCCCACCATGGGGTGTATCAAGTCCCATGGTGGCGGCCCGACACAATTCTAGAATGCACAGGTATACTACTGGTGCCCAGTGCCTTATTTTTCTGCGCCTGAGTGTGTGCACGCCCGCACCCCGTTAGAACCTACACTGCTGCACCACCGCCGTCGATTTGACCTCTTACAGTCAGCCCAGTAATCGTGCCCCACCCTGCCTAGTTCAGGGTATCCTGATACACCTTGTAGGGTTACTGCTGAAAAGGGTCCCCCGCTACTAGGTTTTCTATTTCTAGCCAACATGCTAAGTTGGTTAAGTGTTTTGTAAACCTAACCCCCAATCAGTCTGTATAGTTTAGCATGTTCCATTTTGATTAAGTATTAATTCAATTTACTTAATCCTATCAATCCTGACTCAGCCTTAATTGTCTTATTAAAGCCTCGACCTCTCACATTAGACAGGTATTGTTGTGGCTGCATGTTGCCGGTTGGGTCCGGGCAGTCTTACGCCACAACTCAGTCTAACCTCGGGTCTTTATTGGGCTCCGTGTTTAACCACCCACATTGGATAGGTATTGTTGTGACTACTGGACAGCCGGGCGGTTCCGGGCAGGTTTACATCACAACTCAATCCAACCTCGGGTTAAACACATCGTATTTTCTAAATTTACATATTTTGTCTCTTTTCTTTTTATATGTAAATATTTGCGGCCCATTATTCAAATTCATCTTCATTGGGTAAAATTAATTTATACCACTTAATTGTTTTTCAAGGTCGTTGGTATGCGTCAAACATGCCAACACATATGTTTTATATTTTAACCCAAACGTCATTACCCCCGTTTTATACGTTCGCTACAATATAACCTATGTTGGGTTTAACATTTAAACCCAACTTAGCCATATGAAAAAGTGGAGGCTTAGAACATGGTGTTTATATATTCTAAGTAACATCAAAAGGGGAGTGTGAACGCATGAACTTGCAACATAGCGAACTAATTAACATAAATTAGGCACTTGTGAACTTGCATTGTAATAGCATATAATCATGGCATAAACATACCTAAACATGAATCATGGTTTTTAATCTATTCATGTAATCATGGCATAAACATACCTAAACATGAATCATGGTTTTTAATCTATTCAGGTAAACTTGCAATTGGAATGTAAATCTAACGTAATTATGTGTCACATATATCATCATATGATTTTGATAACAACATAGGCCTAAAACATGTTTTCAATTAGGCATAACACCAAACATAGTTTAGTCATGTTCAAAGAATTAATACAAGTTCACAAAGATGTTTGCTTTTGTCACTAATACAAAAGTATGGTTTCTACACTTGAACCATGATGCCAATTCCAACATAAATTCATATAAACCATAATACTTAATTGAATCCAACTACACACTAAAAGTGATCATAAAAAAATGTACATCATGTTGGCATAATAGTGAATCATATACTTGCATGAATCTCAAATAAACTACCACAAACATATAGTTGTTAACATGAATCATATACTTGCAATTATCCAATAGATGTTGAAATAAACTACCACAAACATATAGTTGTTAACTTTCAACATGAATCACATACTTGCAAATATCCAATCGTTATACCACAACATCCCAAATCGATTAGAATCATAGCAACATACAATTATGAATTATTATCACCACAAATTAAGTACAATTCTATTTCTCATTTTACACAAATCAAAACACAATTATTTATTTACATCGGAATAGCACTCTACTTACAACGTATGACGAATCTTCAATTCAGGAATCTGAATTCTGAATTTGGAGATGCTATCCTTAGTTGTAGGCGTTGTTTTGATTTAGTTGCCATTGCTTTAAGCTTTTGAATTGTCTCCTAATCATCTCTTAATTTTGACGGCTACTTCTAGTCTTTCCTCAGCAGCATGACGGTCTCATTCTAATTTTTATTTGTATGAATTAGGTGGAGTCTTAGGTCCTTTTTATAGAGTTTGTGAATTGATTAGAACCGTCGATGGAGCTTGGATTAATAATAGCTGTTCGTTTGAAGGAGAGACCAATCAGGAGCTGACACCTAGCCCTAGTGACAAGGCAAGGCTCAGAAATTCGGCCAAGCACAGACCAGGCCAGCCAGGGGGGCTGGGTTCGACCTGGCTCAGGGGCCAGGTCGACTCCCCAGTCGACCCCCGTGTCGACTTGGCAGTCGACCTGGGTGCCCCAGGTCGACTACCCAGTCGACCTGGGTAGCCCAGGTCGACTACCCAGTCGACCTGGGTGCCTTGGGCGGGAAAATTCCCGCCCTGGCTAATCTGGCCCGATTTTTGAAATTTGAATTTGTTTTCTGAGCTGTTTTTGTCTGTTTGAATTTTAAACTGAATTCTGAAACTTCCGGAGGCCATATCTCCCTCATACGGAGTCCGTTTTACGCAAACTCGGATATATCTCAAGCAGAATTCCGAGACGAACGTAATGGTGTATCCCGTTTCCCTTAATTCTTTGATTTGAAATTAGTTATACTTTAATTTGTGAATTTCACTGTTATAGAATACACGGGGTGTTACATTCTCCCCTACTTAAAAGGATTTCGTCCCCGAAATCTTCAAGTTCAGGAAGAATGTACATCCTAACATCCAAACATCCATCAAACACGAGCATCCATTGTCCTTAGAAGACTTCTAATGCTTCATGATCATATGCGAAGTGTGTGTACATGTACTTGTCTAATGCAAAATCAGTCGGTCTACTGATTCAGTTGACCTCCTTAATGCAAATTATGTAAGTGTCATGAATCCATTATGTATGCAAATTTTCCTATTCATGATTCTACATGAGTGCACAATCATTCATATAAATGCAACATCCATATGACAACACATTAAACTTCAACCATATACGAATATAAATACATATATGCATATGCAATATGAAGTGACTGAGCCAATCTAAAACCTAAATTGTGTGTGTATATGCAACCACGAGCAACCACTTGCAATCACTTGCAACCACTTGCAACCATCATCCATAACATGTTTCAATTATCATCCAAAGAGTTTCTACCTAAAAGATAAGGTCGAGGAGATATACCTAAAAAGATAGATAAAAGCGCAACTTAAGGAAAAAGAAAGATCAAAGATGTACCCTCGAAAAGAAAACGGTAGGCTGCGCATATTCTAGCTTCAGTTTCCCAAGTTGTGTCTCCCTCGGCGTCGCTTTACTGAACTTTGACGAGCTTGACTTCGCGGTTGCGTAGCTTTTTCACTTCCGTTCCTAATATGCGGGTTGGAACTTTCCTCACGGTTGCTTCGCGTTCCACTTCAGCTTCTTCTAGGATATTTGGCTCTACCACTTCAGCAGATTCATGTAGACATTTTCGGAGGTGCGAAACGTGTAAGACGTTGTGAACTCCGGCCAGCTTTTCGGGTAGCTCTAATCTATAGGCCATTTTCCCAATTTTCTCGATAATAGGAAACGGTCCTACGAACCTTGGTGCTAGCTTTCCTGTGGTTCCAAAACGAACAACGTTCCTTAGCGGAGATACCTTAAGAAAAACTCTGTCCCCAACCTCAAATTCAAGGTCGGTCCTCCTCTTGTCGGCGTAGGATTTTTGTCTGTCTTGGGCTGTCTTCATTCTTCTCCGTATTAAGTCTACTTTTTCTGAAGTCTCTCGGATCATATCTGGTCCAAGTATGAGCTTGTTAGTAGACTCCCACCAACAAGTGGGCGATCGGCACGGTCTTCCATATAAAGCCTCGAAGGGCGCCATTCCGATGGTGGCTTGGTAGCTGTTGTTGTAGGCAAATTACACCAAAGGAAGATGGTCTTCCCACGTCCCTCCGAAGTCAAGGACGCACAGTCTTAAAAGGTCCTCCAAAACTCTGTTCACTCTTTCTGTCTGGCCGTCGGTTTGGGGATGATAGGCTGTGCTCAAGCATAACTGGGTGCCTACCGCTTCTTGCAGACTCCGCCAAAACTCACTTGTGAAGATAGGGTCTCGGTCACTAACAATGCTGGAGGGTATTCCATGGAGTCGAACAATTTCCTTGAGATAAAGAGATGCTAGGGATGAGGCAGTTCTTTTACTCTTGACAGGTAAAAAGTGGGCGCTTTTAGTAAGCCTATCCGCTATTACCCAAATGCTAGTGTTGCCTCTTCTAGACCTAGGCAGCCCATTAATGAAGTCCATTGAGATGCTATCCCACTTCCACTGCGGGACCTCTAGAGGATGGAGCAGACCGCCAGGCTTTTTCTGTTCCACCTTAACCTGTTGGCACACCATACACTTAGAAACGAAATCTGCCACGTCCTTCTTCATGCCGTTCCAAAAGAAAGTTCTCTTTATGTCCTTGTACATTTTATCTCCGCCTGGGTGTATCCTCATCTTGGAGTGATGTGCTTCCTCGAGAACCTTCTTTACTAAATCCCTTGTCTGTGGGACGCATAGTCTTCCGTCTCGCCTTAGCCAACCCTTATCGTCGATGGAGTATCCGCTGAGGTGACTTGAAGTCTCACCCCTAATTAGCCTATCAATCGTCTCCACAAGCTGAGGGTCTTCGCGTTGTGCTGTCCCTATTGAGTCCACTAAAGTCGGGCGTACTTCGAGAGATGCTAGCAAGCCCGGTACAAAATCGGAGGAGGGCCTAAAGTCAAAGCTGGCTATAAACTCTAGGCTTTGTCTTTCAACAAACAACGGGCTTAGGGTCAGTTTCTTTCGGCTCAACGCGTCTGCCACTACGTTGCCTTTGCCCGGAGTGTAGGAGATCTCGAAATCGTACGAGGCAAGAAACTCCATCCATCTCTGTTGCCTCAAGTTAAGGTCCTTCTGCGAGAAAAGATATTTCAACGATTTATGGTCAGTGTAAAGTTCGAACTTCTCACCTAGGAGATAGTGTCGCCAAGACTTGAGTGCAAAGACGATGGCAGCTAACTCAAGATCGTGGGTCGGGTAATTCTTTTCATGAACTTTCAATTGTCTCCCGCCATAAGCTACTACCCTTCCTTCTTGCATTAAGACAGCGTCTAGCCCTGTCCTATATGCATCTGTATAAACTGTGAACATCTTGCTTCCATCTGGCAACGTCAAAACTGAGGCTGTTGTAAGAGCCCTTTTCAGTCGTTGGAAAGCAAACTCGCAATCCAAGTCCCAATTGAATACTAGATTCTTCTTTGTCAGCCTTGTGAGCGGAGCTGATATTTTTGCAAAGTCTCTGATGAATTTCCGATAGAAGCCTGCTAGCCCGAGAAAGCTTCGGACTTCTGTTGCGTTCTTTGGTGTCTTCCAGTCCTGCACCGCTACTACCTTAGCAAGGTCCACAGCTAACCCTTCTTTGGATACTATGTGCCCAAGAAACCTTACTTCCTCTCTCCAAAAGTGGCACTTGGAGAATTTGGCTTTTAGCTGATGGACTCGCAGAGTTTCCATGATTGCCCTTAGGTGCTGAGCATGCTCTTCTTCATTCTTTGAGAAGATCAAGATATCGTCTACGAAGACCACCACGAACTTGTTGAGGAATTCTCTGAAAACCCTACTCATCAGGTCCACGAAGTAAGCGGGTGCGTTTGTCAAGCCAAAAGGCATGACAAGCCATTCAAAGAAGCCGTCTGGGGTTCTGAATGCCGTTTTATCGATGCTATCTTCAGCCACCCTTAGCTGATGAAAATCGGTCGCCAAATCGAGTTGGGAGAAAACAGACGCTCCTACAAGCTGATCAAACAGATCGTCAATTCTAGGGAGAGGGTGCCTATTCTTTTTCGTTAGCTTGTTGAGCTCCCTATAGTCAACACATAGACGGAGTGAACCATCCGCCTTTGTAGCGAACACCACTGGAGCTCCCCATTCTGAAATGCTCCTTCTAATGAACCCCTTCTCTAGAAGCTCTTTAATCTGTTTACTGAGCTCTTTCCTTTCCCGTGGAGCATGTGTCTAACGGGCAACGCAACGGGCTTTGCATTATCTACAAGATATATGCAGAAGTCTATCTCCCGCTTCGGAGGCAAGCCCTTCACCTCTTCGAAGACATCCGGATATTCCCGGACCACTCTAACCGATTGCAAACTTTCAACAGAGGCATCTAGAGATTCAAGATAACTAAGCATAACCGCATACGAGGGATTACAAGTAATTTCCAGAGTGTTACCGAGTTGGATCAGAAGCCTAACCACCCTTTTCTCACAATCCAGGATGGCACCATTACTGGATAGCCAATCCATGCCCAAAATCAAACCATATCCCGAGAAGCCCAAAACAAAGGCACTACATCTAAATTCTACGCTTAGAATAGAAATTTTCAATCCCACACAGATCATAGACAAATGAGCTGGGCCCCCAATTGGATTTGAAACAATTAAGGGGTCCTCCACCATACTAGTTTCTAGGTGCAGAGATTCTACTAAAGCAGATGAGATAGACGAGTGTGATGCGCCAGAATCAAATAAAGTGCGAACTGGGTGATCATAAAGATAAACTACACTTTCTACAGAAGTATTTATACCTCGCTGTTGCAGAGGTGGCGCTTCTAGCACATGAACCTGTGCCCCTGAGGTGGATCCAGCCCTCTGCCCCTGCCCTCGTTTCTTTGGGCAATCCTTAGCCATGTGGCCTGTCTCACCGCAAGAAAAACACCCATCATTCATCTTAGCCTTCTTTTTCCGGCAATCTTTCACTAAGTGCCCCACTTTGACACAGAAATTACACTTCCTCTTCTCTTTGTTGTCTTTCCCGCCCTTCTTAAAGTCTGTCTTCTTAGGCTGTAAACCCTCTTTCTTCCCTTGAGAGCTTTCTGCCTTTGTCTCCTTCTTGCCCTTATCCTCTTCATTCAGCAATGCCATCTGCACCAACCTTTCATACGTAGCTCCCATGGGTATATGGGTCATGGACAAACTGTGTAATGGCTCATTCAATCCTTTGACAAAGCGGAGAGCCTTCTTGTGCGGAGTGTTGACTAGGTCCAGTCCGAACCTATCCAGCTGATCGAACAGATTAACATACTCTTTGACTGTCATATTCCCTTGCTTAAGAAATAAGAAATTTTCCAACTGAAGACTCCTTTCAGCTTCTGAAAGAAATTTAGCCTCAAACCTTGCCCTAAAGTCCTCCCATGTTTCCACTGGTCTTTCTGCATTGGTGACTTCCCACCAGTAGGAAGCCTCGCCTTTAAGTAGCCATACTGCCAGTTGTACCTTCTGCCTATCTTCTACCTCAAAGATGACGAATAAGTCCTCGGTTTCCTTCAGCCAATTCCTGGCTGCCACGAAGGACTCGGTTCCATGAAAGTCCTTTCCTCCCATAGCTTTAAAATATTTACATATCTTAGCAAAAGTATTACCCCGCGGAGGAGGTGGAGGAAGAGGTGCTGCTGCAGCTGGATGATTTCCCGCAGCTGGGGGAGGAGGAACGTTAGGACCTGGCTGAGTGGCCCTCGCTTCTAAGAATCGTCTGAACCAACCAGGTATTGGTATACCCTCTGGCAAGTTAAGTTCTTCGGACATGCTGAAACAAAAAGGGTAGATTCAAAACGAAGGATAAAAGATAGTACCTATGGCTTTGGGGGACTATGCCTTTTTAAAATAAAATAATATTTTATCTTTTAAAAATGCTTCTTTAAATTTTCTTTTTGGAAATGAATTTTCAAAACTTTTTATCTTATCTGGTAAACCTATGCTCTGATACCAAGTGAAACACCCTACCTCCGTTAGGGTCACTCTCAAAGGGAATGCCCTAATTTTGGTGGAGGTTTATAAGTATAAGTCACAGATACACAAGACAGATATAAGAACACATATTTTTGAACATCGGAAAACAACAGCAACTTTTATTTCATCTAAATACGTGTTACACAAACCATGTCATAATTGTCTTACAATACTTCCAAAAACATTACATTTTCATAACTGTCTTGATTTCATTATTTAAAGAAGCATAAAAACATAAGTAAACTGCATAAGTCCCATAATTGCTGTCCAAAGCCATAGTCCAAAATTAAAAAGATCCAAGCAATACATTCTTTCTCTTCAAGCTGGATGTGAAAACTGGTCAAGCTGCGGTATTCCCTCCCTGTGGACCTGGGGTGGGGGGGGGGGAAACGAAAGAAAAGAAGACGAAAGAAAAGTAGAGTCGGACATAAAGCCTGAGTAAGTCTAGGACTATTCAGTCTATGAATAAAGAATTGGGCATGATAAGTATAAACTGGAAATGGGAAAGCACTATAAACTAGGTTAAGTTGTCTAGAGTCGAATGTACTATCGTACCCCATATTAATCTCTGTACCCATATAAACTAGTTCCCAACAGGCACCCCATAATCAGGGTGAAGTGATCCATTTCTGATGATCGGCTCCTACTCGCATAGTTACATGTGTCTTATGGCCCCTGTTGTTGTAGTTACCTATGATGGTCCCACCATGGGGTGTATCAAGTCCCATGGTGGCGGCCCGACACAATTCTAGAATGCACAGGTATACTACTGGTGCCCAGTGCCTTATTTTTCTGCGCCTGAGTGTGTGCACGCCCGCACCCCGTTAGAACCTACACTGCTGCACCACCGCCGTCGATTTGACCTCTTACAGTCAGCCCAGTAATCGTGCCCCACCCTGCCTAGTTCAGGGTATCCTGATACACCTTGTAGGGTTACTGCTGAAAAGGGTCCCCCGCTACTAGGTTTTCTATTTCTAGCCAACATGCTAAGTTGGTTAAGTGTTTTGTAAACCTAACCCCCAATCAGTCTGTATAGTTTAGCATGTTCCATTTTGATTAAGTATTAATTCAATTTACTTAATCCTATCAATCCTGACTCAGCCTTAATTGTCTTATTAAAGCCTCGACCTCTCACATTAGACAGGTATTGTTGTGGCTGCATGTTGCCGGTTGGGTCCGGGCAGTCTTACGCCACAACTCAGTCTAACCTCGGGTCTTTATTGGGCTCCGTGTTTAACCACCCACATTGGATAGGTATTGTTGTGACTACTGGACAGCCGGGCGGTTCCGGGCAGGTTTACATCACAACTCAATCCAACCTCGGGTTAAACACATCGTATTTTCTAAATTTACATATTTTGTCTCTTTTCTTTTTATATGTAAATATTTGCGGCCCATTATTCAAATTCATCTTCATTGGGTAAAATTAATTTATACCACTTAATTGTTTTTCAAGGTCGTTGGCATGCGTCAAACATGCCAACACATATGTTTTATATTTTAACCCAAACGTCATTACCCCCGTTTTATACGTTCGCTACAATATAACCTATGTTGGGTTTAACATTTAAACCCAACTTAGCCACATGAAAAAGGGGAGGCTTAGAACATGGTGTTTATATATTCTAAGTAACATCAAAAGGGGAGTGTGAACGCATGAACTTGCAACATAGCGAACTAATTAACATAAATTAGGCACTTGTGAACTTGCATTGTAATAGCATATAATCATGGCATAAACATACCTAAACATGAATCATGGTTTTTAATCTATTCATGTAATCATGGCATAAACATACCTAAACATGAATCATGGTTTTTAATCTATTCAGGTAAACTTGCAATTGGAATGTAAATCTAACGTAATTATGTGTCACATATATCATCATATGATTTTGATAACAACATAGGCCTAAAACATGTTTTCAATTAGGCATAACACCAAACATAGTTTAGTCATGTTCATAGAATTAATACAAGTTCACAAAGATGCTTGCTTTTGTCACTAACACAAAAGTATGGTTTTTACACTTGAACCATGATGCCAATTCCAACATAAATTCATATAAACCATAATACTTAATTGAATCCAACTACACACTAAAAGTGATCATAAAAAATGTACATCATGTTGGCATAATAGTGAATCATATACTTGCATGAATCTCAAATACCACAAACATATAGTCGTTAACATGAATCATATACTTGCAATTATCCAATAGGTGTTGAAATAAACTACCACAAACATATAGTTGTTAACTTTCAACATGAATCACATACTTGCAAATATCCAATCGTTATACCACAACATCCCAAATCGATTAGAATCATAGCAACATACAATTATGAATTATTATCACCACAAATTAAGTACAATTCTATTTCTCATTTTACACAAATCAAAACACAATTATTTATTCACATCGGAATAGCACTCTACTTACAACGTATGACGAATCTTCAATTCAGGAATCTGAATTCTGAATTTGGAGATGCTATCCTTTGTTGTAGGCGTTGTTTTGATTTAGTTGTCGTTGCTTTAAGCTTTTGAATTGTCTCCTAATCGTCTCTTAATTTTGACGGCTACTTCTAGTCTTTCCTCAACAGCATGACGGTCTCATTCTAATTTTTATTTGTATGAATTAGGTGGAGTCTTAGGTCCTTTTTATAGAGTTTGTGAATTGATTAGAACCGTCGATGGAGCTTGGATTAATAATAGCCGTTCGTTTGAAGGAGAGACCAATCAGGAGCTGGCACCTAGCCCTAGTGACAAGGCAAGGCTTAGAAATTCGGCCAAGCACAGACCAGACCAGCCAGGGGGGCTGGGTTCGACCTGGCTCAGAGGCCAGGACGACCCCCATGTCGACTTGGCAGTCGACCTGGGTGCCCCAGGTCGACTACCCAGTCGACCTGGGTAGCCCAGGTCGACTACCCAGTCGACCTGGGTGCCTTGGGCGGGAAAATTCCCGCCCTGACCAATCTGGCCCGGTTTTTGAATTTTGAATTTGTTTTCTGAGCTATTTTTGTCTGTTTGACTTTTAAACTGAATTCTGAAATTTTCGCAGGCCATATCTCCCTCATACGGAGTCCGTTTTACGCAAACTCGGACTCTATCTCAAGCAGAATTCCGAGACGAACGCAATGGCGTATCCCGTTTCCCTTAATTCTTTGATTTGAAATTAGTTATACTTTAATTTGTGAATTTCACTGTTATAGAATACACGGGGTGTTACAAAAACCAAACATACTGTTAGAGTTAGAAATACAGATTTTGATAACCAGTGGGTGGTTCCTTATAATAGGGATCTTTTGGTTCGATACCAGTGTCACGTTAATGTTGAGATCTGCAATCACGGGCATTGCATGAAATATGTTTTCGAGTATTGTCTGAAGGGTCATGACCATGCCACTGTGTTAGTACAGTCCGGAAAAAGAAATGATCAACAATCTGGGGAGAAGAAAATAATAAATGAGATTAAAACATACTTAGATGGGAGATAATATATACTAAAAGAATTGTATTTTAATTTACTCATAATCTTATATTTATTTTGCTCTGAAAACTACTATTGATTAATGTATTTTTCTGATATGGATGTTTATTTTATGTTGTAATTTGATTTTTTTTTAAAGTTAGGATGCCTCTTATACATAAAAAAATCTATTTAAAACTTAATAACAAATCATACATTGAGCAACAACTACTCATACATTGTTTAGAATGCCATATATAAATAACTATCTAATATTAATTGCAGTACTTTATTTTAATTTTTTTTTGATATTTAATCATTACAATTTTTTTTTAATAACGTAAATTTTAATGCCCTGCAAAGCGGGCAAAAAATACTAGTTAAATAATTAAAGAACATAAAATAATACGAAAATTGTGCTATATAAAATAAAGCTAAAAAATAACTCGTACGTTTTGTTACTTCTAAACTTATTCCACTATGTTAGCCCAACATGTTTAAAACACGGGAGTGAAAATCAAAGCGGATGAAAGTAAAACCTAAGGCCGGCAAAATAAAAATTCCCTCTTCCTTTCTCCATTTCGACCTAATATTTCCATCTTGAACTAATTATTCCTTCTTTTATCTCAACCTCTGCAATGCCATAACCTTCGCCACAGCTCTAGCATAAATCGCAACTTCTGGCTGCCAGGCCACCATCCCAACTGAAGGACCTTCTTCCTCGACTCTAGAACCTACTTCCTCGACTCAAGAAAATGGGTTAATCGATTCGCGACTCCACGTATTCAAGGTTAGATTCGATAGATTGCGTTTATTATATCCAAAATGGTGTGCATGAAAGAGGGAAGATTGTGCTTTTCTTGATTTTTTTTTTTTTTTTTTTTTTGGGGCATTCTCTGACATAGTCATGCTATTTCAACTTATGTGTTATAGAAAGTCTTTTCTAATTTTGGTTGTTTGGGTTACTGTTAACCTAAATCCTAATATCTAAAACGTATACGAGTTGATTTACTGCCATATTGTTGGCTATTGCCTTGTCCAAGTTATGATTGATGTGCAGTATTTAATTTTTTTTGATGCCTATCTCTTTTATCATCATATGAGGATTTTTTTATTAGTATCCCTTGCATTCAAAGCTATTCATCTACTTGCCAACATCCACGTTATTCTTGTACCCTTGCCATGCTGTTAAATGGTAAATTTTACAATATTAAATATGCTTTTGCTCTGAATTTACGCTTCTGTACTGCTGCTCCTCAGCCTTGCTATTCGCGTTAATGCTTCATTTGTGTAGTGATTTTGTAACATGTTTGGTTTGCCCTTTCTTGTTTCATTCAAGCAACTATGAATATTACTTGGACTCCACCTCACATACTCTAGTTATCCACAAGGTTCATGGCCCTTCATTTCCAAGCTCTGCCGCTCCATGGTGTACTATGTTGCACCATAGCCTGGTGCTTGAGTTGCTGGTCACTGACCTAAGCTTTATGTGAATTTCTTTTATTTTATTTCCATTGTTTTTGAGTCCATTGTTTTTGGATTGCTGGTCAGTGACCTAAGCTTTGTGCGCTTCATTCATCTAAACAATGGACTCAAAGGCTTTGTGCACTTCATCTAAGCAAAAAGGTCAGGCCGGGTCAGTGATTCAAAAACAATCGGAAACTGGGTGACCACCGTCTGCGAACGAGAACTAAGTTCTAAATCAGCCGCTACTTTTCCGGTGTGAAGTAATAGAGTACTTACTGGTATTATTCAAATTCTGTTCTAAATCTTTCTTGCTGATAAGATTGCTAAACCGCCTTACGATTTATTTCCCTTAATTTGAGTACTGTATTCATTACGTTGTCCTAAAATGCTAATTTACTTGGTTTTTATTTTCTACTTACATGCATTGCCCTATTTTCTGGTTTTGGATAATACTCTATTTTACATCATTTAAACTGATGTGAGAAGTCATTTGTGTTTTTCATGTCTGCTACCAAGTAATGTGTTTCAACAAGATGAAACTAATATTGCATTCTTTGTCATATGGTTTAGGCTACCGATCTTGAAATTAAACAAGAATTACATATTTTTCTTGCATTCTCTACTGTAGAATCTTCATGTTTGAAATAGATAAAACCTAAAGTGTAAAGTACTGTTCGTTAGTTCATTCGATTGATTGTTCTGCATTACATCTCTGTCTGTGATATATTATTTTGGGTCAAAAAATGAGGGATTTTGTATATTGATTTTTTATGGGTCACACCATAGTAACCTTTTTATCTTCAAATTTTTGCACTTCATAATATTAACAAATGAGCATATTTGTAATAGTTGAATGTAACACTAAAATTTAAACAAGCACAATCATACAGTGACAATATTTCTCCGTAATATATGAACTGATTTATATTTTGTGAACAAAGTGATACTAAAGATTAATGATGCAACCAATGATTAACATGCTAGCACATTGTTATTTGCCTACCTATAAATCTATTTCCGCTCAGTGTGTGAGTAGGGTAAAACTATCAACCTAATCGTACAATATGATAAATTGAGCGCGCTATTGATTATCAAAATCATACCAATTTATCCCTCACCCACCAGTTGTGTCCTATATTAAGAACTATTTTTCATTTTTTGTAAAGCTTCGTTATGTGGCTTTGAGGAAATTGATGTTTTCTACCCGTCATGCTTCGATTTAATTACTTTTTTTTTCTGTCAGCATCATCAAAATAATAATCTAGGTTATAATTCCAGCATTTCTGTTATGTTACTCTTAAGTAGTCGTGCGTAACTTGAACCATGATATACTAATTAATAAAATTTTCATTCGACGATACTTTACGTTGGGTTTTCTTTTACATGACGGAAACATACACTTCATCAGCGACAATTTTTGTCTCCTGACGTCATTCTGTTGATGGTAAATTCAGTATTATTGTAAAAACCGTCAAATTATTTCACCCTATTATGTGAAATTTTTTATAATTTGTCTTTGATTAATGTTGTTTAACTTACCATCGCTCCAGGTCGTTCAAAAATTCTCTGCCTGTAATCTGTCCCTCATGGTTGCCGTCAGTTTTTCGTTTCGAATTCTATCCTCTGTTTTAATCTCGCCGAACAATGTTGAAAAACAAGTTTAAAGTTTGGGATTGTCAGTTTACTTTGGTCTTACTATTTGATCATCAATAACTTAGGATGCTTTTGTGATATGCTTAAAATATCTGCCCGCACGAAATCATTGTCGTTTCGCTCTTCGTTTTGTTCGTTAATTAATCAAGTTCCTACTCAAATACAGCGTTATGCCAGCGGTTTAGCGGTTGGGTAGTGAATGAGAGGTGTGACACATAGAAGTAAGTGCTATTTATCTCGGTATAATATAATTAATTATTGGCCTGTATATTGGATTTCAATCCTCGGTTGCCAGAAATTTGAAATCTTAAATGTAAAATTGGGTACATAAAACAAATTTGTTTTTGAGTAATTTGTTATAATACAGCTAAATTATGTATTAGGGCACCTGCCAATATATTTAGTACCATCGCCCATTCATTATCTATCTTCACTTTATATCATCCTATAATTCAACGTGTTTTGCACTGTCACACATTTTGGGGTGGTTCAGTATGCTTTCATGATTATGCCACTTCTCGTGACGCTGTACGGTAAAATCCTGATTCCACCAGCATATTAGCATAACTACAATATTTTTAGAAATAAGACTTTTGCATATGGCTAATGTATTGGATGAAGGAAGAAAATAAATTTATGAACTATAGGATAAATTTGAAATATATTTTGCATCAGCAAGAACATGATAAAAGTAAGAATTGAGACACAGACAACTTAAATTTAACACTTTAAAGAGGCAGAACATTAGAATTGAAAACAAATTTTGTAATGAAATTCTTTTGCTTTGTAATCATTTATAAATTGGATGTTGGATTTAGTATGACTATATAATTCTGTTTAGAGTTTGAAGCATAACATTTAGTACTTTGCATTATACGGGTTGCTTTAGAGATAATGATAACTTAATTTTGTTTTTTTACCTTTCGTTTGAAATGTATAAAGCAACTATTACGTACACATTTGCAAGTTTGGTATGGATTAATTGTGCTTACGGATGAGTTAGTATCATTACTTAGCAATACATTACGAGTAAATATTTATGCCAGTGGCTGGCTGGATCACTACAAGAAAAATACCCTATTGCAACTAGCTATTTGCAACAGGCCTCAGATGTCAGTTGCAATAAATGATATTTAGCAATAGACCTTTCGTAGCTGTTGCAATAGATAAGATTTAACAACAGACTTTTCCTTCCTATTGCGAAAAGCATATTTTTCGCAACAACGCTTTCATGCCTGTTGCGAAAACATACTTTTAGCAGCTGTGCTTCCATAACAGTTGTAACAAACATAATATTTGAAACTGGCTTCCAAGATAGTTGTAAATAATATATCTTTAGCAACTGTTTTCGCCACTTGCGATAACTGTATTTATTTACAACTGGTAAAGCTAATTGCGAAAAACATACTTTCAAATATTCTTCAATAAATAAGGAGTTATATTTTAATAATTATATTAAATATTAATAAGTAAAAGATGACAATTAATAATTACTAAATAATATTATTTATTTAGTAATAATGACAATTAATATTAATTAACTAGTAATTAAGAATAATATTTTATGGTATAATTAAGTAATTAATTTGTTAATTAGTAAAAAGTAATATTTAATAATTATAGTTGATATTTATATTTGATTTTTAAAAGATAATAATTAATAAATTGTATTGGCTATTTAATAATTATTTAAAAGATTTAATAATCAGTAATTGAAAAATTAGTAACTAATAACTATAATTTAGTTAAAATTACTTGTAATAAATTTTATAATTAGTATATTAATAATTATTTAACAACTACAAAATATTTAATAAATTATTATAATAACTACTAATAGTAAGTAAATTATTGTAAGTATTTATTAGTTACATTTAATGATCAATGAGTATAACTAATAACTTGAAAATATAATTAATATTATGTTCTTAAAAATTATACTATATAGTAATTACTATTGGTATTTAATGTTAAATAACTACTATATATTATATAAACTCAATTTAATAGTTAATAATTATGAAATTTTTAATAATAAGAGTTTCAAATTAACTTAATTCAAAAATTATTAACAATTTTAGTTAATTGAAGTTAAATTAATATTCATAAAATTCGAAAAATAAAACGATACACATCTTAAAGTAATCTCAAATTCTATGTATTATATAAACACCATAAAATATAAAAGTATCAAAAATAAGGAAACTTGTGTAGACATAAATTATTGCAACTCATGTATTTGAGTAATTGTTTTATCTTCGCACGCATTTCAAATTTTTACTGTGTTATACATTTTGCATATTTCTACTGTCGTTTCCATCCCAAAAATTGGCTCCAACCCTTAATTTTTTTGGCTCCATCGTGAAAAGTTTGAACGTTAAATACAAAATGACGTTGTTTCCAGAATCACTTAATGGGGACTGTTCTCCTTCCACCGCTTTCATCTCTTCAGATCTAAGAAATTCGTCCATCCAAATCGTTCTCTTTCACCATGAAACTTTGGCTTTCCTTTTCTTCTACCCGATCCGCCTACTGTTGCCTTTTCTATTCACTACGCTTTTCTCTTTTTTGCCCTCTGCCTTCAAAATCTACTGCCTTTTGCTATTATTTTCTTTCCCCTGAGTTTAGCTCCCATCTTCCGCCTGGCTTCGTTCCTTCTCTTCTCCTTTCAGTTCCCCTTAGCCAAGTTTTTTCGCTTTCTGCTATCCAGTTTCGCATTTTCTTTTTTCATGTTCAAAGTCCCTGCTTTCTAATCAGTTAGAATCAAAATACTTCAATTACACAACAATAATGTCAAATCTAGGCATGTTGCTTGCTTGAGGCACCGCTAATTTTAGGGCACCAGCCCAGATCCGATTGTATATAAAAAAAATCGCAATCCACACAAATCACGATTCACGACGACGAAATAAAAACCGTAGATAGAGAAAGGAATCGGCGAGCGAACGATAATCCACCACCATACGGCAGAGATTCAAATCGCATGGAAAGACAGGTACAACATAGTAGTTTTAGCCTTTCAGTCTCCGCTATAGCTAGCTAATATGTATATCCACTCTTGTTATATGAAAAAAAACAGTTTCCTAGATGCTAGATCAATGAAAGTTATGTTTTATTCAGATTGCATTAAGAAATTTCCATCCTCGTTGTAATCAGATAAGAGCAAATGGGTTGCTAATTTGACATGGTTGCATAGGTATTTTAATACCATGATGAGACGGGTTATTTGCATGGAAATTTAAGGATTCCAAAAAAGCAGTTGTTTCATTTTCAATTAATCAAATGGGGTCAGGGGTTTTGCATACAATGAGTTCTCCATTTTTTTATGATTCTTTCACACTGAATCACCGATAGTGAGGTTTTGTTATAGATTTTGCATATGTTGTGACTGTGAATTTTGGGTGTCTTTTGAGTTGTTAGCCTATTAGATTTTATGAGGCATTGTATCGCTGGTAGGGGATGGATAATGATTGGGTTTGTCTTGCTAATTTTGTTTACAGGATTTTAGTTTAGTAGCTTAGTTTAAAAGAGATTTTGCCATAAACTATGTTGATGTTTGCTTCATCTTTTTTCGCCATTCTCTCACTCTCCATACTTATGAAGCAATGCTCTGTCCATACTTATGAAGCAATCTGTCTAATTCCAGACTGATGTAACGTTTCGGAACTAATTTTATTATCATGCAAGCTGATATATTCTACTAACTTAAAATTTTCATGTTGTTTTATTTAAGGTTGGTTCTAATCATTGCAGGATGATGAAAAGGTTGAAGTTTGCTGCATGCTACTTACGCTTTACTGTATAATATTATTTATTTTGTGTTCATTGAAAGGTATAATGTATCATCCGGCTATTATTATTTGCCTTTTCGAGTGCAGTTTTTAATCTCTTCTCAAAGAACATGAATGGTGATAAGAACAATTCTGTATTAGAGAGGAATGGAGACGTTTGAGCCATACAACGTGATAGTGGCACAGTTAACGGATAAGATGTATGAATTGAAGAATAAGCTTGGAGGAGCAGGAATGAAAGACGAAGGGATATTTATGCCTCTAGGTAAGGGAGTGGAAGGGAGGATCCCAGGCAATATGATAGCAGGAAAATGAATATTCTATAGCATATGATAGAACTCCGAAAGAGATTCTAAAGATCGTGTATGGGGAAGGGACCGCGAAGACGCCGGGTGGGTTTTATTCCACGGGCGACAATGGGAATATTGCTAAGTCGCTTAGGTCTTAAAGGGAGGGGATTTTTGCACTAATTTTGTACTTTTTGCAGTGTCTTTGAGGTGATGAATATTGCTAATTCGCTTAGGCTTTTGCTGTTGTAATTGTTTGTACTATTAGAACCTTGTTAAAATAAAAAAATTTATTTGTTTGTTTCATTTTGTGATATACACTATTATTAAAACGAATACATTTAATATGTAATATCTATAAGCTGTATTTTTTTTTATTACAGATTTATGAATCTATTGCAACAGGCATATACTGTTGCAAAATGATCTGTTGCAACAGCAAAAGTCTGTTGTAGAAAAGTATACTGCAACATCTTATTGCAACAGGCAAAAAATGTTGCGGACTTTTTGCAACTTCGGCTATACCAAGGGGCGCAGGCCTGTTGCAATAAGTCTACTGCAACAGATATTGCCTGTTGCGAAAAGTGTTTTTTGTTGTAGTGGATGCTCATTGCACTTTGTTTCAATGGACATGCTCATTCCACTGTTGAAGTAGCATCATGAGGAAATCATTAAGCTACAGCCTACAGCAATGGTTGGTCAATACCCTATCAGGTATATCGCATTATCTGCTAAACTGAAACGTTTAGCTTGTTTAGCTAAAAAAATTCGATATACATACATATGTTTGTCCGTGTTTGTATGGGTGTGTTTGTTTGTATAACTATCAAATTTTACGTTGTGAACATCGTATCTTGACTATGTAGTATTGACTGTTTGTACATCTAGAGCAAGAATGTGCAGTATTTTGAGTTCAAGGTTCATGAGAGTAAAATGTGCAGCAAGTATTGGCTTTTTCTTCTTCCTTTTTTCGGTGTGGGGAAGAGGAGAATGATGGGAGTAACCTAATAAAAATTTTGAAAAGCGATTATCAAACCGATTGTTGGAAGGTTTGCCGACCAACAGTGAAAATCAATTTCGTCGGAAGCCAAATTTACAGGCCGTTTTCTTTTATTCTGTCGCTTCCGTGCTTCCTTCCCGTATTCTCTCCTTCCATTTCGCCGCCTTCTTCTAACCTCGTAATCGTCTTCATCTTTCGAATCATCGTTACTTTTCATTCTTATATAAGCGTGTAGATGTGTTCAAATATACACACTGTGTTTATAGAAAAGTTCAGATCAATGATGGCTAAGTCTAACATGAGTAGTCATTAGTTAAATTGATACAGCTATACTGACTTGTAGTTCTGTTTATACAGGATTCTTTTAATTTGATAACATATATTAATCTCTTTCAAAATATTTAAACCAACAGCGGAAACTTAACTCAAAATTTGGATTGCATGAAAAAACCTTGAGAACACAAGTTTTTGAGAAGTGGTCTGTATTCCTTGAAGAACACATATTAAAACAAATCCTAAGAGATATATACGAACGTTGACACAAAAATATAGAATGATCAGAGAGTCAATAGGGCCTTAACAGTCGCTTAGAGCGACTGTCCTTGCCACTCGCGCTGTTATTGGCTCAAGGCCAAGCACTTTCATTTTTTTAATGCTGTTCAGAGTAATGGCGGGACCCACTATTCTTATATTGTCCAATCACATGGGCGACTGTAATTCACAGTCGCTCGTGGGCGAGTATTTTTAGCATTTGCCTTTGTTGTAATCCTGAGAGCGAGCCATCCCATACACAATTTTGCAAGTCATAGATATGACCAGCTGTTTTACCTACACATTCCCGTATTCTCTCCTTCCATTTCGCAGCCTTCTTCTAATTTCGGCATATCATATCATGTCATTAATATTAGAGAACAGCACGAGCTCATTCGATTCTTCTTGGTACATGAATCTGGATATCGCATGACAGCTTTCAAAGCACCACCAAGTTTACAAACCATCCCAATAAATATTACTCCATTAAGTAGATCACATTATCATATTCATAACTGGTACACTTAATTATGACTGTTCATGGAGGTTATTGAAAATCTAAAAAGAGGTAATTAATGAAAATGCAGATATAAAACATGCAGGCTCTTCATTCAAGGGGTAACGTAAGTCTGCTAGTAAGGTAGCTGAATTGATAACAGAAGCTAGCAAATGACACACATGCACAAAAAATAAATAAATGATACTTCACACGATGACATGGGTGTAACAGCCAATCCACGCAATTCAATACAAACCGGCACCAATAGCGTGTAACTTAAGTTTAGCCCTACTTTGAAGACTAGATTGAAGTGAGACCTTCTCCAATACAGTTAAAAAATTGGCTGAAGTGAGACCTAGAGTTATCATCTTCCCATTCAACCTCCTCCCACCATTCTTTCTTTCCGTCAATTCTTACAAGTTTAGGGGCTGTTTCAACTTCAAACGGGAGTGCTTTCAGATTAGGGCACTGATATATAGAATATATTTCAGTCGTGGAAAAGCCAAGGAACAGTAAGATATTTTTTCCAAGTTGTACATGTTGTGAAAATAGAGCTCCTCGAGTGAAGGAAAGGCTAAAACTTGTCGGTTCACGTCACTATTAACTGCAATTCTCATGCTTGTACATTCGTCTATCCATAAATATCTGCATATCATGTCATGAATAATGCCTTGTAGTTGTGTGAGTGTTCAAGAATGGTAAAATGACAAAGTCTAATGGGATGTTTTGATCTCAGTTCTTGTTTCTTGTAGACTGCATTACAATATCTTCATAATCCCCATCTTTTTTCTTCTTTTTTCCATTCGTATATTTGAAAATTCTTGCATTCGAAAATCTATACATCAAATCTTTCGCTAAAGTCCTACACAACTGCTTCAAATTCTTGTCTCATTTCTACTGTCTGCACATCAGACTACTACCATATTATCGCCACATTTCATAAAAAAAAACCCTTCATGTCCACCATCACAATGGCAGCGTACACAGCTGTGCCCTACCATGAGAAGGATTTAAATGCGCTGATGAAAAATAAAATGGTAACGGATTGAGAAACTAATTGGTGCTGCTGATGCAGTGAAAATGATGGGAGTAACCTAATTAAAATTTTGAAAACTGATTATCAAACCGATTGTTGGGAGGTTTGCCCACCAACAGTCGGAAGCCAAAATTATAGGCCACTTTCTTTTATTCTGTTGCCTCCATGCTTCCTTCCCGTATTCTCTCCTTCCATTTCGCCGCCTTCTTCTAACCTGGCAGTCGTCTTCATCTTTCCAATCAACGTTACTTTTCATTCTTATATAACACGTAGATCTGTTCAAATCTACGCACTATGTTTGTAGAAAAGTTCTGATCAATGATTATTATATAACAATAGTGGCTAAGTCTAACATGAGTAGCCATTAGTTAAATTGATACAGGTTTGCATATTAAGCTATACTGGCTTGTAGTTCTGTTTATTACAGGATTCTTTTAATTTGATAATATATTATATATTAATCTCTTTGAAAATATTTAAACCAACAGCAGAAAATTAACTCAAAATTTGGATTGCATGAAAAAACATTGAAAACACTAATTTTTGAGAAGTGGTCTGTATTCCTTGAAGAGCTAGCACATATTAAAACAAATCCTAAGAGATATATACAAAAGTTGACACAAAAATATAGAATGATCAGAGAGTCAAGAGGGCCTTAATTAAGGCTGACACACAGATTCACAAACCTATACACACTCAAATATATGTAAACTTACATGATACACTATATCATCATTATAAGCATGAATTTGTTGTAGTCCTGAGGCGAGCCATTGCATACACAATTTTGCAAGTCATAGATATGACCAGCTGTTTTACCTCCACATTCCCGTATTCTCTCCTTCCATTTCGCCTCCTTCTTCTAATTTCGGCATATCATGTCATTAATATTAAGACAACAGCATGAGCTCATTGGATTCTTCTTGGTACATGAATCTGGATATAGCATGACAGCTTTTAAAGCACCATCAAGTTTACAAACCATCCCAATAAATATTATTAAGTAGATCACATTATCATATTCACAATTGATACACTTGTGACTGTTCATGGGAGTTTACTGAAAATCTGAAAAAAGGTAATGAAGATGCAAATATAAAACATGCAGGCTCTTCATTCAAGGCGTAACGTAAGTCTGCTAGTAAGATAGCTGAATTGATTACAGAAGCTAGCAAATGACACACACATGCACAAAAAATTAAAGGATACTTCACATAATAAAAAATGAAACGATACCTTACACGATGATATGGGTGTAACAACCAAACCACGCAATTCAATACACACGATGAAATCTGGACATCGCATGACAGCTTTCAAACCTACATCAATTTCAAAAAATCGGTATCAATTTCAAAAAATCGGCTGAAGTGGGACCTAGAGTTATCATCTTCCCATTCAACCTTCTTCCACCATTCGTTTTCTCCTTTGATTTTGTTAAGTTTAGGGGTTGTTTCAACCTCAAACGGGAGTGCTTTCAGATTAGGGCACCGATGAATACCAATACGTTTCAGTCGTGGAAAAGCAAGCAAATGGTAAGATATTTTTTTCAAGTTACCCAAATTGTACAAATAGAACACCTCGAGCGAAGGGAAAGTTAAAATTTGTCGGTCCACGTCACTATTAACTGCAATTCTCATGCTCTTACAATCATTTATGCGTAAAAATTTGAGCGATGGAAGACGAATAACCCATGTTATATCCTTCAAAAGTTCACAAGTCTCGATAAAAACTTTTTGTAGCTCAGCAAATAATATTTGTGGGGCTATTGCTTTCCAAATTATCCTTTTTAAGGGCATCTCCAGTGGATTCAGGGCTGAATATTCAGCTCACTGAATATTCAGCCCTGAATGGGTGAGTAGGCGCCAGTGGTCTGGCGCCTACAATACAGACGCCAGGATTCTGGCGCCTATAAACCTCCCCTCCGCCATTTTTTCCCTCATTTTTTCACTTAAGCTTCTTTTTTTAATTTTGTTTTTAATAGAAAATTGAAGTGAGATGCCGCCGCGATCTCATAAAGTTGGAAGAAGAGTTCGACGTAAGCCCTCTGATGAGCAAGCAGGTCCAGTACACATACCTCCGGCTCTTGGAGTATCAGCAGATGAGCTTCGTGTCCTACACGATCGTCCAGAGGGTTATCAGCATAGAGCTGATACTGCATTTGACTCGATACCGGTATAACTTTAACGTTAATTATTTATAGTATTGCGCATTTAATATGTTCGTACTAGCCTAATAACTGTTACTGAATTGGAAAACATTCCTTATTTCATTATATATAGGATCATCACATTCATTGTCGAGGTAGTTGGGCGAAGTGCATTCTTAAATTTTATGACAAACTCCCCCCTTCTATTAAAGATAGGTTGCATCGAAGTCCTTTTGGACAGTTTTTATCGATTAGGCCGATTCAGGCGTTGGACAGAACTCTATTACAGGCACTATGCGAGAGATGGTGGCCGACCACACATACATTTCATTTTTCTGACTTTGAGCTTGGTATCACACCTCTCGATTTCTATATGTTAACTGGTATTGAGATTGGTCATATTGATCGGAGACCGGTTTCTTTTGATGACTTGTACGAGTCGGTTCGGTTGTATTCCGTCTTCTTACCCCATTTGGATGAGTCTCACGTTAGTAGTGGTGCGGTTACTTTGACTTACCTCCAGCAGTACATCACTGCTAATTCCTGTCGACCAGAGCTTGTGGATGGGGTGACTAGGGCATTTCTATTGTACTTGTTTGGTTCGACATTTTTTTCGAACCAAAGAAGTACCATTCGCTTGGGGTATTTAGCTTCACTTACTATGTTAGATCAGCTTGATAAGATAGATTGGGGCACAGCTATACTAGGTAGTTTGTACTCTGCATTAGATTTGTATGTGTTGGGAGACATTAGAGAGATGCAGGCTTTGTGGTATATTTTGCCCTTTTGGTACTATGAGTATACGGCCAACATGCATCGACGCATGGTAGAGATGGCGAGTCAAGTTGGTGAGCAGTTCTTTCCGCGGATGAGTATACCCCCTCAGATATTCCGAATTTCCGATGAACCAATTCACGGACAGTACGATATGTTTAACGCCGATAAACATGAAATATATCGTAATGCGGCACTTCACAATCGGCTTCAAAAAGATCTAATGGATCACATTTGGAACTCTTATGGCAATCAGTAGATTAAATTTCATAAGCTTTGTTTTATTAAGTTTATTTGCTTTGTAATCTGTACAATTTATGTTATGTAGTATGTTGAATTGTTTTAATGTGGTACTTATTAGTTGATACATATATACGGACATAAACAAAATAGAATATCACTACTTAATTCATACTATAAAACGCTACTTAATTCGATACAATAAAGGTTGTGCATGACTTCATAAGTCAAATACAGTATAAATGGGAATACACCACTACCTAAACTAAATTACATACGTCTTGATCCGGCCCGACTATCAACAATACGCTGTTTGTAATCCATCCAGTACTGCTTAGATAGTGGATCCATTCCCGTAACATCCTTTTCCATTACCATACTCTCTTGTTGTTCGCGCTCCAACTCGAACCTACCCCGTTCATTCTCGGTCAACTGTTTTAATATCTCCAGTTTTTCTGAACTATTTCGTAGACGATCTTCATTTTCTTTCGCATGTTTCTCGTACATCTGGGCCAAACGAGAATCAAGCTGGGTTTGAACAACATTTTTCCTTTTCGCAGCATGTTGACCCATTGGTCTAGCATCTTCATCAATTTGGGGGTTTTCTTCTGCACCCTCGTTAGAATCGTGTTGTGAAGAATCTCCTGGACTTGAAGTATACGAATTTCGGTTTGTCTTTTTCTTCTCTTTACCCTTTGATTGAACATCTCTTAAGCTCTTCGCATTACAAGAACTCCATTTGGGATTACTAACGAGTACGTCATAACAATTAGCAAACTGGTAGTAATGAGGTTTTTTATACCATTTTCTCTTGGAAATAATTTAAAGAATTGATCGTTCGCCATTCGCTTCTGAAAATGATAACGTAATAACTGTTTGTATACATTCATGCTATAGAAATGGAAAAATTATTTAACCAAATTATGGTTTTCAAGATTATTACCAGTTCAGCTTCGCCTCCCATTCCACTAGGGTTCGCAGTTCGGATTTTGTGAACTTGAGACTCGAAGAATTGGGTTTGTCGATTAATCTTTCCAAATCGACCAGTAAGTGCAGAGATTGATCTCGTCTTGGATACGTGTTTCTTGTTGTACGCAGCCATAACTTTACCCCAGAATATCTCACTGCTTTGGTCATTTCCCTTCGCCGAGTCGTTAGAAAAGTGGCAGTATATATAGCAGAGATCTTTATCTTCGTCTGCAGTCCAAGGAGCAGATGAATGAAACGATATCGGAGGAGCAGAACGAGGGATAAAATCCTCGACTGGTTGAGAATCGATATCCCAAGTATTCGAATTCATCGCTTCATTGTACGAGTTGAATGGAAATGACATAGCTTGCTGCTTACGATTATGGGTGGAAGTAAATAAATCTGTGTGTCTTTCAAAGTGATATTCATACATGAATATATAGAAGAAATATGACCGTTTATAGCCGTTGTGGTTTAAAATATGACCGTTTATAGCTGTTGCAATTCGAAAAAACGACCGTTGGAGGGGTAATACGGTCAGAGCAGCCGGGGGAAGGGGGTTGGATCCTGGCGCCTACACTGTAGGCGCCAGCTTCTGGCGCCTACAGTGTAGGCGCCTGGATCCTGGCGCCTGTACAACAGGCGCCTGGATCCTGGCGCCTGTACAACAGGCGCCAGGATCCGATTCAGGATCCTGAACTGGATCCTGAATCGGGGCCTTCATATTAAGGCGTAATTGCACCACTGGGTGCAATTACCTTAATATTCAGCCCTGAATGGTCACCACTGGAGTTGCTCTAAGCTACAGAGAGAATACAACCAAATAGTATTCAAATTTAGTGAAGCAATATCTTGGTAAGTTTCATCTTTGCTGAAAACTATTTCAGTTAAATCACGAGAAAAGCATATATGTAATTCCTCTAAGAGACGAGGGTTTCTTGTCGCTGCCTTAAGATGGAAGCTTGTACCACGCAAATTGTTTATTAAAAGATAATGTATAGGTAATTTAGACAATAACATGAGCTTATTCAGTCCTTCTTCGCTTGTAATATTTGTTCCAAAAGACAACAGATTTTTCTCAATGCTCTTCAGCTCTTCAACGTCAACAAGACCCACCGAAGTATCAAAATGACTGAACATATCCAATACCAGTAGCTCTTCAAGCTTGGAAAGCACTCCTCTTGCTATATTTCTTATCCTGTTGTCTCTTAATATCAAATATCTTAGCATTTTTAGATTTCTTAACTTCGGAGGAAGGTTCCTTATTTTATTAGATGACAAGTTCAAGTATCGAAGTTGTGTTAAGTAACACACCGATTCAGGAAAAATAAGCAAAGAATTCTTGGACAAATCCAGGTAGGTTAAAGAGTGAAACTGTCCGAAACTAGATTTATCCGTGAGTCGGTTATGTCTAAGCACTAAAACTAAAAGAGAGGGGCAACTAGGAACATCGAAGGGTAGCTTTTCGATTTTATTATGCATAAGTGATACACATTCAGCCTCTCTCCATTTTGTGAATGTATTGTACAAGATTAGTGCAATAATTAGTGCAATAATTATTATGCATAAGTGATACACATTCAGCCTCTCTCCATTTTATTATGCATATAGCAATGATTAGTGCAATCTGCCATGTGAAATTTTTTAAGAATGTCTTTAATGTATTTCTCTTGTGAAATAAAGATTTTGCCCATTGATTGTTTGACTTACATGCCCAGAAAATACTTCATCAGACCGAGGTCCATCATCTCAAAGTCTGTCATCATTCTTTCCTTAAATTCCTTAACAAGATTGTTGCTGGTACCGAAATAAATTAGATCGTCAACATATAGACGTACAACCAGAAGTTCCTCTCCTTGATTTTTCACATAAAGGGCAGGTTTGTTCTTGCTTCTTTGAAAATCATTTTGAATGAAGTAGCTATCAATCTTGCAATTCCATGCTCGGGGCGCCTGCTTCAGCCCATACAACGCCTTTTGAAGCTTATAGACTTTATTTTCTTTTCCTCTTATCACAAAACCTTCTGGCTGCACAACATATACCTCTTCCTTAAGCTCGCCATTAAGAAAAGAAGACTTCACATCGAGTTGGAAAACATTAAGCTTTAATTGCGCTGCAACTACAAGAGCTGTTCTAATGGTTTCCATTCGAACTACTGGAGCAAATGTCTCATTAAAGTCAATTCCGGGCTGTTGCGAATATCCCTTTGCAACCATCCGTTCTTTATGCCTTGTTATAGAACCATCTTCGCCATATTTTGTCTTATAAACTCATTTCAGGCCAATGACTTCTTTATCTTTTGGCAAGTCAACTAACTGTCATGTTTTATTTTTCTCAATGGCTGTTATTTCTTCTTTCATTACTTCAATCCACACATCTTCTTTGCTTGCATCTTCAAATAACCGCGGTTCAGAAGAAAAAAGAACAACATTGCATGAGTCATAAATATCTTGTAATGAACGTACCTTTCGAATAGGAGAGTCCAAGACTTCATATTCATTTTCATCATTTGAGCCGTAACTAGGAGCAGTATCTACATAGATACTTTGCTGAGAACCATCAGGTTGTGAGCCATTATTTTGAGATCTTTTAGGCTCCATAGAATTTGATTTTTGGTAGCCATCATGATCCCACTGCCATGCTGTCATTTCATCAAAGACAACATCTCTTGAGATAATGAGTTGATCATTTTTGGGATTTAATAACCGATATCCCTTCGACTCTTCGCTGTAACCAAAAAAGACACATTTCTCTCCATTCTTCTCAAATTTATCTTTGCTTGGGCTCTGGTTCAATGCATACGCTACACTTCCAAATACTTTCATGTGGTCCACTTAGGGCTTTCTTTTATGCCAGGCTTCAAATGGTGTCATATTTCTAACAGCTTTAGTTGGCGAACAATTCAATATATAGACAGCCGTGTTGACATCTTCAGCCCATAATTTCTTTGGCATGGATTTTCCTTCCAGCATACTCCGAGCCATTTCAACAATTGTTCGATTTTTCCTTTCTGCGATGCCGCTTTGCTGTGGTGTATATCGCACAGTAAGCTACCTTGCAATCTCTTCTTTCTTGCAATGATTCATGAACTCGTTGTAAATAAACTCTCCTTCACGATCAGTTCGAAGAGTTTTTATTAAGTGTCCACTTTAGCGTTCTACAAGAGCTTTAAACCGTAGGAAACTTGAGAAGGCTTCTGATTTTTCACTTAAAAAATAAATCCACATCATTCGATTGTAATCATCAACAAAAAGAATGAAATATCTCTTGTTATTCAGTGAAAGAGTCCTTGTAGGACCAAAAATATCAGCATGTATCAACTTCAAATGAACTTTTGCTCGCCATGAAGTTTTTGGAAAAGGAAATCTATGCATCTTGCCAAAGATACAACCTTCACACACTTTATTTTCCTTCATAATGATAGGAAGACCAATGTCCATATTCTTTGATTTCAGCAAATGCAACCCCTTGTTGCTTAAGTGGCCATATTTCAAATGCCATAAATGAGACACATTAGAATTTTCAGATTTGAATGCACAATTTTCATTCAAAGACAAAAGTAGGCAGAAAATTTTATTTGGAGCCATATCAATATTTTCCACTGTTAAATTACTTTTCTTATCAATGATCTTGCAAGAACAATTATCAAAATTCACCGCATATCCTTTTTGAACAAGCTGCCCCACACTTAAGAGATTTTGAGCTAAATTTGGCACATAAAGTACATCATGAATAAGTTTTTTATCTTTTTTAGTGTGGACTGCAATGGTCCCCTTTCCTTCAACTATTTGCGCCTTTCCATCTCCAAGCTTTATCTCTGATGAAAAGCTTGCATCAAGTTCTACAAAAATGTCTTTGTTGCCGGTCATGTAGTTGCTACAACAACTGTCAATATACCAAGCATCTTGTAATTCATTTTAAGCAGATAAACAAGAGTTGAAAACCTGCTCTTTATTTTCTTCACTTGTAAAATTTGCTTTGTCCTTCTCTTTTTTATTTTGATACCAACATTCTCTTTGGGAATGATTAGGAATTCGACATCTCATGCATTTGAAGCGACAATTTTCAGAATTATGATTTGATTTATTGCAAATTATGCAACGAGTGGCAAATTTACCTTGCGTTTTGTGCTCTTCTCGTCTTTGTTCTCCTTTGGATTGATTATTTATCTCGTTGCCCTATCTTTTATTCTGATATTGCTTCTGAAATGTGTCCTTCTTGGGGTTGAAATACCTTTGTTTTTCTTTCTGAGAAGCTGAGATTGGACTGGAACGCATGTTCCAATGTACTAGATGATGTTCTGTGAATTCTCTGTTCATGAGCTTGAAGTGAACTCATTAACTCATGTGTCGACGGTTTTGATAGGTCTTTTGATTTCTCTATAGCAGCGACACAATGATCAAATTTTTGAGGTAGACATCTCAATGTCTTCTCAACCACCTTCTTTTCTTGGATGCTATCTCCAAGACATTGAATTTGGTTTACGATTTCAGAGACTCTGGAGAAGAAATCTGTGATATTTTCATATTCCTTCATTTGCAGGTTGTCAAAATCTCTCCATAAAGATTCAAGTTTAATGGAGATAACTTTGTCATTGCCTCGAAATTCTTTTTGCAAAACTTCCCATGCTTCTTTTTCTTTTCTTTTATTGAAATTTTTTGGATAGATAGATTTACTCACTCCTTGTTTGATATACCGAAGTGCAGTGGCATATTTCTTTTTATTTTCTTTGTATAACTTCTCTTGTGCAGCCGTCCATCTTGTGGAATCTCCATCTGCATGTGGCTTCGGATAATCTTTTTCGATGACATCCCATAGATCATGAGAGACAAAGAAGTCCGTCATCTCACTGCTCCAATAGTCATAATGCTCGCCTTCGAATATTGACACTTCATTTGGAGAGTACTTGAACATTGTAGGGACTGCAGCCATTATTTTGAATGACTGATCAAGGTCATTGACAAGGCTCTGATACCAAATTTGTTAGGCACAGCAGAATAATATGTAGAAAGATCGATCGAAATTGAAGTTTCTATTAAAATTTTATAATAGAAAAACAGAGTGTTGTTGCTCTTAGATTTGCTATTAATACTAAATTTTCCTTTTTCTTATACTTGATTTCCTACATCAGTAGATGAGATACAACTTTCTTTTATAATGCAATGCATTCTCTAGAATATTCTAGATAATGCTTTATCTAGAATTCTCTAATATGACATATATCGGAATTCTTTATTCTTAACTTATTCCTTACATTAATACAAAGGAAATTTGTAAATGCAATTAATTGTTGCCTAATAACAAGATTATTTCCAACAGCTTAATCTTGAAAATTACAAATTAACTTTTAACAGTTTATATAATTAGCTATGTAGTAATGCATTGCAAAAAACGAATACTGCTAAGTCTAAAACTTGTTGCAATCAAGAAAATGGAAAATAAATGAATAAAATATTGAAGAGAAGGCTGCAATTTTTTTTTAAAGCAACATCCAATTTATCCCTCTACCGTTGAATACATCAGTTTACATATAGCTCTAACAAAAACACGAAATTGCTGATTAATTTTGAGGTATCTTCCTCAAAAAATAAATAATTAGGTTTTTAATTACTAAAATACCTATGAGAATATTTCCATACATGCATGTCTCATGAATCAACTACAAGAAGCAAATTTGTTGATTTTCAAAAATTATGACCCTTAAAGAAGATTGTAGTATAAAATACGTGGAAGATATTTGAAATAAGAATAACTTAAACTTTAGTTTCGCTATTATGACAATTTTTTCTTTTTAAAATGCCAAATAATCATCAACGTTTATTCAATCATAGCTGACAGCATACAATAAGCCCAACAATGCCACAATCATGTTGTATATGCACATATTTTCCATTGCATTTCTTTTTTCAGCCAATATTGCAATATAAATTTTCCAGTACATATCTAGTCATTTGAAAATCACGTATGTTTGCTAAGTGAAAGAATTTGTAAGTGAATAGCATTTTAAATTAGTAGCATTCAAACTTAAGAAGAAGAACATCTAAAATACGTCGATGCGTCAGTACTCTAGGAACTCATGTACTTGCAAGATCCTGAACTAAGAACATGGATTTTCAATGCAGCACAATCCAATTATTAGAGATTCCCAAAACCTTTGGGGGATAATATTTTAATTGACACTGGGTATCAATGATTTTCTTAATGCTTCAAAATAAATAGACTAAAGCTTAACCAACAACAACTTTAAATTGAATTGGCAAAGCATAGTTGACATGCATATATTGCAACATGTAATGCATTTTTAGAGAGATGGTCAGTAAGGTTTTCAATGAGCTGACATAATAAAATGTATTTACAGATAAAAAATTAGAACATAGCGTTGTTGAATAAAATGACAATGCACACTATAATTAAATGTAGAACATATAACTTTCTTGGCATAATTCCTTTTCGAGTCTTTCAAGTAATTTTTTTTTTGATGAATAACAACACTCTTCCAATACACACATTCCTACTTCAAAATTGTACGACAGAGTAGACAAACAATTCAACAACACCTTCATCTATGGCGTTTTGGTGGATGATCCATGATTTATGGCTATAACCGTAATTTTAAAATGAGACTCAAATGCAAACAAAATAATAATAAGATTAGTTCAAGCACCATTAACCAATATGTCAAAAATCCTATGCCTATCTTAGTTCACGCACCATTAAACAAAATGGAAATATATAGTGGTTTGAATTATATGTGCCAACACACCTTTGTTTGCATAATTGCATTGTACCAAATTATAACTGCGAAGTACAAAATTCTATGCCTATCTATTTCATCATTATGTTGCCCTTGCAACCATATGGATTTGTGAGTAGCAATTTTTACTTGCTATTTTTTCCGGCCTTATTTGTATAAAAACTGCAAATTTAATCATCCCATGCATGTCCTTAGAAAGAATCTCCAATTGCAGCTGAAAAATTGGAAGCATTAAAAAAAAATGAAAACATAACGTACCACAAATTTAAGCAATGAAAATGGATACAATAACTGGCTTGGTAATGCACAAATACATCTGCCATAATATTACATTATACTAATCATATGTTTTTCTGTAAATCTTGGCTTAAGTAATGTCATGTAATCAGAAATTAAAAAAATATTGAGAATCCATCAGCTAATTAATCAGTAATAATGTTACAAAAAAAATGTGACATTACATATACCAAAAGTAGACTATAAGTTGAAAAGGTTCATATGTTGATAGTAAAGATTGCATGAGGTAATTCTTACAAATACAGTAAGAGTAAAGCATGTCAAATTTAAGATGAAGTAAGCCAATCATTATTTCTTTCTAGGTATGTCACACTCATCCAATTCCATTAATACTTCCATGGCAAAGCGTTCAAGTCGTATATATATATTTTACAAATACCTTGCTAAATATTCGAGTGCAGTTAATTACCCCGTTGCCGCTACGAACCCACAAATGATCATTATTCATGGAACCAACACTATGCATCAGGAAGCAATTGCAACGAACCCTCCCAGCAGTCCAGTGCCTCCACTAACAATCTTTTCCCAAAAACAACAATGAAAATGCTGTGAAAATACTGCTGCACAATCGGTAGGGTAATTGTCCCTGCTGTTGTCCCAAACACCTATCCAAGATTGATATGTCTTATAAGATTATCAAAAGAGAAGTAGCTTCAAAAAGAAAAAAAGACTCTACCTATGGAAATTCATACACATCAAACCAATATAAAGGATCATCCGACATATAGTAAAATCAAAAGTAAAAAACTAATCCTTCCCAGGCCTACACATATAATGATACAAATATGAAGTGAATGAAATTATGAACCTGACTTTCCATTGTGATGACCTAAAAATTAGTATGAAAGTATTTAGTGGAATGAATATTATGCTAGCACTCATGATCTTTATTTGAAATTTAGAACAATAGAGTTTCATAGTAAATGAAAGTCAGCAGCTAATAATGTACCATTTATATTCATCTGCTTGCTAGACTTCAAGAGGTTACGCACCTCATCAATTGATATATAACTGACAGAGCAATGTTTGAAACAAAAGGTTATTCATTAACTCCAGGAGACGCAATTACAAATGTCCAGTCCACGCAATGAATGAGATAGCATAAAAAGTAACAGATCTTACGTGTGATAGTAGTTTATATTATTACATTATACACCAGTTAAATTCAAAATTTGTCGGACTTGTGACATGTTTCTCTTTATGACATATAAAGAAAGAAATGAAGTAAACAAATTAATGGAACGAGATGAAATTGAAATAATTATGGCGAGTGGGTTAGTTCAAGAACGAATCTGAAGGGAAGTATGAAATAAATTAGGTGAAATTAACAAAGTTTGCAGATATAGTGACGGAAGTGGAGCAGTGGAGCGACGAAAGTGGATGATCGTCGCTTTCCTAGGGACTAAAAAAGCACAATTTATGAAATAATTACTACAAGCGCATAGTTCGTGCAGTATGCAGGTGGAATCACAGGGAGGTAAATTAAATTAAGTTATTTATATAATTTCTTGGGCGAGCTAGACGAAATTTGGAGATTCGGTTGAAAAACAATAAAGCTACTATTGAATTGAATCAGATCTGAATCTAATCAAATCTATATTCAATCCAATATGACCTAGAAAAGCAATAAAAATGACAGAAATTAAAATTGCAGAAATTTAAATAAAAAACAGGAAATAAAATTAGGATTACCGCTGAATCTAATCAGACGGTGAATCACTAATGAATATTAAAATTGCAATAGCAATTGTGTTCTAGCAAATCTAATTGACTAGATAACACAAATTGCCATGGAAATAAAAATTACAGAATCAAAAGAAAAGAGAAGAAGAAGACTTCATTAATTCTAGGATGATCTTTACAATGAGAATACAAGGGTATTTATAGGATAGATAGCCAACTCTAACCCTAACCCTAATACAATGACAAATGGGCCTTAGGGAAATCACAAAAGAGTTTATAATGAGAATTGCAAATGGGCCTTAGTGAAATCTAGTAAATTTGGGCCTTTCATCTTTTCCTCTTGCTTCCTTAACGATTCTTCATTGATTTGTGATATGCATAGCCTTTCTACCAGTTATTTTCTTGTCCAAAAAGCAACTGAATGTGAGATCTTCGTCAACAAGGCTTCAATTATAAATATACAACAATTTTTCTCTATTTTCCATTTTTCTGACTGTATCGGCATATCTGTAAAAATGACAAAACAATACCCAAGTAATATTTATTTATATACAAAAGATAAGATATAAGAGCATAAAATAAACACATTTCTATGTTAATCAAATACCCCCACACTTATCTTTTACTCGTCCTCGAGTAAAACAAAAAATGAAAAATTACACTGGATAGGTCACACTTTCGTAGGAAACACGGTTGCATTGAGCGTATGCAACAAGCCGTTAAACCTCTAGGTGTCCCTAATAGGACGAGTGGTGTCTCGTAAGGGTTTTCAGCGGATACTACCAAAAAAATCCAAATGCAGTATGCTATGACTCTAATGTAACTACATGAATGCAGAGGACTTATGCAATTAAAAACAAAAATTGAAAACATGACTTGTTTCAGGAAAGTGGTACAACAAATTAAGTTAACAATTTCTAGTCAGTTGATTTTTTTAGATACCTCAAATTGTCACAAATTTTCAATATAATTCAAGTTTTCAAATGTTAAATTCCAGCTTGGCCAGTTGGTTCAGCTGATAACATAGTGCAGCCATGAAATAGTTTCTTAGTTTGCTTGGCACAGTTTGCAAAGTGGTATTATTATTTTCTCATGTATGGCTAGTTAAATCAATAAGGTCAAGAAGTGTTTGGGCATCATCGCTTATTCTCTATTCTATAAAATTTTAAAATTTATGATTAATTACATACACCTAACTTAAAGACCAAGGTATACCACCAATACACTGCCTTGCGGACTGACGGAGAGTTGGGACAGAGCTTGGCGGATTGTGCAGACCGACGCTGACTTTGTCAACAACATGTCGGTAATCCTTAGGTGTCCAACTCATAAAATGAGACCAAGATATTTCGACGCTGACTTTTTCAACATCATGTCGGATAGAGCTTGGCGGGTTTGCACACCAACGCTAGATATACAAGAAATGTTGGATACCCTTGGATTGCTATTATTATTGAAAATATAAGAACAAGAGAGATTAGGCGAATTCAGCTTAACACAACTTAGTTTTAAAGATTCAAAAAGCCAATATAAGTATTTTAAGTCCTCCACTCATTAAACAAAGACTACAATTTAGAATAAACTTCATGGCCATCACCTAAGAATCTCCCTATGTACCATTTACACTATTATCCCTCAAAATTCAACTTTTCATTATATTTCTTATTTGATCTTAATTGAGAGAAAAAAATACTATCAACTGATTAACAATCCTTAACTTATTTTGTTGTATCAATCTAAAATGAGTCGTATTTAAAAAAAAAATGGCATGTTACTACAATCTAAAATGGATGATGGTCCTATTTAAATGGCTGAAAATGAAAAGAAAGAAAAATAAAGAAAAAAATCAAAAGAATGCAATGTAGACCCCCCCACCCCACATTAGAACTAAATAGTGTCCACACTATAAACGTTTCCTAAATTTGAAAGATCGTATCCAAAGATGGATTAAATGCAAAATGGTTTGTAAAATGAAATGCAGTCTAACTATATGTAAGAATGGATCATATGTACAATGATATATGTATTTGCAATGTATGCGATGCAAAGAATACCACAAACTTTTTCCCCCACACTTGGTTCTAGCCCGATGAGTCCCAATCAAACTATGTCTAGGCATGCTTTCTAATAAGCAAAGGTTTTTGAAAACCATTTCATCTTTATACCTAGATTTATAGTCCAATAGATAAATATCCAGGGTCGTCCTGACATGAAGTTTTCCAATCAAGCTAACATTCCAAAAATAATTCATGTGTTCAACAAATTTATCAGTGTAATTGTTCAAAAATTTGTGATCATATATAAACTCAGTTGCAATCGTGAAATTTAAATTCTGAGTGTTGTTCAAGACTATGTGATCACATTTCTCAATTTCATTCATTAGCAACGTATTTTTGACATTGACAACTTCAAATTCATTGAAAGTTTCCTCATTTGGCAACTCATCCTCATACAATCCACAAAATTCATGTTCATTAAAATCCATTTCCACTTCTGAGTTATTCAAAAATTCGACATCTTGATTTTGTTTAATTTCTATAATTTCAAATTTTTCGCAGCCTGAAAGAGGAAGATCAAAATCTGCGCTTAAATCTTTTTTTGAAAGGATCGAAGTCCAAATCATTTACTGAATTGTGAACAACTTCATTTAGATGGTTATTCTCAATTTCCAAAGTTGTTATTTGAAAATTTTCACTATCAGTAAAGAATGAATTATTTCATAATTCATCGCATGTTTGAATTTGATTTTGTTGCCCGAGTTATTCTTTAAAAGACGTCATTAAACAAAGAAGTTCATCAAGCTACCTATCTTTTTCATCAAGCTGTCTATCTTGATTTTCTACCCTCTCTCTAAGACTGTTAAGATGGTATTCTTCAGAATCGTTGATTTGAGAGCTCGCATTTTGGATTTCTTGATTCTCAAAATTATAGTCCACATCAATTTCATGATCAATATTATTTCCAATGAGGTGGCTGTTTGAATTTTCAGAAAAATGACAATGATATTGGAAATCATTTTGATCATAGAAATTATGTTCGTAACCAAAACTGTTAAAATTCGAGTGAAAATTGTAATTTTGGCTATTTTTTAGATGTTGGTGTGGGCTATAAGTCTGAAAATTTTGGTTTACAACCCTATATTGATGTGGATCATAGCTATATTGGGATACAAAACTATTTTGATGTGGATGCGGCCCATAATCGAAATTATTGAAATTTGAATTGAAGTCGCCATTTCGATTATATCTATGATTTTGAAAATGTTGGTTGTTTGGAAAATTTTGGAAATTGTTGATATTGGGTCCATGAAAATTTGGAAAATTTTGCTTCATGAGTTGTAATTCATAGTCATACTCTTCAAAAGGACGTCTACTCCGATTATTATCCCACATTTCTCTCAGTGATTTTTTTGAATCAGACATTTGAACGAAATCAATAGAAGATAGAAGTTATTCTTAGTTCAAAACAATATAAAAGAATGAGTTGTGCTCTATTAATTAACCGACTCAATTAGAAAGGGGAAGAGGGTCTTATGGCCTTTCACGTATAGTATAAATACTAAGGGATACGACCAATGTTTTATGGGTAGTATGCAACCTCTTTTGCTAATAGTTCAATAAATTGAACTACTATATATCCGCGATCCAATTATACGAGACAATCAACTTCACAAAGCACCACTTTCCAATTATATTATTTTGCAATGTCAAATTTTATTGTTGAAAACAATGAGAATGAAGATTTCAATTTTGGAAATATCAGTCAACCACAAAAATCAGACAATAATATCTGCAGAAATTTAAAATATCGTACAAGCAAGCCGCTGCCCCTACAGAAGATTTTTACAAACAATTTCTATATTTTTCAAAGCAGCTGTAGAACCTGTAGAGTTAAGAAAATTTTACAATGGGGTATGGCAGTCCGTCCAGAAAATTTGAGCAGTTCTAGCGATTCAAATCCTTTGTTTGCAATTTATTTCGTTTCGATTCCCTTGATTTGTTTGCTTGAATTCCTTCTTCGCTTCAATCCTATGATTTTTTTTTTGAAATGGAAACAAATAACAATTGAAATGAAAACTGAATAAAAGACTAACCCAGCTAAAATAAAAATTAAGCCTAACAAAAACCAAAAACAAAAAATAAAAATAAAGACTCCGACTCTAAACAATGATTTCAAGCAATAGAGGTCGTGCACTTCCACAATGGAAACGAATGAGATCAAACAAACTATAAAATGAACTTTAGCTCAAGCTCATATAATCTGGAAAGTAAACAATAACACCCCACTCAAGCTAAACAATAAGGTCCCTTTAAAGCCACAAGATCAAAGGACCCAACTAAACACCTATTCTGAGCGACGTCAATATACCATAATGCCCAAAAGACAAGAAGGAAAAGATCAACACGCCCGCACAAAGCTTCTAAGGAGCCAAAAATCAAATTCGAGTCCCTTTTTCTCGGTAATAAAAATCGAACTCGTCTCGAAACAATTAAGAAATCACACCAATATTTTTTAGAAAAAATCAAAACCGAGTCCAATGAAATCGAATTGGATGAACTGGGGTTCGATCGGTGGGGTTTTTGTGATGGGGTTGTTCGATTTGAATTTTGGGGTGTGATTTGGTCTGAGTTAGGGTAGAAGTTAGGGTTTTCGGTAGGAGATGAGGCTGAATTAAGCAAACGACTGGTGGGTTTCGGTGGTGTGGATTATGTGGTGAATTGTTGAGAGGGTTGTTGAGAGGATTGTGATGAAATCAGTTTGCGGATGAGGGTATTTGATCAATCTGTGTTTGGTATATGAGTAGCGTGGTATGGTGTGTGTGCTGAACTTGTGGGATGGAAGGCGTGAGGTGCTTGGATAGGAGAGAACGTGGTCGGGTGTATGTGGATAGTTTGTGGATGATGGGTGAAATCTGGTTGATGAACTGCGGTGCAAAGAATATGGACGTTGAACAACTTTCAGTGACCCCAAAAACTTGTTCAGGGTTGGGTCCGAATATGGGGTTAGGTGCGGGATTATGATGGAATACGTGAGCGAAGTTAGGGACAGTTTATGATGATGGGATTTGGATTCCAGGATTGAGTTTATGGAGTGGTCAGGGCAGTAAAGAGGATGAATGACTTTGGGTGGGTATGGTAGCTGTTGTGGAGTACTGTGATGGGTGGAGATGCAGGGCTTCGGGTTCGTTGTTGAATTGCGGTGACGGCGATTGTAATTTGTGGAGTGAAACTGTTTTGATTGGTGTGGAGGCAGTGCTATGGTATGATGAAGACGGTGGAGTAAACTCAGATCTGGTTTGTGGAGTACGGTTAGTTGATGATGCGGGGTGGATCTGAGATTATAGGAGTTGATGTTGTCGTGGGAGATGGTTTGAATTGGGTTTGTGAGGAGTGTGAGTTTACTGAATGATGCGATGGAGAGGCTTGTGAAGTGATGATTTTTTGTTTGGGACAGAAGAAATATACAAGGGTTTTGGCAATTGCAAGGTCGGTGAAGAAAGTATTGGTAGAGGAGTTGTTTGGGTGAGATGTGATTAATGGCAAAGAGAGGAAGAAGGAAAAGAATATAGGAAAAGAAAATTTGTATTTTTTTATTTTTTTATTGAAGACTTGTAAAAGGAGAATGTAATGAAAAGAAAATGGCAAGAAAATCAAAGATGTGAAGACTTGAAAGGTGGAAAGAAATTTAAGAAAATTTGACAATTTTTGTTTTTGTTTTGGAAGGATAGAATAGAAAAGAAATAAATGAAAAAAAATATGGAAAGAGAGATTGTAGGAGGTTAAAGAGAATTATAATTGGAAAAGAATTCAATAAAAAAAATGCAAGTTCTCTTTTTGTTTTTTTGTAAAAGTAGAAGAGCAAGAAAATATAAAAAAAAAATGAAAAGGGGAAAGAAATAGATGAAGAGAAGAAAAGAAATAGAAACAAAAATTGGTAAGATTTTTTTCTTTGGTTAGAAAGATTACAATATCATTGAATGATACCAAATCAAACCAATCAAGATTTTTTTTCCTATACATACAAGAACACAAAAGGAAAATAAAATAAAAGAAGAGGTTTTATTTGGAAGGAAATTGTAGAAAGAAGAGGGAAACAAAAGAGGAAAGGAAAGAAAAAGAAATAAATGTAAAAATTAGAAGGGTGATTGAAAGATGGAAAGGGAGATTAGAGGAAGTGAGAGAGGGTTGCAATTAGAAAGCAATCAGTATTAAAAAAAATAATGCAAGTTTTTTTTTCTTCCTGTTATCTAGAAAATTATAGTATTAACTGGTAATACCAAATCAACTAATTAAGAGATTTTTTTAAAAATAAAATAAAAGAAAACAGAAGTAAGAAATTAAAAATAAAAACCAACACGAATCAGAAACTAAATAAATAATAAAATTTAATTATTACCTCCCGGCAACGGCACCAAAAAGTTGATCGTCACTTTCCTAGGGACTAGAAAAGTGCGATTTATGAAATAATTACTGCAAGCGCATAGTTCGTGCAGTATGCACGTCGAATCAAAGGGAGGTAAATTAAATTAAGTTATTTATATAATTTCTTGGGCGAGTTAGACGCAATTTGGAGATTCAGTTGAAAAACTATAAAGCTATTATTGAATTGAATCAGATCTGAATCAAATCAAATCTATATTCAATCCAATATGACCTAGAAAAGCAACAAAAAGGACAGAAATTAAAATTGCATAAATTTAAATAACAAACAGGAAATAAAATTAGGATTACTGTAACAACCCGTAAAATGCGAGCCAGTTTGAAATTTTTATTTTGGCAATTTTAGCGAATTTTGAATATTTAAAATAGATTATTTTAAATAATATCGACGAGAAATTTATTTTGAATATAATTCGACGTATATATTATATACGTCGTCGTTAGAATATAAATATTTATATATAATTATAAATAGAATTGAAAATGGCGCGGTAGTTCGATAATTCGATTTCAAACTTCAATTGAATGTACCGGGTGCAAAACAATCCGGATTTTAGTGAAACCAAAAATAATGGAATCTAATAGTGAATATCTTTCCAACGAATCCGAAAAATCCAAAGTTCGTAGCGGGAATCAAAAGATATGTCCAGTCGAAAATTCTGAATAGTCGTTATGGAATTCAGGCCCTTAAAAATGGACATTTTGCAAATGACCTCGGATTTCGACGAAACCAGTTTTGTTAGGTCCGTGATGTCGAATTATTGCTAGATTCCAAATTTCATAATTTTTCGAATCAATATGTGAGCGTGGCAAAGGAAAACGTGTTTTGACCATTTCAGTTGATTTTAAATCGACTGGAAATTGGCCATTTTTCAAACGGTCTCAGAATTCGATGAAACTAGTTTTGTTAGGACCGTATCGTCAATACGAAGCTAGAAAATATTTTTATGGGATTTATAGAGTTCGTATGTGACCCCGGTAATTTGGAATGTACGTTTAAAATTCAATATAGTGATTTAAATGTAAATTTTAACGGAAACTGCTTCAAACAGTCGAATCAGCTTACGATACATATCCCATTGTGTTCGGAACGGGGGTAAAACGCTAGGGACGACAGTCGTTGGGTCTGATTTGGGGTTCGTTAGAAGATCGAAGACAAAAATTAAAAAAGAAAAAAATTAAATAAAATATTATTAAAATAATTATATAACTCACACTTTCCCCTCTCTCTCTTCTTTCAGTCAAACCCGAAAAAAAAAAAAAAAAGAAAAGAAAAGAAAGGGGCAGCAGCCCGTCGATCTACGTCGCCGCCCAAGGGGGCCATCACCGCCGCCGGAGATTCCTCCTCCCCCGTCGATCTTGCCTCACCTTCACCTCCTTCCTCGATAGCCTGGCGCGAACTCCCTCCTCCAACCAGAATCCACATCGCCCCACATCCCCAAACCGACCACCGCACTAAACCCTAGCTGCCGCGCCTTTGGCCGGACACCCACCCGACTTCCACCGCCACCTGTCCACCCTCGCCGAACCCCTCCGAGCCGCCGATGAACGCAGCCCCCTCCTGAACCCGAGCGCATCTCCCCCCCCCCCCCGTATCGAACACTGTAAGTTTTTTTCTTCATGTTAATTTTGTTTTTGATTATATACTCTATTTACTTTATTATAAAAAGATTTGATTTTTAAAACATAAAAAGATTTGATTTTTTTTCAAAAAACATAAAAAGATTTGATTTTTAAAATAGAAGAGATTAGATTTTTGAAGTGTTAAAAAGGCGAGATCTTTATATAGAAAATAATGAAATAAAAATTCGATTTTTATATATTGAACTTTAAAATAAAAATTCGATTTTTATATATTGAACTTTGAAATAAAAATTCGATTTTTATATATTGAACTTTAAAATAAAAATTCAATTTTTATATATTGAACTTTGAAATAAAAATTCGATTTTTATATATTGAACTTTGAAATAAAAATTCGATTTTTATATATTGAACTTTAAAATAAAAATTCGATTTTTATATATTGAACTTTGAAATAAAAATTCGATTTTTATATATTGAACTTTAAAATAAAAATTCGATTTTTATATATTGAACTTTGAAATAAAAATTCGATTTTTATATATTGAACTTTAAAATAAAAATTCGATTTTTATATATTGAACTTTGAAATAAAAATTCGATTTTTATATATTGAACTTTAAAATAAAAATTCGATTTTTATATATTGAACTTTAAAATAAAAATTCGATTTTTATATATTGAACTTTGAAATAAAAATTCGATTTTTATATATTGAACTTTAAAATAAAAATTCGATTTTTATATATTGAACTTTGAAATAAAAATTCGATTTTTATATATTGAACTTTGAAATCAAAATTCGATTTTTATATATTGAACTTTGAAGTAAAAATTCGGTTTTTATATATATAGTGGCCTTGGGCAACGAAGGTGACAAAAAGGCGAAACGACGAAGACTTCTGCATATGAAGAGCCGTGGAGCTAGGATAGCTATTTGTGAGAATTTCTCACCTTTCAATTTCATTTCTATTTATATATATATACTAGGATGCAGACGGTGCTTAGTAGCACCCGACACAATCGTCCACAGACCATGGACTTGTTTGTTTGGTTGCATAGATTAGTTATATGATTTGATTTGAATTTGGTTGTTTGGTGATTTTGATTGATGTGTGAATGGCGTGGGCCTTCACTAGACCGGGGATAAGGCTAGGCCTTGTCCCGTTTCTAGTATCGTGCCGTTATGCCGCCGAAATTTTCTAAAATATGTTAGAAAATAAAAATATCATTTTATTGTGTAAATGAATTGAATAGAAATTCATAGGTTGAAATAAAATGTTTTATCGTTAAAAATATAATTTTTAACGTGAATGTGAATAAATGAATAGTTATAAACAAATCGGCCGATTTGTTTGTATATACACTGATTTGACTGATATTGATTGGGTCGATAAATTTCACACATCGCCCAACTGCACAAATAAAATCTGTGTTTGATTGTTTGAAACCCCACACGGGTGTTGGGATGAAATTTGAAGTTCACTCATCCTGATTGATTAAATATGTCGATCGATTGATTGACAGGCTGTTATAAGCGTTAGATATCTATATTTGATGCTTATACAGTGTAGTGCACTTTGGTTGATGGTTGATTATTTTTCAATGCTATTATACATGTGTTGTATAAAAATCCATATAATTAACTTTATATGGTAATTGATTGGGCCTCATTCCAGTTTTAAAATAGAAATATTTGAAATAGAAATATCCGAAATGGAATATTTGAAAATATCAATATATGAAGCCGTGTTGATTAGATTGACGCCATTTTGACGTGAACGATATTTATATCGATTTTATTCATTTTAAAATGAATATCGAAAAATGAATTGAATTGAAAACGATTTCGAAATGAATTGAATTGAAAACGATTTCGAAATGAATTGAATTGAAAACGATTTCGAAATGAATTGAATTGAAAACGATTTCGAAATGAATTGGATTGAAAACGATTTCGAAATGAATTGAATTGAAAACTATTTCGAAATGAATTGAATTGAAAACGAATTCAAATTGAATCGAAAGTGAATTGAAATGAATTCAAATTGAATTGAAATTTGAATTGAATAGAAATGAATTTTAAAACGAATTTATAAAGAAGAATTCAAATTTGATTTGAATTGAAAAGGAAGTTGAAATAGCTTTTGAAACGATTTTAAAACTATTTATATAATTCGTTTTAAATGGAAATCGACGAAGTATATATTATATATATTATATATATAATATAATGGCCTGAATAGAACGCGCCGCGGCAGTTCGTGAATTTCGACCGTTTATTTCAAACGGACATTACGGGAGATCCGACCGTCGGATTCTCCTAAAACCGGAACCGTTGGGTTCGTATCGAAAAGAGCTTTCTAATGAATATTAGAAATTTAAAATCTAACGGTTGGATTTGGAATTATGTCCAAATCAAATTCGAAAAAGGTCGCTGTAAGTGCAGTTCGATGGCCATTGATGGAAATCGACTGTACGGGCCTTGATAAAATTATTAAAAATAATAATAATTTGTGTAAAATCATAAGAAATGATTTGTGAAGAATTGGGATGAAACACTCCATATTTGAAAAGATAAAAATAGATTTTTATCGAAATGAACTAGTTTTGAACTAGAAATATAATTCTATTTATTTTTAAATAAATAAATTGAATTTGAAATGGTTTTGAAAATAACCAAAATTTCCAATGATCGCATTGGAGTGGATTTGAATCGAAATTGTCTTCGGAATATTTCGATGTTGGAATTCGGGATTATACGGATGTTGTTATGGAAATTTGAAAGATATATTTATATCGTTATTTCCAATACGACATTTGTTAATCGTAGAATTTGATATTGAATATAAGCCGATGTATTTTCTATTCAGAACCTTATATTGAATATCAAATGTGATTTGGGTTTGTCGTGAATGGTGTCTTCACTAACACTGTTCTTGAACCCAGTTGAGAAAAGATTAAATCTTTTTATTTAGATTTAATGAAGTGTACCAATTAAACAATATTTAATTGGAATAGAATTGATATTGATTTTTGGGTTTATCGTGGACAGTGCTTTAAATAACACTTGTTCTTTAACCCGATAATTAATGGAATGATATTTTGGGTTTACCGTGAACCGTGTTTTAAATGACACTGATTCTTTAACCCAGCTTACGATTAAAACTAAGTGGAGTTTTAATGAATCTTTAATTAGATTGAAATGATCGAAAATGGAGTATCACCAGTTTTGCTCCAGGCGATAGTTAAATCTTTAATTAGATTTGAACGTGAAATGGTAATTGAATTTACCGATAACACTGTGGTGTTAGATATGAAGTATTACCAGTTTTACTTCATGGGATAAATAGGTTGGGATTGGGAAATTAAAACAAATGATTACTTCGGTAAGTTTCGTTAATCCCGACTAGTTGAATCGAAATTCAAAAGAAGATTAGAGAATAAATTCAAGAAATTTATCTTGGATAAAATTAATGGGAACCTTTCCCTATGAATGTGAAATTTAGAAACTAACTGTCGGTTTGCCAACCAGAATGGTTTTCTGGATATTGATCTGATGTTGGTTTCGGCCTTCGGGGTTAATATTTGGGGAATTATTCTCTTGATTAATTTACGGTTAGTGACTAATGAATTGGAATGAGGCGTATGTTGTGTTTGTGTAACACTTATTTAAAATATACGCGAGTTATTCGGAAAGACCGGGTTTATCCCATTCTGAATAATTGATGCGACGATAAGTCGAAGATGAAGACGATGGTCGAAGACCGGAGGTCTTCACGTCGTTTGGGTGATTACTGATGATCTTGATTGGGCTGTACACCCAAGAAGATGGAAACAGTTGGTGATCGTCCAGACGTACTTGGAGATCGAAGGATATGCGGGGTACTAGGTGCCTCCGGTTTCGTTCAGACCCAGAACGGACTTGTAAATGGACTGTGTGTCTGACATTGGAATTTAGTCTGTGTGATTGATTTCTATTAAATATATATCTGTTTGGCGGCGGAGAATTTATTCTCTTGCTTAACGCCCTTCTCTGAGACGTACGAGCTCAGGGGTTATATATTGATGGATATCAAACGCATGGAGTGAATTGCCGGTGTGGCATGCCTAAGTGGCAATTGATCGAGGCTTCTGTTGAAAAGCAAAGTCTTGTGGTGATGATCAAAGCACGGCCTTTGTGGCGTAGCTTTGTGTAACGTTTACTTCGCGAGTTTCACACCCGGTATGAACCAAAAACGGGAGACGGACCTCAGGGAGGACTTGCGTTTCTTTCTAGTTAGAAGTGGCGTCAGTGGTTTTACACGCCCTGACGAGTTTGACTTATGTGGTTGTTGCTGTTGCGAGGCGCCTCGGTTATATCGGTTTCGGCCGATGCTTCTGGTCGGCTGACGGACCAGACTTACACCCCATAGGGTGGGGAAACGTAGTGTTCAGGCATAATAATCCACATCGGTGGACCGGCCTTGTCGCTCCAAGGCTTGCCTGCGCGCTTGCCTGTGGCTCGGGCTAGAGAGTCACGAATCGGTTGAGGACTATCTTTTGCCTCGGTTCATAGATGGAAATCCAACTTCCAAATACGTGACATTTGCGGTTTTAATTGTAGAACTAGTATGGCGACATGATATATGGTACCCATGCCGCCTATGATTGATACTTATGATTTGAAGTTGTTTATATACACTATGCACTTATTATAGTATCAAACGATTTGTTTTAACCGTATCAAGCATTCTTTGGCTGTTATAAGGGAAAACCCTATCCTCGGCTGCGTTGCATTGTGTGATGGGACCTGGGTCTTATAACAGCTTCATTTTTCTTTATTTAGCATTGCGCTGTTTGTTTTATGCACTGGTATTCTTGGGAGGAAACCCGTTCCGTGTTATACGGCGTGGTCCCTTGATTTACCTAATGATTTAAAATAAAGATTAACAACTGTTTTAGTTCTCACACCAGTCACATGACTGACCTGGAGTTTATTGTTTTAACCTAAACAATGGGTGCCCCTATTTTGACACGGGCAGCTAGTAGTTTTGGTTTTGCAGATTTATATTCACAGGATCCTGGTTTACAGCTGGAACGATATCCGGAAAGCTTTGTATCCGTATATCCACTTCTAGTTGTGTATTGTATTATTTTCCGCTGCTATGTATTTAAATGTAATTTAAATCTCTGATATTTCTGTGTAATATTCATTTATACTCTGTATATTCTTGTAATCTGATGCATTGTTGTAATATACAGTGAAATGTTCTTCTGTATGCGTTCTGTTTTGTCCTGTTCTCAAACGATAGGGCGTTTCGAACGGCCTGGATCGGTTTAGCGACTGGTTCGGACCGAGCGAAATTCCTTGCCGTCACATTTGGTATCAGAGCTTTGGTTTACAAAGCAGAGAACAAGGCACATTAGAACTATACGAAAGAATTCATCAGATATTGGATTAGTAATATCCAATGGGAATGGCTCGTTAGAGATAGGATCAGTAGTATCCTAGAACGAGTGTGAAGAGTATATTTTTCAAATGAAAACAAATTTTGTTTTGAAAATTTAAATCAATCATTCGTATTTGATTATTTATTTATATTGATGTGGACAATCCAGTATATATAGATTTTGCGTATACGTCTGATCCGCGTGTATTCAAAGTTTTAATATATTGGATAGATATAGAATCACACTCTAGTCGCCCGGAGATGATTCAGATGATGAGGCCTCATCATCAGTGTTTATATTCGAGTGACGAAGGTGTGATATCTATATATTTCCATTTGACTGGTGTGAGAACCAAAACTAATATAGATAGATTTATTGTTGTGAATTGGCATCAAAAACCTGATTTTTGACTATGTATCAAAGTTATGAATTTGAAACTCTAATTCACTAATTGATTGATGTTTGTGTTGTTTGTTTAATTGTTTGCTAATTTTGAACCATTATGCCTAATTGCATCAAATATTGAATTATATTGAAAATTGGTTGCGTTTGCTTGCATATACATATACTTACATTGAACAGGTCATAGCAAGGAGGCTAGAGCAGAGAATAAAATTTGTTTGCCCGACAAATAGGTACATGTTTACTACATAATTTACTGTTTTGTTTGGGTGATGAGGATTTTATGAGCCTATTGGCTAGCCGCTTGGCTTTTTCTTTTTCTTTTTGAGATCTGAAGGACCGGGGAAGCTATTTGAAATTCCCCGATGCTCCCGGTGCAGGGGAGGTTATGGCGAAATTTTTCAAAAATTTAGGGTGTTAGCCAAATTTTTGAAATTTTGAAAATTCTCAGAAACTAAAAGGTTAGAGAAGGGAAGCCAGATCGAGCGTAGAGTTGATTAATCAAACCACTTTCGACTTTGTTCCTTTTCGGAGACGAAAAGTTTTAAGTGGGGGAGATTGTAACAACCCGTAAAATGCGAGCCAGTTTGAAATTTTTATTTTGGCAATTTTAGCGAATTTTGAATATTTAAAATAGATTATTTTAAATAATATCGACGAGAAATTTATTTTGAATATAATTCGACGTATATATTATATACGTCGTCGTTAGAATATAAATATTTATATATAATTATAAATAGAATTGAAAATGGCGCGGTAGTTCGATAATTCGATTTCAAACTTCAATTGAATGTACCGGGTGCAAAACAATCCGGATTTTAGTGAAACCAAAAATAATGGAATCTAATAGTGAATATCTTTCCAACGAATCCGAAAAATCCAAAGTTCGTAGCGGGAATCAAAAGATATGTCCAGTCGAAAATTCTGAATAGTCGCTATGGAATTCAGGCCCTTAAAAATGGACATTTTGCAAATGACCTCGGATTTCGACGAAACTAGTTTTGTTAGGTCCGTGATGTCGAATTATTGCTAGATTCCAAATTTCATAATTTTTCGAATCAATATGTGAGCGTGGCAAAGGAAAACGTGTTTTGACCATTTCAGTTGATTTTAAATCGACTGGAAATTGGCCATTTTTCAAACGGTCTCAGAATTCGATGAAACTAGTTTTGTTAGGACCGTATCGTCAATACGAAGCTAGAAAATATTTTTATGGGATTTATAGAGTTCGTATGTGACCCCGGTAATTTGGAATGTACGTTTAAAATTCAATATAGTGATATAAATGTAAATTTTAACGGAAACTGCTTCAAACAGTCGAATCAGCTTACGATACATATCCCATTGTGTTCGGAACGGGGGTAAAACGCTAGGGACGACAGTCGTTGGGTCTGATTTGGGGTTCGTTAGAAGATCGAAGACAAAAATTAAAAAAGAAAAAAATTAAATAAAATATTATTAAAATAATTATATAACTCACACTTTCCCCTCTCTCTCTTCTTTCAGTCAAACCCGAAAAAAAAAAAAAAAAAAAGAAAGGGGCAGCAGCCCGTCGATCTACGTCGCCGCCCAAGGGGGCCATCACCGCCGCCGGAGATTCCTCCTCCCCCGTCGATCTTGCCTCACCTTCACCTCCTTCCTCGATAGCCTGGCGCGAACTCCCTCCTCCAACCAGAATCCACATCGCCCCACATCCCCAAACCGACCACCGCACTAAACCCTAGCTGCCGCACCTTTGGCCGGACACCCACCCGACTTCCACCGCCACCTGTCCACCCTCGCCGAACCCCTCCGAGCCGCCGATGAACGCAGCCCCCTCCTGAACCCGAGCGCATCTCCCCCCCCCTTATCGAACACTGTAAGTTTTTTTCTTCATGTTAATTTTGTTTTTGATTATATACTCTATTTACTTTATTATAAAAAGATTTGATTTTTAAAACATAAAAAGATTTGATTTTTAAAACATAAAAAGATTTGATTTTTAAAACATAAAAAGATTTGATTTTTTTTAAAAAAACATAAAAAGATTTGATTTTTAAAATAGAAGAGATTAGATTTTTGAAGTGTTAAAAAGACGAGATCTTTATATAGAAAATAATGAAATAAAAATTCGATTTTTATATATTGAACTTTAAAATAAAAATTCGATTTTTATATATTGAACTTTGAAATAAAAATTCGATTTTTATATATTGAACTTTAAAATAAAAATTCGATTTTTATATATTGAACTTTGAAATAAAAATTCGATTTTTATATATTGAACTTTGAAATAAAAATTCGATTTTTATATATTGAACTTTAAAATAAAAATTCGATTTTTATATATTGAACTTTGAAATAAAAATTCGATTTTTATATATTGAACTTTAAAATAAAAATTCGATTTTTATATATTGAACTTTGAAATAAAAATTCGATTTTTATATATTGAACTTTAAAATAAAAATTCGATTTTTATATATTGAACTTTGAAATAAAAATTCGATTTTTATATATTGAACTTTAAAATAAAAATTCGATTTTTATATATTGAACTTTAAAATAAAAATTCGATTTTTATATATTGAACTTTGAAATAAAAATTCGATTTTTATATATTGAACTTTAAAATAAAAATTCGATTTTTATATATTGAACTTTGAAATAAAAATTCGATTTTTATATATTGAACTTTGAAATCAAAATTCGATTTTTATATATTGAACTTTGAAGTAAAAATTCGGTTTTTATATATATAGTGGCCTTAGGCAACGAAGGTGACAAAAAGGCGAAACGACGAAGACTTCTGCATATGAAGAGCCGTGGAGCTAGGATAGCTATTTGTGAGAATTTCTCACCTTTCAATTTCATTTCTATTTATATATATATACTAGGATGCAGACGGTGCTTAGTAGCACCCGACACAATCGTCCACAGACCATGGACTTGTTTGTTTGGTTGCATAGATTAGTTATATGATTTGATTTGAATTTGGTTGTTTGGTGATTTTGATTGATGTGTGAATGGCGTGGGCCTTCACTAGACCGGGGATAAGGCTAGGCCTTGTCCCGTTTCTAGTATCGTGCCGTTATGCCGCCGAAATTTTCTAAAATATGTTAGAAAATAAAAATATCATTTTATTGTGTAAATGAATTGAATAGAAATTCATAGGTTGAAATAAAATGTTTTATCGTTAAAAATATAATTTTTAACGTGAATGTGAATAAATGAATAGTTATAAACAAATCGGCCGATTTGTTTGTATATACACTGATTTGACTGATATTGATTGGGTCGATAAATTTCACACATCGCCCAACTGCACAAATAAAATCTGTGTTTGATTGTTTGAAACCCCACACGGGTGTTGGGATGAAATTTGAAGTTCACTCATCCTGATTGATTAAATATGTCGATCGATTGATTGACAGGCTGTTATAAGCGTTAGATATCTATATTTGATGCTTATACAGTGTAGTGCACTTTGGTTGATGGTTGATTATTTTTCAATGCTATTATACATGTGTTGTATAAAAATCCATATAATTAACTTTATATGGTAATTGATTGGGCCTCATTCCAGTTTTAAAATAGAAATATTTGAAATAGAAATATCCGAAATGGAATATTTGAAAATATCAATATATGAAGCCGTGTTGATTAGATTGACGCCATTTTGACGTGAACGATATTTATATCGATTTTATTCATTTTAAAATGAATATCGAAAAATGAATTGAATTGAAAACGATTTTGAAATGAATTGAATTGAAAACGATTTCGAAATGAATTGAATTGAAAACGATTTCGAAATGAATTGAATTGAAAACGATTTCGAAATGAATTGGATTGAAAACGATTTCGAAATGAATTGAATTGAAAACTATTTCGAAATGAATTGAATTGAAAACGAATTCAAATTGAATCGAAAGTGAATTGAAATGAATTCAAATTGAATTGAAATTTGAATTGAATAGAAATGAATTTTAAAACGAATTTATAAAGAAGAATTCAAATTTGATTTGAATTGAAAAGGAAGTTGAAATAGCTTTTGAAACGATTTTAAAACTATTTATATAATTCGTTTTAAATGGAAATCGACGAAGTATATATTATATATATTATATATATAATATAATGGCCTGAATAGAACGCGCCGCGGCAGTTCGTGAATTTCGACCGTTTATTTCAAACGGACATTACGGGAGATCCGACCGTCGGATTCTCCTAAAACCGGAACCGTTGGGTTCGTATCGAAAAGAGCTTTCTAATGAATATTAGAAATTTAAAATCTAACGGTTGGATTTGGAATTATGTCCAAATCAAATTCGAAAAAGGTCGCTGTAAGTGCAGTTCGATGGCCATTGATGGAAATCGACTGTACGGGCCTTGATAAAATTATTAAAAATAATAATAATTTGTGTAAAATCATAAGAAATGATTTGTGAAGAATTGGGATGAAACACTCCATATTTGAAAAGATAAAAATAGATTTTTATCGAAATGAACTAGTTTTGAACTAGAAATATAATTCTATTTATTTTTAAATAAATAAATTGAATTTGAAATGGTTTTGAAAATAACCAAAATTTCCAATGATCGCATTGGAGTGGATTTGAATCGAAATTGTCTTCGGAATATTTCGATGTTGGAATTCGGGATTATACGGATGTTGTTATGGAAATTTGAAAGATATATTTATATCGTTATTTCCAATACGACATTTGTTAATCGTAGAATTTGATATTGAATATAAGCCGATGTATTTTCTATTCAGAACCTTATATTGAATATCAAATGTGATTTGGGTTTGTCGTGAATGGTGTCTTCACTAACACTGTTCTTGAACCCAGTTGAGAAAAGATTAAATCTTTTTATTTAGATTTAATGAAGTGTACCAATTAAACAATATTTAATTGGAATAGAATTGATATTGATTTTTGGGTTTATCGTGGACAGTGCTTTAAATAACACTTGTTCTTTAACCCGATAATTAATGGAATGATATTTTGGGTTTACCGTGAACCGTGTTTTAAATGACACTGATTCTTTAACCCAGCTTACGATTAAAACTAAGTGGAGTTTTAATGAATCTTTAATTAGATTGAAATGATCGAAAATGGAGTATCACCAGTTTTGCTCCAGGCGATAGTTAAATCTTTAATTAGATTTGAACGTGAAATGGTAATTGAATTTACCGATAACACTGTGGTGTTAGATATGAAGTATTACCAGTTTTACTTCATGGGATAAATAGGTTGGGATTGGGAAATTAAAACAAATGATTACTTCGGTAAGTTTCGTTAATCCCGACTAGTTGAATCGAAATTCAAAAGAAGATTAGAGAATAAATTCAAGAAATTTATCTTGGATAAAATTAATGGGAACCTTTCCCTATGAATGTGAAATTTAGAAACTAACTGTCGGTTTGCCAACCAGAATGGTTTTCTGGATATTGATCTGATGTTGGTTTCGGCCTTCGGGGTTAATATTTGGGGAATTATTCTCTTGATTAATTTACGGTTAGTGACTAATGAATTGGAATGAGGCGTATGTTGTGTTTGTGTAACACTTATTTAAAATATACGCGAGTTATTCGGAAAGACCGGGTTTATCCCATTCTGAATAACTGATGCGACGATAAGTCGAAGATGAAGACGATGGTCGAAGACCGGAGGTCTTCACGTCGTTTGGGTGATTACTGATGATCTTGATTGGGCTGTACACCCAAGAAGATGGAAACAGTTGGTGATCGTCCAGACGTACTTGGAGATCGAAGGATATGCGGGGTACTAGGTGCCTCCGGTTTCGTTCAGACCCAGAACGGACTTGTAAATGGACTGTGTGTCTGACATTGGAATTTAGTCTGTGTGATTGATTTCTATTAAATATATATCTGTTTGGCGGCGGAGAATTTATTCTCTTGCTTAACGCCCTTCTCTGAGACGTACGAGCTCAGGGGTTATATATTGATGGATATCAAACGCATGGAGTGAATTGCCGGTGTGGCATGCCTAAGTGGCAATTGATCGAGGCTTCTGTTGAAAAGCAAAGTCTTGTGGTGATGATCAAAGCACGGCCTTTGTGGCGTAGCTTTGTGTAACGTTTACTTCGCGAGTTTCACACCCGGTATGAACCAAAAACGGGAGACGGACCTCAGGGAGGACTTGCGTTTCTTTCTAGTTAGAAGTGGCGTCAGTGGTTTTACACGCCCTGACGAGTTTGACTTATGTGGTTGTTGCTGTTGCGAGGCGCCTCGGTTATATCGGTTTCGGCCGATGCTTCTGGTCGGCTGACGGACCAGACTTACACCCCATAGGGTGGGGAAACGTAGTGTTCAGGCATAATAATCCACATCGGTGGACCGGCCTTGTCGCTCCAAGGCTTGCCTGCGCGCTTGCCTGTGGCTCGGGCTAGAGAGTCACGAATCGGTTGAGGACTATCTTTTGCCTCGGTTCATAGATGGAAATCCAACTTCCAAATACGTGACATTTGCGGTTTTAATTGTAGAACTAGTATGGCGACATGATATATGGTACCCATGCCGCCTATGATTGATACTTATGATTTGAAGTTGTTTATATACACTATGCACTTATTATAGTATCAAACGATTTGTTTTAACCGTATCAAGCATTCTTTGGCTGTTATAAGGGAAAACCCTATCCTCGGCTGCGTTGCATTGTGTGATGGGACCTGGGTCTTATAACAGCTTCATTTTTCTTTATTTAGCATTGCGCTGTTTGTTTTATGCACTGGTATTCTTGGGAGGAAACCCGTTCCGTGTTATACGGCGTGGTCCCTTGATTTACCTAATGATTTAAAATAAAGATTAACAACTGTTTTAGTTCTCACACCAGTCACATGACTGACCTGGAGTTTATTGTTTTAACCTAAACTCTGGGTGCCCCTATTTTGACACGGGCAGCTAGTAGTTTTGGTTTTGCAGATTTATATTCACTGGATCCTGGTTTACAGCTGGAACGATATCCGGAAAGCTTTGTATCCGTATATCCACTTCTAGTTGTGTATTGTATTATTTTCCGCTGCTATGTATTTAAATGTAATTTAAATCTCTGATATTTCTGTGTAATATTCATTTATACTCTGTATATTCTTGTAATCTGATGCATTGTTGTAATATACAGTGAAATGTTCTTCTGTATGCGTTCTGTTTTGTCCTGTTCTCAAACGATAGGGCGTTTCGAACGGCCTGGATCGGTTTAGCGACTGGTTCGGACCGAGCGAAATTCCTTGCCGTCACAATTACCGCTGAATCTAATCAGACGGTGAATCACTAATGAATATTAAAATTGCAATAGCAATTGTGTTCTAACAAATCTATTTGACTAGATAACACAAATTGCCATGAAAATAAAAATTACAGAATTAAAAGAAAAGAGAAGAAGAAGACTTTATTAATTCTAGGATGATCTTTACAATGAGAATACAAAGGTATTTATAGGATAGATAGCCAACCCTAAGCCTAACCCTAATACAATGACAAATGGGCCTTAGGGAAATCACAAAAGAGTTTATAATGAGAATTGCAAATGGGCCTTAGTGAAATCTAGTAAATTTGAGCCTTTCATCTTTTCCTCTTGCTTCCATGACAATTCTTCATTGATTTTTGATATGCATAGCCTTTCTACCAGTTATTTTCTTGTCCAAAAAGCAACTGAATGTGAGATCTACGTCAACAAGTCTTCAATTGTAAATATACAACAATTTGTTCTCTATTTTCCATTTTCTGACTGTATCGGCATATCTGTAAAAATGATAAAACAATACCCAAGTAATATTTATTTATATACAAAAGATAAGATATAAGAGCATAAAATAAACACATTTCTATGTTAATCAGTGGAGCAGTTCAACTGTAAAACGCAGATTTAGAGAACGTAGGATACATTGAAGGGAGAAGAAAGAGAATCCATACCTGATAGTAATACCGGCAAGTAAAGAAGCAAAGTCGATATCACGGGAGGATGTTGGATTCCTACAGTCGGAGAGAAAACTGAAATTTGGAGCTAGCGGAGACCGATGATTTGAGGGAGAAACGACTTTTAGAAAAACAAAAATATAAACAAAAGTTTATTGATGACTCAAACATTGTGTTGTGGTGAGAAATCCAACAGGAAATTTGAAAATGATTGAGAATTTAGTAGAGAGGAAGACGGTGATGTAAAAAATGTGTGGCGCTCCCCAAAATACTGTTCCTAAACTACGACAAGAATTATCATTACGCTCTTCCTAATCCCATATGTAAAAAATCGGGGCTACCACACCATCGTTTCCTTATTTCCCTCTTGTCTTTTATTCGTTACAGTTTCATTCCATTTTGAAATCCTAGTTCTTCAACCGATCGATCGACGATTATGACGCCGCAACAATGATGAAAAAGAAGAATGCGTGCCTAAATATACAAAAGCCGTGAATATGATTTGAATTAAGCAAACTAGAAGAGGAAGTGAAATATTAGAGCTTCAAACGGTAAGAATTTGAATTTTACCGTAGGAAAGATGAAGTAGACATCGATATTCTTAATTAGGATTTTCAGATTATGGCTTACTACGTGATTATTTCGGTAAATAATAGTTGAACGAGAGATTAGAATGGCAAAGTAATGTGGTATTAGGAAGCATACAAAATTTAATGAGTTTTATTTTTTTAATTATGGTATTAGGAAGAGTATTTTGGGGTGCCCTTATCTGGAGAAGTGGAAGAAAAAACATGGGGAGTAAACCCCATAACAACGTGGATTAATGTGGTGAAGTAACCAAACTGAGATCGTGTGAAGAAAACAATCGTGTATAAATCTGGGCCTTTCTTTGTCTATGCTGAGAATACATCTCATCCCCTCTTTGTCTTTTCGTAACCAACCAATGCATTTAGATAATCTGCGCGTTTATGCAGTGCACAAACCGTTTCAAAAAAATTGTGCATTCTACAAATGAGAAAAGCTAAAAGAAACGCACTTGCACGTTTTTGGAATGCCTTAGAGCATTCCCAGCACTGGACGGGGATTCGAGCGGTAAAACAACATTAAAAGCGTTAATTCCCCCCACCATTCCTGAAGTGGGTGGGGGACGCTGCAAAATTTTTTAAAAAAATTATAAAGCCTTAAACGATTTTCTGAAAACCGCTTAAGGTTAAAGTATTAATAAAAAAAAATAGAGCGGTGATTTCATTTCTGAATGGTGATCCTCCCCACACCCTTCTTGCCACTGTTGTAGCGCTAATCACCCAAAATCTCCCCATTTCCTTCCATCTTAGCACTGCTGGGACTGCTCTTAGTACATTTTCGGGTTTGAAATAAATAGTCTGCGTTCCTCCTCCTCTCATTCCTTCTATTCAATTCCAAAATTCAAAAACTCATTTTCTAGCCCTAACAATTTCGGATTTAATCAAATTAACATCAGATTTCGCTCAAACTAACTTACGTCTTCGTCTTCTTAAATTAAAGGTAAAAAATTGAATTTTTTTACTTATTTTTTGTTGTAAATTAAGTTTTTTCCTAAATTGGTTGCAAATTGATGTGGCATTGTGGGATTGACTATGTTTGTGGTAAACAAAACCATATTAGGTTTGTAGTTAATCTGACATTGAAAACCCTTAAATTTAATATTTTTACTGAATATAAAGTTTTAAATGTTAATTGTCTATAGCATTGCCATCCGAACTCATAGATAGAAGTGTTCTTTATTTTCAAGGGCAACACAAAAGTGAAAATGCAGTGCATTTGGTGGTATGTAGTTTACATTATATGGTTGTTAATTAAGAATGCAATTATCTTTATTAATAGTTGTCTTAGAAGTACAAACTTTTGGTCCAACTACAAACTTGTAAAAATATCTTTACAAATTTTTATCTTTATAATTGACTCGAAAATTGGATCTGACAGTTAAACCTTTTTACAAATTCAAACTGCATTTTTATAAATATTAAAAAAAATAATGTCACTTGAAAACAAGAATAGACAAATAAGCATTCTTTACAATGTTATCATTTATTTTTATTTTTCAAATAATATATATAAAACAAAAAGGAGAATCTAGTCATTCTTCAACGGCTCACAAAAACATGTTATGCAGAGATGGCTACATAATCTGTGCACACACATATACAAGACAGAAGAAGAAAAAAGAAGCTGCCTTGAAGAAACTAATATAACAAGGAACAAAAGACAAAGAAAGCCAAAGCCAAACGGATCCTATGCGGACACCAATGAAGCCACAAGTCCAAAGAACAAGGACAGAAAGCCAGCATGAGCGTCGGGAAGAGGACAAGCCGCTAATCTGGACATCTGAAAACTCCTGCCACTGAAAGAAAAATCCAGCTAAAAGCTCCTGCTCCCCATCCTATGCTCCATCTGAAAAATGCTCTAGAGAAAATCCTCCATCCAGCTAAACCCAGATAGAACTAGCCTGACCAAACATGAAATCTAGGACCTACGACACTAGCAAACAACATAAGAAATAAAAATGAGGGGGGGGGGGGGGAGGTGAAAATGAGAAGGGAAGCCTGGGTAAAACGCCTGAACTCACTAAATCTGGAGCAACTTTAGCTGTTCCCTACCCTTAGAGCAGATGGGACAATCGAAACAGACAATAAACCCTCTAGTCTCCTCGAGCGGGAGCCTATCATTCCCCGAAACGGCCTTCCACTGAAAGCAAGGAAAACATCGTTCTTACCCGCCTAATGATGGTAGAAGGATCCGTAGGAATTTCGTCATATATTGCCTTGTTTCGCGCGCACCATAAATGCCAGTAGATAAGACAAGGTATAAGGTGAAAAAGGATCGAGCGAACGGATTTTCTTGAGATATCTGCCCACCAGAGCCTTAGTAGGCGTTACCTCGGAGACCAACAAGATTCCCGAAATAATTCCAGACTGCGGTAGCAGAATAGCTATGGAAAAACAAGTGAGTTGAAGATTCTAACTCACCTGATCCGCAGCACCTGCAACGAGACACAATAGGGATGCAAATTCTCTGTAGATTCTCGTCTAGTGGTAATCCGTCATGTAGGGTTCTCCACATAAACAAAGAAACATTCGGAGAGATTCAGACATTCCAAATGAAATAAAAGATATGGAGATGTGGATTCCGGATCCTGGCCGAATTCCACGCCGCATGAATCGAGAAAGGACTGCCACCCCTTCAGGATCCACCTCCATGTGAGTCTGAAAAGGCTTTAACGGATTGCATGCGTTTCCGCGTCTCACTAGCATAGGACGGGGGTCCACAGAAATTCGCGCTTGAAAGCCTGTGGTTATCATTTAATAATTAACAACAATATGTCAAATATAGTAATTAAAGCTAATTTTTATTAGTAATTGTCTTATAAGTACAAACTTTTGGTCTGACCGCGAATTCCCAAAAACAGGCTTACAAATTTTTATACTTATAAATCACTTAAAAATAGGATCTAACAATTATGCCTTTTTACAAATTCAAATTGAATTTTTAACTTTTATTACTAGTTGCCATGGAGGTACAAACTTTTGGTCGAACTGCGAACTTCGAGAAATGTTCTTACAAACCTTTATCTTTATATTTTCTTGGCAAAGCCATCCGGTTTTCAGGTGATCGCAAACACCTTTTATTATAACCAATAATAAAAAATACAGTATAGTACAGGTGATTGTGGTTAACAATCAGTTAATTCGGTTTTTATGGTGGACCATCCACTGCTAACGGAATTTCAAGTGTTCCATCCACTCTACCTTACCAGCTAAAAGCACTGGAGCTAGCTAATACACTAGACTGCAATTCATCTCCATACAAGGAGTGCATTACATAACATTACATTTCATACTACACAGAGTAGTGAGATAACATTCGTGAACTAAATAAACAATTCAACAGGTACAACTACACTACAGAAAGTAAAATATCACAGTAGTCACGCGGTTGACTGGAAAGGTAGCAAAAGAAGCTCCAACATGTGCAGAAACATACTGCTATTGGGAAAGCACAAGACGTTAGAGAAGCTGCAGTAGTGATAGCCACGAGCTCCACACCATGATGAAGCACATTGCTGACAGGATCATGCGTGCTAAACCCAACCAAACTGTTAAGACAGCTCGAGAGCAAGCTCTTCCATTTTGTATAAACAGTGAGGTCGTGCCACCACGATGACCGACTGCCAACAGAAAATACATAGTTGTAGGTGCATGCGCATTAAAGGTGGCAGGATCTGAATCTGACTTTGCGAATTTAAGCAAAAATCGAGCTTGCGCTTCACTTGTATTTCCAAATTCAGAGAGCAGTACAATCAACCAGAGCACCACCATTAACACATGAAACAACATTACACTAAACAGTAACGTAATGACAGATCCAAGCACCAAGATCCAAAAAAACCAAACACCTCAATAGAAACGTAAAACACCCAAGATAGCACTGTAAAAATTGAACTACCAACAAGTCGATCACATAGTAAACATTGAATACCTAAAAGCTGAATTGTACCATCACAAACATGGCAGAGCAACCATCGAGACGCGAAAACAGTAAACATTGGTAGGAGTTACTGCTCACCGTGAAGCATCACGTTGGTGACCGTCTTTAGACCTTCGTTGTATCCTCCAGTTGAATAGCTCGAAGCCCAGTTCTCTAGAATCATAGAACAACAGAGCAAGCAGTTGCCTGAAGAAGATACAACACAAAGGAAAGAAAATTTGACAGAGGTGATTTTAAGGAGTTAGGTTCTGTGGATACGAGATTGGATAAAATAGGGGAAATGGAGATCATATCTATTCCATGAGAAGTCAATGCATGGCAAAAGCTTAGATCTGGAGTTGTATAGAGATTTTGCAGTGGAGACCACGCATGGCAAAAGCAAAGAGGGTAGAGGAAAAGATAATTGGGGAGATTGACGAGATGATAGATTTGTTATAAGGTAGATTAAAGTTGCGATAAGAAGAAATGAAGAAAGGGGCAAACTTTGTCGCCATTAGCGGTCTCCACTGCAAAGAAGCTTTTTTTGACATTGAAATATCATTTTTTGTACTTCTGCGTGCGCATTTTAATTTTCAATGAAATCTTTATCTTTATAAATCACAAAAAAATAGTTCTTCAGAGAGAGTTTTCTAGCACCCTTAGGTATTCTCTACCTACCCACCTGTGTCAGTTTCGGGTACAGTTACCCTTTGTTGAAGGTCGTCGTAGCTTTTCCTAGGAGTATGACATGGGTTACTTCAGCGACGCAGCGCTTGGTACTTGGAGATTGGCTCGAGGCATGTAGATCTAATAACTAGATCTTTTTATAAATTCAAACTATATTTTTATAAATATTAACAAATTTTAATATTACTTGAAAATAAGATTTTACAAATAAACATTCTTTACAATGTTATTATTTAATAATTAGCAACTAATATAGAAATTAAAGCATAATAGTTGTTTTGCAAGTACAAACTTTTGGTCCGACCGTGAACTTCCAAAAATGCCCTTATAGATTTTTATCTTTATAAATAAAATATGATTTAAAAATTATTAATTTTTTTTACAAATTCAGACTGCACTTTTGTAAATATCAACTAATTTTAATATCACCTGAAAATACAATCTAACAAATGAACATTTTGAAACATTATTATTTGACAATTAATTACAAATATAGAAACTAAAGCCAATAAAAATAATTAGGTATTGCAACTCGAAAATAAAAATTCAAACTAATTACACATGATTCAACATAAAAATATAACTAAACATTCATGCAAATTATTTTTACTTAAATGTGTTAAACATAAAAGTCTTTTTAAAACATAATTTACGCGCAAAGCATGTATAATGTCACGCGCGAAGCGCGTGCTGTAACGCTTGTAAATATTAACTTAAATTCGTTGTTGTGGTTTAAAGCATGAAGAATATTTCACCTGTTGATCATTCTAGCAAGTTGAAAATTTAGATTTTAATAGTGCTAGATTACAAGAAAAATTAAGTTTATTTGATTTTTAGAAGGTGATGCAAATAAAACATATTAGAATTGATCAGCATCTTATTACAGCTTTATGTGATCGTTGTGTAACACCCCATGTCCATTAATGTCACTTACAAAGGGAACGCATTAACTTCTATGGAGCGTTTTAAGTGTGTATAGAGCAGAAACTTAACAATAAGACAGATATAAAACAGTGCTTAAAATTTTAAAACTTTATTAATTGCAGCGGTAACAGATAAGTTTAATTACATCATCAAAAACCAAAGACTAGAGTCAAGTACATAATATCCATCTCTGCTTAAATCAGAGTACATAAAATGAAAGACATAACCCCAACATAAAATAGCAATAAATAAGGTAGGCTGAACTTTTACTTCAGTGATCCAAGCAACTTCCAAAGAAAGAGATAAACCTGTCCAAATCAAGCTCCACTAGTGCAAGTCCCAACCTGAGCACCTTGGGGGGGGGGGGGGGGAGGGAAGAAAAGAGGCGAAAACAAGGGGGTCAGACATAAAGTCCGGCGAGTATAATAACTTTAACAATATAATTATTAAAGTAATTAGGATAAGGCATAAACTGGAAAATAAGGAAATGACTGTGAACAATTGGGTATGACAGAGCAAACAAGGAAATAAGACGAACAAAGATAACGTTAAAGGCGCCCCTAATCACTATAGGTTAATTACTACACTACACCACCACTAGTCACCCTAAAGGTTGATCCCGCCTACAAAACTTAATACTACTAATGGTAGTTTCGTGTACCCCTAGCTACCTCCATAGGTGTCGTCTGCCCCTATCTCCACTAGGTGTACCCACTACCCTCATTCGATCGGCTCCCTAACTCGTAGATACCCGTGCTGGTCCCACAGTGGGGTGTATCACTCCCCAAAGTGGCAACCCGATACCACCAAAGATGCACGGCTTATATCTACACGATGCAAAAACGTATTACCTACCAGCCTGGGCCCACGCATGCACATGACCCCGTTGGACTTGTGTTGCCACTGCTAACCCGTTTTGACCTCTTACAATCAAATCCAGTAATCGTGTCCCGTCCTCGACTAGGGTCGAGCTCACAAAGATACTTAACGGGTTACTGGTTTGAAAAGGGCCCCCATGCTTGACACAAGCCTTCCACCTATGGTTGGTCCCCACTAAGGTTTCCCCACTTAACCCCATTCTTATTCATGTCTTCTTACATGTTTCAATCTTGGTTAAGTGCATCTAATCGTATTTTACATGACACCCAAGGCACCCACTTAATTTCACATGCCACCGAAGGCACCCACTTAACCCCCCATGTCCCACCACATGTTTATCTGGTTAAGTGTTACTTAATTCATTAGAACCGTAACCTTGTAAAGATCTCCCACATTAGGCTGACATTTGCGGTTGCTGGATTTGCCGGGCGGGTCCGGGCAGTCTTAAACCGCAAACGAGCCTAACCTTGTGTCTTTACAATTGTTACGCATTTAATTCGTGCCTTTGACCTCTTACATTAGACTGGAATTTGTTGCTGCTGGATTTGCTAGGCAGGTTCGGGCAGTCTTACACCACAAAAGAGTCTAACCTCGTGTCTTAGACGGTTAATTATTACACATCTTTGTTTAACTCCATATTGGATTAATATCCCTATTCAAATTTGTCAATAAATTCCAAATTTATTTATGTCCATAATTGTCTCTTAAAATTATGCCATAAATACCAATTATGCCAATTAAGGTCTCAAATTAATTATATACCTTTTAGGGCCATTTTATGCCAATTCACAATTTATGTATGATAAATATTATCCCATCATCCCTACGCTATTCGTACGTTTTCATATGACATATGTTAGACTCGCAAATAGTCTAACTTATAAAAAGAAAAACAACATCACATAACACATAAAATAGATCTAAGGATCATGACATAAGATTACATAGCCAATAACTTGCATATGAATTTCATTCAAACTAGCAAATGATACAAAACTAGCATAGGTAATGGGCATAAACTTGCATAACTTATGTACTGCTATAGATCCAAACATAAAGATGTAAACTTGCATATGGATCTAAACATAAAGATGTAAACTTGCATATAGATCTAAACATAAAGATGTAAACTTGCATATGGGTCTAAACATAAAGATGTAAACTTGCATATAGATCTAAACATAAAGATGTAAACTTGAATATAGATCTAAACACAAAGATGTAAACTTGCATATGGGTCTAAACATAAAGATGTAAACTTGCATATGGATCTAGACATAAAGGTTAATGTCACATAAACTAGCATATGCATATACATGTCTCATATATATTTAACAACCCAAACTTGCATAAGATTCATACATGAATATATGATCCAATCATCACAAACTTGCATAAGATATATGATTCAACTTGCATAAGATTCACATAAGAACTAACATATGATCCAACTTGCATAAGATTCACATAAGAACTAACATATGATTCAACACCACAAACATACATATAATTTACATCACATGATTCAAAATCATATTCTCATAATCCCAATTATATCTTATCATAATTAAATTAATTAATTATTTTGTGTAAGCTAACATGCTCACAATTAAAAAGAATCGTCTTGTCTTTCTGGGACCTGTATTCTGAAACTGAATTGCTCGCTTTTGATGTAGACTAATCGTTATTTAGATTTGATTTGATTTTGATTCAAGCTTCTATCTTGCTTTAGGGTTGAAAGTGTATGGCGGCTACTATAGGTTCTCCATTGACGGCATGGCGGCTCTTGTTATGAATTAAATGTGATTTGGGTTTGGGGTTTAAGAGTGTTTTTATACAAGTTTAATTTAATAAGAGACGTCAGATTGACCTATGGATAACCAGAACCATTAGGACCACTCAGATGTCACATCAGCCCTTAGGGCGAATCAGGCCACGGGTTGATAGCCAAACACCCTGGATCGACCCCTAGTCGACCCAGCGGGGCTGGGGTCGACTCCAAAAATGGTGCAGTTCGGCTATTCCCCCTCCCGATTCGCTGTTTTGAACTTTTTTGAATTTATTTTTATATATATATATATATGTATATATATTTCTCTCATATGCATATAAACTTCCAGGCTTAATAACTTCTTCATAAGTTATCCGTTTTATGCAAACCAAATGTCTATCTTGACCCAAAATTTTGAGACAAACATAATAGCGCAACCCATTTCACTTAATTCTTCTTCTAAAAATTAAGTATACTTTAATTTGTGAATTTTAATGTTATAAAATTACGGGGTGTTACATTCTCCCCTCCTTAAAGGATTTCGTCCCCGAAATCTCTAAGTTAAGAAGAATGTATCCTACCATCCAATCATCCATTTACTCAACCATCATCCACAAGCATCCATTGTCCTTAAAGAAATTTCTAATGCTATATGAACTTATGCAAAAATGTGTGTATATGTTCCTTATCTAATGCAAAGATCAGGCGGTCCACTGATTCAGTTGACCTCCTTAATGCAAATCATGGTAGTGCCATGCGTCCATTATGTATGCGAAAGAATCCTATCGATACATATTATTTCTACATGTGTGCACAACCATTCATCAAAATGCAACATCCATATGATAACACAACCATTATACATCTATTAATTTAGATATGCACATGCATTTATATGCAACATGAAGGTGATTGAGCCGATCTAGTGCCTAATGTGTGTGTACATGCATCCACGAGCAACCACTAGCAACCACTTGCATCCATTTGCATCCACCAAACATAACATGTCTCAAACACATGTTTGCAACCATAGGGTTCTTCCTAACTAAAGATCGAAGATGTCATCGCAAAGATAATACTAAAAGATAGGACAAGTGTCAACAAAGCGGTAGAAAAAGGAGAAATTAAAACATACCCTCAAAAAGGAAAGGGTACAGCGTACGCATTTTATCTTCCGTCTCCCAAGTCGCGTCTCTTTGATCATCTCCCTATTGCAGTTTGACCAACTTGACCTCTTTGTTGCGAAGCTTTTTGACCTCCAATCCGAGAATGCGTGTAGGAGCTCGTCTGATCGTGGCATTGCGCTCTACTTCCACTTCTTCGAGCGTGCTCGGCTCTACCACTTTCGCCGTATTGTGCAAACAGTTACGCAAATGCAAAACGTGAAACACGTCATGAACTCCGTTGAGCTTCTCTGGTAACTTTACTCTATACGCCATTTGCCCAATCCGCTCTGTAATTGGAAAGGGTCCTACGGACCTTGGTGCCAACTTCCCTACTGATCCAAAGCGGACTACGTTTCTCAACGGTGACACCTTAACAAAAACCATGTCCCCAACATTGAACTCAAGATCGGTCTGTCTCTTATCAGCATATGACTTCTGTCGGTCCTGCGCCATCTTCATTCGCCGTCGAATTAGGTCTATCTTCTCCGAAGTCTCCCTAATCATGTCGGGTCCAAGCAAAACCTTGTCTGTGGATTCCCACCAACAAGTAGGTGATCGGCACGGTCGTCCATCAAGAGCCTCAAAAGGTGCCATACCAATGCTAGCCTGAAAACTATTATTGTAGGCGAACTCCACTAATGGAAGGTGTTCTTCCCATGTTCCTCCAAAGTCTAGGATGCATAGTATCAGAAGGTCTTCTAGAACCCGATATACTCTCTCCGTCTGGCGTTCGTCCGAGGATGATAAGAGGTACTTAAGCATAATTGCGTTCCAACCGCCTTTTGTAAGCTTTTCCAAAATTCGCTTGTGAAAATGGGATCTCTATCGCTCACAATGCTGGAGGGTATGTCATGCGAATGGACTATCTCTCGAAGGTACACGGATGCTAGCCATGCGGCGGTCCTTCTACTTTTAACGGGAATAAAATGGGCACTTTTAGTAAGTCGGTCTACAATTACCCAAATCCCCGTATTACCCTTCCTTGATCTTGGTAACCCATCTAAAAAATCCATGGAAACGCTTTCCCATTTCCAAAGAGGAATCTCTAAAGAATGGAGCAAACCTCCGGGCTTCTTTTGCTCCGCCTTGACTTGCTGGCACACTAAGCATCTAGCAACGAACTCGGCCACGTCCTTCTTCATTCCGGCCCAAAAGAAAACTCGCTTCATATCCCTATACATCTTATCACCACCGGGATGTATGGTCATCTTAGAGCGATGTGAGTCTTCAAGAATTGCCTTCTTCAAACTCTCTTCTTGTGGTATGCAAAGTCTTCCATCTCTACGTAGCCAACCTCTCTCATCTATAGCATACCTATTCAGATGACTCGAGGACTCCCCTCCTATAAGCTTGCCTACTATCTCAACCAATTGTGGGTCGTTTCGCTGTGCCTCTCCAAATCGACCCAAAAGTGTAGGTTGCACCTCTAACGATGCCAATAATCCGGGTACATAATTGACAAAGGGTCTGAAGTCAAAGGAAGATATATACTCCAAACTCTGCCTCTCTACGAACAAAGGACTTAAAGTTAACTTCTTTTTACTTAAGGCGTCAGCTACAACGTTACCCTTGCCAGGGGTATATGCGATCTCAAAATCGTAGGAAGCCAAAAACTCCATCCATCTCTGTTGCCTCAAGTTTAGGTCCTTCTGAGAGAATAAGTACTTTAGCGACTTATGGTCTGTATACAACTCAAACCTCTCACCAAGCAAATAATGACGCCATGACTTAAGCGCAAAAAACTATGGCCGCCAACTCTAAATCGTGGGTAGGGTAATTTTTCTCATGGGCTTTCAACTGCCTTCCACCATAGCATATCACCCTTCCCTCTTGCATTAAAACTGTGCCAAGCCCTGTCCCGCAAGCATCGGTATATGCAGTGAATGTCTTACTCCCGTCTGGCAAAATTAAAACTGGAGCGGTCGTCAAAGCCCTCTTCAGATGTTGGAAAGCATCGTCACAGTCAACGTCCCAAGTAAAAGTCAAATTCTTCATCGTTAATCGAGTAATAGGGGATGATATCTTCGCGAAGTCCTCATTGAACTTCCTATAATAGCCAGCCATCCCTAAAAAGCTTCTTACTTCTGTTGCGTTCTTAGGAGTTTTCCAATCTTGGATTGCCACCACCTTGGCAGGATCCACAGCTATCCCTTCCTTAGAGACCATGTGTCCTAAGAACCTCACTTCTTTTCTCCAAAAATGGCACTTGGAGAACTTAGCTTTTAGCTGATGCGCTCATAGGTTCTCTAAGACTTCCCTAAGATGTAGGGCATGCTCTTCTTCATTTTTAGAGAAAACCAGAATATCGTCTACAAAGACTACCACAAACTTGTTTAGAAACTCCCTAAACACCCTACTCATTAAGTCAACAAAGTATGCGGGTGCATTCGTCAAACCAAAAGGCATGACGAGCCACTCAAAGAAACCGTCAGGGGTTCTAAAGGCAGTCTTATCGATGCTATCTTCAGCCACCCTTAGCTGATGAAACCCTGTAGCTAAATCCAGTTGCGAGAAAACTGAAGCACCCACCAACTGATCGAATAAATCGTCTATCCTCGGCAATGGGTGCCTGTTGTTCTTTGTTAGCTTATTCATCTCTCTATAGTCCATGCACAATCTAAGTGAACCATCAGCTTTTGTAGCAAAAACGACTGGAGTACCCCACTCCGAAATACTTCTTCTTATGAAACCATTCTCAAGCAATTCTTTCACTTGCTTACTGAGTTCTCTTCTCTCTCTCTCGGAGCCATGTGGCGCACTGGTAATGCAACTGGCTTTGCATTAGCTACTAGATATATTCGAAAGTCTATCTCGTGCCTCGGGGGTAAACCTCGAACTTCATCGAAGACGTCACTATATTCATGGCCTATACGAATAGAATGTAAATCATCATTGGATGCGTCAAGTGACTCAAGATAACTAGGCATCACTGATCCTCTAGGGTCACAAGAAATATCAAGGGTCTTTCCACAACGAGTCAACAATTTAACTACCCTTCTTTCACAATCTAGGATGGCACCGTATCTAGTTAGCCAGCCCATACCTAGAATCAAGTCGTAGCCCATGAAGCCATGAACAAAGGCGTTGCATTCAAACCCAACGCCCAAGATAGACACTCTCAAATCCCGACAAATCATAGAAAGATGAGCCGAACCACTAGTAGGATTTGAGACTACTATGGGATCCGAAACTGGACTAGTATTTAGGTGCAGTGTTTCAACTAATGAAGCAGACACAAACGAGTTTGAAGCGCCAGAGTCAAACAAAGTACGAACAGGATGATCAAACAGAAAAACTAAACTTTCAACGGAAATGTTTCTACCTCGTTCTTGCAGTGGTGGGACCGCGAGAGCCTGGACCTTCTCCCTTGCCTGCCCCAGTGCCATGAGAGCCTGAAGCTTCCCTCCAGATGTTCTTTGCCCTTGTCCATGTTTCCTTGGGCAGTCCTTAACTAGATGAGCTGCCTCTCCACAGTGGAAACAACCAGTCTTCTTCTTTTTCCTACATTCTTTACTCAAATGGCCTGGTGTCCCACAATAAAAGCACTTCTTCTTTCCTTTGCCATTATTGTTCTTCCCGCCCTTCTTGTTTTGTTGTTGTGGTTTCTTTTGATCTCCTTTCTTCTCAGGTGCCTTATTAGCATTGGCGCCTTTCTCCTCTTCATGCATAAGCGCCATGTCAACTAGTCTCTCAAAGGTGGCCCCCATAGGGATGTGGGTCATAGCTAACCCATGTAGCGGTTCGTTCAAACCCTTAACAAATCTCAGGGCCTTCTTTTCGGGTGTATTCACCAAGTCCAAGCCAAATCTCGCCAACTAATTGAACTTGTTGACGTATTCTTTCACTGATAGATTCCCTTGCTTCAACGCCAAAAATCTTTCCATATATAAATTCTCTTCAGCCCGTGAGAGAAACTTTGCCTCAAACCTACGCCTGAAATCTGGCCATGTATCAACTGGATGCTCTCCATTAGTGACCTCCCACCTAAACGAGGCCTCATCCTTCATTAACCAGGCAGCTAACTGGACCTTTCTTCCATCTTCTACCTCAAAGATTCCAAACATACTGAAAAGAAAAATGAAGAGATTCAAACGAAGAATTCGAAAGAAAGATATATGGCTCTTGGGGGTTATGTTTTCAAAATAAACTTTTCTCTTGAAAATACTTTCCTTAAAACGTACTTTTGAAAGTATTTCTTTATAAAAGTGCTTTTGAAAAATAGTTTTTCAAAATTCATATATGTTCTGCTAACCTTCAGCTCTGATACCACGTGTAACACCCCATGTCCATTAATGTCACTCACAAAGGGAATGCATTAACTTCTATGGAGCGTTTTAAGTGTGTATAGAACAGAAACTTAACAACAAGACATATATAAAACAATACTTAAAAATTTAAAACTTTATTAATTGCAGCGGTAACAGATAAGTTTGATTACATCATCAAAAACCAAAGACTAGAGTCAAGTACATAATATCCATCTCTGCTTAAATCAGAGTACATAAAATGAAAGACATAACCCCAACATAAAATAGCCATAAATAAGGTAGGCTGAACTTTTACTTCAGTAATCCAAGCAACATCCAAAGAAAGAGATAAAGCTGTCCAAATCAAGCTCCACTAGTGCTAGTCCCACCCTGAGCACCTGAGGGGGGGGGGAGGAAGGGAAGAAAAGAGGCGAAAACAAGGGGGTCAGACATAAAGTCTGGCGAGTATAATAACTTTAACAATATAATTATTAAAGTAACTAGGATACGACATAAACTGGAAAATAAGGAAATGACCGTGAACAATTGGGTATGACAGAGCAAACAAGAAAATAAGACGAACAAAGATAACGTTAAAGGCGCCCATGATCACTATAGGATAATTACTACACTGCACCACCACTAGTCACCCAAAAGGTTGATCCCGCCTACAGAACTTAATACTGCTAATGGTAGTTTCGTGTATCCCTAGCTACCTCCATAGGTGTCGTCTACCCCTATCTCCACTAGGTGTACCCACTACCCCCATTCGATCGGCTCCCTAACTCGTAGATACCCGTGCTGGTCCCACAGTGGGGTGTATCACTCCACAAAGTGGCAACCCGATACCACCAAAGATGCACGACTTATATCTACACGATGCAACTACGTCTTACCTACCAGCCCGGGCCCACGCATGCACATGACCCCGTTGGACTTGCGTTGCCACCGCTAACCCGTTTTGACCTCTTACAATCAAATCCAGTAAGCATGTCCCGTCCTCGACTTGGGTCGAGCTCACAAAGATACTTAATTGGTTACTGGTTTGAAAAGGCCCCCCATGCTTGACACAAGCCTTCCACCTATTCTTGGTCCCCACTAAGGTTTCCCCACTTAACCCCATTCTTATTCATGTCTTCTTACATGTTTGAATCTTGGTTAAGTGCATCTAATCGTATTTCACATGCCACCCAAGGCACCCACTTAATTTCACATGCCACCCAAGGCACCCACTTAACCCTCCATGTCCCACCACATGTTTATCTGGTTAAGTGTTACTTAATTCATTAGAATCGTAACCTTGTAAAGACCTCCCATATTAGGCTGACATTTGCGGTTGCTGGATTTGCCGGGCGGGTCTGGGCAGTCTTATACCGCAAACGAGCCTAACCTCGTGTCTTTACAATTGTTACGCATTTAATTCATGCCTTTGACCTCTCACATTAGACTGGCATTTGTGGTTGCTGGATTTGCCGGGCGGGTCCGGGCAGTCTTACACCACAAAAGAGTCTAACCTCGTGCCTTAGGCGGTTAATTATTACACATCTTTGTTTAACCCCATATTGGATTAATATCCCTATTCAAATTTGTCAATAAATTCCAAATTTATTTATGTCCATAATTGTCTCTTAAAATTATGTCCATAAATACCAATTATGCCAATTAACGTCTCAAATTAATTATATACCTTTTAGGGCCATTTTATGCTAATTCACAATTTATGTATATTCAATATTATCCCATCATCCCCACGCTATTCGTACGTTTTCATATGACATATGTTAGACTCGCAAATAGTCTAACTTATAAAAAGAAAAACAACATCACATAACACATAAAATAGATCTAAGAATCATGACATAAGATTACATAGCCAATAACTTGCATATGAATTTCATTCAAACTAGCATATGATACAAAATTAGCATAGGTAATGGGCATAAACTTGCATAACTTATGTACTGCTATAGATCCAAACATAAAGGTGTGAACTTGCATATGGATCTAAACATAAAGATGTAAACTTGCATATAGATCTAAACATAAAGATGTAAACTTGCATATATATCTAAACATAAATATGTAAACTTGCATATGGGTCTAAATATAAAGATGTAAACTTGCATATAGATCTAAACGTAAAGATGTAAACTTGCATATAGATCTAAACACAAAGATGTAAACTTGCATATGGGTCTACCCATAAAGATGTAAACTTGCATATGGATCTAGACATAAAGGTTAATGTCACATAAACTAGCATATGCATATACATGTCTCACATATATTTTAACAACCCAAACTTGCATAAGATTCATACATGAATATATGATCCAATCATCACAAACTTGCATAAGATATATGATTCAACTTGCATAAGATTCACATAAGAACTAACATATGATCCAACTTGCGTAAGATTCACATAAGAACTAACATATGATTCAACACCACAAACATAAATATAATTTACATCCCATGATTCATAATAATATTCTCATAATCCCAATTATATCTTATCATAATTAAATTAATTAATTAATTTGTGAAAGCTATCATACTCACAATTAAAAAGAATAGTCTTGTCTTTCTGGGATCTGTATTCTGAAACTGAATTGCTCGCCTTTGATGTAGACTAATCGTTATTTAGAATTGATTTGATTTTGATTCAAGCTTCTATCTTGCTTTAGGGTTGAAAGTGTATGGCGGCTACTCTAGGTTCTTCATTGACAACATGGCGGCTCTTGTTATGAATTAATGTGATTAGGCTTAGGGGTTTAGGAGTGTTTTTATAGAAGTTTAATTTATTAAGAGCCGTCGGATTAACCTAGGGATAACCAGAACCATCAGGACCACTCAGATGCCACATCAGTCCTTAGGGCGAATCAGGCCACGGGTTGATAGCCAAACACCCTGGATCGACCCCTAGTCGCGGCTCCAAAAATGGTGCGGTTTGGCTATTCCCCCTCCCGATTCGTTGTTTTGAACTTTTTTTGAATTATATATATATATCTATATATATATATTTCTCTCATATGCATACAAACTTCAAGGCTTAATAACTTCTTCATAAGTTATCCGTTTTATGCAAACCAAATGTCTATCTTGACCCAAAATTTTCAGACGAACATAATAGCGCAACCCATTTCACTTAATTCTTCTTCTAAAAATTAAGTATACTTTAATTTATGAATTTTAATGTTATAAAATTACGGGGTGTTACACGTTGGACATATAAATCTTGTGCATTTCACATGAGAATTAGGGATATGATTATCACATTAGTAGACGTTTGCTTTATATTTAGTGATGGTCATCCGATTTTTACTGAAAATATAGAAATTTATTATGTGAATTGTGTCACAATTCACTGGGCGTATTTTCTGACTCGAATGTAGCACAGTCCAAAATGGTGGTAAAGATGTCTTGGTTTAAAATTGAGTTTAAAGACACACTTCCTATTAATGCGACGAAGTAGACAGACTTCGTTATAGCCATGTGATTACATTATAATTCATAAATAATTGGCTTCTTCCTAATCATTCCAAAGGACGGTGTAACTTGAAGTTCTTGCCCTTTTTAGAAGATTTAATATTCTGGGGTAGTTTCTTATTTATATAGCGAGCTTACTGATGTAGCATTTTAAACAAGAAAAGTGTTAGGTGATTATGCTACTTTAATTATTGCAGTTGTGGTCTTAATTCCATATTAGTAATGGTTATTCTACTGTAACAGTTCCGGTCAATTTAGTTATTGAGCTTCCATATGAGGTTGTGCAGTTAAAGCGCTTAACGGCTCTATAGCTGTAGCGGTATAAAAAGTTGCAGCGGGGAAATAGTGGGGATAAAGTGGATATGCAAAATGGTTCATTAAATATAAAAAAGAATATTCAAAATTAGTTTTCTACCAATCTCACATGTATTTTATAGAAGAACTTAATATTAGTCAACCTTCTATTACAAAATCAAAGAATATCATTGTTATGCAAACCAGATTTGTAATACCCCACCCCGAGACTCACCCTGGTAAAGAGCATTAGCAAATAATGTCATCTATTTGGGCGGAGAATGAGGCTGATTAGGGGTGACCATCCGTAATTTCGTATTAGATGAGTATTAAGTACGTCGATTGGGTGAAAAAAATTTCTTTTTTTAGCTCAAGAGGACCGACATACCCAACACTCCTAATAAGACACTACGAGGCTACGGATCATTTAAGAACAATATACGATATATCAAAGTCACATATCACGGAACAGTTACACGTAGATGTAATCACAGATTACAATTTATACGTGTGCTACACCTCAATTGAATATACAATACGAATGCATCATGGGAAAAAGGAACAACTCTACAATGACACTAATACACTAATGTGCAACATGAAAGAGCCTTCAAGAATGCTCCAAGCTTTAGTAGCAAACCATGAATCAATAATGATTGAACCTGAAATAACTCGGTCTGACCCAAGTATTACATACACGGATCAGTCTAGTTTACATATCGGTAATAATAAAAGATAAGTTAAAACATCAACCTGACACTAATTCCTTTCCATGCGGAAAGGAATCTCAAAACACAAGTTTTACAGGAGCTCAGATAGTGAAAATTCCTTTCCATCAGAAAGGAATGTTATAGGAATACATCAACGAAACACATATCTGTAAGTCTACAAAGTCAATAATGGTAGCGCGAGCAAGAAACACAAAGGTGGATCTAAACTCTACATAGGAACGAATTACCTGAACTCCTCGGTTAGGGTAATCAACACTTGGAATTACATCATACATTTGAAAGACTCCGAAATCGCAGAAAATACATGGTGAAAACAAAAACCTCGTAATTCACAGAATCACCAAATCACATAGTCACAGAAACTCAAAAATGAAGAATCACGAGATCATTAAAGGATGGTAACACTGAATCACTGAAACAAAAAATCACGGAAACACTGATACTTTATTAAGAGTTTGAAACCACTAATGAAATCACCACAAATAATAATAATAATTACTACGGTGAAATTAGTGATAAACACAAAACACAGAAACATAGAGTTTGGATCCAGTACGGAGTGGCAAGCTGAAGGTATGCCTGCAAGTGCTATCACACAGGATGGCTTGAAGCCATAGCCAGTACTATGTCACACAGAAGGGTACCTAGATGACCTATGGGTCCATAGATTTCACATAGGATTTCACATAGGATTGACTCGAAGGTCCACACAGAGCTCAAACAGGATTGACCTGAAGGTCTAGTACTGACACTCACACATGAATGTGTCACAAACCCTCAGATAGTAACTCGAAAGTGGTATTCGTGTGTCCCATACCACATGTTCTGTAACACCCCATAAAAATATACTAAATAAACTAAGATATTAATGAAATAAATAATAAATATAGAACAGTGGAAAAAAATGAGAATTTTGGACAAATAGGAATTTGGCCACGAAACTATTATATTTTGATTTGTGAGGAAATTCTAATACGTTTTCATTTATAATATTATGAAAATGGAGTACATATGAAGGAATAATAATTACTTGAAATCATACGATAAATATGTGCATATAAGAGTTTGAATTATATATATAAGGGATATAACGACATAATTGAAATAGTTAAACATTCCCTTAGGTGAATTTGAAATTCAAACTAATAGATAAGAACCAAGGGACAAAGAGTATATCATATAAGGTAAGCAATTAGTATTATAAGGGAATTAATAATATAATTGATTAAAAACACACGCCACCAGGTTTATTGGGAATTTTTCACCCTAAAGCGGTTGACACCCAGGGGTCGACCACCCTTCAAAGAGGGTGTCGACAGCCTGATGCGGCCCAGATCTGGTGGGAGTGGTTTGTGTTGGTGTTTAGACTGGTTTTATTGAGAATAAATATCTTAGATTAATCTATGTTAATCTAATGGTTACTATTCATTTTCACACCTATAAATACCACCTAACTCACCTCACAATTTTCTACACCCTCTCATCCTCTATGTCTCCATTTTACCGTTGATATTCCAGGAATTAGGTTGAGATAGGTTTCTTCTTCTTCCATTATTATATTTCTATTTAGACTATATTATGGAATTTCTATAATCTATATATATATGACTCGATTAGATATGACTCTCTTATGTAGATCTACTGTAGGGTCGAAGAACGATGTTTACATCATTCAAATCAGTGTTATTTCCTTTGCCTCAATCACTGTGAGTGGAAATAATTTTGTTTAAACTAAATCCTATATTTTGTAGATTTCATACTGATTTGTATGTCTATGGAAATTTAGGTTTTCACGATAACACCATACTAAAAACCGTCTAAATCTCCTATCTTTATATATATCGCAAAGTTGTCAATCAATATTTTGGGTATGTGAATTGTTTGGGTTATGTTTGAGAAATAGTTTGGTGATTTTACTTTTGTTTAATTGGATTTACCTCTTTTTATTTAATAAGTGTTTGTGATGTAAAAGGATTAAGATTTGGTTTGGTTTCATTGTTTGAATAGGTTTAGATTTCCATTCTAAAATGGAAATTTAAACGTATTCGGATTTGAAATAATCAAATGTTAATGTTTTTATGTGCAACACAGAAAAAAGGATGAATTTGATTCAAATAGAAGTTTATGTACATATGTGTGTGTGTGTGTGCGTGCGTGTATATGTATGTATATATGCTAAATATGTATGTATGCATGTATTTAACACCTTGTTTCTCTTCTTTTACCTAAATTATTCTAGCAAGCCTAGGATATAGGTATGAATATTTATGTTGTTATTTTCCTATTTGTTATTAATTATGCCATGAATTAAGTAGTTTATTATGGGAATTTGGCTTGTATACATTTTGATACAGTGCAAGGAACGATGGTTTAGTTCCGGCTGAGCATTTTGGGGTCGCAATGTTGTTTTCAGCTCTTATATTCTGTTCTGGTGTAGGTCTATTTTTTTGGTTTAGGTTGCATTTGTTTTTGGTATCGTTTGTTTCTTTTTGTTTCGTCATGTTGTAATTATTTTGGTTTCGATATCCGTGTGGTGATATCGGTGTGAGCTGTAAGGGTGTGTATAGCGCCTATAAATATTGGCATAGGGTGTAAATTTTTGTTTGGTTAATTCTAAAAATAAACTTTTGGCTGTCACCATTGTTACTGATGGTATTTCCTTCTCTCCCAAATTTGGTATTCCAGCGTGAATCAACAAATTTGAAGACCAACCCTTTCGGCATCATGAAGATCAATGAAAGATTGGTGATAAACATCCAAATTCACAACATCAAATAAGATCAATGTGATTTTGTAAGTTCGTTAATTCCATTTTAGTTTCGCTCATTCATCCAAAAATCGAATTCCGATCGAAAACCTGGAAAGCTGCATCATTTTTTTCCAGAGCCAGCAATCTTTTCATTTTGATTGGAGAATTTCGATTTGAGATTTTTTGGTATCAATTTGAGCCATCATTTTTTTCCTTCGATTGCGATTCCAGATTCAAAGAGTAGAAATTGTTGTGACCATTTTGGCCATTGTTCTTTGATTGTTATCGAGAAATGATTTGGATTTCTTCAACGTATTGAAATTAACCATGTCACCAAGAGGAGTTTGATAGGTTTATCGGCGTGAAGTCACAAGTCAAATGGAGCAGAGAATTAATGCTAGAATAAAGAAAGAACGTGAACGACTTAAAAGAATAATTCGTGAAACGAATCAGAACTAAGAAAACAGGGCACCATCATATATCAAAAAGTTTAATTTTTTTCAAAGCCACTGAGATTTTATGAAGATGAAGAGATTGTGTCTGGAGATGAAGATTCTGATTTTATGTTGAGGTGGACATTGCTAAATCCAAAAATAGTCAATGAATCTATAAATGAAGAAATGGATGTTAACATCAACCGAAGGATTGATGAAGTAAATTGGAATATTAGTAAAGAGGAAGAGGAAACACCACTGTTAGTTAGCATAAAAACAAAAGATGAAGTAAAAGGAAGTATGGAGGATAATCAAGAGGTAGATGTCAATATTGACCCAAAATAATGAATTTGGATAATATGTTCGATCTCAATGATGCAACGGATGACGATCTTATTCCGAAAGGCAAAGAAAACCAAGTGAAAGTGAAAGATCAACCTAAAACTTCTTATTTGTATACGGCTATAATGCCTAAAAAAGTCGAAAGCAAGATTGTTGATCATAAGAATGAGGAAGGAACAGTAGTTGTGAAACAAGAAGAAATTAATAGGGATGGATGTTTCATAGCAAAAGATGGTAAGTCTCTTGAAGAACTCCCAACTGTTCCAGAAGAGAGGGAAGTGAGCTTCAGATTCCCTAATTCGAGTTCAGAGAAGACTGTGAAGAACCAGCCTAGGACTTGTCTTCCTACTGAATTGAACATAAATGAAAGCTCCATCGTAAAAGGCAATGAATCATTTGGGGATCTTACAACTGTTCCAAAGGAATAGAAAATCAATTTTGAATTTCCTTGTTCGAAGTTGAATCAAACATTATGGACTAATTTGAATATCATGGATGAAAATGTAGAAGACACTGGAGAAGTTGAACTTCATGCATTAGGAGATGAAACAAAAGGTGAAACAACTGCAGAAACCAGGGAGACATTGGCATCTATCGAGTATAAGAATGAAAATGTGGAGTCGAACATTAGCATAGCATATGTATGTAATATTGAGAATTGCTCTTCAGAAATAACAAGTGCCAAAAGTCGGGTACACATTACTATTACTAATGATTATGAAAAAGAGACCGAGGATGAATGGTGGCAAATTATTGCCTGAGCGCAGTGATAAACTACAAGAAGCTTTTAGTGAAGTGTTCCTGCTGACATGGCATTACACCATGATCGTCGCTAATCTATGAATCAGAAAAGCGCGACATTTACAATAAATTCTGCAAGCATACAGGTGTGTAGCATACAGGTCGAACACAGGGAGGTGTAATTAAAAATTATTATCTATTTATTCTTGGGCGAGTTAGACGAATTCTGAGGATGTTTTTACCGCTAATGATTTTACTGTTGATCTGAATCTAATCAGATCAACACCAAAATTTAACAACTGAAACTGAAAGACAATTAACTAGAAAGAAAACAACAATTAACAACTATGACAACAGAAATTAAACTTAGAATTGTCGTTGAATCTAATCGAACGACTAATTCTAATATTCAAACAGAAATAACAATAACAATTCGTGTTCTATCAAAACTAATTGAATAGAAACACAAATTGTTAGAAAAGAGCAATAAAACTGAATGAAAAAAAACTTTGTTTAGAATAAAAGAGAGTACAGAAGAATGAATGAATTTTTACAATGGTTACAACACATATTTATAGATGAGAATGGGAAAACCATAATTAGGTCTATGAATAAATGGGCCTCCTCATTCATGAATATCTCTTGCCTTCCTTGACTCAGCTTGATTGGAGAAAATCTGGGCATATCATGGTAAATATTTTCCATATCTCTCAATTCTCTCATGTGGCTAATTGATTGATGAAAGATTGCATATAATTAATTCTTCCAAACAAGGATGCTTATTAGACTCCAAAGGCAACAAAAGATAAAATTTTCACCATGGATCTTTTCTTGGCAGCAATTCAATCAGAAATTCTTCTAATTGAAATTGAATGATTTGAATTTAATTCCATGATAAGAATATGTCTATTGCTGAAATGTTAATTGGTGCACATCATAAATACATACACATGAATATGTGTATGTATATATATAACATAACACTAATCCAAATATTCCTCAAAGCAAAGGGGCCAGTGTGAACGCGTTCTGTTCTTTGGCAAAAAGTGAGCTCGACGGGGATCGAACTCAGGTCTCTCAGTACAAACTTCCATGCAATTACCAGTGAGCTACAACGTCTTTTGTAGTTGAGATGGCTTTAATACGGGGAAGTAGCTTTTTATCTGTAGTTGGCCTTTAATTTGAAATGGAGGAGGCATTTCTTGACATCCTGTAAAAACATACAAAAGTAACCAAAGTATCATTTATTTATTTACAAAAGATAAAATATAAGAGCATAGAATAAACACATTTCTATGTTAATCAAATACCCCCACACTTATCTTTTACTCGTCCTCGAGTAAAAAGAAAATGAAAAACTAACCAGATAGGTCGCACTTTCGTAGGAAACACGATTGCATTGAGCGTATGCAACAAGCCGTTAAACCTCTAGGTGTCCCCAGTAGGACGAGTGGTGTCTCGTGAGGGTTTTCAGCGGATACTACCCACAAAATCCAAATGCAGTATGCTATGATTCTAAGGAAACTACATGAATGCAATGGACATATGCAAATAAAAACGAAAAAATGAAAACACGACTTGTTTCAGGAAAGTGGTACAACAAATTAAGTTAACAATTTCTAGTCAGTTGATTTTATTTTAGATACCTCGACTTGTCACAAATTTTCAATATAAATCAAGTTTTCAAATGTTAAATTCCAGTTTGGCCAGTTAGTTCGGTCGATAACATAGTGCAGCCATGAAATAAATTCTTAGTTTGCTTGGCACAGTTTGCAAAGTGGTATTCTAATTTTCTCATGTATGGCTAGTCAAATCAATAAGGTCAAGAAGTGTTTGGGTATCATCACTTATTCTTTATTCTATAAAATTTTAAGATTTATGATTAAGTACATACACCTAACAAAAAAGACCAAGGTTTACCACCCATGCACTGCCTCGCGGACTAACGGAGAGTAGGTAAAGAGCTTGGCGGATTGTGCATGCCGACTTTGACTTTGTCAACAACGTGTCGGTAATCCTTAGGTGTCCAATCTCATAAAATGAGACCAAGATATTCCAACGCTGACTTTGTCAACAACGTGTCGGATAGAGCTTGGCGGGTTTGCACACCAACGCTCGATATACAAGCAATGTTGGATACCCTTGGAATACTATTATTATTTATCGAAAATATAAGCACAAAAGAGAGTTACGCGAATTCAACTTAACACAACTTAGTTTTAAAGATTTGAAAAGCCAATATAAGTATTTTAAGTCCTCCACTTATTTAAACAAAGTCTACAATATAGAATAGATTTCATGGCCATCACCTAAGAATCTCCCTATGTACCGGTTACACTATTATCCCTCAAAATTAAACTTTTCATTATATTTCCTATTCGATCTAAGTTGAGAGAGAAAAATACTATCAACTGGCTAAAAATTGTAAACTTATTTTGCTGTATCAATTGAAAATGAGTCGTATTTCAAAAAAAAAAATTATGGTATGTTACTACAATCTAAAATGTATGATGGTCCTACTTAAATGGCTGAAAATAAAAACAAAGAAAAATGAAAATGGATGAAATGCAGACTCCCCCCCCACACTTGATTGAGACAGTGTCCCAACTGTCTAAGGCAGAAAAACAAAAATAAAATAAAAAAAATGAAAAAGAAAAATAAAAGAAAAAGAACGTGTACCACCTGATTTCATGGTGGATGATCATGCAGATCGATAGAGTCATCTTCGTCATATTGCTCGAATTCCAAAAATGGTTTCAGTCGTTGACCGTTTACTTTGAAGACTTTTCCATCCCTAGGATTTTCAATTTCAACTGCTCCATGAGGGTATACTGTTTTCACAACATAAGGTCCAGTCCATCGAGATCTGAGTTTTCCTGGAAACAAGTGAAGTCTAGAGTCGTATAAAAGAACTTTTTGACCTACGTTGAATTCCTTACGAAGTATGTTTTTGTCGTTTTGGGCTTTGGTTCTTTCTTTGTAGATTTTCGCATTTTCATACGCCTCATTTCTTAATTCCTCTAATTCCGAAATTTGTAACTTTCTATGTGAGCCGGCTTTTTCTAAGTCAAAGTTCAAAAATTTTATGGCCCAAAGAGCACGATGCTCTAATTCAAGAGGTAAGTGACAGGCCTTTGCAAAGACTAATCGATATGGTGACATCCCTAGATTGGTTTTATAAGCAGTGCGAAAAGCCCAAAGTGCATCAATCAGTTTTACGGACCAATCTTTTCTATTGGAATTCACGGTTTTCTCAAGAATTTGTTTGATTTGTCTATTGGAGATTTCTACTTGCCCACTAGTTTGTGGATGGTAGGGGGTCAACAGCTTGTGTGTGATTGAGTATTTCTTGAGCAAGGACTCAAAAGCACGATTACAGAAGTGAGTGCCATTATCGCTAATGATAGCTCGAGGTGTGCCAAAGCGTGAAAAGATGTTTTCTTTGAGGAATTTGACAACAACCTTGTTGTCGTTGGTTTTGGTCGGAATGGCTTCAACCCATTTTGAGACATAATCTACCGCAAGCAAGATGTAAAGATTCCCAAATGAATTGGGGAATGGTCCCATGAAGTCGATGCCCCAAACATCGAATAACTCAATCACGAAAATGGGGTTGAGAGGCATCATGTTTCGCTTAGAGATTCGACCCGTTCTTTGACATCGCTCACATTTAGAGCAAAATTCGAAAGCGTCACGGAAGAGTGTGGGCCAATAAAAACCGCTTTGCAAAACTTTTGCAGCAGTTTTTCTTGCTCCAAAATGACCGCCACAAGCATGGTCATGTGAGAAGGAGAGAATACTTTGGTGTTCATGATCGGGCACACACCTTCGAATGATTTGGTCTGGACAGTATTTGAAAAGATACGGGTCGTCCCAATAGAAGTTTCGAACTTTCGAGAGAAATTTTTGTTTATCTTGTTTCGACCATTCAGTGGGTGTTTGTTGTGTGACAAGATAATTCACAATGTCAGCGTACCAAGGGGTGTTAGAGATCGAAAGGAGTTATTCGTCAGGAAAATAGTCATCGATTTGGGTGTCGTTATCATTTTCGTGCACAATTCGAGAGAGATGATCAGCTACGACATTTTCAGAACCCTTTTTATCTCGTATTTCTATATCGAATTCTTGAAGAAGAAGGATCCAACGAATCAAGCGGGCCTTGGCATCCTTTTTAGAAAGCAGATATCGTAGGGCAGCATGGTCAGTGTAAACTATGACTTTGGATCCTATGAGATATGGTCTGAATTTCTCAAGAGCGAAGACAACTGCCAAAAATTCCTTTTCAGTAGTTGAGTAATTCAGTTGGGCCTCGTTTAAAGTTTTGCTAGCGTAATAAATGACTCGAGGGAGTTTATCGATACGTTGACCCAAGATGGCTCCAATAGCAAAATCAGAAGCGTCGCACATAAGTTCGAAGGGTTGAGTCCAATCAGGAGGTTGAATGATGGGAGTTGTGGTCAAGATGGACTTAAGAGTTTCAAAAGATGTTTTGCAATCATTGGAAAATTCAAACTTTACGTCTTTGGAAAGTAAATTCGAGAGAGGTTTTGAAATTTTTGAGAAATCCTTAATGAATCTTCTATAGAATCCCGCATGGCCAAGAAATGAACGAACATCTTTGACAGACTTAGGAGGAGGTAAATTAGCAATCAAATCGATTTTGGATTTATCGACTTCTAGGCCATCTTTGGAGACGACATGACCTAGAACTATCCCCCTTTTTACCATAAAGTGGCATTTCTCCCAATTAAGCACGAGTGATTTCTCCTTACAACGCTTAAGGACGAGTTCTAAATGAGTGAGACATTGGGAAAAAGATGATCCATATATTGAAAAATTGTAACGACCCGTGTTTTTCGACCATTTGAATATGAATATTTAAATTAGTTTTAAATATCATATTGGGAATATTAATGGAATTTAATATTGAATTCGTTATTAAAACGAAGTTGAACATTATATATTTATATATAATATAAATCGAGCTTGAAAATGGCGTGCAGTTCGTAAATTGGAGTTTTGAATTTCAACTGGACATACAGGATTCGATATAAGTCGGATTTCTGTAAAACAAGAAACGTTGGGAGCGTGTTGACGATAATTTTCATATGAAAGAGAAAAATCCAGATTTCGTGTTGTTGATAGTAAGTTATGGCCAAATCAAAATTTGAAATAGTCGCTATGGAAAATCGTTATTAAATTATAGGCCTTTAAAGTAGCCGTTTTGCAAACGGACTCTGATTTCGACGAAATCAGTTTCATTAGAACCGTATCGCTAAATTATTGTACGGTGGTGAATTGCGTGGAAAACCGATATCGTATGTGACCACGGTAGCCGTAAACGCCCGTTCAATTTCTATAACGCGTATTAAAATAAATAAAAGGATATTTGGCATAACTTGAGCAGACGATCAAATTAGGCCACGAAACCAGTTCCGTTGAGTTCGTATCGTCGATTAGAATCAGGATATGTATATAGTTTGTTATTTTTAGAGATCGAGAAATTTGGCGTTAAAAAGGGTAGGGCGGTTCAGGGTAAAAACAGCCTATCGGGCAAACAGTCTCAGAATGCGACGAAATTAGTGCCATTGGGTTCGTATCGAAAAGTTATTGTCAGACTTCGTAGTTTCAAGTTAATTTGATTTATCTGGTGACCGTAGAAAAATTAAACGTGGGTTCATTTCTGGTTTTATAAGGGAATTTTCTTCAAACGACCTCGGATTTCGACGAAACTTGTCCCATTGGATCCGGAATATCTTTTTACATTGAGATTAGCCTTTTTATCAGAAAACAGAAATCGTATGTAGGGGTTTTTAACACGATTTCTCCACGACGAAGTTTCATACATTTTAATATTAATAAAAATAAACCTTCTTTTCACTGTTTGTTACTTGAAGGCCACACTATTACTTTGTCTTGCGTCCCAAACAACATTTACTTGCCTGCAAAACCTATCTCTACCCTTGCCGACCACGTTTGGAGACACTCACCATCATACAGCTAGTCTATTTCTCTTTCTGCAAACCTACAATCTAAAACGTGGCCTCCACGATATTCTCTCATATAAAAGGGCATGCTTCTCCATTCATATTTCTTTGGTTTTCAGTAATCCAGCATTGGGGAAACTGAGTTTCTTCAACGAAAATACAAACGCACAGAATCATTCCAAACTTTCCTCAATCCAATCTTTAAATCCACCAATCTTTTCCTAACGTGTTCTTCTTCAAATCTATTGTACTCCGTCGAGGTCTTACAAATAACCGGTTGAGATTTGTTCCGAGGACCGAGGTGACCGGATTGGTGATTTAAAGTCGTTGCGTTCGGATTGGCTCTGGCGGCAAAAGGGGACATGGCGCAGTCCAATACTTATGGCAGTGGACGAGGACGTTCTGGCGCTGCTACTGGTGGAGTATGGTTTTCATTTTCGGTAAATTTTGGGCTTCAGGCGATCTCGAGTGAGCAGCGGGTAAGGCCGACGAAAGGCGAGGCATAGGGGGTTGCGAAGAGGGTGACGGATCGGAGTCCGGTTGATGTATGGAGGCGCGGTGAGGCAAAACTGACGGTGTTCTGTTTTGGATGAGTTGGTTCAGGAAGGGAATCACAAGGAAACTAATTGGATGATCAGCTCGTTCTTTTAAATGAAGGGACAAGGCCAAAGTTGTTCATCTGGAAAGTGGTTACGGGACTAAAAGCCAGGGCTTTTGGGAAGAATGGGATTGAAGGATCTAAACAAAGCATCAAAGGAGCGAGAAGTTATACGGGAAGGACCTGAATCCAGTTTGAAACCGTAATTTGCTTTTGTTTAATAAGTGATTAAAGTTATCTAACTTTGATTAATTTAAATTAATTATAACATGAATTATATTTAACATGACAGGGATGAACGAAGGAACGAGATCAGTCGGAGATTTCAAATCACCTCTAGTTAACCCCAGATTATCATTTAAAACATGAGTTTGGTTAAATTATAATTCAATTTAAGAATTTTAGTTAATCAATGATGTATCAATATAGCAAAACAGAAGTGGTTTGGGCCAGATTTTCGTTGAAAAAAAGAGGTCACACACTTTTCAATGAAGGCAAAGAAGGATAGGATCCAACTTTTGGAAAGGTGCTAGACTTAAGTAATTGACTCATAAAGATTTTAACCCGTAATTAAAACAAGCACTTAGTAATAATTTGTATTAATTAAGGTCTAATGGTTCAATTAAAGTGTATCAACTGAATCATGAATTTTGCAGGCATGAATGATGAATCGCCTACTGACGGGGTCACCTTTGGACAAATGGCGGAGAGGATAATGTCGGTTGCCTTTATACATTTAAAGTAATTTTTCTGTTTATAAATTAAGCGATTAAGAGTTAATTAAATAATAAATTTCAATTAATTTTAAAATGTTAATAACTCAGTGGATTATTGCCAGAATTCAACTAATCAGATGCCATTAGAGACATTGACGGGCACTATACCGAGACAAGAGTGGACGGAATTGAAATCAACCAGGATTTTTAATTGAATTAAACGACCGTTTAATTTAATTAAAACGTGCTGTTGACAACGGAATCAGATCAAGGTGAGTTAAACTCACTCAGTTTCCCATTTATATTTTATATAAATTGGGTATTTTTATTTTGTGTGCTCTGCTTGCCAATAGTTGACTGTTTTGCTAGTTATCTGCTTATCTGTTGATTTAACTGATGAAATTAAACTGTGTTTAATTTCAGTGAAATACCAAATCGTTATTTTTAACGATTGGTTCCAATAAAGGTAACTCACCTTGGTTGGTCACGTTTATTTATAAACGTGTTTAAATGGTTGAATTGTTTGAATTGCTTATGGTTGATGTTAAATGGTCATTATTTAATTTATCAGTTAAACAAAACTGAACCGTCTGATTTGAGATAACCATTTGAATACAGGGAAGAACAGGTTGGAGGGATCCAACCGGATTCCTCAAATGTATTATTTATTTTCATATGATCATATATGAACTGATCTGTTTGTGTGATTGATTTGATGGTTGATTATTGACTGAATATTCAACATCTGTTTGGTTTAAACCAATGGGCGATATTGGTTAAGTGTTTGGCAGAGTATGGCCTTTAAAACCAATCGAGTTATAAATATTTATTCACCGTCAGGTGAATCGATAGAGTTGGGGTTATAAAATTATTTTATAACCAGAGTTAGATTTGAATTATATTATTTGAAAAAAAAAGTTATTTAAGAGAAATAAATAAATATTTTATTTGTTTAAGACTTTGATTCGTTATGAAGTTATTTGGCAAAGCAAATGCTGATGTTAATCAGATTTACCAGTTGAAGAATAAGAAATGAATTAAATGGTTAAACCTTGGAAATTTGTTTTGTAAAGAAAACAAATAATTAGAATCTATCTAAATTAATTATATTTTTAATTAATTTAAAGCGAGGATTGTTGAAATCGGTTAATGAGGTAATCAAGTTTTTGAGTTAATTAAATTCGACCGTTTGGAATTAGAATTGTTTATCAAGTTAATGTGTTTTGACTAAAATAGTTAAATGAATATTGTTTGAATTTAAATAAGGATTTAAAAGGGATTTAATATTTAATTTAGTTAATAAAGGGATTTACTACTAAAGTAGTTAATGTTTGAAATGAGTTATTATTTTAATTAATGATGAATTTAGGAATATATTTTTAAATGGGAATTCATTTAAAAAAGTTACCGAATGTGAGATGCAAGCCAATTGAATGGTGAAAGGAAATAAACGTACTCAATTATATGAATTAAGTGAAAGGAGATTACGATAAAAAGGGTTTATTATAAACCAGAGGCTTTAAGTGAGATTCAAAGTGTTAAGACGTTAATTTTACATTAACGTTATTTGAAAACGAGATCTAGTAAAAAGGAGAATTTTAAATGAGATTTCAAAATGGGAAATTGAATATAGTTATTCGAGATAGAATTAGCCAAACATAATTATTCGGCTAAGTTACCATTTCGTACGACTGCTAGCGTAATTCGCAGGGCTGCAGATAGCCTACGGCGGTCGGATGTTTCCTGAGGGAATCAGGCGTAACCATTGTGATCGCTGTGATCTAGAGTCAAGCGAATGGAGTTAAGACGAATGTTAATTAATCAATTAGAGTTATTCAAATATCGTATTTTTGAATATTTGAAGGAGTTAGAAGCTTTAATTTAACAAAAAGTAAATTAGTTGTTAAAGGCCAAGTGATGCTGAATACTGAACCAGTGAACTCATTGGAGTGTCATGATTGAAACACTGTATATTTTGATAGTTAAAACACCGACTATCAAACCCTCCCCATACGATTGTTGGTATGGAAAGACCGGGATCGAATTTATATTCGAAAACCATTCCGAACAACAAATACGTGAAGATATCAGAAGATGGTCGAGATGGTGCTGTGAAGACCGTGGATTTTCATAAACGGAAGAACCACTAATATTCTCTGCCTGGCAAGCCGAGATAAGCTGTGATTCTGTCGTAGTTGGAATCTACGGGTTGCAAGGACTTCTCGCTACTGATCCATGGGGTGATTCCTATATTGGATGCGGTAGGAGAGTGCCTTCGGTTCATCCTGTTCCTAGATGACGTATATGGACGAATGTCTGACAGAGTATTTCCAAAGGGTCACGTACGTTGATTTCTTCAAACGTACGATAGTTGTTGGCAGGGAATTGCCATTCTCTAGCTTTCAGCTAGAGTATTTTTGTGGATATCAATTAGTGATATCTGATGGATTTGACGATGTGGCATTCAAAGTGAATGACGACCAGATGTTCAAGAGTTAATTCTGGCCTCAAGCCTCATCAACCGGGAAACGACAAAAATCGGGCAGGCAACATGGCTATGTGGGTCGCTCCCATTAGGGTGTATGATCACCTATCTAGAGGAAATCCTATTTGTTTCTTAATCTATGTTTCGATGCTGTCCCTTGTCGGGAGACGGTTGCTGATCCCAACCGTCGGTGGTATACATTCGATACACTCAAGCGAAATGAGTGGTCGGTCATGTGAGGGCCGGGTTGCAAGACGTTCTTGTTGAACCCAGTGTATTCGTCTCTAGAGATACACTATCGGCAGGTGGTCCCATACCTTGTCAAGGTCGGAATCCAATCTCCAATAAGCGCCTGCGGGTTTTGATTGTATACTATATATGTGGAGCGTGAGATGCAAGCGTTCCACTAGATTCTATTTACTTGTATTTAGACATTATTATAATATCAGACAAGATATTGGTTTCAAAAATGTTTTGGGTTATCGTAAGGTAAAGACCGTCCGTGTTTATGTGTGGATTTGGTCTTACGATTATCCTTTTCTTCTGAAAAGATTTTTGAACCCTAAACTCATGATTGGATGATTTACCCTTAATACTGTGCGAGTTTATCTCACTCTGGTTCACCAGACTGACCCGGTGTTTTGTAAATGCTCGGGTTAGACCGGGTTGTACAGGTTCAGGTTATCGACTGCTATGAAGAGACGAGCTGGAGTTGTCCAGACGTATGATATTATATAGCTGCTATTCCGCTGTGTGTTGTATATGGGAACAGGCTAGTATAACTGTCCCAGTGTATGATGTACTCTGATACTGTAAGTATTTTAAAGCTTTCAATAAAGATTATTTCTGTATTATATTTTGTTCCGCTGCGATGTGAGGCTCTGTGTGGTGTCCTTCTTCTTCTTCTATTCTAATATTTCTTTCTTTCTTATCTCACCCTCTAACTTCTTTCTATTAATGATCTGGAATGTTCGATGTCTGAATGGTCAACATGGTAGTTTGATGTTGATTTTCGGAGTCGAAAATCCCGGTTCGTTACAGTGGTATCAGAGCTGGTTGCTTAATTGGTACGGATGATAGGGGGTTCTCGCTTCGCGTTAGGTGGCGAACGGGAGACTCTTACCCCTACATCTCCCGACAATGTGGGTTGGTCGAGTCGAGAGGCTGGCCGTAAAAGCAGTTCTGAGGTATCTCTGTAAGCCACGCTGGGAGGTTAGCCCAGTACCGAGGGAGGAGAGGATGGTTGAAAAGCCTACTCGAATCCCCGGGTCGTTACAGTGGTATCAGAGCATAAGGTTAAGTGATTACCTTGGCTCTGTGGCGTGACTCAGTAGAGATGGGGTTAGTAATACCCTAGATTGAGTTTGAGTGTATATATATGAGCACGTATTTGTAAATTGATATAAAAACTGTTTATATTGTGTTGATTGGTTTGTCGAGTAGTTTATGAATTCTGGTCGATACAGTAATGCAAACTGTGTCGATAAGTGTTTCTAAACTCTTGAACAGAATAATTCGACACAGTATGTTTTTGAAAAAGGGTAAATGAAATAATTTTACCCAAATTATATTTTGATATAAAAGAATGATTAATATTTGGAGTATTATGGTATATTGGATGTGTTATAATTGAAAAGGTTATATAAATAACCAATTAGAATTCGTATAATATAAAAGCAGATTAATTGAATCTGAATTAAATCAGAACTAGAATTAAAATGCTGAGAACTGGGAAAAGTGTTCATAAAGGGATTTGGATTGAATATATAAGAATTTTAAAATCCTGGGAGATTTTAAATTGTTTACAAGTATCGTGAATGATATTTTGAAAAGGATTTCAAAATGAAAATGTTTAAATATGATTTTGAAAAGTTATATAGTATTGAACTCACTTCGATAGCTGGGGAATAACTCTGAGGATGCTGGCCACATCATCAGTGTTCATTTCCGAGTTCTGAGTGATGAATTACTACCAAAAATCTTGTTTTGAATTGTTTTGAGAAAAACAAGTTGTTTTGAATCCTGAAAAGGAATATTTGATTTTTGAAAGAGCTGAACTGTTTAAAAAAAAAACTCCCAGGGAAATTGTTCGAAAAAAAAAAAATTAAATAGAAATTGGAAAAGCAAATACGAACTGAATTGAAACCAATTAACCGGAAATCGAATTGGGATATAATATATCAAGTAAAATCGGATTTTGAAATGTTAAGACAGGAATCTGAAATGGTGTTGGACTGGTAAGTTAGGAGTCGAAATGGATAATGGATGGAAACTGAGTTAAGAATGAGATTTGGCTTGGATGCATGAAGGATTTGGTTTTGAGGATAAAATTGGAATTCTGTTTGGGAATGCATTTGTATAAGCTGACAGGGCAGCAGATGGAAAGGATATGATGATATGCCCGACAAAAAGGAACACGTTTATTTTATATGGGTTTGGTGATTTATGAGCTTATTTGGCAAGCCACTTGGCTGTTTCATTTTCTTTGGATTGGAGAAGGCCCAGAAAGGCGAGTTGGAGTTGTACCGATTGAGCCGTACAGAGGAGGTGCTGGCGAAAAATTTTCGAAATTTAAAGTGTTAGAAAATTTTCAATATTTTTGAAAATATTTAGTTACGATATTGAATTGATTTTCAAGATAAAAATAAATTGGATTTGAAAGTTAGTGAGTTTATAACGTTCTTTCTTACCTTAGCAATTTCGAGGACGAAATTATTTTAAGGGGGGAAGAATGTAACGACCCGTGTTTTTCGACCATTTGAATATGAATATTTAAATTAGTTTTAAATATCATATTGGGAATATTAATGGAATTTAATATTGAATTCGTTATTAAAACGAAGTTGAACATTATATATTTATATATAATATAAATCGAGCTTGAAAATGGCGTGCAGTTCGTAAATTGGAGTTTTGAATTTCAACTGGACATACAGGATTCGATATAAGTCGGATTTCTGTAAAACAAGAAACGTTGGGAGCGTGTTGACGATAATTTTCATATGAAAGAGAAAAATCCAGATTTCGTGTTGTTGATAGTAAGTTATGGCCAAATCAAAATTTGAAATAGTCGCTATGGAAAATCGTTATTAAATTATAGGCCTTTAAAGTAGCCGTTTTGCAAACGGACTCTGATTTCGACGAAATCAGTTTCATTAGAACCGTATCGCTAAATTATTGTACGGTGGTGAATTGCGTGGAAAACCGATATCGTATGTGACCACGGTAGCCGTAAACGCCCGTTCAATTTCTATAACGCGTATTAAAATAAATAAAAGGATATTTGGCATAACTTGAGCAGACGATCAAATTAGGCCACGAAACCAGTTCCGTTGAGTTCGTATCGTCGATTAGAATCAGGATATGTATATAGTTTGTTATTTTTAGAGATCGAGAAATTTGGCGTTAAAAAGGGTAGGGCGGTTCAGGGTAAAAACAGCCTATCGGGCAAACAGTCTCAGAATGCGACGAAATTAGTGCCATTGGGTTCGTATCGAAAAGTTATTGTCAGACTTCGTAGTTTCAAGTTAATTTGATTTATCTGGTGACCGTAGAAAAATTAAACGTGGGTTCATTTCTGGTTTTATAAGGGAATTTTCTTCAAACGACCTCGGATTTCGACGAAACTTGTCCCATTGGATCCGGAATATCTTTTTACATTGAGATTAGCCTTTTTATCAGAAAACAGAAATCGTATGTAGGGGTTTTTAACACGATTTCTCCACGACGAAGTTTCATACATTTTAATATTAATAAAAATAAACCTTCTTTTCACTGTTTGTTACTTGAAGGCCACACTATTACTTTGTCTTGCGTCCCAAACAACATTTACTTGCCTGCAAAACCTATCTCTACCCTTGCCGACCACGTTTGGAGACACTCACCATCATACAGCTAGTCTATTTCTCTTTCTGCAAACCTACAATCTAAAACGTGGCCTCCACGATATTCTCTCATATAAAAGGGCATGCTTCTCCATTCATATTTCTTTGGTTTTCAGTAATCCAGCATTGGGGAAACTGAGTTTCTTCAACGAAAATACAAACGCACAGAATCATTCCAAACTTTCCTCAATCCAATCTTTAAATCCACCAATCTTTTCCTAACGTGTTCTTCTTCAAATCTATTGTACTCCGTCGAGGTCTTACAAATAACCGGTTGAGATTTGTTCCGAGGACCGAGGTGACCGGATTGGTGATTTAAAGTCGTTGCGTTCGGATTGGCTCTGGCGGCAGAAGGGGACATGGCGCAGTCCAATACTTATGGCAGTGGACGAGGACGTTCTGGCGCTGCTACTGGTGGAGTATGGTTTTCATTTTCGGTAAATTTTGGGCTTCAGGCGATCTCGAGTGAGCAGCGGGTAAGGCCGACGAAAGGCGAGGCATAGGGGGTTGCGAAGAGGGTGACGGATCGGAGTCCGGTTGATGTATGGAGGCGCAGTGAGGCAAAACTGACGGTGTTCTGTTTTGGATGAGTTGGTTCAGGAAGGGAATCACAAGGAAACTAATGGGATGATCAGCTCGTTCTTTTAAATGAAGGGACAAGGCCAAAGTTGTTCATCTGGAAAGTGGTTACGGGACTAAAAGCCAGGGCTTTTGGGAAGAATGGGATTGAAGGATCTAAACAAAGCATCAAAGGAGCGAGAAGTTATACGGGAAGGACCTGAATCCAGTTTGAAACCGTAATTTGCTTTTGTTTAATAAGTGATTAAAGTTATCTAACTTTGATTAATTTAAATTAATTATAACATGAATTATATTTAACATGACAGGGATGAACGAAGGAACGAGATCAGTCGGAGATTTCAAATCACCTCTAGTTAACCCCAGATTATCATTTAAAACATGAGTTTGGTTAAATTATAATTCAATTTAAGAATTTTAGTTAATCAATGATGTATCAATATAGCAAAACAGAAGTGGTTTGGGCCAGATTTTCGTTGGAAAAAAGAGGTCACACACTTTTCAATGAAGGCAAAGAAGGATAGGATCCAACTTTTGGAAAGGTGCTAGACTTAAGTAATTGACTCATAAAGATTTTAACCCGTAATTAAAACAAGCACTTAGTAATAATTTGTATTAATTAAGGTCTAATGGTTCAATTAAAGTGTATCAACTGAATCATGAATTTTGCAGGCATGAATGATGAATCGCCTACTGACGGGGTCACCTTTGGACAAATGGCGGAGAGGATAATGTCGGTTGCCTTTATACATTTAAAGTAATTTTTCTGTTTATAAATTAAGCGATTAAGAGTTAATTAAATAATAAATTTCAATTAATTTTAAAATGTTAATAACTCAGTGGATTATTGCCAGAATTCAACTAATCAGATGCCATTAGAGACATTGACGGGCACTATACCGAGACAAGAGTGGACGGAATTGAAATCAACCAGGATTTTTAATTGAATTAAACGACCGTTTAATTTAATTAAAACGTGCTGTTGACAACGGAATCAGATCAAGGTGAGTTAAACTCACTCAGTTTCCCATTTATATTTTATATAAATTGGGTATTTTTATTTTGTGTGCTCTGCTTGCCAATAGTTGACTGTTTTGCTAGTTATCTGCTTATCTGTTGATTTAACTGATGAAATTAAACTGTGTTTAATTTCAGTGAAATACCAAATCGTTATTTTTAACGATTGGTTCCAATAAAGGTAACTCACCTTGGTTGGTCACGTTTATTTATAAACGTGTTTAAATGGTTGAATTGTTTGAATTGCTTATGGTTGATGTTAAATGGTCATTATTTAATTTATCAGTTAAACAAAACTGAACCGTCTGATTTGAGATAACCATTTGAATACAGGGAAGAACAGGTTGGAGGGATCCAACCGGATTCCTCAAATGTATTATTTATTTTCATATGATCATATATGAACTGATCTGTTTGTGTGATTGATTTGATGGTTGATTATTGACTGAATATTCAACATCTGTTTGGTTTAAACCAATGGGCGATATTGGTTAAGTGTTTGGCAGAGTATGGCCTTTAAAACCAATCGAGTTATAAATATTTATTCACCGTCAGGTGAATCGATAGAGTTGGGGTTATAAAATTATTTTATAACCAGAGTTAGATTTGAATTATATTATTTGAAAAAAAAAGTTATTTAAGAGAAATAAATAAATATTTTATTTGTTTAAGACTTTGATTCGTTATGAAGTTATTTGGCAAAGCAAATGCTGATGTTAATCAGATTTACCAGTTGAAGAATAAGAAATGAATTAAATGGTTAAACCTTGGAAATTTGTTTTGTAAAGAAAACAAATAATTAGAATCTATCTAAATTAATTATATTTTTAATTAATTTAAAGCGAGGATTGTTGAAATCGGTTAATGAGGTAATCAAGTTTTTGAGTTAATTAAATTCGACCGTTTGGAATTAGAATTGTTTATCAAGTTAATGTGTTTTGACTAAAATAGTTAAATGAATATTGTTTGAATTTAAATAAGGATTTAAAAGGGATTTAATATTTAATTTAGTTAATAAAGGGATTTACTACTAAAGTAGTTAATGTTTGAAATGAGTTATTATTTTAATTAATGATGAATTTAGGAATATATTTTTAAATGGGAATTCATTTAAAAAAGTTACCGAATGTGAGATGCAAGCCAATTGAATGGTGAAAGGAAATAAACGTACTCAATTATATGAATTAAGTGAAAGGAGATTACGATAAAAAGGGTTTATTATAAACCAGAGGCTTTAAGTGAGATTCAAAGTGTTAAGACGTTAATTTTACATTAACGTTATTTGAAAACGAGATCTAGTAAAAAGGAGAATTTTAAATGAGATTTCAAAATGGGAAATTGAATATAGTTATTCGAGATAGAATTAGCCAAACATAATTATTCGGCTAAGTTACCATTTCGTACGACTGCTAGCGTAATTCGCAGGGCTGCAGATAGCCTACGGCGGTCGGATGTTTCCTGAGGGAATCAGGCGTAAGCATTGTGATCGCTGTGATCTAGAGTCAAGCGAATGGAGTTAAGACGAATGTTAATTAATCAATTAGAGTTATTCAAATATCGTATTTTTGAATATTTGAAGGAGTTAGAAGCTTTAATTTAACAAAAAGTAAATTAGTTGTTAAAGGCCAAGTGATGCTGAATACTGAACCAGTGAACTCATTGGAGTGTCATGATTGAAACACTGTATATTTTGATAGTTAAAACACCGACTATCAAACCCTCCCAATACGATTGTTGGTATGGAAAGACCGGGATCGAATTTATATTCGAAAACCATTCCGACCAACAAATACGTGAAGATATCAGAAGATGGTCGAGATGGTGCTGTGAAGACCGTGGATTTTCATAAACGGAAGAACCACTAATATTCTCTGCCTGGCAAGCCGAGATAAGCTGTGATTCTGTCGTAGTTGGAATCTACGGGTTGCAAGGACTTCTCGCTACTGATCCATGGGGTGATTCCTATATTGGATGCGGTAGGAGAGTGCCTTCGGTTCATCCTGTTCCTGGATGACGTATATGGACGAATGTCTGACAGAGTATTTCCAAAGGGTCACGTACGTTGATTTCTTCAAACGTACGATAGTTGTTGGCAGGGAATTGCCATTCTCTAGCTTTCAGCTAGAGTATTTTTGTGGATATCAATTAGTGATATCTGATGGATTTGACGATGTGGCATTCAAAGTGAATGACGACCAGATGTTCAAGAGTTAATTCTGGCCTCAAGCCTCATCAACCGGGAAACGACAAAAATCGGGCAGGCAACATGGCTATGTGGGTCGCTCCCATTAGGGTGTATGATCACCTATCTAGAGGAAATCCTATTTGTTTCTTAATCTATGTTTCGATGCTGTCCCTTGTCGGGAGACGGTTGCTGATCCCAACCGTCGGTGGTATACATTCGATACACTCAAGCGAAATGAGTGGTCGGTCATGTGAGGGCCGGGTTGCAAGACGTTCTTGTTGAACCCAGTGTATTCGTCTCTAGAGATACACTATCGGCAGGTGGTCCCATACCTTGTCAAGGTCGGAATCCAATCTCCAATAAGCGCCTGCGGGTTTTGATTGTATACTATATATGTGGAGCGTGAGATGCAAGCGTTCCACTAGATTCTATTTACTTGTATTTAGACATTATTATAATATCAGACAAGATATTGGTTTCAAAAATGTTTTGGGTTATCGTAAGGTAAAGACCGTCCGTGTTTATGTGTGGATTTGGTCTTACGATTATCCTTTTCTTCTGAAAAGATTTTTGAACCCTAAACTCATGATTGGATGATTTACCCTTAATACTGTGCGAGTTTATCTCACTCTGGTTCACCAGACTGACCCGGTGTTTTGTAAATGCTCGGGTTAGACCGGGTTGTACAGGTTCAGGTTATCGACTGCTATGAAGAGACGAGCTGGAGTTGTCCAGACGTATGATATTATATAGCTGCTATTCCGCTGTGTGTTGTATATGGGAACATGCTAGTATAACTGTCCCAGTGTATGATGTACTCTGATACTGTAAGTATTTTAAAGCTTTCAATAAAGATTATTTCTGTATTATATTTTGTTCCGCTGCGATGTGAGGCTCTGTGTGGTGTCCTTCTTCTTCTTCTATTCTAATATTTCTTTCTTTCTTATCTCACCCTCTAACTTCTTTCTATTAATGATCTGGAATGTTCGATGTCTGAATGGTCAACATGGTAGTTTGATGTTGATTTTCGGAGTCGAAAATCCCGGTTTGTTACAAAAATCGTCCATGAATATTTCCAAGAATTCTTCCACCATATCAGAGAAAATACTCATCATACACCTTTGGAAAGTCGCGGGGGCATTACAAAGACCAAAAGGCATGCGACGATAAGCAAAGGTTCCAAAGGGACAAGTAAAGGTGGTCTTATGTTGATCTTCTAAAGCAACAGGAATTTGGTTATAGCCAAAGTATCCGTCGAGAAAACAGTAGTACTCATGTCCCGCTAAGCGTTCGAGCATTTGGTCAATAAAAGGCAAGGGAAAATGGTCTTTTCGTGTGGCTGAGTTAAGCTTTCGATAGTCGATGCACACACACCATTTGGTTTTGATTTTTGTTGGGACGAGTTCATTACTGTCGTTTTTGATCATTGTGACTCCTGACTTCTTTGGTACAACTTGTACCGGACTCACCCAAGTACTATCAGAGATGGGATTGATGATGTTATTGTCTAGACATTTGATTATCTCCTCCTTGACCACTTCTCTCATGTTCGGGTTTAATCGCCTTTGAGCCTCACGGGTGCGTTTAGCCTCATCAACTAAATGTATGCGATGTTCCACAATTGATGGGCTAATTCCTTTTATATCGCTAATTTCCCACCCCAAGGCGTCTTTATTTTCCCGCAAAACTTCTAAGAGTTTTTCTTCTTGGTCCTGAGTAATATCGGAGGCCAAGATTACGGGAAAAGTTTTTGAAGAGTCTAGGTAGGCATACTTAAGGTCTGGTGGCAAGGGTTTGAGGTCTAACTTAGGAAGTTCTTGTGTATCAACATTGGTCAACATTCCTTGGTTAGATTCAGGTGACGAAGTGTCGGAGTCAAGAATTTTGTTTAGTTCAGAAATGTATTCGAGTTCATCGAAATCAGAGTCGAAATGGTCAAGACACATTTTCAGGGCTTCAGAAGTATCACTAGAGGTTTCATCAACTGTGGTTTGAATCATGTCAATTTCATCGACCTCAAAATCCCTAGGTTGCTTTTGAGATTAAAGATGTTTAGCTCAATGGTTAGGTGCCCGAAGGAAAGTCGAAGCTGACCATTCCTACAATTAATGACAGCATTAGAGGTTGCTAAGAAAGGGCGTCCTAAGATCAACGGTATTTGAACGTTGGGATTTGAGACAGGCTCTGTTTCTAGAACTATAAAATCGACAGGGAAGTAAAACTGTTCGATCTGTATCAAGACGTCTTCGATAATTCCCAATGGCTTTTTGACAGATCGATCGGCTAGTTGAAGTGTGATGTTTGTTGGTTTAATCTCCCCTAGTCCAAGTTGACGATAGACAGTATAAGGGAGAAGGTTGACACTGGCACCAAGGTCGAGTAGAGCACGAGAGATATGGGTGTTTCCTATTTTGCAACCAATCGTAGGGCAGCCAGGGTCTTTGTACTTGACTGGGGTAAGATTCGAAAGAGCAGAGCTTGTATTTGCAGTTAGAAAGGCGGTTTTTGGGACATTGGTCGCACGTTTTTGTGTGCACAATTCCTTAAGACATTTAGCATATTGAGGGATTTGTTCAATGGTGTCTAAAAGAGGAATGTTCACACGAACTTGCTTGAAATTTTCCAAAATTTTATCGAAATTTGCCGCTTTCTTCTTATTATTGAGTCTATGGGGAAATGGAGCTATAGGTTTTTCGACTCTATGATCAGTTTCATCATTCGAGGAAGAAGGTGGTAGGGGTGTAGAAGATGAAATGTTGGGATTGCCAACATTGATTTTCAAAGGTGGGTCGGGTTTGCCGACACTGGGAGAAGAACTGTTGGGATTGCCAACATTTAAGGAAACTTGAGGTTTAGAAGAATTGGCATTCGAAGCCAATGGGTGATCAGTAAGATTAGGGATTGGGGTCGAGTTAGAAGGTTCGTCAGGGTCTCCCACGTTATTATCAATCCTCTTTCTAGATCGAAGGGTTGTAATAGCGTTGACTGGATTATGGTTTTCGTCCTCACAAGAATTTACAGCACGAGAGTTATATTTTGGATTCACCTCGGGTTGACTAGGCAATTTTCCCCTCTCATTATTTTTCGCCATTTCCTTTATCATATTCATCATTTGGTCCATTTTAGCGTCTTGCGAGTTTATTTTGGCTTCGTAAGAGTTCATCTGTTTCTCTAGTCGAACAAAATCTTGTGACGATTGACCAGATTGAGAGGATAAGTTCGATGATTGAAAATTGGGGTGCCTATAGGGTTGTTTGGATTGAGGTGCAGCTTGAGAGGTTTGAGAATTGGGAGGTGGAGCTTGGTAATTCGGATTGGGGATAAAGGGTTGCATGTGAGATGGGTTAGCCGAATTATTGGGGTTCGACCAAGAAAAATTTGGGTGGTTCCTCCAACCAGCATTATATGTGGATGAGTAATGGTTATTTTGAGCTATGGCATTAGCTTGGTCCTGAGAGTAATAGTGGGGTAACCCTTCTCCGGCTTGAGGAGTTTGATTTTCTAAGGGAATTTGACTTGGGTCCACGACATGCACTCCTCTAGTAGAAGTACGAATGGGAACACGAATTGATTCCCATTGCATGTCCTTTTCAGAATAATCTTCTAAGAATCGCCAAGCTTCATCGGCTGTTTTAGACATAAAATCTCCTCCATACATTGATTCTAGTTGAGTTCTAGTCTGATAGTTTAGCCCTTCATATGCAATTTGACATAAGTGATCTTTTAGAATTCCGTGATGAGGGCAACTATATAATAGCTGGTTGAATCTCTTAAAGTATTTTGAAAAAGTTTCCCCCTCATTTTGACAAAATTGATTTATCTCGGTTCGGATTTTTAGAGTTTTATGAAGAGGGAAAAACTTTTTCAAGAATGCAGTGACAAATTCATCCCAACTTCTTATAGAATGTATTGGAAGAGAATTTAGCCATCTTTTAGCGCTTTCAAGTAGTGCAAATGGGATTAGCCTTAGCTTGATCGATTCGTTAGATAGTTGTTGCATTTTTGTTGTGGAAGCATACAATTCAAATTCACTCAGAAATTCATAAGCATTTTCAGACCCAGTAAATTTTGGTACCCCTTGGATAAAAGAATGTTTAAGCTCAAAATTGTTTCCTTCAGCTGGTGGGAACACAATGACAGATGGTTGAACGGTCCTAGTAGGATAACATCGATCATGAAGAGACAAGGGTCTATCCACTTGGATATTGAGATTTTGAAAATTTTGATTTATTTGGTTTTGATCCCCGAAGTTTGGAAAATTTTGATTCACTCGATTTTGATCCAATTCGGTTGGAAAATTTTGGTTGATTCGAGAACCCCTAGGAGAATTTTGTTGGCTAACACTTTTTTCACTCATTGTTGTTAAATGCAAGCACAGAAATTAGCTACAATGAAATTTTCTGTCCTTATTGGCTCCTAACCCAAAATTATATAGTGACATGTTTGATTACTTAGATCAAAAGATTTCTCAGCCAGTTAACGGACAGGAGTTATCGGTGCACCAGGAATCACCCTAGCAATGCAGTCGAAGGTTTAAGTACCTTCAGAGTAACAACCGATATAATATTTATAAACGGTTATTTCTCTGCCGTAGTCTAGACACCAAGAAATAATTCGTTCCAAATGAATCAACTATCACAATATAATTAAGCCCTAGCTGAGCCCGTGACTCCCTTAAGTCCAACTTCTAACCGTTATTATTAGTCAGATTCTACGATGAAATGCAATTTGTGGGCTAAGGAAAGGGTAATGAAATCCCTCACCTTATGTGAATTGGGGTATTGCCCTTAACAGAATGAATAAAAAATGCAGAAATCACACAAAATAATTGCAAAAATTAAAAATTGTACATTCAAAGCCGCTGCCCCTGCAGAAAATTTTACAACAATTGTCTATATTTTTTCTTTTGCAGCAGAGCACCTGTAGAGTTTAGAAAAATATTACCGTGGGGTATGGCAGTCCGTCCAGAAAATTTGATTAGCAGTGACAATTTAAATCAACTGTTTGATTTGTTTGCTTTCGATCCCTTTGAGTTGTTTGAAAACTTCAAATCAAAGCTGGCCTTTGATTTCCTGTTTGTCGCTTGAATTTGACTATTTTCAATCTCTTGACTTCTGATTTTCTGTTTATTGTTTGAACGCTTCCTTTTGCTTGGCCACTTTCTTCTTCTTTGAGTGCCCTTTTCTTTCTTTTTGTTTCTCTTTTTTTTTTTTAAGAAAAGAAAATAAAATAAAACAACGAAAAGAAAGCAGAAACCGACTTGAAATTAAAATAAAAACTAAACTAAAAACCGACTAGTTTAACTAAAAGAAACAAACAAAAAAAACAACTTTTTTTTTTGAAAGCAAGGTTTTTAAAAACTAAAAACTAAAAGCCAAGCTAGGGGAAAGAAAAAGTAAAATAACACAAGAGCTAAACTTAACTGAAACAAAAATTGGGCTCAACAAAAACTACAAGTAGGCCCACGCACTCACATGAAAATGCAACTCAATAGTCAACACTCAAATAAAATGCCACGCACTCAAATTAGAAGGAAAACAGGATGTCCTAGTTATATTACCAAAAACACGCCCCTTTCCATTTTTCTAAAACAAATCGCCCCTTTTTTTTCGCAGCGGATTTGATTGGGGCCTGAGGTCTTCGAGATTTGGTGTAATCAACTTGCTGTTGGGTGATGATGATGGCGGTTTGGAATTAGAAGTGTACGGGGGTTAGGCGATTTGGGGTTCTCGGATGTAGGACTGGGTTGCGAATTGGGATTTGTTTTGGTGGTGAGGATGCGTTGTAGATGGTTTGAATGGGTGGATTGGGATGAGTTGAAACTGGTGGTTTGTGGCAACGCTGCGATATGGGCGGTTTCAATGGTTGATGGGAGGGAGTTTGGTTGTGATGTTTGCATGAGATACAACACAGGATTGATTTTTTTTTTTAAGCGGGTTTCCGATCTGGTTGAGGGGCTTTCGGAATCGGATTTTTTTTTTTTTTTTTGGAGTTTAAGGTGTGCAGACGGATTCAAAATTGAGGATTTGGTGGGTGTTGGATGTGAGCGTTTGTTTGGTCTGGAGGGGGTTGTTTGTGGCAGCGTGTGAAGTGGGTGATGACGGTGTTGACTTTTGGGTTGTGGTTTGTGGCGTGGAAAGAAGCAGTATTTGAAAGGGATGTGGGACGTTGATGGTTGATGAACGGTGGTGGGTCTGTGAGGCGGGGTGACTTATTGGAGATGCACGTGGGTTTGTGTACGGTGGGGAGGAAATGCTTGGCACAGGAGATGGATTGTTGATAAAACAGAAGGGGTTGTAGTAATGAACAGAAGGCTTTCAATGTTGTTAGGACGATGAAGAGGGTAATGAACAGAAGGGGATTGGTCTGTGCAGATGTTGTCGAAGATTTAAGTGTTTGCTGTTTGAAGTGGAGGAATGATCGTTGAGTGGTTTATGCTGATGACGAATGGAATTCCGGTAGGTTATTAAGCGGAGTGGTAAATGAATTGTTGAAGATGATCAGGAAGAGAAAGATGGTTTGGGATCAGAGAAATAAATAAATAAAGCTGATTTGTAAAGATTTTTTTTTTTTAGAAAAGAAAGCAAAAACAGAAACAAATGTAAAAAGAGTTAGAAAGAAAGTTGAAAGATGGAAAAAAAATAAAGGAGAATTGAGGTCTTTTTTTTCTTTTCTGTTAGGCTGGTAAATCAAGAAAGAAATTTGTACAACGAAAGGAAAGAAGTATATGAGAGGAAGGGAAACAAATTAAAACAAAAATGGAAAAGATTTTTTTTCCTCTTGTTTAAATGATTGATAGCACCAATGTGATTGATACACCAAATAACTAGTCAAGAATTTTTTCCATATATGAACAAAAACATGAAAATAAAATAAAAATATAACTAACACGAATCAGAAATTAAATAAATAATAAAATTTAAATGTTGCCTCCCCGGTAACGGCGCCAAAAACTTGATCGTCGCTAATCTATGAATCAGAAAAGCGCGACATTTACAATAAATTCTGCAAGCATACATGTGTGTAGCATACAGGTTGAACACAGGGAGGTGTAATTAAAAATTATTATCTATTTATTCTTGGGCGAGTTAGACGAATTCTGAGGATGTTTTTACCGCTAATGATTTTACTGTTGATCTGAATCTAATCAGATCAACACCAAAATTTAACAACTGAAACTGAAAGACAATTAACTAGAAAGAAAACAACAATTAACAACTACGACAACAAAAATTAAACTTAGAATTGTCGTTGAATCTAATCGAACGACTAATTCTAATATGCAAACAGAAATAACAATAACAATTCGTGTTCTATCAAAACTAATTGAATAGAAACACAAATTGTTAGAAAAGAGCAATAAAACTGAATGAAAAAAAATTTGTTTAGAATAAAAGAGAGTACAGAAGAATGAATGAATTTTTACAATGGTTACAACACATATTTATAGATGAGAATGGGAAAACCATAATTAGGTCTATGAATAAATGGGCCTCCTCATTCATGAATATCTCTTGCCTTCCTTGACTCAGCTTGATTGGAGAAAATCTGGGCATATCATGGTAAATATTTTCCATATCTCTCAATTCTCTCATGTGGCTAATTGATTGATGAAAGATTGCATATAATTAATTCTTCCAAACAAGGATGCTTATTAGACTCCAAAGGCAACAAAGGATAAAATCTTCACAATGGATCTTTTCTTGGCAGCAATTCAATCAGAAATTCTTCTAATTGAAATTGAATGATTTGAATTTAATTCCATGATAAGAATATGGCTATTGCTGAAATGTTAATTGGTGCACATCATAAATACATACACATGAATATGTGTATGTATATATATAACATAACACTAATCCGAATATTCCTCAAAGCAAAGGGGCCAGTGTGAACGCGTTCTGTTCTTTGGCAAAAAGTGAGCTCGACGGGGATCGAACTCAGGTCTCTCAGTACAAACTTCCATGCAATTACCAGTGAGCTACAACGTCTTTTGTAGTTGAGATGGCTTTAATACGGGGAAGTAGCTTTTTATCTGTAATTGGCCTTTAATTTGAAATGGAGGAGGCATTTCTTGACATCCTGTAAAAACATACAAAAGTAACCAAAGTATCATTTATTTATTTACAAAAGATAAAATATAAGAGCATAGAATAAACACATTTCTATGTTAATCACACCAAAACAGCAAATCTGGCACACCAGGATGCGAAGATTTGATATGGCTTAAAGCCGTATCAAATTTGGTAGGGCTCATAGCCATATTAAATTTTCTTTGCGATCCGCACCACCTCCAACACCTAAAATATAACTACTCATCTTCAAATGTTGGGATCAGTAATTTTGACATGGCTTTGTACCATATCAAACGCGCATAATATTTTCCCCGCTATTTTTTCATTTGTTACAATCCGTATCCAATTCATTTCCCTCTTTTCCTGTTTTTCCACTTTCCCTTTCATCCATTTTAATTTCAATTCATCCCTCCAGAAATCGCATATTCATCCTCCATTTCTGATTTCGACTGAGAATCTTCCTCACTAATTTTCTAGTGCTCGTCGAACCTGTACTTGATTGCCCTAAACTTGGTTGGAATGGTGAGATTTTGTATTCATAACCCTAATTTTTAGTTGAGTCTGAAATCGCGAAGGTTCTTAGGTGAATAATTAGGGTTTTTACCCCCAAATTGTGACTCCAACGTAGCTCTGAAGCAGCTGGCAATCGATGGGAAGCGTTTATCATCGCTTCTCGCAAAGTGAAAACAGAAGGGGGAAAGCAAGATTTATGATGCTTTAAGCTAGGCGACTAATAAAGAAGGAAGTTTTATTTGAAGAAATTAATGGTAAGTTCTCACGAATCTACTTAAGCTTTAATTTTTTGATGTGCAGTAAGTTATTTAACTAGTTTTGCACCGATTAAGTTGATTTCGCTGCAATTATTGATTTTCAACCGGTGGAAATTTTTATAAATTTCGCACTTGATATGTTGATGGTGGTTTAATTTTTGATTTCTAATTAGTTAATTTGGATCCTATAAAATTTTCATAAATACGTTAACCTAAATGATATCAATTAGAATTATTGTCTGGCACCTCAATTGGCGTATGATTCACGAACTTGACAAAATTTATGGGTATACAGGTGGATGACCACGCATAACGGAACCAAATTTCGTTGTTCTTCCTATCTTTTTCTCAGATAAATGCAACATGTCATAAAGTAGTTTAATAAATTGGTTACAGTAACATTATAACTTATTTTCTATATTAATGATTTCTTTTCCTAAGTGGTTGTTGTATTCTACTTCCACAGGATAGTTTTTCTGAATTTGGAAAGTGGAAGTGTATCATAACTTAGCCGAATTCATATATTCCATAATAACTATTTTACTCAATGAACTAGAATAAGTTATTGATTTGTAAATGAAATTGTTAAATGACGTATAATGTTTCAAGGCTTAGCAATCACATATATAGCCAACAGTGCTGGAATAAGCACTCATCGCTGTTAGCTTCTTCACCTAACTTTTTCAATTTTCACAGATCGTTTCTTTTACTTCATAGCCTTGAACACACAACCATGTTAGTTCTGACAATTATTGATCTTGATATGTATCTTGTTACAAAGGGACTATTGATGAAAATTTATGGAATGTAAATGAAATTTCTTGATATCTATTTGTGATATTCTAAAATAAATGCTTGTATTGATCACTAATATTCTAGTAGGACAATCATATTGACAAAGACGCCAAAATTTGATACGGCCCGTAAAACTGCCAAATCGAATTAGATACGACCATGAGCATAGCCTAATTGGCATTTATGGTGTAGTGTGGGAAAATCAAGGGCTGGGAATATGCAATGAAGTCACCTATAATCTGAAATCAGTGCGAGCACAACTTCAGGTGGAAGTTGGTGACAAGGTAAAAATGAGGCAAGAATGTAATATGAAACAACCAGGTATTATTTGCTTCCACATTAACGCTGCAGGAACACCTATTTCTACTTTGCCTTAAAAAAGGAAGAGATCATTTTCATATTTGACCCCGGAGGCATCTCATTAACTAATGTAGTGAAGTTGAAGTATTTTAGTTGAATAAGGAACTTTGCAATAATCGAAGAGTTTGGTATGAATTCGAGGACGAATTCATCTCAACCTGGGAGGATGATGCAGTGCAAGGAGCGATGGTTTGGTTCTGGCTCAGCATTTTGGTGTCACAGTGTTGTTTTTGGCTCTTTGTTCTGCTTGTTGTGTCGGTCTGTGTGTCTGTTTAGCTTGCATTTGTTGTTGGTGTCATTTGTTTCTTTTCATTTCGTCATGATGGAATTAGTTTGGTTTCGGTATCGATGTGGTGCTTTCGGTGTGAGCTGTAAGGGTGTATAAATCGCCTATAAATATAGGCATAAGGTGTAAGTTTTTGCTTGGTTAATTCCGAAAATAAACTTTTTGTAGTCGCCATTGTTACTAAAGGTATTTCCTTCTCTACCAAATTTGGTATTCCAGTGTGAATCAACAAATTTGAAGACCAACCCTTTTGGCATCGTGAAGATCAACGAAAGATTGGTGATAAACACCCAAATTCACGACATCAAATGAGATCAACATGATTTTGGTAAGTCTGTTAATTCCATTTCGATTTTTATTATTCATCCACAAATCGAATTCTGATCGAAAACCTAGGAAGCTGCATCACCATTTATGTGAACAAGATAGACAATTTACACCACTAAAGCATTTCTTAATTCGAACAAAAATTAGCATTTATAGCACGTATTAAATATTTTATTTTTATAGCGTAATCAACGTAATCAAACGTAATAAATACATTAGAATAAGGTTAGAAATTTGAAGTGTCCCCAATTGAATTGCTGCTTGTGTGTGTATAAATGACTTATTTATATTAAATAATGACACACAGACACAAGATTAGTCGTTATTTATTGTAGAAGTCTGCCCGAAACCAACCGAAGAATCCATCAACTACAAGTTAGTTTATCTAATGTGAGAGGTTTGTATGACATAGGCCATTAAACTTTGTGCACTATGACACGAGGTTAAGCCCACTTGTAGTAAAAGTCTGCTCAAAACTGCCCGACATATGCATCATCTATAAGTAATAGGTTTAACGTGAGAGTTCTAGTGTATATAGATACCTATTATGTGTGTAAATAGGTAGGCTTACTACCTACCTTGAGAAGTTCTTAAGTTGCCGACTTTTTTCTTATCTAATTTGGGTCTTAAGTGATTAGGACAAGGTCCATTCCAAAAGTTTATTCCTTGGATTTGAACCAAAGTTATGAGACCCTCCCTTATTAGATTTGAAGTGGTCTATGGGTCCTCCCTCTCTAAATTGCTATATTCAAGGCGATAACATAGTAGGATAGTTTACCATAATGTCCACTTCCTCTATGAGCTTGGTGAGGGCTAACCTATGGACATGTTTTGTATACGTAGAACGTAGCATGTGATTTAATTAACCAACCATCTAATGGAAGTCTTAAGTGGCATAAGTCAACTATCGTAATATCAATTAGGTAGTTACGTGAGGCATCCGCCAAAGGGGCCTTAAATGGCTTTATGCGGGCTTACCCTAAACCAGTACTAAGTGGTGTGGTACTACTTCTCATATTACTTTTGATAATATATATATATATATATGTATATATGTATATAATTAGGACGTTGAAGTATTAGGACGGGGTCTTAAGTGGATAGGGTCCTTCTTAGGGTCATAAGAGATCATAAGAATCCACCATTAACAAATATATTAGAATGGGTCTTACCAAGAATGTCCACCTTATCGGGTTTTAAGTGATCGATGATCCACCTAAATGCATTAATGAAGGTATTAAGTGATTGACTGGCATATCCACCTCATTAATTAAAATATACTTTTGTGTGTGTATGCTTGTGTGTTTACGTAGACATACTTTGAAGTATTTAACCTGCCAAATCTAGAGTATAGTATTTAAGCACATACTATTTTCAGTCATCAAAACTTTATGTTCTGACCCCTCTTCTTAACATATTCAACAGGTTAGTGGGTAAGGCATAGACTTGATGGACGAGACGGTGATGGAGCCTGAAAAGGCAATGAGACTATTATTATGCTATTAGCTGTTATTCCTCTTTTATTGTTAGAAGCCCTTGATGGTGAATAATCATAATGTACTGTTGTAAACATATGAATTTGGCACTTCGTATTTGAATCTAGTTTTTTTCTTTTCGTGTGGAAACTAAGACTTCACTCAAGACATTGCTTATCGGTCTTAGTAAACCCCACGGGTGGTGTATACCCCGATTTTTCAACGTTTATGCACCACCAAGATAGTCACCCAAGAATTTGAATCTATTTTTTGAATAAAATGGTACGTTTTATTTTGATTACTATATTTTCTCGTTTCGTTGCATGAGACTCCATCTCGTTATATTATTTTATATTCTATGAAAATGTAATTCCTTACAGGAACCAACGACCTATTCAGAGTGGCTCTAAGTTTCGATGGGCCTATTCTAGGTCGAAATTTAGGCGCACTCCAGGTAGGTTGTTACATTTTGTATCAGAGCATAGGTTAACCAATTTTAGGGAAAATATAAGTACGAGAGGCGTATTTGTATTTTGAAAAATGTTTTCATACTATACATATAATATACCCCAATAGGCATACAAAAAATATACTAGGCAGCTTTATCGTTTTCTTTCCTTTTGGCTAAAATACTATCTCAGGAGTATCCGCTGAAGGATTCTTTGTTTTTCAGATAGTAGAGTGACTGATAATCCTTTCGATCAGGGAGACCAGGCAAGACCTTGGTATTTTCTAGAATGGTTCCAACAGTATCTTCAGACTATGGAACAAGTCCCTGTCACTAGTCCCTCCCTAGTGGAGCATGTAGATCGTGTCACTGAGGTAGCTTTCAATTTTCCCCGACTCTATAAAGATTTCGCAAAACTTGGTGGAAAACCATTCTTAGGGACAAAGGGTTTTTTTGGAGCTCAATCCTGGATAATGGACTGTGAAAGGATTTTTGAGGTCACGGGATGGTTGGATGAGGTTAAGAGGAGAGTTGTGCCCTGGCACTTAAAAGGACAAGCAGTCAAATGGTGGAATATGGTATCTGGATAGAACGTGGGCCAAGTATTTACGTGGGCCGAATTCAAGACCCGTTTTGAGGCAAAGTTTCTACCCAATGCCGAGATATTAATACAATTAGAGAAGTTTATCCATCACAAGTAAGGAAATTTGAGTCTGTAAGAGTACATAGCTAAATTCACTGAGCTATGCAAGTTTTCTAAGGGTTTGGTGGATATCCCGATGAAAAAGGCTTTAAGATTTATTAAGGGATTGAACACCCAACTAAAAAACACTTTGACGTCCCAAGTAACGTTCGGAGCAACATTCGCGACATTAGTGGAGACTGCCATCTTATGCACGACTGAGGGATCGAAAGAAAACAAGAGTGTTGAGAAGGGAGAAGGTGATTCTAGCTTTAAGAAGAATAAGAAGAAAAAATGGTGGAAGAACAAGAAGAAAAGGAGTAAGAAAAAGCTAAGACTTATACAAGGTGCAATCGTTGGGGTATGAGGCCAAAGATTGTAGAGTTGTTTTAGCAAAGAAGGAGTTTAAGGGGAGGCGTTTCAATTTTCATGAAGGACCCCTATCTAGGGATTGCTCAAAGCCTAAAGTTGTTCAAAACAGCCAGAATTACACATTGGAAGCAACACCAATACATAGTCGACCCCCGAAAGATCAAGTACAACCCGCACTTGAAGGTATAACTTGTATTTTAGGAATTTACACATATACCTTGTTAGATTCAAGAGCGACCCATTCTATTAATTCTAAAAGACTGGTTGATTCATCCAACATTTCCTTATCCATCACTAGTAATCCGATAGAGGTAGCCAACCCTATAGGAGGAACTAAATATCTTGAGCTGATCTGTGAAGACCTAGTGTTGGATATCGACGATGTCGAGTTCCTCTGTGATGCAAATGTGTTGGATTTTAAGGGGTATGACCTTATCCTAGGTATGGATTAGCTATCATTCTATGGAGTCATCCTAAATTGCAACAAGAGAACCGTTCATCTTAGGAGCTGAGCAGGACATAGTCTGAGAATCCCTTGTGATATTAGAAACAAGGATAAATCCCTACTGTGTGCCTTGTATTTTAGTCCAGAAAGACCATCTTCGGTCCCTATAGTACATGATTTCTTGGATGTCTTTGAGGAAGTCACGGGACTTCCACCTCATATGTAGTTCTCTTTTCAAATTGACCTAGATAAGGGCGCTAGAGCGGTAGCTTTACCCTTGAGACATATGACGCTTAAAGAAAGGAGAGAACTAGACAAACAGATTTCAGAGTTGCTACAGAAAGGCTTCATTCGTCAAACTACATCTGAGTAGGATGCACCTTTTGTGTTTTCCACCAAAGATGATGGATCCCTAAGACTTTGTGTGGATTATAGGGAACTAAATAAACTGACTAAGAAGAACAGGTAACCCTTACCTCGAATCGATGATCTGTTTGACCACTTAGAAGGAGTCCGAGTATTTACCAAATTAGACCTTGTAACTGGATTTCACCAATTGAGGATTGCAGAAGATAGTAAGGATAAAACTTCATTTAGGACACGAGATGTATTATTCCAATGGGAGGTTATGCCTTTTGGACTAACGATTGCACCCGCCTTCTTCGTTAACCTTACGAGTCTACTATTTAGGGGCATTCTAAATAAGATCCTGGTGGTTTTTGTATCCTTATATTTTCCAAGGACCATAAGGTGCATGAAAGTCACTTAAGACAGGTCCTAGAAATACTAAAGGAGAACCAGTTGAAGGCCAAGTTTTCAAAGTGCCAATTCTAGAGAGTGGAAGTTAGATATTTGGGGGCATATTGTGTCAGGTAAAGGATTGGCAGTTGACCCTATGAAGATCAAGGAAATTAAGGAATGGAAAATACTCTGAAACGCTATGTAGGTGAGAAGCTTTCTTGGGTAGGAACGATATTACCGAAAGTTTATTAAGGATTTCGCAAAGATTGCTACCCCTTTAATCAACTAACAAAGAAGAACTTGGTATTTTCTTGGAGTGATAAGTGCGATGTGGCTTTTAGGAAATTAAAGGAAGCATTAACTAATGCACCAGTTGTCATTATACCCGATGGATCAACAATGTTTATGATTTACACCGATGCATGCAGAACCGGTTTAGGAGAGGTTCTCATGCAAGAACGTAGGGTAGTTTATTATGCTAGTAGGCAGCTCAAGGACCATGAGAAAAGATACCCAGTTCATGACCTAGAGTTTACTATGGTAGTATTCGCTTTGAGATTTGGAGGCACTATCTTCTAGGGGAGAAATTCAAGCTTCTCACTGACCATAAATCCTTAAAGTATTTATTCTCCTAGCATGATTTGAATTTAAGACAACAACGATGGATAAAGTACATTTCCTCTTTTGATTTCATAATCTAGTATATCCCATGGAAGGGAAACATCGTAGCAAATGCATTAATTAAAAGGAATGCATCTCCGAATGCAATTTCGGAATGGAAACAGGTAGAGTTCTCTCTAACTTTAACTTACAACCGCCACCTGTAACTTCGAATAGATTTCTTGGAGTTACACTTAGACCCACTCTAAGGGAAAGAATACAGAGTATGCAAGATATAGACGAGGTGATAAAGAACTTGAAAGAGAAAGTGGAGAAGAAGGACATCTTTCCTCATTCATTTAGATATTCGCTTAGTGACAATAGGAGTCTGCTTAGGGATGGGCGACTTTATGTCCCTAAGGATGAGGAGTTGAGAAAGGAAATTTTAGAGGAGTGTCATAGGTCGAGGACGACCATGTACCATGGTGGAGACAGAATGTATAAGGACATGAAGAGAATTTTCCACTGGGAAGGGATAAAAAGGGAGATAGTTAAGTTTGTGGCAAAGCGTTTAAAATGCCAAAAAGTTAAAGTAGAGCAAGGAAGGCCCGGAGTACTACGGTTACCTTTAAAAGTCCCCATGTGGAAATATGGGCATGTATCAATGGATTTTATTGATGGGCTTCCAAGGAGTCAGAGAGTAAATGAGGTTATTTGGGTCATAGTGGACCGTCTGACCAACAGTGCTCACTTTATACCTGTCAAGAAGAATAGGACTGCGACTTCCTTAGACTAGTTATATGTCAAGGAAATAGTTTGCTGCACAACATTCCATTAAGTATAGTTAGCGATCTAGACCCCTTATTCACAAGTGAGTTTTGGAGAAGCTTACAAGAAGGGTTAGGGACAGCGCACAACCTAAGTATAGCCTATCACTCAAAATCGATGGTCAAACAGAAAGAACCAATCAGATCCTCGAAGATTTGCTTAGAGCCTGCATAATCGACCTTGAAGGAGTTTGGGAGCAGCACTGGCCGCTGGTGGAGTTTGCGTATAACAATAGTTTTCAAGCAACGATTGGTATGGCCCTTTTTAAAGTGCTTTATGGGCAGCCATGCAAATCGCTAACTTGTTGGTGGAATACTACCAACAAGGTTTAACTTGGACCAGACTTCGTCCGTGATTCCACGGAGAAGATTTCGTTGATTAGGCAGAGGATGAAGTCAGCCCAAGATTGTTAGAAATCATATGCAGATAGGAAAATGAGGGAACATGAGTTCAGTATAGGAGACTTGGTATTTGTAAAGGTTTCCCCTCTCAAGAAAACTATCCATTTGGGAAAACTGAGAAATTGGCTCCCAAATTTGTTGGGCCTTTTCAGGTCATCGAGAGGATAAGATTTTTGGCTTATCATGTGGCTCTCCTCGAGCGCCTATCGGGAATACATATCATTTTTCATGTATCTCATCCGAGGAAGTGCCTTCATAATACTGCTATTAGACTCGAGCTTGACGAAATTGAGGACATGAGAAGCCTTGAGTTAGAGTCCAGGGTGCCCGTGCCACTACAAAGATTATAGAGTGCAGAATCAGAAGACTCCACAATAAGACCATTCGCCTTGTCCGAGTACAATATGGAGATAACCCTGTAGAAAGCACTTTGGCGACTGAGGATAAAATGAGACACACCCACCCAGAGCTTTATTTGGTTAATTTTCCCTCTATGATATATTTATGGATGCATTACGGATGCTAGATTGGATGCTAGGAAAATGGATGCAACACAATTGCACAACGCACTCATATAGAAAATATATGCATATTATGTCGTTTTTCATACATACTACATCACTTATTTTAAAAGACACGCTAGGATTGAGCTCACTTTAGTAAGTCTGCAGTTTATAATCACTGAGAATCATGGATGTTTATGGATGAATTAAAATAACATGGGTGAATAACATGAATGTTTAGAACAAGTTGTGTTTTTCGCCCTTTCAAACAGATTTCAGGACGAAATCTATTTTAAGAGGGGAAGAATGTAACACCCCGTAAAAATATACTAAGTAGACTAAGACAATTAATGAATTAAATAAACAATAAACACATAACAGTGGAAAAATAAGAATTTTGGACAAATTTGGCCACAAACTATGATATTTGGAATTTTGATGGAATTCTTATACGTTTTCATATATAATATGATGAAAATGAAGTTCATATGAAGGAATAATAATAATTTAAAGTCATACGATTAATATGTGCATATAAGAGTTTGAATTATATATATATGTATATATCTAAGGGATATAATGACATAATTGAAATAATTAAACATTCCCTTAGGCGAATTTGAAATTTAAACTAATAGATAAGAACCATGGGATAAAGAATATATCATATAAGGTAAGCAATTGGTATTATACGGAAATTAACAATATAATTAATTAAAAACACATGCCGCTAGGTTTATTGGGCATTTTCGCCCCAAAGCGTTCGACATCCAGGGGCCGACCGTCGATCGACCACCCTCTAGGGGGTGTCGATCACCTCGTGCAGCCTAGATCTAGTGGGAGTGGTTTGGGTTGATGTTTAGGATAGTTTTATAGAAAATGAATAGCTTAGGTTAATCTATGTTAATCTAACAGTCACTGTTCATTTACAAACCTATAATTACCACCTAACTCACCTTATAATTCCCTAAACTCTCTCATTCTCTGTGTCTCCATTCTGCTGCTGAAATTCCAGGAATTCGGTTGAAATAGGTTTCTTATCTTCCCTTAATCTATTTCTATTTAGATTATATTCTGGAATTTCTATAATCTATATATATGAGACTCAAATCTATATGATTCTCTTATATAGATCTACAGTAGGATTGAAGAACGATGTTTTCAACATTAAAATTAGTATTATTTCCTTTGCCTCAATCATTGTGAGCAGAAATAATATTGTTTTAACTAAATTCTATATTTTGTAGATTTCATACTGATTTGTATACCTATGGAGATTTGGGTTTTTACGATAACGTCTTACTAAAAAACCCCCAAATCTCCTATATTTATATATACAGCAAAGTTGTCAATCAATATTTTGGGTTTGTGAATTGTTTGGGTTATATTTGAGGAATAGTTTGGTGATTTTACTTTTGTTTAATTGGATTTACCTCTTTTTATTTAATAAGTGTTTGTGATGTAAAAAGTTAAAGATTTGGTTTGGTTTTATTATTTGAATAGGTTTAGATTTCCATTCTAAAATGGAAATTTGAACTTGTTCGGATTTGAAATAATCAAATGTCAATGTTTTTATGTGCAACATAGAAAAAAGGTGAATTTGATTTAAATGGAAGGTTATGTACATATGTATGTGCATGTATGCATGTATATATATATGTGTGTGTGTGGGGGGGGGGGCTGAATATGTATGTATGTATGTATTTAACACCTTGTTTCTCTTGCATTGCCTAAATTACTCTAGCCAACCTAAGATACAAGTTTTAATAGTTATGTTGTTATTTTCCCATTTGCTGCTTGTTATTAATTATGCCACGAATTACGTAGTTTAATATGGGAATTAGTCTTGTTTAACTTTTATGTGAACATGATTAACAATTTACACCATTAAAACATTTCTTAATTCGAACAGAAATTAGCGTTTATAGCACGTATTAAATATTATATTTATATAGTGCAATCCACGTAATCGAATGTAATAATGGCGTAATAAATACGCTAGAAAACTGAAATGTCCCCAATTGAATTATTTCTTCTGTGCGTATAATTGACTTATTTATATTAAATAATGACACACATACACGAGGTTAGTCGTCATTTGTGGTAGAAGTCCGCTCGGAACTAAATGGTGAATCCAACAACCAAAAGTGGGTTCGGGTAATGTGAGAGGTCTGGATGCCATGGGCCATTAAACTTAGTGCACTATGACACGAGGTTAAGCCCGCTTGTAGTAGAACTCTGCCCAGAACCGATCGACATATCCAGCATCTACAAATAGCAGGTTTAATGTGAGAGGTCTAATGTATATATATATATATACCTATTATGTATGTAAATATGTAAACTTACTACCTACCCTGAGAAGATCTTAAGTAGCCGACTTTCTTCTTATCTTTTTTGAGTCTTAAGTGGTTAGGACTAGGTTCGTTCTATAGGTTTATTTCTTGAATTTGGACCAAAATCATGGGACCCTCCCTTATTAGATTTGAAGTGTTCTATGTGTCCTCCTTCTCTAAAGTGGTCTAGTTATGGTAGGATAGTTTAACGGAATGTCCACTTCCTCTAGGAGCTTGGTGAGGGCTAACCTAGGGATAGGTTTTGTATACGTGGGACGTGGCATGCAATTTAATTAACCAAATGTCTAAGGAAAGTCTTAAGTGATGTAGGTCTACTACCGTAATATCAATTAAGTAGTAACATGAGGCATCTGCCGGAGTGGTCTTAAATGGCTATATGCGGGCCTACCCTAAACCGATACTAAGCGACGAGGTACTACTTCTCATATTACTTGTGAGAATATATATATATATATATATAATTAGGATGTTGACGTGTTAGAACGGGGTCTTAAGTGCCTATGGTCCGCCTTAGGGTCAGAGATCATAAGAATCCACCCTTAATAAATATGCTAGAATAGCCCTTAAGTGACCAAGAATGTCCACCTCGTTGGGTCTTAAGTGATCAATGATCCACCTAAATGCATTAATGAAGGTCTTAAGTGATTAACTTGGGTATCCACCTCATTAATTAGAATATACTTTTGTGTGTGTATGCTTGTGTGTTTACGTGGACATACTTTGAAGCATTTAACCTGCCAAATCTGGAGTATAGTCTTTAAGCACATATTATTTTCAACCATCGAAACTTTATGTTCTGACCCCTCTTCCTAACATATCCAACAGATTAGTAGCTGAGGCGTAGACTTGCTGGACGAGACGATGATGGAGCCTGAAGAAGGCAACGAGACTATAATTATGCTATTAGATGTTATTGCTCTTTTATTGTTAGAATCCCTTGATGGTGAACAATAATGATGTACCATTGTAAATATATGAATTTGGCATTCGTTATTTGAATCTGTATTTTTTGAATAAAATGGTACATCTTATTTTGATTACTATATTTTCTCGTTCTGTTGTGTGAGATTCAATCTTGTTATATTATTTTTTATTTTGTGCAAATGTAATTCCTTACAGGAACCAACGACCTATTTAGAGTGGCTCTAAGTTTCAATGGACCTTTCCTGGGTCGAAATTTAGGCCCACTCCGAGCAGGTTGCTACATGTTTTCACTTAACGGTTTACACACTACAAGTCAGCTCCACACAGGAAAAAACAAAAATTCACAAGAAATCACAAAACATTGAATATCACACATGGTCATAGAGGTCAGTGGTAAAACATATAAATTAATGCTTTGATTGGACAGATATGGGATTAGATAAAACCATATACCACCACATCCCATACCGTGGAGTTTACGACATTATTCGATCACCAACACGCCTACTCGAAGATTGCAATAAGTGCAGTTTTTATTTAGAATCATACTTTGCGAAAATAATTTGAAAGTAGAGTTCATTGGAAATCTTTGTAAAATCAATTAGCTTAAAAATACTTCCAAAAATAATATCATTAATTGGTTCAAAACATTTTATTAAAATCATTCTTATTCCAAAAAAAAATATTCTTTCCAAAACTTTTCTAAAACAATTTATTAAAATGTGCACGTGTTCACGAAAATACATGAAATATCTCCAAGATTTCGATTACATAAAACCATGGAACAACACTAGAAAACAACATGAAATACTATTTCTTTGCCGCTGAAACAATCATGAAATTCACACAAGATGTCACTAACATTCTACTTAACGAAATGATGTTATATGAAACTTGAAACATGCATGAAAACTTCACGCAGTAACACTGAAAAGGTCACAAAACTTGCATGGAACAACTAGAGATCACACAGGAAACAGGCAGGATCACTGTACATCTTTGATCTAGTTATCATCAAAATATAAGATAACTCAAAACATGAAACTACATAATATCACAGATCTCACAACATAAAAAAAGAGTATTTTGACCATATAAACTATAAATATCACAAATCTCACAACATGAAAGTTAGAGTAGATGATTTAGGATTTCCAAGGCTACAAGAATTATCAAATTCCGATTAGGAACGAAAATGATATGGTCGAAATAGTTTTTAGCTCCTAATGTATTAGCTTTGTCTTTTAGTGACATGACAGCAAGTTTTTCACTACTTAAAGTTCAAAATTAAGCAAAACTCAAAACATGGAAATTGTGTAACAACTCCTAAGTTTTTTAGAACATTAAAGATTATTGAATTTGGTTAAGAGACATGGAAGATATACCTAAATTCGTTTCAGCTTCAAACTCAGAGTAAATATTTGTTTTGCTCTCGGGAGAACAGAATAAAAATTCAATTTTAACCAAGTAAAACCGAAATCACAAAAAAAACATGAAATTTCTATCACTTAATCCAGGCTTTCCAGAACATCAAAAAAAATTTGATCGCGAAATAAAATGTGGGTGTTCTGCTCAAAATGGTTTTCAACAAGAATATGTTATTTCTATCTATCAACGACCGGCCAGCGGAAATATATATCAATTTTTCACCATATAAACTTTGAAATCATGCAAAACTCAAAACAACAAACTTGTAGCGCATACTTTGGGGTTTCTAGAACTTCAAAATTTTCTGAATTCTGATTAAAAACGAAAGAGATATGCCTAATTTACCAACAGCAATTACAATTGAACATGAAACAAACCAAATTGAGATCTCTAACTTAGGAATATCAATCTAAACTAGAAAGTATGAGTTTTAAAACTCACCTTGATTGTATTATTGACTGAAATCTCTTCAATTTGAGGATGAAAAAGGTGGATTTGTAACATGTAGCAACACTAGAGTAAGAATTTCAAACATGCGTTAACTTGATTTAGTGTGACTTTCAATTCTTAATTTCCAAAAATGACAACTCAAATCTAAGCTGAGATTAGAGCATAGCTCGAAGAGGAGAGGATTTTCTCTCTTTTAATTTAATTTTAGACAGGGGAAAATGGTTTTGAGAGCTATTAGAAAATGGTGATAGGATTTTTTGAACTTAAAGCATTTTCTTCTTCTTCTCTTTTCGTCTGACCTCTTCCCTAGCTCCGTCTGCCCCGCTCCAAGCTCACCCGCTCGCATCGTCTTTCCCTTGTCCAGGAAGAAGAGGATAGCCACATCTTCCTACGGAGTTGACGATGACTCCATTACCAGATCTAGACGTACTTTTAATTCTATAAATGTTGTCCTAGATCTGGTTTTGCCCTCATATAATGGAGTGTCTGAAGCTTCTGCTATTCCAGTTGACACGTTGGAGCTTGTTGACCCGTCTGCCGAGAGTAGAGGGGAAATTCCTTCACATGAGAAAGTCTTTTGCCCAACACAAGGGGATGAAGTATCTATTGCAGCTCAGTGTGTTGAGGGTGCGACTCATTTGATCAAGTTCCCCCTTCCCGCTGAACTGGTAAGTGATAAGGATGCTGCAGATTTTGGTATGGATTCTGTTCTTATTGTTCTGGTAAATTGTTTAAATGAAAATGGAAAAGGTTGTAATACAATCAACGTGGGTGACGTTAGTGATATCAAGATTAATGTAGTGCCTCCCAAATGTGATGAATTCTATTAATTTGTAGTCAAACGCAGCATGCACTCAAACTGTTTGCGTGAATGCCTAAGTGAAAGCAACTTCTAAGAAATGGACCTCCCTCTTCAATACTCTTACCCTCTCTGCTAGTGACTACATACCACGAGATTTCAGTGATTTATCTAGTGATATCCCACTGATTGAGGTTTTACATGAGGGTATAGAACGTTGGAAGGTCTTTTTAGTAGGATTTTCCTTGATTATGAAGTCTCCTACATGGAAGTTCATGAGCATTGTCGTAAGAGATGGAGTCTCAAAGGAGGACTTCTTGTTTTTTTCGTTGATGCACCATTCTATTTCAGATTTTCAATTGCGCAATAGAGAAGACGTGTTCTTGATTTAGACCCCTAAATCATCAATGGTAAGCCTATTATCGTTTCTGCTTGGAAACCTTCTGTTGGGCATGCTAAAAAGCAAATTATGTCTATATCGGTTTGGGCTAACATTTCCCATATTCCTATGGTCCTCCAAACCTTGGTTGGGCTTAATTAGTTGTCCAATCGTATTGGCAAGCTAAGATGTTTTAATGTTAGAATAGTAAAAAGAGAATGTTACACTTACGCCCGAGCATTGATCGAAATTACCCCAGACAAACTACCTCCTGATCACATCAAGGTTTCTGTTGATGGTCATGATTGCTTTGTGGACGTAACGTATAATCGAAAACCAGATATCTATCTCAATTTCCAATCATTTGGTCACTCTTTTGAAGCTTGCAAGCTAGCTCATGCCACTCCAATTCCAGTTAAACAACCACTTTTGCGCCCTCCTCCTAGAGTTTGGGTCCTTGTTCAGAAACCGATTCCCTTGGTGGAGATTTCGACTACTCCTGCATTGCCTGTGAACCCAACGACTTCTTTTGTTACTTCTAATCCTAGCTCGCCTACTACATCTGTGTCTATAATACCCGACCTACCTCCGTCTGACTTTCTTGTGAAGTGGGATCAGCCTAAGCGCTATTGGATATACTTACCGTCGGAAATGAGATACAGCCCTGCGTATGAGAAATTTTATGCTTTCGTATCTAATGATATGGTCGAGACTAGGTATTTATTCTACTGTATTGATGGTGATAGTCTGAATTTGGCTACTGATGGCCCTAAGGGTGCTACTAACTTGGTAACTCTTTCTTACAATACGTGGGATGGAAAATACATCTACAAAACGGGATATCCAGGTTTTTCTTCTGACTTAGTCTTTATTTTTAAGGGTTCAAGTCATGAATATCGTCCTCTTGAGGACAAAGGAAGTCTATATCCTCCGATTTGGAGGGTTAGTGAGATAGTGTATAGTAGTTGAGGTGTTTTTGTCTCACTCCTGGGTTGTATTTCTCTGTGTGCTGGCTTTTCAAACCAGCTTTAGTAGATGGGCAAACTATCTGTCTCCTATACTTGTATGTATTCATTATTGGTTATAATGAAAGTGGTTGAGGCCATTATAAAAATAGGTTGGCTTTGCCAAAAAAGAAGAAGAAGATGGTGGCCATGGTTTTCTACTGGAAGCTACAGGTAAAGGAGGAAGAAGGAAAAATATGTCGTTTTCTCCTTTTCCTCCTTCAAAAAAATGATAAAGGGTTAAAGAAACGGGCTAACTAACCTAAAGAGGCCCAAACCATGTTTAATTAGGATAATAAGCTATATTTCACTAATTCATGTGTTAAGCACTTGTTTAACACTAAATTAAATACACCCAACACAACATAAATCACTTAACACACACATCACAATCAAGTAGTGTTAATTTAACAATTTAATACATAAATTAACACACAAACACATTTGCACTATTTTAAATATTAATTCCAACATAACGTTAATATAAATGCGTCCGTCAAAAATATATTTATTTATACTTGTGCAATACAACACGCTAACAAATATCATAAATCACTTATTTTAACAAAATAAGTCATTAACATGTAAAAACACATATTTTTATTTTATTGTTAAATACAACAACTTTAGCACTTAAGATTTATATGACAACATATGTCATATCCCAAAATTATAATGATTGTTTTGATAATCAAATATTTACCATCATTGTTATCAACCCATAATAAAATGGTTTTAACTCGATAATAGCCACTTAAAACTTTTTTACTCTTTTTATTTTAATATAACAATACACATATTTATTTATATGTACAGTTGGTATTTAATTTGTCAATTTATTAATTCAACAATTCTGTTGTACATTTCACAAACTCATATTTTAAATTTATTATCAAAGATAATAAAACATACCAATTCAATAAATATTGATTCACCTTAATATCTATATTCTCATACAATCAACAAACCAACTTATTCATTGATATATATACACACACGAGTGTGTGTGTGTCTGTGAGCAGCAAACCAAAATTTTTCTCTATTTAAACTTGGGCCGTCACATGGTATTTCTATAAAAATTCCAAATTTAGTTCTCACTCTAACTACTCTTTCTACATATTTGACATTAGCTTCGTATTTGGCCAGCCAATCTATTCCGAGTATAATATCAGGCTTGGTGGAATCCATGACAATTAATTTGAGGGGAAACCGATAACATGAATAAGAGATAGGAACTCTACAGAGTGAATAAAGGTTGATGGAACCTCTTATTGGATTTCCAACACAAATGGTTCTTTAAGATATTTGAGGTCTAGATTTAATCTCCTGGCCATATTACTTGAAATAAAACTTTGTGAGGCACTAGTATCAAACAACACTTTAACTAGAATATCTTTAACAATAAGTGTACCTTCCAGAATTTTCGTACCTGTTCCTCCAACTGAGGTTGTTAGAGCATCTTCTACATTATAGACGTGAGCTACTTCGGACTTCTTAAATTGTGGACAATTTGAGTTTATGTGGCCCTTTTTGTGGTAGTTATAGCATTCCATGTTATCATGAAACTTCATCTGCTTCTTCGTAGATTTAGAGTTCTTTGACGGCTGTCCTTTTTTATTCCAGTTGAAGCATGTGACAGACTTTAGCCATTCTTCCTTAGGCTTTTCCCTTTCCTTACTTGCCTCCAGTTTCTTACTTACTTCAGGTTTCTTATTTTCAAACTTCCTTTTCTTCCCAGAATTACCTTTCTCTTTGTCTTCCAAAGCATTCCATTTATCCACAGATTCATAGCCACACGCCATTTCCACCATTTCAGCAAATGGAAGCCTCACATGAGCAGTTACTTTGCTTTCGTGCCTTCTTTGAAGACCATTAATGAATCTCACATTCTTCCTTACTGTAATTTGAATTAGTTCCGGGCCAAAGAGGGAAAGCTCGTTGAACTTGTTTAGATACTCTTGAATAGTGATGTGACCTTGTTTTAGATTCCAAATTCATAATATAATCGGGCTATTGCTTCAGAGGGCATGAACCTTTCCTCAAAAAGCTCTTTAAAACGATCCCAAGTGAAATTTCCTTTTGGATTTGTCATGGTAATCGTCTCCCACCAAATCAATGCTTTGCCTTTGGGTAACCAAGAGGCTAAGTACCTTTTTTGATCTCCATTTAGTCTTAAGCCAGCAAAAATCTTTTTGCAAGAGTGCAACCATGCTTGTGCTTCAAACACCCATTCCTTTCATAAAAACGGTACTCCTCCCAGATTCTTGTACTTCTTAGCTAAAACTTCTAGATCTAGTTCTGGCTGTGGGGGCACAACTGGCTCATTTGTTGCTCCTATGGGGTTTGGCTGTTGAACTTCAACTGCAATGTTAACCCCTTCCTCTTCCTCTACCTCTTCTGCCTCTGCCACTCATTTTCTACTATATGTGCAAGTAGTAAGAAAAGAGTCAGGAAAACAGAAAAGATATCTTAAGAAATTTTTAAGAGCATAGAGTCATATATGAATAGAAATGTGTCTACTAGGGGTGTGTTATTTTATTGTACTCATTCTAGGGTATTTTCAGCCTTATCTCTAATGAATTACTCATCCTAGAAAACTACTAATTCTATCTCTGATGAGTTGTTTAATATGTTATACTCCGGAACTAAGGTTATCCCTCAGCTCTGATACCACGATGTAACCACCCATTATACATATCCCCGGAAGAACAGATAATCATTAGAATATAACACATTAACATAACATCAGAAGATAAATCATTGCATTACATTACGTAATGTACATCAATTACATTGGAGGTTGACATCAGAGTTTACACTGCACATAAGATCATGATTATACATAACAGTTTCAACAAGCGAATAGGTACACAGCGGGATAAAAGATAATCAACATAATAGAGTCTTAGAGAGTCCAAAAGAAACATCAAAATCATGCTCCAGCTTTAAATCCAAAACCAACATCCATAGCTTCCATACTCAAGTCCAAAAGAACTTACCTAATGACCTGTATATTAGGCTGTCCGTGCGAAAATATGGGCACCCGAGTTTGTGAGGGGAAAACAAACTACGAGTCAGTCATGTGACTGGTATGAGAAACCTTACAGTTATTCATAACTTATTTAAAGTGAGGCATAACATGGTACCACGTCATATAACACGGAACCGGTTTACTCCACACGAATGCCAATGCATAAAATCACGCAATGCTTTTTGAAAAATGAAGCCATTATAAGACTCAAGTCCCCTCAAATAATGCAATGTAAACAGGTGGATAGAGTTTTACCTTATAATGGCCAAATATGCTTGATAGGAGGAAATAATTTGATATTATTTTTAGTGTCTAAGTGTTGAAAACAATTTCAAAAATAAATATATCAATCTTAGATGGCATAATACCCCCTCCTATTATGTCGTAGTATAGGTTTACAACTAAAAACGCAAAGCTCGTATTGGAAATTGGATTCCATTAATGAACCAAGGCAAAAAGGATCTTCCTTATCTGATTCAGAACCATCTATAACAAGATGTCTAGGATTCACACGCATGTGCACCTTGGAGTGATAGAGCCGGCCAACCAATTCTCGGTGAGTTCGGGTTTCTCCTGAATATAACATTGCCCGGTCATATTTGACTGCCATCCTGGACGTATTTGACCATCATCCAAGGTGCCTCGATTCCAACATCCACATAAGTAAAATTGGCTGGGCTCCATACCATGGCATCACTTTTTTCTAAAAGGGAAGGTATGTCATTTCTCTGGTGTCCATCATCCTGTTTTTGGCTCATACCAGGGTATAAGTCCCGCGAGTCAATGTACCACAAAGCCTTGCTTTTCAACAAAAGCTTCGATCCATCTGCCTATAGCACTTAGCAAGCCACATTGTTAATTCACACATATGATCATTTTCTATTAATAATATAACCTTTTGAGTTCATATGTCTTAAATAAGGGAGTTAAGCTAAGAGAATAAATTTTGCGCAACCACATATATATCATCAATAACAACAAATCGGTTATGTTATAAAATACAGCATCAGACACACATCCATTTACATGTTCGTTCTAGGTCTGAACAAAACCGAAGGAACCTTATTCCTCGTCCAATTAAGGAAAGAGGCCCTTGCATATACGAATAATCAACAAGTACGTACGGACCACTATCACTTTTACCCCTTTAAGGGAGCTACCCATATATAGGGCATCGGCAAGAAGTCCATTCGATGTAAAGATTCTCGGTCTTCCACCGTCTTCAATGTCTAGGACTTCAATTCATCGTATAATTATTCAAAATGGGTTGAACCTGGTCATTTCGAATAATTAGCATCAAAACAAAAATCCTTATCGGATTATCAATCCACCAATTAAGTCTCCTTTAGTTGGTATCATCTTATAAGATCTAAAATCTTATTCTTAAACTTGGTTAAGTTATTTGGCTTTCAAAAAGCATCTTTTAACCTTATAAAATGTTTACTTAAGGATCAGAATCAATTTATGAATTTAGAATCCTTATTTCAAAACATTACACAAAACTTGTTATAAAAGCCTTTATAGAAAATAGCCAAATTCCACTTAATCACTTTTATCATTCAAAGCCATATATAATCGGATAAACCTTTTTTAAATCATTTATAATAATTTATAGTGATTTTCCCTTATTTTTATTTATATAAAAATAATCCATATTCACAACTTTCAATTACAGGCCATTATATGTTTCTGACGCTTTTTTATTCAATTTTGATTTGAATATTTCTCAAAATATAACCATTAGATTTCAAAACTCTTCTTAACATTTGAAAAGCTCTTTTCATTACAAACCCAATGGTTCCAGTTTCGCGAAAATACGATGGTCAGATCTCCCGATACAACCGTTTAAAATTACAGGTTGAAGTTCGCGAACTACCACTGCGGTACTGTAACAACCCAGAAAATCAGAGCCAATTTATAATGTTTATTTTGGCTATTTTATTGAATTTTGAATAGTGGAAATAATTTATTTTAAATAATAATGATAAAAAATTTATTTAAATCGAAGCTTGAAAGAATATATTTATTTTTAATTTTAAAAAGGAGTTTGAAATAGCGCGACAGTTTGAAAATTTGAATTCGAACTTTGACTGACTGTACATGATGCAAAATAAATCGGATTTTAGTGAAACCAAGAATATTTAAATCTGTTTAAGAATATCTTTCAACAAATCCGAAAAATTGAAATTTCGCAGCGGAAATCAAAAGTTATGGTCGGTTGAATATTCAGAATAGTCGCCATGGAATTTAATATAATATATAACCCGTATAAATAGCCATTTTGCAAACGACCTCCGTTTTCGATGAAACCATCCTGGTTGGATCTGGAATGTCAGATTATTGCAGGATTCCAATTTTCATAATTTTTGGAATCAATATGTGAGCGTAGCAAAAGAAAACGTGTTCTGACAATTTCGGTCAATTTCGATTGACTAGAAAATGGCCATTTTTCAAACGGTCTCCAAATTCGATGAAATTAGTTTTTTAGGACCATATCGTCAAAACATAGCTAGAATTATTTTTCGGGAATTTTTGGAGTCAGTATGTGGCCCCGGTAAATTAAAATGTTCAATCAAATTAAATAATTAAATGTTTTATTATTTAATTTGAAGAATAACCAACTGAAACAGTCGAATGGGCCTATGAGACATATACCATTGTGTCCGGAATGGGGGTATTTGGCTGCGGGCGTCACTCGTTGGGTTTGATTTGGAGTTAAGAGCGATATAGAAATTAAAAGAATTAAATGGGAATTAAATATAAAATAAATTAAAATGGTATACGGTATAAATACGCGTATTCTTCCCTAAACCCTATATTATCGTTATACGCAGCCGCCACTCCCCCAATACACGACGGATTTGCTCCCGATTTCAAACCCCTATATCTCCACCTACGATTCAAATTAAATCACGAGATCAAAAGCAAGATTCAAGAGCTTTGTTCGATCTTTGAAATGGTACGGGTTTGATGAGCTCTCATTTGGTGTAGTGCTCGTATCGCTGCTCCAAAAAGCCATCGCTCGTCCTCGTTTTCAATGCTAGAAGGACCTCCGAGTTCGCCATTGTTGAGGCCAGTGGTAGTTGTCGCGGAGGAGCACGCCGTGGAAGCCTCCGATCATCAGCAGGCGTCGTGTTTTGCTCGTCAAATCGAGCCCTAGATTTGAACGACTAGTTTTGAACGCGACCAGGAGTTTAAAGGAGGAAGGTCTTTTTTTCAATTTATTCCTTAATTAATTTTAAAATGTTGTTAACTTTAAAAATTCGTATCTTGCTCAAACGATAATGAAATTCGATGAAACATGATTCATTGGGAACATAAAATCGAGATCTACATCTCAGAACTGATCGGAGAATTTTTGGAGCATTTGACAAATTTAGATGAATTAAAAAGCAAAGTGAGATTTCTGAACCCGAATAAATTAAATAAAATTATATTAGGATGCAGACGGTGTTTAGAAACTCCCGATATCCGTCGTCCACAGACAATGGACGACTTGATTGTTTTTTGGTATATGATTGGTTGAATTTTGGTGTTTATTTGTGGTTGGAAAAAAATGAAATTGATTGATATTGTGGCATTAGACTGCCTAGAAAAATGTATTAGGAAATTAAACCCCTTGTATACGCCGTGAGGCCTAAGGTAGTGCGAGGAGCCGTACATCGGGATGGTGCCGGTTTTGATTACCCTACCGTTATGCTGCCGAAATTTTTCTGAAATATTTTTGTGTTATAAAATATTCATGTTATTATATATTAATTGTTCGAATAATATGAAAATTAAATTTTCTATATATATATATATATATATATATATATATATATATGAAAATGATCATTGTAAATCAACATGAAATTCATATTTTTGGTTGTAAATAAAAAATGGTCATTTGTTAAATAGAAATGTGTTTACCTTGATACTTACATTTTTTTAATGTAAATAAAACATTTAAAAATAGACATTGTCAAATGAAAACATTACTATATAAAATATATTTACATTGAAGTATTACATTTTAATATATATGAAAACATTAGAATACCACATTGCTATATAAAATGCATTTACATTAGATTGTACATTTTAAATGTTTTACATTAAAATGAACATTGTTACAATAAAAATGTTTTACATTAGGTTTTACATTCTTATGCAAATGAATCTTTTAAATGGTCACTGAAATAGCAAAAAGTGTTTTATTGGAAGATACAATTTGCTTAATGTAAACAAAACATTGAAAATGACCATTGTTATATTAAAATGTCTTTACTTTGAAATATACATTTTTAATGTAATGCAAGATTAAAAAAAGTCGTTTGTTAAATAGAAATGCATTTAGATTGAAATATACATTTTTAATGTAAGGCAACATTAAAAATAGATACTGTTAAACAGAAGTGTATTTATATTGGAACAAACATTTTTAATGTAATGCAACATTGAAAATAGTCATTTGTCATATAGAGATTTACATTTTTCAATGTAAATAAATATGAAATAGAAATTTACATTTTTAAATGTAAGCAGAAGAATGAATAGAGATTTACATTCTTCAATGTAAATAAAATATGATTAGAGATTTACATTTTCAATGTAAATAAAATATGAATGAAAAAGTTACATTTTCCATTGTAATCATACATTGAAATAAAAAGTTACATTTTTCAATGTAAATAAAGATTGAAATAAAACGACACATTTCTCAATGAAATAATACATTGAAGTATAAAAATTACATCTTTATATATAATCAAAGAATAAAGTATAAAATTTACACTTTTCAATGTAATCATATATTGAAATGAAAATTACAATTTTTTTCAATATAATCATATATTGAAATGAAAATTACATTTTTTTCAATGATTTCATATATTGAAATGAAAAATTACATTTTTCAGTGTGATCATATTATGAAATCAAAAGTTACATATTTATATGTAATCAAAGCAAAGAATAAAAATTTACATTTTTCAATGTAAATAAAGATTACATAGGAATTTACATTTTTCAATGTAAATAAAGATTACACAGAAATTTACATTTTTCAATGTAAATAAAGATTACATAGAAATTTACATTTTTCAAAGTAAATGAAACAATAATTAGAAATTTACATTTTTCAATGTAAATAAATTAAAAATTTACATTTTTCTATGTAAATGAAAGAATGAGGAAAATTTACATTTTCAATGTAAATAAAGTATGAACTAGGAATTTACATTTTTCAATGTAAACAAAGAATGAGAGAGAAAATTCCATTTTCCGTTGTAAATAAAGACTAAAGTGAAAATTTTACATTTTCAATGAAGATAAAGAAAAGAATGAAAGATTACATATTCAATGTAATCATGAACTGAATTAAAAGTTTACATTTATAATGAAATAAAGATTTCATTAGAAAGATTTCATTTTTGCAATGTAAAATTACCTTGAAATAAAAGATTACAATTTGCAATAAAATACATTGAAATAGAAAGTTACATTCTTTTCAATGTAAAGAATATATTGAAATAAAAAGTTACATTTTTCAGTGTAAAAAGAATGGCATAGGAATTTGCATTTTGCAATGTAATAGTATATTGAAAATAAAAAGATTACATTTTTATTTGCAATTGTAGAAAAGAATGAAAATTACATTTTTAATGTAATCTAAAGAATTGAATAAAAGATTTCAATTTTAATGTAATAAATGAAGGATAAAACATATTACATTTTTTATGTAATACATAAGAATCATACAAAAGATTCAATGTCGAAAGAAATTGTATTAACATTAAAAGTTTCATTTTTAATATAATATATGATTTCATATATAAAAGAAATCAATGTTGAATTGAAAATGGTTTGAAATCGTTGAACGATTTATATTTATATAGTTATATATAAATATAAATTAGAATAAAATGAATCGCGCTGTTGTAGTTCGCGTTTTGAAATCGTAACTTCAAACGATTATACCGAAATGTCCGACCGTCGGATTTTCCCAAAACTAGAACCTTAGGTTCATTTTGGAAAGATTTTTCCAATGATATAAAATTCATTAAGATCCAACGGTTAGATTTTGAGAAAGTGTAAATCAAATTTTGATGAAAATAGCGCTAGGGCCATGTAATGACCCGAAGCGTCGTTTAATTGAAAATGACTATTTTTAAATAAATAAAAATAGTGATAAATCGTTATAAAATAATATTAACGATATGAAATGATTTTACACTATATATATTCGAGAATTATTTCTAAAGTCCGAGTTAACTCTCATTTCAAATAATTATACGACGATCGAAAGTCGAAGATTTGAAGACGGTGATTGAAGACCGGCGATCTTCACATCGAATGGATGACTACTGATGCCCTAGACTGATTTGCTCCTAGGAAAGGGTTGCAGTGGTAGTTGTCCGGACGTACTTGTTGATTGTCCAGATTAGCGAGCACCTCTCTTCCGTATTGGACATATGGGACGAGGAATAAGGTGTCTTCGGTTTCGTTCAGACCCAGGACGGACTTGTAAATAGATGTGTGTCTGACGTTGGATTTCACTCCACGTAAATTGATTTCTATTTAATATATATCTGTTGGTGGCGGAGAATTTATTCTCTTGCTTAACACCCTTCTCTGAGACGCACGAGCTCAGAGGGTATATGTCAATAGTTATCGATCACATGGCGTGAATTGTCAGTGTGGCATGCCAAGATGCAAATGATCAAGGCTTATTGTTGAAAAGCAAAGCCTTGTGGTTGATGATCAAAGCACGACTTTATTGTAGCATAGCTTAGTGTATAGCATTACTTCGCAGGCCTCACATGAGACGACCCGGACTTCCCCGGTAAGGAAAGCACGGATTGAATTGAGAACACGACAAATCAGAACGCAAATAGAAGAACATTTCATTGTTTATTACAACAATTCCATCAGAATACAAGAATATACAGAGTATGAATAAATATTACACATTTGATAAATATCAGAGATTACAATAAATTACATAGCAGTGGAAAAACAATACAAAACACAACTGAAAGTAATACACGGATACAGAGCTTTCCGAGCATCGTTCCAGCTATAAATCAGGATCCTGTGAATATAAATTTGCAAAACCGAAACTACTAGCTGCCCGTGTCGAAAATAGGGGCACCCAGAGTTTAGGTTAAAACAATAAACTCCAGGTCAGTCATGTGACTGGTATGAGGACTAAAACAGTTATTTAAAACTTTACTTTAAAAGAGAGTAATTCAAGGGACCACGCCGTATGACACGAAACGGGTTTCCTCCCAAGAACACTAGTGCATATAACAAAACAGCGCAATGCTTTTTGGAAAAATGAAGCTATTATAAGATGCAGGTCCCATCACACAATGCAACGCAAGCCGGAGGATAGGGTTTTCCCTTATAATAGCCAAACATGCTTGGTACGTTTAAAACAAATCATTTGATACTATTATAAGTGTATAGTGTCAAAACAATTTCAATCATAAATAACAATCATAGATGGCATGGGTACCATATATCATGTCGCCATACTAGGCTCTACAAATAAAACCGAATGTCACGTATTGGAAATTGGATGTCCGTCACGAGTCGAGGCAAGGGGCAAACTCCTCTCCGTTCGAGACACTCTATCAAATGTCTTAGGACCACACACAGCGATCCTTGGAATCGATTGGGCCGGTCCTCTCTTACTTTTGAGGATTGGCAATTCCTGAACACACGTTTCCCGGTCCTATAGGACCTATATAATGGTTTGTACGTCGGCTCACATAGTGCTAGTTATCGACCATATATTCGAGGCGTCTCGCATTCCAACAACCACACAGGTAAAAAGTATATAAATGTCAGGGCTGGTAGGTCACTGACATCACCCAGAGCTAGAAAGAAACGTCGTGTTCTCCGAACGGTCTGTATCCCGTTTTTGACTCATACCGAGGTGTAAGGCTCGCGAATTCACGCTATACACAAAGCTATGCCACACAGGCCGTGCTTTGATCATCAACCATAAGACTTTGCTTTTCAACAGAAGCCTTGATCATCTGCCACTTAGGCATGTCACACAGGCAATTCACTCCATGTGACTGATGTCCATCGATAGACAACCTCTGAGCTCGTACGTCTCAGAGAAGGGCGTTAAGCAAGGGAATAAATTCTCCGCCGCCAAACAGATGTATATTTAATAGAGATCAATCAACACAGAATAAAATCCAATGTCAGACACACGGTCCATTTACAAGTTCGTTCTAGGTCTTAACGAAACCGGAGGCACTTTCCTTGCATATCCATCGATCTCCAAGTACATCTGGATGATCACCAATTGATTCCCTCCCCTTGGGTGTACATCCCAATCAAGATCATCAATAATCATCTAAACGATGTGAGGACTTCCATTCTTCAACCACCATCTTCATCTTCGACTTATCGCCGAATCGGTTATTCAGAATGGGTATAAACCCGGCCTTTCTGAATAACCCGCGTATATAATAAACAAATGTTACACAAACCCAACATACGCCTCATTCCAACTCAGATTATTCTTTTATTTAAATTTTCACATTCTTAGGGAAAGGTTCCCACTAATTTTATCAAAGATAAATTCTTCTAAATTTATTCTTTAATCTTCCTTTGGATATCATTTCAAACCATGTTAAGGTTTTCCAAACTAGTCGGGAGCGAACCACACCGGGGTAATTATTTATTTTATTTCCCAACCCCAACCTATTCATCCCATGGAGCAAAACTGGTAATACTCCATATCTAACACCACGCTGTTATCGGTAAATATTAATCACCATTTCATGTTCAAATCTAATTAAAGATTTAACTATCGCTTCGGAGCAAAACTGGTGATACTCCATTCTCGATCATTTTAATCTAATTAAAGATTCATTAAAACTCCACTTAGTTTTAATTTTCCCAAAATCAATATCCTGTCTTTAACTGGGTTAAAGAACCAATGTCATCTGAAACACGGTTCACGATAAACCCAAAATCACTTTCCATTGTTAATCGGGTTAAAGAACAGGTGTTATTCAAAACACCGCTCACGATAAACCCCAAAAACCAATTTAAATTAAATTCCAATTAAATACCATTTAATTGGTACACCACATTAAATCTAAATAAAAAGATTAATCTTTTTCCCAACTGGGTTTAAAAACAGTGTTAATGAAGACACCATTCACGACAAACCCAAATCACGTTTGATATTAAATACAAGGCTCTAAACATAAAATATATCAGCTTATATCCAATATCAAATTCTATGACCAACAAATATCGTATTGGAAATAACGATATAAATATATCTTTCAAATTTCTATAACAATATCTGTATAATCACGAAATCCAACATCGAAATATTCCAAAGACAATTTCGATTCAAATCCATTTCCACTTTATATATTGGAAATTCTGGTTATTTTCAAAACCATTTCAAATTCAATTTATTTATTTCAAAAATAAATTGATTTTAATTCTAGTTCAAAACTAGTTCATTTCGATAAAAATCTATTTTTATCTTTTCAAATATGGAGTTTTTCATCCCAATTCTTCCCAAATCATTTCTTATGATTTTATACAAATTATTACTATTTTTACTAATTTTATCAAAGCCCGTACAGTCGATTTCCATCAACGGCCATCGAACTGCACTTACATCGACCTTTTCCAAATTTGATTTGGGTATAATTCCAAATCCAACCGTTAGATCTCAGATTTCTAATATTCATTGGAAATCTCTTTTCGATACGAACCCAACGGTTCCGGTTTTAGGAGAATCCGACGGTCGGATCTCCCGCAACGTCAATTCGAAGTCAATGGTCGAAATTCGCGAACTGCCGCGGCGCGGCGCGTTCTATTCAGGCCATTTAATATATATATATATATATATTCCATCGATTTCAATTCAAACCGTATTTTATAAATCGTTTTAAATTCGTTTTCAAAACAATTTCAACTTCATATTCAATTTCGAATCAAAATTGAATATTCCACATCATCGATATACAAATGATAATATTTTCAAAACGTTATATTTTGAAATCAATTTCTTTTCAATATTCATTATAAAAACGAATATAATCGATATAAATATCGTTCGCATCAAAATGGCGCATATCTAATCGACACGGCTTTATATATTTCAATAACTTCGTTATTCTATTCAACAAATGAATATTTTCTTCAACACATGAATATTTTTTTTTCTTTCAACACATGAATACTCTCAACACATGAGCATCGTCAACACATGACTATTTATGTTATTTAATATATTTTATAAAATTATGATTTCTATCGTTTAATTCTTAATCAGGCTCCAACCGTAAATTAGTAAGAGAACGATTCCCTAAGTATAAACCCCAAAGGCCGAAACCAACATCAGATCAATACCCAGGAAACCACTCATCTTAACTAGTTTCCGGCTAGTTCTAATTTTATATATGATAAAGATGTAAATTTTATTGTTAAAATATTTCGTTCAACACATGATAAGTTTCAACACATGAATATTCTCAACACATGAGTATTGTCAACACATGACTATTTATTCTATAATATTCTTTATTTTCCCAACTGGAATGAGGCCCAATCAACTACCATATAATGTTAATTATATGGATTTCATACAATACATGTATATAATAGCAATGATAAATAATCAACCATCATCCAAAGTGCACCACACAACTGCATAAGCATTAAATATAAATAATTAACGCTTACACAGTCTGTCAATCTATCGATCGACATACAACTAAATAATTGGGATTAGTGTACGCCAAATATCATCCCAACACCCGTGTGGGGTTTCAATCCACAAACACTGAATATTATTTGTGCAGTTGGGCGTTGTGTAAAATTTATCGTCCCAATCAATATCCTTCAAATAGGTGTACATAAACAAACCATCTGGTTTGTAAATGAATATTTATTTATTCACATTCACGTTAAAAATTATATTTTTAACGATAAGTAATTTATTTCAACACATGCATGTTTTATTACCCAATTCACACCAACATCACAAACAAACTTCACAACACATCAAACAAGCATACAAGCCGTCCATGGTCTGTGGACGACGGGTGTCGGGTGCTGCTAAGCACCGTCTTCATCCTAGTGTATAATTTTAACTAGAAAACAAGATTTAAAGTGAGAAGTTCTCACCGACTAGCTAAACCAATACACCACGACTCTTCATATATAGAAATCTTTGTCATGCTCGCCTTTTGTCAATTTCATCGTCCGTAGCCACTACATATATAAAAATCACATTTTTATATTGTTGCTATGTATATAGAAATCACATTTTTACACCGCTACTATATAGATAAAAATTCTATTATTATACCGCTACTATATAGATAAAAATTCTATTATTATACCGCTACTATATAAATAAAAATTCTATTTTTATAACGGTGTTCATATAATAAAGATCACATTTTTATCACGCTATTCTCTATGTAAAAATTATATTTTTATATCGCTCTTCTCCCAATGAAGATTATATTTTTATAACGCGCCTTCCTATATAAAAATTATATTTTTGTTCTCTATGTCTTCATATATAAAAATCTCGTTTTTACTTCACCATTTCAACTATATAAAGATTCAAACTTTTCTAATATAAAAATTCGATTTTTATACTTTAAAGATTCAATTCTTTTCTTGTTTAAAAAATCAAACCTTTCAAATTAAAAATCCAACCTTTCATATATGATAAAAAAATCCTATCTTTCTAACAAAAATCTCGCCATTACTATGATAAAAATCTAACCTTTACTATGATAAAAATCTGATCTTTACTATGATAAAAATCTAACCTTTACTATGATAAAAATATAACCTTTACTATGATAAAAATCTAACCTTTACTATGATAAAAATCTAAACTTTACTATGATAAAAATCTAATCTTTACTATGATAAAAATCTAACCTTTACTATGATAAAAATCTAATCTTTACTATGATAAAAATCTTACCATTACTATGATAAAAAACTAAACTTTACTATGATAAAAATCTGAACTTTACTATGATAAAAATCTAACATTTACTATGATAAAAATCTAATCTTTACTATGATAAAAATCTAACCTTTACTATGATAAAAATCTAATCTTTGTTATGATAAAAATCTAACCTTTACTATGATAAAAATATAAATAAAAATCAAAGCTTTTCTATACATTAAGGTCCTATCCTTACCTCTACACAAAGATCCTATTTTTATCTACAAAAAGAACCTATTTTTGTCTACATAAAGAAGTAAAACTGAAATCAAATACTTACAAGTGAAATGGGGGTGTGGGAGGGCGTATGCGGTTGGAGGAGGGAGGTGGCAGGTCGGCGGTGGAGCTGTCATGGCGGCGCTGGTGGGTTTTGTGGGTCTAGGGCTTCGGATTTTCAGATGGGGAACGGAGAGAAGGGAGGAGGAGAGAGGGAAACGCGCGAGGGGGGGCTCGCGCTCGAGCAGGCGCTGACCGGGGGGCTCGCGAGGAGGAGAGGCGGCGGTATAGGGGGGCGCGATCCCCATTTTTCCTTTTTTTCTTCTTATTTTGCTTTTCAAAATGAACGGGGGCCTGAGAGTATAGAGGAAGAGAGAGAGGGTTTTTATTTTTATTTATTTATTTATTTAATTCCAAAAAGCAACTTTTAATTTCGACCTCGAAATCGAACCCACCGCCTGTCGTCTATAGCTAATTGCCCCCATTCCGAACACAATGGGATATGTATCGCAGGCTGATTCGATCAGTTTTCGTCAAAATCAAAATATAACTCTATATATTGAATTTGAACGCACATTTCAAGTTATCGGGGCCACATATGGACTCTAAAAATTCCCAAAAAATATTTTCTAGCTTTGTATTGACGATATGGTCCTAATAAAACTAATTTCGTCAAATTCTGAGACCGTTTGAAAAATGGCCATTTTCCAGTCGATTAAATTCAACTGAAACTGGTCAAACGCGTTTTCCTTTGCCACGCTCACATATTGATTCGAAAAATTATGAATTTTGAAATATAGCAATAGCTTGACATCACGGATCCAACAAAAGTGGTTTCGTCGAAAACCGAGGTCGTTTGCAAAATTTCCATTTTAAGGGCCCGAATTCCATAGTGACTATTCTGAATTTTCAATTGGGCATATCTTTTTATCCCCGCTATGAAATTTCAATTTTTTGGATTCGTTTGAAAGATATTATCAATTAGATTCTAATATTTTTGGTTTCGCTAAAATCCGGATTATTTTGAATCTTGTACATTCATTTAAACTTTGAAATCGAATTTTCGAACTACCGCGCCATTTTCAATTCCTTTTATAATTATAAAAAAATATTTATATTCTAACGACGATCTATATAAATATATACATTCTAATTCTATTCAAAATAAATTTCTCGTCGATATTATTTAAAATAATTCATTTTAAATAGTCAAAATTCACTAAAATTGCCATAATAAAATTTTTAAATTGGCTCGGATTTCCGGGTTATTACAATACACCCTGTTATGAACCAGAAATGGGGGAAGGATCCAGGGAGAACATGCGTCTCTTTCTTGCTATAAGTGGTGTCTGGGTTTTACAAGCCCAGATATTTTTACTTATGTGGATGATGGAAAGCGAGGTACCTCGGATATTGAGTCCTTAGTGGCTCTATCTATGCCACATATGGCAGGGAGACGTATTGTTCAGGAATTTATATATAATCAACTAACATTAGTTGTGGACCGACCCTGTGGCTCCAGGTGCAGTTGCGACTGAGTCCTGAGGCTCGGACTAAAGAATCTCGAATTTGGTAAGGACGATCCCTTGACTTGGTTCATGATGGAAATCCAACTTCCAATACGACACCATACAGTTTTGATTGTACAACTAGTATGGCGACATAGTGTATGGTAGCTTTGACGTCTATGATTGATACATTATGATTGAAATGTTTTTAAAACATATATATACACTATAATAATATCAACTCCGTTTTATTGTATCAAGCATTTTTGACCATTATAAGGTAAAACTCTATCCTCCGGTTTGCGTTGCATTGTGTGATGGGACTTGAGTCTTATAATGGTTTCAATTTTCTAAAAAGCATTGCATTGTTTAACAATTTACTTTATTTATGCACTAGCAATCCAATGGAGTAAACCCATTCCGTGTTAGCAGCGTGGTTCCGTGATTAGCCTTATTATTAAATAGGTTAATTAGATTTCTCATACCAGTCCCATGACTGACTCGTAGTTTGTTTCACTTTGCAAACTGGGTGCCCTCTTCTCCACACGGGCAGCCTTGTATACAGGTTTTTAGCAGACTTATTCTGGATAGATATGGAGCTGAAGATGGATCTTATCATTTTTATTATGCTGTTCAGACTTCATTTAGTATATTATGTTTGATTCCGCTGCAGACATTTTATATTAAGTGGAAAACTGTATTATGTACTAAGTATGATCCTATTATGCTGTGTAAATCTGATGATATATTATTCCCAGTGTAATTTGAGATACATTTTCTACTGTAATTCTATATTTTTTTTCTTCTGTTATTGTTCATGTGTTATATTCCAATGATTATCCTTGCTTTCGTACTACGGGAGTTTGGGGTCATCACAGTTGGTATAGAGCTTTGGTTAAACTTAGCTCAGAATATAACACATAAATAAACCAGACAGAAGTAGAATCAACAGTATTCTAAACCGAATAACTCATCATAGATTGGACTAGTAATATCCTAGAATGAGTATGGCTGAATAAAACACACTCCCCCATAGATTCATTTACGTTTAGATATATGTCTCTATGCTTTACAATATCTTTTTTGTTGGCCTGACTCTTTGTCTGCTATTTGCAGACATAGTAGAAAATGAGTGGTAGAAACAGAAGAAGTAGTTCTATGGTTCGACAATCTAATGAGCCAATCGTGCTCCCACAACCAGAACCGGATCTAGAAGCTCTAGTAATGAAATACCGAAATCTGGGTAGAGTAAAATTCTCGGACAAAGAATCCGTGGTTGAAACACAAGCGTGGATGCGTTCTGCTAAGAGAATCTTTCGAGGCTTAAAACTGAGAGATGATCAGAAAAGATTACTGGCATCTTGGGCACTCAAAGACGAAGCTTTAATCTGGTGGGAAACTGTTACTGAGGAAAATCCAGAAGGTAATATTACCTGGGATAAATTCAAAGAAATGTTCAAAGAAAGATTTATTCCTCCAGAAGCAACTGAGCGGCTATATTATGAGTTTTACAATCTGAAACAAGGAGATATGACTATCCAAGAATATCATAGTAAATTAAATGAACTTACCCGCTTTGCCCCTGAACTAATTCAAGATCCTTTGAGGAAGAATCTGAGATTTATCAAGGGACTCCAAAAGAAATACGAAGGTAGAGTACTTGCTCATGTGAATCTCCCTTTTTCTAAGATGATACAAATGGCTTACCACTATGAGTATAATGTTAAACAACATGGTTGGCAAGATGAAGAAGAAGGCAGTTGTAGCAGCAAAAGAAAGTTTGATACTGATAGCCCTAAGGAATGTACGAAGGCTGAGGTCAGTAAGATGCCGAAAGTCAATAAGAAAAGGACAAGATCTATGAAAGAATCGTTAATGATTGCCACATGCTATAACTGCAATAAGCAAGGACATTTGTCGATAAATTACAAATCTTCGAAGAAACAAAGGAAAGATGGATCTTAATCCAATAAGAAGTCTCAAGAGACCAAAGAATGCAATATTTTCCTTAAGTCAGGTCATATACGTAGAGATTGCCGACTTTTGAAGTCGACCAAAGAAGCTCAAATCAATAGCACGCCAGATGCTCCAACATCCTCAACTAGTCAGCAAAGGCCAGACGTTTTGGAAGGCACACTCACTGTCCACAATATTCCAGTTAAAGTATTGTTTGATACGGGCGCGTCACAAAGCTTTATTTCAAGCAATACGGTTAAGAAGTTGAAATTAAAACTAAGGAACCTTAAGGAATCGGTTAGAGTTCATAATCCGATAGGAGGATCTCTTATTCTCGGTGTGTATTGCAAAGTGCTCGTCTCTTTTTTCCATTATCGGTTTCCGTGCACCTTGATTGTCATGGATTTTTCTGAATTTGACACCATTCTTTGGCTGGACTGGTCAACTAAATACAAGGCCGAAGTCTGTGCAGAAAGAGTTGTCGGAATTAAAACAAAGCTTGCCAATGTTGTTATACCTTGTGTAGGCTCAAATTCAGACCGAAAAGAATTTTGGGTTGCTCGTGAGGTTTCTCCTACTACTATTGAAGACATTCATGTTGTCAAGAATTATGCGGATGTGTTCGAAGAAGTTGATAGCTTACCTCCGCGAAGAGAAATTGACTTCAGGATTGATCTAGTTCCGAATGCAAGGCCAGTGGTGCATCCTATTCGGAGAATGACACGGAAAAAAAAAAGAAGAGTTGGGCAATCAAACTAAACACCAGTTATGGAAGGGTCTGATCAGGCCTAGCTTTTCGAATTGGGGTGCAGCAGTAGTGTTTGTCCCAAAGTCAGACGGTACTCTCAGACTGTGTGTGGATTACCGAGATTTAAACAAGCAGACGTTCAAGAATAAATACCCATTGCCCCATATAGATGATTTGTTGGATCGTTTGAATGGAGCAAAATTGTTCTCTAAAATGGACCTAGCTATGGGTTTCCATCAACTATGTATAGCTGAAGAGTGTGTTCCTTTGACAGCTTTCAGAGGTCTAGACATATTTTATGAGTAGTTAGTAATGTCGTTCGGCTTATGCAATGCTCCAACTTATTTTGTCGGCCTAATGAACAGAATATTCCGCGGTGTCCTAAACAAATTTGTGTTGGTTTTCATTGATGACATCTTAATCTTCTCAAAATCGACTGTAGAGCATGAAAAGCATTTGGAACAAGTCTTGGAAATTCTGAGAAAGAATGTATTAAAAGCCAAATTTTCTAAATGTGTATTCTGGCAAGAAGAAGTGAAGTTCCTCGATCATGTAGTATCGAAGGAAGGAATTTCAGTGGATTCTAGTAAGATCACAACCATTCAAGATTGGAAGCAGCCTAGCACGCCTACCGAAGTCAGAAGTTTCCTAGGATTGGCTGGCTATTATCGGAAATTCGTTAAGGATTTTTCAAACCTATCTTGTCCATTAACGAAGCTCACAAAGAAGCACACAAAGTTCAATTAGACACTTGAATGCGAGGCAGCTTTCCAAGAACTGAAATTGAGGTTGACCACTGCTCCTATGTTGACCATTATTGATGGCAATCAAGATTTGAAAGTCTGGACTGATGCTTCTATTGAAGGTATTGGTGCGGTATTAATGCAAAGTGACAAAGTAGTTGCTTATGCTAGTCGTCAATTGAACCCGCATGAAAAGAAATACCTCACTCATGATCTTGATTTGATGGCCATCATGTTTTCTTTAAAGATATGGAGGCACTGTCTTTTGGGTGAGAAGTTCGAACTATATACAGATCATAAATCCTTGAAGTATCTGTTCACCCAAAGGGACTTGAATTTGATGCAGCAACGTTGGGTAGAATTTCTTGCGGCCTGTGATCTGGACATCTTGTATACTCCAAGGAAAGCCAATGTTGTAGCTGATGCACTTAGCAGAAAGAATGCGGGTATCGCCAATCTTATCATCGCCAATCTCATCATTACACCTACTTTGATTGATAAAATCTCTGCTCTTCAAAAAGATGATGAATTTATATAGAGAATTAGTAAAAGAGTTCGGGAAGGCGAACCCTCGAGTTTCCAGATTGATAACAAAGGAGTTTTGAGGTTAAAAGGTCGAATTTGTGTCCCGAATATTCCTGAGCTCAGAAGAGAAGTAATGGATGAATGTCACAAATCCAAGCTTTGTATTCATCCAGGGGTGAGCAGGATGTATCATGATCTCAAGCGCACATTCTGGTGGAAATCTATTAAAAGAGACATCTCCATTTATGTTAGCAGATGTTCTACTTGCCAACAAGTTAAGAGTGATCAGCAAAAAACTGCCGGATTGTTACAACCACTAGATGTTCCAAGCTGGAAATGGGATCAAATTTCCATGGATTTTATAGATGGCTTGCCCCGAACTAGAAAAGGCAATGATAGTATTTGGGTGATCGTTGATCGTTTCACGAAGTCTGCCCATTTTATTCCTGTCAAATCAACCAGAACAGCTCAAAGCTTGGCAAAAATTTATTTCAAAGAAATTTTCCGACTACACGGAGTTCCCAGTAGCATTGTTAGTGACTGTGACCTTATATTCACTAGTAAATTCTGGGAAGCTTTCCAAGAAGAGTTGGGGACAACATTAAATCTGAGCACTGCATATCATCCTCAAATAGATGGCCAGACTGAGAGGGTGAACTGTATACTGGAAGATTTGTTGCGGGCATGTAATCTTGACATTAGCGGATCATGGGAAGACCACTTGCACTTGGTTGAATTCTCCTATAATAACATTTACCAAGCAAGCTTGAAAATGTCGCCATTCGAAGCAATGTATGGCAGGCCTTGTAGATCTCCCGCATGTTGGGTTGAACCAGCCAATAGGCTAGTATTGGCTCCCGACAAGATTAGAGAAGCTTCAAACAAAGTCGATTTCATTAAGAAGAGATTACTAACAGCTCAGAGCCGACAGAAAAGTTATGCAGATTCAAAAAGAAGAGATTTAGAATTTGTTGTTAGCGATTATGTGTACTTGAGAGTTTCTCTATTGAGAGGAGTAGTTCGCTTTGGGAAGACTGGGAAGTTGGCTCCGAGATTCATTGGTCCATTCCCTATTCAAAAACAATTGGAACTCTCGCTTACATGATTCAATTGCCTGACTAGTTGCCAGGAGTACATGATGTATTCCACGTGTCTCAACTTCAGAAGCATGTACATGATCCAGACTTGATTATGGAGGAAGATGCACAGTAAGATTTGGAGATTACCCCGAACATAGCGATAAGAAGGGAGCCTGTAAAGATCATTGGCAAAGAAACCCAAGTTCTGAGGAACAAAAGAATTCATTTAGTCAAAGTGTAATGGAGCGGAGATCCCAGAGACTGTACATAGGAGACCGAGGATAGCATCAAACAGGCTTATCCCTAGTGCAGAGTGGATATCTCTGACTAGCTCTAGTGCAAGGTACATTTACCATATTTTGCATTTTCCGTTTTGTTTCCTACTTTACTATTGTTTCCTTTCCGGGGACGAAAAGCTTTTAAGTGGGAGAGATTGTAAAAACCGGGAAAATCAGAGCCAATTTAAAAATTTTATTTTGGCTATTTTATTGAATTTTGAATAGTGGAAATAATTTGTTTTAAATAATAACAGTTAAAAATTTATTTAAATCAAAGTTTGAAAGAATATATTTATTTTTAATTTCAAAATGGAGTTAGAAATAGCGCGACAGTTTGAAAATTTGAATCAAACTTTGACAGACTGTACAGGATGCAAAATAAATCGAATTCTAGTGAAACCAAGAATATTTAAATCTGTTTAGGAATATCTTTCCAACGATTCCGAAAAATTGAAATTTCATAGCGGGAACAAAAAGTTATGGTCAGTTGAATATTCAGAATAGTCGCTATGGAATTTAATATAATATATAGCCCGTATAAATAGCCATTTTGCAAATGACCTCCGTTTTCGACGAAACCACCCTCGTTGGATCCGGAATGACAAAATATTGCAGGATTCCAATTTTCATAATTTTTGGAATCAATATGCGAGACTGACAAAAGAAAATGTGTTTTGATAATTTCGGTCAATTTCGATTGACCAGAAAATGGCCGTTTTTCAAACGGTCTTCAAATTCGACGAAATTAGTTTTGTTAGGACCGTATCGTCAAAACATAGCTAGAATTATTTTGGGAATTTTTGTAGTCAGCATGTGGCCCCGGTAAATTAAAATGTTCGATCAAATAAAATAATTAAATGTTTTATTATTTAATTTGAAGAATAACCAACTGAAACAGTCGAATGGGCCTACGAGACATATCCCATTATGTCCGAAATGGGGCGATTTAGCTGGGGGCGTCACTCGTTGGGTTTGATTTGGAGTTAAGAGCGATATAGAAATTAAAAGAATTAAATGGGAATTAAATAAAATAAATTAAAATGGTATATGGTATAAATACGCGTATTCTTCCCTAAACCCTATACCATCGTTATACGCAGCCGCCACTCCCCCAATACACGACGGATTTGCTCCCGATTTCAAACCCCGATATCTCCACCTACGATTCAAATTAAATCATGAGATCAAAAGCAAGATTCAAGAGCCTTGTTCGATCTTTAAAATGGTACGGGTTTGATGAGCTCTCGTTTCGTGTAGTGCTCGTATCGCTGCTACAAAAAGCCATCGCTCGTCCTCATTTTCAACGCCAGAAGGACCTCCGAGTTCGCCATTGTTGAGGCCAGTGGTAGCTGTCGTGGAGGAACAGGTCGTGGAAGCCTCCAATCATCAGCAGGCATCGTGTTTTGCTCATCAAATCGAGCCCTAGATTTGAACGACTAGTTTTGAATGCGGCCAGGAGTTTAAAGGAGGAAGAAGGTCTTTTTTTTTAATTTATTCCTTAATTAATTTTAAAATGTTGTTAATTTTAAAAATTCATATCGTGCTTAAACTATAATGAAATTCGATGAAACAGGATTCATTGGGACCGTAAAATCGAGATTTACATCTCAGAACTGATCGGAATTTTTTTAGAGCATTCCAAAAATTTAGAAGAATTAAAAAGCAAAGTGAGATTTCTGAATCCGAATAAATTAAATAAAATTATATTAGGATGCAGACGGAGTTTAGAAACTCCTAACACCCGTCGTCTATATACCATGAATGACTTGATTGTTTTGTGGTATGTGATTGGTTGAATTTTGGTGTTTATTTATGGTTGGAAAAAAATGAAATTGATTGATATTGTGGCGTTAGACTGCATAGAAATATGTATTAGGAAATTAAACCCCTTGTAAATGCCTCGAGGCCTAAGGTAGTGCGAGGAGCCGTACATCGGGACGATGCCGGTTTTAATTACCCTACCGTTATGCTGCCGAATTTTTTTTGAAATATTTTTGTGTTAAAAAATATTCATGTTATTATATATTAATTGTTTGAATAATATGAAAATTAGATTTTTTATATATATATATATATATATGTGAGAATGATCATTGTATATCAACATGAAATTCATATTTTTGGTTGTAAATCAAAAATGGTCATTTGTTAAATAGAAATGTGTTTACCTCTAAACTTACATTATTTTTGTGTAAATAAAACATTTAAAAATAGATATTGTCAAATGAAAACATTACTATATAAAATATATTTACATTGAAGTATTACATTTTAATATATATGAAAACATTAGAATACCACATTGCTATATAAAATGCATTTGCATTAGATTGTACATTTTAAATGTTTTACATTAAAATGAACATTGTTACAATAATTTTTTTTTACATTCTTATGCAAATGAATCTTTTAAAATGGTCATTGAAATTGCAATAAGTGTTTTCATTGGAAGATACATTTTTTTATGTAAATAAAACATTGAAAATGACCATTGTTATATTAAAATGTCTGTACTTTGAAATATACATTTTTAATGTAATGCAAGATTAAAAATAGTCGTTTGTTAAATAGAAATGCATTTAGATTGAAATATACATTTTTAATGTAAGGCAACATTAAAAATAGATACTGTTAAACATAAGTGTATTTATATTGGAACATATATTTTTTAATGTAATGCAACATTAAAAATAGCCATTTGTCATATAGAGATTTACATTTTTCAATGTAAATAAATATGAAATAGAAATTTACATTTTTAAATGTAAGCAGAAGAATGAATAGAGATTTACATTCTTCAATGAAAATAAAATATGAAAAGAGATTTACATTTTCAATGTAAATAAAATATGAATGAAAAAGTTACATTTTCCAATGTAATCATAAATTGAAATAAAAAGTTACATTTTTCAATGTAAATAAAGATTGAAATAAAAAGTTACATTTCTCAATGAAATAATACATTGAAGTATAAAAATTACATCTTTATATATAATCAAAGAATGAAGTATAAAAATTACACTTTTCAATGTAATCATATATTGAAATGAAAAATTACAATTACATTTTTCAATGTGATCATATTATGAAATCAAAAGTTACATTTTTATATGTAATCAAAGCAAAGAATAGAAATTTACATTTTTCAATGTAAATAAAGATTACATAGGAATTTACATTTTTCAGTGTAAATAAAGATTACATAGAAATTTACATTTCTCAACGTAAATAAAGATTACATAGAAATTTACATTTTTCAAAGTAAATGAAAGAATGATTAGAAATTTACATTTTTCAATGTAAATAAATTAAAATTTTACATTTTTCTATGTAAATGAAAGAATGAGGGAAATTTACATTTTTCAATGTAAATAAAGTATGAACTAGGAATTTACATTTTTCAATGTAAACAAAGAATGAGAGAGAAAATTCCATTTTCCAATGTAAATAAAGACTGAAGTGAAAATTTTACATTTCCTATGAAGATAAAGAAAAGAATGAAAGATTACATATTCAATGTAACCGTGAACTGTATTAAAAGTTTACATTTTTAATGAAATAAAGATTTCATTAGAAAGATTTCATTTTTCAATGTAAAATTACCTTAAAATAAAAGATTACAATTTGCAATAAAATACATTGAAATAGAAAGTTACATTCTTTTCAATGTAAATAATATATTGATATAAAAAGTTACATTTTTCAATGTAAAGAAAAGAATGACATAGAAATTTACATTTTGCAATGTAATAGTATATTGAAAATAAAAAGATTACATTTTTATTTGTAATCATAGAAAAGAATGAAAATTACATTTTTAATGTAATCTAAAGAATTGAATAAAAGATTTCAATTTTAATGTAATAAATAAAGGATAAAACATATTACATTTTTTATGTAGTACATAGGAATCATACAAAAGATTCAATGTCGAAAGAAATTGTATTAACATTAAAAATTTCATTTTTAATGTAATATATGATTTCATATATAAAAGAAATCAATGTTGAATTGAAAATGGTTTGAAATCGTTGAACGATTTATATTCGTATAGTTATATATAAATATAAATTAAAATAAAATGAATCGTGCTGCTGTAGTTCGCGTTTTGAAATCGTAACTTCAAACGATTATACCGAAAGATCCGACCGTCGGATTTTCCCCAAACTAGAACCGTTGGGTTCGTTTTGGAAAGATCTTTCCAATGATATAAAATTCGTTAAGATCCAACGGTTAGATTTTGAGGAAAGTGTAAATCAAATTTTGAAGAAAACAACGCCAGGACCATGTAATGACCCGTAGCGTCGTTTAATTGAAATTGGCGATTTTTAAATAAATAAAAATAGCGATAAATCGTTATAAAATAATATTAATGATATGAAATGATTTTAAACTATATATATTTGAGAATTATTTGAAAAGTCTGAGTTAACTCTCATTTCAAATAATTATACGACGATCGGAAGTCGAAGATTTGAAATCGGTGATTGAAGAACGACGATCTTCACATCGGATGGATGACTACTGATGCCCTGGACTGACTTGCTCCTAGGAAAGGGTTACAATGGTAGTTGTTCGGACGTACTTGTTGATTGTCCGGATTAGCGAGCAAGTCTCTTCCGTATTGGACATTTGGGACGAGGAATAAGGTGTCTCCGGTTTCGTTCAGACCTAGGACGAACTTGTAAATGGATGTGTGTATGACGTTGGATTTCACTCCATGTAAATTGATTTCTATTTTATATATATCTGTTGGTGGCAGAGAATTTATTCTCTTTCTTAAAATCCTTCTTTGAGACGCACGAGCTCAGAGGGTATATATTGTTAGTTATCGATCGCATGGCATGAATTATCAGTGTGGCATGCCAAGATGCAAATGATCAAGGATTATTTATGAAAAGAAGAGCATTGTGGTTGATGATCAAAGCACATCTTTATTGTAGCATAGCTTTGTGTATAGAGTTACTTCGCGGGCCTCACACCCCGGTATGAACCAGAAACAGGGGAAGGATCCAGGGAGAACATGCGTCTCTTTCTAGCTAGAAGTGGTGTCTGGGTTTTACAAGCCCAGATATTTTTACTTATGTGGGTGATGGAAAGCGAGGTACCTCGGATATTGAGTCCTTAGTGGCTCTATTTACGCCCCTTGGGGCGGGGAGACGTATTGTTCAGGAATTTATATATAATCCACTAACATTAGTTGTGGACCGACCCTCTGGCTCCGGGTGCAGTTGTGACTGAGTCCTAAGGCTCGGGCTAAAGAGTCTCGAATTCGGTAAGGATGATCCCTTGCTTTGGTTCATGATGGAAATCCAAATTCCAATCCGACACCATACGGTTTTGATTGTGTAACTAGTATGGCGACATAGTATATGATAGTTATGCCGTCTATGATTGATACATTATGATTGAAATGTTTTTGAAACATATACACACTATAATAATATCAACCCCGTTTTATCGTATCAAGCATTTTTGACCATTATAAGGTAAAACTCTATCCTCCGGTTTGCATTGCATTGTGTGATGGGACTTGAGTCTTATAATGGTTTCATTTTTCTAAAAAGCATTGCGTTGTTTAACGATTTACTTTATTTATGCACTAGCAATCCAATGGAGTAAACCCGTTCCGCGTTAGTGGCGTGGTCATGTGATTAGCCTTATTATTAAATAGGTTAATTAGATTTCTCATACCAGTCCCATGAATGACTCGTAGTTTGTTTCACTTTGCAAACTCGGGTGCCCTCTTCTCAACACGGGTAGCCTTGTATACAGGTTTATAGTAGACTCATTCTGGATAGCTATGGAGCTGAAGATGGATCTTATCATTTCTATTATGCTATTCAAACTTCATTTAGTATATTATGTTTGATTCCGCTACAGACATTTTATATTAAGTGGAAAACTGTATTATGTACTAAGTGTAATCCTATTATGCTGTGTAACTCTGATGATATATTATTCCTAGTGTAATTTGAGATACATTTTCTGCTGTAATTCTATATTTCTGTTCTGCTGTTAAAGTTTATGTGTTATATTCCAATGATTACCCTTGCTTTCGTACTATGGAAGTTTGGGGTCATCACAGTTACGAGTTCTATTCTGACCATAATTCGACGTATAATATAAAATACGTTGAATAGCTTCAAAAACATTTTAGTTCTTATATAAAATATATATAATAATTTTCAAAAGATATACTTTAATTTTCCCGACTTCAAAATCAATTATTTAATATTAAAGTATTATAATAATATTCAAGTCATTAAAATAATATTATTTTTCAAATTTCAATATGTTTAATCCAAATTTTCCTGACATACGTTATAAAATAAATAAAGAAGTTTTGTAACGGAAGTCCTTTTAAAACTCATCCTAGATATCCTAACTGAACTTCACTTTTACCTGTTACTATTCATTTAGAAATAAAACTTGAATAGGCCATAACTATATGAAAATTACTTCTAATCAATTTGTTCCAGTTACGAATATTCACTGTAATTTTATAATATTTGTGTCCATCCAAAATTGGACATCAAATTCAAAGTTTTATTTTTAGCCTATTATTATATTAATAAAATATTCATTAAAATATTAGTTAAATCATTTTATTTGATGGAGACTCTGCCAATGGACTAATAATCACATCCACTAGTCATACTCAGTCAATGTATTACGTAACACAATATTAACCATCAAACAACATCCAATCCACAAATAAAGTGGAATACACCATATAAGCCTAAAACGTTAACGCCTATATGGGGTTGTCGATCAACAGATTAACCGCAATATCAATCATTGGGGTACATATCAATCAATTATCATTTCAATACCCAAGTATGGGACAAATAAATATCCAATAACAAGTAATTGATAAATTACTTTCTCTTGACCGTTTAAGGTTCAACTAGTTTCAAGTCAACACTATTGGTTCTTAATTGTCACATACCCAAGCAACTACACATATATCAATTAAAAATAATATTTTTATATTGCTAACCATCATTAAAAATCATTATATACTTGTATTATTAACCGATAATCATCGCATAACTCAGACTAATTAACTAACTATAGTTAATTATAAACTAGCCCTTTACGAGTTTCGGTTTTTCACCATGGGTTCCACTCCGTCAAATATTCAAGCGAATAGAATGCACACACTCTCAAACGACTCCGATAGTGTTTCGGTGTCTACAAATATTTCCAGAAGCTAACTGGACTGATTTTTCGGCGATGGAATTTTAAACTTGACATACGAACAAACAGTCAGGGATCTGGGTATACGGGAAAAAGGGACAGGGTATAAGGGTCTAGTGGGTTCGATCTTGGGGTGGGGTCCACATTTTTGACAGGGTAGGGGATGGCGCAAGTGGTGGGGCCCATCCATGGGGTGTATAGGGTAGGAGGAGGGTGAATTTGGGTTTAATTTTCGGTTTATTTGCAAATTAGTGATTTTTGGACAGTTTTTAGGAGTTCGGAAGGAGGAGGTCACGACACGGGGAGTGGAGCTAGTGGGGGAAGGCGTAGGTTGGGAGGAGGGTGGAGAGGAGGCGAAAGTGCTCAGGTGAGGGAGGAGGAGGTGGCGGCCATGGCTACAAGCCAGGAAGGAGGAAGATGTTTAAGGAGGAAAAGGTGTAAAAAGTGAAAAAAAGGAAAAAGAAGATGTTTTATAGGAATTGAAAGGCCATAGATTGATGAGGTGGAAGGAGGATATTAAAGGGAATAACACAATAGAGAAGTTTAGATGCAAGACACCTCAACATGTGCTTTTTTGCCTTTAAGGCTTATGTAAAGTTATGAATGTGTTTTAGTTCTATCCCGCATTTATCGCTCGTGTGATCAAATAGTAAATCCGTTTAACACGAAATTTTAAACCCGAACATAATTCATAGCTCTGGATTTAATGAAATAGGTATTGTCCAATTGGGAGTTTGTTTGACTACCCATTTTATTTTTTAATTGTGTTTTTACTTAATTTTGACGGGTTGACCCGATACGCGTTTATTTTTCGTACACTCACATACTAACTACAAAAAGTATGAAATTTGAAACCTTACCATTTTTTGACGTTCTGGATCCAATAAAATTAGTTTCTTTGAATTCCGAGGTCGTTTGAAAAATGTTTCTTTTTAAGCCATGGAAATAATATTAAATTATCGAATTTTTAGAATTGGTTATAAATCCTTGTAAAATTAATTAAAAATAAATTTTAAATTGGTTCCAAAATTTCTGGTCGTTACAAAATCTGTTTGAAGAAAATAGACTTATAGAGATGAGTTGATAGGTAATTTTAATAATTGGATTGGTAGATTAAATTTTTATGTAACCACCAAGTTGAAGAGAGTAATAAGTTTGGCTAGTAGATAAATAATGAAGGAATGTAAAAGTTTAAAATGGATAAATAACAAGATGAAAAATTTGTGTTCCAAGAAAAGGAAATTTGGAGAAGTATAATTTGTTTAGAGAGAAGTAAATATGTAAGACCACTTTGAGTCTAAACCCCACATGTATATATACGGTTTTTAAAATAGAAATTTTAATGGGCTGATATATTTTGATATTAAATCCGTATTTTTGGGAATTTCATAAAATATATAATTCAAATGAGATTTTGGTAACTTTATGAATAACAAATTATCTCATTAAGATTTTTCAAATGAAATTTTGAAAAAAAATCACGAGTTTAGAAAAAATATATAAAAAGTTTTAAAAAGAAGTAAGTCCTTATGGGGTTGGACAATATAAGTGGAAAAAATGGAAGAACAGTAGGCAGTAAAGGTAAAAACTTGGAATCGAATTATGGATATGGTAAAAGGTTACTCAACATGGAAGGTAGAGTATGTCTAAATTTTGAAACGAGTTGGGACAACAACTTTACTATGTTGAACTGGTTTTGAGTGGATTCAAAATGGGTAAAGAAAAAATTAAGCAAACAGAAGACTTTGGGGATACGTAGATCATCTCAAAGGATTTCTTTTTAAAGTATTTAGAATAAACGGGTAAGATTAAAGCTCTTTAGGGGATTTAGTTAAAGTGATTCATCGATGATAAGAGAGGCTATTCAAATTTGGAAGTTTGCATAACTTGTAGTTTAGCGACTTGGGTTTATTCGAAGAATTCAAGTTTCCTACCTTTGTTCTTTTGACAAACGTTTCCTTTTGATATTTTATCATTACCCTTTTCCTTTGATTAGGGTCTTTCTTCTAAATATCCTTGGGAAGGGTAGTTCTTTGGGTCAATCCTATGGATGGTAGAATTGGTTGTAAACATGTTATGTATGATGTATGCAAGTGGTTGCAAATATTTGCAAGCGCTTGAAAGTATTTGCAAGTGGATGCATAAATGCGCACTAGACACTTTTGGGGATTAGCAAATAGGACACTTACATATGCATATAGATGTGTGCGCATTTTATTTTATTTCCATGGTTGTAATAAATGGATGTTATCATATAGTTGTTGTATATGAATGATGGTTGAAGCACGCATGTAGAACTATCTGTTACCATTAGGATTTTTGCATATATTTGGATGCATGGCATCGGCATAAATGCATAAAAAAAGGTCAACTGAATTAGTAGACGCCCAATCTTTTACATTAATTAGAATCATATGCATTACAACATTGCATAATTACATAAATGCATTATTAAATAAAGGACAATGGATGATGTTTGAGTAGTTGGTTGTAGATAAATTGGATGTAAATACTTATGTCATTCTTATGACCTTGGAGATTTCGGGAGAGAAATCCTTTAAGGAATGAAGAATGTAACAACCCAAAATGTAAGAATAATTAATTACCAGATTTAACATTCAAAAGTTAATGTGATGAAAATATAACGTTATAAGTCAATAAACAAAATTAGCGGAAACGTTCATAGTAACGTTATAATGGAATAAACAAAGATTTACATTGTAGACCTAATATTAGAACCTGACAAAAATTATTAAATTACAAATAATAATGCACGCATTTGAATTTTGGAAGTAACTCTCATAATAAAACAGTAAATAAGAATTAATTTTTAGTAGGAAGTAAACTACATGTTAAATTTATAACGATTGCGTACATCTTTCCAAGACAATCTTATTGACATATAATTTTGGTATATTTGGATTCATGGTTTAAAAAATATTGACATTGTAAATTTAAAAGAAACACACATAAAATCAATAATTTTCAATGTTCTGATTTTGTAAACAATAGCTGTGTTAGGCACAGTGGTAGTGCATGCATTTCTTATACTAAAGGTCCCGAGTTTGATTCTTACCAATGACATTTTTAAAAGTTTAAGAAGACCAATAAAAAATGCATGTTCTAAGTGGGAAGTATGTATGTACATATAAAAATAAAAGACATATAAGATCAAAACGTACATATAAGGAAAGATTACATATGTTTGTATGTGTGTATGTATTTGTATACACATATGTGTATATGCATGTATATTTATATACATATGTGTGTGTATATATAAAAATTTGGGCTATATGTTGTTTCATATTGTAATCCATTAATTTCATACATTATGAATTAATCGAACGCTAATTGCATAAATTATGGATTAATTTCACATTAATTAACATGTTTTTCAAATCATATATATATATATATACACACATAACTTAATTGTGCGTTGACTATATGAGTTATGATGAAATACCAAATAACGTCCAAAAATTGTATTTAATGTTTCTACTTATTAGCCATTTATGGATGACTTTTATTATATTAACTATATATATATATATATATATATTGTAAGGTATATTCTTGCAATTGATTAGTATGAATTTGAATTGCCCTAAATATGTGCATATATGTTGAAGTCTTTAAGTTTATATACCATGGATGATTAAATATGTACATATATCCCCCTGGCAAAACTGCGCCAATGTCAAACTCTGCATGCACACCTGGTGCTCGTGAAAATGCTACAATCAATCCTAATCAAAACCAGTTACCTTCCAAGCCACTCAAACCAACTTACTCATCCCTATTCAATTCTCTACCACGTTGTGCAGAAGAATACTCCCCTTGTGACTTCCCTGCCACCCCAGATAATGTTGTTCCCCCATCTGAGATTGTTCTGGAGAGAATGAACATTTGAAAGGACTATCTCGTTGGGTTCTTCCTAGACTCTATTGTGCCATATAATGATGTCCGAAAACATGTACGTAGTTGAGACGACCCGAAATTCCCCATAAAGGAAAGCCCGTATAGAATTGAGTACAAGACAAAATAGAACGCAGACAGAAGAACATTTCATTGTTATTACAACAATTCCATCAGATACAAGAATATACAGAGTATAAACGAATAAATTACATTCAACAAATATCAGAGATTACAATAAATTACATAGCAGCGGAAAAATATACAAAACACAACTAGAAGTGATACACGGATACAGAGCTTTCCGAGCATCGTTCCAGCTGTAAACCAGGACCCTGTGAATATAAATCTGCAAAACCAAAACTACTAGCTGCCCGTGTGGAAAATAGGGGCACCCAGAGTTTAGGTTAAAATAATAAACTCCAGGTCAGTCATGGGACTGGTGTGAGAACTAAAACAGTTATAATTCTTTATTTTAAAGTTCGGTAAATCAAGGGACCACGCCGTATAACACGGAACGGGTTTCCTCCCAAGGATACCAGTGCATAGAACAAACAACGCAATGCTAAATAAAGAAAAATGAAGCTGTTATAAGACCCAGGTCCCATCACACAATGCAACGCAAGCCGGAGGATAGAGTTTTTACCTTATAACAGCCAAAGCATGCTTGATACGTTTAAAACACATTATTTGATACTATTATAGGTGTATAGTGTCAAAACAATTTCAATCATAAATATCAATCATAGGCGGCATGAATGACCCATACCACTATGTCGCCATACTAGGTTCTACAAATAAAACCGAAGCACACGTATTGGAAATTGGATTCCATCATGAGTCGAGGCAAGGGGCAAGCTCCTCTCCGCGTTCGAGACACTCTAGCAAATGCCTCAGGACCCCACTATGATCCTTGGATCTTCAGGGCCGGTCCTCTCTTACTTTTGAGGATTAGTTATTCCTGAACACACGTTTCCCGGTCCTTACAGACCTATATCCGAGGCGCCTCGCATTCCAACAACCACACAGGTGAAAAGTATATAAATGTCAGGGCTGGTAGGTCACTGACACCACCCTAGCTAGAAAGAAACGTCGTGCTCTCCCTGCAGTCACTATCCCGTTTTTGACTCATACCGAGGTGTGAGGCTCGCGAATTCACGTTATACACAAAGCTATGCCACACAGGTCGTGCTTTGATCATCAACCACAAGACTTTGCTTTTCAACAGAAGCCTTGATCAATTGCCACTTACGCGTGCCACATTAGCAATTCACTCCATGCGACTGATGTCCATCGATATACAACCTCTGAGCTCGTGCGTCTCAGAGAAGGGCGTTAAGCAAGAGAATAAATTCTCCGCCGCCAAACAGATGTATATTTAATAGAGATCAATCAACACAGAATAAAATCCAATGTCAGACACACAATCCATTTACAAGTTCGTTCTGGGTCTGAACGAAACCGGATGCACTTTCCTCGCATATCCATCCATCTCCAAGTACGTTTGGACAATCACCAACTGTTTCCCTCATCTTGGGTGTACAGCCCAATCAAGATCATCAGTAATCACCCAAACGATGTGAAGACTTCCGGTCTTCAACCACCGTCTTCATCTTCGACATCTCGTCGAATCGGTTATTCAGAATGGGTATGAACCCGGCCTTTCTGGATAACCCACGTATATAATAAACGAATGTTACACAAACACAACAAACGCCTCATTCCAATTCAGAATATTCTTTTATTCACAAAATCACATTCTTAGGGAAAGGTTCCCATTAATTTTATCCAAGATAAATTCTTCTAAATTTATTCTTTAATCTTCCTTTGGATATCATTTCAAACCATTTTACGGTTTTCCAAACTAGTCGGGATTAGCGAACCACACCGAAGTAATTATTTATTTTATTTCCCAATCCCAACCTATATATCCCATGGAGAAAACTGGTAATACTCCACATCTAACACCACTGTGTTATCGGTAAAATTAATTACCATTTCACGTTCAAATCTAATTAAAGATTTAACTATCGCTTTGGAGCAAAACTGGTGGTACTCCATTCTCGATCACCTTTCTGATTTGATAATTTAAATTATCAATTCACATTTTAATCTAATTAAAGATTCATTAAAACTCCACTTAGTTTTAATCTTTTCAGAAATCGATATCTTGCCTTTAACTGGGTTAAAGAACCAATGTCATCTAAAACACGACTCACGATAAACCCAAATCACATTTGATATTAAATACAAGGCTCTGAATAGAAAATATACCGGCTTATATTCAATATCAAATTCTGAAACCAACAAATATCGTATTGGAAATAACGATATAAAATATATCTTTCAAATTCCCATAACAATATCTGTATAGTCACGAAATCCAACATCGAAATATCCCGAAGATATCTTCGATTCAACTCCAGTCGAATCCACGTATTGGGAATATTGATTATTTTTTAAAATCACCTTCAAATTCAATTTATTTATTTCAAAAATAAATTGATTTTAGTCCTAGTTCAAAACTAGTTTATTTCGATAAAAATCTATTTTTATTTTTTCAAATATGGAGTTTTCCAGCTCAATTCTTTCCAATTCATATATTATGATTTTACACAAATTATCAATATTTTTAATAATTTTATCAAGGCCCGTACAGTCGATTTCCAACAACGGCCATCGAACTGCACTTACATCGACCTTTTCTAAATTTGATTTGGACATAATTCCAAATCCAACCGTTAGATTTCAAATTTCTAATATTCATTGGAAAGCTCTTTTCGATACGAACCCAACGGTTCCGGTTTTAGGAGAATCCGACGGTCGGATCTCCCGCAACGTCAATTCGAAGTCAATGGTCGAAATTCACGAACTGCCGCGGCGCGGCGCGTTCTATTCAGGCCATTATATATATAATATATATATATTATATATATTTCGTCAATTTCCTTTTAAAACGTATTTTATAAAACGTTTTAAATTCGTTTTCAAAACCATTTCAACTCTATATTCCATTTCAAATCAAAATTGAATATTTCATATCATTACTATATAAATGATAATATTTTCAAAACGTTATATTTTGAAATCACTACCTTTTCTATATTCATTATAAAAACGAATATAATCGATATAAATATCGTTCACGTCAAAATGGCGCAACTCTAATCAACACGGCTTTATATATTTCAATAAATTCGTTATCCTATTCAACAAATGAATATTTATTCTATTCAACACATGAATCTATATTTCTTTCAACACACGAATAATCTCAACACATGAGTACTGTCAACACATCACTATTTTTGTTATGTAAAATATTTTATAAAACTATGGTATCTATCGTTTGATTTTTTTTATTAGACTTCTACTGGGAAGTAGTTCTAATTTTAAATATGATAAAGATGTAATTTTTTATTATTTAAAATATTTTACTCAAGGCACGAATATTTTCAACACATGAACATCGTCAACACATGAATTTTCTTTTATAATATTCATTATTTTCCCGATTGGAATGAGGCCCAATCAATCACCATATAATGTTAATTATATGGATTTTCATACATCACACGTATATAATAGCATTGAAAAATAATCAACCATCAACCAAAGTGCACTACACTGTATAAGCATCAAATATAGATATCTAACGCTTATAACAGCCTGTCAATCAATCGATCGACATATTTAATCAATCAGGATGAGTGAACTTCAAATTTCCTCCCAACACCCGTGTGGGGTTTCAAACAATCAAACACAGATTTTATTTGTGCAGTTGGGCGATGTGTAAAATTTATCGTCCCAATCAATGTCCTTCAAATAGGTGTACATTCCACGTTAAAAATTATATTTTTAACGATAAAATATTCTATTTTAATTTTCAACACATGAATTTCTATTCATTTCATTTACACAATAAAAATGATATTTTTATTTTTCTAACATATTTTGGGAAATTTCGGCGGCAGAACGGCACGATACTAGAAACGGGACGAGGCCTAGCCTTATCCCCGGTCTAGTGAAGGCCCACGCCATTCACACATCAATCAAATCCATTCCATTTCACCAAACAATTCATTTTCAATCAAATAATCTAACCAATTTATGCAACTAAACAAACAAGTGCATGGTCTGTGGACGATTGTGTCGGGTGCTACTAAGCACCGTCTGCATCCTAGTATATATATATAACTAGAAAAATAAGTTGAAGAGTGAGAAGTTCTCACCAATAGCTATCCAACTTCACGATACTTCATCTATAGAAATCTTCTTCATTCTCGCCTTTTTATCATCTTCGTTGCCCGTAGTCACTTTTTAATGCGGTTTTTTGATGAGGGAAGCTTCACGGCAGAGATGGCGATCGGGGAGGGTCGGATTGAAGAAGGAGAAAAGGGGAGGAGGGGCTTGGCTGTCCTGCGTCGGAAGAGGGGGCTCGCGAAGTGGTGGCGTCGGTTCTTGCAGCAGAGGGGAGAGGGATGAGGGCGTCCGTCGCTCAGGTGGTCGGCGCTTGACTGGTCGGAGGGCGAGGGAGGCTGGAGGAGCTCCGGGTGGCTCAGAGGGTGGCGCAGTCTCTTGCGCGATGGTGGGCTTCAACAGGATTTGGGGCTCGCGATTTAGGGCTTACAGGAGAGGACGGTGTCGAAGGGAGGGGTTTGGACGGAGGGGAGTCGTCAGGCGAGGGGAGGGCCCATCGCCAGAGGCGGCGCGCGAGGGCTAGGGCACGAACGCCCAATTTTTCTTTTCTGACTTGAGTTTGAACGTATGAAGGGGAGGGGTTGACTTTGAAAGGAAAGGGAGAGGGGGTTATATTTAAAATTATTTATTAATTTATTTCACCTAAAAGCAACTTTTTATTTTGAACTCTAAATCGAATTATCAAACTACCGCGCCATTTTCAATTCCATTTATAATTATATATATAAATATTTATATTCTAACGACGACGCGTATAAATATATACGTTCGAATTATATTAAAAATAAATTTCTCGACGATTTTATTTAAAATACCTATTTTAAATATTCAAAATTCGCTAAAATAGCCAAAATAAAAAAATTTAAACTGGCCCAGAATTTCCGGGTTATTACAATCTCCCCCACTTAAAACTTTTCGTCCCCGAAAAGGAACAAAGTCGAAAGTGGTTTGATCAATCAGCTCTACGCTCGATCTGGCTTCCATTCTCCAACTTTTCAGTTTCTGAGAATTTTCAAATTTTCAAAAATTTGGCTAACACCCTAAATTTTCGAAAAATTTCGCTATAACCTCCCCTGCACCGGGAGCATCGGGGAATTTCAAATATCTTCCCCGGTCCCTCTAATCTCAAAAAGAAAAAGAAAAAGCCAAGCGGCTAGCCAATAGGCTCATAAGATCATCATCACCCAAACAAAACAGTAAATTATGTAGTAAACATGTACCTATTTGTCGGGCAAACAAATTTTATTCTTCGGCTCTAGCCTCCTTGCTATGACCTGTTCCATGTAAGTCCAAGTATATGCAAGCAAATGCGACTAATTTTCAATACAATTCAATATTCGATGCAATTAGGCATAATGGTTAAAAATTAGCAAAAAAATAGACAATCAACACAAACATCAATCAATTAGTGGATTAACGTTTCAAATCCATAATTTGATATATATACAAAAAAAATCATGTTTTTGATGCCAATTCACAACAATGTGTTCTAACTATATAAGTTTTGGTTCTCACACCAGTCTAATGGAAATATATAGAAAATCACACCTTCGAAACACGAACATAAATATTGATGATGCCATGGTCATTATCAACATCATCTCCGGGCTACTAGAGTGCGGTTCTATATCTATCCGGTATATTAAAACTTCGAATATACGTTCATGACGCGTATATGCAAAATCTTTATATAGCGGATTGTCCAAATTCAAAATAAACAAATATTCAAATACATATAAAATGGTTTAAATTTTCAAAACAAAAATTGTTTTCTTTTGAAAAATATACTCTTCACACTCGTTCTAGGATACTACTGATCCTATCTCTAACGAGTCATTCTAATTGGATATTACTAATCCAATATCTGATGAATTCTTTCGTATGGTTCTAATGTGTCTTGTTCTCGAGCTCTGTAAACCAAAGCTCTGATACCAAACTGAGACGACCCGAAATTCCCCATAAAGGAAAGCCCGGATAGAATTGAGTACAAGACAAAATAGAACGCAGACGGAAGAACATTTCATTGTTATTACAACAATTCCATCAGATACAAGAATATACAGAGTATAAACGAATAAATTACATTCAACAAATATCAGAGATTACAATAAATTACATAGCAGCGGAAAAATATACAAAACACAACTAGAAGTGATACACGGATACAGAGCTTTCCAAGCATCGTTCCAGCTGTAAACCAGGACCCTGTGAATATAAATCTGCAAAACCAAAACTACTAGCTGCCCGTGTGGAAAATAGGGGCACCCAGAGTTTAGGTTAAAACAATAAACTCCAGGTCAGTCATGGGACTGGTGTGAGAACTAAAACAGTTATAATTCTTTATTTTAAAGTTCGGTAAATCAAGGGACCATGCCGTATAACACGGAACGGGTTTCCTCCCAAGGATACCAGTGCATAGAACAAACAACGCAATGCTAAATAAAGAAAAATGAAGCTGTTATAAGACCCAGGTCCCATCACACAATGCAACGCAAGCCGGAGGATAGGGTTTTTACCTTATAACAGCCAAAGCATGCTTGATACGTTTAAAACACATTATTTGATACTATTATAGGTGTATAGTGTCAAAACAATTTCAATCATAAATATCAATCATAGGCGGCATGAATGACCCATACCACTATGTCGCCATACTAGGTTCTACAAATAAAACCGAAGCACACGTATTGGAAATTGGATTCCATCATGAGTCGAGGCAAGGGGCAAGCTCCTTTCCGCGTTCGAGACACTCTAGCAAATGCCTCAGGACCCCACTATGATCCTTGGATCTTCAGGGCCGGTCCTCTCTTACTTTTGAGGATTAGTTATTCCTGAACACACGTTTCCCGGTCCTTACAGACCTATATCCGAGGCGCCTCGCATTCCAACAACCACACAGGTGAAAAGTATATAAATGTCAGGGCTGGTAGGTCACTGACACCACCCTAGCTAGAAAGAAACGTCGTGCTCTCCCTGCAGTCACTATCCCGTTTTTGACTCATACCGAGGTGTGAGGCTCGCGAATTCACGTTATACACAAAGCTATGCCACACAGGCCGTGCTTTGATCATCAACCACAAGACTTTGCTTTTCAACAGAAGCCTTGATCAATTGCCACATACGCGTGCCACATTAGCAATTCACTCCATGCGACTGATGTCCATCGATATACAACCTCTGAGCTCGTGCGTCTCAGAGAAGGGCGTTAAGCAAGAGAATAAATTCTCCGCCGCCAAACAGATGTATATTTAATAGAGATCAATCAACACAGAATAAAATCCAATGTCAGACACACAATCCATTTACAAGTTCGTTCTGGGTCTGAACGAAACCGGAGGCACTTTCCTCGCATATCCATCCATCTCCAAGTACGTCTGGACAATCACCAACTGTTTCCCTCATCTTGGGTGTACAGCCCAATCAAGATCATCAGTAATCACCCAAACGATGTGAAGACTTCCGGTCTTCAACCACCGTCTTCATCTTCGACATCTCGTCGAATCGGTTATTCAGAATGGGTATGAACCCGGCCTTTCTGGATAACCCACGTATATAATAAACGAATGTTACACAAACACAACAAACGCCTCATTCCAATTCAGAATATTCTTTTATTCATAAAATCACATTCTTAGGGAAAGGTTCCCATTAATTTTATCCAAGACAAATTCTTCTAAATTTATTCTTTAATCTTCCTTTGGATATCATTTCAAACCATTTTACGGTTTTCCAAACTAGTCGGGATTAGCGAACCACACCGAAGTAATTATTTATTTTATTTCCCAATCCCAACCTATATATCCCATGGAGAAAACTGGTAATACTCCACATCTAACACCACTGTGTTATCGGTAAAATTAATTACCATTTCACGTTCAAATCTAATTAAAGATTTAACTATCGCTTTGGAGCAAAACTGGTGGTACTCCATTCTCGATCACCTTTCTGATTTGATAATTTAAATTATCAATTCACATTTTAATCTAATTAAAGATTCATTAAAACTCCACTTAGTTTTAATCTTTTCAGAAATCGATATCTTGCCTTTAACTGGGTTAAAGAACCAATGTCATCTAAAACACGACTCACGATAAACCCAAATCACATTTGATATTAAATACAAGGCTCTGAATAGAAAATATACCGGCTTATATTCAATATCAAATTTTGAAACCAACAAATATCGTATTGGAAATAACGATATAAAATATATCTTTCAAATTCCCATAACAATATCTGTATAGTCACGAAATCCAACATCGAAATATCCCGAAGATATCTTCGATTCAACTCCAGTCGAATCCACGTATTGGGAATATTGATTATTTTTTAAAATCACCTTCAAATTCAATTTATTTATTTCAAAAATAAATTGATTTTAGTCCTAGTTCAAAACTAGTTTATTTCGATAAAAATCTATTTTTATTTTTTCAAATATGGAGTTTTCCAGCTCAATTCTTTCCAATTCATATATTATGATTTTACACAAATTATCAATATTTTTAATAATTTTATCAAGGCCCGTACAGTCGATTTCCAACAACGGCCATCGAACTGCACTTACATCGACCTTTTCTAAATTTGATTTGGACATAATTCCAAATCCAACCGTTAGATTTCAAATTTCTAATATTCATTGGAAAGCTCTTTTCGATACGAACCCAACGGTTCCGGTTTTAGGAGAATCCGACGGTCGGATCTCCCGCAACGTCAATTCGAAGTCAATGGTCGAAATTCACGAACTGCCGCGGCGCGGCGCGTTCTATTCAGGCCATTATATATATAATATATATATATTATATATATTTCGTCAATTTCCTTTTAAAACGTATTTTATAAAACGTTTTAAATTCGTTTTCAAAACCATTTCAACTCTATATTCCATTTCAAATCAAAATTGAATATTTCATATCATTACTATATAAATGATAATATTTTCAAAACGTTATATTTTGAAATCACTACCTTTTCTATATTCATTATAAAAACGAATATAATCGATATAAATATCGTTCACGTCAAAATGGCGCAACTCTAATCAACACGGCTTTATATATTTCAATAAATTCGTTATCCTATTCAACAAATGAATATTTATTCTATTCAACACATGAATCTATATTTCTTTCAACACACGAATAATCTCAACACATGAGTACTGTCAACACATCACTATTTTTGTTATGTAAAATATTTTATAAAACTATGGTATCTATCGTTTGATTTTTTTTTATTAGACTTCTACTGGGAAGTAGTTCTAATTTTAAATATGATAAAGATGTAATTTTTTATTATTTAAAATATTTTACTCAAGGCACGAATATTTTCAACACATGAACATCGTCAACACATGAATTTTCTTTTATAATATTCATTATTTTCCCGATTGGAATGAGGCCCAATCAATCACCATATAATGTTAATTATATGGATTTTCATACATCACACGTATATAATAGCATTGAAAAATAATCAACCATCAACCAAAGTGCACTACACTGTATAAGCATCAAATATAGATATCTAACGCTTATAACAGCCTGTCAATCAATCGATCGACATATTTAATCAATCAGGATGAGTGAACTTCAAATTTCCTCCCAACACCCGTGTGGGGTTTCAAACAATCAAACACAGATTTTATTTGTGCAGTTGGGCAATGTGTAAAATTTATCGTCCCAATCAATGTCCTTCAAATAGGTGTACATAAACAAACCGTCCGGTTTGTAAATGAATATTTTATTTTATTCACTTCCACGTTAAAAATTATATTTTTAACGATAAAATATTCTATTTCAATTTTCAACACATGAATTTCTATTCATTTCATTTACACAATAAAAATGATATTTTTATTTTTCTAACATATTTTGGGAAATTTCAGCGGCAGAACGGCACGATACTAGAAACGGGACGAGGCCTAGCCTTATCCCCGGTCTAGTGAAGGCCCACACCATTCACACATCAATCAAATCCATTCCATTTCACCAAACAATTCAATTTCAATCAAATAATCTAACCAATTTATGCAACTAAACAAACAAGTCCATGGTCTGTGGACGATTGTGTCGGGTGCTACTAAGCACCGTCTGCATCCTAGTATATATATATAACTAGAAAAATAAGTTGAAGAGTGAGAAGTTCTCACCAATAGCTATCCAACTTCACGATACTTCATCTATAGAAATCTTCTTCATTCTCGCCTTTTTATCATCTTCGTTGCCCGTAGTTACTTTTTAATGCGGTTTTTTGATGAGGGAAGCTTCACGGCAGAGATGGCGATCGGGGAGGGTCGGATTGAAGAAGGAGAAAAGGGGAGGAGGGGCTTGGCTATCCTGCGTCGGAAGAGGGGGCTCGCGAAGTGGTGGCGTCGGTTCTTGCAGCAGAGGGGAGAGGGATGAGGGCGTCCGTCGCTCAGGTGGTCGGCGCTTGACTGGTCGGAGGGCGAGGGAGGCTGGAGGAGCTCCGGGTGGCTCAGAGGGTGGCGCAGTCTCTTGCGCGACGGTGGGCTTCAACAGGATTTGGGGCTCGCGATTTAGGGCATACAGGAGAGGACGGTGTCGAAGGGAGGGGTTTGGACGGAGGGGAGTCGTCAGGCGAGGGGAGGGCCCATCGCCAGAGGCGGCGCGCGAGGGCTAGGGCACGAACGCCCAATTTTTCTTTTCTGACTTGAGTTTGAACGTATGAAGGGGAGGGGTTGACTTTGAAAGGAAAGGGAGAGGGGGTTATATTTAAAATTATTTATTAATTTATTTCACCTAAAAGCAACTTTTTATTTTGAACTCTAAATCGAATTATCAAACTACCGCGCCATTTTCAATTCCATTTATAATTATATATATAAATATTTATATTCTAACGACGACGCGTATAAATATATACGTTCGAATTATATTAAAAATAAATTTCTCGACGATTTTATTTAAAATACCTATTTTAAATATTCAAAATTCGCTAAAATAGCCAAAATAAAAAAATTTAAACTGGCCCAGAATTTCCGGGTTATTACAGTAGTGCTTGGAAGTTAAGGGGAGGCCTCCGCGTAAACTGTGTGAATGGGTTATTTTATTTCAAATTCTCGAGTATGGAAGAGAGAAGAAGGGTACTGGAATCCGATCCGGCCATCATAGGAGGCAAGCCTTTAATTATTACTACTTGGAGTACCTCGGTTGAGAGGGTTAGAGAGAGAGTCCTTTCAATTCCAGTTTGGGCAATTTTCACACGAATCCCATCAGTTCTTCAGACTCTTCCTAGTCTGAATTGGCTAGCTAGTAGAATTGGAAAATTCAAATATTTTGATGCAAATACAGAGGCCAGAAATAATTTAGTATTTGCAAAAGCAATGATTGAGGTTACTCCAAACAAACTACTTCCTAAAAAGCTCAAAGTATCAATAGACGGTTATGATCCTATATGGATGTTCAATATACATGGCAACCTGACATCTATTCTAAATGTCAATCTTTTGGACACACAATGGATGCATGTAACATTCCTATAATAAATGTTTCCAAACAAGCTAAAATACCTCTCCAAAAACCCACTCCTCGTATATGGGCACCCATACCAAAGTTAATTGCAGAAGAAGCCTCGTCTACACCTTAGAGCCTTACCACGAATATTGAGAACAAAACTATTATCTGGAATGAAGAAGAGAAAGCTTGGCAGGCTCTACGTTCGGACTTCAGATATGATCCAAGCAAGAAGTTCTATTACTTGTTTATTGGTGAAGATGTCAGTGAGACTAGATGTCTACACTACGAGGTAGTAGATGACGAATTAACTCCCATATCTGATGGGCATTATGAAATTTGCAACAAGATGATACTAGATGTTGATGACTGGGACTGGAAATTCCGATATTGCTTAGAATATCCTAAATATGTTCCTAACCTCCCCGCACAATTTACCATGGTGATGCATGAGTCTCGGTCTGACTCTAGCACATCCTCATCTTCATCCTCCTCTACGTCTGAGGAAGTGTCAGAGGAATAGATCTTTATGTAGTAGCAGAAACACTTTGTTTCTCTCCTGTATTGTATATGTATAGTGTACAAGCACTTCAAACCAGTTGGGGATACTATGCCTGTGCAGTATCCCTTTTCTCTTATTCACCTTCTAATAAAAGTGGTACGGCCACTATAAAACCGGCATTGCCTTGCCCAAAAAAAAAATTATGCACGTTCAGAATTAATTGGGCACTGATTAACACATAGGTCTATCAATATGGTTTAATGGATATTTATTTCCTAGAATAATTAGTTACATTGATTTTAATTTTTTTGTTGAATTTGTTGATACTAATATTTTTTGTTTGATGATAACAAATAGATTTTTGTTACTGGAGTGTCTTATCTAGTATTATTGGAAAATAAAATAACACAGAATTTACACAGAATATAGAAAAATCAAATAAATTTTATTTCCAATAATATTATTCATTTACACACAAGACTTTACAAAACACTTTACAAATAATTTCAGTACATACAATTTTTTTTACAAACACTTCATTTTTTTCTTTTCTTCTCATTTCTTGCTGGATTATTCTTGTTAAGAACACCCTAGCTGTCCAAAGCATCATCCTGTAACCTGTCACAAAAGAAAGAAAAATACACAGTACACTGGAACTAAAACAAATACTTTTGACAAAAATGATTCTCTGTGTGATTGATTCAATTTTTTTGTCTCAGCTTTCTATGTGTTTTTCTCATCATATTTCAGACTTGAACAGCCACATCAAAACCATACTGGTTTGCTGATCAGAACCAACTGATTCTGACCAGCCTCAACACAGTACAGTTTGACTGCTATTTTTTTTGTTAAAGTTTCAGGGTCACAAGACTAAATCAAAGTCAAAAGAAAATGAGCAAGAAATTGAAATCATGGTTCAAGTACAAAGTCAAAGTACAAGCCAAAACAGCAAGGCTAAATGGTCAAGCCATGTACATGAACAAGTTTAGCACACATATGCAACAGAAACAAGTGAACACAGTAAAGCACAAGTATGAGCAACACAAATATGGTGCAATGTATCAACTTCAAGCAGAATGCAAAACTGAGTACATGGAGAATGGCATGTCGAGTGCAAGTATCACATTTCAGCCAAGACATAAAGAAACATCTCACGACATGGATGCATGGTTCAACATCAAACATGTCAAACAACAACTCATATAAGAACGGCATATAGCAAGTCTGTGTATCATGGACAGTGAACAAGAATGGACATACAACTGTGGCACAACCCATCAAAGCTAATAACCAGCATGGTAGAGTAATGATGAACAAAGATGCATATATACATGAAAACAAGTATGGTCGAGCCAGAATAGTGCAAGGTTATGTATACAATATTTTCAAGTGTCTGAGTGCAGTTCCACACACATAAAGTCAAAATGAATGGTTCAACATGGTCAAGTCAATGTACATAAGCGATTCAAGCACATTAGTGAAACATGAAGCCAAGCATTGTTACATGTTACACAAAAGGCCTGGAAGTGGACATATACATGATCAAGTTCAGAACAATCAAAATGGGTGGAGCACATGTATGACCAACTCAACTCAGTGCGTATATGGACAAAGCATGGAAACAAGCAATGGTCGAGTAAATCAACACATGCACAAAGAGGTTGAGGCAAGCATCAAGTGTCAATAACTCAAAATGGCCGAGCATATGGAAATGGAGCAACAACATGGTGATGTTTCAGCAAGCAATTCAAAGCAGTATAGCAGTATATACAAATTCAGGCATGGTGTAACTCAGGTACTAAACTACAAGTGGACTGCAAGTACAAAAATGAGGATGCAATGTCATGGTTTCAAGTCAGGGATCAAAGCAAACCCAAGTGTACATATGGAAGTGGACAAGTGCTGCTGAAACAAGTGATGGCATCAGCAAAGTGAAACAAGTTTTTCTTTCACAGCAATGAAATGATGAGTGTAGTGTAAGTATGTGTGTGCGAGAAAGTCAGTAAAAATGATTTGAACATGTCAAAACTGAAATTCCTTGTTAGTGCTAATCAAGTCAGGTTTCTAAACAGAAAAATAAAGATCCAAATCCGGCAAAGGGGTTAAAATTTATTCAATGCAGTGTAGGAATCACACTATGAAAAGAATGCAACAAATCAGGAAGGAAGTTTTTTTTTCCTTTCCTTTTTTTTTATCTCAATCGAAATCAAAAAGTGTGTTCTTTCATATATGGATAATGACTAGGCAGAATTTAACACAGCAAAATTATTGGATTTCAAATTGATTTTTTTTAACCGGGTTATTAGAAGAAAGTTTTTTTTCAAAATCAGTGGTCTTTTTTTTGGTTTATTTCAATCAGAGAAATAAATCAATCAGGAAATCCAAACAAGGAAAGAGGAATCTGTCTCATTCATTCAAGGCCAGGATCATTTCAATCAAAGCCGAAGTTCTTCAATCAATCAAGACAAACAAGACAATTTTTAAATGCTCAAAGCAAAAATTCAAAAGGGATTTCCACAAACTCTCAAGGGCCAATTCAATCAAGGCCGTACAGACAGCAAATCAAATTTAAGGAATTCCAAAATTCAAATCGATCAGGTCATTAACGAAATCAGAGCACCAGGGTGTAGAAACCCTTATAAAAGCACACAATTCATCATCGACATTTTCATCGATACACACAAAAGAAATCCGAAACCCTAAATTGCAAGAGTTGATAAAACTTACTCAGATTGATCGCAAGGACGAAGGAGATACACTGGAGAAGCAAAACAAGCTTCCAGAGATCCATTACACACATCACCGAGATTGATTTAGGGAAAAATCACTGAAACCCTAATCGCAACCGCCATTTTTTTGTTTCAGAGAATAAGGGAGGATCGGGCTAAAGAAAACACAAGGGAGCATCGCAAAAATAAAGTGGCCCGACCACTTTGGACTAGTGCAAAGGAAAAGGGGATGACCCCCACTTTTAACTCCTCATCTTATTTCCTTTAAAGTTTTTTTGTCATTGAATTTTTTTTTTTTAAATTTCTTTTCTAGTTTTATTGTAAAACTAGGGAGCACAGAATATTGAAGTGTAATCTGAGAAAATCTAGTCTAGGGTATACAGACTAGTCTAGGATTTTGAGCTTAGGGATAAACAGGAGCAGGAGTTGCGAGTTTGCATAGGATTGTAAGCGGGATCTGTTTGTATCTCCTAATAAAAATCTTAGAAAGGCAGCAGTAGGCACAGTTTGCCGAAGCTGGGTATATCTGCGTGTGATTTTATTTTTATTGCATTTCTTTATTACTGTGTTTAGTTTTAAATTTTGTGTTAAAACCCTATTCACCCCCCCTCTAGGGTTATTATCGATCCTACAATTGGTATCAGAGCCGGTGTTTGAACCCTAGAATCATGACTTCAATGAACAATGCTTTTTCTGAAGGTCAATCTATTGCTAGACCACCCATGTTCAATGGTAGTGATTACGCGTATTGGAAAGCTAGGATGAAAATTTATCTAGTGTCTGTTGATTATGATGTCTGGGATATCATTGAAACTGGATATACACCTCCGACTGAAACTGTTAATGGTATTGTAACACCTAAACCAAAAAGTAGGTGGGATGCAAATGATAAGAAATTATACTCTATAGATTCTAAAGCTATGAATGCTCTGATTTGTGCTCTTGATAAAACAGAATATAACAGAATTTCTCATTGTAATACAACCCAGGAAATTTGGCATACTCTGGAAGTCACACACGAAGGAACTTCTCAGGTTAAAGAATCCCGTCTTGCCATGTTCAGTAATGAATATGAAAACTTCAACATGCAGAAGGACGAGAGCATCAAGGACATGTATGGTCGCTTCTCCGTACTAGTTTACAATGCCAGAGCCCTTGGAAAGGTCTATACAGAAGTGGAGCTTGTGAGGAAGATCCTGCGTGTTCTGCCCATGAACTTTGAAGCAAAAGTCACAGCCATTCAAGAATCCAAAGATCTGAGCAAGCTGAGCATGGAAGAGCTTATCGGGAATCTGATGACATATGAAATGGAGCTGAAAGCAAGAGAAGATCGCAACAACTCAGATCTAAAAAAGAAGTCAATAGCTTTGTCCAACACTATCACTAGCGATAGTGAAGATCCTATTGAACAGCTTGTTATGGCAGTCAGACAACTCACGAAGTGGAGAAAATTCAAACCTCGAAGAAATAAACCAAAGACCAACAATTCAGAAGACGAACCACTCTGCTACAACTGTCAAAAGCCTGGACACATAAAACCAAATTGTCCACTTCTCCAAAGAAACAAGAAGAAAAAGAAAGCTTTTGCCGTAACTTGGGATGACGAGGAAGGAGAAGAAGATTCAGACAGCAGTGAGGAGGGAAGCAATTTGTGCTTCATGGCAAAATCAGACCTAGAAGATACTGACGAGGAAACCACTGAGGTATACAGTTATGATGATCTAGTTTTAATGTGTAAACATCTTTCTGAAATTATTGACACGTTAGAATCAGACGCAGAGAAACTGAAAGCGGAAAACTTCAACCTTGTTCACAATAATAAGAAGTTGGAATCTGAGATTAAATATGCTTCAAAAACCAATAATCTAGATTGTGAAATGTGTAAAGATGTGAATCTAGAAATTTTAACACTCAAGAGCACCATTGAGAATCTTGAAAAAGAAAACTTGACTCTAAAAGTTGAAGATGACACTAAAAGAAAGAACTACATTAAACGATGCACTTCACTTGTGAATGAGAACACAATCTTAAAAACAAGAGTCCAAGATCTAGAAGTCACATTGAACAAATTCTCAATCGGTCAAACATCTTTTAAAATGTTACTTGGAAACCAATTGGTTGGGAATAATAGAAAAGGACTGGGTTTTGGGAAGATACAAGAAATAACTGGAAGTGACAATGCTAAAGGTAAAAGTATTTTTCCCAAATGTGTAAAATGTGGGGTGATTGGTCACAGTCATGAAAATTGCAAGTTTAGCAGTAAAATTCAGAAGTTCAAAAAGGTATGGGTCCCTAAACACTTGGCACAAAATTATCACAAAGATTGGAACACAAATAAGAAGAAAAATCAAATTTGGATTCCAAAAGAATCTTATGACTATCATTCTTCTACTACTGATATGATTAGACCTAGAAGTTTCTCTAGGTCATCTCCTTCTCTGTTTGTGTAGGTATGTTGGCGGGCTAAGGAGCAACAAAAATGGTACTTGGATTCAGGTTGCTCCAGACATATGACAGGTGATAAAAGACTGTTCCTTAGCCTGGAAAAACATAAAGGTGGGAATGTGACATTAGGTGACAACAGCAAATGTAAAATTATTGGTAAAGGAAAAGTAGGTAACAGTATCTTTGCCTTAACTGATGTTTTATATGTTGATAATCTTTTTCACAATCTTATCTCTATCAGTCAGCTTTGTGATAAAGGAATGAATGTTGTGTTTGATAGTAATAGTTGCAAAATCATTGAGGTCTCCTCTGGAAAAGTTGTGTTTACAGGGAAAAGAAAAGGAAATGTCTATACTCTCTCTTTCGATGATGTAACAGTATCTAGGTGCTTGGTAGCAACAGAAGAGGAGGCAATCTTATGGCACAGAAGGTTGGCACATGCAAGTATGGGTCTTCTTGAAAGATTGAAAGCAAATGAACTTGTCAGGGGTTTACCACATCAGAATTACAAAAATAACAAAGTATGTAAAGCTTGTACCATGGGAAAACTTAGTCGTTCATCTTTCCGTCCAAAAAATGTTGTTAGCACTTCACGAGTGCTTGAATTGATTCATATGGACTTGTTTGGACCTACTGATACTGCTAGTTTAAATGGTAAACGTTATTGTTATGTATTGGTTGATGATTACTCTAGGTTTACATGGGTTTACTTTCTAGCCAAAAAGTCTGAAGCTTTTGATTATTTTTTAAAGTTTTCAAAACTTGTCCAAAATGAAAAAGGGGTTTCAATTAAAACTTTAAGAAGTGATCATGGAGGTGAATTTGAAAACTTAGACTTTGAAAATCTTTGTGAAGAAAATGGTTTCAAACATGAATTTTCCGCTCCTCGAACACCTCAACAGAATGGGGTGGTTGAAAGGAAAAATCGTACATTACAAGAAATGGCTAGATCTATGTTATGTGAATATCAATTGCCTCAAACTTTCTGGGCTGAGGCAGTCAATACTTCATGCTATGTAATGAACAGAGTTATGATTAGACCAATACTTAATAAAACGTCATATGAACTGTGGTCTAACAAAAAGCCTAACATCTCATATTTCAGAGTGTTTGGATGTCCTTGTTACATTTTGAACACAGGTGAACAGCTTGGGAAATTTGAGTCAAAAACAGTTGATGGAATCTTCATGGGTTATTCATCAAGAAGTAAAGCTTACAGAATCTTCAATAAACAGTCAAAAACAATCGTGGAAACCATCAACGTCAAGTTCAATGAATCAGATATGGATACGATACCTGAAGATGATAAAGATGATGCTGGTGCACTAGAAATTGAACAAGAAAACAATGTTGAGACAAACAATGAAAAAGCCACTGAAGCAGCAACAGATATCGAAAGACTAAAATTCAAGCCAAGTCATCCTCCAGATTTGGTAATTGGAAGTCCAACTGCTGGTGTTCGTACACGATCCTCTCTCAATAGGGAAGTTTGTACTCTTTGTATTCATAATGCTTTTGTATCTGAAATAGAACCAAGTTCTTATGATGTTGCTCTTAATGATGAATTTTGGTTGTTGGCTATGCAGGAGGAACTTAACCAGTTTGAGAGAAACAGAGTCTGGAACTTGGTACCCAGACCAAAAGACTACCCAGTTGTTGGAACAAAATGGGTATTCAAAAATAAGCTTGACGAATCTGGAAACGTAACAAGAAACAAAGCTAGGTTGGTCGCTAAGGGATACAATCAAATCGAAGGTGTTGACTTTGATGAAACTTTTGCCCCAGTTGCTAGGCTTGAAGCAATCAGAATTTTGTTAAGTTTTGCGTGCTTTAAGGGGTTCAAATTAAAGCAAATGGATGTGAAGAGTGCTTTTCTGAATGGAGAACTAAAAGAAGAAGTGTATGTTGAACAACCCCCTGGTTTTGAGAGTCACGATTATCCAAATCATGTATACAAACTGGAAAAAGCATTGTATGGCCTTAAGCAAGCTCCTCGAGCTTGGTATGACTGTCTGTGTACATATCTCTTGGAAAACGGTTTTAAAAAGGGAAGTGCTGACACAACCTTGTTTTTATCTCATGATGGTGATGATTTTTTAATCGTCCAAATTTATGTTGATGATATCATATACGGTGCTACTAATGATGTCTTGTGTGAAAAATTTGAAAAAGTTATGCAGGGCAAATTTGAGATGAGTTTGGTTGGAGAGCTGAAATTCTTCCTTGGCTTCCAAATCAAACAAAGTAGCAAAGGGATCTTTATCTCCCAAACGAAGTACGTGATGGAGTTGTTAAAGAGATTTGGAGTTCAAGATGCAAAGCCAATAAAAACACCGATGAGTCCAACAACCAAACTTGACAAAGATGAAAAAGGTGTTGCTGTGGATCAAAAAAAAATATCGCGGTATTATCGGTTCACTTCTTTATCTTTCTGCTTCTAGACCCGATATTATGTTTTCTGTTTGTTTGTGTGCTCGTTTTCAATCAAATCCTAAAGAATCTCATCTAAAAGCCACAAAACGGATTCTAAGATATTTGTTACACACACCAAATTTGGGCTTATGGTATCCTTCTTGTGATAACTTTAATTTAGTTGGGTTTACTGATGCTGATTATGCTGGTTCACTCACTGATAGAAAAAGTACTAGTGGAACGTGTTTCATGCTAGGTCATTCACTTGTGTCGTGGTCAAGTAGAAAACAAAACTGTGTTGCTTTATCCACTACTGAGGCTGAATATATTGCTTTAGGAAGTTGTTGTGCACAGATTTTATGGATGATGCAAACTTTATCTGATTTTGGACTTTGTTATAAACGAGTTCCTTTAAAATGTGACAGTAAGAGTGCAATTGACTTATCAAATAATCCAGTACATCACTCACGCACGAAACACATTGATGTAAGACACCACTTTCTTAGAGATCATATTGCTTGTGAAGATATTTGTATAGAATTTATTCCAACCGAATCTCAACTTGCTGATATTTTTACAAAACCCCTTCCTGAAGACAGATTTTGCAGATTACGTTTGGATTTGGGAATTATAGAAATAAATTAATCTTTTAGCATTTTTGGATAAATTTTTCTCTTAAGATGTTCTGTTGGCAATTATCTTTCTGACAAATAATCCATGCTTCAAATCATCAAGAAAAGACCAGTTTGTTTTTGGACATTTATGATAAATTTGTGACTGTGTAAGTTTTCAGAATATGAGATGTTTGAAAATTTGTAGCTCTGATATGATCAAATATGCTTTATAATATGAGTAATTGAGGAACTTTTGTTCACTTCCATCTTCTGTCTCTATCACCCTTCTATCAATCATTAATATTTTATATATATATATCAAGGGGATTTAAGTATACACAAAAAAAAAATGATAAGTATTTCTCTAATCTCATTTAAAAATCCAAGCTCTGGTCATGCATGGTTATGAGAATACTTATTTTTCATACTATCACTGATTTCATTTAAAAATCCAAGATCTGGTTATGCTTGGTCAGTATAGTATTGAATTTTTTTTTCATGTTGCAGCTAATTCCATTTAAAAATCCAAGCTCTGGTCATGCGTGGTTAGTTTGCTATTGAAATATATTTAAAAAAAAAAATCCCTGATATATATCCCATTGTTCCACTTTCTGTCTTGTGAAATGTGTTCTTCTTTTACAGATTATTCTAATCTTTTTGTTTGATTATTCGGAGTGTTTGAATCTGATACTGTCAAATGACTTGATTACTAATTACAGTCCATACTCTTTACAAATGTCCAGAATTGTTATTCTTTTGATGATTACAAAGGGGGAGAAGAAGTTAAGATTTTGTGTTGTTTACAGACGTCTATAGATTTTATTTTGCCATTAATGCTAAGTGTTTAATTTTTTTTTGTTATTTTCAAATTCTTTACTCATGTCTGTTTACAACTGATAGGGGGAGCTAAAATGTAGGGGGAGCCCTTGTTCAAACACATCTCGTTATTCACAAAAATCTTAAGTCTGTTTGTCATCATCAAAAGGGGGAGTTTGTTGATACTAATATTTTTTGTTTGATGATAACAAATAGATTTTTGTTACTGGAGTGTCTTATCTAGTATTATTGGAAAATAAAATAACACAGAATTTACACAGAATATAGAAAAATCAAATAAATTTTATTTCCAATAATATTATTCATTTACACACAAGACTTTACAAAACACTTTACAAATAATTTCAGTACATACAATTTTTATTACAAACACTTCATTTTTTTCTTTTCTTCTCATTTCTTGCTGGATTATTCTTGTTAAGAACACCCTAGCTGTCCAAAGCATCATCCTGTAACCTGTCACAAAAGAAAGAAAAATACACAGTACACTGGAACTAAAACAAATACTTTTGACAAAAATGATTCTCTGTGTGATTGATTCAATTTTTTTGTCTCAGCTTTCTGTGTGTTTTTCTCATCATATTTCAGACTTGAACAGCCACATCAAAACCATACTGGTTTGCTGATCAGAACCAACTGATTCTGACCAGCCTCAACACAGTACAGTTTGACTGCTATTTTTTTTGTTAAAGTTTCAGGGTCACAAGACTAAATCAAAGTCAAAAGAAAATGAGCAAGAAATTGAAATCATGGTTCAAGTACAAAGTCAAAGTACAAGCCAAAACAGCAAGGCTAAATGGTCAAGCCATGTACATGAACAAGTTTAGCACACATATGCAACAGAAACAAGTGAAGACAGTAAAGCACAAGTATGAGCAACACAAATATGGTGCAATGTATCAACTTCAAGCAGAATGCAAAACTGAGTACATGGAGAATGGCATGTCGAGTGCAAGTATCACATTTCAGCCAAGACATGAAGAAACATCTCACGACATGGATGCATGGTTCAACATCAAACATGTCAAACAACAACTCATATAAGAACGGCATATAGCAAGTCTGTGTATCATGGACAGTGAACAAGAATGGACATACAACTGTGGCACAACCCATCAAAGCTAATAACCAGCATGGTAGAGTAATGATGAACAAAGATGCATATATACATGAAAACAAGTATGGTCGAGCCAGAATAGTGCAAGGTTATGTATACAATATTTTCAAGTGTTTGAGTGCAGTTCCACACACATAAAGTCAAAATGAATGGTTCAACATGGTCAAGTCAATGTACATAAGCGATTCAAGCACATTAGTGAAACATGAAGCCAAGCATTGTTACATGTTACACAAAAGGCCTGGAAGTGGACATATACATGATCAAGTTCAGAACAATCAAAATGGGTGGAGCACATGTATGACCAACTCAACTCAGTGCGTATATGGACAAAGCATGGAAACAAGCAATGGTCGAGTAAATCAACACATGCACAAAGAGGTTGAGGCAAGCATCAAGTGTCAATAACTCAAAATGGCCGAGCATATGGAAATGGAGCAACAACATGGTGATGTTTCAGCAAGCAATTCAAAGCAGTATAGCAGTATATACAAATTCAGGCATGGTGTAACTTAGGTACTAAACTACAAGTGGACTGCAAGTACAAAAATGAGGATGCAATGTCATGGTTTCAAGTCAGGGATCAAAGCAAACCCAAGTGTACATATGGAAGTGGACAAGTGCTGCTGAAACAAGTGATGGCATCAGCAAAGTGAAACAAGTTTTTCTTTCACAGCAATGAAATGATGAGTGTAGTGTAAGTATGTGTGTGCGAGAAAGTCAGTAAAAATGATTTGAACATGTCAAAACTGAAATTCCTTGTTAGTGCTAATCAAGTCAGGTTTCTAAACAGAAAAATAAAGATCCAAATCCGGCAAAGGGGTTAAAATTTATTCAATGCAGTGTAGGAATCACACTATGAAAAGAATGCAACAAATCAGGAAGGAAGTTTTTTTTCCTTTCCTTTTTTTTATCTCAATCGAAATCAAAAAGTGTGTTCTTTCATATATGGATAATGACTAGGCAGAATTTAACACAGCAAAATTATTGGATTTCAAATTGATTTTTTTTAACCGGGTTATTAGAAGAAAGTTTTTTTTCAAAATCAGTGGTCTTTTTTTTGGTTTATTTCAATCAGAGAAATAAATCAATCAGGAAATCCAAACAAGGAAAGAGGAATCTGTCTCATTCATTCAAGGCCAGGATCATTTCAATCAAAGCCGAAGTTCTTCAATCAATCAAGACAAACAAGACAATTTTTAAATGCTCAAAGCAAAAATTCAAAAGGGATTTCCACAAACTCTCAAGGGCCGATTCAATCAAGGCCGTACAGACAGCAAATCAAATTTAAGGAATTCCAAAATTCAAATCGATCAGGTCATTAACGAAATCAGAGCACCAGGGTGTAGAAACCCTTATAAAAGCACACAATTCATCATCGACATTTTCATCGATACACACAAAAGAAATCCGAAACCCTAAATTGCAAGAGTTGATAAAACTTACTCAGATTGATCGCAAGGACGAAGGAGATACACTGGAGAAGCAAAACAAGCTTCCAGAGATCCATTACACACATCACCGAGATTGATTTAGGGAAAAATCACTGAAACCCTAATCGCAGCCGCCATTTTTTTGTTTCAGAGAATAAGGGAGGATCGGGCTAAAGAAAACACAAGGGAGCATCGCAAAAATAAAGTGGCCCGACCACTTTGGACTAGTGCAAAGGAAAAGGGGATGACCCCCACTTTTAACTCCTCATCTTATTTCCTTTAAAGTTTTTTTGTCATTGAATTTTTTTTTTTTTTTAAATTTCTTTTCTAGTTTTATTGTAAAACTAGGGAGCACAGAATATTGAAGTGTAATCTGAGAAAATCTAGTCTAGGGTATACAGACTAGTCTAGGATTTTGAGCTTAGGGATAAACAGGAGCAGGAGTTGCGAGTTTGCATAGGATTGTAAACGGGATCTGTTTGTATCTCCTAATAAAAATCTTAGAAAGGCAGCAGTAGGCACAGTTTGCCGAAGCTGGGTATATCTGCGTGTGATTTTATTTTTACTGCATTTCTTTATTACTGTGTTTAGTTTTAAATTTTGTGTTAAAACCCTATTCACCCCCCTCTAGGGTTATTATCGATCCTACAGAATTGGCATGTTTCTATTGGCCTATTTTCAAATCTTAGTTGACGTAGCAAGCTCTAATTGGTCCAATGACATGGCTGACCTAAGTTTAATCCATAAATCTGATGACCTAGGATCCTTAGCTTAAACTATAAATAGACCTCCAACCCCCTTCTCATTCTTTAAAACTCAGTTCTCTTCCCCGTCTAGGCAAGTCTTCTATTTTGGAGACAGGCCAAAGGCTACTTTTCTTTAGAGATAGACCACCTTAAATTTAAAATTTAGAGGAATTTAGATTATAAATAAAAATATTTTCTATTTTATATCAATATTCTGGAGGTGGATTCTACTGGTGCCACGAGGGACGCTTTTCTGTTGAGCTTTATAATAGTTAGATTTTTGGTATTTTGAAGAAAATAAGCATTAAAGTTGTTGAGGAGTTCTGAAATTTTTGTTATACAGTTCTATTTTTTTGTTCATTTTTCTGTAAGTTATAGTTTTTGTGTTTCAGTAAGTTCTTTAGCTTTGTATCTTTCTTTCTTATAGTTATTAGTTAGTTAATAATTAAAATACTGTAAAAAAATCCCAGTCTTCTTTCCCCTTTCTGCGTTTGATTTGCAACTTTGTATTAATCTTTAGTTATGCCCAAAGCATGCCTAGGTTTGCATATTGGCATATGTATACGACTGATTTAGACTATTGATTTATGCGCCTAATTTTATGCGACTGGAAATTTTCCTTTATTTTGTGCGCATTTTATTCATGTTGTATACGACTGATTTAGACGATTGATTTGTGCGTCAAATTTTATGCGACTAATTATAATCCTTTATTTTGTGTGCGTTGGAAAATATGATTCAATCGTAATTATGTAGAAGTGGATTTGATAATTTGGGGCTAAATTATACAAGGTAAAACTGTAACAAAAAGGGAATTTAGATTGAAAATAGGCAAACTTGATAAGATTTGGAAAATGACAATGCCATATGCTATGACTGAAAGTGGATTGTAATATATTTGCAAAACATGATAGATTGTACAGATACAAAGAATCATAAGAAACAAATATGGTTTAGATGCAAATATAATTATATCATAGTGTTGTAAATAAATGGACAATTAGACTTAATGAAATTAAACTTGAAATGATGTTAAGTTTATAAGTTTTAATATATATTTATTATACGGTGGCCTTGTGATTAGGCATTCTATGTAGTTCTACGGCACACTTGTGATTAGGCAAATATATGGTGGCCCTATGATTAGGAAATTCTATGGTGGCTATGTATTAGGCATTCTATGTTTATTCTATATATATGGTTCTATGATTGATAAACAAACAAATAGGCTTAATGTAAAATTGAACTAACGTTAAGTTATAAGCCTAATTCTATGGTATAACTATGGGGTCCTAATCAAAGGAGATTTGGGCTAAGTAGATTTGTTTATTGGGGATCCATACCAGCCAACATACCCTTTTTATCACGTACGACCTCATACTAGGAGGCAAAGGCATGCACCATGCTGAGCTAGGTATTAAGATGGACCAAATATAGGTGGGTACAGGTGTGTTCCGATGGTTTAGTGTTCATGCATTGAACCGATTAGGAGAATAAGATACTGTGACATCTGTGGTAATGTTATGTCTTTTTACTGATGGGTCGGGCCTGATAAACCCAAGACCCATAGTGGGCATAGGTTATCACTCTATGTTTTAGTAGCCAATCAATAGGTAGTATTAGGAAATTCATCATAATTATATCATGTTCTAAAATTATGAAAGTGAAAACAATCAAATAACTAATGCAATAAAAATAAGCAATCAAATAAAATGGAAATTGACCAAATCTTTAATCTTCGTACATCACTCCTAGATGTTCACCTGATAATCATGCACATACACTTTGCTACATAACACTAGAACTATTATTCTACATATTTCCTTTATTTATCAATCGTGCCAGCAATTATACAGCTCACCAGACTTTATTTCTGACCCACTCCTCTTACCTCCTGTAACAACCCGGATTTTACCCGACCCGACCGATCGCTAGATCGATCAAGACCATTCAAAACCCGAATACGTTAACTTTGGGAATACAACGCATCAGAACAGATAACAACAGACTTTTATAAACATCATAATAATGTTACATCAGAGTACGGAATATATCAGAGTACATTGAATATAATAATACAGCGGAAGATTAAATTACAATAAATGTAATACATTGCAGCGGAACAATTAAATTAACACAGCGGAAGACTACCAATGCTCTGGACACAACTCTAAGCTTTGATCCAGAATCCTGCTCAATATATCTGCAAAATAAGCTACTTGATTGCCCATGTGGAATGAGGGCACCTGAGTTTGCAAAGTGAAACAAACTACGGGTCAGTCATGAGACTGGTGTGAGAAATCTTTACTTAACTTATCTAATAAGTAGGCTAATCACAGGACCACGCCGCTATCGCGGAACGGGTTTACTCCATTGGATTGCAAGTGCATAAATAAAGTAAATCGTTAAAACAACGCAATGATTTTTAGAAAAATGAAACCATTGTAAGACTCAGGCCCCATCACATAATGCAACGCAAGCCGGAGGATAGACTTTTACCTTATAATGGTCAAAAATGCTTGATACGATAAAAACGGATTTGATATTATTATTAGTGTATATATGTTTAAAAACATTTCAATCATAATGTATTAATCATAGACGACATAGCTACCATATACTATGTCGCCATACTAGTTCTACAATCAAAACCGCATGGTGTCGTATTGGAAATTGGGTTTCCGTCAAGAGTCAAGGCTAGGAACGATCTCCTGACCGATTTGAGACACTCTAGCAATGTCTCAGGATTCGGACGTTGGCGAACCCTTGGATCCTGCTGGGCCGGTCCCCCAATAGTGCAATGGGTTGGATTAGTTATGCCTGAACACACGCTTCCCGATCCTATTGGACCTATAAATTGGCCATTGCGGCCAATAAAAATACGAGGCGCCTCAAAATCCATCAACCACATAAGTAAAATGTCGGGCTGTGTTAAACCCAAACAACACTTCTTGCTAGAAAGAAACGAGTGCACTCCCTGCGTTCCCTTGCTCCGTTTTTGACTCATACCGGGGTGTGAGGCTCGCGAGGCAACGAAATACACAAAGCTATGCCTAAATAGGCTATGCTTTGATCATCATCCACAAGGCTCTGCTTTTTAACAAAAGCCTTGATCAATTGCATCTTGGCATGCCACATTAACAGTCCATACCATGCGATTGATAACTATCAACACACAACCTCTAAGGTTGTTAAGCAAGAGAATAAATTCTCCGCCACCAACGGTTGTATATTAACAGAAATCAATTTACATGGAATGAAATCCAATGTCAGACACACATCCATTTACAAGTCCGTTCTTGGTCTGAACGAAACAGGAGGCACCTTATACCTCGCATATCCGAACGATCAACAATACGTCCGGACAACTACCACTGGAACCTTTTCAAGGTAGCAACTCCAATCAAAGGCATTAGTAGTCCTCATCCATTCGATGTGAAGATCGTCGGTCTTCAACCACCGTCTTTATCTTCGACTTTTAGTCGTCGTAGTAATTATTCAGAATGGGTTAAACCCGGTCATTCCGAATAACTCGCGTATTTTTAAAATTAAAAATCAAGTGTTATAAGGATACATCCAATGCCTCTTTCCAATTCAGAATATTCTTTAAATAAAATATTCATATTATTAGGGAAAGGTTCCCACTAATTTTATCAAAAATAAAGTCTTTTAAATTTATTCTTAAATCTTATTTTCCAAGATTTATTAAAATCCAATTCAGCTTTAATATCAAAAATCACTACTTTACAATTATTCCAATTTAAGGAATAAACCTTATTTTTAACTGGGTTAAAGAATCAATGTCATTCAAAAACATTGTTCACGATAAACCCAAAATCCTTTTCCAATAAATAAATATAAATTGAAATACCAATAATCTTAGTTGAAAGATTTATTCTTTATTTAAAAGAAATCCTTTGTTTAAAAAAATATTCTTTATATGAAGGATATTCCGAATCGGAAAGCGACTCAATCATTTACCATATAACTTTGGTTATATGGATTTCATACATCGTATGTAAATGACAATAATAATAAATAATCATCAAACCATCCATTCAACATCCAAAGTGAAGTTCTCAACTGTGTGAGCATTAAATGAAATAATAACGCTCATCGCAGCCTGTCAATCTATCGATTGACATATGAATAAATATTGGGAATAGTGTATATCAATTATCATCCCAATACCCGTGTGGGGTTTTCAGCCAACAACAGTACATATAAATAAATAATTGGTTAATTAATTGAACCAATTTTAATACTATCAATATGTTGATAATGATGGACAAAAATGATATTTTATTACTTAGGTCGAAATAAAATATAAATCTGACTCGCATAATTTCTTTTACATTTCTAATATATAATAGGACGTAATTTATTTATATGACATTATTGTGGATGACAAATAAAAGATAATTTACATTATACTTAATTTGTATGTAAATTATCCTTAACGTAAAAAGAAATAATCTCATTTGCATATATTTTAAGGTATAACTCAATGCATAAAATGTTTATTTTAAATTGCATACAAATTCTAATGTATAAATTACCATATAGAAACGTCACTTTAACTCGCCTATACATTCTAATGTATATTTTGACCAGTCCATGATTCTTATGATTGAATATAAGTTCCAATGTAAGTTTGCAAATAAATAAAAAATTTATCTTTGTATATAAATTCTCTTGTATGTTATGCAAATAAAAATGATTATTATATTTGCATGTAAATTCTATTGTATGCTATGCATATAAATTCTATCTCAATAAAATGTATAAGAAGAATGATACATTCATTTGTCGACAATTCTATTTTATCAAAATGCTATTTGTGTTTAATTCATATTTGACAAAAATGACTTTTTTGGGTTTCAATCAATATAATTTGACAAAATGAGTGTTTGATTAACCTAATGTAAATTGACAAAAGTGATTATTTTGTTCCAACCTTTTTAAAATGACAAAATTAAATAAATTTTGTCTCATTCTATTTAAATGATAAAAATGTATCTTTTTGTATTGCAACAAAAGGACAAATAAACCTTCTCTATCTTTTTACTCTTTTTATTGAACCCAAGATAACACTAAAAATATACCTTCGTAATTCTAATCTTTTTATTTTAATCTATGATGAAAATAAAATCATTTTATTTATTTTAACAAAATTACAACTACGATGAATTCATTTTATCGTAATCCTTTTATTTACTCTAATTTAAAAGTAAAAATGATATTTTAAATCCTGTTCTTTTATTTATATCTAAATTGTAATAAAAGTGTAACTTCTTTAACTATGCTTTTTATTTGCATCTAACATGCAAATAAAAATGTAATATTTTAATTTATGATTTATTTGCATCAAGAAATGCAAATAAAAATACAACTTTTATCTTCTTGTTTTATTTGCATCAAAGGATGCAAATAAAAATGCAACTTTCTAATTCAAGGTTTTTTTTGCAACAAGGAATGCGAACAAAAATTCAACCTTTAATTCAGTATTTTGTTTGCATCAAGGAATGCAAATATGCAACTTTTAATTCCATAGTTTATTTGCATCAAAGAATGCAAATAAAAATTCAACTTTTAAATACGATGTTTATTTGCATCAAAGAATGCAAATAAAAAATTAACTTTTAAATACTATGTTTATTTGCATTAAGGAATGCAAATAAAATAAGACTTTTTATTGCAATGTTTTATTTGCATCAAAGAATGCAAATAAAATATAACTTTTTATTTCAATGTTTATTTGCATCAAAGTTTGCAAATAAAAAATATAATCCTTTTACTATGATGTTTATTGGCATTTAAATATGCAAATAAAATATAACGTTTAAACTACGTTGTTTATTCGCATCTAAATTTGCAAATAAAATATAACCTTTTAACTATGTTGTTTATTTGCATTCAAGAATGCAAATAGAAATTCGACCTTTAAATACGGTGTTTATTTGCATCAACGAATGCAAATAAAAATATAATCCTTTTAACTACGATGTTTATTTGCATCTAAATATGCAAGTAAAAATATAATTTTACGCTTTGTTTGCAACTAAATTTATTAACAAAAACATAACTCTTTTAAATCATATTTTATTTCTATCTAAAATACAAAATAAAAATGTCATATTCATTCTAGTGTGTCTGTTTGCATTTAAAATTTTAACTCTAATGTTTGTTTGCATCTAAAATTGCAAATAAAAATATAGTTTTACTTCTAATGTTTTGTTTGCATCTAAAATAGCAAAAAAATATATATATAGTTTTCCTTATTTCAATGCATATTTGCGTTAGAGAATGCAAATAAAAGAATATTTTATATTTCAATATATATTTGCATAGAAGAATGCAAATAAAAGAGTATTTTTCTATTTCTATGTATATTTGCATAAACGAATGCAAATAAAGTACATTTTATATTTCTATGTATATTTGCATAAACGAATGAAAATAAAAGTACATTTTATTTTTCTATGTATATTTGCATAAACGAGTGCAAATAAAAGATCAACTATATTTTCTATGTATATTTGCATTAAAAGGATGCAAATAAAAGACCAATTATATTTTCTATGTATATTTGCATTTGTGAATGTAGATAAAAAGAACAGATTTCATTTCTATATATATTTGCATTAGTGAATGCAAATAAAAGAACAAACTTTATTTTTCATGTATATTTGCATTTGTGAAATGCAAATAAAAGAGCAAATTTTATTTTTACATATATATTTGCATTAGTGAATGCAAATAAAAAGAACAAATTTTATTTTTCATGTTTATTTACATTGGTGGATGTAATTAAAAGAACAAGTTTTAATTTCGATGTTCATTTGCGTTAAAGGATGCAAAACAAAAAGTGAACTTTAATTTCAATGTTTTATTTGCATTGTGGAATGCAAATAAAAAGTGAACTTTTAATTCTATGTTATATTTGCGTTAGGGGATGCAAATAAAAAGTGTACCTTTATTTCCAATGTTTTATTTGCATAGTGGAATGCAAATAAAAAGTGAAACTTATATTTTGTAATAACCCGAAAATCTGGGCCAGTTTAAAATTTTTATTTTCGCAATTTTAGCGAATTTTGATTATTTAAAATGAATTATTTTAAATAATATCGACGAGAAATTTATTTTGAATAGAATTCGATCGTATATATTATATACGTCGTCGTTAGAATATAAATAATTATATATAATTATAAATAGGAATTGAAAATGGCGCGGTAGTTCGATAATTCGATTTCAAACTTCAAATGAATGTACCGGGTGCAAAACAATCCGGATTTTAGTGAAACCAAAAATAATGGAATCTAATTGTGACTATCTTTCCAACGAATCCGAAAAATCAAAATTTCATAGCGGGAATCAAAAGATATGTCCCGTTGAAAATCCTGAATAGTCGCTATGGAATTCAGGCCCTTAAAATGGGAATTTTGCAAACGACCTCGGATTTCAACGAAACCACTTTTGTTGGGCCCGTGGGGTAAATTTATTGCTAGGTTTCAAATTTCATAATTTTTCGATTCAATATGTGAGCGTGGCAAAGGAAAACGCGTTTGACCAGTTTTAGTTGATTTTAATCGACAGAAAATTGGCCATTTTTCTAACGGTCTCAGAATTCGACGAAACTAGTTTTGTTAGGACCGTATCGTCAATACGAAGCTAGAAAATATTTTTCTGGAATTTTTCTAGTTAGCATGTGGCCCCGGTAAAGTGAAATGCGCGTTCAAATTCAATATATAGAGTTATATGTTGATTTTGACGGAAACAGATCGTAACGATCAAATCAGCCTACGATACATATCCTATTGTGTTCGGAATGGGGCTAATACGCTAGGGACGACAGTTGGTGGGTTCGATTTCGAGTTGAAAATAAAAGGTTGCTTATAGAATTTAAAATAATTAAATAAATATATTATATTATATAATCCTTCCCTCACCCCCTCCCTCCCTCATTAGTCAAACTCGGTACCCAGAAAACCGTTCCCCCTTTTTAAAACCCGACCCCCCTCCATCGCCGCCGCCCCATTCACCGGATTCGCCGCGGCCAGGCGCGACCGCGCCCCACCACCAACGCCGCTCCGGCGAGACCCCCTTTCCACTCCTCCCTTTTTCTCCAACGCGAACCCAAACCTCCACAAATCCACTCCACCGGCCACGCCCTGGCAAGCCGCCACCCACCGGAGCACCAGCAGCCGAAGCCCCGCCTCCTTGACCACCCGAGCACCCCAAGCCGCCACCTCAGCATGCCGTGAGCACCCCCTTACCCCCTTCCTCCAGTAAAACAGCAACCCTCACCCCCCTCGGCAACAAACTCCGACCAACCCGGCCACCTCCTCGACCACAGCGCGGACATCCACCCCTCCACCTCGAGCCCGGCGATCCAGAAATCAATTTGAGTGAGTTTTGTTTATTTATTTATTTTATTTCCTTTTGTTTAATCAATATTTGATTGGTAAAAATCTGATTTATATGTGTGAAGCGTTGAAATTGTTCTTGGGTTTCAATGTAATCAAAATTTGATTTTTACTTTTATGTATAACATGAAAAGATACGACTTTTAGAAAGGTAATGTTATGATTTTTTTTTTAGAAGAGTAAAAATTTGATTTTTATATATTGAATAGCATAGTAAAGATTCGATTTTTATATATTGAATAGCATAGTAAAAATATGTTTTTTATATATTGAATAGCATAGTAAAGATTCGATTTTTATATATTGAATAGCATAGTAAAAATTCGATTTTTATATATTGAATAGCATAGTAAAAATTCGATTTTTATATATTGAATAGCAGAGTAAAAATTCGATTTTTATATATTGAATAGCATAGTAAAGATTCGATTTTTATATATTGAATAGCATAGAAAAAATTCGATTTTTATATATTGAATAGCATAGTAAAAATTCGATTTTTATATATGTAGTGGCTACGGGCGAAGAAAGTGATAAGAGACGAGAACAGTGAAGATTTCCTGCATTAGAAGTGCCGTGGAGTTAGGATAGCTTTCTGTGAGAACTTCTCACTCTTCAATTTCTTTTTCTAGTTATATATATACTAGGATGCAGACGGTGTTTAGTAGCACCCGACACCCGTCATCCACAGACCATGGATGGCTTGTTTGTTTAATTGTTTGGTTGTGTAGTTGGTTAGATTACTTGGTTCGAATTGAAATTGAATAGAAATGAATTCAAATTGAAATTGAATAGAAATGAATTCGAATTGAAATTGAATAGAAATGAATTCGAAATGAAATTGAATAGAAATGAATTCGAATTGAAATTGAATAGAAATGAATTCGAATTGAAATTGAATAGAAATGAATTCGAAATGAAATTGAATAGAAATGAATTCGAATTGAAATTGAATATAAATGAATTCGAATTGAAATTGACTATAAATGAATTTGAATTGAAATCGATTTGAAATGAATTTAAAACGAATTTATATTGGAATATTCAATTTTGATTTGAAATTGAATATGAAGTTGAAACCGTTTTGAAAATGAATTTAAAACGATTTATAAAGCACGTTTTAAAAGGAAATCGACGAAGAATATATTATATATATATATATATATAATATAATGGCCTGAATAGAACGCGCCGCGCTGCGGCAGTTCGCGAATTTCGACCATTGACTTCGAACGGATATTACGGGAGATCAGACCGTCGGATTCTCCTAAAACCGGAACCGTTGGGTTTGTATCGAAAAGAGCTTTCTAACGAATATTAGAAATTTGAAATCTAACGGTTGGATTTGGAATTATGTCCAAATCAAATTTGGAAAAGGTCGCTGTTCGATGGCCGTTGATGGAAATCGACTGTACGGGCCTTGATAAAATTATTAAAAATAGTAATAATTTGTGTAAAATCATAAGAAATGATTTAGAAAGAATTGGGATGAAAAACTCCATATTTGAAAAGATAAAATAGATTTTTATCGAAATAAACTAGTTTTGAACTAGAATTATAATTCTATTTATTTTTAAATAAATAAATTGAAATTTGAAATGGTTTTGAAAATAACCAGAATTTCCAATGATTGCATTGGAATGGATTTGAATCGAAATTGTCTTCGGAATATTTCGGTGTTGGATTTCGTGATTATACAGATGTTGTTATGGAAATTTGAAAGATATAGATATGTATATCGTTATTTCCAATACGATATTTGTTGGTCGTAGAATTTGATATTGAATATAAGCCAGGATATTTTCTATTCAGAGCCTTGTATTTAATATCAAATGTGATTTGGGTTTGTCGTGAATGGTGTCTTGACTAACACTGTTCTTGAACCCAGTTGAGAAAAGATTAAATCTTTTTATTTAGATTTAATGAAGTGTACCAATTAAATAATATTTAATTGAAATTGAATTGATATCGATTTTTGGGTTTATCGTGGACAGTGTTTTAGATAACACTCGTTCTTTAACCCGATAATTAATGGAATGTGGTTTTGGGTTTATCGTGAACCGTGTTTTAAAAGACACTAATTCTTTAACCCTGTTAACGATTAAAACTAAGTGGAGTTTTAATGAATCTTTAATTAGATTGAAAAGATCGAGAATGGAGTATCACCAGTTTTACTCCAGGCGATAATTGAATCTTTAATTAGATTTGAACGTGAAATGGTAATTGAATTTACCGATAACACCGTGGTGTTAGATATGAAGTATTACCAGTTTTACTTCATGGGATGAATAGGTTGGGATTGGGAAATTAAAACAAATGATTACTTCAGTAAGGTTCGTTAATCCCGACTAGTTGAATCGAAATTCAAAAATAGATTAAAGAATAAATTCAAGGAATTTATCTTGGATAAAATTAATGGGAACCTTTCCCTATGAATGTGAAATTTAGAAACTAACTGTCAGTTAGCTAAGCAGAATGGTTTTCTGGATATTGATCTGATGTTGGTTTCGGCCTTCGGGGTTAATATTTGGGGAATTATTCTCTTGATTAATTTACGGTTAGTGACTGATGAATTGGAATGAGGCTTATGTTGTGTTTGTGTAACACTTATTTAAAATATACGCGAGTTATTCGAAAAGACTGGGTTTATCCCATTCTGAATAACTGATACGACGATAAGTCGAAGACGAAGACGATGGTCGAAGACCGGAGGTCTTCACGTCGTTTGGGTGATTACTGATGATCTTGATTGGGCTGTACACCCAAGAAGATGGAAACAGTTGGTGATCGTCCAGACGTACTTGGAGATCGATGGATATGCGGGGTACTAGGTGCCTCCGGTTTCGTTCAGACCCAGAACGGACTTGTAAATGGACTGTGTGTCTGACATTGGATTTTAGTCTGTGTGATTGATCTCTATTAAATATATATCTGTTTGGCGGCGGAGAATTTATTCTCTTGCTTAACGCCCTTCTCTGAGACGTACGAGCTCAGGGGTTATATAGTGATGGATATCAAACGCATGGAGTAAAATTGCCTGTGTGGCAATTGATCGAGGCTTCTGTTGAAAAGCAAAGCCTTGTGGTGATGATCAAAGCACAGCCTGTGTGGCACAGCTTTTTGTAACGTGAATTCGCGAGTTTCGCACCCCGGTTATGAACCAAAAACGGGAGAGGACCTCAGGGAGGGCATGCGTTTCTTTCTAGCTAGGGTGGTTTCAGTGACCTACCAGCCCTGACATTTATATACTTTTCACCTGTGTGGTTGTTGCTGTTGCGAGGCGCCTCGGTTTGATCGGACGATCCGGGTCCGATGGAGTCATTAGTTGGCTCACTTACGCCCCAAAGGGCGGGGAAACGTAGTGTTCAGGCATTTTAATCCACATCGGTGGACCGGCCCTGTCGCTCCAAGGGTCACTCGAGCTCTGATCCTGAGACTCGGGCTAGACAGTCTCGAATCGGTAGAGGACGATCCCTAGCCTCGGTTCATAGATGGAAATCCAATTTCCAAATACGTAACTTTGCGGTTTTATTTGTAAACCTATATATGGCGACATAGTGGCATGGGACGCTCATGCCGCCTATGATTGATACTTATGATTTGAAGTTGTTTTATACACTATGCACTGACAATAGTATCAAATGATTTGTTTTAAAACGTATCAAGCATTTTTTGGCTGTTATAAGGGAAAACCCTATCCCCCGGCTTACGTTGCATTGTGTGATAGGACCTGGGTCTTACAACAGCTTCATTTTTCTCTATTTAGCATTGCGCTGTTCGTTTTATGCACTGGTATTCTTGGGAGGAAACCCGTTCCGTGTTTTACGGCGTGGTCCCTGGATTTACCTAACTTTAAAATAAAGAATTAATAACTGTTTTAGTTCTCACACTAGTCACATGACTGACCTGGTGTTTATTGTTTTGACCTAAACTCTGGGTGCCCCTATTTTGACACGGGCAGCTAGTAGTTTTGGTTTTGTAGATTTATATTCACAGGATCCTGGTTTACAGCTGGAACGATATCCGGAAAGCTTTGTATCCGTATATCTCTTCTAGTTGTGTATTGTATTATTTTCCGCTGCTATGTATTTAAATGTAATTTAAATCTCTGATATTTCTGTGTAATATTTATTTGTTTACACTCTGTATATTCTTGTAATCTGATGCATTGTTGTAATATACAATGAAATGTTCTTACGCCTGCGTTCTATTTTGTCTTGTTCTCACAACGATCAGGCGTTTCGAACGGTCTGGATCGGTTTAGCGACTGGTTAGGACCGAGAGAAATTCCTTTTCGTCACAGTTGGTATCAGAGCTTTGGTTTACAAAGCTTAGAGAACAAGGGACATTAGAACCATACGAAAGAATTCATCAGATATTGGATTAGTAATATCCAATGGGAATGACTCGTTAGAGATGGGATCAGTAGTATCCTAGAACGAGTGTGAAGAGTATATTTTTAAAATGAAAACAAATTTTGTTTTGAAAATTTAAATCAATTACTCGTATTTGATTATTTATCTATATTGATTTGGACAATTCGATATATAAAGAATTTGCATATATGTCTTGCAAACGTGTATCCGAAGTTTTAATGTATTGGATAGTTATAGAATCACACTCTAGTTGCCCGGGTATAATTCTGGTGACGGGGCACCATCGCCAATATTTATATTCGAGCGACGAAAGTGAGATTTCTATAAATTTCCAATTGACTGGTGTGAGAACCGAAACTAGATAGGACCTATTGTTGTGATTTGGCATCAAAAATCTGATTTTTGTATATGTATCAAAATTATGAATTTGAAACTCTAATTCACTAATTGATTGATGTTTGTGTTGTTTGTTTATTTGTTTGCTAATTTTTAGCCATTTAGCCTAATTGTATCAAATATTGAATTGTATTGAAAATTAGTCGTATTTGCTTGCATACATGTACTTACATTGAACAGGTCATAGCAAGGAGGCTAGAGCAGAGAATAAAATTTGTTTGTCCGACAAATAGGTACATGTTTACTACGTAATTTACTGTTTTGTTTGGGTGATGATGATTTTATGAGCCTATTGGCTAGCCGCTTGGCCTTTTCTTTTTCTTTTTGAGATCAGAAGGCCTATATGGCAATTTCGGGATTTTCCCGTGGCTCCCGGTGCAGGGGAGATTATGGCGAAATTTTTCAAAAATTCCGGGTGTTAGCCAAACTTTTGAAAATTTGAAAATTCTCAGAAACTAAAAAGTTGGAGAATGGAAGCCAGATCGAACGTAGAGTTGATTGATCAAACCACTTTCGACTTTGTTCCTTTTCGGGGATGAAAAGTTTTAAGTGGGGGAGATTGTAATAACCCGAAAATCTGGGCCAGTTTAAAATTTTTATTTTGGCAATTTTAGCGAATTTTGATTATTTAAAATGGATTATTTTAAATAATATCGACGAGAAATTTATTTTGAATAGAATTCGATCGTATATATTATATACGTCGTCGTTAGAATATAAATAATTATATATAATTATAAATAGGAATTGAAAATGGCGCGGTAGTTCGATAATTCGATTTCAAACTTCAAATGAATGTACCGGGTGCAAAACAATCCGGATTTTAGTGAAACCAAAAATAATGGAATCTAATTGTGACTATCTTTCCAACGAATCCGAAAAATCAAAATTTCATAGCGGGAATCAAAAGATATGTCCCGTTGAAAATCCTGAATAGTCGCTATGGAATTCAGGCCCTTAAAAATGGGAATTTTGCAAACAACCTCGGATTTCGACGAAACCAATTTTTTTGGGTCCGTGGGGTAAAGTTATTGCTAGGTTTCAAATTTTATAATTTTTCGATTCAATATGTGAGCGTGGCAAAGGAAAACGCGTTTGACCAGTTTTAGTTGATTTTAATCGACTGGAAATTGGCCATTTTTCTAACGGTCTCAGAATTCGACGAAACTAGTTTTGTTAGGACCGTATCGTCAATACGAAGCTAGAAAATATTTTTCTGGAATTTTTCTAGTTAGCATGTGGCCCCGGTAAAGTGAAATGCGCGTTCAAATTCAATATATAGAGTTATATGTTGATTTTGACGGAAACAGATCGTAACAATCAAATCAGCCTACGATGCATATCCCATTGTGTTCGGAATGGGGCTAGTACGCTAGGGACGACAGTCGGTGGGTTCGATTTCGAGTTGAAAATAAAAAGTTGCTTATAGAATTTAAAATAATTAAATAAATATATTATATTATATAATACTTCCCTCACCCCTCCCTCCCTCATTAGTCAAACCCGGTACCCAGAAAACCGTTCCCCCTTTTTAAAACCCGACCCCCCCTCCATCGCCGCCGCCCCATTCACCAGAGTCGCCGCGGCTAGGCGCGACCGCGCCCCACCACCAACGCCGCTCCGGCGAGACCCCCTTTCCATTCCTCCCTTTTTCTCTAACGCGAACCCAAACCCCCACAAATCCACTCCACCGGCCACGCCCTGGCAAGCCGCCACCCACCGGAGCACCAGCAGCCGAAGCCCCGCCTCCTTGACCACCCGAGCACCCCAAGCCGCCACCTCAGCATGCCGTGAGCACCCCCTTACCCCCTTCCTCCAGTAAAACAGCAACCCTCACCCCCCTCGGCAACAAACTCCGACCAACCCGGCCACCTCCTCGACCATAGCGCGGACATCCACCCCTCCACCTCGAGCCCGGCGATCCAGAAATCGATCTGAGTGAGTTTTGTTTATTTATTTATTTTATTTCCTTTTGTTTAATCAATATTTGATTGGTAAAAATCTGATTTATATGTGTGAAGCGTTGAAATTGTTCTTGGGTTTCAATGTAATCAAAATTTGATTTTTACTTTTATGTATAACATGAAAAGATACGACTTTTAGAAAGGTAATGTTATGATTTTTTTTTAGAAGAGTAAAAATTCGATTTTTATATATTGAATAGCATAGTAAAGATTCAATTTTTATATATTGAATAGCATAGTAAAAATATGTTTTTTATATATTGAATAGCATAGTAAAGATTCGATTTTTATATATTGAATAGCATAGTAAAAATTCGATTTTTATATATTGAATAGCAGAGTAAAAATTCGATTTTTATATATTGAATAGCATAGTAAAGATTCGATTTTTATATATTGAATAGCATAGTAAAAATTCGATTTTTATATATTGAATAGCATAGTAAAAATTCGATTTTTATATATGTAGTGGCTACGGGCGAAGAAAGTGATAAGAGACGAGAACAGTGAAGATTTCCTGCATTAGAAGTGCCGTGGAGTTAGGATAGCTTTCTGTGAGAACTTCTCACTCTTCAATTTCTTTTTCTAGTTATATATATACTAGGATGCAGACGGTGTTTAGTAGCACCCGACACCCGTCATCCACAGACCATGGATGGCTTGTTTGTTTAATTGTTTGGTTGTGTAATTGGTTAGATTACTTGGTTCGAATTGAAATTGAATAGAAATGAATTCGAATTGAAATTGAATAGAAATGAATTCGAATTGAAATTGAATAGAAATGAATTCGAAATGAAATTGAATAGAAATGAATTCGAATTGAAATTGAATAGAAATGAATTCGAATTGAAATTGAATAGAAATGAATTCGAAATGAAATTGAATAGAAATGAATTCGAATTGAAATTGAATATAAATGAATTCGAATTGAAATTGAATATAAATGAATTCGAATTGAAATTGAATTGAAATCGATTTGAAATGAATTTAAAACGAATTTATATTGGAATATTCAATTTTGATTTGAAATTGAATATGAAGTTGAAACCATTTTGAAAATGAATTTAAAACGATTTATAAAGCACGTTTTAAAAGGAAATCGACGAAGAATATATAATATATATTATATATATATATAATATAATGGCCTGAATAGAACGCGACGCGCCGCGGCAGTTCGCGAATTTCGATCATTGACTTCGAACGGATATTACGGGAGATCAGACCGTCGGATTCTCCTAAAACTGGAACCGTTGGGTTTGTATCGAAAAGAGCTTTCTAACGAATATTAGAAATTTGAAATCTAACGGTTGGATTTGGAATTATGTCCAAATCAAATTTGGAAAAGGTCGTTGTAAGTGCAGTTCGATGGCCGTTGATGGAAATCGACTGTACGGGCCTTGATAAAATTATTAAAAATAGTAATAATTTGTGTAAAATCATAAGAAATGATTTAGAAAGAATTGGGATGAAAAACTCCATATTTGAAAAGATAAAAATAGATTTTTATCGAAATAAACTAGTTTTGAACTAGAATTATAATTCTATTTATTTTTAAATAAATAAATTGAAATTTGAAATGGTTTTGAAAATAACCAGAATTTCCAATGATTGCATTGGAATGGATTTGAATCGAAATTGTCTTCGGAATATTTCGGTGTTGGATTTCGTGATTATACAGATGTTGTTATGGAAATTTGAAAGATATAGATATGTATATCGTTATTTCCAATACGATATTTGTTGGTCGTAGAATTTGATATTGAATATAAGCCAGGATATTTTCTATTCAGAGCCTTGTATTTAATATCAAATGTGATTTGGGTTTGTCGTGAATGGTGTCTTGACTAACACTGTTCTTGAACCCAGTTGAGAAAAGATTAAATCTTTTTATTTAGATTTAATGAAGTGTACCAATTAAATAATATTTAATTGAAATTGAATTGATATCGATTTTTGGGTTTATCGAGGACAGTGTTTTAGATAACACTCGTTCTTTAACCCGATAATTAATGGAATGTGGTTTTGGGTTTATCGTGAACCGTGTTTTAAAAGACACTAATTCTTTAACCCTGTTAACGATTAAAACTAAGTGGAGTTTTAATGAATCTTTAATTAGATTGAAAAGATCGAGAATGGAGTATCGCCAGTTTTACTCCAGGCGATAGTTGAATCTTTAATTAGATTTGAACGTGAAATGGTAATTGAATTTACCGATAACACCGTGGTGTTAGATATGAAGTATTACCAGTTTTACTTCATGGGATGAATAGGTTGGGATTGGGAAATTAAAACAAATGATTACTTCGGTAAGGTTCGTTAATCCCGACTAGTTGAATCGAAATTCAAAAATAGATTAAAGAATAAATTCAAGGAATTTATCTTGGATAAAATTAATGGGAACCTTTCCCTATGAATGTGAAATTTAGAAACTAACTGTCGGTTAGCTAAGCAGAATGGTTTTCTGGATATTGATCTGATGTTGGTTTCGGCCTTCGGGGTTAATATTTGGGGAATTATTCTCTTGATTAATTTACGGTTAGTGACTGATGAATTGGAATGAGGCGTATGTTGTGTTTATGTAACACTTATTTAAAATATACGCGAGTTATTCGGAAAGACCGGGTTTATCCCATTCTGAATAATTGATACGACGATAAGTCGAAGACGAAGACGATGGTCGAAGACCGGAGGTCTTCACGTCGTTTGGGTGATTACTGATGATCTTGATTGGGCTGTACACCCAAGAAGATGGAAACAGTTGGTGATCGTCCAGACGTACTTGGAGATCGATGGATATGCGGGGTACTAGGTGCCTCCGGTTTCGTTCAGACCCAGAACGGACTTGTAAATGGACTGTGTGTCTGACATTGGATTTTAGTCCGTGTGATTGATCTCTATTAAATATATATCTGTTTGGCGGCGGAGAATTTATTCACTTGCTTAACGCCCTTCTCTGAGACGTACGAGCTCAGGGGTTATATACTGATGGATATCAAACGCATGGAGTAAAATTGCCTGTGTGGCATGCCTAAGTGGCAATTGATCGAGGCTTCTGTTGAAAAGCAAAGCCTTGTGGTGATGATCAAAGCACAGCCTGTGTGGCACAGCTTTGTGTAACGTGAATTCGCGAGTTTCGCACCCCGGGTATGAACCAAAAACGGGAGAGGACCTCAAGGAGGGCATGCGTTTCTTTCTAGCTAGGGTGGTGTCAGTGACCTACCAGCCCTGACATTTATATACTTTTCACCTGTGTGGTTGTTGCTATTGCGAGGCGCCTCGGTTTGATCGGACGATCCGGGTCCGATGGAGTCATTCGTTGGCTCACTTACGCCCCAAAGGGCGGGGAAACGTAGTGTTCAGGCATTTTAATCCACATCGGTGGACCGGCCCTGTCGCTCCAAGGGTCACTCGAGCTCTGATCCTGAGACTCGGGCTAGACAGTCTCGAATCGGTAGAGGACGATCCATAGCCTCGGTTCATAGATGGAAATCCAATTTCCAAATACGTAACTTTGCGGTTTTATTTGTAAACCTATATATGGCGACATAGTGGCATGGGACGCTCATGCCGCCTATGATTGATACTTATGATTTGAAGTTGTTTTATACACTATGCACTGACAATAGTATCAAATGATTTGTTTTAAAACGTATCAAGCATTTTTTGGCTGTTACAAGGGAAAACCCTATCCCCCGGCTTGCGTTGCATTGTGTGATAGGACCTGGGTCTTATAACAGCTTCATTTTTCTCTATTTAGCATTGCGCTGTTCGTTTTATGCACTGGTATTCTTGGGAGGAAACCCGTTCCGTGTTTTACGGCGTGGTCCCTGGATTTACCTAACTTTAAAATAAAGAATTAATAACTGTTTTAGTTCTCACACCAGTCACATGACTGACCTGGTGTTTATTGTTTTGACCTAAACTCTGGGTGCCCCTATTTTGACACGGGCAGCTAGTAGTTTTGGTTTTGCAGATTTATATTCACAGGATTCTGGTTTACAGCTGGAACGATATCCGGAAAGCTTTGTATCCGTATATCTCTTCTAGTTGTGTATTGTATTATTTTCCGCTGCTATGTATTTAAATGTAATTTAAATCTCTGATATTTCTGTGTAATATTTATTTGTTTATACTCTTTATATTCTTGTAATCTGATGCATTGTTGTAATATACAATGAAATGTTCTTCCGTCTGCGTTCTATTTTGTCTTGTTCTCACAACGATCAGGCGTTTCGAACGGTCTGGATCGGTTTAGCGACTGGTTAGGACCGAGCGAAATTCCTTTTCGTCACATATTTCTATGTTATATTTGCGTTAAAGAACACAAATAAAAAGTCAATTTCTATATAACATAATATTGAGCATTTGAATTGATAAACTAAATCAACTCGAAAATGATGACATAGTATTGTGTGTTGAATTGATAAACTAAATCAATTCAAAAATGATAACATGGTTTTGTGTGTTGAATTGATATACTAAATCAATTCAAAGATAATAACATAGTATGGTGTATTGAATTGACAACTAAATCAATTCAAAAATAATCACATAGCATGATGTATTGAATTGATAAACTAGATCAATTCAAAAATAAGGAATGACATAGTTTTTCTATATTGAATTGACAATAAAATTCAGTTCAACAATATAAGCAAAATGGTGACTTTTTTTTTGAATCGGCAATTCTATCCCAATTTACTAATTGACCAATAAATTCAATTCAATACTCATCTTTGTTTATTCCACATAATCCACAAATATTGGGAAAAGGGAAAATGTTTTATTTGACTAACATATATTGATCTAAAATTTAAACAACAGATCTATCATACATACACACAGAATAAATAGATCAATCATCAAAATTGCATCACATCGCATAGCTAATTACTTAACACACATATAATTATTTATCAGCGATAAAAATAATTAAATTGATTAAATAATTCAAATTAGAAATCTCACCCAACTTTTAATTCGGAATAAATCAGATCTGAAATTTGGTCAAAATTTGATCTACTCCGTTTCAGATCTAGTTAACTTCATCGCGTAGATCTCGTTTTTCTGATTCCAACACTTCTGAAATCGTTCCGTTCTGACAAGAACTGAATAAGTTATCATCATTTTAAGTTACACGAATTTAAATAAATATTTAATCACTTAATTAAATAAGTTAATTACATCATTAGGCCGATTACTCTTTCTTCTTCATCGTTCACAACTGAGACATTGGAACCCAACTAGCTCCACTTCCAATCATCACGTCGGCCCTCCCCAGAAGCCACCGTACCCTGATCAGAGATGACCACTCCATCGCCCTTCGCCAGACCCTCCGTCGCCCAGAGTGGTGCCACGCTCGGTGGTCCCCAGCTGAAACGACCCGCAAATCCGTGCTATCTGAGTTGACTAAATACACCACACGTCCAACCCAAATAACACAGAAATACGAACCATTAATAGAAAGAAGTTAGAGGGTGAGAATAGATGGGATAGAAACTTAGAATAGAAGAAGAAGAAGAACATAAACACAACACAGAACCTCACATCGCAGCGGAATAAAATATAATATATAGAATAGCTTCTGAAATACAAAATTTTGACTGTATATACATACATCATTATCAGAGTGCACACTTACAATACAGCGGAAATAACACTAGATAACTAACGCTGAAGCCTCCTGCTCCAAGTTCCTCCAATGGTATCTGTAAAACACCTGAACTACTTGACTGCCCGTACAAATTTGGGCACCCAAGAGTTTAGGGAAAACAAAACAAAATAAACTCTGGGTCAGTCATGGGACTGGTGTGAGTAAACTCCAACCACTTGTTTAACTTTAAAAATCCTTTCAAAAGAAAAGGTAATAGTAAGACCAGCCCACACATAAACATGGACGGTTTTTACCTTACTATAACCCAAAACACTTTGATATAAAAATCCAGTGATATTATAATAATGTCTACACCAAGTAAATAACCAAATAGCAGAACGCTTACATCTCACGCTCCACATATATAGTATAAAATCAAAAACCGCATGGCTCTTATTGGAGATTGGATTTCCAACATGACAAGGTATGGAACCACCTTCCGACTGTGTATCTCTAGAGAGGAATACACTGGGTTCAACAAGAACATCTTGCAACCCGGCCCACACATGACCGACCACTCATTTCGCTTGAGTGTATCGAATGTATATCACCAACGGTTGGACTCAAACCACCGTTTCCCGAATGGGCAGAATCGATAGATTTAGAAACAAAAGGAATTTCTCTAGATAGGTGATTATACACCCTAATGGGAGCGACCCACATAGCCATGCTGCCTGCCCGATTTTTTGTCCTTTCCCGGTTGTTGAGGCCTGAGGCTACGCATACTTACCATTCATTGACAGCACAATCACTTTGAATGCCACATTGTCAGATCCGTTAATCACTAGTTGAGTTTGCACAAATATTCTGGATATTATGCTAAGGGATAAATCCGTTGCAACCATATATATTTATACAGACCAACCTATTTGATCATTGGAAATACTTTGTCAGACATTCGTCCATTTATGTTCGTTCTGGGATTGAACGACACCGAAGGCACTATTTCTATAAATAGAAAAGCCCTTGCACTTTACTCCGTCTTCAATATATTCAGCATACTTGGTTCGCAACGCTTATGCCGATACGGAGTGGTTCTTCGGATAATAATCCAACCGGTCTCTCCATATTGACAACGATGGTCAAAAACTTCGATAGTCTGTGATTTAACTATCGAATAAAAACAAGTGTTCATCCAACATATCAAACAAATCACTGGGCTCTTTAATTAATATTTCATTAATTAAATCTCTTCTCCATTTCCTCTATCAATATTTGTTAACCAAATATTTTCAATAATCATCTTGCCTCTTATGCTATTTTTGATTTCATTTCCTTATCGAATTCTATATATATCGATATATAGATTTCTAATTTTCAAATTCCTTAAAAATATTCTATCTCCTTAAATTTCCGGAAAATTTCGCCATAACCTCCCCTGTATCGGGAGCATCGGGAAATTTCAAATAGCTTCCCGGTATCTTCCTCAATCAAAAAGAAAAAGGAAAAGCCAAGCGGCTTGCCGATACGGCGCATAAAATCTCATATATGAATTAAACATGTACCTTTTTGTCGAGCACATAAATTTAAATCTTCATGTACTCCAAATCAAACCTGCTTACACATGTTCACCTGTTTGCAACACCATCTAATCGTTTGAATTCAGTTTCGCCCATTTATTTTTTTAAATTGGCCATTTTGCCTATTTCACTTTTTTGTTGAACATAACATGTTCAAACAAAATATTTAACTCGTTCATAACCAAATTGAATTCCAATTTCAATTCTAGTTCTCTTTTTGATTTCGAATATAAATTTTCAAATCGAATTTACTTATTCAAACCTCAATATCCATTTGAAATCTCATTAACTAATTTCTATTCAAATTAGTTAATTCTATTCAATAAATCAAAATCTGGTTTCTGTTTCAAAAATCATATTCATTTACACAACTTGAATTCGCATATATTTTACAACTCAACTCGGAGATTTTCTAAATAGGAAATTCGGATTTTTCCGCTTAAAATCCTCTTATAATATTAAATAAACCATTATGGTTTTAAAACGATTCTGGCGCTGCTTTTCTGAAAATTTGATTTTGATATAACTCAAAATATATACGACGAAATTCATATTTTTCTCTTTCATTAGAAAACTATTATCAAATCGGTCCTGACGTTTCTTGTTTCGAAGAATTCCGACTCCAATTGAGTTCTGTATACTCAATTGAAGTTCAAATTGCCAATTTACGAACTACAGCGCTGCGGCGAGTTCGTTTTAATTATATTTATAAATATAAACTTTTAAACTTTCGTTAAATAAGTTCAACTCCCTTCTAATATATATATATAGATATATATATTCCAAATTCCATTTGAATCTTTACATTTCAAATTCCATAGTTTTAAATCCTGTATTCAAATCCCATTTGAAATCCTTTATTCGAATTCCATTTCAAATCCTTTATTCGAGTTCCATTTCAAATCCTTTATTCGAGTTCCATTTCAAATCCTTTATTCGAATTTCTATATTTGAAATTCATACTTGAATTTAGATATTCAACTCCATTTTGAATTCCCTTTTGAAATTCAAATATTCAAACCCCATTTGAATTTCTATATTCAAATCTATTTCCAACTCTATTTGAATTAAAATATTCCAATTTTCTTTCAAACACCATTGAATTCTAAATTCGAATTCATTTACAAATACCATTTGAAATTCTAAATTCAAATTCATTAGTTAAGCTCCACATTTAATTTTCTTGAATCCCAATACCTTAATTTATTCCTTTGAATTAAATTCCACTTTAAATTCTATAATCAAATCCCTTTTGAATGGTTATATTTGAAAATCAGATTTGAATTTAAATATTTAAAACTTCATTTAAATTTCTATTTGAAATCTCATATTTAAATCCCATTGGAATTTCTTTATTCAAACCCATTTGAATTCCTTTGGATTCAAATTCCATTTCAATTTTTTTATTCAACTTCCATTTTTAACTCTCTTATTCAAATGCTGTTTGAATCTTTTATTCAAACTCTATATTTAAAATTCCATTTGAACTTCCATATTCAAATTTCTATATTTGAATTTTATTCAAATTCTATATCCAAATCTCTATTTGAATTTTTCTTTATTTGAATTCCTTCGAATTCAAATTATATTTTAACTCCTTGAATTCAAATTCTACTTTTCATTCTAATCTCGTCTATTCAAATTCTATTTGAACTTCTATTTGAATTTCTAATATTCAATCTCCTTTTAAAATTCAAATATTTAAACTCCTTTTAAAATTCAAATGTTATACTCCAATTTCATTTGAGTTATATATTTAAAAATTTCATTTCACATCCTGTTTTGAAATTTCATTTCAAAATTCCAATTTCACGCTTGTATTTCTATTTCTGAGTTATCAAATGATAATTCTTTTCACTTCATTTATAACTTCGTTATAAAAGAACTATTTATAAACTTCGTTTATAAAGAAACTACTTGTTTTATTTTAAAACAAGTTTATACTTTTATTCCCATTTACAATTCAAATTCTATTTAAAAATAGAATTTTCCTTTTTAAATCTCAAATATCCTTTCACGATATTTTAAATTAACACTTAGCCCAGTGATATTTAAAACAATCAAATCACCTAATTTCCAATCATTTTATTTTAACACATCATATATGAATATATGAAATCAGCAAACAACAAACAGACAATATATTTTTGAGGAATCCTGTTGGATTCCTCCAACCTGTTTTCCTGCATCCACAGATGTTAGCACATAAATAATACCCATTCTGCTTCGTGGCAGAATATCGCGGTATAGAAGGTCATCCACTATCATAGCGTGGGGCGTATAGGGTAATCATCCGCTATGAAACTGCGGGCATCCGCTAATGAGACTGCGGGAATCCAACCAACCAATCAACCCAATATATATATATATATATAGCCTAAATAACTAATATATATAAAGCCAGCAGAAAAATCCAAACAAGCAGCAACAATTATTTTTAACGAAATAAAAATAATTATAAATAGAAGGTGAGTGAGATTTACTCACATTGGTTTTTCTTTTGCTGAATATCCAATTTACTTCTTATCATCTCAGCTACCCATTTACTTGTATCGTCTCAAATGATACCTAACATCACGATTTATTTATTTTCATTAATCGATTAAGTTGTTATTAATTTAAATAATTACTAAAATAATTAAATAAATTATCCCATGTATAATTAAATTAAAGAAAAATGTATACCTTGATGTTACTACCTATATCGAACTATATCTTCAAACATCATCGACCTAATCGCCACTGAAATCCTTGTCCAAGACACTTCGACATCACCAAGCTACTAGTACCAACGTACTGCAGAACCCATCGCGACTTCACCATTCAACCTCAGCGCCATCGTCCACTGGTTTGACTTCACAGCGTTGGCCTTCTCACCCTTCAAGTTCGAAGACTGTCATCCCAAAATAAAACCGATCTCCTCACAGTAGAACACGACATCCAACCCTCGAAGTCCACAAGTTCCGACTCCATCAACTACTCAGCATCATCCCCCAAAAGCCACCGCAGTTGACCAGAACCACCCTACCGAACACCCAATCTTCATCGCACCCTCTTCTGAAAGTCGCGACCGTTTTCCCCTCCAACGCACCTCAATTCATCTCTGTTTCGAACTCCATTAGGTTCGACTTCTATAGCCCCTGAATTACCTATCGTAACCCTCGTACTCGATGTGAAATCCTTCCAGAAACTCTCTGAATGCCACCGCGACTTCGAACGATAGGAAATTGCAGCTGAACAGAAGTCGAATGTCTCCAATTCTCCAGTCGCGAGTAGCTGATTGCCTTGGTGTTTTTTTTTTTTTTTTCCGATTAAGTGGATTGATTATTTCGGGGACAGGGAAATTAAAAGGTAGAGGCTTGGAATGAACGCCAGGCATGTTTATATAAGTGCGAATGGTAATAATCGTACCATGGCCATTAAAATCATGTTGGCCTGATACTGAAACTTGGAGACAAAGTTGGTTACTTGAGAAGTAGCTGTTGCGTGATTTAACAAATGGTTAGGGTGGCGTTGTCAAGGAGTAGGTCGGCTGATGTTTTGACTTGATTTGTTTTTTTAATTAAAAACTAAACTGTATCGCGGTCCTTTAATTTAAAATTCTAAACCGCTATTTTAACGTATAGACTGACGTTTCAATATCATAACACTATCCTAAATTGAACAGTATATATTCTGAAATTTAATTCGAACATATATACCATATTAAATTATTATATTTTAAATTCAATATTTTAAAAACCATACTAAATATTTAAAATAAACTGTTCAAAAATCTGGATCGTTACACCAGCGCCGCAAAAAGGCCTCCAAACGCAGTCACTTCGAGATCGAACCCTGGCCAATCCGCCACTTCAAATCCCATCATAGCCGTAAAGTATACAGAGCTCGAATTGCTCTTTCATTTAGGTTTGGAATTTCTGAAATTCATTGGCTAGATTTGAAGAACGATGAGGAAGAAATTGGAAGCTTTTTGTGCGTCGAAATAGAGGATGGCGGCTGCGCTTTTTAGTTGCTAGGGTTTAGTGGTCCATGTATTTATAATATTATGATATTAAATTTTCTAACTTTCTGAAAAAACCCGATAATACTAACTAACTCCAATTCTAACCCAGCGAGAGTTGGCCCCAACCAAATACCCATGTTCCGGACGCAATGGGCCAGGTCCCGTGAGCCCAAATGATCATTTTCAGCCTGTTTTATTTAATTTAATATTTAAATCATTTATTCAATTAATTAAATCTTACATTTAAATTCACCGGGGCCACATACGAACTCCGAAAAATCCAGAAAAATTATTTCTGGCTTTGTTTTAACGATACGGTTCTAACAAGTCTAATTTCGCCGAATTCTGAGACCGTTTGAAAAATGGTCATTTTCTGGTCGATCAAATTTGACTGAAATTGAAAAAACACAGTTTCCTGTGCCACGCTCACATATTAATTCTAAAAATTATAAAAATTGAAATCTAGCAATAATTTGACATTCCGGTTCCAACAAAAGTGGTTTCGTCGAAAACGGAGGTCGTTTGTAAAATGACTATTTTTAATATTAAAAAATAAATATAAATTCTACGCCGACTATTCTGATTTTTAATCTGGACATAACTTTTGATTCCCACTATGAAATTTCGATTTTTCGGATTCGTTGGAAAGATATTTTTAAATAGATTCTAATATTTTTGGTTTCACTAAAATCCGGTTTATTTTGTATCCTGTACATCCGGTCAAAGTTCAAGTTTGACTTTTTAAACTACCACGCTATATCTAACTCCTTTTATAATTAAAACTAAAATTTTCGTTCTGACTTCGATTTAAATAAATTTTCTCGTCGTTATTATTTAAAATAAATTATTTTTAATATTAAAATTGCTAAAATAAAAATTTTAAATTGGTTCAAAATTTGCGGGTTGTTACACCTCCTTTTTCTTTTCCCCAATAGGCTTACATGATGGCTGTGATTAGTGTGGATTTCTACTTCTTCTTAGGTATTTATCTTAGTAGTAGATGTATTCTCATTTTTCATATTGCACCTTATTCACAGATTTGGTTGTATATATGGTTCACTTGAGGGATACCATTTTATTTACTATGATTTTATGACCAAGATGTAATTTTTCACATGTTATATATAAAACTTATCTTATGTGAAATAATATTTTTTAATGACAAGGTTATTAAAGAAATAAATGTTTTCACTGTTTTTATTTTATATTTTGTGAATCTTAGTCTCTGTGAATTGTTTCTTTGTACCTACAACGCTGCACATTTCTTAGTATGACCTTAATTGGGAATACTAAGGGGTGTGAGGGTGTTTCAACCCCAATCTAGTGTCTCCATAGTGAAAGATCACTTAGCCTATGTAGGTCTAACCTATGTCCTCCCCAATGCTCGCTATTATTTGATGATGACCTATAGTTATGTGACTATATATAACCCTTGTCCTCCTCCATGCTCGCTATTGACTGATGACGACCTACGCTTATGCAACTACCATCCTTTTTGGGTTTCCCTACTACTTGCACCGCTGACTACGGGTCGTATAAATACCCATCCATCCATCAGCTTTTTGTCTATCAGTACCTTAGACGGTAGTTTTTATGATACAACCTCAAGTAATGAATATTTATATTTATGCATGTATTACAGATTTCCTAGATATATATTGTATTTAGTGCAGGATATTAGATAGGTATTGATAACTATAACTGCACAATATCAAGGTTGAAGATTCGAATTGGCAATTCAAGAGATAGAGAATGAAGACTCATGAGTATTGAAGAATTCAAGACTTTAAGATATTTTAGTGCCTTAGATTTAATTTTGAACCTCAAGTTGCACTCAATTGATCACTCACCTCTATTTTACAAAAGGATTTTCCAAATACTCTTATTTATAGAATTTTTTTTAAACTGATTTTTCAAAAGCATTTGTATTTCCAATTCCTTTTCACAAAAGTGTTTTCAAATATTCCTTGTTATCAAAATGATTTTTCAAAGAATTTTTAAAACAAAAATTTTAAGTTTAAAATAATTTACTTTGAAGTATATTTATATATTTAGATTCAAATATTTACAGTTTTACTTATACTTTGGTTTCAAAAACTTTGATATTATATTTTCAAAATACTTACTTTGGTTTTTCATATTGGATTTTTGTCATTTTATATATGCTTACACTTTGATTTTAATATTATACTATAGATTTTGATTTTTAAACTTAATAAATATGATTTAATACGTTATATATTTATAATTATATCTTAAGTTTAATACATTTAATTATACAAGTTTTTAAATATAAATATTATATTTTTTCTTTAAGTTTTTAATTTTTTTTTAAATGGTTTCTGCAAGCTTTACTATGTTCAAAATAAACATTTACTATGTTAAATTAGTTTCAATTTATTATATATAGTTTTATATTTTCAAAATATTTTTTTAACATAATAATTATAAAATATGCTAGAGTACATCGATATGTTACTATTGGGTATGTCAATATATGACTAGTATTTTTCAAAATTCAAATTTGAATGGAAGCGTCTATTCACGGTAACCATTCACCCATTGTCATTTCTCTTCACCCCTATTTATATTCTTCTTCAAGAAATGATTTTACATTTTAAAAAAGAAAAGAACAAAAGAAATGATTTTACAGCTTCCATCTTTTAATTCTTCATTACTTTCTCTTCTATCTTAAAAATAGCAGAATCTATGCTTATATTTTGCCGATTTTCAATCTAGATCAAGTCGATTCTTCTCTGATTTGATTCTATATCAAACTCTCTTTATTCAACCAAGATAAAGGTGCAACTCAGAGTTACAAAAGAAATTTTGATCATGATCAAAAGATGCAAGTCTGTATTCTTTATATAAATATCTCAATATCCTTTTGCGACGGCAACCCCTTGACCTCATCAAAGACATCAGAAAACTCTCGAACGATCGGCACCGATGGCAATCCATCCTATGGATTCGCAAGAAAATATAAAAAGCTATCTAGGACCCCATCCTTTTGCAGACAGCATATCACAACCGTACGCCATTTCACATTCTCGATTGTCACCTCGAGCATTTCGCTATCCATCATGGCCGAGTACTTCTTGAGCTAGTCCATAGCAGAATAATCCCAAACCCAACGAAGTTTAAAACAAAACAATCACATATAAAAGAGCAATCATGACTCGATAAGGTTAGACCACGACAAATCATACAAAGGATGGAAGAACCCCCTACTGGGTTAGTCACAACTAATGGTCTATCAATAATCTCAGGTTCTAAACCTAACCTGCACATAAGCTCATCACAGGTAAAAGAATGCAATGCTCCTAAATTAAAAAAAAACTCGAACTAAAACACCTCTAATAGAAATCATATCTTGCACAACAACATCCTTCCCTTTATCTACTACGATCGGAGCTCTCAAAGAAACGACACTGCATCCAATCCATATGCTTTCATAACATGCTTATCCCTTGATGGTTCTGGGCAATTCTTTCTCAACTTCCCATTCTTAGCGCAGTTGTAACATTTCCTTTCCTCCTTTCGAACCTGCCATCCACAACTTCATCTTTTAGCTCGAGTCCCACTCGAGTTAGTCTATTATCTCAAGCGTCATGTTAGAGTTTTTGCCCTAGAGGCAATCCATTTGATGTGATTAATAACGTTGTTGTTTTATTTGGAATAAAAATATTCTGTTATGTTATATTTGCTGCATAATATAAATATTAATATAATAGAAGTACTTAGAATAATAATACGTAATTATATAGTTCGAGTAAGGCTTGAACTTGAGATTATATAATATATTGAGTAGTATTATTCTTAAATGTCCCTAGTCGAGTTTTATTGTTTATATAGGACAATAATAAAACATTGAGACTAGTATGTTGATTGACTGATGATCACATCTCATTGATCATTAATATATGTGATATTAAATTCAAGACATAAATACGTATTGGAGAATAGCGTATTGGGCGATCCACCGTGAGATAACTACATGGAATATAATTAACAGTATCATAAGTTATTCTCATCGTGACTATGATGTAATGGTCCTCATACCTGAAATCATTATAATTTTATTCAAGGATGTTCATGTTTTGATAGTATCTAAAGTTCCCCGTAACAGGGCAATGATAATAGTAATTATTGGATACATCTCGAATCGAATGAAAATTATGAATGATCTAGATGGAATTTAACCCTACAATATATACATATATATATATTTGTAGTGATATCCATGGGCGTCTTGATTGAGTCAGATTATGAAATGCATGGCCGTGGTCAAATATTGATTTGTTTTATATAATCTACTCATCAATCAAGATAAACGGATTAAATTATAAAGAGGATGATACGATCCATGTCTCGAGGAGTTTAATCCTGGATATATTGGTTAAAAGGATTATATTACATTGATACACTAGTCAAAGAAAGGTTATGTCAAATCGTCAATATTATTATAACTTGGGTACCAGTGATGTATTACTTGATGTTGCTCACTGTTTACAGTTTAAATAGTATTTAAATTGTTGCCAACGTTATGATAACCTATCGTGTCACACATATGAGCGTTGAATGGGGTGAGAGTCATTCGAAATAAAAGGAGTTCAAAAGGTTGAATATTCTTCTATCTTAAATGGTTGAATGGGTACATAGGGTTTTAAAATATCTCATGTTGTTATAATATAAAATAGGGCCGGTCCCTTATCTCATTATTATTCCAGTACATACGAGATCTGAAAACCTGAAAATCCCAATCTTTTGGCTAGCACCACTTCATCCTGTCTCGATTCTATTTGATTTCGAGATCATCGTTAGTGGACATCAATAAAGACTTGGCGCTTGTCGAGTTCTCGATTCGATCCATCAGATTCCATTGTTGGTCAGATCGAAGTAACTAGGGTTTTAACAATTTCATGGAACCCTACAAAGGTATGATTTTCGATTTACCAATTTTTACATAGGTCATTAGATTTTAAACAGTTAAAATTGTTAATTATCGGTTGCGATTAGATCAATTAGAACCTTCACGTCATTCCTCTTTGATCTACCTATCACTTTCGTCTTTGACCACTCTCGCCTGAGTTTACAATAGAAGAATCAACACTACTTTGACAATGACTTCCACTCAGTAGAAGTTATCGACTATCAGAGACCACCATCATGCTCCTAAAGACCCCAAATTCTCACCCTAAACCTCCTGCTTCAAACCATCAACCAAGATGTACTTGTACCGTACCATCCCTTATAGCTTAGTGCTGAGCCACTTCATTTTTCACCTTGAGCATATCCCTTCATTTCGTCCAAAGTTCGATTTTTTTTTTGAAAGCTTCAATTATTTGTCCATCGATGAGTGTTCAAACGTTTACGCTTGGACCCATCAATCATCTCCAAACTTTGCAAATGACCTGCCTTGGACCTTGCCACGTCACGCAATAAGTTTTAACACACTATCACCTACCGTGATGGACTAGTATTAGCCCATACGCTACGAATTGGTACCAGTCCATATACTTGTAGAAATTTCTTGAGCACCATGCCGATGCCCTCCATGGATCCTTCGTCAAGTTTCGCCTGAATCTGATTATTTGAACCTCCAATTTGCTCCATTCTTTGATTCTAAGCCTTATAACACACAATTCTAAGCCTTACAACACATAATTCTAAGCAAACGAATCACGTATAACATACAGTTTAACCAATCAAACAACAGTTCATTCAAATTCAAACATGAACAATCATATGAACATGTACAAACATGATTCATATCATAATAAGCATAAACCTAGCATAATTTTGTATTAAACACATATAAAACATGATGGATCTAGCGAATTAAAAAAAAATGATCAATTTAGGTTATCCTAGGGAGTTTAGATCTGAATTAAGCATGTATAATCTGGTTTTAGGTGAAATTAGCATATGAAGTTTTTGTTTAACCTAATTAACACATATAATTCGTAGTAAGCATGAGAGATCTCTATCACTCACCAAAGCCTATATCCGATGTAATGTAGATGAAATCAAATTGGATAGCGAGGGGAAAGAAAGTAACACATTTGAATTCGATGCAAAATAGTAAGATCCAATCTCTCTTGATGTAGATCTTGGCTTTTGACGTGACTTAGAATGGTTTAAGAAAAATTTGGGGTTTAGAGGAATTAGATTGAACCGGAGATTCTCAGACACTCAAACTAATGTGTGGAATGAGGAGAAGAACCCTATTCTCTGCTTAAAACCCCTATTTATAATCTTAGATATTAGCCGAATGAGCTTATTAATCGGCCCATTAGCTTCTAATTAACCTTGCCAAAAGAAAAAACAACGATTTCTCCTAAATTGCTGAGCCAAATATTTATTGTGAGTACTCTACAAAATGGCCAACCACCATCGCAATCCAGTGAGGCAAATTGTAATGCCCGTTTCAGTTTCAAACAAAAGTTATAGCTAAAATAGTTAGTCATAGGGGTAAAATTATCATAAAATGATTTGGTATAAGCCATGGAAATGTATCACATCCCCATGAACTAAATATTAAAATTTGAAAATGATACAATTGCTAAGTAATTAAATAAAATTATTTTATGATCCTTCGATACATAAAATACAGGTCCTTACATTCTCCCCCCTTTAGGAATTTCGCCCTCGAAATTCAAGCAAACATGAGCAAACAAGTATCATGCATGCATACCATCCATAAGTATCAAATCTATCATCTATTATAGCATCCAACAATCCATACAACCAAAATCTTACTCTAGCATGCAGAACTCTTATAGTGCAAGACACAATGGCATAAGAAAGATATGATATATAGTACATGCCACCCAAAGAGTTCTAGATGGGTCGTCCTCATTCCCTCTTCCATTTCCCATGTGTAATTGCTATTGTCCTCACTCCATTGTACCTTGACTAGCTTAACGACTTTCCTCCTAAGATGTTTCGTGTCATTACCAACAACATGAAGCAGTTTATGAGCTCTAAAAATTTAGGCTCTACCACTAAGTCTTTTATCTAATCTGGGGATACTATCAAAATTGGGTCATGCATGAACTTCCGTAGATACAACACTTGAAGCATATTATGCACACCTGCCATCTTCTCAAGTAATTCCACTTTATAAGCGAGCTTCCCAATATGTTTGATAATCGGAAATGGCTCGACAAATCTTAGAGGTAACTTGCCTTTCCTTCCAAATCGAACAACATTCCTCAAAGTTGAAACTTTCACAAATACCAAATCTCCTACCGAGAATTCCAAATCCATTCTTCTCTTATTGGCCTAAATATTCTCGCAATCCTAGGTTGTCTTTATTCGTTGCCGAACGATCTCAATCTTATACGTCGTTTCCCTTATCATTTCTGGCCCAACTACCAACTTTTATCCTGTCTCTAACCAACAAAAAGGTGAATTACATGGTCTATGCATGACGCCTCATATGGTGCCATACCAATACTCAACCGATAACTGTTGTTGTACGTAGGCAAACTCGACTAGATGTAGATGGTTGTCCCATGACCCTCGAAAATCCAGTATGTCGACTCTCAGAAGATCATCAATACTTGATTGACTCTCTCTGTCTGACCATCAATTCGGGGATGATAAGCCTTACATATATGTATATCAATTCCCAATGCTTCTTGCAAACACTTCCATAATCCATTGGTAAATAAAGGATCTCAGTCACTTACTATGCTCTTAGGTGTTACATGGAATCGAACTACCATTTAATATATAACTCGGCAAGCTTAGATGCCATCCTGGTTGACTTGAAGGAATAAACATTGCGCTTTTGGTCAAGAGATCCACTTTAACCCATTTACATTATATCCTGCCCTAATCATTGGCAATCCGTTGATAAAATCCACAGATACTTGCTCCCACTTCCACATAGGAATTTCCAATGGCTGTAATAATCCACCCGGCCTCTTCTGCTCAACTTTTACCAATGGAAAGTTCGTACACTTCGAAATAAATCTCTTGACATATCCTTTCATACCTTCCCAATAATAAACTCTATTCATACCTCGATACATTTTATCACCACAGGATGAATGGTCACTCTAGATGGTGACCTTCTCTCAGAATCTCATATCTCAATCCATATATGTCAGGAACAACAAATCTCCCATCCTTGCGAAGCCAACCTTCTCGATAGACTTCATAACTCTTCATTTTCATAGACTCGACTCTCACTTTCAATATCTGAAGAATCTCTACAAGCTTAGCATCTCGCTTCTGGCTCTCACTAATCCTTTCGATGAGACCGAGCCTAATCGACAAGCTTGCTAAAATTTCAGCCTCCAACTCATAGTTAGGCCTGAAATCGAATCTATCAAAATAATCAAGGTGTTTCCACTCGCTAATAATGGTCCCAAGTTTGCATGTCTCCTACTCAATGCATTGGCCACTGCATTTCCTATTCTTGGAATACAGTCTATACCAAAATCATATGACACTAGAAACTCTAACCACCTTTGCTGTTGAAGATTCAAATCCTTTTGAGAGAAAATATATTTCAATGACTTATGATCCGTGAATGCTCAAATCTAACTCCCAACAAATAATGCCTCCACATCTTCAGAGAAAACACTGTAGCTTCTGACTCCAAGTCATGAGTTGGGTGATTTCTTTCATACAACTTCAGTTATCGACTCACATATGCCACAAGTTTATCTTTCTGCTTTAGCATTGCTTCCAGTCTAGTGCAACATGCATAAATATACATAGCCATATCGTCATTTCCACGCGGAATAACCAATACAAGAGCACTCATTAATTTCTCTTTTAATACCACATAGGTATGTTCGCATTTCGCATCCCATGCAAAGACCTGATTCTTCTTCGTCAATCCAATCAACGGTGTTGCTATCTTCGAAAAGTCCTTGATAAGACTTTGATAATATCCGACTAAACCAAGGAAACTTTAAAACCCATTGCATTCATAGGTCGATCCCAGACCTAAATCGCTATAATCGTAGTGGGATCCACCGCTATTCCTTGATCCAATACAACATTACCCAAGAATCTCACTTCCTACTTCCAAAAATGACATTTCAAAAACTTAGCTCTCAATTGACGTTTTCGAAGGATTTCCAAAATGATTCTCAAATGCATCCTGTATTCTTCCTCAGTCCTAAAGTAAACCAATATATCATCCATGAACATAAGCATGAAATTATTCAACCGATCAATGTAAACTTGATTTATTAGATCCACAAAATATGCTGGTGTATTAGTCATCCCAAATGGCATCACCAACCTTTTATAAAACCCGAATTGTGTCCTAAAAGCATTCTTCGGCACATTATCCCTATCCACTCTCAATTGTTGAAATCCCACCGCGAAATCCATTTGGGAAAACCCCTTGGCTTCGTGAAGCTGATCAAGCAAGTCATGGATGCTCGGCAATGGATAATTGTTCTTTTTGGTCACCTTATTCAGCTCAAGATAATCCATACATAATTTCAACGATCCATTGGACTTGGTTGCAAACACAATTGGTGCATCCCACTCAGATATGCTTCTCTAAATGAATACTTTACTCAAAAGATCATTTACTTACACCTCTAACTCTCACTGTTCTCTAGGCACCATACGCCTAAGAGGCATAACAATAGGCCTAGCTCTATCCACTAGGTCAATGCGAAACTCAATTTCACTATGTGCCGGCAGTTCCTTCCGTTGACCTTGTCAAATATTTCAGAAAACTTTTAAACGATCGGCACCTATCCAACTCGTAGAATCGCAAGAATATAAGAAACTGACTAGGACTCCATCCTCTCACAAGGAGCGTATCACAACTGTTCTCCCATCCACATTCTCGATTGTCACTTCGAGCCTTTCACTATCAACTATAGCCACGTACTTCTAGATCTAGTCCATACCCGGAATAATCTCAAACTCATTGAAGTTTCAAACAAAGCAATCAACAGATACTTTTGGATATAGACAGTGCTATATCTGTATTCACATCCGAAACCATTTTTGGATATCGAATATCTATATCCGTGGATATGGATGAATATTGGATAATTATCCTATCTGCCAACGATCGATAAATCAAGAAATATAAATGAATTTTTTTTAGTTTAACACAAATGTTTTTCGATTCCATTCATCGCGAAAGTGTTAAAAGTAAATAGATATGATGAAATTAAACAGAACTGAGCAGCTAATATGCATTTAATGCATATAATATAAACCTTCGACTTAATAAAACAATAAAAAATCTCGTTTGTTGTACTAAAATACATATAATTTTGGGCATAATGTTAAAAAAATTCGAATGGATAATTTTCAAATACGGATATCTATGTATCCATATCCGCATACATTTTTTCGGATATTGGATATTTATCCGTTTTTCCGACACAGATGCAAATGGATTTCCGATTTTTTAGGTATCCATTGATAGCTCTAACTTGAGCATAAGCTCATTACATGTAAAAGAATGCGATGCTCCAATATCAAACAAAATTTGAACTGAGACACCTCTGACAGAACCTAGTACAATAACACCCTTCCATTCCCCCGCTGCAATCGGAGTTGTCGAAGAAGATGACATCACATCCAATGCATATGCTTTCACAACCTGCTCATCCCTTGGTGGTTTCAAGCAATTCTTTCTCAAATGACCATTCTTATCATAGTTGTAACATTTCCTTTGCGGCTTAATAGCCTTGTAATTTGTAGAATAATGGTCCTTCTCAAGATAATTGAAGTAGGTAACCTCACTGTTAGGTTCTTCCTGGCCATTCTTCCCTTATTGTTACTGCTTCCTCTTTCCATTCCACCTTTTCTTATTCTTGACACCTTGTTGTGTATTTGAATCCTCCTTACTTTCAATTGCAACTCCTTTCTCCGGGAACAAAGTCTCGTACCTCATAGCTTTCTCAACCAACTTCTCATATGGATCCTCAAAATGATCCACCAATTGTTTTCCTAGACCCTCATCCGATTCCTTAACAAACTTCTCATTCTTCTGGTATAAAGTCTCATTATAAGAACAACATACTTCGACAAAGCCAAACTCTGCTACATACTAATCTACCGGTTTTCCTCCTGTTTCATCTCAACAAATCTCTTAAAAAGGATTGACTTCTAGACCATAGAAATGAACTTCTCCTCAAACTTAGTGTAACAACCCGAATTTTTTTAAATAACGTGTTAAGACAAGAATCAAGGAAGAATTAAATTTTAAAATAAGAATCAAGAGAAACGGGTTGTGCCGTTGTGTTCGTTTCGGAATTCTGGTTGGAAACGAGTCTGAAATTTCGTAAATCGGAGTCCGTATGACCGAGATATGGCCTCTAGAAGTTTCACGAAAAATTAGAAAACGAAAACAGTTCAAATTCGAATTTCGAATTTAGCCCCAAACAGACTGGGCGGGAAACTTTCCCGCCCAGCCCCAGGTCGACTGGGGAGTCGACTGGGTAGTCGACCCCCCAGGGACCAGGTCGACTGCCCAGTCCACCTGGGTGTCGACCTGGGGGTCGACCTCCCTGGTCGAGCCAGGTTGGCCTGGTGCACCTGCTTGCTTGTTTGGTCTGGTTGGTTGGCCTGTGACGATTTTCAGTGGTCCAGATCTAAACTAGGGTTAATCTAAGGGTCTAAACTAGTCCTAACTTCTATAAAAACACACTAAGACCTAGCCTAATTCACCACAATTCATTCTAACAACGAAGTGCTACCAAAATGCTCATAAATCATGGCCTCCATCTTCATCATTGAGAGCTTGAGAGTTCTAAACTAAAGCTAAGGCAAAGGAGCAATCTTTCTCCATCAAATCAAGGAGCTACTTATATTCTCAAGGCTTCTAGTGTTGCTACATCATTCCTAGAGCTTCTACAACGATTCTATGACGATTCTCGCTCCTAATTCACTAGCCACGCTTTGTAAGTTCTAGATGCTTTTAGATTGAAACAATAACGTGAATATGACATGTGATAAAGTTGGAATTGGATTTATGCATGATATTCAATCCATGCTCATTCTTGTTCATTTTGGATCTTGACCTTTGGGGATGTTGCTATGACATTAATTTGAACCTATGCATGTTGCAAATCACTTCTTCATGTTCTTATCATGCATGTAATGATGATTTTCTCTCGGATCTTGTTTGATGAAAAGTTTCTACCTTCCCCTATTTATTTTCTTTTGATGAACCTTGGTCGACTTCGGACCTAGGCCTAAACTACGACTTACGTGCGATTTGTATACGGGGGAATATTGGGATTTCACCTATTTGGATATAGGTGCGGGTGGTCGAATTTGTGCATAACATGAACAAGGGGAAATTTGGGGTATTGCCAATGTAACTTGCAAGTTTGGGTATACATGAATTGGCATATGAGTCAAATCACGAGTTTTGGGGACTATGTAAGTTAAATCAAGGGATTGGGCTTATGTAAATGAGGCATAAGGGGAATTGGGAACATGAACCATGATTTGGGTTTATTTGGGCATGAACGTGACAACATGTAACTTGGGCTAGAACGTGATTTAGGGTAAATTGGCATAAACTTGACATACATGCAAATAGGCGAGAATTGGACATATGTGAAGTGGCTAGAATTGGGTGCACATTTTGATTGACATGTAATTGGGAACTTGGGAATATGCTTAGAAATATGTAAAGTGGGGATCTTGACTTAGATGACACATATGTAATTAACAATCTAACGAATGCCTTCGACACAAGGTTAGACTTGAGTTGTGGTGTAATTCTGCCCGGAACCGCCCAGCATATCCAGTGACCACAACAATAATAGTCTAATGTGAGAGGTCGTAGGTAAAGATTAGATTGTGGTAATGCTTGAACCCGAGGTTGGAATGGGTTTGCGGTTAATTCTGCCCGGAACCGCCCGGCATATCCAGTGACTGCAAATAAGTCCAATGTGAGAGGTTGATGCATTAGTAAATAATTAACCAATATGACATGGACAGGTGGGTTAAGTAACTCGATTAGACTAATGACACTTAACCAATATGACATGGACGGGTGGGTTAAGTAACTTGATTAGACTAATGACACTTAACCAATATGACATGGACGGGTGGGTTAAGTAACTTGATTAGACTAATGATACTTAACCAATATGACATGGACGGGTGGGTTAAGTAACTTGATTAGACTAATGATACTTAACCAATATGACATGGACGGGTGGATTAAGTAACTTGATTAGACTAATGACACTTAACCAATATGACATGGACGGGTGGGTTAAGTAACTTGATTAGACTAATGACACTTAACCAATATAACGTGGATGGGTAGGTTAAGTAAAACCAGACTTGATTACTTGATGACACTTAACCATATAACACGATTTGAGGATGGGTTAGTTTAACCTGAATGGGTCGATAACACCCGACTAGTGTAACGCGATCATGGTAGGGTTAAGTAAACTTACGAGGGTAACACTTAACCTTTATAATATGACTAGTGGATGGGGGTTAGGTTAACATATACTTAACCAATCTAACGAGGTAACTTGATGGAGTTTAGTCATGAATCACTTGAGTATACTTAACCAATCTAACACGGTAATTTGATGGGGTTAAGCTTGAAAATACTTAACCAATCTTACACGGTAATTTGATGGGGTGAAGATTAAACATACTTAACCAATTTGACACGATGATTTGGATACGGTTAAGTCATGAATCGATGGAATACACTTAACCAACTTGACACGTGATTCGTAGGGCTAAGTCATGGACTTGAATGACAACACTTAGCCAATTTGACGTGACATGTAGACGGGTTAAGTCACGAACTTGAATGACCACACTTAACCAACTTGACATGCTAGATTGATAGGGGTTAAGTCTCTACACTTAACCTGCTGGACGGAAACCTTAGTTACGCGGTCCTTTTCAGCAGTAACCCTCTTGGATGTATCACGATACCCTAGGGACTAGGCTAGGGTGGGGCACGATTACTGGGCTGATTGTAAGCGACCAAAATGACGGCTGAGTTGGTGCGCCATAGTAGGTTCAGGCGGACTATGGTCGTGCACGTAGTCCAAAGTTGAAAAAGCAGGCGTGGGCACCAGTAGTTGTACACTGTGCGTGCTTGGAATGGTGTCAGTGGTAGACACCCTAGGGCTTGATACACCCTAGGGTGGACCTAGCACAGAGTAGCTACATTCGTGATTGGGCCGTGTGACATTGACACACGACGAGTTAGGACTTGTAGGGAGCCAATCGATTAGATTGTTACGTGGAAAAAGGGCGTTGTTCGATAGGTAGCATAATCCCTAGTGGTCCTAGGTGGCATAAACCCTGATCGAATCTAGAAAACGTCCAATAGGTAGCATAATCCCTAGCGGTCCTAGGTGGCATAAATCCTAGTTGAACACGCGATAATTCATGATAAGGGAATCTGGCCAGAACAAGGATGGCAGTCCGAGCGATTTCAAGGATGGTGACACTATGTTGTAGTAGTACAGAATAAAGTGATGGAACCCGTACGATATACGGCAAGGGACTATACATATACATGGAAGGGATGATACGAGTTAGGATGCTAGTATGGTTGGTGCAAGGGACGTTAGACATGCGGGGCTATTCCGAGTTTATCCTGTTACCTTGAGTATATCCTGTCACCTTGGTTATCTTGTTACTTGAGTTTATCTTGTCATCTTAGTTTAATCTGTTTATCTTGTCATCATGCTTATATTTACTTTCGGTTTATACATGTCATGTTACTCTTACCTGTTTTTAGGCTGAAAGTAGCTAGGACTTACCAGTCTTTATGACTAACCCCGTTTTGTTTCGCCTCTTTTTCTTCCGTTTCCCCCCCAGGTTTACAGGGAGGAAATGTTGCTACTTACTGCGGATTTTCTGCTTCAAGATCATCATCTATGGCTTGGACTTTTCTGGGCTATGGCTATTTTACTGTTTTACTTGGGGAATAATTTATGACTATGGTTTTATGCTTCTTTATTATTTCAAGACAGGTTTCAATGTAAGTAATTTAATGGCACTTTGATGTAAAAGGTTTTAGACCTTACTACTTTTATAAAGTAATGAAATCATGTTTTCTTCCGCTGTTGTTATATGTTCTGTCTTGTAATATTTCTGTGCATGTTTACCTAGATAATACTCCACCAAAGCTAGTGCATTCCCTTTGTGAGTGACCCTAGCGGAGGTGGGGTGTTACATTTGGTATCAGAGCAGAAGGTTACCAGACTGGGCAAAAGTTTTTAAAACCTTCTGAAACTATTTTCAAAGCCATTTTACAAAGAAGCATTTTTCAAGAAAAGTTTTAAAGAGAAAGGCTATTCCCTAAAAAGCCATCTGCACTATCCTGTGATCGAATCTCTTTTCCTTTCTTTCCTCCACCTGTAGTCACAGTAGTTTTAACTGCGACTAATCCTTTTCTAGCTACGTAAATGTTTTCCGTGCGATGGAGGAAGTTCTCAAGAGACCTGTTACCGCGTTATACAAGAAAGGATAGGAGTGGTTAAGGCGAATGAGGCTCAGAACAAGAAGGTAGTTAAGTACTATAGGACAAGGACATGGGCAAAGAACAAGATCGTCGAGAGGGAAATTGTATGCTCTCACTACTAGCGTGCCTAAGAGGGGTGGTAACGTTTCGGGTAAAAGTTTAGCTTTTCCTTCCTATCATCCCATTAGAACTTTGTTTTTGTACATCGCATCCTTTTAAAATCTTGCTTCGATAGTTGAGTCTCTGCACCTTAGTACTAGCACAATAGAGGGTCCCGTTTTTGTCTCAAATCCTGTTGGGGGATCGTCCCATTTATTCATGACTTGTTTGGATTTGAGGACATCTATGAATTTTGGGAATAATGCTTATGTTTTTGAGCTATGGGTTGATTCTAGGAATGGAGTGGTTATCTAGTAAGGGTGCCATTCTCGGTTTTGAAAGAAGGGTAGTTAGACTCTTGACTTGCCTCGGTAATACCCTCGATGTCTCGTGTAACCTTTGGGGTTCTGTCATGATTGGTTACCTAGAATTTCTTGATGCATTCGTTGGTAATCCATTCTAGTAGTGTTCGCCACTAAGGCGGATGGTTTATTTCGCTTGTGCATGCGTTACGGAAATCACTCTAGTAAGTACACTTGGTAACATGGTTGGCATCTGTTTGTTTTCAAGAGATAGTTCTTCTGCATGAAATGTCGTATAGTGAGTAAACAAGATCCAGAGTTCACTAGTGAATTTTGGAGAGCTTGCATGAAAACCGTGAGTACACGGATATGTTTGAGCCAAGTATACTAGATGGAGAATAAGTAAAAGTGGAACGAGAGGCGACAATGAAATGAGTTTCAGCTTGTATTTGGAAATAGGAATTAAGAAGCTACGGAATCATGAAGTTAGACACAACCAAAGCACAATGGAGTTAAGCTCAAGGAAATGTGACCTAGAAGACTGAAGACTAGATACGCGCATCATATCTCTTTTTAAGAGTATATTCTTGATCACCGTTTTTCTGTAGAGCTTACTCGCATGCTATCTTTTATGGATATCCTCTCGGTCCTATTTTCGATCTTATTTCTGATGCAAACTCCATAGGGGGTATGACTCATCGGTTAGTAATACATGTCAGGGTTTGAAGGTGTCCGTTAGGTTGACTAAACCTTTTGGGCTTTATAGGATATGGGTTGGCCTTTGAAAGGGATTTCTTGTAATCCAAAAAGGAGTTTATCTTGCTTATCTTCTCAATCCTATCTTGAGAACCTTAGGTAGAACCCTATGGATGCAAACATGTATTTGAAACATGTTATGATTGATGTTTGCGAAATGGTTGCAAGTGGTCGCAAGTGGTTGCTCGTGGATGCATGAATACACATTAGGCACTAGATCGGCTCAGACACATTTTCATGTTGCATATGCATGAGTGTTTATACTTGTTTATGGACGAAATTGAATGTGTTATCATGTGAATATTGCATATTGATGAATGGTTGTGCACACATATAGTGTTTATGTGACTAGGACTATTTGCATACATGTGGATTCATGGCACTAAACATATTTTGCATTTAGAAGATCAATCAGGCCTGATCATTTGCATTAGATAAAGAACATATACACACACTTTCCGCATATGTTCATATGGCATTAGAAATCTTTTAAGGACAATGGTTGCTTGTGTATGATGTTTTGAGTAGATGGATGATGGATGGTAGGATACGTTTTTCCGAACTTAGAGATTTCGGGGACGAAATCCTTAAAGGAGGGGAGAATGTAACAACCCGATTTTTTTTAAATAACGTGTTAAGACAAGAATCAAGGCAGAATTAAATTTTAAAATAAGAATCAAGAGAAACGGGTTGCGCCGTTGCGTTAGTCTCGGAATTCTGGTTGGAAACGAGTCCGAAATTTCATAAATCGGAGTCCGTATGACCGAGATATGGCCTCTAGAAGTTTCACGAAAAATCAGAAAACGAAAACAGTTCAAATTCGAATTCGAATTTCGAATTTATCCCCAAACAGACTGGGCGGGAAAATTTCCCGCACAGCCCCAGGTCGACTGGGGAGTCGACTGGGTAGTCGACCCCCCAGGGACCAGGTCGACTGCCCAGTCGACCTGGGTGTCGACCTGGGGGTCGACCTGGGTGTCGACCTGGGGGTCGACCTCCCTGGTCGAGCCAGGTTGGCCTGGTGCACCTGCTTGCTTGTGTGGTCTGGTTGGTTGGCCTGTGACGATTTTCAGTGGTCCAGATCTAAACTAGGGTTAATCTAAGGGCCTAAACTAGTCCTAACTTCTATAAAAACACCCTATGACCTAGCCTAATTCACCACAATTCATTCTAACAACGAAGTGCTGCCAAAATGCTCCTAAATCATGGCCTCCATCTTCATCATTGAGAGGTTGAGAGTTCTAAACTAAAGCTAAGGCAAAGGAGCAATCTTTCTCCATCAAATCAAGGAGCTACTTATATTCTCAAGGCTTCTAGTGTTGCTACATCATTCCTAGAGCTTCTACAACGATTCTATGACGATTCTCGCTCCTAATTCACTAGCCACGCTTTGTAAGTTCTAGATGCTTTTAGATTGAAACAATAACGTGAATATGACATGTGATAAAGTTGGAATTGGATTTATGCATGATATTCAATCCATGCTCATTCTTGTTCATTTTGGATCTTGACCTTTGGGGATGTTGCTATGACATTAATTTGAACCTATGCATGTTGCAAATCACTTCTTCATGTTCTTATCATGCATGTAATGATGATTTTCTCTCGGATCTTGTTTGATGAAAAGTTTCTACCTTCCCCTATTTATTTTCTTTTGATGAACCTTGGTCGACTTCGGACCTAGGCCTAAACTACGACTTACGTGCGATTTGTATACGGGGGAATATTGGGATTTCACCTATTTGGATATAGGTGTGGGTGGTCGAATTTGTGCATAACATGAACAAGGGGAAATTTGGGGTATTGCCAATGTAACTTGCAAGTTTGGGTATACATGAATTGGCATATGAGTCAAATCACGAGTTTTGGGGACTATGTAAGTTAAATCAAGGGATTGGGCTTATGTAAATGAGGCATAAGGGGAAATGGGAACATGAACCATGATTTGGGTTTATTTGGGCATGAACGTGACAACATGTAACTTGGGCTAGAACGTGATTTAGGGTAAATTGGCATAAACTTGACATACATGCAAATAGGCGAGAATTGGACATATGTGAAGTGGCTAGAATTGGGTACACATTTTGATGGACATGTAATTGGGAACTTGGGAATATGCTTAGAAATATGTAAAGTGGGGATCTTGACTTAGATGACACATATGTAATTAACAATCTAACGGATGCCTTCGACACGAGGTTAGACTTGAGTTGTGGTGTAATTCTGCCCGGAACCACCCGGCATATCCAGTGACCACAACAATAATAGTCTAATGTGAGAGGTCGTAGGCAAAGATTAGATTGTGGTAATGCTTGAACCCGAGGTTGGAATGGGTTTGCGGTGTAATTCTGCCCGGAACCGCCCGGCATATCCAGTGACTGCAAATAAGTCCAATGTGAGAGGTTGATGCATTAGTAAATAATTAACCAATATGACATGGACGGGTGGGTTAAGTAACTTGATTAGACTAATGACACTTAACCAATATGACATGGACGGGTGGGTTAAGTAACTTGATTAGACTAATGACACTTAACCAATATGACATGGACGGGTGGGTTAAGTAACTTGATTGGACTAATGATACTTAACCAATATGACATGGACGGGTGGGTTAAGTAACTTGATTAGACTAATGACACTTAACCAATATGACATGGATGGGTGGGTTAAGTAACTTGATTAGACTAATGACACTTAACCAATATGACATGGACGGGTGGGTTAAGTAACTTGATTAGACTAATGACACTTAACCAATATGACATGGACGGGTGGGTTAAGTAACTTGATTAGACTAATGACATTTAACCAATATAACGTGGATGGGTAGGTTAAGTAAAACCGGACTTGATTACTTGATGACACTTAACCATATAACACGATTTGAGGATGGGTTAGTTTAAACTGAATTGGTCGATAACACCCGACTAGTGTAACGCGATGCATGGTAGGGTTAAGTAAACTTACGAGGGTAACACTTAACCATTATAATATGACTAGTGGATGGGGGTTAGGTTAACATATACTTAACCAATCTAACGAGGTAACTTGATGGGGTTAAGTCATGAATCACTTGAGTATACTTAACCAATCTAACACGGTAATTTGATGGGGTTAAGCTTGAAAATACTTAACCAATCTAACACGGTAATTTGATGGGATTAAGATTAAACATACTTAACCAATTTGACACGATGATTTGGATACGGTTAAGTCATGAATCGATGGAATACGCTTAACCAACTTGACACGTGATTCGTAGGGCTAAGTCATGAACTTGAATGACAACACTTAGCCAATTTGACGTGACATGTAGACGGGTTAAGTCACGAACTTGAATGACCACACTTAACCAACTTGACATGCTAGACTGATAGGGGTTAAGTCTCTACACTTAACCTGCTGGACGGAAACCCTAGTTACGTGGTCCTTTTCAGCTGTAACCCTCTTGGATGTATCACGATACCCTAGGGACTAGGCTAGGGTGGGGCACGATTACTGGGCTGATTGTAAGCGACCAAAAATGACGGCTGAGTTGGTGCACCATAGTACGTTCAGGCGGACTAAGGTCGTGCACGTTGTCCGGAGTTGAAAAAGCAGGCGTGGGCACCAGTAGTTGTACACTGTGCGTGCTTGGAATGGTGTCAGTGGTTGACACCCTAGGGCTTGATACACCCTAGGGTGGACCTAGCACAGAGTAGCTACATTCGTGATTGGGCCGTATGACACCGACACACGACGAGTTAGGACTTGTAGGGAGCCGATCGATTAGATTGTTACGTGGAAAAAGGGCGTTGTTCGATAGGTAGCATAATCCCTAGTGGTCCTAGGTGGCATAAACCCTGATCGAATCTAGAAAACGTCCAATAGGTAGCATAATCCCTAGCGGTCCTAGGTGGCATAAATCCTAGTTGAACACACGATAATTCATGATAAGGGAATCTGGCCAGAACAAGGATGGCAGTCCGAGCAATTTCAAGGATGGTCACACTACGTTGTAGTAGTACAGAGTAACGTGATGGAACCCGTACGATATACGGCAAGGGACTATACATATACATGGAAGGTATGATACGAGTTAGGATGCTAGTACGGTTGGTGCAGGGGACGTTAGACATGCAGGGCTATTCCGAGTTTATCCTGTTACCTTGAGTCTATCCTGTCACCTTGGTTATCTTGTTACTTGAGTTTATCTTGTCATCTTAGTTTAATCTGTTTATCTTGTCATCATGCTTATATTTACTTTCGGTTTATACATGTCATGTTACTCTTACCTGTTTTTAGGCTGAAAGTAGCTAGGACTTACCAGTCTTTATGACTGACCCCGTTTTGTTTCGCCTCTTTTTCTTCCGTTTCCCCCCCAGGTTTACAGGGAGGAAATGTTGCTACTTAGTGCGGATTTTATGCTTCAAGATCATCATCTATGGCTTGGACTTTTCTGGGCTATGGCTATTTTACTGTTTTACTTAGGGAATAATTTATGACTATGGTTTTATGCTTCTTTATTATTTCAAGACAGGTTTCGATGTATGTAATTTAATGGCACTTTGATGTAAAAGGTTTTAGACGTTACTACTTTTATAAAGTAATGAAATCATGTTTTCTTCCGCTGTTGTTATATGTTCTGTCTTGTAATATTTCTGTGCATGTTTACCTAGATAATACTCCACCAAAGCTAGTGCATTCCCTTTGTGAGTGACCCTAGCGGAGGTGGGGTGTTACACTTAGTCTAAAACTAATTCCAAGTAATCTGGTCCTGTGGAGTCTCAATTGTAACGAAATTCCACCAACCTATAGCTCTCCCTTGAAGCTGCCATGACGCGAGCTTCCTTTACATTGCATCGATCCCTAAATTTTCGAAGATGCGAATACAAGCATCCAACCAATTCTGCACTTCAATCGTATATTCTATTCCACCAAACAGCTTGCCACCCAACGATGTATAGTCCTTGCACAGCTTTTAAAAATAAACAACCTTAGGTGCCTACATAGGAGCTCCACCATCTACTATCGCCATTGGGGTGGGTATCCTCCTCATGATTGCTGCCATTATAGCTTCGAACATAGCAGGAAAATCGGGTGTAGCAGTAGTAGCTCCCAATTGGCTACCCTCGCCTACCCCTCAAGTAGTAGTCTCATCCCTAGTAGCATTCCTCACATTTCGATGACTTATTCATTATCTGAAACAAGAATGATCAACTTACATTAGAGAAAGGCTGCTCAGGTGCTTACTAATCTATTATATTATATATTATAATAAAGTTATGATCAAAATCAAATTATTGGTATGCCTCTCAAAGATTTTTACGCCCTTGAACTTTGGGTAAGATCGATTAACCAAAGCTCTGATACCAAGTGTAAAGACCGCCACATATCTCTTGCACTAGACTATAGGGGAAATGCACTACATGGTGTGTCAAGCTGATAGAGGACGATCATCGAATAAAGTAAACCAGAACATAACCTGTCATATAACTCACAACACATGGATAATATTTAACAATAATATATACAACATAATGTAGTAGTGAATCATTACAAAGCATGAAGTCTCATCTCCATATAATCTCATAATATAAAGTACAAAACATCTCAGTAACTGAATATCTGAATAATCAAGCCTCTAAACATCCTTCATCAGAGTATATAACTAGAAAAATAACAAAAATCATCCAAATAGAAATATAGTAAGAATAGTAATATGTCGGCCTCCTGCATGTCGTCGCACAGCATCATTGTCACCAACCTATCACCTGTACTAAGTCTACTCATCAGCTTCATCGATGAGCATCCCAACTTAAAAGGAGGAGACATAAAACCTTGAGTCAGAGAACAGTCTAGTTTGAGCTATAAAATACCATCAATAATTATACATGATAACATGATAATAGATATTTCAAGTCTCACCTAACCTGTCCCCGCAACTAAAAAGTTTGCACATAGTTTTTTTTACTAATTATCTTACTCAGATACACAGAAGTAGACACCAGTCAGAATAAGATTCCCAATCCTCCCTTCTCTTCAGTATCCAATGGTGATAGCTTACCAAGATAAAATATAAAATAACACATAAAAAACCCTGGCATTCATAACAAACAATTACCTAGATATCACTAACTAAATCCTTGAATACGTTGATATCAAATGACGGGTTGTTTCCATTCATCAAGGGCTAATGGAAAACTCTGATTCTGGTCGGACTACCGCATGACCCACGTATGTTTGTCTTTAAAATACAACTTGATCACTTTCTATGAGATCCAGGTTATTCGATCTCATAGATCTTAACAGCATCCCCACAATACCCCTGCTTCGAATCCGCTAGAATCCTTTGAACTATCAATGATTCCTTCGCACTTTTGATCATATAAGCCATCCACAATTGTAACACTGCGCGTTTTAAGTAATAAAATTATCAAAATAATTATAGGAGTAATGTGCGTTTGAAATTCCAAAATAAATGCATGTTATAAAACGAATTTAATTAAGAAAAGGAAAAGTAATTAACATTAAATTTCAACGTTCCTTTAATTGGCAATGTGCATGAATATATTTATTTTGAAAATATATGTGTACATTAATTGTATGCATTTGAAAATCTTGAATGCAGAATAAATGAGAAATAAATAAAAATTTGATGTCACGCAAACATAACGTTGCAAAGGTATAAATAGAATTAAATAAAAAGAAATGTTGCTGAAGAATGAATGGAAATTAATTAATATAATGTTATAAATTAATAAATAGACTGTAACGTTAAAGTAAAAAAAGGACATGTATATAAAAAAATATGTTTACAAAAAAATATGTTTAGACATAAATATGAGAGGTGGCGTGTGTATGAATTTGAAAATAAATGTGCGTCATAAATAGAATTAAATTATGGGGAATTCAATGACATTAAGTAATGTTCTAATATAAAATGAGTATGCATGCACTAATTCTAGATATTGTACACATTTGAAATTAAAATTAGATATATATTAAAGATAGAAGAAAAATTAATGCATAAGTAATAAAACTGGAAATAAATATAACATTAAAAATAACATTTGAAATATTATGTGAATAAATTTCAAAGTATACGCGCATATTAATTTCGCATTTGGATTTGAAATTTGAACACATGTCAAAATCGGAAAAGAGAATTTTATAATATATAAAAATTAAAAAAACAAGTCCAAAAATAAATACATTAATCAAAAGAAGCAATAAATAAACAATGAATAAAAAAAGACCTGGTGATATAATTAAATCGCTATGGGTCGACTATGTATCAGTTGGGTCGACCCATAGTTTGACCCATGTCAGTCAAAAACATTTTTTTAAAACTTTGTTTTCATGCTCTAGTGTAACACCCCGAATTTTCTGAGAATATTAAAATTAACAAATTCAAGAACACTTAATTTTTAGAAGAAGAATTAAGTGAAATGGGTTGCGCTATTACGTTCGTCTCAAAATTTAGGTCAAGATAGACATTTGGTTTGCATAAAACGGATATCTTATGAAGAAGTTATTAAGCCTTGAAGTTTGTATACATTTGAGAAATATATATATATATATATATATAAATTAAATAAATAAATATGCAAAAAAGTTCAAAACAGCGAATCGGGAGGGGGAATAACCGAACCGGCCCATTTTTGAGGTCGACCCAAGCCCCGCTGGGTCGACTAGGGGTTGATTCAAGGTGTTTGGCTGTCAACCCGTGGGCCGATTTGCTCTAAGACAGATATGGCATCTGATTGGTTCTGATGGACTCCTTGTTGAGTCATTAGGGCTGATGTGGCTATTCTATCTTGTTTGAATGGCTTTGATTTGCTCTAGGTTAATCTGACGGTTCCTATTAAATCAAACTTCTATATAAGCAGCCTAATACCTCAACCCTAAATCATATTAAAAATTAAACCATGAGCTGTCATGCTGCCGTTGGACAACCTCGAGTAGCCGCCATTCAACTTGAAGCAAATTAAAAGAGAAAAACGAAATCAAATCAAAATTAAACTAAAACAATGGTTGTCTACATCAAAGGCGAGCATTTCAACTTCAGAATACAGACTCCAGAAATCAAGATTGTCTTTTGTAAGTGTAGTTATCTTTTAGATGTAAATAAATTTAAGACTTGATTTGATATAAAGTGAAAAATAGAATTATACCATGTTGTATAATATTGACGATGCTAATTCATGTTTGTTTCTTGTGATGATTTTATCATGAATTGTCTTAGAATGTTTGTGGCTTATTGGACTTGGTGTTGGATCTATTAAAGATTGAGAATGAAACTATCAATATCATATGCAAGTTATATGTTTCATGTTTAGATCTACATATATATATACATATATATATGTTTATATGATTAATGCAAGTTGTATGTATTATGTTAGATCCAAGTCAAGATCTACATACATATATATATTCATATGCTTTATGTTAGATCCATATGCATATATATATGTTCATATGTTCGTATGCAAGTTACAAGTTTTATGTTGGTCCATGTCAAGATCTATCTAGGTTCATATGATTAATGCAAGTTATATGTTTTATGATAGATCCAAGTCACGATCTAATTATACATATGTTCATATGCAAGTTACATGTTAGATCCAAAACTAGATCTATATTTATATGCATGTTTGTAAAGTGGACTTATGCAAGTTCACCTTGTTAGATCTAGTTCACACCTATATGTTAATGTTAAAATTATGCATGCCTTGGGATTGGACATGTCATGATTATGTCATACGCTAGTTTATAATTGAGGTTATGTTCACATATGCTTAGATCTACATATTAACATGTTTTAGGCTTACGGTTATCTAAGTCTAAATTATATGCAAGTTCATGTGACATGTTAAATTATATGAATAAAGTTTTATGCAAAATTTACATGTTTGGTTGAATCTATATTATGCATGTTCCCTTCTTTACCTCTTGTTTATAAATTGGGCTAATATGCGGGCCCACTGACTTTATGTGATTAATACGAACGAACAAACGGGGGTAACATTGGGATAGTTATTAAATCAAAACATGTTAATAATGTAGGTGGGCCCAAAACCATGTAAATTGTTAAGGCCATGAATGGTATAATTTATAACATTAGTCTTGAACATAATTAAAATATGTGACATGAAACACTTGTAGAAAATTCACATATATAAAATTTAAAAGATGAATATGCCTAACCCGAGGTTAGACTGAGTTGTGGTGTAAACCTACCCGGAACCGACCGGCACATCCAGTAACCACAACAATACATGTCTAATCTGAGAGTTTAGTGCATCAAGCCTAGAAAGACCCGAGGTTAGACTGAGTTGTGATGCAAAACTGCCCGTAACCGAGCGGCACATCCAGTAACCACAACAATACCTGTCTAATGTGAGTGGTTGGTGCTTTAATTAATTAATTAATTAATTAATTAAAGCTCATGAACAATCAAGCTAGAAATGGTGAGGTTAAGTAATTAAGGGAACACTTAACCAACTTAACATGTTAACAAGACAAGATTGGTGGGATTAAGTAATCAAGGAAACACTTAACCAACTTAACATGTTAACTAGACAAGATTGATAGGGGTTAAGTCAAACCAAGGACACTTAACCAGTTTAGCATGTTGACTAGAAAAACCCTAGTAACGGGGACCCATTTCAGTAGTAACCCACATGGATGTATCAAGGTACCCTGAACTAGGCCGGGTGGGACACGATTACTGGGCTGAATACAAGCGGTCAAAAGGGAGGCGTTTAGGTGCGTCAGTGTAGGTTCCAATGGAGTACGGGCATGCACGGGCTCCGGAGTGGAAAAAGAAGGCACTGGGCACCAGGCGTACACTTGTGCGTCTTTGAATCATGTTAGGGTTGCCATTATAGGACTTGATACACCCTATACTGGAACCGTCACAAGTACTTAAAAATCACGTGGGGCCACATGACATCGGGAATACATGAATGCGAGTAGGAGCCGATCAATACATGAATGGGATCACTTTATCATGAACATACATTGCTAGTTAAACAGCTCTTAGTGGGTGCAGAGAAGTAAAAGTGGGTGCGATAGCCAAATCTAGTTAAATCTTACTTTACCTCGTTTTAGGACTACCCTATCCTTGTAGTATCATTCTAAGTTCAGTTTATTCATGTCATAGTCTTTTACTTGTTTACATGCTATTAAATAACTGGGTTTACCAGACTTATGTCTGACCCATTTTCCTTTCGCTTCTTTTCTTCCGTCCCCCCCCCCCCCCGGTCCGTAGGGAGGAACCACTTCTGCTTAGTCCAGGTTAGCCAAAGCTTGAAGACCGTAGATGTAAGGCTCGGACTTTCCTTTTTGAGCTATGGCTATGGTCAAGAACTTATTGGGGATTTATGTCATTTTATTTTCAGTATTTCTTCTTTATGTTTTCAAGACAGATGAAAAGTTGTAATAATTTGGAAGGTTGAAACAGTTGTTGAATTGTTGTATTGAACAAGTATTTATGAAATAATATTGATCTTTTTCCGCTGCATAATTTTTTTTCTTGTAATTTATCAGTATCTTGTACCTTAAAAAGCTCCACCGAAGTTAAGGCATTCCCTTTGAGAGTGACCTTAACGGAGGTGGGGTGTTAGACTTGGTATAAGAGCTAAAGGTTACCAGACCGGATAAAATTTTTGAAACTATTTTTCAAAAAGAAGTCATAAAGAAGCATTTTCAAGAAAAAGTGTTAATTTAAAAAGGCTTAATCCCCAAAGCCATACGCATTATCTTTCTATCCTTCGTTTTAAATCTTTCCCTTTTGTTTCAGCATGTCTGGGGATCATAACATTCCAGAGGGTGTACCGATACCTGGCTGGTTCGGGAGATACCTAGAAGCTAGGGCCAATGACGCGGTCCTAGCAGACATTCCTCCTCCCCCAGCTTCTCCTCCTCCTCCTCCGAGGAAATGCTTTCTCAAAGATCTATAGAGACTTTAGATCCATGGGTGGAAAAGACTTTAAGGGGAGCGAATCGTTCGTGGAAGCCAGAAACTGGCTCAAGGAGACTGAGGACTTATTCGTTATCTTTGAAGTAGATGAGAGGCAGAAAATACAGTTGATGGTGTGGTTGCTCAAAGACGGGGCCTCCTTCTGGTGGGAAGTCACTAATGCTGAAAGACCGATAGAGACTTGGGAGGACTTCAGGGCGAGATTTGAAATGAAGTTCCTCTCGCAAGCTGAACAGAGTCTGCAAATGGAGAAGTTCATATCACTTAAACAGGGCAACTTGTCGGTCAAAGAATACGTCAATAAATTCAACCAGCTTGCTCGATTTGGACTGGAGTTAGTAAACACTCCACACAAGAAGGCTCTCCGCTTTGCCAAAGGACTGAATGAACCACTACAAGGTTTGGCAATGTCCCATATACCTATGGGAGCGACTTACAAGAGCTGGTAGACATGGCTCTGTTGCAAGAGGAGAACAAAGATAGCAAGAAGGAGGTGAAGAAGGAAGAGCCTCAAAACAAGAAAGGAGATGGATCTCAGAACAAGAAGACGGACCCCAAGAAAGGCAGGAAGGATAATAAATCTCGTAAGAAGATGAAGTGCAATTTCTGTGGGATACCTGGACACTTGGCTAGGGACTGTAGAAAGAAAAAGAGGAAATTGGGCGCTTGTTTCCAGTGCGGGGATATTGGACACTTGTCTAAGGACTGCCCAAAAAGGCAAGGGCAGGGACAAAGGACTGGATCATCTTCTGGAGGATAGGTTCATGCTCTCGTTGCACCTCTGCAGGAACGTGGTAGACATATGTCTGTTGAGAGTTTAGTTTATCTGTTTGATAATCTTGTTCGTACACTCTTTGATTTTGGCGCATCGCACTCTTTTATATCTACTGCTTTAGTTGAATCCCTGCACCTAGACACTCATATAGTAGAGGATCCCTTGGTTGTTTCAAATCCAATTGGGGGCTCAGTTTATTTGTCAATGATTTGTTTGGATTTGGAAATCTCTATTTTAAGCGTTGGGTTTAAATGTAATGCTTATGTTTTGGGCTTCACGGGCTATGGGCTGATTCTAGGCATGGACAGGCTATCCAGTAATGGTTCCATCCTCGATTGTGAAAAGAGAGTGGTTAGACTCGTGACTCGCCTCAGTAACACTCTCGAAATCTCTTGTAATCCCATGAATTCTGTTATGCTAAGTTATCTAGAATCTCTTGATGCGTCTGTTGAGAATTTGCAGTCTGTTAGAGTGGTCCGTGAATACTCGGATGTGTTTGAAGAGGTAAAGTGCTTACCTTCAAAGCGAGAAATAGACTTCCGTATATACCTCGTTGACAATGCAAAACCCGTTGCTTTACCCGTTAGACACATAGCTCCAAGGGAGAGAAAAGAACTCAGCAAGCAAGTTAAAGAGCTGCTTGAAAAGGGGTTCATAAGATGGAGTATTTCTGAATGGGGTGCTCGAGTAGTGTGCGTGACCAAAGACGATGGTTCACTCTGCCTATGCGTGGATTATAGGGAGCTGAACAAGCTGACCAAGAAGAATAGGCACACACTCCCAAGAATTGACGATCTGTTTGATCAGCTCATAGGTGCATCCGTTTTCTCCCAACTAGATCTGGCTACCGGGTTTCATCAGCTAAGAGTGGCTGAGGATAGCATTGACAAGACCGCATTTAGGACCCCAGATGGTTTCTTCGAGTGGCTTGTCATGCCTTTCAGCTTGACAAACACACCTGCCTATTTCGTGGACTTGATGAGCAGGGTGTTCCGGGAATTCCTCAATAAGTTTATGGTGGTCTTCGTGGACGATATTTTGATCTTCTCGAAGAGTGAGGAAGAGCATGCTCAGCACTTAAGGGAAGTCATGGATACTCTCCGTGCACATCAGTTGAAAGCCAAATTCTCCAAATGCCATTTCTGGAAAGAAGAAGTTAGATTCCTTGGACATGTGGTGTCCAAAGAGGGGTTAGCTGTGGACCCTGCAAAAGTGGTTGCTGTGCAAGATTGGAAGATTCCACGAAACGCAACTGAAGTCCGAAGCTTTCTCGGGCTAGCAGGCTTTTACCGGAAGATCATCAAAGACTTTGCGAAAATCTCAGCTCCACTTACCAGGTCGACGAAGAAGAACCTAGTTTTCGCTTGGGGTTTGGATTGCGATATTGCTTTCCAACGCTTGAAAAGAGCTCTAACAACAGCCCCAGTTCTGACATTGCCTGATGGGAGAAAGATGTTTACCGTATACATGGATGCATGCGGTACAGGATTAGGCGCTATCTTGATGCAAGAAGGGAAGGTAGTAGCTTATGGTGGAAGGAAGTTGAAAGTACATGAGAAAAACTACCCAACTCACGACCTAGAATTGGCGGCCATCGTTTTCGCTATTAAGTCTTGGCGCCATCATTTCCTAGGTGAGAAGTTTGAATTGTTTACTGACCATAGATCGTTGAAGTACCTTTTCTCACAGAAAGATCTCAACTTGAGGTAGCAAAGATGGATGGAGTTTCTTGCCTTATATGATTTTGAGATTTCCTATACTCCTGGCAAGGGCAATGTGGTAGCAGACGCTCTGGGTAGAAAGAAACTGACCTTAAGCCCTCTCTTTGTAGAAAGGCAAAGCTTGGAGTACATAGCCAACTTTGACTTTAGACCCTCCTCTGAATTTGTACCTTGCTTGTTAGCAACACTAGAAGTGCGGCCTACACTTTTTGACTCAACAGGAACTGCATAACGTGAAGAGCATCAGCTAGTAGGTGTGATAGATAAACTGATTAGGAGTGAGAATTCGTGTCACCTCAATAGATACTCCATCGATGATAAGGGATGGTTGAGACGGGATGGAAGGCTATGCATCCCACAAGTAAGAGATTTAGTGAAAACGGTTCTAGAAGAAGCACACCATTCAAAGCTGATCATACACCCAGGCGGAGACAAATGTATAAAGACATCAAAAGAGTTTTCTTTTGGAATGGCATGAAGAGGGACGTAGCTGAATTCGTTTCTAAGTGCATGATATGCCAGAAGGTCAAGGCGGAGTAGAAGAAGCCTGGTGGTTTGCTTCATCCTCTAGAGGTCCCACGGCGGAAATGGGATAGCATTTCGATGGACTTTATTGATGGGTTGCCTAGGTCAAGAAGGGGTAATACCAGTATTTAGGTAATAGTGGACCGACTCATAAAAAGTGCTCACTTTATACCTGTCAAAAGTAGAAGGACTGCCTCATCTCTAGCATCTCTATATCTTAAAGATATAGTTTTACTACATGGGATACCTTCCAGTATAGTAAGCGATCGAGACCCTATATTTTCAAGCGAGTTCTGGAAAAGTTTGCAAGAGGTTGTAGGCACACAACTATGTTTAAGCACGGCCTACCATCCCCAAACCGATGGACAGACGGAGAGGGTGAACAGAGTCTTAGAAGACCTCTTGAGATTGTGTGTTCTTTACTTTAGAGGGACATGGGAAGATCATCTTCCTCTGGTGGAGTTCGCCTACAACAATAGCTACCAAGCTACAATAGGCATGGCACCCTTCGAAGCCTTATACGGGAGACCGTGTCGATCACCAACCTGTTGGTGGGAATCCACAGATAAGCTTATACTTGGGCCAGACATGATTAGGGAAACCTCAGAAAAGGTGGACCTAATAAGAAGACCAATGAAGACTGCTCAAGATAGACAGAATCCTATGCAGATAAAAGAAGGACCGACCATGAGTTTGAGGTTGGAGACAGAGTGTTCCTTAAAGTATCTCCTTTGAGGAATGTTGTTTGCTTTGGATCCAAAGGGAAATTGGCACCTAGATTCATAGGACCATTTCCTATCATTGAAAGAATTGGGACAATGGCCTACAGATTAGAGCTACATGAAAATTTGGCTGGAGTTCACAATGTCTTTCATGTTTCTCATCTACGAAAGTGCTTACATGAGTCTGCGGAAGTGGTGGAACCAAAGATACTAGAAGAGGTAGAAGTGGAACGAGAAGCAACAGTGAGAAGAATCCCAACTCGTATCTTGGGAATAGAAGTCAAAAAGCTACGCAACCATGAAGTCAAGCTTGTTAAAGTACAATGGAGTGACAATGAAGAAGACGCGACTTGGGAGACCGAAAGCAAGATACGCGCAGCCTACCCTTATCTTTTTGAGGGTACATCTTTGATCTATCCTTTATCATATGTTTATTCATGCTTAGTTATCTTCTCGGTCCTATTTCTTGATCCTTATTAGAAATCAATGGATGTAAACATGTATTTGAAACATGTTATGGTTGATGGTTGCAAAGTGGTTGCAAGTGGTTGCTAGTGATTGCTCGTGGATGCATATGCACATACACATTAGGTTCTAGATCGGCTTAATCACTTTCATATTGGATTTGCATATGAACGCATGAAATTGTATGTGGATTGAAACTTGATGTGTTGTCAAATGGACGTTGCATTTGTATGAATGATTTTGCACTCATGTAGAATTATGAATAGGAAAAATTGCATACATAATGGACTCATGGCACTCTCATGATTCACATTAAGGAGGTCAACTGGATCAGTAGACCGCCTGATTTTGCACTAGATAAGAGACATATACACACACTCTGCATATGTTCATATGGCATTAGAAGTCTTTTAAGGACAATGGATGCTTGTGGATGATGGATGAGTAGATGGATGATTAGATGCATTCTTTTTAACTTGAAGATTTCGGGGATGAAATCCTTTAAGGAGGGGAGAATGTAACACCCCGAATTTTCTGAGAATATTAAAATTAACAAATTCAAGAACACTTAATTTTTAGAAGAATAATTAAGTGAAATGGGTTGCGCTATTACGTTCATCTCAAAATTTTGGTCAAGATAGACATTTGGTTTGCATAAAACGGATACCTTATGAAGAAGTTATTAAGCCTTGAAGTTCGTATGCATATAAGAAAAAAAATATAGATATATAAAAATTAAACAAATAAATATGCAAAAAAGATCAAAAAAGCGAATCGGGAGGGGGAATAACCGAACCGGCCCATTTTTGAGGTCTACCCAAGCCCCGCTGGGTCGACTAGGGGTTGATTCAGGGTGTTTGGCTGTCAACCTGTGGGCCGATTCACTCTAAAGCAGATGTGGCATCTGAATTGTTCTGATGGACTCCTTGCTGAGTCATTAGGGCTGATGTGGCTATTCTATCTTGTCTGAATGGCTTTGATTTGCTCTAGGCTAATCTGACGGTTCCTATTAAATCAAACTTCTATATAAGCAACCTAATACCTCAACCCTATATCATATTAAAAATCAAACCAAGAGCCGTCATGCTGCCGTTGGACAACATCGAGTAGCCGTTGTTCAACTTGAAGCAAATTAAAAGAGACAAACCAAACCAAATCAAAATTAAACTAAAACAACGATTGTCTACGTCAAAGGCGAGCATTTCAACTTCAGAATACAGATTCTAGAAATCAAGATTGTCTTTTGTAAGTGCAGTTATCTTTTAGATGTTAATAAATTTAAGACGTGATTTGATATAAAGTGAAAAATAGAATTATACCATGTTGTATAATATTGACGATGCTAATTCATGTTTGTTTCTTGTGATGATTTTATCATGAATTGTCTTGGAATGTTTGTGGCTTATTGGACTTGGTGCTAGATCTATTAAAGATTGAGAATGAAACTATCAATATCATACACAAGTTATATGTTTCATGTTAAGATCTACATATATATGTTTATATGATTAATGCAAGTTGTATGTATTATGTTAGATCCAAGTCAAGATCTACATATATATATTCATATGCTTTATGTTAGATCCATATGCCTATATATGTGTTCATATGCAAGTTACAAGTTTTATGTTGGATCCATGTCAAGATCTATCTAGGTTCATATGATTAATGCATGTTATATGTTTTATGATAGATCCAAGTCATGATCTAATTATACATATGTTCATATGCAAGTTACATGTTAGATCCAAAACTAGATCTATATTTATATGCATGTTTGTATATGCAAGTTCACCTTGTTAGATCTAGTTCACACTTATATGTTAATGTTAAAATTATATATGCCTTAGGATTGGACATGTCATGATTATGTCATATGCTAGTTTATAATTGAGGTTATGTTCACACATGCCTAGATCTACATATTAACATGTTTTAGGCTTATGATTATCTAAGTCTAAATTATATGCAAGTTCATGTGACATGTTAAATTATACAAATAAAGTTTTATGCAAAATTTACATGTTTGGTAGAATCTATATTATGCATGTTCCGTTCTTTACCTCTTGTTTATAAATTGGGCTAATATGCGGGCCCAATGACTTTATGTGATTAATACGAACGAACAAACTAGGGCAACATTGGGATAGTTATTAAATCAAAACATGTTAATAATGTAGGTAGGCCCAAAACCATGTAAATGGTTAAGGCCATGAATGGTATAATTTATACCATTAGTCTTGAACATAACTAAAATATGTGACATGAAACACTTATAGAAAATTCACATATATAAAATGTAAAAGATGAATATGCCTAACCCGAGGTTAGACTGAGTAGTGGTGTAAACCTGCCCGGAACCGACCGGCACATCCAGTAACTACAACAATACCTGTGTAATGTGAGAGGTTAGTACATCAAGCCTAGAAAGACCCGAGGTTAGACTGAGTTGCGGTGTAAAACTGCCTGGATTCGACCGGCACATCCAGTAACCACAACAATACCTATGTAATGTGAGTGTTTGGTGCTTTAATTAATTAACTAATTATAGTTCATGAACAATCAAGCTAGAAATGGTGAGGTTAAGTAATTAAGGGAACACTTAACCAACTTAACATGTTAACAAGACAAGATTGGTGGGGTTAAGTAATTGAGGAAACATTAACCAACTTAACATGTTAACTAGACAAGATTGATAGGGGTTAAAGTCAAACCAAGGACACTAAACCAATTTAGCATGTTGACTAGAAAAAACCCTAGTAACGGGGACCCATTTCAGCAGTAACCCACATGGATGTATCAAGGTACCCTAAACTAGGCAGGGTGGAGCACGATTACTAGGCTGAACATAAGTGGTCAAAAGGGCGGCGGTTAGGCGCATCAGTGTAGTTTTCGACAGAGTACGAGCGTGCACGGGCTCCGGAGTGGAAAAAGCAGGCACTGGGCACAAGGCGTACACTTATGCATCTTTGAATCATGTCAGGGTTGCCATTATAGGACTTGATACACCCTATACTGGAACCAGCACAAGTACTTAAAAGTCACGTGGGCCCGCATGACACCGAAAATACATGAATGCGAGTAGGAGCCGATAAATACATGAATATGATCACTTTATCATGAACATACATTGCTAGTTAAACAGCTCTTAGTGGGTGAAGAGAAGTAAAAGTTGGTGCGATAGCCAAATCTAGTTAAATCTTACTTTATCTCGTTTTAGGACTACCCTATCCTTGTGGTATCATTTTAAGTTCAGTTTATTCATGTCATAGTCTTTTACTTGTTTACATGGTATTAAATAACTGGGCTTACCAGACTTATGTCTGACCCATTTTCCTTTCGCGTCTTTTCTTCCGTTTCCCCCTCCCCCCCCCCCCCGGTCCGCAGGGAGGAAACACTTCTGCTTAGTCCAGGTTAGCCAAAGCTTGAAGACCGTAGGTGTAAGGCTTGGACTTTCCTTTTTGAGGTATGGCTATGGTCAAGCACTTATTGGGGATTTATGTCATTTTATTTTCAGTATTTCTTCTTTATGTTTTCAAGATAGATGAAAAGTTGTAATAATTTGGAAGGTTGAAACAGTTGTTGAATTGTTGTGTTGAACAAGTATTTATGAAATAATATTGATCTTTTTCCGCTGCATAAATTTTATGTCTTGTAATTTATTAGTATCTTGTACCTTAAAACGCTCCACCGAAGTTAAGGCATCCCCTTTGAGAGTGACCTTAACGGAGGTGGGGTGTTACATCTAGTTTAATTTTAGTGATGCGATTTGTTTTAGTTTAAATCTGACTGACGTGTTTTGTAACGAGCCTATTTGCTGCTAATTTATTTGGATTATTTTAATTATTTAAAATATTGGTTTGAATTTAAATAATCGAATTTAACGATTTTATTTGGAATATAATATTTAAATAAATATTAAAATAACATTTTAATTTCCAAAATATTTGGGGAAATATAAAATTTGCCATATATTGTGATCGGGCAGTTTAAACTGGTCAAATATTGGTTATATTAAATTTATAACGATGATTTCGATTCGAAAACGACGGTTGAGCGATATGGTTTATAATTTAATTAAATAACGAGCTGTAGCCACGCGGCAGTTCGTGATTTGGTGTTTTGAACTTCAATTGGTCGTACTGAGTTCAAAATAAGCCAGATTTCCTCGAAACAAGAAACGTCGGGACCGGTTTAACGATATCTTTCCAATGGCAGAGAAAAATCCAGTTTTCGTCGTATAGATTTTATTTTATGTCCAAATCAAATTTTGAAAAAAAAACGCTATGGAATTTCCTTTATATATATAGCGCTATATTTATATAGAATAAAGGGTTTTTAAATATTTTAAATATCGATTTGGCTTGGAATTCAACCTGTGATATTTTATTGTGGTAGTATACGATATTCTGGTCGTGTATGGCCGATGGCAATATTTTAATATTAGTATATTGAGGTATTTTAAAATTGGTTTATTTTATTTGAATTGGCCAGTTATAAAAGGGCCATTTTTCAAACGACCTCAGTTTTCGACGAAACAAATTTTATTGGGACCGCAACAGTAAATTATTGCTAGATTTTCAAACTACACGTCAATCGGTGTTAAAATGTGAGCGTGGCAAAATAAAATGCAAAATAAATCGATCGTTTGAACGTGAACAAGGGCCATTCGAGCAAACGGACTCGGAATTCGATGAGACAAGTTTCATTAGGACCATATCATCAAATTATACAATGCCATCCATTCACATCTCGAACGAGGTTTGTATGTGAGAGCAGCAACGAATAAACGACGTTCGAAAACGCGATAGACACGAAATAAAAATCTTAGTCAATATCGTTCGTCACGTCAACTTAAAATATATTTTTCCTACTCTATATAAACCCCATTCATCAACATGTCCAGCCAAACCCCATTTCCATTTTGTAATTTTGCAGAAAAATCCTCGAACACGAAATCCTCTATATTTTCTGATCCGTGGAGAATTTGCTATGGCGACCAAAGGTAAAGTTGTAGATCGGGATGGGGGGATGATCCACTAAAAATTTGGGGTGGTTTCGTCGACTGTGGTGGCCGGAATTTGCGATGAACAGCGAAGAACAGTTTTCGGTTTTGGCCCAAATTCGAGAGATAGGGTTGATTTGGAGGGACGGGACCTTAAGGGTTTTGTAGAGGAGGGGTAGAGCTTCGTTTTGGCTGTGGTCTCAGGTCTTACAATGGTCCGAGGAGAGAGAAATTGGTAGATGATCGGAGCACTTCATTTTGGGTATTTTCTTTGGAACACCAACCGGATTTCACCAAATTCCGGCGGATCTAGTGATCGGTGGAGTCGGGTCTGAAGATCAGTCAAAGGGGCGAGGTGTGCCAGTCAGTTCAGAGGTGGTCCGGTTGTTGATGGTGGTCGGATGGTGGAGGAATTAGGCCCGAAGCATTTTCCGTTCAAGTGGAGTTCCTGGCGCGGAGGAGGAGTACTGGGCCTCGGCGTCTCAGGCGTGGGGATTGGCGGACGTGGCGGTTGCATTGGTGGCGGCAGGTTGACCTCTGGTGGTCAGGAACGGTGGTGGCGGAGGTTTGAAGTTGAGTAGGTGTTCGTGTTTTTGAACGAGGAGATGGGTAACGGGTTTCAGGAGAGCAAGAATTGGAAAACGCGTTTTTCGTTCCAGACGATGATGACGTGGCTAATGAAGGCTGATTAACTATAATTTAGGTAACTAATCATTTATTTGTTAGTTAATTAATTTATATATATTTCTAATTTAATTTAAATCTTGAAAACGTGATAACTTTTTCATACTTCAACGAAATTCGACGAAATAGGATCCGTTGGGATCGCAGGAACGAGACCTATCCGATGGCACTGACTAGGAGTCGATCTGACGTAGTTGAAAATTCAGCTAATTTTGAACGCTCGACTCAAATTAAATGCAACAAACGCATCAACTGCCAACCGTATAAATCTGGTGAGTTAATTCTCGCACCTTCTGGAGTCCTGTGATGTGGTAAATCCATAGAAAAATATAATCTTCAATTTACAGTATAAATTGGTTAATTGGATGTGATGGTTGCAAATTGGTTGTTATAGTTTGATTGGTTGCCGTTATTTATATTTCATCAATTAATTTATTCGTATATTTTTATCAACTGATATCTTTGATGCAGAGAAGGACAGGTTGGAGGGATTTGACCGGATTCCTCAAAAAAAACTGTATTTTTGTTTGTTGTGTATATATATGCATTGTTCACCCTGACACCAAAACTGGTTCGAATGTTGATGGTTGAATATATATTCATAGTTGATGTGTTTTAAATCAACCTATAGTGTTGACTGAGTAATTGGCAGAATGGCCTAAAATATATGGTTTTAAACATCGGCCTACCGTCAGGTGGATTGATGTTGTTTGAAAGTTATAAATTATTTTATAACTGGATTTAAGTTTTAGTTATATTATATAAGGATTTAAATTGGAAATTCACAAGTAAATATATTAAATCGTGTTTATAAGAGAAATTATTTAAAAGGTTTATGCAAGTTAAAAGCAGGAGAACCAAAGTATTTAACTACGGGTTGGTAAAATTAGATAATTGTTTTTAAACAATTAAATAGAGATGTTAAATTAATTAAGTTAGTTAATTAATATAAAAAGGGAAATGACAAGGAAATTCAGTTAAGAGTTAACTGATATGCATGGTTGGCAAAATCAACCGTGTGTAGTTAAAATTGAGAATGGAATTAGTTTGGTTTAATAAATAGTGTAAATTATTAGTTGATCTTTGATTAACTATAAATCAAGGGGATTATTGAACGGTATGATGTTAAATATTAGTAAACCTTGGGATTTACTATAATTCAAGTAATTACTAGAATGGTTAGTGTTAATAAGGCAAATTATTATGTTATAAGCTTTGTAAAAAGTGATAATTATCCTATCTTTGATTAATAGCAGAGTAACTATTTTCAATATAGTTAATGTTAAAAATGATTATTATTTAAATTGATAATAATTAAAGAAACGATTTTTAATTGGTATTTAATTAAGAAATGCCTAAGCGTCACTTAGTTCGATAAAAATCCAAAATAAGAATTTTATTAAAGAGATTTATAAATCTAAGTTTTTAAACAAGATGGATAAATGGGAATTCAATTAACAAGTGATTAATTGACGATGAGATTTAGCCAAAGAGGCGATAAAGGTTTATTATAGAGATGTCCAAATAGATGGAATCAAATTATTTGACAAGGATTTATATTATAAATCAAAAGATTATAAGTGAAATAATGCTCGTTGTTAAAATTGTGTTCTAGTGAATATTTCCTTAAATAAAGGAAGTAAAGAGATCTTAAAATGAGGATTTCAAATGTAAACAATGTTTTACCAAAACCTGATTCGAATCAAGGGGGCAAGTGAGATTTAATACCAGTGGTTAAGTGACAGACTAATATTATTCTAAGGTAAGAACATTGTCGATCAAGGTCTGAGAGGTAACTAAAATACCCCAACTTGGTTGATTTCACTATTACCGAGGAATGGTATTGATTTGGAGCGAGTAAAGGTGTTGAGGATTGGTTTTACCCTATACGAGGAATATTGAACTCTAATGCAAGGTTTTGGGAAATATATAATATTGAAATATTAGTTCCAAAGAAATAAGAATATTGATTTCAAATTATATTGAACATTTGTTATTTAATTAAAGTTGATCAAATACAGTATTTGAAATAGAGTTAGTCAAACATAGTTATTCAGGAAGAGTTGCCATTGCGTACGACTGCTAGCGTAATTCGCAGGGCTGCGGATAGCCTACGGCAGTTGGGTGTTTCCTGAGGGAATCAGGTGTAACCATTGTGATCGCTGTGATCTAGAGTCAAGCGAATGGAATAAGTCGAGTTAGAGTTAAACGATCAAAGTAAATCAGTTAGAGTTAATCAGAGGAAATTTGGTTTATATCATTAGTATATTAAATAAGAATTCAATTATCGTATTTTAAAATATTAAAAGGGGTAGAAGTCTTAATTAAGCAGAATTAAATTAGTTTGTTTTAATTTTGAAAGGGCCAAGTAATGCTGATTATTGAACCAGTAAACTCATTGGGGGTGTCATGTTTGAAACACTATATATTTTGATAGTTAAATCAACGACTATCAAATCTGTCCAATACGCTTGTTGGTATGGAAAGACCGGGATCGAATTTATATTCGAAAACCATTCCGACCAACAAATACGTGAAGAGATCAGAAGAGGATCGAGATGGAGCATTGAAGACCGTAGAATTTCATAAACGGAAGGACCACTAATATTCTCTGACTTGCAAGCAGAGATAAGCTGTGATTCCGTCGTGGTTGGAATCTATGGGTTGCAAGGACTTCTCGCTACTGATCCATGGGGTGATTCCTATATGAGATGTAGTAGGAGAGTACCTTCGGTTCATCCTGTTCTTGGATGACTTGTATGGACAGATATCTGACAGAGTATTTCCAAAGGAATTACATGCGTTGATTTCTCCAAACGTACCATAGTTGATGGCGGAGAAATGGTTATTCTCTAGCCAAATAAACTAGAGTATTTTTGTGGACGTCAATCAAATGTGTTCTGGCAGATCTGACGATGTGGCATTCAAAGTGAATGATGACCAGATGTTTTAAAGTTAAGTTCTGGCCTCAAGCCTCATCAACCGGGAAATGACAAAAATCGGGCAGGCAACATGGCTATGTGGGTCGCTCCCATTAGGATGTATGATCACCTATCTAGAGAAAATCTATTTGCTTGTTTAATCTATATTTCGATGCTGTCCCTTTTCGGGAGGCGGTTGCTGATCCCAACCGTTGGTGATATACATTCGATACACTCAAGCAAAATGAGTGGTCGGTCATGTGCGGGCTGGGTTTCAAGACGTTCTTGTTGAACCCAGTGTATTCGCCTCTAGAGATACACGTTCGGAAGGTGGTCCCATACCTTGTCAAGGTTGGAATCCAATATCCAATAAGCGCCCGCGGTTTTCGATTGTATACTATATATAGGGAGCATGAGATGCAAGCGTTCCTCTAGATTGTTAATTACTTGTATTTTGACAATATGATAATATCAGAATAAGCTATGATTTCAGAAATGTTTTGGGTTATAGTAAGGTAAAAACCGTCCGTGTTTATGTGTGGACTGGTCTTACTATTATCCCTTGATTTCATAAAGGATTTTCCAAAGTAAACAAGCTGTGTGTTCTGTGAATTTATCACTGATAGTATTCCAGACTGACCCGATGTATTTTGTTTTAAATCAAATGTGCTCGGGTCAGACCGAGTGTATTTATAGGTTATATTCGCTTGGAGTTTTCAGGAGCTGGAAGCAGGCGGCTTCACCGCTAGTTATATACAGATATTTTTCTGCTGTGACTGATATATGTTGTACTCTAATGATTGGTATGTATATACTGTTCTTTTATATAAAGGTATTTGATATTATATTTTATTCGTTCCGCTGTGAGATTCTGATGTGGTGTTCTTCTTCTTTCTTCTATTCTAATATTTCTTTCTTTCTATTCTCACCCTCTAAATTCTTTCTCATGACAATCCAGTGTTTTTCGATACTTGAATAGTCGACATGGTGATTTTATGTCGATCTTCGGGGTCGAAAAACCGTTGGGTCACTACAGTGGTATCAGAGCTATTGGTTTAGAGATAACCTTGGCTCTGTGGTGTGACTCAATAGAGATGGGGTTAGTAATACCCTAGATTGAGTTTGTGTATATATACGAGAGCGCGTATTTGTAAATTTGATTATAGAATTATTTTTGAAATTATTTTTGCCTAATTTATTTTATAATATAATAAAAGTAATGATTATTATAGTATGGGCAAATTAGTTTGATTTGTTGATATTGATTGTGTGGTATGTTGGGATGGTGTGCTCGATCTCATGGATGAACTTGAACACGAATCGATTTGTTTGAAACCCAACATGAAATAAATAAATTGAATAAGTTGGATAAATAAATCCGAATGGACGAATAAGAAGTAATTTTAAATAATTATCATCCCGTGTGGATTAAACTGTGTGTCGAATTGGTTGATATGTAGGATATGGATGTTTGAACCTTATTGCTATTGTTGTGATGACTAATGATTTGGTTTGAGTTGAGAATAGGTGCAGAAGTGCCAGTTCAGCTTTAAAATCCATTCGAAAGAGGAAATTCTGGAATTAATCGAATCCAGTTTGAGAATAGAGCTGCAGTATGATTAAGCAAGCTCGAATATAAAATATATCGCTTATCGCATAATATCGCTCGCCAAAAGGTACGCCTACACAAATATGAAATTTTGGTTTTGTTTGGATTTTGGGATTTGATTTTGATTTTTCCGACCATGAGAGTCGATGTATATATATTTCTTGAACCTGCAATATTGCAGATGTCCTCCGTGCAGGGAGACTCTGCCAAAATTTTTCCAAAATTTATGGTGTTAGAAAATTTTTTGGAAATTCTTATATATTAATTTGTTTTAAAACCAATTGGCTTAGTTTGAAAATAAATTCGAGTTTTAAAAATAATTCTTTTTGGAAAAGATAAAGGGGTTTAACGTTCTTCTACCTTAGCAATTTCGAGGACGAAATTATTTTAAGGGGGAAGGAATGTAACGACCCGTATTTGCTGCTAATTTATTTGGATTATTTTAATTATTTAAAATATTGGTTTGAATTTAAATAATCGAATTTAACGATTTTATTTGGAATATAATATTTAAATAAATATTAAAATAACATTTTAATTTCCAAAATATTTGGGGAAATATAGAATTTGCCATATATTGTGATCGGGCAGTTTAAATTGGTCAAATATTGGTTATATTAAATTTATAACGATGATTTCGATTCGAAAACGACGGTCGAGCGATATGGTTTATAATTTAATTAAATAACGAGCTGCAGCGGCGCCACAGTTCGCGATTTAGCGTTTTGAACTTCAATTGGTCGTACCGAGTTCAAAATAAGTCGGATTTCCTCGAAACAAGAAACGTCGAGACCGGTTTGACGATATCTTTCCAATGGCAGAGAAAAATTCAGTTTTCGTCTTATAGATTTTATTTTATGTCCAAATCAAATTTTGAAAAAAAAACGCTATGGAATTTCCTTTATATATATAACGCTATATTTATATAGAATAAAGGGTTTTTAAATATTTTAAATATCGATTTGGCTTGGAATTAAACCCGGGATATTTTATTGTGGTAGTATACGATATTCTGGTCGTGTATGGCCGATGGCAATATTTTAATATTAGTATATTGAGGTATTTTAAAATTGGTTTATTTTATTTGAATTGGCCAGTTATAAAAGGGCCATTTTTCAAACGACCTCAGTTTTCGATGAAACAAATTTTATTGGGACCGCAACAGTAAATTATTGCTAGATTTTCAAACTGCACGTCAATCAGTGTTAAATTGTGAGCGTGGCAAAATAAAATGCAAAATAAATCGATCGTTTGAACGTGAACAAGGGCCATTCGAGAAAACGGACTTGGAATTTGACGAGACAAGTTTCATTAGGACCGTATCACCAAATTATACTATACCGTCCATTAACACCTCGAACGAGGTTTGTATGTGAGCGCAACAGCGAATAAACGACGTTCGAAAACACGATAGACACGAAATAAAAATCGTTAGTCAATATCGTTCGTCACGTCAACTTAAAATATATTTTTCCTACTCTGTATAAACCCCCTTCATCAACATGTCCAGCCAAATCCCATTTCCATTTTGTAATTTTGCAGAAAAACCCTCGAACATGAAATCCATTATATTTTCCGATCCGTGGAGAATTTGCTATGGCGACCAAAGGCAAAGTTGTAGATCGGGATGGGGGGAAGCTCCAGTAAAAATTTGGGGTGGTTTCGTCGACTGTGGTGGCCGGAATTTGCGATGAACAACGAAGAACAGTTTTCGGTTTTGGCCCAAATTCGAGAGATAGGGTTGATTTGGAGGGACGGAACCTTAGGGGTTTTGTAGAGGAGGAGTAGATCTTCGTTTTGGCTGTGGTCTCAGGTCTTACAATGGTCTGAGGAGAGAGAAATTTGTAGATGATCGGAGCACTTCATTTTGGGTATTTTCTTTGAAACACCAACCGGATTTCACCAAATTCCGGCAGATCTGGTGATCGGTGGAGTCGGGTCTGAAGGTCAGTCGAAGGGGCGAGGTGTGCCGGTCAGTTCAGAGGTGGTCCGGTTGTTGATGGTGGTCGGATGGTGGAGGAATCGGGCCCGAAGCATTTTCCGTTCAAGTGGAGTTCCTGGCGCGGAGGAGGAGTACTGGGCCTCGGCGTCTCAGGCGTGGGGACTGGCGGACGTGGCGGTTGCATTAGTGGCGGCGGGTTGACCTCCAGTGGTCAGGAACGGTGGCGACGGAGGTTTGAAGTTGAGTAGGTGTTCGTGTTTTTGAACGAGGAGATGGGTAACGGGTTTCAGGAGAGCAAGAATTGGAAAACGCGTTTTTCATTCCAGACGATGATGACGTGGCTAATGAAGGCTGATTAACTATGATTAAGGTAACTAATCATTTATTTGTTAGTTAATTAATTTATATATATTTCTAATTTAACTTAAATCTTGAAAACGCAATAACTTTTCATACTTCAACGAAATTCGACGAAACAGGATCTGTTGGGATCGCAGGAACGAGACTTATCCGATGGCACTGACTAGGAGTCAATCTGACGCATTTTAAAATTCAGCTAATTTTGAACGCTCGACTCAAATTAAATGCAACAAACGCATCAACCGCCAATCGTATAAATCTGGTGAGTTAATCCTCACAACTTCTGGAGTCCTATGATGTGGTAAATCCATAGAAAAATATAATCTACAATTTACAGTATAAATTGGTTGATTGGATGCGATGGTTGCAAATTGGTTGTTATAGTTTGATTGGTTGTCGTTATTTATATTTCATCAATTAATTTATTCGTATATTTTTATCAACTGATATCTGTGATGCAGAGAAGGACAGGTTGGAGGGATCCGACCGGATTCCTCAAAAAAAAACTGTATTTTTGTTTGTTGTGTATATATATGCATTGTTCACCCTGACACCAAAACTGGTTCGAATGTTGATGGTTGAATATATATTCATAGTTGATGTGTTTTAATTCAATGGATAGTGTTGACTGAGTAATTGGCAGAATGGCCTAAAATATATGGTTTTAAACATCGGGCTACCATCAGGTGGATTGATGTTGTTTGAAAGTTGTAAATTATTTTATAACTGGATTTAAGTTTTAGTTATTTTATATAAGGATTTAAATTGGAAATTCATAAATAAATATATTAAATCGAGTTTATAAGAGATTATTTAAAAGGTTTATGCAAGTTAAAAGTAGGAGAACCAAAGTATTTAACTACGGGTTGGTAAAATTAGATAATTGTTTTTAAACAATTAAATAGAGATGTTAAATTAATTAAGTTAGTTAATTAATATAAAAAGGGAAATGACAAGGAAATTCAGTTAAGAGTTAACTGATATGCATGGTTGGAAAAATCAACCTTGTGTAGTTGAAATTGAGAATGGAATTAGTTTGATTTAACGAATGGTGTAAATTATTAGTTGATCTTTGATTAACTATAAATCAAGGGGATTATTGAACGACATGATGTTTAATATTAGTAAACCTTGGGATTTACTATAATTCAAGTAATTACTAGAATGGTTAGTGTTAATAAGGCAAATTATTATGTGATAAGCTTTGTAAAAAGTGATAATTATCCTATCTTTGATTAATAGCAGAGTAACTATTTTCAATATAGTTAATGTTAAAAATGATTATTAATTAAATTGATAATAATTAAAGAAACGATTTTTAATTGGTATTTAATTAAGAAATGCCTAAGCGTCGCTTAGTTTGATAAAAATCCAAAATAAGAATTTTATTAAAGGGATTTATAAATCTAAGTTTTTAAACAAGATGGATAAATGGGAATTCAATTAACAAGTGATTAATTGACGATGAGATTTAGCCAAAGAGGCGATAAAGGTTTATTATAGAGATGTCCAAATAGATGGAATCAAATTATTTGACGAGGATTTATATTATAAATCGAAAGATTATAAGTGAAATAATGCTCGATGTTAAAATTGTGTTCTAGTGAATATTTCCTTAAATAAAGGAAGTAAGTAAAGAGATCTTCAAACGAGGATTTCAAATGTAAACAACGTTTTACCAAAACCTGGTTCGAATCAAGGGGGCAAGTGAGATTTAATACCAGTGGTTAAGTGACAGACTAATATTATTCTAAGGTAAGAACGTTGTCGACAAGGTCTGAGAGGTAACTAAAATACCCCAACTTGGTTGATTTCACTATTACCGAGGAATGGTATTGATTTGGAGCGAGTAAAGGTGTTGAGGATTGGTTTTACCCTATACGAGGAATATTGAACTATAATGCAAGGTTTTGGGAAATATATAATATTGAAATATTAGTTCCAAAGAAATAAGAATATTGATTTCAAATTATATTGAACATTTGTTATTTAATTAAAGTTGATCAAATATCGTATTTGAAATAGAGTTAGTCAAACATAGTTATTCAGGAAGAGTTGCCATTGCATACGACTGCTAGCGTAATTCGCAGGGCTGCGGATAGCCTACGGCATTCGGGTGTTTCCTGAGGGAATCAGGCGTAATCATTGTGATCGCTGCGATCTAGAGTCAAGCGAATGGAATAAGTCAAGTTAGTCAAGTTAGAGTTAATCGATCAAAGTAAATCAGTTAGAGATAATCAGAGGAAATTTGGTTTATATCATTAGTATATTAAATAAGAATTCAATTATCGTGTTTTAAAATATTAAAAGGGGGTAGATGTCTTAATTAAGCAGAACTGAATTAGTTTGTTTTAATTTTGAAACGGCCAAGTAATGCTGATTATTGAACCAGTAAACTCATTGGGGTGTCATGTTTGAAACACTATATATTTTGATAGTTAAATCACCGACTATTAAATCTGTCCAATACGCTTGTTGGTACGGAAAGACCGGGATCGAATTTATATTCGAAAACCATTCCGACCAACAAATACGTGAAGAGATCAGAAGAGGATCGAGATGGAGCATTGAAGACCGTAGAATTTCATAAACGGAAGGACCACTAATATTCTCTGACTTGCAAGCAGAGATAAGCTGTGATTCCGTCGTGGTTGGAATCTACGGGTTGCAAGGACTTCTCGCTACTGATTCATGGGGTGATTCCTATATGAGATGCAGTAGGAGAGTACCTTCGGTTCATCCTGTTCCTGGATGACTTGTATGGACGGATGTCTGACAGAGTATTTCCAAAGGAATTACATGTGTTGATTTCTCCAAACGTACCATAGTTGATGGCGGAGAAATGGTTATTCTCTAGCCAAATAAACTAGAGTATTTTTGTGGACGTCAATCAAATGTGATCTGGCGGATCTGACGATGTGGCATTCAAAGTGAATGATGACCAGATGTTTTAAAGTTAAGTTCTGGCCTCAAGCCTCATCAACCAGGAAATGACAAAAATCGGGCAGGCAGCATGGCTATGTGGGTCGCTCCCATTAGGATGTATGATCACCTATCTAGAGAAAATCTATTTGCTTCTTTAATCTATATTTCGATGCTATCCCTTTTCGGGAGGCGGTTGCTGATCCCAACCGTCGGTGATATACATTCGATACACTCAAGCGAAATGAGTGGTCGGTCATGTGAGGGCCGGGTTGCAAGACGTTCTTGTTGAACCCAGTGTATTCGCCTCTAGAGATACACGTTCGAAAGGTGGTCCCATACCTTGTCAAGGTTGGAATCCAATATCCAATAAGTGCCCACGGTTTTCGATTGTATACTATATATGGGGAGCGTAAGATGCAAGCGTTCCTCTAGATTGTTAATTACTTGTATTTAGACATTATGATAATATCAGAATAAGCTATGATTTCAGAAATGTTTTGGGTTATAGTAAGGTAAAAACCGTCCGTGTTTATGTGTGGGCTGGTCTTACTATTATCCTTTGATTTCATAAAGGATTTTCCAAAGTAAACAAGCTGTGTGTTCTGTGAATTTATCACTGATAGTATTCCACACTGACCCGGTGTATTTTGTTTTAAATCAAATGTGCTCGGGTCAGACCGAGTGTATTTATAGGTTATATTCGCTTGGAGTTTTCAGGAGCTGGAAGCAGGCGGCTTCACCGCTAGTTATATACAGATATTTTTCCGCTGTGACTGATATATGTTGTATTCCAATCATTGGTATGTATATACTGTTCTTTTGTATAAAGGTATTTGATATTATATTTTATTCGTTCCGCTGTGAGATTCTGATGTGGTGTTCTTCTTCTTTCTTCTATTCTAATATTTCTTTCTTTCTATTCACACCCTCTAAATTCTTTCTCATGACAATCCAGTGTTTTTTGATACTTGAATAGTCGACATGGTGATTTTATGTCGATCTTCGGGGTCGAAAAACCACTGGGTCGCTACATGTTTTGTCTGGACTTCTACGAATAAACCTGCATGGCCTAACTCTTGACCTCATGTTTTCTCAAAGGGCGCTAGAGCTATGCCATTCCTTTCCTCCTCCAAGCTCTTCAAAATAAACTAGATTAGGTTTAGGTTATTTGAATCGAGAATTGGAGTCAAAAGCTTTAGCCTCAAGATATAGATGTTCAAATTTCCCTTGTCCAAATGAATTTGTAAAATCAAACTGAAGAGAGAATAGAAAATAAACTCAGATCCAAACTAGGTTTCAGATCTTGGAACACACGTCAATTGAGGGGATTTAAATTATATTTTCTTATAATAGTATATGATACTGTTTGATTCCGGTAAATTTTATAGTATGTTCTCTTCTTACTCTGTTCCACTTTCTGCATTGGAATTCACAGTGTTATGTTGAATTTTTGGTATGCGCAAAATATGTATAAATCTACAATATTGGGATATGTATAAGACTAAATTATGCGCCTAAATTTTTTGTGACTGATTATAATATCTTTTGTTTGCCTGCGTTGGAAAATATAATTCAATTGGAGTTATGAATAAGAAAGTTATTTGATAATTTAGGGTTAAATGAACTTGTATGCTAAAACGATAACAAAATGGGGACATGGATTGAAAATAAAAAAAGGAAAATAGGAATTCACATATATCTATAAAATGAAAGGATAGAAATAACCTTTATTGACTGGTTCGGAAAAGAGGAATATATCTGCATAGTTTGGTCAATAAAGAAATTAGAAAACATGATTGCAAACATGGAAACAAGTAAAGGCAGGGATTATTGTGAAATAGGAAATTAATCATATTGCGCACTAATTTGATTACCAAATATTTTAAAAAATGAACGTCTTGCAATTATTGGTACCTGTTATAGTGATTATCTCAAACTATGGAAATAAATTTTATACAGTTTTGGTAACCAATCAATTGGAGTAGGCCTAACTTCCTAAAGAATAAACATAAAGGCGGAAAGAAAATGGGTAATGTAATTGAAAGACATTATAAAAGGATAAAGGAATACATGACGTTTTTTATAAACCTATAATCGAAACTTACATTTGAATAATATGAAAACTGGGAAATCATAATAAAACAAAAATATTCCAAATATATGAATATGACATAAAATGGTTAAAAGAACAGTTAAGCCTTAATATGGACATATTGACTTAAAAAGGTTAACTTATGTGCCTAAATTTAGTGTTAGGCTTTAATATGAACATATCGATTTAAAAAGATAAGTTATGGGATTAAAACTAAAATTGTAGGGTTTTGCGTTAATATGGACATATTGACTTAAGAGGGTTAAATTAAGAGCCTAAAAGGCATTAGGCTTTAATATGAATATATTGATTTACATGGTGTAAGTTACGAGCCTAAGTTACTATGGTAGCGTTGAGACTAGGAAATGAAATTGATGAACAAATAATATTCAGTTTAAATAAATTAATGAATATTGTTAATCAACTGGAAGGCAAGGAAGTAAAACACATAATTGTAAATTGGATATAATGTCTAATAAAATAGCGGTATGCGTTTGGTCAAGTCCATGGAAATGAGCCCAACGGAGAAATCATTATAGGAGTCCGAAGACACGGTGAGAGCACACCTTACTTATCCGATAGGACTGGAAGGAAGTTTGAGACTTTAACGGCATGTGAGGATACTTTGAGATGGCCCTCTGTGGTAGGCCTAATGATATGCCCACAAAGGCATGGTCTGTACGGTTTCATCAACATAATATATCTTGGATGCATTTATATCAAGGGATACCTAAACGGCCGATGGGATGATTTTTATGAAGATCCATTGGATGTCTCGGCTCGGGAGAATAGGCTACGTGGTATGGACCCAACACGGATAGTAGCTTATCGGATACCTATCATCATCATTCAGAGAGACTATGGAAAATACTAGAGAAAAACCAAAAAACCAAATATCTTTTCTATCGTGTCATTGGATGAGGGACAACGCTAAATTGGATACTTCGTTTGTTTGTTAGGCGCACAGTCACTTAGTTCTTTGAATGGTCTTTCATTAGCTAGAGGCAGGCCGGGTGGGGCCATAACCATCGAAGGAGACATGCCAATCTTTGATATCTCTGTTGTGGGCCTAACGAAGCCATTCTTCACAAATATGGAAATCCACCGACTTAATTCCGTAGGAGAACTCAGGATTAGTAGTAGCGCAGCGATGGAGGCTTAGTGTTCTCTTGTAGCATGGCCTAGTATTCTTTCATAGCGCAGTGATGGAGACTTAACGTGCATTCGTAGCATGGTCTAGTACGCTTTCGCGATGCGATGATGAAAACAACTTGAGAAGGGTAATATGAGGAGTACGTTGATATGATAGGCCTATAGCTACATATATATGATTTATAAAGTTAATCTACTAGCAAGTAGATGAGTACGATTTATGCGTGAAACCGAAAGTGTAATAAACCCAAATCACTTAACAAAGGTAAACTAATGGTAGAACGGTATATGTAGTGTTATTTAAAGAAAGCATAATTTTTCCATTCATCAGAACTTTTTTCTCAACCCCTTCTCATAACAAACCCGTAGGTTAGATAGGTGGCAGAGATTATATAGCTTAGAGACACTTGTTAGAAAATATCATTAGTATGGTAATAATTTATTTACTATTATATTTGATTCTTTCCACTATGAGATATTTAATTATGAGCTCTGATATATTTTATCTTTGCATTTCTGCAGGACACCAGACAAACCAACTCAGATTTCAGTGGACTCGAATTTTCACATTTTTGTGAAAAGTTTAGGCCTGTTGAAATTTCGGTTGTTACATCTGGTATTAGAGCTTAGGTTTAGGGTTCCTACACAAATAATGAGTGAACATATTTGTATTTTTAAAATAGAACCATATCTTATATATACCTAGATCCGTAGAGGAATACACTAATTAAGTAAATCAACACATGGAGAAAGTTCTGGTATTAGTTCTGTACACTAAGGAATTGGTTGTGGAAATTTAAGAATTTTTGGCCCATGATTGGCTAGCGTAAAATGTGTACAATATGTTTCATAATAAAAGAGAAGATTCCATGTGTTAATATCCGAAATTTTGGTATTTCAGATTAGTAGATTGGGAAGTAGGGCCTCATAAATTTAGAAAGAATAATAAGAAAAAATGGATCAGCAGTTATATATACATTTGGCACAAAAGTGGCGTTAGTCCCATTTTTCAGTTTGGGCATAGTTTAGAAGGAGTTAGTGGGAAAGAGAAATTGTGGATGAAGAAATATAATTTTGCGCAAAGGATTTGGAAACGGAAGTTAAGAACCCACTTTGTATTCAGCCCCACAGTCAAAACTTTTAAAAAGAACATGGAAAAAAAATTATAAATGTTGAAAAAGATTTCTAGAAAAGTTTTCATGTTTCAAGTTTAAAAGTTTACAATTTTAGAAATTTACTGGTTTTAACATTTACGGTTGCATTAAAATAATTTTCTAGAAAATTATGCAAATTTGTTTTTAAAAGAATAAAGTGTGTAAGCAAGTTTTAGTGTTAAGCGATATAAGTGGTTAAGAGAAAGCGCGAATATAAATGAATTAGACATATATGGTACATAGGTGATCTTGAATGAAAGAAAATATAGAGGTTCCATAAAGAACAAATTGTGACACACTTTAACTTATTGAAAAAAGAAAAATTATATGATAAGTTTTGTGAATCAATTAGTTCGTAAGTAAACATGCTTTGTTAAAGTGAAAAAGAAATCAGCAATTAAAGAGGGTTATAAAATATAGGTGAACCATCATATACTGTGCTACCTATTTCAATAAAGAAATGAAAAAGAAAATAAAATAATACTAAAATAGTGAAATTTCCTTGTTATTTTACATAGAACACAATAATCCTCTTTAGAAAAGATTCATAGATACTTAATCTAATTAAGTGCTCTCGAAAAAGAAATGCGTATTAAAACAAATAAGAGTAACAATTGAGTAAAAGTGCATAATCTTTTCTTTTTTTACTTTTGAGAAAAGTTCTGAGAATATAAAATTTTATTGAATTAAAGACAATTTAGTGAGAATGGTTTCAGTAGTGCGCATGAACTATCGGTAAAGGTATGAGGAATTATTTTGGCATGTATGTAAACCTTAAACCTGAGTGATAAAGTCTTAAGGGAGAAATTAATATGTAAGAACGAGAAATGGTAAACACTCAAAGTCTATGCAGTGGTGTAAGAGAATTAGGAAAAGGAAGTTTTGAAAAGATGTTTCAAGCGGTTACTTTCTAATAGAAAGAAGTTAAAGAAAATCTTAAAACTTGCATAGTTTATGGGAAGAGGATAAAGAGTAAATGAATTGGAAATAACAAGTTTAAGATTTTTATAAGTGAAATTATGATGTGGTATATAGTTAATGGAAATTCTTTTGCAGCACTTCTTGAGAAAATAGGAAGGTTTGACATGTTGTCTTAATCTATAATGGAATGAGAAGTAGGGGTACACGACATGAGTTTGCAGAGGGTGATAAATAGGAAGATAGGGGTGCTAAGGTTGTCTAGATTTAGTGATGAGGACCTTTTATGTCAAAGGGACATGTACCTAGGCCTCCTAGTCCTTGTGGATAGCCACATTTAGCCGCTATATTTTACCTAGTAGTTATTGCAGTACAATATGTTTTTTTAGGAATAAATTTGCACTCATATGTGGTGTTCTATTTTATTATTAAAAACTGAATATTTAACTGTTACATTTACTTTCTAGGTGCTTGTGTTGGTCACTAGAAAAGCATAAAGGCATAGGATATTGTAAATAAAATGAATATAAAAACAAAAGATGAATAACTAAAAGAAGAACAAACAAAATCTACAGATAATAACGAACAAAAAAACTGAAATAAATGAGAACAATAATAGAAAATAAATTCTTCCAAAATAAATCTGGGAAACTAAAAAAGAAATTCTTCTTATGTAAACCATGCTTGGAATAGAAAAGAGGAATTTTTGTAAGATTAGCGATAAAGGTTTCCAAGTATGGAGAAAAAGGTGCGTAAAAGTGGGATGAAAAATATAGAATTTTCCATTTCTTACTTTTATCCAACATAAGAAATCGAATTCAGAAAATTAGGTATATCTGAAATTTGCAAATTTAAAGTTTGTTGGTAGGGTTTGGATGCAGAAATTCGATGAACCGTGCCCTTATTCAATAATGGTGTCAGAAAAATTAGATGAAAAGAAATTTTTATTTTTAAATTATTGCACTCATGAAGAAATTGCCAGTGTATTTAGCTTGTGTGCATCATGTTTTCAAAATATTTTTGAAAGAAAAGTGCATTTGTATAGGAGGTACCGCTTAGGCGTTCATGAATTTTTTTGATGTGTTACACTTTGCTCGAGTACACAGATGGTTGTAAAATTGGATATACACATGATGGTTGAAGTTCATAATTTTTCCCTTATTAAATTTCGTGAATGAAACATCCTAAAGCGTAGGAGGATGTAACACCCTGCATTTTAAGTAATAAAATTATCAAAATAATTACATAAGTAATATGTGTTTGAAACTCAAAAAAATGCATGTTATAAAATGAATTAAATTAAGAAAATAGAAATAATCAACATTAAATTTCAATATTCCTTCAACAGGCAAAGCACGTGAATAAATTTATTTTGAAAATATACATGTATATTAATAGTAAGCATCTGAAAAACTAAAATGCAGAATAAATGAGAAATAAATAAAAGTTGTTGTTATGCAAACATAATGTTGCACAAGTCTACGTAGAATTAAATAAAAAATGTTCTAGAAGAATGAATGGAAGTTAATTAATAGCATATTTTTTTTTTGCCAAACCCAGCCGGTTTTTAGAGTGGACCGCATCACTTTTTCATTATAGCAAATAATGAGTACAAAGTAAACAGGAGATAGCCCAAACGACTATCTACTAATGACATGATTTCCTTAACTAAAGCCTAAACTATACTCTATCACCACATAGGGTGAGATCAGTTATAGACATAGTACAAAACAGTTACAATACAAACTAAAAAGATGCAAAGAAGTCACAATATACTAGCTGCATACAATCTAATTACACAACTTCACTTGATTTCTTCTACGCTCTATGCTATTACAGCTTCCAGATATGCAAGGTAGCAAAACCGTGATGTAACAGAGAATTAAAACACTATTCGTAGCAATAGTATCCAGAAACAGTTGCATCTCAAACGAATCCTCAAAGAGTTACAAATTGCAATACTGCAAATAGAGCAGGAGTGCATATAGAAAGAGTAACGAGCCAAAGCAAACAGATAAACACAGGCCAAATATGCAAAGCAAATCCAAGATGCAGAGGCTAAAGTAGGTATACTCTGCAAATAAGAACCAAGCCACATGTAGATGATTGAAGAAAAAAAGAAAGGCTCGGAGCAGAGGACAGATACAGTTATGCAGGAATGATGATATTAGATTCACTGTATGGCAAAGAAAAAGCTTTGACCGACAAACAAACCACAATCCACAAGAGATCACTACAAACAAAAACAACCAACCAAAAGGCAAATCAGAGAATGCACTGAATTGTGTGCCTAAATTTTGAGCGATTGATTATAATCTCTTTTGTTTGCGCACGTTGGAAAATATAATTCAATTGGAATTATGAATAAGAAGGGGATTTGATAATTTACGGTTAAATGAACTTGTATACTAAAATGATAACAAAAAGCAGACAAGGGTTAAAAATAAAAAGAGGAAAATAGGAATTCACATATATCTATAAAATAAAAGGTTAAAAATAGCCTATATTGACTGGTTAGGTAAAGAGGAATATATTTTCATAGGTTGGTGATTAAAGAAAATAGGAAACATGATTGCAAAAATGAAAACAAGTAAAAGTAGGAATTTATGCGAAATAAGGAGTTAACCGTATTGTGCACCCATTCGATAACCAAATATTTTAGTAAATGAACGTCTTGCATTTATGGATTCCTGTTACAATGATTACCTAAAACTATAGAAATAAATTTTATACATTTTTGGTAACTAATCAATTACGAATATGCCTAACTTCCTAAAGAATAAATTGTAAAGATGGAAAGAAAAAGGATAACATAATTGTAAGACGATACGAAAGGAAATAGGAATATGTGAGGTTTATTATAAACCTAAAAACACACCTTATATTTGCATAAATATAAAAATTGGGAAATCATAATAAAACAAACATATTGCAGATACATGATTATGACAGAAATGGTTTAAAGAACAATTAGGCCTTAATATTGACATATTGATTTAGAAAGGTTAAGTTATGAGCCAAAAATTTGGTGCTAGGCTTTAATATGAACATATTAACTTCAAAAGAATACGTTACGGGCTTAAAACTAAAATTATGGAGTTAGACTTTAATGTGGACTTATTAAGCTAACAGGGTTAAGTTACGAGCCTAAAAGGCGTTAAACTTTAATATGAACATATTAATTTACAAGGTGTAAGTTACAAGCCTAAGATTCTATGGTAACCTTTTGACTAGGCAATGAATTAATGAACAAATAATGTTTAGATTATGTAAATTAATATATATTGTTAATCAATGGAAAGACGAGGAAGTAAAATGCATAATTGTAAATTAGACATAGCATCTAATATAATAGAGGTATGTGTTTGGTCCAGTCCATGGAGATGAAGAGCCTGTGACACCCCACGTCCGATAATGTCACTCATTAAGAGAATGCATTAGGTTTCGTGAAGCGCTATAGGTAAACAGAAAAAAAACATTATAAGATAGATACAAAACAATAGGGGAATTCAAAATTTTATTAAGCAGAAAACATCATATTTCAAAACATGGTTACATCATATGTTTGAAAATACATAAACCCAGTACATTAACTTTAAATTTCCGTCTTGTACTAAAATCATCAGAGTACAATTATAAAAGAAGTATAATCCCCATAACATAGCCATAGTAGAGAGATGTGAAATCAAGCATTACATCTAAGCATCTCCAAGCAAAAGTAGGAAAAATCCTGATCAAACTTGAGTATTCCCACCCTGAGAACCTTGTGGGGGGGGGGGGAGGAGGGAACGGAAGAGAAAGAAGAGGAAACAAACTGGGTCAGACATAAAGTCTGGCGAGTCTAGTTACTTTTAGCATATAAATAAGTAAAAGCATCATGACAGGCATATAATGTGGATAAAAGAGATAACATCATAAAAGGAAGACATGACAAGGTAAACTAGATGAACATGATGAAATATATTGCGCTTCTCTAACACTTTCTTTGCTCTCTGTACCAATACTAGTATAACTAGAATGAGATGATCCCCAACATGTATAAGATGGTAGACTTAGGCGTACTTCTAGTGAGAGGTTTTACCCCCATACAATAATAGGCAGCACAACATACCGGAGTTACCCCTAAGGATAATAACGGGCTCCTAAACATACCAAAGTCTAGATGTACCCTAGTTACAACCCCAAATCGATCGGCTCCCTACTCCATAGATACCCTGTGCTGACCCAACAGTAGGATGTATAACTTTCTAAAGTGGCAACCCTTCATTTTCATGATGTGCACAACCATATCTACAGGTGTCACGACGTCTAAACCTCCTCTACTGGACCCATGCATGCACATGACCCCGCCGGAATGCGCCGCCCACACCATCCCCCACTTTTGGATCTCTTACAATCAGCCCAATAAGCGTGCCCCGAATCCGACCTAGTTCGGAGTACTCGTTTGATACCTATATATGGGTTACTGACTGAAACGTACCCCACACTCAAGATGATACAAGCTTCCCCTTACGCTTGCATCCCCACTACTGGGTTTTCCACAGGTTATGCCATATCAGAGTAGAAGATTGCATAACACCACAGGTTAAGTTTGTGGGCCTATATATAATTATTACCCACCAACCCAAGATATACTTAACCCTTCCACTGTTTCATACAGATTTACTTAAACCCTACTCAAGTTAACATGCTCATGTAATCTCTATGGATTCAGCTAGGTTAAGTATTCTTTTATTATTTTATAGTTATAATGCGCTAGACCACCCACGTTAAGCCTACAACTTGTGGATGCTGATTATGCCGGGTAGGTCCGGGCGGACTTCTTCCATAAGTCGGGCTTAACCTCGTGTCTTAGCATATTTCGTGTTTGTGCAGTTAGACCCCTCACATTAGATTTACCACTTGTGATCGCTGGATATGCTGGTCGATTCCGGGCAGACTTCCACTACAAGTGTAATCTAACCTTGTGTCTGAGCGCGGTTACAGTTTCTAATTACTGTATTTTATGCATTTCCATTATTAACCAATTATTCCTATGTAATTATAGGTTTTCATGCCCCTTTCCCAAATCATGTTCATAATGAAGCATATACCCCAAATTAAGGACTTTAATCACAATTTTGATTTATGCCCCAAATCCATATTCATATATTTAATTCAAGTTATGCCCAAATTTCCCAATACAAGTTATGTCCCAATTTTTAACGTTTTCCCCTCATTCCCAATTCTACGCATTCGCGTATTTCAACGGCATGCCTAGGCTCGAAGGTAGCCTGGCTTATAAAAATAAAAGGGAAAAGAAGAAGGGAAGAGAGCAGAAATAATCATAATAATAAGATTAACATATGACAACAAAATAGGCATAGCAACTGATAAGCATATAGTGACAAAATTGGGCATAGTGACAAGATAGGCATATAGGAATAGATCTGATAAACATATGATAGTAGAACTGATTAGGCATAGTGTCATGGTCATAAACAGGCATGATGAGATCTAAACAATGAATTAGATCTACAACCAATGGCAGATCTGACATGGTAAATAGGTATAGGCTTAGATCTAGTTCATAGTCATGTCATAATAACTTAGATACGCAGGTTATAGTAGATCTGATATGATTCAAGTAGTCACAGGCTTAGATCCAAGTTATAGTCATGTCAAGATTAACTTTTAAATATTTAGATCTAAAAATAACATAGATGTGATGGATCTAAGAAATAGGAGAGGGATTGAAGGTGTTGAATCACAGATCTCTAAACTTGAATAACTCTAGTTGATTGTTGAAGAAGAAAAGACTTGATTTAGTATGGGCAGAGGCAGCATCTTGTCCTCCATTAATTTAGAATGAATAAAACATTGAGAATGGGGTCATATATATAGCCGCCCGAAAATCCTAATATCTGCCCAGATCTGCGAGGGGGTCGACCCCCCTTGGTGTGTCGACCCAGGGGTCGACACCCCTCTTATGGGGTCGACACCCCTTGATGGGGTCGATACCCATAGGCGGGAAATTTCTCGCTCCCCTTTTTCTGCTCGAATTTGAAATGCTTTGAATTTATAGACTTATTTTATTCGTATACATTCTTCTTATGCGTATACAAACTTCAAACCTTAATAACTTCTTCATACAGTGTCCATTTTACGCAAACTAGGTGTCTATTTTGACCAGAATTCTGAGACGAACGTAATGGCAGTGTCGATTTCACTTAATTCTGAATATATAATTAAGTATTCTTTAATTTATCATCTTTAGTGTTGCTAAAATTACGGGGTGTTACAGAGCCCTACAGGGAAAATCATCATAAGTGTTCAGGGACATGGTCGGAGCGCATCTAACTTATCTGACGAGACCAGAACAAAGTTCAAGACATTGATGGGACATAAGAATACTCTAAGATGGCCCACTAGGGTGGGCCTAATGAACCTGTACCAACAGAGGCATGGTCTGTATAGTTCCATCCATAGAGTATTCTTTAGTAGCATTTATATCAAGGGCAACCTAAATGGCTGTTGGGATGAATTTTAGGAAGATTTGGCGGCTACTTCAACTTGGGAGAGCGAGCTTCATGGTCGGGACCCAACAAGGATAGTAGGTCGTCGGATACCTATCATCATCAGTCGGAGAGAGTACAAAAAAGACTGGATCTAAACCAAAAGGCCAATGGTCTTTTACTATCGGTTCATTGGATGAGGAACAATGCTAAATTGGTTGTTTAGATTTTTTGTAAGGGACATGGTCACTTAGCTCTTTGAATGGTCTTTCATTAGATAGGGGGTTCGGATGGAGTCATAGACACCGAAAGAGACAACCAATCTTTGATACTTGTACTATGGGTCTAACGTAGCCATTCTTCACAGATATGGAAACCCCCGACTGATTTTCATGGGGGGACTCAGGATTAAGGTGCTTTAGTAGTGTAGTGATGGAAGCTTAGTGCGCTCTCATAGTATGGCCTAGTACACTTTCGATGTGTAGTGATGAAGACTTAGCGTGCTATCATAGCATGGTCTAGTACACGTTCGCAACCTGACAGAGACCACTCGAGAGGGGTACTATGGGAAGTACCTTGAAATGAGGGCATACAACTATATATATATACATGATTTATTAGGTTAATCTACTTGGGAGTAGATGGGTAATATTTATGTGTGAAATTGGAAGTGTAATGTGTAATAAACCCAAATAACTTAAGAAAGGTAAAACAGTGATAGAACGGTATATGTAGTGTTATTTATTGGAAGTATAATTTTTCCATTCATCAGAACTTTTGTTCTGACCCCTTCCTCATAACAAACCCAGAGGTTAGACAGGTGGCAGTGATTATACAGCTTAGAGACACTTGTTAGACAGTGTCATTATTATGGTAAGAATTTACTTACTATTTTATTTTATTTGTTCTGATGTGAGATATCTTATTGTGAGCTCTGATATATTTTCTATTTGCTTTCCTATAAGATACTAAATAAACCAACTCGGGTTTCAATGGACTTGGATTTTAGCAATTTTTGTGAAAAATTCGGACCTGGTGAAATTCGGGTTATTACAGCCACTCCATCATTTAGCTTGAGTCCCATTCGAGTTAGTCCATTATCTGTCAACATCATTCCACTTTGAGATGCCTATCATTTTCACCTTTGATCACTCTCTCCGGAGTTCACAATCGAAGAATCAACACTACTTTGACAATAGCTTCCACCCTGTAGATGCTATCGACAATTAGAGACCACCATTTTGCTCCTAAATAGCACAACTTCTCACCTTAGGACCCTTGGCCCCTGGCCCCCAACCATCAACCATGATGGGTAGGTACCAGTCCATCCCCTATGGATTGGTACCCATCCATACCCTTGGCCAATTTTTGGCTAAGTGTCGGACCAATTCATTAATCTCCTTAAATATCCCCCCCCTTCCCCGGTCCACCCAATCTCGAACCACCTTTCCAAGCTTCAACTACTGGTACATCGACGAGTATTCGGGCATTTACAGTTAGACCCATCCAATCATCTCCAACTATGCACATGAACTGCCTTTGACCTCGACACGTAAAGCAAGAAGTTTTGATACCTCATGACCAACCGTGATGGATCGGTATAAGTCCATAGGCTATGGACTAGTACTAGTCCATATATTTAGAGAAATTTTTGATGAAAAATTCTGAGTACCATCCCGATACCCTCCATAGCTCCTTCATAATTTTCGTTTGAATTCAATCATCTGAACCTCTTATTTGCTATATTCTTCGATTCTAAGCCCTACGACACACAATTATAAACAAACAAATCACACAAAATATACAATTCAACCATCAAAAAAGAAATTCATCTAATTTTGAACATGAACAATCATATGAACACATACAAACATGATATGAATCATAACAGCATCAATCTATCATAATTTGGTTTTAAACACATATAAAACATGATTGATCTAGTGAACTACATAATATGATCAAATTAGGTTATCCTAGGGCGCCTTGGTCAGATTTAAGCATGTATGATCTGGTTTTAGGTAAAATGAGCATATAGGGTGTTTAATTAACCTAATTAACATATATAATCCATAGTAAGCATGTGAGAGATCTTTATCACTCACCGAAACCTAGATCCGATGCAATATAGATGAATCAAATTTGAACAGCAAAGAGACAACCAAGAAAAAAACTTGAATTCAATGAAAACAGCGAGGTCCAATCTCCCTTCATGTAGTTCTTGCGTTTTGAAGTGACTTAGAATGATTTGAGAAAGAAATTAAGGTTTAGGGGAATTAGGTTGAACCAAAGATTCATAGACTCTCAACCTAATGTGTGGAATAAGGGTAAGAACCGTAATTCTCTCCTCAAACCCTTTATTTATAATCTTAGGTCATTATGCAAATAGGCTTACTAATCAGCCCATTAGCTGCTAATTAACCTGGTCAACAGAAACAAAAACTTAATACAGCTATTTCGCGTAAACCCTTGAGCCAAATCTTTAATGTGACTACTTTACGGAATGGTCAACCACCATTTTGATCGAATGAGACCAATTACTGCACCTATTTCGATCCCAGAACAAAAGTTGTAGCTAAATAGTAAGTCATATGGGTAAAATTATCATAAAAAGATTTGGTAAAAATCATGGACATGTATCACATCCCCATGAAAACATACTAAAATTTGGGAAAGATATGACTGCTAAGTAATTAAACAGAATTAGTTTATGATCCTTCGATACGTAAAATACGGGTTGTTACAAACCCAAAACAATAAAAGAAACTTCTAAATATATTAGAATTATATGTATATATATAAACACATAACACATGCACAACAAAGAAATGAATTACAAAGCACAACATCCAATAGATAAACAACAATGGTTAAAAACAAACACGGGCCCTATTACAGACTATTCCAGCAATCAAACACAGAAATAACAAAGAATTCAATATAATAATAATTAAAGAAATAAGACTAATATTTAAAAGAAAACTAAAAAGGAAAAGTGAAGAAGGAAAAGGGAATAAAAGAACAACCAATTAAATATTAAACTGAAACAATATAAATAGATAATATATTGCTAAGATATCTTGGATTATAATTATTCCTTAGTATATCAATACAAGATTTAAAAATTTTAAGAAAGTTTTTAAAATCAGAAAATTTATTGAGCTTATAACTAGAATTCAAAATATAATTAGAACCAATAGAAGAGATTCTATAAATCAAATTGCCTAAACTAAAACTACAATTATGAAAAGCGCAATGATTTCAGTAATACTAAATAAACCAACAAATAATTAGAAGAATGGAATCAATTAAATATATGTATTAACATTATAAAGAAATCTATAATTATTACAATAGTAAAAACAATCAAAACGACTAAAATTATGATCGTAATTTCATAAATTAAAAATACCAGACAAAATGAGCTTAGTAATATTTCAATCAAAACATATATGAGCAACATTTTCCAAATTAATTTTTAAAAAATAACAATGTTTATTAATAACAATATTTTATTTTCAAAAATTCAACAGTAATAATTTTAGCATGTTAAAAAAAACTAAATATGAAATCAAAAAGTGTAATTATTGATATTAATTTGTTAACGATATTTTTCGTCAACGCCGAAGATAGGTCTATGAAAATGGACCACGGAGAAGGCGTCACGTTGTTAAGAACCTAACGGCTTGAGCGAGGATACCCTGGCAATCTGATGGCATAGCAGAAACCATGTAGAAAATCATTGAGGAGCAACATCATATGTAGGAAAGTAAGAACACACAATTTGTAGTGGTTCGATTTGGATTGAACCTGCGTCCACTTTAAGGGCTTTGATGATTTTATTCATAGAGGAGGTTACATAAGAATTCCCCAAATTGATTTACATATTTGGGTTAGTTCTCTTAGAAATGAGAGGAAGATTGTGGAATGAGGAAGATAGAGCCCCCCATAAATGAGTCCCCTGTCCTCCTATTTATAGAGGTTTTGGGCCCCCTTTTGTTGCTTTTCTTTCCCGCCACTTTTTTGATGCCATCTTTATGTTCCCCCCTTTGGGTTTTGCTTTTTTTTTTTGTCTTTTTTTGTCTTTCTCCTGCTTCCTATAGCCTTCTGCTACTGGTTTCTGAACCCCTTATGCTATCGATTCCTGAACCCCTTCTGCTGTCGGTTCCTGAACCCCTTCTGCAGGTTCTGACTGTCTCTAGCTTTCTTTTGCTTCCACTAGCTGTCTCTAGCTTCCTCTAGCTGTCACTGGCTTTCTCTACCTGTCTCTAGCTGTCTTCACCTTTCTTTACCTTTCTCTACCCTTCTCAAGCTTTCTCTACCTTTCTCTGGCTTTCTCTAGCTTTCTCTACCTTTCTCTGGCTTTTCTACCTTTCTCTAGCTTTCTCTAGTTTTCTCTAGTTGTCTCTACCTTTCTTTGGCTTTCTCTACCTTTCTCTAGTTTTCTCTAGCTAATTCCGGCTTTCTTTACCTTTCTCTACCTTTCTTAAACTTCCTAGACCACGTTGTCGTTTTCTAGACCCCTTCTGTTGTCGGTTTCTAAACCCCTTCTACTGTCGGTTCCTGTACCCTACTGGAAGTTTCAGCTTTCTCTGACTTTCTTTTTTCAGCCATTACTCCTCAAACAATATGTTCGTTTGTTTAATATGATCACTCAATGGAATGGGAAACCATCATATGAATCCAACGGAAGTGGTTTCAAGTCTGAATCTCTCACTTATCAAAAGTTATAGGAGAAACAAGATTTCATCTTCTTCTTTTGTTGTTGATATAGCTGTATCCAGGGCTTTTCCTTTTACATTTTCTGGAATTGGAGCTACTTCTTCTTTATACTTTGCCGGTGCGAATTTTGGTGTTAACAGTTAGCCTCCCCTTAGTATAAAGAAGCTTTTGTTCTTTAGGACAAAATCTTGTGGCTCCTGCACAACTTTTCTATCACTCAAGAACCAGTAAAAATATTTGGTGTTAGTTTCGTATAACCAAGAGTAATGATGTAAGGGGTAGCATAAACTTTCCTTAAACAAATTGGGTCTGAACATGAAGCCAAAATTATAAACTTTTTTGTGGACATAGTGTGCAAATTAAAACATGTATTCATGCGGGATGATGTGATTTAAAGCACAACATTCTACTATCAATGCCGGTGAGCATTATTATTATTACTTAAACATTCAATTATTAAAAATTTATTCTTGAAAGTGTGATATAACAAATCCAAAATTTACATTCGGATATTTGCAATCAGAGGTTCATCATTGACGAACATAAAATGTTAACAAAAGTAACATGACTTGCATAATGAGTGATATTTCACTTACAATGTGTGAAGCATTTTTTTTAATCCAAACCTATAGCAATAGGATTTGGGATAAGAATAATATGAGGTTAGAAACTTCCCTTCGTTAGGACCAGGAAACTACAAACCTTTGCTTAGAGATTTCAAGTAAGAGACTAGAAATGCCAAGCCGAGTACTTATGACACAAGGTTAGAACCCTGCAAACAGGAATTAGTAAAAACCCCAAGATTCGTACTTGGGTAAATAGGAATTAGAAATCATATGGAAACCCGAAGATTCATACTTTGGTAAAGCATAAATAAGAAATCACATGGAAACCCCAAGATTCGTACTTGGGTAAAGCATAAATCAGAAATCATATGGAAACCCCAAGATTCATACTTGGGTAAAGCATAAATCAGAAATCATATGGAAACCCCAAGATTCATACTTGGGTAAAGCATAAATTAGAAATCATATGGAAGCCCCAAGATTCATACTTGGGTAAAGTATAAATTAGAAATTCATGTCAAAGAACCATATATTTAATTGAGAGTTATTAAAGAATGTCATAGCTAAAAAAAATGCCCTAATAAAGGCATAGAAGAAACAAAGAAGGTTAATTAAGGATCATCCAACGAAAGCATCCCAAATCATCCAAAGACCATACATGTGTATAGTGTCAACCTATCCAAATATTATTGAAAGTGATCAAGCAACCATAGATTATGTGTGTGTATCTCGGAGGTTCGCTCAAAGAACATTTGGAAGAAAGAGTCTTAAATATTCCGAGAAGTAATCTTCGGGTGTGTATATATAGAGGACAGCTTTCGTAATAAATTAATTCTGTCCTGAGTTAGTTAGTCGTTAGACGAATGTTCCTCTCAATTTTTTAGCCTTTGAGTATCTAACGTCTAGTCTTATTCCTAAGCCATAGGATATGCAAATGAATGGATGCTCTCTAAGAGAGTGACACTGGTCCCTTTATATGGGAAGATGTGGGAATTACTAGTCCCACTTAGGGGTATTATAATTTGTAGGGGGTGTTAGCCTCACTTAGGAGGCAACTACACAAGGTGGAGATGTAACTTTGTTTGTTAGCCCCATGTAGGAGGCGACTCCACTAGGTGGAGATGTAACTTTGTTCGTTAGCCCCACTTAGGAGGTGGCTCCACTAGGTGGAGATGTAACTTTGTGGCTTCTCTTCTTGGAAGCTTTTGTTCCTCGCCTTTGGAGGCTTTTGTTTGTTGTGGATTCTCTCTCTAGAAGCTTCGCTTGACGCTCCTCTTCTGGGAGGTTGTGTTTGTTATTGAAGCTCCACTTTTGGAGGCTTTGTTTGTTCACGGCTTCACTCTCTGGAAGCTTTATTTGATGGTGCTTGTCTCTTCGGAAGCTTTATTGATGTAGCTTCTCCCTCCGGAAGCTTTGTTGACGTAGCTTTCCCCTTCGGAAGCTTTGTTGATGTAGCTTCTCCCCTCAGAAGCTTTGTTGATGTAGCTTCTCCGTCCGAAAGCTTTGATAATATCATTTATCATGGGTAAGTTCCACACCTTTGATAGAAGCGTTTAAGTATGTCAATATAACATGTTTGACAAAGTCATGGAATTCTAAAATAGGGGAGATAAGATTTAGAAGAATCTTATTTGATCCGAGATATGATGAGCGTTTAATCATTCCATTGTTGCATATTTGTATGAATAGCTTCCACCGAAGCTTGTCTTTGATTGATAACTTTGTTGTGTATTCATTCATGTATTGCATTTCTTTAAACGCTTCCATTTGACCTTTCATTCCCTCTCATGGGATGAGACATAAGTAGAAATTAAACGTGCTTTAAGTGCTCCCTTTGAGCCTTCGTTCCCTTCCATGGGACATGACATAACAGAAGGTTCTCCCTTCAAGCTATTATTGTATGCATAAGTCGGAACAGGGCTAGGTTTTTATCTGTAATAGCACTCGAACTTACATAAGTGTTTGTTTGATTACAAGAAAGTTATAAAGTGAAATGATTAATGAAAGCAAGTATTTGACATGGAAGACCGATTGTCAAGTTCTTATTCCCATGCTGCATTGCCTCTGACTAGCTTTCCAACTGGTCTCACTTCAAATTTTTTAGTTAAGCTTTCTTTTCTTTTTGGCTTAGTGTATCTTTATCAAACTCCAACAATGTCTAGTTTTGTGTCCCTTTGTCTTCTGATAAGAGCAATAGTCTTTCCTTTTGTTCAATTTTGTAGAACCTTCTGCAAGGGGATTGAAACCAAGCCCTTCTTCCTTTTGTTCTTGCGTCAAGCTTTATCTTGAGTTAAGTATTTCTTCCATAAGAATGAATTTATCAGCTCTGGAGTACAAATCATCCAAGCTTCCGCACTCATTTAAGATAAGCTCCTTCCAAAAGGGGGATGGTACGAGCAATCCTGATCGTACAGATCTCAGCTCCTCTCGATCCATCACCTCTTTCACCTTGATTGACTTATTGTGAAACCTCTTTAGATAGCAGTTAAGTGACTCCTCTGGTCTTTGTTTGAGTTTAACTAAATCTTAAATTCTATTTGCCAAATCCTTTTGCATATGGAATTGTGTGCTAAATGCGGTGGACAATTGCTTCCAAGATATGATGAGAGGGCCATGATAATGTTTGCGCCATTCAAGAGCTATTCCATTAAGAGTTGTCACGAAGACCTTGCATTGAAGGGCTTCTGAAGTGTTATATGTATCCATGTAATTCTCAAAAAGGGAAAGGTATTCCTCAAGGTCTGTAGTCCCATCATATGTGAGTTTGTTTTCTTGTACTTCAGACGGGACCTTCGCCATTATTATCTCTTTGGAGAAGGGGATTCCTTGCAACTTTCTATCTTCTATCCATGTTAGGCTTTCGTTTTCTTCTAAACTAATCGCCTCCTTTGATGCTTGGTTGTTTCTCCATGAGATTGGGCTGTTATGTTGATTTGATGAAGACTCGGTTTGATTATAAAGTTCGTGAGGTGCTATGATCCTTGATTCCGCTTCATAGTGTTTTGCTTTAGAGGACCTTCGGACTAAGTCTTCTTCAATAAACACCCTGGTGGTATCAATTTGCGTAGCCAAATGTAATATTTCCAATTCATCTTTTGTTAAAGTTGAAGATCCTTCAGTTTCTAGTTTGGCTATTTTGATGTTGTTTTCTCGAATGGATGACGTATTGAATCCTTCTTTACCACTTTTCCCTAATTGAATCATCTTTTAATTGATTTTCAGATTACCTTGGTATTCAAAAGCTCCTTGTTGAGATTCCTTCTATAATCTTGCGTCTTTAAAGCTTAGTCCAAACCGGGATGGAACATCATAGTTAGAAGTGTGGCAATGCGATCCAACAGGTTAAAGGTGGGGATGGAGAAGGAGATTCGTCCTTCCTTCTAGCGCCAAAACGTTAACGATATTTTTCGTCAACACCGAAGATAAGTCTATGGAAATGGACCATGGAGAATGCATCACGTTGCTAAGAACCTAACGGCTTGAGCGAGGATACCCTGGCAATCTGATGGCATAGCAGAAAACGTATAGAAAATCATTGAGGAGCAACATCATATGTAGGAAAGTAATAACACACAATTTATAGTGGTTCAGTTCGGATTGAACCTACGTCCACTTTAAGGGCTTTGACGATTTTATTCATAAAGGAGGTTACATAAGAATTCCCCCAATTGATTTACATATTTGGGTTAGTTCTCTTAGAAATGAGAGGAAGATTGTAGAACGAGGGAGATAGAGTCCCCTTAAATGAGACCCCTGTCCTCCTATTTATAGAGGTTTTGGGCCCCCTTTTGTTGCTTTTCTTTCCCGCCACTTTTTTGGTGCCATCTTTATGTTCCCGCCTTTGGCTTTTGCTTTTTTTTGTGTCTTTTTCTGCCTTTCTCCTACTTCCTACAGCCTTCTGCTGTTGGTTTCTAAAACCCATCTGCTATCTTTTCCTGAACCCCTTCTTCTATTGGTTCCTGAACCCCTTCTGCAGGTTTTGACTTTCTCCTACTGTCTCCAGCTTTCTTTAGCTTCATCTAGCTGTCTCTAGCTTGCTCTAGCTTCCTCTAGCTGTCTCTAGCTATCTCTAGCTTTCTCTAGCTTCCACTAGCTGTTTCCACCTTTCTTTACCTTTCTCTAGCTTTCTCTACCTTTCTCTGGCTTTCTCTACCTTTCTCTGGCTTTCTCTAGCTTTCTCTAGTTGTCTCTACCTTTCTCTGGCTTTCTCCACCTTTCTCTGGCTTTCTCCACCTTTATCTAGCTGTCTCCAGCTTTATTTACCTTTCTCAAGCTTCCTAGAACACGTCGCCGGTTCCTAGACCCCTTATGTTATCGGTTTTTGAACCCCTTCTGCTGTCGGTTCATGAACCCTGCTGCAGGTTTCAACATTCTATAACTTTCTTGTTTCAGCCATTACTCTTAAACGATATGTCCATTTGTTTAATACGACAACTCTACGGAATGGGAAACCATCATCTGAATCCAACGGAAGTGGTTTCAGGTCTGAATCTCTCACCAATCAAAAGTTATAGGAGAAACAAGAATCATCTTCTTCTTTTGGTGTCGACATAGCTGTATCCAGGGCTTTTCCTTTTACATTTTCTGGTATTGGAGCTACTTCTTCTTTATGCTTTGCCAGTGCGAATTTTGGTGTTAACATAATTGAAGACCGTACACAGTGCGGATCTGGATGAAGGATAACTTTGAACTAGTAAAAAAATCCTGGTGCATATTTTCCTTTACTGCATTTACTTTTATTGTTTTTTATTTCCTTATTTGATTCAACGATCCACTTATAATCACATTACAAAAGCTTTCTAAATTTTATTAAGTACTATTCGCCCTCTCTCTAGTGTTAATCTAACCTTAAGATCTTTAATCTTTATCACATTCCTTTAGTGTCCAAGCATTGGTTTTCAAAAGTTACATAACTGATTTTTAGAAAGTTTTTAAAATGGTAACATTTAGTCAAATTACTAACACTATTATCATATGGATACATCGCAGAATCATATGATATTAATTTTTAGATTTAAACATATTTGTTGTGAAAAGTTGCTTGATCTTTTAAAAAGGTATTTTTAACAGGAACATACATGTTACTGGAAACTGATGAAAAGACATACAGTGATAAATCACTACAAATCAAAAAGGATAAGTGAATAGTGGATAGTAGATGTTCGAGGCATATGATTGGAAATCCAGAGATTTTGATGGACATTGTGTACAAAGATGGCATATTGGTCAATTATAGAGACAACTCTAAAGGATATGCGATTGACATAGTTAATATCAGTAATTCTAATGCTGCTCTTATTTACAATATTTTATCAGTTAGGAATTTAAAATATAACATGCTTAGCATAAGTAATCATGCGATTTAGGTTATAAGATTAAATTCGAAAAAGATAGATGCTATATTGAAGATAACGAGTCAAATATTTTCTTTTGAAGTTAACAGACAACAAAAAAATTAAAATTTGGACATGAATGTGGACATACCTAAGTACCCTTGTCAACATATAATAGCTTTTTCATTTTCAAACTTTCCCTCCAAAAATAACGACTAGTTTTCTTTAAAAGGACACCTTTGATTTTGAAGTGTCTTATAATTTTTTTTGAAATATTATAAATTATTTGTATATTAAGCAGTTATAATTAATATTATGTACTAAATTTTTTATAAGGAAATTGAATTGCTAAGCTTAAGAATTGAAAAATGGAATAGCAAGGCAAATATAAGGATGGTTCGATATTTTGGTAAAAAATGGAAAATAAATTGAGCTAACTTGGATTGGATTAAAGGAAGTAAATTTAAAACTTTGAAATAAATTGAGACTTAAATAAATATGAACTCGTATGGAGTATCGGATTTCAATCAAGTAAATTTTTGTAAAGTAAATGTTTCAGCCTCACATCTTTCTGTCTTTGCAATTTCGAGGACAAAATTACTTTAAGGGGAGTGAATGTGAAGATCCAGATTTTTAGGTAAAAATATTTGATTTATTCAAATATTCAAAATGATTTATCTAAGATTTATTGATTAGAAATTTATTTAAGTAAGGATTTTAAGCATTAAATCACTTGAAAATGGAAATGTTAAATTAGAATCCAAATTAGTTTATTTTGGAGCTATGTGATATTCTATTTGAATAAATATGGTGAAAATAATTTTTTTCAATAAATTTGATTGTTTTGAAACTAATTTATATTTTGTCGGTTTAATTTAATAGTGGAAAATAGTCATTTTTCAAACGATCTCAGATTTTGACGAAATCAATATCATCGAATCTAGAATATTAAATTATTGTAAGGTTTCAAATTTTGAGTTAATCGGAGTTAGTATGTGAGCATACACAATTTAAACACATTTTGAAAAGTCGATTTGAAATTAGTAATAGCTTATAATTTACTTTTGAGAAAAACTGATGAAAACAATCGAATTGGCTTCCGAAACATATACCATTATGTTCGGAATAAGGGTATTTGGTTAGGAATGACAGTAGTTGCACTTTGTTTGGAGTTCGTGGAAATTTCAGGTCATAACTTGAATAAAATAATAGTAAAAATACCCTACCATAGCCCTATATATTGTCTCACCCCATACCCTAACCCTTTCTTTCTTCCCAACTAGCCCTAATTCTTTTAATGGCCGAAAATTGCTTCCTCTTCATTTGTTAACATCTATTCATCCGTTTATTTTCTAAAAATCTTCCAACATGAAACTTGTAGACCTCTTCGAGATCTTTCAATTTGTACGGGTAATTTTTAAATTGGAGTTATAGATTGCCGCGGATCTTGGTTTTAGCAAAGGGCGGTTATTTTCGTATTTTGGCATTTTGGCGGAGCTGTAGGTCAATTCAAGCGAAGTGAGGAATGGGAGAAGGGTGTGGGGGTAGTGAGGTCGACGTATTGATGAAATGGCGTAGGTAATGGTGGTCGAAGGAAGGAGTAGCCGCGGTATGATTGTTTTTGAGTTGAGGGAAAAATTCCGACGATCGGCGAAGCTAGAGGGTCGTGCCTGGTGGTTGTGGGTGCAGGCCGGAACGATGAAGGACGCGGTAGTGTTGGCTTGGCCGATAGTGGCTCCAGGCGCCAGTTGCATGGCGTTTTGGGTGAGGAGCGGTTACGGTTTGGTGCTGAGGGGATTAAAACGTGGGTTAAAGTCCCTAAACATGTGATTAGCACTAATGAAGGTAATTAGTGGATTAGTGATATAATTAGTTAATTTTAATTATGTATAAACTTATAATAAGTATATCTTGATCATACATTAACAGTCTAAAACAAAACAAGTTGCTATGGAATCGCAAAGACGAATACAACGCATACGTGTCGATTTGAACAAGTCTCGAGCTAGCTATAATTTTTTTTTTTGAATTAAACGTCAGTTTAATTTAAACTGAAACTATATGTACTTCGATAACTGAACCTCGGTGAGAACTCTGTTGATTTTTAAATTGGAATGGTTATCGTAGTGAAAACTTCATAACTGTATTTGGATAGTTATTATAATCATTTTTGATTATATACTGTTTTCTTGTGAATGCTATGGTTGCATCGTGGATGATGGATGTTTAAATTACAATTATTGTTAGTATTCATGTACATGCAAGCATTAAAGTTTTGAACACTTATATTATTAATACTGTGATGGATGATAGTTGATGTGATTGCTATTATGTTGTTTGCACACTTCACATCAAATATATGGAATTATGGGGTATTAATTTTAAGTCTACTTCCATTTGGAAACTAGGAATGAATATTTTATTCATTTAACACTGAAATTGAAGTTTGAAAATGAAAATTGGATTTTTATATCCGAAATAATTTGGAAATGAAGTTAAGATGATTTCAAACAACTTTTGAAAGAGTTGAAATGAATTTGAAAGAGTTTTGAATTGGAAATGACTTATTCTAATTTGAAATTGATTTTGGATATTAAATTCAAAATTGAATTCGAGTTAGATATATAAACAATGTTTTTACCCAAATTGATTATTCCAAACATTTTGTATATGGTTTAATTTGGTTTCTGCCAAGTTTGGATTTTAAACGATTTAATTTTGAATAATAACCATAATAATAATTTATTAATATTTTAATAATGAATATTCCATTTTGATTTATAATTGAATTTGAAGTCGGAATTCGATAATATCGCTTATAAACGAGTTTATAAATGTTTTATTAAACTAATAAAATATATTATACTAAATCAGATGAGTTTTATTTTAAATTTATCATATGTTTTGAATGAGACGTCTCGTGCAGCGACAGTTCACGAATTTCGCCCATAAACTTCAAACGACTAGAACAAATGAAATTTAAATCAAATTTCCCTGAAACGAAAAATGTTCTTTTACTAATAGATTTCAAGTTATGTTTAAAAATGTTTTTGAAAAAGTCACTATAAACGTAGTTCGATGACCGTAATGACCGTAATTGCAAATCGATATAAACGACTTTCTAAAAAATATTAAAAATATGGGTAAATTACAATAAAGGATTTTAAAGTGATTTGAAAAATAAATATGAAGATTTAAACTATAATTTGATTTTGGAGTTTTTTCAGTCAAATTGACATATTGGAATTTAATTTGTAATTGAACTGAAAATTTTCGAATCTTAAGTACTGGGTTTGGATTGGAATTAATCGTCAGATATTTGGTGTTAATTCCATATATGAAACTCATACTATTCGAGGAATTTAAAAGGTGGTTATGCCATTATTCTGCTTTAGTATTTGTTAAATACAGGAATTGATGTTGGGCACTGTTAGACCAAATTATGGCTCTAACACCCAAATTGTCTGAAATTGCAGAGATTAATAACTAGAAATGAAAGAAAATGCAGCAAACACACCAAATTTATAGTGATTCGGCGTTAACGAGCCTACGTCCACTTGAATGCAAGTACAATCAATTTTTTTTCTCAATCTCACTCTTACAATGATAATTCACTCAGTAATTTCAAGATCATTTTGAATAAAAGTAATGGAGGAATAATAATGGTGGTATCAGATCTCTCAATTGCGAAACGATCCCAAAAAATGCCAAGTACTTGGCTATTTATAGGTGATTTCTGCAGGCGGTGCGTGAAGACACGTGGCACAAATCACGAGAATCTCGGACCCGTTCGTGGCTTGATGGAGAAATGGTCAATATGGCGGTTATGGACAGGTGTCAACAGATCCTGAATATGCGGCTCGTAGAGGACTAGGTCATGACCATCATCTTCTGAGCTTGTGGGCGGGTCATGATGGTTATTCACGAGCAGGTCGTGATGATCCTTTACGAGCGGGTCGTGGTGTATCCTCCACGAGCGGGGTCGACCTTGATTTGTCACGAGCGGGCCGTGATGGCTTGGAATGAGCGGGTCATGGTTATTGACCATGAGCGGGTCGTGGTTGGAAAGCAATGGACCGATGGGGAATGCTAGATCACGAGCCACTCTCTAGACGCTCCTCACGAGTGGGTCCTGGGAGTTGGTCACGAGCGGAGGTGAGTTTGCCTTAGGCTTGTGTGCATGAGTCTTTATCCATCTGCTTGCAAATATTTGTTCCCTGGGTGTCTTGGTCATAAAACTAGCCAACATTTTGCCCCCTCGAAGTATGTTTTATCGGAGATGGAACGTGCTTCGAAACTAACCAATGCACCTTTTCCTGAACAGACTAGTGTTGACAGTTATGTTGGTTTGTATCGTCACGCTGTTTCAAAGGATCGTATTCTCTGACGAATATAAATACAGGATTGGATTTCCTATTATTCTTTTGTTAATTGGTTGACTTCAGTATTGTGAATTCCGAAGCACATTGTAATTAATTCTCCAAGTAAATCTTCAAATTTCCATAAACATTTGTTATATCGATAGTTAAAATTTCGTTCTTTCTGGCAATAATTATTCCCAGAATCACGGTCAATGAAGCATATAACGCTCGCGTATTTTGGTGTGGGTCACAAGTCGGTTGTGCAGGTCCTCACGCAAGCCACAACGGGCTCGTTTCAGCATTCACGGTCCAATGGACCAGGCCTATCCCAATAGGACAAAAACGGGAAGGCTAAAAGCCTTCCCAGAGGCTATATAAGCCGATCCCCCCTTTTCTTCTTACCTTTCTTTTTCATTTTTGCTGCTTCCATCCTATTCTTCAGTTCGAAACCCTAATCCGCAATTTCTCAAATTCACACAACCTTGAAATTATTTACTCGATCTAAAAAGGTAGTAATTACTTTCGATTGCAATCCTTTGGATACAGATTCGGGTGTTAGTTTCTCCTTCACTTTTCTTCGATTCCCCTGGGTTTTTCCTTTTGCCATAGGTTTTAGGGTGACCACCAGTCTTGAACGACGGTGGCGGAATTCATATAGTTGGAGTTCAAAAGAGGAGATGCGTTGGATATCCGTGAGTGAAGTAAGGGAAGTTTGGATACGGTTCAGATAGGAGGTTTATAGTAGCTGATAAAAGAAAGAGTTAACTAGAAGGGAGGCTCTAGCAAATCGATTCGTGGAGGGAGCAGCGATGTGGGTCGTGATGCAAATAAGTAGAAGTCATTAACTTAAATCTCGGGTCGTGAAGATGGGTTCGCTCGTAGAGGGGAAGGCAGCACTGGCTCGTGAAAGGGGGGAATTGAGTCGGGTCGTGGAGGTGGCTCACGAGTCTCTCATTCATGAGCCGTTGGATCCTGGATTTCAACCCCTAGCTCGAATTCAGATCACGACCCAGAACCCCATCCACGATCCGCACTGGTTCACGAGCCATTTCACAATCACGAACCGAATCCAACTCCGCGAGCTGTCTCTTGATCACGAGTCGCTTCATATGGCTTTGACGGGCCAATTTAACCAGCGAACTGACCTATATCTTTACTGAAATTTAATGCAACTCTAACATATTAATCGAACGGTTAGGATAGGGACCTCAAGATGATCTTCTTGGACTGGACGACAACATAACTTAGCGGCATACAAAGACCAATATCATGCTTATCTGATTAATTTTATGCTTTCCTTTTCAGTAATGTACTCATTCGCACACACTAACACTTGCACATACACAGGGTTTATGGGTGGTTTTGCTCTAATTACTTATGTTTATTCGCCAACACAGCCATGTCTAATAGACGCTCAACAAGAATAACAGAGAAAAATACAGATCCAGAGTCATCAAATTATTATAATCCCGATGTACTCCCGTCAGATCCAGATTGGAGTAATTCTGACCCCGAATATGAAACTGATCTTGATACAGAATCGACATCTTCTAAGAGCACATCACTTAAGGAAGAGGATGATGATCGAGCTCCTGACGAAATCGAGGGTGTTAAAGAAGTAGAGAAAGAGAAACTGGGTGAATTTATAGCTTCCAAATTGGACGGTATAAAGCTTAAGAGATCATGCCTAAGATATGGGATCCCCTGGGTTGATGTGAAAACTCTAGAGGACGGGGACAGACCCCACTCTGCTCCGAAAGGGTACATGGCTATAAATAGGGTCATGTGCTTGATAGCTTCTATTCCACCATTTCGTCCAATTGTCGTCGATCTTCTGAGATGATTACACATTTCTCATATGCAGGTTCATCCCAATTCTTATGCAACGTTGTACACATTGTATATTGCATATGCAGAGATTTTAGAAACTGAGCTCACATTCAAAGATTTGAACTTCTATTATTATATCAAGCATCGCTCCACGGGGACTCCGAACTTCATTTTCTTTGAAACGATCCCCTCCAAGAAGGTATTGTTGGACGGACATAGGAGTTTAGGAGATGCTAAGTCTGACTGGTTTTACATAAAACACCAAGCTGGATGTGCGAGGAAGTGGCTACAGTTAAGTAGGTTCTGATTTCTTCATTGCATGTTCCAATTATATGATTGAAGTGATAATATTTCTCTTTCTTTGCACAACTCATAATTTCCAGAAGACAGAAGGTTCGATGTACGAGGACCGATTATCTTGCCTTTTAAAAAGCAAGTCGGACCTCTGTAAAACTAAGAGGTGTATAACCGGCGAGAACCTTCATAAACACCATCTTCTGGATGTAAGATTTGGGCTCGGTCTGGGTGGCAAGCCCTACAAGTACTTGCCCCCTACTCATACAGTTAGGGAATCTAGTAGCATACCCCCGGCCGAAGGAGAAGTGACTAGAAGCCACAAAGACGACCGAATTTTGTAAGAGTCCTTCGCTGATCATTGATAAGGATGATGAGGATTTGAATGTATACAAAGGAGATGAATTTCGAGCTGATGAATCGAAGGATGCCTCAGTTTCTCAAGGGCAGTATCCTCCGAAGACTCCACTGTCAGTAGAGCCTACTTCTCATGACACATTAACAGAGGAGAAGATATTCGGGGATTTAGAAAAGTTCCCTTTGCCAGATAACATCTACACATCTGAAGATTTTGGAGAAGAACCGTTCTTCCCTGTTTCCGAGGAAGAAAACACTCCCACCAAAAATAAAGATACCGCACAGACATGTCAAGCTTCGGGCTCTGGTCTGTTAGGGGGAATCACATAGGATGCACAAATCACATGCACCACTTGTCACAACACCCTTATACTAGTTTTATTCACGATCCTTATACTTGCTTGTTATTCTTTGCAGGAAGAATGTCTCGCCGTCACTCATATTCTCATCACCAACTTCGTGACTGCACACATAGACTCAATCCTGCAACTGAGCACAAGCACAATGATAGTCGGGGAAGGGATAGTCAGAGACATCATGATTCTTATCAGTCTCATTTTACACATTCTCGCTCTTCTTCTAGGCAAGATCCCGAGAAATACCATAGTCGCAAATTGCCACATGCGGGAGGCAAAAAAAATTCCCAAGGCTCCGACTCCCCCGAAGGGTATTCCTCCTCAGAATAAACCCTCCAAGAAACATCACAAGTCTAAGGACAAGCACAATGATCCAGGCAAAGGTACGGAAAAGGAGAAAACAACTCTTGTCCCCTCTGGTCAGCCCAACTTAGAAACTACCACCTCACAGGAGGTGGTCTTTACTCTTGAAAATAAGGCAAAGTTGGAGCGCTTCCGAAAAGAGTTCCCCCACATCTATTTTGAAAGGATGCATTTCGTTCCGGATCTTGAACTAGTTCCTGATGAATGAGATGTAGAGGTTGTAGGCCAAATCGGTCACGTTCCTAAAAAATATAGAGCGATGAAGAAGCACGCCAATAATCTGTCAGATGTTTTTCGTCGTCTGGAAATGGATGCAGCCAGGGTTAGAGTAAAGACTGATCATGACGCTAAGGCCAGGAGCAAGGCCGAGAAAGAGCTCGAAGACACACAGGCTCAGCTTGCCTTAGCTCGGTGAGATGCTGAGAATTACAAAACTGAATTAGAAAGCGCAAAGAAACGCTTCCACTTGGAACTTGATTCCAGCAGCCAGGAGGAGTGGGTCTAAAGAAGGAGACTGAGGATCTTAAGATGGTAAATACTGAGTTAAGGGCATCACATGATCGTTTTGACACAGAAAGGACAGCTTAGGAGAAATAAATGGCCGGCTTGAAAGACAAACTTGCCCATGGTGAGGAGAGAGCAGCTCTTGTTGAGGGTAATGCTAATGTAGCCCTCGTGTCCACCTCCACCGCTACCACTAAGCTTGCTGCGGCTGAAAAATAGATAAAGGAGTTCGATGAACTGTTAGTGGACTTTTTTACAAGTCATCCGGACTCGAGATATTTCTTGGATTAGTCACTACCACACTACTTTAGTTAATGTGTGAGACCAGATTTTGAAAGTGAGAGGCAGCGCTTAAAAGTCGAGAATTTCGATGAGAAGTAGCTTATGCAGACCTTTCTTAATGGTGGAGGAGAGCCCGAGGCTTTGGCAGAGGGTAGGCGTCAGATCCAGGAGGCTATGGAGAAAGAGAGGCTCGAGCTCAAAGGCAAGAGCAAAATTGATGAAGGTTCAAGCTCAGCTACGGAGCCCAAGGCTTCTGAGGTTGAGGAGTATAGTCCAGATGATCCATTGATCCCCGGAGTCCCAGTTCCTCCGGCTGTTGGGGCTTCTACCGTAGCTTCAGTCAAGGATTCAACGGAAGGTATCTCCATATTCTCTCGGCAATTTGTCAAAGCTATTGTAATATGTCATCGTATTGTGGAGCAAACAATCGAGAAGACCACATTTTCTCCTGAACTAATAACAATTGCTTGTCATGATATAGGTGCCAAGCCTACTGATGAGGTTGCAGAAAAGCAAGCAGAGACCGAGAATATCAGTGTGCCATCCCATTCCGAAGTTCCTGAGGTTCCAAAACAAACTTAAGTTGAGGCAATGGAGAAAGCCATTGTAGCATCAAGGGATGATGTTCCTAAAGATGACGAAATCATCAGAGCCTTAAGGGACACCGATGGTGACAATGGAGATGAAGAAGAGGAGGTCACCATCATGGGAGAGACAAGGATGAAGACAACATGACTTTGGCCGACCTGAAGGCCAAGAAGGATGAACAACTGGCCTTAAAAATTGAGGAGCAAGAGACTATAAATGTGCCACCTATCTCTATAGCTGATCCCGAATCTGGGTTAATTATAAAGCTGTCTACTAAGTCGATAACTACACGGCTCGCATCCCAATCCTCTGACCTTCCATAGGATCCTCCTTCGAATAAGAAGAAGAGGAAAAAGCAGGATAAATCTGATGCCAACAAGGAGGAGAAGGAGAAGCAAAAGAAGGAGAAGAGACAAAGGTCATCTCTAAAGCCCAAGTAGAGCCAGTTTGTTTATGTCTTTTCTCTTTTTAGTTGTTCCACTAGCCTTATGATGTAGTCACGAGTATTCCCTCACATTTTGTCTAGCCTTATCTTGTAAATCAGCACTTATAAATGAAAAGCTGTTTCTTTTGCATCACTATGTACCTGTGAGTACCTCACAATTAGTCATACATTTGAATATTCGAATCATAAATAAGTCATGAATAGAAGTGCATCATAAGTTTTTTGTTGCAGTCACAACATACAAACTTCTATAATGCATTGTTGTGTGTCAAGTAGTATGCGTATATATGTGCCCAATCAATCGTCGACGTAGTGCCTGGCCAGGGCTTGTTGAGGATTGATTAGGATCGGCATTGCATAGCCCTCTGTCTCCGAACATGAAGGGCTCGGGCTCAGCTTTCAATCTTGCCCCCGATACAACAACGGGGTAGGATCCCTTTAATGGCATTTAATCAATATGCCTTTATACTCTCCTGTCGTATGCCCAAGATAGAGTTCGAACTCAGCTTTCAGTTTGCTCCCTAATCCTTTTGCAGGGTAGGATTTATTGGGGTGCCAATCCCTGGCGCCTTTATACTCTCCCGTCGAATTCCAAGGGTAGAGTGTTGTCGAGACGGTCTTTTGAGTCATAAAGCACCTTCACGCCTCATGGACTATTCTTGTCCTTCATACTCTTTATGAGTATTAGAGCGTAGATAGTTGTGTCGTTTACTTTATTGCACCCTCGACGTTCTACATACTCTTGAACTTCTAATTTGATAGAAGGCACTTTGAATTACATGCTTCTAGATTGTTGCGAAGTTTATAGCGAACTTTGTAATTATGACAACTCATATAAGTAAAAAAATGAGAGAATAAATAAGAAATGGTGCGATAAAAGTAAATGACACATGGTATTTTATAGTGGTTCGGTCGAATCATGACCTACGTCCACTTTATAATCCTTTGCTTATATAACCGAACTGTTCTAGGAAAGTTGTGCCTTTTTACATGGTCCTAAAAATAAAAGAGTAAAAATGACAATTTCATGTCAAGTAGTACCGCAAATGCTGGGCATTCCACACTCTGGGGATTTTGTTTCCATCCACCGTCGCTGGCCAGCCTCCATAGGATGGTATAGGGTCCTTCCCATCGGGCCCAAATGTACTAGAGGTGGAAAGACACGCTTCAGAACCAAGTCTCTGGGTTTAAAAGTTCGAGCTCGGACCCTTCTATTGTAAAACCTGTTGTTTGTGTCTCAAGGCACGGAGGTCCGCTTCATACCTTTTTTCTTCTACCATGTCGAGGGATTCGAGGGGTAACTTCTTGTTTGTCATTGGGTCATAGTAAGTGACCCTGTGAGATAGAACTTCTAATTCAACCGGGATAACCGCCTCAGACCCGAAAGTAAGGGAAAAAGGCGTGTGCACAGTGGCTGACTTGAAAGTTGTTCTATACGCCCATATTGCCAAGGGTAGCTCGTCGACCCACATGGCTTTGGCCTATTTCAACCGCTTCTTCAAGATGGAATTGATTACCTTGTTTTCTGCTTCTACCTGTCCATTTGATTGCGGATGCACCACATCTGTGAATCTCTTCTCGATATGATATCTTTGCCAAAAATCCCAAAACTCAGTACTATCAAATTCGGTCATATTATCTGTTATGACGACTTTCGGAATTCCAAATCGACATATGATGTTTCTGATGATGAAGTTTTTCACTCACTTAGTTGTGATCATGGTTAGCGGTTCTGCTTTGACCCACTTAGTAAAGTAATCCACGACCACAATGGAGAATTTTGCTCCGCCCTTTGCTATGGGGAGGCTTCTAATAATATAAATTCCCCAAACAGCATAGGGCAACGGACTTATCATTGTCTTCAACTGACCAGAAGGCGCCCTGGGAATCTTCGAGAATCTTTGGCATGCTCGCAACGTCGTGCATACTTAGCCGCATCTTTGTTCACGGTAGGCTAGAAATAGCCATACCGCAATATCTTCTTCACCAGTGTTTGTCCTCCAGTGTGATCGCCGCATTCACCTTCGTGTACTTCTTTCAGTACCTGTTTGATGTCGTCATTGGTTATACACCATAGGAGATGCATCAAGAATCCTTGTCTATATAGGACTTCGCCTTACATGACATACCTGGAGGCCTTTCGAATAACAGCACTCCTCTCGCTCTTCTTGTCGGAAGCATTCCATTCATCAGGAAGTTCTTTAGAGGTGTCATCCATGATTCTCATTCTGGTTCTATTTCCAATATAGGATCAATTTCCATCTGATCGTTGCTTGGGGACTGCGGTACCTCTATCGGGACCATCTCTATGTCCTCAGGATTATCAGAGTTATCCATCTTGGCTAACTTGTTTGCCCTCTAATTCTCTGATTGGGGGATATGTGTTACGTTGTAGTGTTTGAGGCCATCCTGCAATTTTATCACTTCCTTCAAATACGATACGAGCCTTGGCCCTTTGGCCTGAAACTCTTCATTGACCTGGTTCACAACTATCTTGGAATCGCAAAAGATATCCAGTTTTGTTATCTCCAACTCCTTTGCAATCCTAAGACCAATAGTCAAGGCTTCGTATTCCAAGTCATTATTAGTGGTGTGGAATTCTAATCTCAAAGCCTAATATATCGATCGATTTTCGGGTGTTACAAGTACATCTCCAGCACCAGATCGTCTGTCATTCCTGGCTCCGTCAGCATACAGTTTCCAAACGTTGGGGTCGACTAGTGGTTTAGAGGTATCCGCTTCTTCACTCACTACATTGTCCGCTGGGATAGTAAATTCTGCTATAAAATCTGCCAACACTTCCCCTTTATCGATCTTCGGGGATGAAAGTTCAAATCCAACTGAATTAACTCTATATTCCATTTGAGTAGTCTTCCTGACGCCTTTGGTCTCTGTAAAACCTGGCGGAGCAGGTGGTCGGTATACACAGTGATGGGATGAGCTTGGAAGTAGTGGCGAAGCTTTCTAAATGTGATCAACAGACTGTATGGAAGCTTCTCTATTTTTGGGTAGTTTTGTTCTGCTGCCGCTAGCTTCTTACTCACATAGTACACATGCCTCTGGACTTTGTCTTCTTCTCTTACTAGGGCTGAGCTTATTGCGTGGGATGACACTGCCAAATACACGAATAAGTCCTCATGGTCTACTGGCTTGGACAACATCGGTGGTTTTTCCAAGTGATTCAGAAGGTTCTGGAATGCTTCCACGCAATCAGGGGTCCATTTGAAATTATGCTTCCCTCACTTTATCCAATCGAAAAATGGAATGCACTTATCTGTATCCTTAGAGATGAATCTACTTAATGCAGCTACTTTCCCAGTGAGGCTCTGCACATCTTTGATTTGTCTTGGTTGTTGAATAATCCTGATTGTTGCGATCTGATCTGGATTGATTTCAATTCCACGCGAGCTAACGATAAATCCTAAGAATTTTCCAGAGGCAACTCCTAATGAACACTTCAGAGGGTTGAGCTTCATCCCATATTATCTAAGGATATCAAACATTTCTGCTAAATCGGTAGTATGGTTGGATGATTGTCTGGATTTCACAAGCATATCATCAACATACACTTCCATCGTCTTCCCAATCTGATTGTAGAACATCCAGTTCACTAATCGTTGATATGTGGCTCCAGCATTCTTTAGACCGAAAGGCATCATTACATAGCAGTACAGTCCCAAATCCGTGATGAATCTGGTATGCTCTTGGTCCGGAACATGCATGGGAATTTCGTTATATCTAGAATACTCATCCATGAAGGAGAGGAGTTCGTGATCCACCATCGAATCCACCAGTTGATCAATTCTAGGAAGTGGAAAACTGTCTTTTGGACAAGCCTTGTTCAAATCTAAGAAATCGATGCAGGTACGCCATTTTCCGTTGGCCTTCTTCACCAAAACCGGGTTTGAAATCCATTCCGGGTAAGTTGAATCTCTAATGAATCCATTACTCCTCAACTTCTCAACTTCTTCCTTTAAGGCAGCTGACCTCTCCGGGCAAACACATCCAGGTTGGCTTTTAGGAAGTCCGTCAATTCTTTTGCACGAAGAGGGTCTAACTAGGATCTGATCTTCAAGACCTTTACTGGGTCATTATCATCGATCGAAATATCCTCAGTTGTTTCGTTAGGAGTCGCCATTTTACCCCCGGGTTCCTCATCCTCTCTGGGATCTATATCCTTGGGCAGTTCTCTGGGCGGATCCTTTGGGGTTATCTCTAATTGCTATGTTGAATTCTCCTTTGCAGGTGGAGAAGTACCCTTTGGTTCTATGTTTAACCCTTTGAGCAATAATTTCAACTCTACTATGTAGCAGGCTCGCCCAGCGACTTGGTCACGTCTGACTACTCCCACTCCTGCATTTGGTAGGAATTTCAACAATAGACACCAGGCGCAATGCAGGCCCTGAACTCTGCTAGGGCTAGTCAGCCCAAAAAGGCTTTATAAGGTAATCTGATATCCACTACCACAAATGGAAGAATTCTCACTCTCCGGTGATCTCCTTCTCCCAGAGTTACGGATAATTCCACATATCTAATCGGGGATGTTGAGGCTCCATTGAAGCCACGTATCCATCCATCACAGGGCTTTAAATCTTTTGCTTCAAGTTTCATCTGATCAAATGCTTTCTTAAACAGAATATTGACTGAACTTCCATTGTCCACCAAAACATTATGGACTAAAGTGGGACCAATAGTTGTCGTAATCACTAAACGGTCTTCAGTAGGGGCATGCACTCCGATACTATCTTTATCACGAAAGATGACATCAAATGGCATTGTTTTGTGCCGCTTTACCGGGGCTGTAACTTCAAGACTGCTACATTCCCCCACTTCGAGGTGTTTGGACGCATTTATATACTGATCCGTTGCCCTAAAGTTGTGGCCAATAGGATGAGGTCGTCATACTATGGTGTTGATGACAATGTTTTTTCCTTTCTGCTGAGCCGTAGGCCTACTGGCGGGTTGGTTTTGATTCGGGGCCTGCCCAGCCTGCCCCCGTCTCTCGGAGCAACCTTGTATTCATCCAACTTTCCTTCGCGAAATAACCTCTCGACGACGTCTCTCAAATGACGACATTCATTGGTGGAGTGACCACGAGTCTGACGGAAAAGGCAAAACTTTCTTGTCTCACGTTCGTTCTCCGTTGAATCTCTCGGTGGAGGCCTCTTATACTGAATAACGTTGTAGGTATCCAGGAAAATATTCTCTAATGTATCATTTAACGGTGTGAAGTTTTCAAAAGCCTTGAACCGAGGTCTCTTCTGAGAATCATTCCCCCGATTTTTCTTCTGACTGTTATTCCTAGATTGGCGGCCATTGTCCAGATTCTTATTTCCAACGTTAACCTCAACCTTTCCTGAACTGTCACTGAATTGTTTAATGGCTACGTTACTCTGTATATCTTCTTTATCAGAAGCCTTTTTCTTTCAATCGGCGTATATCTCTTCTTGACGTAAATGGATGTTAGCTTTTTCATAGAATATCTCTTTTGTTAGCGACGGCTTGCCGGCTAAGTATCTTCCAAACTCTGTATCTTTGTCTACTCCGCCAATCAAGGCCATCAAGACAGTCTTTTCGTGAGGATCCCTAACCTTCGTAACCGCTAAGTTGAAACAATCTAAGTATGACCTCAGAGTTTCATCAGGGCGCTGTTTAATAAGGGATAATTTAATGACATTTTTAGACCTCTGAGCATGAAGCCGGAATTGATTTATGAATTGTTCACTCAATTCCCTGAAACTGGAGATCGATCGTGCTGGCAAGCGGGTAAACCACATTAACACCACATCCTCCAGGAATATCGAGAATGCTTTACATTTTACTGTGTCAAGAGTGGTGGCGGCATTCATGTACCATGAATACCTCATTAGATGCTGAACTGGATCTATCCTACCCGAATAGCGGTTCATAGTTGGCATGTCGAATTTCCTCGGGAATCGGATGTCTAATATGTCATCAATATAGAGCGTAGGACTGCGGTCTATACCGCAATCCTCATTTCTCTATCCACGACTATCTGCCATGATTTTCCTAACCATTGCTTCAACATCAGCATTGGTCAATGTAGATTCAGGATCAGCACTCCTTGCCCTACGGGGACCTCTAATGTCTCTTCGACGTGCTGCTGCGAAGTCTGGGGCCTGAGCAGAACTTCCTTGTCCCCTGTTGCCACGGTCAATCAGGCGGCGAGGGGGTGGTAATGGTTGATTCTGAACAGGGTCAATAATGCCTCCATTCCTAGGTAACAGAGCGGGATCATTCAAGTTACGATTATCAGGTCCCAGATTGAGGGTCGCCTCTTCTCGAGAAGAAAGTGATCCAAATCGAAGTTGTTCCACATTTTCAGCCCTTTCCAGTGGTCGTCATGGAGGTCTTGGAGGCTCCTCCGACGAGGATGAGTACTCTGGAGTAGGAGGATAAGCTGGCGGAGGTGTCCTCTGCCTTTGGAGGTCAGCAATTCGTCTATCCAGTGCAGTAATATTTCGTCGTAACAAGGAACTCTCTTGACTTTGGGCTGCAAACCCATCATTCGTCATATCCAACATATCAAGCACACGAGAAAGATCTCTTTCAGTTACCGGAGCAGAGGCATGTATCTCGTCATCAGTAGTCGCTCTTGGATGTAGTGCACTTGAACTAGGTCGAGCAGAAGCGGCAACACGAGCAGAACGAGCCATAATCTCCTTTCCAGGTCGAGTTGTGTTCCCTTGGCAAGGGTGGTTTGTGACCCCCTCTGGTCCATGACTCGTGACATGCTCCTGTGGTTGGCTCGTAATCGGGTCCTGAGAATGGTTCGTGGTGAGCTCTACAGATCGGCTCGGGAGAACATTAGCAGGTCGGCTCGTGGTGGTCAATTGTGAACAGGTCATGACCCTATGCGAGCCACGAGCAGGGGAGCTCACCTCAACCTGCTCGTGATTACTTTCTTCGTTATCTACATTTGCTTGAGAGGTTCACGAATCCTTGGATTTCTTTCCGGCCATAGCATCTCTACTTTGCTGAAATCTTCAAAAACCAAAACAGTGGAAGTTCAGACTATTTTTTCCGGACTTGAAAATCCAAATTGTAGAGCAATAATCCGATAGGCTGAGAATTCAATTCTCAGTGAAAGCACCAAAATGATATACCAAATTATGGCTCTAACACCCAAATTATCTGAAATTGCAGAGAATAATAACTAGAAGTGAAAGGAAATGCCACAAACACACCAAATTTATAATTGTTCGGCGTTAACGAGCCTACGTCTATTTTATATGACTTTGATTATATGATTGAATGCAAGTACAATCAATGATTTCTCTCAATCTCACTTTTACAATGATAATTCACTCAGTAATTTCGATATCACGCTAAATAGAAGTAATGGAGGAATAATAATGGTGGTATTAGAGCTCTCAATTGCCAAAAGATCTAGAAAAATGCCAAGTACTGGGCTATTTATAGGTGATTTCTACAGGCGGTTCATGAAGACACATGGCACAAATACTGAGAATCTCGGACCCGTTCATAACTTGATGGAGAAATGGTCAACATGGCGGTTATGGACAGGTGTCATCAGATCCTGAATATGCGGCTCGTGGAGGACTAGGTCACGTCGATCATCTTCTGAGCTTGTGGACGGGTCGTGATGGTTATTCATGAGCAGGTTGTGATGATCCTTTACGAGCGGGTCGTGGTGTATCCTCCACGAGCGGGGTCGGCCTTGATATGTCACGAGCGGGCCGTGATGGCTTGGAACAAGCGGGTCGTGGTTATTGACCACGAGCGGGTCGTGGTTGGAAAGCAATGGACCGATGGGGAAGGCTTGATCACGAGCCACTCTCTAGACGCTCCTCACGAGCGGGTTCCTAGGAGTTGGTCACGAGCAGAGGTGATTTTGCCTTGGGCTTGTGTGCATGAGGCTTTATCCGTCTGCTTGCAAATATTTGTTCCCTGGGTGGCTTGGTCACAAAACTAGCCAACAGGTACGAGCTGATACGATTTCTTTCTAGATTGTATATTTAATATTAACTATTTTCGAGTTGTTGTGGACAATGTCTTTAATAACATCATCCTTAACCTAGTAAGATATGTTATTTTGTTTATCGATTATAAATGTCATTTCAAAGGATATGTTTTGGTATATCTTTTGATTAAGAAAAAGTTTTCCAATTCAAATAAATTGGATTTCGATGGGAATAGTCTTCGGATGTTTGACATGGAATATCGTTGTTTAGACTTGTACTGTTTATGGAATTTGGAAGATATTATATCGTTATTCCACTTATAGTATTTGTTGATTTAGTAAATTGGTATTGGATATAAATTGATATAACTTATATTCAAATCTTATATTTAATATCAATGGGTTTTGGGTTTGTCGTGAATGGTGTCTTAAAAAAATATCATTCTTTAAACAAGCTAAAGCTAAAATTATTTTTGGAAATTTTAGAAAGTTACAATCTTAGTTAAGATTTATCGAATCTTTATTTGTAAGACTTATAAGTTTGGACGTTGAAACAGGATTAAATTCTTTTAATCAAAATTTAAACGAAACGAGGATTAATAATCATTGATTAAGGAACGACTATTAAGATTAACAAGATTTAATCACCTTTGATTAAAAAGGTAAGTTTAAAGAGGAATTTGTGAAATGAAGCCTGAATGTGAATTATAAAGGAGCCATAGTTAAGTTTTGGTTTTAAAGATTTGAAGAAATGAGTTTTTGGATTAACAAGTTTTCAAATATGGACTTTGAGAAAAAACGGGGGATTGTTTTAAGAGGTTTTAATTAACCATTCTGAGTGGAAAGAGACTCGATTAATCCTGTGTTTCCATATGATTTTAAAATAGCATTCGTTATTCAGAAAGACCAGGATCAGAATTTGGATATCAAAACCATTCTAAATAATCATACGATGCTTTTAAGCGAATGAGCATATTGAAGATACTGTTGAAGACCGGAAACCTTCACATCTAAAAGACTAATTGTTGAATGTCTCAAATGATAGCTTCCATTTGCAAATGGATTCTATATCAGTTTACTAGTAGTCCTGACTTATTTGGAGGAATTCCATATATGCAAGGACCTCTCTCCTTCATTGGACGAGTAATAAGGTGCCTTCGGTTTCGTTTAGACCTAGAACGGACTTGTTTGGATTGTGTGTCTGACATTATAATTGACTGCATAGCAGCTGATCTTTATTATATATACAAGCGTAAAGGCACGCGCTTCGCGCGTGGTACGCTGTATCACAATTACTATGTAATCTTATATATATATGCAAAAAAAGAACATAGGAGAACTTAACAAAATGATTTGTTCATACTACATAGCCAATGTCCGGCAGATATAAAAAAATTGAAAATGCTTTCATTTATAAAGCTGTCTCAATCCAATGGGGAAAGCAAAGAAACGGATGCATATAATAAACTGATGCTAGCAGGTATGCTGCACAAGAGATGGAAATATTATAAAAAACAGATAGAGATTGAAAGAAGTTTATCAGAGGTAGAAGAATATGCGTTTGGTGGTGGGTGTAAATCGTACTATGGGTCTTATGTAGGCACAAGAAGATAAGTTTGAAAACATGTTGTTATGCAACATACCGGTTCGAGAAGTAGATGGAATGAAGTTATATATATATATATATATATATATATATATATATATATATATAAAAGAATACACAGTAAGAACGGTACGTAGTTAAAAGAGCATTTTTCGTTCGTGACCCAGTTTTTTTTCACTTTTAGCCTCCTTTTACAAACTATTACAAATATAGCCCACTTTTTCCAACACAACGTTGAGTTGGTCGAAATGCACTAGTGCAATCTGGCATTGTGCCGGTACATGTTTACACTGGCGCAATCCGAAACTATGCCAGGTCATTGAAAAAGTTAAAAAAAGTAGCTTTTATCTGGGTGCAATCTGAAATTAAGACCAGTTCACTTGCAGTGGAATTAAAATGAATGGGTTGTTACATAAAATAATAGTAGAAGTTGTCTTAGGCTGGTTGGTTGTGCATGGGACTACCAAAGCACAGGTCTTAGGTTTGATCATGATAACGCTCCCTTTCCTAGATTTTTTTCTCTAACATATTAACATTTACATAACTACAACATCAACCAGAAGAAGTGCATGCACAAAATTTTCTTTCTAAATAGGGAAGTATGCTAGCTGAAAGTCTCATTTATCTTCATTATATGTCACATCTAATTCAATTTTCTTTCACATCTAACGGAGAGGAGCTCATAGCAGATAGTCATCTGATTCCGGCTGTTGCGGTTGGAGCAGCAAATGGAAAAGCAATAAAGTCATATGCGATGACAAACCATAAACCAACGGCTGCGATGAAAAACCCTAAACCAATGGCTACTTTGACGTTCGAAGCAACAAAAGTCGGAATATGCCCTTCACTTGTGGTGGCTGCATTTTCATCAAGAGGGTCGAATTTTCTTTCGTTAGAGATACTGAAACCAGGCATTGTTGCGCCGGGTGTCAACATATTAGCAGCATGGAGCAGGTCACATATATCCGGTCCGCATGCGGGAGGGATTGCTGCATTGATCAAAGCGGCGCATCCGGGATGGAGTCCTAGCGCGATAAAATCGGCGTTGATGACAACTGCGTACGTGCATGATAACATGTTTCAGCCTTTGAAAGACGCGACAATTAGAACACCGTCTACTCCTCATGACCATGGAGCAGGTCACATATATCCGGTGAAAGATTTGGACCCGGGTTTGGTTTATGATATCGACGCGGACGACTATTTTGAATTTTTTTGCACGCAGAGGTTGACTCCATTACAGCTTAAAGTCTTTGGTAGAGACTTAAACAAAAGCTGCAAGCACACCTTAGAAACTGCTGGTGATTTGAATTAGCAGGTGATTTCGGTTGTTTTGTTGGCGAAACCAGGTATGGTGGTAACGGTTCATAGAACTGTTATGAATGTCGGGCCATTGACATGGAGTTATCATGTTAAAGTATCACCGTTCGAAGGCATAGATGTAGTAGTAGAGCCTAATGTTCTTACACCTGAGAAGCAGAAGCCGTCGGATAAGGTGACCTTTACCAATAGATTGACTCAGGCTGTTAATGAAGTCCATTTGGTTAGAAGTTCCATTGTAGAATGTTAGCAGAAGGAAGAGGCTTTACGTTTATATGAAATGAACTGTTTGGGAAGAAAACAGAGGGTAGAGGTTAATTTATAATGTGGTATCTTCATTATATCTTCATTTAACTTGGCTATCTTGCTCCAGAGTATGCGATGTATGGCAAAGCGAAAGAAAGTTGCGATGTGTATAGCTTTGGCATATTTTTTCTAGAACTTGCTAGCGGAAAGAGGCCATTGGAGAAGGTATACCCTAATGTGAACAGGTCTATAGTGGAATGGGCACTTCCATTGGTTAAAGAGAAGAAGTTTGAACAAGTAGCCGATTCGAAACTCAGTGGTCAATATATGGAAAAAGGGATGAAGAAAGCAATTGTTGTAGCACTTGTTTGTGCACAGAGCGATGCAGAGAAATGACCTAGTATGGTCGAGGTCGTGGAGTTGCTTAAATTGAGATGGGAGTTTGGAGATGAGTGATGTGTTTGCAGCGGAGCAGAGTGAGGCCGGAGATGGGAGTGTGAATGAGATTGTAGTTATTGATAGTTAGGGATTTGGCTAAAATAGTAGGACTATTATTACATTAGTTGATTTTAAATGAACTGCATCACTCCAAAGTTGGCACAATTTCGGATTGCGTCTAGATAGAAGCAATTTTTTTATCTTTTCAAATGAATTGGCATAATCCGGGATTGCACCACTGCACAGGTATAGGCCAATGTGCACATGTACCGGTGGAATCTCAGATTGTGCCAGTGCATTCCAGCCAACTCAGTGCTGAGTTGGTAAAAAAATGGACTATATTTGTAATATTTTGCAAAAAGGGGGCTATTATATAGCAACAAAAAAAATTAGAGCCACGAATGTAGATTGGAAAATGCTCTATAAATAGTGGTTTTGTAGGCTTAACATGCAGTATGTTTGCACTATCAAATTCGGAATAATGGACGTATAAAAGCACAGCAAGCGCAGCATTCGAATTAATTGAATGCAAATCCACACTTTATGCCGACGTTTACACCTATGTTGAGAAAACATGGTAATATCGTAAAAAATCCTAGTACTGTTGTGCAGTCACCTTGCAGATTTCAAAAATTTATGTGCATCAATTGGAATTGATGGGAAGCAAATGCATATACAAATAAAGACAGCAGGTGTTAGACCAAATTCTGGGCCTAACACCCAAATGCAGATCACAGATCATAGAATGCAGAGAAAAGTAAATAAAGAGGAGACACACGAAGTTTTTATAGTGGTTCGGCTGTAGATGTAGCCTACGTCCACTTTATAATCTTATTGTTATACCGACAGATTACAGGAATCAGTTACATGCAGACACACAATCCGTGCATTTATTGAGATTACAAGGGTTTATACACGTAATCCACGTGTTAATTGTGTAGAAAAGAGAAAATTTTTACTGTAGGAAAGTGCAAAGTTCTTGCGCTTCAGTAATGGTGGAAGCAGTGAAGAAGAATGGCCAAAAAGTCCTTGAAAATGCCTTCAAATGGTGAATTTATAGCTGTAGGAGAGCTTCTGGGTTGACCGGATCGTGATGGGGCACGCGGCACCCGATCCAGGATAATAGGAGCAAGATGTGGCATGAGAATAGGTCAAAACAGGGAGCGTGTCTGCAGGTCTGAAGGTCGGATCGCGGTCATGGGGTCGGATCGTGGTCATGGGTCAGATCGTGATATGGCTATCACGAGCCGAGTCTGGTCGTGAGCGGCATGGTGAAGCTGGAGTGAAGCGCTGGAGATCAGGTCGGATCGTGAGGTGTACCACGGACGGGTCGTGGTCTGAGGAGGGCGATCCGATGAGGGGCGATCCGATGAGGGACGATCCGAGGATGCGTGATCCATACTCCGATCGTGTGCTACTTTGTTGCTTTATCCAGGAAATTGCCAGATTACACCAGTTTACGGAAACGGGAATAACTTTCAAACCGTAAGTCCGATTGAGCCAAACCAAAGCTCAAACTGAAGCTAACTCAGAGATCTACAAAAGTTACGGAGCCTAGCTCCGTAGTCGCTATTTTCGGGCCTAAAAGAGGTTGTATGATAGGAGTTTCAGGCCTGTTTATGTTGAGGATGTGATTTTGACCAAATCTCTCAATGTCTTCTAACGTTGTTTCCATCGCTCGAGCATGTTATCATTCAGGAATTCCATGTGTGACAGCTTTTGCCAAAAAATGTGTCAACAACAGGCATTGCTTCAGAGCTGGTAAACCCCTGAATTCCAAATATGGCACTCACCCATAGGAATATAAAAAATTGTGAAACTTAGTGCAACGGACAAAAGTTCAAAAATAATACTCCATAGCATAGCAGTAGACAAATAAAGAAAGAAGCCAATAAAACGAAACAATAAACTACTCTTCAAAGGACGTTGAGCAAGTAATTAGTGAGATAAGCTTTGTCTGGGTATGATGGGTCCACGGGTAGCAGCTACAGGCTTGCGTAAAGCCAGTTTTTTGTGCTTGGCATTGAATGACAATTTGGGGAGGATACAGATGACAGCGACGGTTTGTGTCATAGCACCTGAGCGTGAACATGTCATTACGATACCGCATGTTTATGTAACCTCAATGAACAATGAGTTTGAATTTCTGAACGATGCGAGATGCGAGTCAAGTTTGAATTTACATGTTTATGTAACTACATGTGTGCATATGTTTATATGAGCGAAGCAGAATCAATTGACTGAAAATAGCTTTAACTATCCAAATGTTGAAATGTAGGTAAAGGTTGATAAAGCTTTTCTTCTATATATACTCAATTTAACACAAAAGTAGTAAACATGCAACGATTTACCAAATAATCTCTGCATGTTCATTAAGAATATACCAATATTACAATATTACATGTTGAAACACTTTACGTATCAATTCCAATTTATAATAAAAAATATCAGCAAAGCATATAAGATGATTCCTTCCTATAGTATGCCATATACTAAAATAACTTCAGCTTTGTTCAAGTGTACTCTACCTCGTAATGTGGTTTGACTGTTAAACTATGGATTTGATCAGACTTAATTCAACAGAAGAGAGAGAACAATCTAAACTGATGTTATTGAATGTATATTATGTACAGAGGCTACTAACATATATATAGAATGATAGTAGCCTATTTAGTTTATTGGGCTCAGCCCGTTCTATATTACACACATGTAAGAATACGCTCTGTACATTATTCTTCTTAACATAATAACTACGATAGATTTCATTTTTATTTCCCCTCTCAAATTTAGGGTTAGGCAACAAAACCCTAGTTTTGCTGCAGCGAAAAGAAATCTGCAGAAGTTCGAGTTCGAATTGGTTCCTCATATCCTTGCGAGCCTCAACTGGAGCAGATCTGACCTGGCAGCTTTCGATTGCTCTTAGAATGATCGAGAACTTATTTGTCGTCTTTGATACTGCTTTAGTTGAGGTAACGAGGGAGAGGATGTCAAATCTAAGAGGTATGCTTCACTTTTAGAGTCGGATTTGGAGATTCAGGTGCTCCAATGCTTTGGATCTTCAGTTCGTCTCTCAGTCTGATGAAATTCCTTGTCGATAGTGCCTTGGTAAGGATATCGACTTTCTGATGGTATGGTGGTATGTAATTAACCTGCAGTTTCTGTTCCTTTACTAAATCATGAATGAAATAAATGTCTATCTCGATGTGTTTACTTCTAGCGTGTTCTATTGGGTTTGCAGACATATAAATCAAACTTTGATTGTTGCACCATATTGTAGCTTTAGTTGAATTTGATAAATTTAGCTCCTTTAGTATAGATTGTAGCCAAATGATTTCTGCTGAAGCACTTGCAATGCTTCTATATTCTGCTTCGGCACTGGATTTAGATATTGTTGTCTGTTTCTTTGAGCTCCATGATATTAGGTTATTCCCAATAAAGATGCAATATCCAGTGATAGATTTCCCGTCATCTGGATCTGCAGCCCAATCTGAATCACTGTATCCTGTTATGCTTAGGTGATTGGCTCCCTTTAGTGGTAATCCAAAATTGATAGTGCCCTTTAGATAATGTAGAATTCTCTTTACAGCCTTCCAATTCTCCTTTTTAGGGTCTTGTAAAAATTGAGACACTTTGTTAACACTGAACGATATGTCAGGCCTAGTTATGATTGCGTACTGCAATGCACCCACAACGCTCCGCTATTGTTTAATATTATCAATAGCATCTCCCCTGTTTTTGGAGTAATGTTGACTTGAGATCATTGGAGTTGGTTGCGGCTTTGCATCATTCATGTTTGTTTTAATTAGAAGTTCTGTTATATATTTTTTTTGACAAAGTATCATCTCTGAATTGGATTTTCTTATAACTTTTATTCCTAGAAAGTAAGACACATCTCCTAGGTCCTTGATAGATAATTCTTTGTTGAGGTAATCAGTTAGCTCTTTAACTTCAGCTTGATTATTACCTGTAACAATCAAATCATCAACATAGATTAAGATATATATAGTGGAGCATTTACTCATTTTACTGAATAATGAATTATCAGATTTGGTGCATTTGTAGCCCATAGAATTCAAGGCAGATTTCAGTCTATCGAACCACATACTGGGGGCTTGTTTTAGGTCGTATATTGCCTTCTTGAGTTTGCATACTTTGCTTGCATCTTGTACATATCCTTCTGGTTGCATCATATATATCTCTTCCTGTAGAATTCCATTAAGGAATGCATTATTTACATCAAGATGTTTAATTTTCCAGTTATTATTTAATGCAATGGTGAGGATTAATCTGATGGTTGCTGGTTTGACTATAGGTGAGAACGTCTCACTGCAGTCAAATCTATACTCTTGAGTGTATACCTTGGCCACTATTCTGGCTTTGTGTCAACTTATAGAACCATCAGAGTTTTTCTTCACCTTGTAAGTCCACTTACACCCTATTAGATTTTTGTTAGCTGGCAAATTAATAAGTTCCCATGTTGAATTTTTGATAAGAGCCGCATATTCATTATCCATTGTTGCCCTTCAGTTTTTGTATTTCATAGCTTGTTCATATGTTCAGGGTTCATCATCATTGATTGTGGCAGTATAAGTTTTAGGCTTAAATATGCTACCTTTTGCCCTTGTTATCATGTGATGACCAGGAGTTACTGCTAGTCTTTTGTTTGACTGACTTGTTGAGCTTGAGCTGCTGTCATTTACTGGTATCTTATTATCAGTATTGCTAGAATTTTCATTGCTATTGTCATTGAGAGTGTGGCTTTCATCAATGATCCTTTCTTCCTCATCGGTTGGAGGTAGTTGATTGGCAAGGCTAGATGACTCACATTCATCACTGTCATGATGAGTGTCATCAGTGATGTTTATTGATGAATCATCCCCAGCCATCTCTCTTTCAGTAGGCAGCAGCAAGTCAATATAATTTGGGATTTCAGGTATGGTAGCTTTATTATTAACAACTTCATTAGTTGTTTTAATGTCAGACCTGCTATATGGAAAAACTCTCTCATTGAAAACCACATGTATACTGATAAATATTCAACCAGAATCATCAATACATCTATAGCCTTTTTGTTTAGATGCATATCCAATGAAAATGCAGGACTTAGATCTGAAATTTAGCTTATTAGTGTTATAGGGTCTGAGATATGGGTAACATAAACATCCAAATGTTTTGAGACTATAGTAATCTAGTCTAATGTTATATAGCTTTTGTAGAGGGCTTAGATCTTTTAACACTTTAGTTGGCATCCTATTAATTAAATAGACAATAGTGTTAAAAGATTCTGACAAGAATTTTAGTGGTAAAGAGGCATGAGCTAATAATGTTAAACCAGATTCGACTATATGTCGATGTTTTCTTTCAGCAATACCATTTTTCTCAGATGTATATGGACAAGATGTTCTACGTACAATGCCCTTACTTTAAAAATAATTAAGCAAATTCTTATATTCAGTACCCCCATCTGATTGTATGATCTTTACCCTAGTACTAAACAGATTTTCAACCATGTTTAGAAAGTTTATAACAATGTCATGAGATTCAGATTTTGCTTTCATAAAATATATCCAAGTATATCTACTAAATGCATCAAAAAAACAGACATAGTATTTATATCCATAGCCTGAATATATAGGAACAGGACCCCCACAGATGAGTGACAACTTGCTCAAATGGTTTGGTGTAAACAGTCAATGATTTATTGAATGGTAATTTGTGTTGTTTGCCCATCTGACAATAGGTGCAAATATAAGGAAGTGTAATATCATCATAGGCAATATTGTTTTTATCAAGAATACTTTTAACAACTTTTATACTGGGATGCCCCAATTTATAGTGCCATATATCAAAATTATTTTTACTGGCATCTTTTTGATGCATTACAGTGTTGTGGTGTAACGACCCGTACTTTTAACGGATAATAAATAATTTATTTAATTATTTAATAATGATTTGGTAATATAAAATGGTTGTTTAATTAAATAATATTGAATATTTAATTAATATAAATAATAGAATAATGTATTTATTTCCGAAATAATTGGAAATAACAGAATTCACAATATTGTGTGAATTGGACAATTTAAAATATATAATTCAGTTTAGAATTTGAATTATATTAACAAATTTATTTATAAATGTCAGTTGAATGTATAATTTATATTATAATTATAATCGAGCACGAAATAGCGTGATAGTTCGTAAATTGGCTATTCGAACTCTAAATGAATATACAGAATCTGTTTTAAGTCGGATTTCTGTGAAACAAGAAACGTTCGAATTTGTTGAACGATATTTTTCTAATGAAAGAGAAAAATCAAGATTTCGTCAATTAGATTGTGAGATATGTTCAAATAAAATTTTCAAATAGTCTCTACGGAATTCCTTTATAATTTATAATGATTTATTTATATTATAAACAGATTCTTAATATAAATTGAATACTGATTTAATCTGGATTTGAAATGTCGAGTTATAAATTCAGAAAGGAATATTTTGGAGCTGTATTATATTATGTGTGAATATATATATATGATAACATTTATTTATTAATATTTAATTTAATTATTTTTAAATATATTAATATTTAAATGGGTTTATTTAGGGATTTAAAAATAGCCAGTTTTGTAAACGACCTCCGTTTTCAATGAAACTAATTTTGTTGGATCCAGAATATTAAATTATTATTAGATTTCAATTTTCATAATTTTTGGAGTTAGTATGTAGCCGTACGGGATTTCAATGTGAAAAACAGTCGATAATTTGACTTTAAAAATACACTATGTGAGCAAATGGACTCGGAATTCGACGAAACAAGATTCGTTGGGTCCGTAATGTTAAACTGTAGCTGCATGCCCATTTTCATAATATTTGGGTATCATATTTGATCATAGGAATTTCTAACGATAAATATAAATAGCGGTTGATTAAAAATGAATATTTAAATCGAATATTAAAATATTTAAAATCTACTATAAATACACCTCGTTTCATTCTAACCCTAATTCCATTTGTTCGGTGGTCAAACGATTGAGCTGTATGTTTTTTTTATTTCAGCAAGAATTTCGATCCTTCAGAAAAATCAAAAAATAGAAATAAAATCCTATAAATAAGCAAACTTACATAATCGAGTTTGTAGACCAATTCCCTACGTTCTGGTATAAGTTTTGAGTGGCTCGGTTTGGTTTTGGGTGTCTTCATTCTTCCAGCGTCTTCTAGGGTTGAAGTTCTTGGAAATTATAAGCCGTAATTCATGAATTGTCTGGTACAGTTGAGTTTGTGGTGCAATCTGGAGTATATAGGGAAAGTTTTGATAGAATCGATGATAAAAGTTGTCGAGGAAATTTCTGGAGCATGTGTAACAGGCTTGGAGTCGCGATACAAAGACTGAGTGCGAGTTGGGCATTTGTGGTACGAGATTGGAGAGGAGATGATAGAGAGTTTAATGGTGTATTTAGCTTGGTTTATAATGTTGTGGAGAGGGAGCAGTTTCGAGTTAAAGATTGGGAAATGGCCATGTTTTCCTACAGGAGTCGCGACATGTAGGAGGAGGAAGAAGGCTTTAGGCGGGTATGGTTTGAGCATGGGCTGAGTTTAAACGAGGCCCATTTTATTAAAATAAATATAAGTATAATTTATTTTATTTTAAAATATTGTGTAAACTTATATAATGTATAACTTCATCATACGTTGTCAGAATTACACAAAACAAGATCCGTTGGGATCGTATGGACGGCGGTACATAATGGAACTGACTGAGAGTGAATTGGAGCTTGTTACAATTTATAGCGAAATAAATTGTGTGTCTGAATCAACCGACAGTTATCGTTATTTAATAATGAACGTCCAATGTGAGTAAATATCACTAACTCTACCCAGTTATATTTTTACAACGTATTCTTAGAATTGATAAATGATGGTTGATTGATGTGTGTTTTTTGTTTGGATGAACTGCTAATTGATTCATTGAAATTATAGATAACGATATATATATATATATCGTTAATCAAATATTGATTATGTTTATCAGAATATTTCATATCGAAATGAAGTTGATATTAATAATATTGTTTAACATCTGTGGATGCAGGGAAACAGGTTGGACGGATTCAACTGGATTCCTCAATATTTATAATACTGGTTTTTTTTATAAATTGTGATATATGACGCGATATATAATTTGTGATTGATTATGATGACACTGGTATTGTTATTTGATATTTTAAATACCATAAGAAATACGAGAATGTGAAAATGGAATTTTCAAAGTGTATATTGGAAATAAAATATTTATAAAATCAGATGATTTTATAAAAGAGAATATTTATAAAATCAAAAGATTTTATAAAAGAATTTTTTTATAAAATCAAAGGATTTTATAAAAGATAAAAGGAATATTTATTTGAAAAATAAATAGAATTATAAAAGGAATATATATTTGGAAAATAAATAGAATTATAAAAGGAATATTTATTTGGAAAATAAATAGAATTGTAAAAAGAAATATTTGGAAAATAAATAGGATTATAAAAGGAAATTGACGAGATATAAAAGAATTATGAGAAGATTGTTTAAAGTGGATATTAAATAGAAATCTTTTTAATAGATAAATTGAGAAGATTAATTTATAAATATTGTTTTATAAATTAAATAAAATATTTATCATTTGATAAATGGAATATATAAGTTTGAAGTTATATAGAAAAGTAAAATCGTTTTCAACATCGATATTTAAAATCGAATGTGAACGTAGCAGTGTAAAGGGAGTTATTAATAAGATTTTTACGAATAGTCTATAAATAGAATTTAGAATTTGGATGTTGTTTTCAAATACAAAATCAAACTATTGGATTTGATAAAAGAAATATTTTTCACATTTGATGTGAATAAGGGAATTAAGTAAATATTTTGCGAAATGAAAATATTCTAAAGGAAACTGGGTTTTGAAGGAGAGTTATCGAATAGAGTTATTCGATGTAGAGTTATCGAATAGGGTTATTCGAAGTAGAGTTATCGAATAGAGTTATTTGAAGTAGAGTTATCAGATAAAGTTATTCGAAGTAGAGTTATCAAATAGAGTTATTCGAAGTAGAGTTACCGAATAGAGTTATTCGAAGTAGAGTTATTGAATAGAGTTATTCGAAGTAGAGTTATCGTATAGAGTTATTCGAAGGAGAGTTATCGAATAGAGTTATTCGAAGTAGAGTTATCGAATAGAGTTATTCGAAGTAGAGTTGTCAAATAGAGTTATCCGAAGTAAAGCTATCAAATAGAGTTATTCAAAGTAGAGTTATCGAAGTAGAGTTATCGAATAGAGTTATTCGAAGTAGAATTATCATGTAGAGTTATTCGAAGGAGAGTTATCGAATAGAGTTATGCGAAGGAGAGTTATTGAACAAAGTTATTCGAAGGAGAGTTATCGAATATAGTTTATTCGAAATAGAGTTATGCATTGAAATTCAATTATATCAAATTCGGGAAAGTATTATTTACTTTCCGATTTTTAATCAAGATTTATTTATTTATAAATAAATTGTTTTATTTAGTTATTTATTTAAATTAAGTAATAAAAGTTATATTTTTAAGTTAGATATTCCGGAAGTACGGATTATAACGCTATCATTATAATAAATGTTTTTCATAAAAGAATTGGATTCGTAAACTGAATCCGAGAGTTGCGTAAGCAATGATTTGATAGGAAGATAAGAAACGGAGTTAAGGAAATTAGAAACTGACTGGAGATTAGTTATGTTGAACAACTTTCTTGTTATCGATCTGATGTTGGTTTCGGCTTTCGGGGTAGATATTCAGGGAATTGTTCTCTTACTAGTTTACAATTAAGGACTGATGAATGAGGAAAGATAATGATGCGTGAATAAGAAATGGAAACATTTTCCAATGTTAATAACGTATATTTTCTAAACTTAGAAAATAAGAATTCACGAATATATGGAAATGGAGTGAATAAATAAATGATAAATTAATTTAAAAAGGGGAAAATGTTAATTGATGATTTATCGTTAAAATTTTTATTTGGAAATAAGATCGTTGTGTGTATGGTTGTTTTCCTTTGATAGTTAAATAACCGACTATCAAAGTTTTGACCATTTTTCCGTCGTCAATACGAAGAGACTGGGATCAGATTCATTATCTGAAAACCACTCCGTATGGGCATCAGCATTGCAAATCAAATATGACGAAGATAATTGAAGACAGAGTTATGCAAGGGTTGTTCTGGCGATCCTAGGTAGAAATTGCCTAAGATGGATTTATAGAGTAGTGCCTTCGGTTTATCCAGTCCCGGGACGACCTGTATGGAAAAATGTATGACAGTGTATATTTAATATATCGCGTAAATTGATCTCCTCAAACGTATGCACGTTTGTGGCGGAGAAATTCGTTTCTCTTTGCATTATACCCACGGTATTTTTGGAGAAATCAATTTGTGATTTGGCGAGTATGACGATGCGACATTCAAAGTGAATAAATGTGTGATCTGTCAAAGATAAGCGTGGCATTAAGCCTCACAACCAGGAAATGGTAAAAATCTGGTAGGTCGCATGGCTAAGTGGTTAGCTGCCAATTAGGGTGTATTGTCACCTGATCTAGAGAAATTTCGTTTACTTCTTTAACTTATTTCGATGATGTCCCTTTCAGGAAACGGCTGCTGATCCCAACCGTTGGTGATAATACATTCGGTACACTCAAGCAAAATGAGTGACCAGTCATGTGTAGCCTGGGTTACTAGATGTTCTTGTTGAACCCGGTGTATTCCTCCCTATAGATACACTGTCGGAAGGTGGTCCCATACCTTGTCAGTTGGAATCCATTACCCAATAAGCGCCCACGGTTTTTTATTATATATTATACATGTGGAACGTGAGATGAAAGCGTTCTGCTAGATGATTATTAGTTATGATTGATAGACACTCTTATATTATCAAAAGAGTTTTGATATAAAGATTATCGTTTCTTTCAAAAGGATTTTGAAAGTTAAATCAAGTGTTTTGGATTCTCATAAGGGAAAAACCCGTTCCGTGTCATACGACGTGGTCTTATGAGATATCATTTATTTTCTCAAACTGTTTTAAATTGTTTACTCACACCAGTCCCATGACTGACCCAGAGTTGTTTTTGTTTTGTTTTCCCTAAACTCTTGGGTGCCTTAATTTGTACGGGCAGTCAAGTAGTCAGGATATTACAGATATATTTGGAGAGCTTGGAGCAGGAGGCTTCAGTATTATATAGCTATTGTTATTTCCGTTGTGTTGTAAGTGTTGTACTTTGATAATGGTATGTATATTCAAGTACAAATTTGTATTTTCAAGTTATGTTATATATTATATTTATTCGTTCCGTTGTGAGATTCGTGTTACTCTGATTCTATTGTTTTATATTCTTTCTCTTTTTCTATTCTAAGTTTAATTCTTTCTATTTCTCACCCTCTAACTTCTTTCTATTAACGTTCCAATATTTCCGATTCTGGAATAGTCAATATGGTGTTGTATGTCGATTTTCTAGGTCGAAAATCCGAGTTCGTTACAGTGGTATCAGAGCTGAAGGTTAAGTAGTTACCTTGGCTCTGTGGCGTGACTCGATAGAGATAGGGTTAGTAATACCCTAGATTGAGTTGAGTGTATATATACAAGAGAGCGTATATGTAGATTTTATAAAAATTGTTTTATATTGTGGTGATTTATTGGTTGAGTTGTTTATGAGTTCTGGTCGATCAGTTTGATCCACTATATCGGTAGGGGTTTATAAACACTCGAGTACGATGAACCGACACTGTAAATTTTGAAAAGAGGGTAAATGAAATATTTTTACCCGAAATATTTGTTTTTATAAAAGAAATATATATATCTTGGAATTATTATAGTATATTGGACGTGTTGGTTGTTATTACAATCTTATAATTGAGAAGGTTATATATATAACCAAATAAAATTCGTATAAGTGTTACGAAATGAATTAAATCAAATTGAAATTAAAATCATGGAAATTTGGAAAGGTGTTCGTAAATGAACTTAGATTTATGAGAATTTTAAAATCCTGGGAGTTTTTAAATTATTTCTATAACAACCCGCATTCTACGCATCGGAGGATCGTAGAATATTTATTTCTTTCCCATATGAAGTCGTATGGTCATGTAACTTTGGGAAACAACCATTAGAGTCATTTCCCATGTTCATGATTTTTGCCGATTTTTAAATGACCGTTTTGCCCCTAGTTGATCTTGTTTCGGCCATAACTTTTGATTGGAAAGGAATTTTGACCTGAAACCACTTCCATTAGCTCCAGATGATGGTTTACCTTTCCGTAGAGTGGTCACATGTGAAAAACGGACTTACCGTTTGGGAGATATGGCTGAAATAAGGTTTGGAAGGTGAAAAACTGCTTAACCGGGCCAAATAGGGTGATTAGTGAATGGACTCATAACCCATTTCGGGATTAGGGTTAAGGGGAGGCTGAAAAGAGTTAGGATTTCACCCCATTTCAGTTTTTTAGCCTCCACTTACCTCTTAGAAACCCTAAAAATGGCCTCCAACCTCTAAATCACCTCCAAATCACCTTCTAATCAATGATTAAGCTTAGCAGCGTCAAATCAAGGGAGATCTTCACCAAATCGACATTAGAGCTGCTGTTTAGCATTGGGATTCGCACCAAATCAGAGATTTATTTCAGATTTAAGTTTTATTTGTGGCTAAGGTGAGTGATTTGCATAGTTCCTCACTAGTTATGGTTAATTAAGGGTAATCAGTGTTAATTAGCGAATTTAAACATGATAAAAATCTGGAAAAATATTTATAAAATTCGAAATGATGTTTTAGACCTCTGATATGAGTTTGGGTTAATTTGGTTAAGTTTTGCTAATCATATCATTAGTTTCACCTAAACTTGCTTAAGGGAAAATATGGGGTTTTGGCTATGTTTGATCCATTTTAACATATCATATTGATGTTTTGGTGTTTGAGGTCACTTCTACTTGTTGCTATGACTTTGTGGTATGCTTTCTGATTGATTAGAATGGTCGAAAATGTCGTCGAATGGCGTAAAATGTTCGCTGGAAAAGTTGTAGAAAAACAGTGCAGGCTTTCGGATCGGATCGGGTGGATGGGCTCGAACCGGGCAAAGGATCACCGAACCGAACCGTAGCTTAGCACAAGAGAAAGTATGGCAAAAAGGAAGGCCACAAAGGTTGAACTGGGATCGGATCGGGCTAAAGAAGGGGGATCGGATCGGAGCAGATGGGAATAGGAAAGGGGATCAGATTGGGCTAAGGAAGGGGGATCGGATCGGAGCAGATGGGAATAAGGAAGGGGATCGGATCGGACCAGAAGGCCAAGCCAGGAGCCAAGAGAGTGGAGGACTCGAACCAAACCGATGAAGCAAACTAATGGAGAAAAAGGGAACCCGAACCGAACCAATACGACGTGAAGGACCCGAACCGAACCGAGATGCATATCTATGACCGAACCGATGGCAAGGAGGAATCCGAACCGACCCAGTATTGACCAAAAACCCGAGATGCAAAGGTAGTCCAAGTTGGAAGTTAGAGCTCAGGATCCAGTTGGGAACCAATGAGTTCACTTCATGATTGGGCTTTGCTGCGGGATGTGTGCTAACGATTTGTCGACGTTCATAACTTCGATTCACCATGAAGGACAAGACTATGTTATTAGTGCAGTAGGGTCACTATGACTCGAGGGACAAAGTGATCGTAGTAAGACTATGAGCCAGTGCAGTAGAGTCGTCATGACTCGAGGGGCAAAGTGGACATAGTAAGGGATTAGTAAGACTATGAGCCAACGATGATGGGGTGAAATCTCCATGGGGGCAAGTGGACATAGTAAAGGATTGGTACGGCTATGAGCCAGTGCAGATGGGGTGAATAACTCCATGGGGCAAGTGGACATAGCGAAGGATTAGTGGTTATGTATCAGTGCAGTGAAGCCATTTATGACTTCATGGGGCAAGGTGATCATAGCAAAGTATTCAGGTGATCGAAGTGGTGAATATCGTATGCTTTACGCACTGAGTGAGAGATGTGAGGATGGTTGCTATGCTTGATTTGTTTGCCATCATTATAACATGCACACCCCCACCCCCGTATTCCTTACACCATTTGCTATGGCACCTTAGAGTATTGTACGGTATGTAGTGCTAACTCTTTGGTTGCAGGTCCAGGTTCAGGTATGGTTTAGTATACCTGTTATTGTTCTGTTTAGATGCTTATCGCTCATACCAGACTTTTGTCTGACCCAGAGTTTTATGTCTCTTCTTATTACTCTGGGTGCTCACACGAGCAGACTAGAGACAGGTTAGCTGGTGATGCGCGAGTAGCTGATTCGGAGGCGAGCAAGAGGCTTGCACGTATGATATATAGATATTCTTCATGTGTCGTTGGTGGTCGCTACTTGGGCATTAGTAGTGTACCTCCCTTATCTTGCTTTTGCTTTTGAGATAGTTTGAAAAGTTGTAATAATGTTGGCTTTGGATCATAAGCTGTACTTGGATTTTCGCTGCTATGTTAGTTTGTTTTCAGCTTATGCACTGTCTCACCTGTTTTATATCAAGTATGTTATTATTATATTTTGTTCCATGCGCTGTGAGACATTCTACACGTTCCTTGTTAGTTCATTTCCTTCTTTCCTTTCCTTCTGACGACCGTCCCGTGCTAACTGGACATGTGTACAGCGCACTTTTGGAGTAAATATCGGTTGGTGCGGGACGGGCCGTCACATTTGGTATCAGAGCTCTAGGTTGCGTAGTTAACCTAGGGAAAGACACTAGGGAGAGATAGTACGTATATGAGAGCGCGTATTTGTGATTATTTTGATTTTTAAAAGCTATATATATATATACTATTAGTATAGCTAAGGATGAAGTCGCACTGCACTAGCACCACTATGGAGTCGTTAATCGTTTTCTCTTTAAAGATTGAACGATGAGTCGAGCACCAGGGGTGCTGGTAGAGGGACCAATCATGGGAATGCTCCTGACATGAGGACGATGTTCACTAACTTCATGAGGGAGATGCTTAGGGATGTTCAGGGAGCAGTTCCCAATCCCGGAAATGGTGGTGGTCCAGTAGTGCAGGAGCCTAGGGTCGATTTCGCCAAGTTGTGCAAGGATTACCCTAACCTTGGTGGGAAGCCGTTCCACGGAACGGAGTCGGCCACAGATGTTCAAGATTGGTTGGATAGCTGTGATCGTATCTTCGACGACTTGGGTATCGAGGATGCGATGAAGAGAATGCTAGCGTCTCGTCAGCTGCAAGGACGAGCGATGAATTGGTGGAATGCCATTAGAACAACTACTCCAGAAGATCAAGTTACTTGGGATCAGTTCAAGGCTCGCTTTAGCGAGAAGTTCATTCCAACTGCCCAGAAGTCAGTGTTGTTTAAGAGATTCTTAGAACTCAAGCAAAATGGTAGGGCAGTTTCTGATTATATTGTTGTGTTCGACACTTTGTCGAAATATGGACTATCTCTTATCGATACTCCTGAGAAGAAGAATGAGAAGTTCATTACTGGGTTGGATGGATACTTGGGGGAAAGGCTTATCAACCACATCGATGAGACTTTTGAATCGATTGTGGGGAAAGCTTTGAGATCAGAGAGTCTTTACCCTAAGCCAAAGACTGAGGTTGCATCTACAGAAGGGCCAATGCCGCAAGCAAGCGGTGGAGGCAGGAATAACTCTCAGAATAAGAGGAAGCAGAACCAAACTAAGGATGGCCAGAAAAAGAGCAAGAAAGATGTTGAGTGCTTCAGCTGTGGTAGAAGGGTCATTATGCCAAAGATTGTCGGGCCAAACCAGCGGATAGGAAGTGCTAAAACTGTGGCCAAGTGGGACATCATAAGGATAAGTGTCCACAACCTCTTAAGGAGAAGCAGATTGTGAAAGCATATGCTATTGATGCTGTTCCTTCTTCGTCGAATTCCCCAACTGCGGCGGAGAAAGGAAAGAATGTCGTCATTCAAGGTATGATTTCTATTTATGATGTACCAGTTCGAGTTTTGTTTGATACTGGGGCTTCCCGTTCCTTCATATCTAGTGACCTGGTGGATAGGTTGGGACTGGAACCCGAGATAGTCGATAGACCATTGTTTGTGACGAACCCGATTGGTGGTTCGACTAACCTTAGTATGATTTGTCGAAATTTGGTCTTATCGAGTCATGGATGTATGTTGTTTGTGATTGCTTTGTTTTGGGCTTTACTGGGTATGGCATTATATTGGGGGTCGATTGGCTCCAAAGATACGGGGTGGTGGTAGACAGAGAGGGCTTTTTGGTGACAATTAGGGCAGATGATGGGCGGAGGGTAGTGTTTGGTAATCTACCTAGCGATGGGGTAATGGCTAGTTTTATAAATTCCCTCGACATCCCGCATGATGAGTTGTCAGATGTGCCCATGGTTGGCCAGTATCCGGATGTCTTCGAGGAGGTGACCGGGCTTCCACCACACCAAGAGATTGAGTTTCGTATTGATTTAGTGAAAGATGCCAGACCTATAGTGATACCACTTCGTCGTATGGCACCAAGGGAGCAGCAAGAGCTCGGGGTGCAAGTCAGCGATCTTTTGAAGAAGGGATTTATTAGAAGAAGTGTCTCCGAGTGGGGAGCACCAATTGTGTTTGCCATTAAGGCAGATGGTTCCCTTCGTTTGTGTGTGGACTATCGCGAGTTGAATAAGGTGACGAGGAAGAATAAGTTTCCTCTACCGCGGATAGATGATTTGTTTGATCAACTGGAAGGAGCAAGAGTGTTCTCCCAGTTGGACCTCGCGACAGGATTTCATCAGCTCCGAGTAGCGGATGAGAGTGTTCCAAAAATGGCATTTAGGACACCGTCTGGATTTTATGAGTGGTTGGTTATGCCATTTGGGTTGACCAATGCACCAACCTACTTTGTGGATCTTATGAATCGAGTATTCAGAGATCAGTTGAATAAGTTTGTTCTTGTGTTCGTAGACGACATCCTTGTTTACTCGAGGACAGAGGAGGAACACAAGGGACACTTGAGGATAGTGATGGAGGTGTTGAGGAAACACCAATTGAAAGCGAAATTCTCTTAGTGCCACTTCTGGAGAAGGGAAGTGAGATTCTTGGGCCATGTTGTTTCAGAGAATGGTATTGTCGTGGACCCTGCGAAGGTGGCTACGGTACAGGATTGGCCTACGCCCAAGAATGCAACAGACGTAAGAAGTTTCTTGGGGTTAGCTGGATATTATCGTAAGTTTATCCAGGACTTCTCAAAGATAGCAGCACCGTTGACTCAGTTGACTAAGAAGAATCAAGCCTTCGTCTGGGACGGAGTGTGTGAGAATGCATTCAAAAGTCTAAAAGAAAAGTTGACGCGTGCGCCAGTGCTAGTCATTCCTAAAGGGAATGAAGAAATGACGGTATACACGGATGCTTGTGGTACTGGACTAGGTGCTGTATTGATGCAAGGAGGTAGGGTTGTAGCTTATGCTAGTCGGTAACTAAAGCCACATGAGAAAAGGTACCCTACACATGATTTGGAACTAGCAGCGACCGTGTTTGCACTGAAGATGTGGAGACATTATCTCTTGGGAGAGAGATTTGAGTTGTTTACCGATCATAAATCGATAAAGTATCTCTTCTCTCAGAAAGATCTAAATCTCCGTCAGCAAAGATGGTTAGAATTCTTGGCTTCGTATGATTTTGATATCGCATATACATCTGGGAAGGGCAATGCGGTAGCCAATGCTTTGAGTAGGAGACATGCCAGTTTAGGGGCTATGTTTCTAGAATGGAAGCAACTAGAGTATATCGCAGGGTATGATTTCAGACCAAAGTGCGAATTGGATCCAGAAATGTTAGCTAGTTTGACGATCAGACCCACTTTGATTGAGCGGATTGGTTCCAGTCAGAAGGACGATCCCAATCTATTGGAAATCATCTCCAAGTTAGAAATGAATATCGACGGTGAGGGGATGAATTTGTATGGGCTTGATCGAGATGGATGGCTTAGAAAGAATAGAAGACTAGTTGTACCCAACGTGAATGGTTTGATAGATGAAGTGCTTAGGGAATGTCATCACTCAAAACTGACTATACACCCCGGTGGTGATAAGATGTATTGAGACATGAAACAAACTTACTACTGGGAAGGGATGAAAAGAGACGTTGGGAAGTTTATATCCAAATGCATGAATTGCCAGCTAGTTAAAGCCGAGCAAAAGAAGCCTAGTGGTTTGTTGCAACCATTAGAAATTCCCGAATGGAAATGGGAGCAAGTCTCGATGGATTTCATCGATGGTTTACCGAGAACTAGATCGGGATATGATAGCATTTGGGTAATTGTGGATCGATTGACCAAGAGTGCAAGATTTATACCAGTCAAATCGACCAGAACGACAGCTAAGTTAGCAGAATTGTATATGAAGTGGGTAGTGAGATTTCATAGAGTACCTAAAAGCATTGTGAATGACCGAGACCCGTTGTTTACTAGTGGGTTTTGGAAGAGCTTACAAGAGGATCTAGGGTCAGAATTACATCTCAGTACCGCATATCATCCTCAGACCGACGGTCAGACGGAGAGGGTGAATCGTATATTGGAAGATCTCTTGAGAGCTTGTATATTGGATTTTCGTGGATCATGGGATGTCCATTTGCATCTAGTAGAGTTTGCATATAATAATAGCTACCAATCCAGTATCGGTATGGCTCCATATGAAGCTTTGTACGGAAGACCGTGTAACTCACCATCATGTTGGATAGAGACCGGTGAGAAGTTTATGCTTGGACCAGATGTGGTAAGAGAAACCTCGGACAAGATTAAGATCATTCAACAACGAATGAAGGCTGCCCAAGATAGGCAGAAGAGTTATGCTGATAAGAGGAGAAGAGACTTAAAATTCTCTGTTGGTGACTTGGTGTTTGTCAAGATTTCTCCGTTGAAGAGCGTGATACGATTTGGCTGGAGAAGCAAGTTAGCACCAAGATTTTTTGGCCCATTCCCAGTTCTCGAACAAGTTGGGAATTTGGCGTATAGATTTGACTTACCAGAAAAGATGGCGGGAGTTCACAACGTATTTCATGTTTCCCAACTAAGGAAGTTTGTACACGACCCAGACATGACTATTTCACCTGATCAGTTAGAGGACTTCGAAGTGGAACACGAGGCGGTTGGGAACCGTAAGCCAATTCGTATTGTCGAGCACGGTACGAAGCAACTTCGAAGGAAGGCGGTGAAGCTAGTCAAGGTTCAGTGGGGCGAGAACGAGAATGACTGTACTTAAGAGACAGAGGAGAGCATTAGGAAGACGTATCCAGAACTCTTCGCCTGGTAAGATTTACTTTGCGATTTAGTTATTCCGCATGCTAGGATAGACTTGTTTTGCATGTTTGATTGTTGTTTTATGGCTGATAGGCATGCGGGACCCTTGTGTGTGTTTTGATTATGAAATTTCGGCGGCGAAGTTTCTTAAAGGGGGGAGAATGTAACAACCCGCATTCTACGGATTGGAGGATCGTAGAATATTTATTTCTTTCCCATATGAAGTCGTATGGTCATGTAACTTTGGGAAACAACCATTAGAGTCATTTCCCATGTTCATGATTTTTGCCGATTTTTAAATGACCGTTTTGCCCCTAGCTGATCTTGTTTCGGCCATAACTTTTGATTGTAAAGGAATTTTGACCTGAAACCACTTCCATTAGCTCCGGATGATGGTTTAACTTTCCGTAGAGTGGCCACATGTGAAAATCGGACTTACCGTTTGGGAGATATGGCTGAAATAAAGTTTGGAAGGTGAAAAACTGCTTAACCGGGCCAAATAGGGTGATTAGTGAATGGGCCCATAACCCATTTCGGGATAATGGTTAAGGGGAGGCTGAAAAGAGTTAGGTTTTCATCCCATTTCAGTTTTCTAGCCTCCACTTACCTCTTAGAAACCCTAAAAATGGTCTCCAACCTCTAAATCACCTTCTAATTAAGGATTAAGCTTAGCAGCATCAAATCAAGGGAGATCTTCACCAAATCGACATTAGAGCTGCTGTTTAGCATTGGGATTCGCACCAAATCAGAGATTTATTTCAGATTTAAGTTTTATTTGTGGCTAAGGTGAGTGACTTGCATAGTTCCTCAATAATTATGGTTAATTAAGGGTAATTAGTGTTAATTAGCGAATTTAAACATGATAAAAATCTGGAAAAATATTTATAAAATTCGAAATGATGTTTTAGACCTCTGATATGAGTTTGGGTTAATTTGGTTAAGTTTTGCTAATCATATCATTAGTTTCACCTAAACATGCTTAAGGAAAAATATGGGGTTTTGGCTATGTTTGATCCATTTTAACATATCATATTGATGTTTTGGTGTTTGAGGTCACTTCTACTTGTTGCTATGACTTTGTGGTATGCTTTGTGATTGATTAGAATGGTCGAAAACGTCGTCGAATGGCATAAAATGTTCGCTGGAAAAGTTGCAGAAAAACGGTGCATGGCTTTCGGATCGGATCGGGTGGATGGGCTCGGACCGGGCAAAGGATCACCGAACCGAACCGTAGCTTAGCACAAGAGAAAGTATGGCAAAAAGGAAGGCCACAAAGGTTGAACTGGGATCGGATCGGGCTAAAGAAGGGGGATCAGATCGGAGCAGATGGGAATAGGAAAGGGAATTGGATTGGGCTAAGGAAGGGGGATCGGAGCGGATGGGAATAAGGAAGGGGATCGGATCAGACCAGAAGGCCAAGCCAGGAGCCAAGAGAGTGGAGGACCCGAACCGAACCGATGAAGCAAACTAATGGAGAAAAAGGGAGCCCGAACCGAACCAATACGACGTGAAGGACCCGAACCGAACCGAGATGCATATCTATGACCGAACCGAACCGATGGCAAGGAGGAATCCGAACCGACCCAGTATTGACCAAAAACCCGAGATGCAAAGGTAGTCCAAGTTGGAAGTTAGAGCTCAGGATCCAGTTGGGAACCAATAAGTTCACTTCATGATTGGGATTTGCTGCAGGACGTGTGCTAAGGAGTTGTCGACGTTCATAACTTCGATTCATCATGAAGGACAGGACTACGTTATTAGTGCAGTAGGGTCACTATGACTCGAGGGGCAAAGTGATCGTAGTAAGACTATGAGCCAGTGCAGTAGAGTCGTCATGACTCGAGGGGGAAAGTGGACATAGTAAGGGATTAGTAAGACTATGAGCCAGCGCAGATGGGGTGAAATCTCCATGGGGCAAGTGGACATAGTAAAGGATTGGTACGGCTATGAGCCAACGCAGATGGGGTGAATAACTCCATGGGGCAAGTGGATATAGCGAAGGATTAGTGGCTATGTATCAGTGCAGTGAAGCCATTTATGACTTCATGGGGCAAGGTGATCATAGCAAGGTATTGAGGTGATCGAAGTGGTGAATATCGTATGCGCACTGAGTGAGAGATGTGAGGATGGTTGCTATGCTTGATTTGTTTTCCATCATTATGACATGCACACCCCCATCCCCGTATTATTTACACCATTTGCTATGGCACCTTAGAGTATTGTACGGTATGTAGTGATAACTCTTTGGTTGCAGGTCCAGGTTCAGGTATGGTTTAGTATACCTGTTATTGTTTTGTTTAGATGCTTATCGCTCATACCAGACTTTTGTCTGACCCAGAGTTTTATGTCTCTTCTTATTACTCTGGGTGCTCACACGAGCAGACTAGAGACAGGTTAGCTGGTGATGCGCGAGTAGCTGATTCGGAGGCAAATAGGAGGCTTCCACGTATGATATATAGATATTCTCCATGTGTCGTTGGTGGTCGCTACTTGGGCATTAGTAGTGTACCTCCCTTATCTTGCTTTTGCTTTTGAGACAGTTTGAAAAGTTGTAATAATGTTGGCTTTGGATCATAAGTTGTACTTGGATTTTCCGCTGCTATGTTAGTTTGTTTTTAGCTTATGCACTGTCTCACCTGTTTTATGTCAAGTATGTTATTATTATATTTTGTTCCATGCGCTGTGAGACATTCTACAGGTTCCTTGTTAGTTCATTTCCTTCTTTCCTTTCCTTCTGACGACCGTCCCGTGCTAACTGGACATGTGTACAGCGCACTTTTGGAGTAAATGTCGGTTGGTGCGGGGCGGGCCGTCACAATTTCACAAGCATTGTGAATGGTATTTTAAAATATATTTCAAAATGGAAGTGTTTGGAAATGATTTTGAAAGTGATATAATATTGAACTCACTTCGGTGGCTGGGAAATAACCCTGATGATGAATCGCGACATCATTAGTGTTCATTTTTGAGTTTCTAAGTGGCGGATTATGTAACAACCCGGAATTTTGGAACCAATTTAAAATTTTTATTTTAGAAATTTTAGTGGATTTTAAATATTTAAAATGATTTATTTTAAATAATAAGGACTAAAATTTATTTAAATCGAAGTTAAAACGAATATATTTATTTTAATTATAAAAGGAGTTAGAAATAGCGCGGTAGTTTGAAAATTTGAATTTGAACTTTGACTGAATGTATAGGATGCAAAATAAATAGGATTTTAGTAAAACCAAAAATTTTAGAATCTGTTTAAAAATATCTTTCCAACGAATCTGAAAAATTGAAATTTCATAGCGGGATTAAAAAGTTATGGCCAGTTAAATATTCGGAATAGTCGCTATGGAATTTTAAATAATATATAGCCCTTATAAATAGCCATTTTGCAAACGACCTCTGTTTTCGACGAAACCACTTTGGTTGGATCCGGAATGTCAAATTATTGCAAGATTCCAATTTTCATAATTTTTGGAATTAATATGTGAGCACAATAAATATAAATGTGCTTTGGCAATTTCAGTCAAATTAGATCGACTAGAAAATGGCCATTTTTCAAACGGTCTCCAAATTCGATGAAATTAATTTGGTTAGGACCGTATAGTCAAAACATAACTGGAAATAATTTTTCTGTAATTTTTAGATTTAGTACGTGGCCCCGGTAAATTAATATGTTCGATCAAATTAAATAATTAAATGAATTATATTTTAAAATAAAGAAAAGTGCACTGAGAAGATCAAACAGGCTGATGGGACCTAGTCAATTGTGTCCGGAAGGGGGATATTTTGATAGGGGCAACTCTCGTTGGGCTGGATTTTGAGCTGGTAGGAATTAACGGGCTATTTGGTAAATTAATGAATTTAATAATATTATAATATAAATAATTCTTAAATATTCAAACCCTAATCCCATTTTCAGCCGTCGCCCTCTCTTCATTTCAATGGCCATGATGGTTCCAAATTCAACCTTTAATCACTTCAAATCCATAGCAAATTAGTAGATGATTTCAAAGGGAAAGTAGAAGAGATTTTCACGATCTTTATTTCCATACAGTTATGATTAAATTTAATGCCATGAGTTATTCAATTTTTTGGGCGTGAAGACCACCGCTTTGGATCAGATTTCGAGGAGGGAGGATGGATCGAGCGGTGCAGGGTTTTTGGCAAGGGCGGAGTGACGAACCGCGGTGGTTGTGGAAGTTTCAGATCGGCCGACAAAGGCCTGAGAAGGTGTGCGAATTGGGGAATGGGAGGCGCGATGATGGGTTTCTCGGTTGGCTGTAAACGAACAGAGGAAGAAAGGATTAACAGTGAGCTTAAGGAGTTGATTACTTTAACTAACAAATTATTTATTTAATTAATGGTCAAATGTTTAAACAACGATAACTTTTGCAAACAGAAATGAAACTGAATGATTTTAGATCCGTTGGAATCGTGGTGAAAATATCTTCGCGATGGAACTGACTAGAGCTTAAACAGAGCGATTTAAAATTTTGAAGAATTCAAACCCCCAATGTGAGATCTCTAATCCAAAATTAAAATTAATTATTGATTATGATGTGATATTAAATATGTACGCTATGTAAATGTTGTATGAAATTTTGGATTGATTGCGTGTGACTGCGATGAATGACTGGATTTAATTGTGTACATATGAATATATAAAATGTTAATATTTGATAAACAAAACTGTTTATACAATAAAAATCAGATTTTTATTGTGTACATGAATCATTAAAACATTCATGTTTGAAATAAAGAAAATGGTTGTACAAATAAAAATTCATTTTTATTTGTCTTGTTAAAATATCATTTTTGTTAAGAAATGTTACATTAGATTAAAAATATTCATTTTTGTTGAATCATATTAGTGTCAAAACAAAATATTCACTTTTGTTATATTGAAAAGTAGTGAAACAAAATATTCATTTTTGTTAAATAGAAAAGTGTTAAAACAAAAATTATATTTTTGTCAAATGGATTTGTGTTAAAACAAATATCATTTTTGTTGAATCATATTTGTGTTAAAACAAATATCATTTTTGATGAATCATATTTGTGTTAAAACAAATATCATTTTTGTTGAATCATATTTTTGTCAAAACAAATATCATTTTTGTTGAATTATATTTGTGTCACATAAAAATATCATTTTATGTTGAACTAGAATTGTCACATAAAAATATCACTTTTTTGTTGAACTAGAATTGTCATATAAAAACATTTTTATGTTGAATGAGAATTGTCAACAACATAGTAATATCATTTTTATTTGTGATGATGAATTGAATTGTCGATAACATAAAAATATCATTCTTATGTGTTATGTTAACATTGAATTGGTAAACAAATAAAAGCAGTCATTTTATTTGTTATGTTAAAGATAGAAATTTGTATGCAATTAAATTTACATTTTTATTTGTCATTTTTAAATAGAACTAACTGTATGCAAATAGAAACATTTCCTTTTATTTGTCATGTCGAGGTTAGAAATGTATGCAAATGAAATATCCCTTTTTATTTGTCATATATGAACATAGAAAGCATTGAAAATAAAAAAACCATCTTTTTATTTGTCAGATATGAACATAGGAATTGTTGAAAATTGTTTAACAATAAAAATTTACATTTTTATTGTGTATTAGAAATGATTAAAAATATGTATTGTTTTTACATAGTAAAATGTTCATTTGATTATTTGTGTTTTGTTAATTAAAACATTTTCATTTATATGTTATTGAAATAGAAAAATGTTCGTTTATTAAACATATATTGATTCACTAAAAATAGTGTCACTTAACATTGTTAGCATTTTAAAAATGCCATTTAGTTTGGACATGTTTTGTGAAACAAAAATACATTTAGTTAGGATAATGTTTTGTGAAACATAAATGTCACTTTTGTCATATTAGACAAGAATAAAAGCATTACATGTAAATATATGTTTCGTGAGACAAAAATGTCAATTTTATCATGTTAAGATAGAATAAAAAGAATTATATGTTAAAACATGCATTGTCATTAAAAATGACATTTTTATCATGTTAAATTAAAATAATCGTTTGTTAAAATGTTTTATTAGATAAAAACATAGTCTGTATCATGTTAATGTAATGAAATAAATAATCATGTCTTGAAATTTGTGTGTGATGTTGAAATGTTTAACTTATTAAAAATAAATGTCAGCGTAAATGTGATAGTTGAGGTTAAATTATAAATATCCATTTGTAATTTAAGCAGTGAAAATTTGTTATATAGGAAATAATTCAAACTGAATTATAATCGGTTAAATCTAATAACCAATGATTTATTTGTATAAACTATTGTTGTTTGAAAACCCCACACGGGTATTGCGATGATATTTGACATATACTAGTCCCAATATTTAATTAATTGTCAATCGATGGATTGACAGGCTGTGATGAGCGTTATTTATTTATTTTAATGCTCACACAGTTGTAAATTTCACTTTGGATGTAAGTGGATTGCTTAATGATTATTTATCATTATTTTTATATACATGCAATGTATGAAATCCATATAACTAAAATTACATGGTAATTGTTTGAGTCGCATTCCGATTTAGAATATCTTTTATATAAAGAATAAAGTAAAGAACCTTTTAAATAAAGAATATTTTAAAATAAAGAGTATTTTATAATAAATTTAGTAATGAATAGAGTTATGATTTTATGTCCATCTTAGAATGGACACAAAAATATAAAAAGATATGAAGCCGAGTTAAGTAGAAAACGCCATTTTTACCCAAACGGATTTGTCGATCGATTTTATTCATTTATAATGAGTATAAAAAAGTATTGATTTTAAAATATAATATTTTGAAATATTAATATTTTAATATGATATAAATATAGAATATTCAATTTTGATTTAAAAATAAAAAATAGAAAATGAAGTTAAATGTAACAACCCGGAAAATCAGAACCAATTTAAAATTTTTATTTTGGCAATTTTAATGAATTTTGAATATTTAAAATGATTTATTTTAAATAATAATGACGAAAAATTTATTTTCGACGAAGTTAAAACGAATAAATTTATTTTAATTATATAACGGCCTAAAATGGCGCGGCAGTTTGAAAATTCGATTTCTAATTTCAAATGAATATACAGAATTCAATATAAGTCAGAATTGGACGAAGCAAGAAATATTTGAATCTGTTTACTCATATCTTTTTAACGGAGTAAGAAACTGAGATTTCGTTTTATAAGTTGTAAGATATGGCTAAATTAAAATTCAGAAAAGTCGCTGTGGAATTCATATTTTTTTAATATATATAAAGCCCTTAAAAATAGCCATTTTGCAGACGACCCCCGTTTTCGACGAGACCACTTTTGTTGGATCCAGGATGTCAAATCATTGCTAGATTCCAATTTTCATAATTTTTGGAATCAATATGTGAGCGTGGCAAAAGAAAATGTGTTTTGTCAATTTCAGTCAAATTGGATTGACCAGAAAATGGCCATTTTTCAAACGGTCTCCAAATTCGATGAAATCAGTTTTGTTGGGAGTGCATCATCCCAACATAGCTAAATTTATTTTTCTGGAATTTTTAGGATTAGTATGTGGCCCCAGCAAATTAAAATGTACAATCAAATCTAAAATTGAATGTTTTATATTTTAATTTGAAGAACAACTGACTGAAACACTCGAATGGGCTTATGAAACATATTCCATTATGTCCGGAGTGGGGGTATTTAGCTAGGAGCGACAGTCGTTGGGTTTGAATTGGAGTCCGTATGGAGTAAAGGGTATTTTTGGATTTAAAGAATTAAAAATAAATATAAAAAAATAGGGGCCAATCAAATTCAACGTTCATTTTCTCTCTCCCCGATTAATGCTCCAGGCGACGGCGGAAATAGTTCGAAACTTCTCCCTTCGATTTCTCCTTCCACACTTAATGGAATCAAATAGTTCTTTAGGGGATTTTGTAGAGGATTTCAAGGGCTTTAAATCCATGCTAGGATCAGATTTTTTCATTGTGTATTCATCGAGATTTGAGCCCAGGAATTTCTGCCGCCTCGAGCATGATTCTGGCCCCGATCTGACATCGAACTAAAGGTGGTTGTCGGCGCCGGAAAGCTGGTTCGTAGCCCTACCTCGTGGTGAAGTCTGATCGACGCAACGCTACACGTATTCGACGAAAATTCTAAACCTAGATTTGAACGTATTAAAAAGGTATATGGTTTATTTTATTTAAACTGTTTTAACATTTAAAAGTATGAAAAATTTTGATTTTAGAATAAAAATCATATCTTTTTGCTTTGTGGTCTGAATCCAGTGAAACAAGAGACACTGGGACCGTGACGTAGTCCTCTACATTCTAGAAGTGACCGGAGAATTTTTAGACCTCGCTACAATTTTAGGCGAAGCCGAAACCAAGGTTAGAACTCCTCACTGAAATTTTCTGTTCAGTTATTAATTTTATAACTGTGTAGATAAGCTGCTCCCCGTCGTCTACAGACCATGGACGACTTGTTTGGTTGTGTGTTTGGATTGATTTGTTTGTGTGAATTTGGTTTGTGATGCGTAATGGAAAATAAAATATTTGTGTGTTGAATAAAATAAAATAAAATATTCATGTGTTGAAATAATTATTTTATCGTTAAAAATCTAATTTTTAATGTGTAATGGAATAACATAAATATTCATTTACAAATCGAACAATTTGTTTATGTACACCCATTTAACTGATATTGATTGGGATGATATATTTTACACATCGCCCAACTGTACAAATAATATTCAGTGTTTGTTGGTTGAAACCCCACACGGGTGTTGGGATGATATTTGACGTACACTAATCCAAATAGTTTAGTTGTATGTCGATCGATTAGTTGACAAGCTGTTGTAAGCGTTAAATATTTATATTTAATGCTTATGCAGTGTAGAATGCACTCTGGATGATGGTTGATTGTTTATCATTGTGGTTATATACATGTGTTGTATGAAATCCATATAAATAATATTATATGGTGACTGACTGTGTCTGATTCCAATTTAGAAAGAATGAATATTTTAAAATAACGAATATTTTAAACTAACAAATATTTTGAAATAATATTCAGAAAAGAATCAAAATATGATTTTGATGTCCGATTTGGGATAGACCCGAATACATTTAAATATATATAGCCGTGTTGATTAGATATGCGCCATTTTGACGCGAACGATGTTTATATCGATTGTATTCATTTTTATAATGAATATCGAAAATGAAGTGATTTCAAAATCTGATGTTTGAAAATATTTTCATTTATATGTTAATGATATGGAATATTCAATTTTGATTTAAAATTGAATATGCAGTTGAAACCCTTTTTTTTAACAAATTTAAAATGATTTATAAAATACGTTTTGAATTAAAATCCACGAAATATATATTATATATATTTAATGGCCTGAATAGAATGCGCCGCGGTATTTCGTGAATTTCAACCATTGACTTCGAATGGACATCACTTGAGATCCGACCGTCGGATTCTCCTAAAAACGGAACTGTTGGGTTCGTGTCGAAAAGAGATTTCTAACGAATATTAGAGCTTTGAAATCTAACGGTTCGATTTGGAATTATGTCCAAATCAAATTTGGAAAAGGTCGCTGTAAGTGTAGTTCGATGGCCGTTTATGGAAATCGACTGTACGGGCCTTGATAAAATTATTAAAAATATCAATAAATTAGAGTAAAATCATAAGGAATGATTTGGAAAGAATTGGGATGAAAAATTCCATATTTGAAAAGATAAAAATAGAGTTTTATCGAAATGAACTAGTTATGAACTAGAATTATAATCCAATTATTTTTAAATAAATAAACTAGATTTGGAATGGTTTTAAAAATAACCAGAATTTCCAATATATGAATTGGAATGGATTTGAATCAAAATTATCTTCAGAATATTTCAATATTGGATTCCGGGAATATACGGGCATTGTGGAGGAATTTGGAAGATATATATATATATAAATAAATATATATATATATATATATATCGTTATTCCAATGCGATGTTTGTTGAGTTCAGAATTTGATATTGAATATAAGCCGATATATTTTCTATTCAGAGCCTTGTATTTAATATCAAATGGGATTTTGGGTTTGTCGTGAATGGTGTATTCACTAACACTGTTCTTAAATCCAACGAAGTTAAGGAAATAAGAAACTAACTGGAGGTTAGCTAAGTTGAATGATTTCCTGGGTATTGATCTGATGTTGGTTTCAGCCTTCGGGATTAATACTTAGGGAATTGTTCTCTTACTAATTTACTGTTAGAGACTGATGGAATGGTGTCTTCATCAACACTGTTATGGAACCCCGTGTGAAAAGAATAAGTCTTTTAACTAAGATTTAAAGAAGAATTTCCAATTAATGAACATTTAATTGGAATTGAAAGGGAATGTAAATCGGGTTTACTGTGAACTGTGTTTTAAAGACATTCGTTCTTTAACCCGATTTTCAGTGAAATGTGATTTGGAATTTATAAATCTTTATTCTAAGATTTAATGGAATTTTCAAAGTAAAGTTTTCCAGTTTAATAAAATAAACTGAAATGGAATGGGATTCGATTTGATAATAATCGAAATGAACTTCTGTGGAGGAAGACTGATAATATATATCGAAATAAATTGTGTTTTTATAGCACTTGTTTATCATATACGCGGGTTATTCAGAAAGACCGGGTTTATCCCATTCTGAATAACTGAATCGGCGATGAGTCGACGATGAAGACGGTAGTTGAAGACTGGAGGTCTTCACATCGTTTGGATGATTACTGATGTCTTGATTGGGTTGTACCCCCAAGACAAGGTAATAAGTGGTGATCGTTCTAGACGTACTTGGAGATCGACCGGATATGTGAGGGCCTCTCTCCTGTATTGGACACACAGGATGAGGAATAAGGTGCCTTCGGTTTCATTCAGACCCAGAACGAACTTGTAAATGGACTGTGTGCCTGACATTGGATTTCATTCTGTGTGATTGATAGACATCGGTTGCATAGCGTGAATTGCCTATGTGGCATGCAGAGATGCAAATGATCAAGGCTTCCGTTGAAAACAAAATTCTTGTGGTTGATGATCAAAGCACGGCTTTAATATAGCATAACTTTGTGTAGCGTTAATTCGTGAGCCTCACATCGTAGTGTGAACCAGAAACGGAGAGGACCTCAGGGAGGACATGCGTTTCCTTCTAGCTAGGAGTGGTGTCTGGGTTTTGCACGCCCATATGTTTTACTTATGAGGATGATGGATAGCGAGGCGCCTCAGTTATATCGGTCTCTACGGAGCCGATGGATGGTATGGACTTTATACAGACCAATTTTACGCCCCATAGGGCGGGGAAACGTAGTGTTTAGGCATTTTAATCCACATCGAGTGGACCGGCCCTGACGATCCAAGGGTCGATGCGCTCTGACCCTGAGGCTCGGGCTAGAGAGTCTCAAAGCGGTAAGGACGATCCCTTGCCTTGGTTCACAGATGGAAATCCAACTTCAAATACGACATTTTGCGGCTTTGATTGTAGTGCCAAGTATGGCGACATAGTGGGATGGGGCACTCATGCCGTCTATGATTGATACATTTATATTTGAAATTTTTTTGACACTATACACTTATAGTAATAGTAAAATATGAAATTTCACGTACCAAGCATTTTTGGCTATTATAAGGTAAAAACTCTATCCTCTGACTTGCGTTGCATTTTATGATGGGACCTGAGTCTTATAATAGCTTCATTGTTCTTTATTTAGCATTGCGCTGTTTGTTTTATGCACTGGTATTCTTGGGGGTAAACTCGTTCCGTGCAATACGGCGTGGTCCCTTGATTTACCTAACTTTAAAATCAAAATAATGACTGTTTTAGTTCTCACACCAGTCACATGACTGACTTGGAGTTTATTGTTTTAACCTAAACTCTGGGTGCCCCTCTTTTCCACACGGGCAGCTAGTAGTTTTTGTTTTGCAAATTTATATTCATAAGATCCTGGTTTATAGCTGGAATGATATTCGGAAAGCTCTGTATCCGTGTATTTGTTTCAGTTGTGTTATGTATTATTTTTCCACTGCATTGTAATTTGTAAATCTCTGATATTTATCAAATGTATATTATTTGTTCATACTCTGTATATTCTTGTACTCTGATGTAAATGGTTGTAATAAGCAATGAAATGTTCTTCTGTTTGTGTTCCGATGTGTGTTGTTCTCAAAGTAATCCGGGCTTTCCTTTTCGGGGAGGTTCGGGTCATCTCATTAAAATCGTTTTAAAAGGAAGTTGACGATATAATATATATATATATATATATATAATGGCCTGAATAGAACGCGTCGCGCAGCGATTGTTCGCGAATTTCGACCATTATCTTCAAATTGATGTAACGGGAGATCCGACCGTCGGATTCTCCTAAAACCGTAACCATTGGGTTCGTATTGATAAGAGCTTTCCAACGAATATAAGAGTTTTAAAATCTAATAGTTGGAATTGGAATTATATCCAATTCAATTTTAGAAAAGGTCGTTATGGATGCAGTTCGGTGGCCGTTATTGGAAACCGACTGTACAGGCCTTAATAAAATTAATAAAAATATGGTAAAATTATGGAAAATCATAATAAATGATTTGGAAAGATTTTGGACGAAAAATTTCATATTTGAAAAGATAAAAAAATATTTTTATCGAAATGAACTAGTTATTAACTAGAATAATAATCCAATGTTTTTAAATTAAATAAAATAAATGGGATTTTTGGGTTTGTCGTGAATGATATTTTCAATAACACTGTTCTTAAACCCAGTTGAGAAAAGAATAAATCTTTTAATTAAGATTATTAGAGTTTCTAATTATATTTAGTAATTGGAATAAAATGAAATGTGAATTGGGTTTATTATGAATGGTGTTTTAAATGACATTTGTTCTTTAACCCAATTAACAGTGAAGATATGATTTGAAATTTATAAATCTTTTATTAAGATTTAAATGGAAATTTTCCAAAGTAAAGTTTTCCAATTTAATATATTAAATTGAAACTTAAGGGAATTCGATTTAATAATAATCGAGATGAGCTTCTGTGAAGGAAGATCGTTATTATATATGGAATTTAAAAGGCTTTACCGTTATTCCATTTATATTATTAGTCTGATACGGAAACTTATATCGATTACATATTGATTTGGTTTCTGTGAAAATTCCATATTTAATGGAAGATGGTTTTGGGTTTATCGTGAACTGTGTTTTAAATGACATTGGTTCTTTAACCCAGTTAAAGGCAAGACTAATTTCTTAAAGTTGAATAATCATTAAATAATGATTTTTGAGATTAAAACCAAGTTGAAGTTTTAATGAATCTTTAATAAAAAAGAAGATTAAAGCATAAATTTAAAAGAATTTATCTTTGATAAAATTAATGGGAACCTTCCCCTAATAATGTGAATATTTATTCAAAAGAATATTCTGAATTGGAATGAGGCGTATAATGTGTTTTATAACACTTGTTTATTGATTATAAAATACGTGAGTTATTCGGAAACCGGGTTTAACCCATTCGGAATAATTACTACGACGACTAAGAGTCGAAGATGAAGACGGTGGTTGAAGACCGGAGGTCTTCACATCGTTTGGATGATTACTAATGTCTTGATTGGGAGGCATCCCAAGACAAGGTAATAAGTGGTGATCGTCCACACGTACTTGGAGATCGACCGGATATGCGAGGACCTCTCTTCTGTATTGGACATATGGGACGAGGAATAAGGTGCCTCCGGTTTCGTTCAGACCTAGAACGAACTTGTAAATGGATGGTATGTCTGACGTTGTATTTCTTTATGCTGTATTCATTGATCTCTTCTTAATATATATCTGTTTGGTGGCGGAGAATTTATTCTCTTGCTTAACACCTTTCTCTGAGACGTACGAGCTCAGAGGTTATATATTGGCAGCAATCAATGGTATGGTATGGATTGACAATGTGGCATGCTAAGATGCAAATGATCAAGGCTTATTGTTGAAAGGAAGAGCCTTGTGGTTGATGATCATAGCACAGCTTTGTGTAGCGATACTTCACGAGCCTCACACCCCGGTATGAACCAGAAACGGGAGAAGGACCCCAGGGAGAACATGCATTTCTTTCTAACTAGAAGTGGTGTCTGGGATTTGCAAGCCCAAATATTTTTACTTATGTGGATGATGGAAAGCGAGGTACCTTGGATTTGAGTCCCTAGTGGCTCTATTTTACGCCCCATAGGGAGGGGAAACGTATTGTTCAGGCATAACCAATATACTAACATATTTGTGGACCGGCCCTGGTGCTCCGAGGTGCAGTTGCGGCTGTATCCTGAGACTTGGGCTAGAGAGCCTCGAATTCGGTAGAGACGATCCCTTGCCTTGGTTCATGATGGAAATCCAACTTCCAATACGATACCATACGATTTTGATTGTATAACTAGTATGGCGACATAGTATATGGTAGTTATGCCGTCTATGATTGATACATTATGATTGAAATGTTTTTGAAACATATATACACTTATAGTAATATCAAATCCATTTTATCGTATCAAGCATTTTTTACCATTATAAGGTAAAACTCTATCCTCCTGCTTGTGTTGCATTGTGTGATGGGACTTGAGTCTTATAATGGTTTCATTTTTCTAAAAAGCATTGCGTTGTTTAAACGATTTACTTTATTTATGCACTGGCAATCCAATGGAGTAAACCCGTTCCGTGTTAGCGGCGTGGTCCTATGATTAGCCTTATTATTAAATAGATTAAGAAATATTTCTCACACCAGTCCCATGACTGACTCGTAGTTTGTTTCACTTTGCAAACTCTGGTGCCCTCTTTTCCACACGGGCAGTCGAGTAGCTTGTTTTGCAGATATTTATCTTTTGAGCAGGATTCTAGATCGAAGCTTAAAGTTGTGTCCAGAGCATTAATAGTTTTCCGCTGTGTTATTTTATTTGTTCCGCTACATTGTATTACAATCTATTGTAAATTTAGCTTCCGCTGTTGTATTATTATTTATATTTGATGTACTCTGATATTCTGTACTCTAATGTAACATTATTATGTTTATAAAAGTCATCTATTATTTGTTCTGATGTGTTGTATGCCCAAAGTTAGCGTATTCGGGTTTTTGAACGGTCTTTGTCGATTTTGCGATCGATTAGGTCCGGGCGAAATCCGAATCGCTACAGATTGCTACCAAATTTTTTTCTTTTGTATTGTTTTGAGGAAATAAGTTGTGCAGAAATTCAACGGTTTTGAATTGTTATTATGATTTCAAATTGATTTGAAATAAAACCCAGGAATTTAAATTTTGAAATTTAAATTTTGGAATTTAAATTTAACTTATAGAGTTAAAATATTGAGATGGTAAAAGTAATTAAATAAATTAGAATTTAACTTGAACTAAGTTTAATAAAACTGGATTTGATTAGAGAATAATCTGGAATGGAATTGAGTTGATAAATTAAGTATATTGGGTTAGGGAGTTAAGAGTTTGAAAATAAAGAATGTAACATTGGTTTGAAACGAAATCTGACCTGGATATAAGCGAATGATGGGGTTTGAGGATACAAACAGATTGGAGTTTGATTGAGATGACATTGGTATATGCTGAGTGGGTAGCAGATGGAAAGAATATAATGATATGTCCGACAAAAAGGTACAAGTTCATTTTTATATGAGTTTGGTGATTTACGAGCCTATTTGGCAAGCCGCTTGGCTATTTGATTTTCTTTTGGGTTGGAGAAGGCCTAGAGAGGCAAGTTGTAGTTGTACCGATTGAGCCGTACAAAGGAGGTGTTGGCGAAATTTTCCGAAAATTTAAGGTGTTAGAATTTTTTTTGAATTTTTGAAAATTTTAGTTAGTTAGAATAAATTAATAATTTAATTGAAATTAATCGGTATAGTGAAACTGAAGTTAAAAGTATAATAAATAATTTTTAACCTAGTTAATATGGTTTGTTTTCTACCTTAGCAATTTCGAGGATGAAATTAGTTTAAGGGGGGAAGAATGTAACGACCCGTACTTTTAACGGATAATAAATAATTTATTTCATTATTGAATAAAGGTTTGGTAATATAAAATGGTTGTTTAATTAAATAATATTGAATATTTAATTAATATAAATAATAGAACAATATTTTTTTCTGAAATAATCGAAAATAACAGAATTCACAATATTGTTTGAATTGGACAATTTAAAATATATAATTCAGTTTAGAATTTGAATTATATTAATAAATTTATTTATAAATGTCAATTGAACGTATAAGTTATATTATAATTATAATCGAGCTCAAAATGGCGCGGTAGTTCGTAAATTGGCGATTCGAACTTTAAATGAATATACAGAATCTGTTTTAAGTCGGATTTCTGTGAAACAAGAAACGTTCGAATATGTTGAAAGATATTTTTCTAACGAAAGAGAAAAATCGAGATTTCATCTATTAGATTATGAGATATGTTCAAATCAAATTTTCAAATAGTCGCTATGGAATTCCTTTATAATTTATAATATTTATTTATATTACAAATGGATTTTTAATATAAATTGAATACTGATTTAATCTGGATTTGAAATGTCGAGTTTTAAATTCAGATAGGAATATTTTGGAGCTGTATTATATTCTATGGGAATATATATACGATATTATTTATTTATTATTATTTTATTTAATTATTTTTAAATATATTAATATTTAAATGGGTTTATTTAGGGATTTAAAAATAGCCAGTTTTGCAAATGACCTCCGTTTTCGACGAAACTAATTTTTTGGATCCAGAGTATTAAATTATTGTTAGATTTCAATTTTCATAATTTTTGGAGTCAGTATGTGGCCGTATGGGATTTTAATGTGAAAAACAGTCAATAATTTGACTTTAAAAATACGCCATGTGAGCAAACGGACTCTGATTTCGACGAAACAAGTTTCGTTGGGTCCGTAATGTCAAAATTTAGCTACATGCCCATTTTCATGATATTTGGGCATCATATGTGATCATAGGAATTTTTAACGATAAATATAAATAGTGGTTGATAAAAAAATGAATATTTAAATTGAATATTAAGATATTTAAAATCTACTTTAAATACACCTCATTTCATTCTAACCCTAGTTCCATTTGTTCGGTGGTCAAACGATTGTGCCGTATGTTTTTTTCTTTCAGCAAGAATTTCGATCCATTAGAAAAATCAAAAGAAATAGAAATAAAATCCTATAAATTAACAAACTTATATAATTGAGTTCGTAAACCAATTCTCTACGTTCTGGTATAAGTTTAGAGTGGCTCGGTTTTGTTTTGGGTGTCTTCATTCTTCCCGCGTCTTCTAGGGTTGAATTTCTTGGAAATTATAAGCCGTAATTCACGAATTGTCTGGTACGGTTGAGTTTGTTGTGCAATTTGGAGTATGCAGGGAAAGTTTGGATAGAATCGATGATAAAAATTATCGAGGAAATTTATGGAGCATGCGTAACAGGCTTGGAGTTGCGATACAAAGACTGAGTGCGAGTTGTGCATTTGTGGTACAAGATTGGAGAGGAGATGATGGAGAGTTTAATGGTGTATTAAGTTTGGTTTATAATGTTTGTGGAGAGGGAGTTGTTTGGAGTTAAAGATTGGTAAATGGCCATGTTTTCCTACAGGAGTCGCGGCATGTAGGAGGGGGAAGAAGGCTTTAGGCGGGTATGGTTTGATCATGGGTTGAGTTTAAACGAGGCCCATTTTAAAAATAAATATAAGTATAATTTTATTTATTTTAAAATAGTGTGTAAACTTATATAATGTATAACTTCATCATACGTTGTCAGAATTACACAAAACAAGATCCCTTGGGATTGTATGGACGACGGCTACACAATGGAACTTACTGGGAGCGAATTGGAGCTCATTACAATTTATAGCGAAATAAATTGTCTGTCTGAATCAACCGATAGTTATCGTTATTTAATGATGAACGTCCAATGTGAGTAAATCTCACTACTTCTACGCAGTTATATTTTTATAACGTATTTTTAGAATTGATAAATGATGGTTGATTAATGTGTGTTGTTTGTTTGGATGAACTACTAATTGATTGGTTAAAATTATAGATAACGATATATATATATATATATATATATATATATATATATATATATATCGTTAATCAAATATTGGTTATGTTTATCAGAATATTTCATATTGAAATGAAGTTGATGTTAATTATATTGTTTAAAATCTGTGGATGCAGGGAAGTAGGTTGGACGGATCCAACTGGATTCCTTAATATTTATAATACAGGTTTTTTTTCATATATTGTGATATATGACGTGATATATAATCTGTGATTGATTATGATGACACTGGTATTGTTATTTGATATTTTAAATACCATAAGAAATACCGAAATATGAAAAGGGAATTTTCAAAGTGTATATTGAAAATAAAATATTTATAAAATCAAAGGATTTTATAAAAGAAAATATTTATAAAATCAAAGGATTTTATGAAAGATAAATGGAATATTTATTTGGAAAATAAATAGAATTATAAAAGGAATATATATTTGGAAAATAAATAGAATTATAAAAAGGAATATTTATTTGGAAAATAAATAGAATTATAAAAGGAAATATTTGGAAAATAAATAGGATTATAGAAGGAAATTGACGAGATATAAAAGAATTATGAGAAGATTGTTTAAAGTGGATATTAAATAGAAATCTATTTTAACAGATAAATTGAGAAGATTAATTTATAAATAATATTTTATAAATAAAATAAAATATTTTTCATTTGATAAATGGAATATATAAATTTGAAATTATATAGAAAAGTAAAATCGGTTTCAACACCGATATTTGAAATCGAAAGTGAACGTAGCAGTGTAAAGGGAGATATATTTAAGATTTTTACGAATGGTCTATAAATAGAAGTATAAATAGAATTTGGAATTTGGATGTTGTTTTTAAATATGAAATCAAACTGTTGGATTTGATAAAAGAAATATTTTTCACATTTGATGTGAATAAGGGATTTAAGTAAATATTTTGCAAAATGAAAATATTCTAAAGAAAACTGGGTTTTGAAGGAGAGTTATCGAATAGAGTTATTTGAAGTAGAGTTATCGAATAGAGTTATTCGAAGTAGAGTTATCGAATAGAGTTATTCAAAGTAGAGTTATCAAATAGAGTTATTCGAAGTAGAGTTATCGAATAAAGTTATTCGAAGGAGAGTTATCGAATAGAGTTATTCGAAGGAGAGTTAACGAATAGAGTTATTCAAAGTAGAGTTATCGAATAGAGTTATTCGAAGGAGAGTTATCGAATAGAGTTATTCGAAGGAGAGTTATCGAATAGAGTTATTCGAAATAGAGTTATCGAATAGAGTTATTCTAAGTAGAGTTATCAAATAGAGTTATTCGAAGTAGAGTTATCGAATAGAGTTATTCGAAGTAGAATTATCAAATATAGTTAATCGAAGGAGAGTTATCGAATAGAGTTATTCGAAGGAGAGTTATCAAATAGAGTTTATTCGAAAGAGAGTTATGCATTGAAATTTGATTATATCGAATTCGGGAAAGTATTATTTACTTCCCGATTTTTAATAAAGATTTATTTATTTATAAATAAATTATTTTATTTAGTTATTTATTTAAATTAAGGAATAACAGTTATATTTTTAAGTTAGATATTCCGGAAGTACGGAATATAATGTTATCGTTATAATAAATGTTTTTCATAAAAGAATTGGATTCGTAAACTAAATCCGAGAGTTGCGCAAGCAATGATTTGATAAGTAGATAAGAAACAGAGTTAAGGAAATTAGAAACTGACTGGAGATTAGTTATGTTGAATAACTTTCTGTTTATCGATATGATGTTGGTTTCGGCCTTCGAGGTTGATATTCAGGGAATTGTTCTCTTACTAGTTTACAGTTAGGGACTGATGAATGGGGAAGGATAATGATGCATGAATAAGAAATGGAAACGTTTTCCAATGTTAATAACGTATATTTTCTAAACTTCGAAAATAAGAATTCATGAATATATGGAAATGGAGTGAATAAATAAATGTTAAATTAATTTAAAAAGGGAAAAATGTTGATTGATGATTGATCGATAAAATTTCTATTTGGAAATAAGATCATTGTGTGTATGAATGTTTTCCTTTGGTAGTTAAATAACTGACTATCAAAGTTTTTACCATTTTTCCGTCGTCAATACGGAGAGACCGGGATCGGATTCATTATCTGAAAACCACTCCGTATGGGCACTAGCGTTGCGAATCAAATACGATGAAGATAATTGAAGGCAGAGTTATGCAAGGGCTGTTCTGGCGATCCTAGGTAGAAATTTCCTCAGATGGATTTACAGAGTAGTGCCTTCGGTTTTTCCAGTCCAAGGACGACCAGTGTGGAAGAATGTCTGACAGAGTATATTTAATAGATCATGTAAATTGATCTCTTCGAACGTATGTGCTTTTGGTTGCGGAGAAATTCGTTTCTCTTAGCTGTATACCCGTGGTATTTTTGGAGAAATCAATTTGTGATTTGGCGGGTATGACGATGCGACATTCAAAGTGAATAAATGTGTGATCTATCAGAGATAAGCGTGGCCTCAAGCCTCACAACCAGGAAATGGTAAAAATCAGGTAGGTTGCATGGCTAAGTGGTTAGCTGCCGATTAGGGTGTATTCTCACCTGATCTAGAGAAATTTCGTTTACTTCTTTAACCTATTTCGATGTTGTCCCTTTCGGGAAACGATTGCTGATCCCAACCGTTGGTAATAATATATTCGGTACACTCAAGAGAAATGAGTGATCAGTCATGTTTACCCTAGGTTACAAGATGTTCTAGTTGAACCCGGTGTATTCCTCTCTAGAGATACACTATCGGAAGGTGGTCCCATACCTTGCCATTTGGAATCCATTACCTAATAAGCACCCACGGTTTTTGATTATATATTATATACCTGGAACGTGAAATGAAAGCGTTCTGCTAGATGATTATTAGTTATGATTGATAGACACTATTATAGTATCAAAAGAGTTTTGATACAAAGATTATCATTTCTTTCAAAAGGTTTTTGAAAGTTAAATCAAGTGTTTTGGATTCTCATAAGGGAAAAACCCGTTCCGTGTCATACGACGTGGACTTATGAGATATCTTTTATTTTCTCAAACTATTTTAAATTGTTTACTCACACCAGTCCCATGACTGACCCAGAGTTGTTTTTGTTTTGTTTTTCCTAAACTCTTGGGTGCCCAAATTTGTACGGGCAGTCAAGTAGTCAGGATTTTACAGATATATTTGGAGAGCTTGGAGTAGGAGGCTTCAAGATTATATAGCTATTGTCATTTCAATTGTGGTGTAAGTGTTGTACTTTGATAATGGTATGTATATTCAAGTACATATTTGTATTTTCAAGTTATGTATTTATTCGTTCCGCTGTGAGATTCGTGTTACTCTGATTCTGTTGTTTAATATTCTTCTTCTTCTATTCTAACTTTCTTTCTTTCTATTTCTCACCCTCTAACTTATTTCTATTAACATTCCGGTATTTCCGATTTTGGAATAGTCGACATGGTGTTGTATGTCGATTTTCTAGGTCGAAAATCCGAGTTCGTTACAGTGGTATCAGAGCTGAAGGTTAAGTAATTACCTTGCCTCTGTGGCGTGACTCGATAGAGATAGGTTTAGTAGTACCCTAGATTGATTTAAGTGTATATATACGAGAGAGCATATTTGTAGATTTTATTAAAAAAAAAATATTATGGTGATTTATTGGTTGAGTTGTTTATGAGTTCTGGTCGATCAGCTTGATCCACTGTATCGGTTTGTTTGTGATCTGCTCTAGCCATTTCATTTTGACTATGTCCTGCAGTATCTGTTTGTATGTGATTGTCATTTTGATTTTGCACAAAATTGACACTGGGGTTTGATCCTTTCTGACTTTTATCATTCTGACTAGGGTTGTAGTTAGAATTATATCTGTAGTAACATTTAGATGCGGTATGACCCACTTTTTCGCAAATTTGACATTTGGGTCTATTTGTATTGGGCCATCTACCCCTTCCTTTTCCTCTATTAGGGTACCCCCCTTCTGATTTGAGTAATTACCTCTATTAGCTTGACCTCTTCCTCTGTTGCTAGCAGCAAAATTTAGAGAATATTCATTTTCCGATGGTTTCTTGATGTATATTCTTGCCTCATGTGCAAGAAGAATGTCATGAACATCAGTTAATGGTGGTGTCACCTTTTGATATGTAATTACTGCTACAACTGCCTCATATTCATCACCTAAACCATTAAGAAGAGATAAAACTTGTTCTGATTCATCTATGCTTCTACCTGCAGCTTGGAGCATATCGCACAGATTCTTGACTTTAGCAATATATTCTCTCATACTTGTATTTTATTTTCTGTGGTTTTGCAGTTGCCTTTTGTAATGTAATGCCTTTGCTGCAGATTGAGAATTAACGTTTTTCTCTATAGTGGTCCAAATTTCATTTGCGGTTTTACAATCGATGACTTAAGATAATAGATTAGGGCTAATTGAGGATAGTAGCCAAGCACTTATCAATCTTTCTTGCCTATAGTATTTAGTATATTCATTATTACTGACTATGTTCTTTTGACTATCAGTTATGTACCTGGGAGGAATGGGTAGAGTTCCAAGAATGTAGGCGTCGAGCCCATATCCTTGGATTGCAGTTTCGACTTGCAATTTCCAAAGAAGAAAGTTGTTTTCATCGAGACAAGCAGTTATAAGTTGGCTCTACAGACTTATAACCGTCTTTATGAGCTTCTCGGCAGCCTGAGTCCCTTCTGATCTTCCTGATGATGTAGTATTGTTATCTCCAACCGAGGTTTCAACCATGATGGAGGAATAGCAAAAATAGGAGGTATGTCTTTAACTCTGTAACTTTGAATTGAGGAGAATCAGGAAATTATTGCGATCAGTACAGTTTTTGATGAGGAATTGTTGGATAATTGTTTCTTGATATGACAATCAGAGAAACTATCTGGTTTGTAATGAAATTCTGAACTTCTTGATTGGTTACAGAGAATTTTTGATGACTCTTATAGATTCAGTGTTTAAATCTTATGCTGCAACCAACTTCAGTTAGGCACGACACATTGTTTGCATAAATCTTGTTCTCAGATGATGAATTTATTCTGATGAGACAAAGAAACCAAATGATGAAGTTTTACTAATGGTTTCAAGAAACAAAATCCACAAGAATGATTTCCGATTCAGAGGGAGGTAGCTGTTAAGCTGAATGAAGGCTCTGATACCGTGCTAAACTATGGATTGAGATATGGATTTGATCGGAGTTAATTCAACAGAAGCGAGAGAACAATCTCAACTGATGTTATTGAATGTATATTATGTACAGAGGCTACTCACATATATATAGAATGATAGTAGCCTATTTAGTTTATTGGGCTCAGCCCATTCTATATTACACAGATGTAAGGATACACTCTGTACATTATTCTGCTTAACATAATAACTTCGATAGATTTCATTTTTACTTTCGACTCTTCTTCTTTACACATATCGATAACAAAATATCTTGGAGACAATGAAATTTTACTGGTTTAATACGGCTACATGTGAGTTGCTATTACAATACAAAATACGTTTCATTCTATTTTAGTAATGATATTTCACCAAACTTTAGTAATTTTTATTTATGACATGAAACTGTATGTATGGATAGAGCTGCTTCTTATCGTGTGGTTAAAGAGAAGAAGAAACGTGAGAATAAAATACAACTATTATACTTTTCATTCTCTTGACTTTATTCAAATTTGTATTTATCTCTCTTTTACTCTGCTTGCTTTCACCATTCATATAATTGAGCAATCAAACAAAATAGAAGAGCAGCTTTCAAAAACTTTAGTGTGTGATCCAATAATTTTGATAAAGATGTGAATGGTTTTTTCTTCTACCGTGTATATAACTACAAAGCATACCTCCAAATCATAGCTGATCATCTACCCATTTTGATAACATATTGAAAAATCAAGTATTAGTATCTAAAATTGTAAGATACATTTTATGTATTATACAAATTGGGGAGTCTAAAATTTTGTATAAGAAAAATGGCAGAAGCTTTATTATAATAACAGAGAACTACATGAACTGTTTTCTCCGTCATTTTCAATTTTTTAACCATCAACAGTGGTGTAGGTTTCAAACGCTCTCGGTGACAGATGTGGAATTAAGTTTTGGCATCATACTGAACCACTATTGACTGTTAAGGGCTTCACAAACAATTTGATAATAATCTTTGATAATCTACATAAAATCAGTTGCATAAATAATTGGATTTAAAAGGTGAATAAAAATTAGATGTTCAAAATAAGTGTACAAACCTGTGGATTGTTCGTTTTTGAGAATCAACTTTGAGATCTTTAGTTGGTTTTTCATTTTTTATTATGGTTTCTCTTACAAAGATCTGAATCCTGAGAACCATCAAAAGGTGTAGTTGATGAGCTCGCGTACTTCTGTCGAAGTGAATAAATACGGAAAAAATGGAATAAATCTTCCGAACAAAAAAATTATGTAAACTCATACCTTCGTTGACGGAGCAGTACGTAAAATCAGTTGCATAAATAATTGGAAGAAACGTGGGGGTTAAAGCAGGGAAGATGTGAAGAACGGTCAGTGGAAGTGGGGTAGAAATGAAGAGACTGCAGTTTGTAAATGTGGTAGGGCGAAAAGACAAATTAGACCAGTGGGATAGATGGCGTTCCCAAATCAGAAAAGGGTAGTTTGGGCAGCACGAAAAAGGCTTCAAAAGGGGAAGTATTATCTTTATATATAAGATTTGTTTGGTGGTAGAGAATTTATTCTCTTAGCTTAACACCCTTTTCTGAGACATATGAGCTTAGATGTTATATATTGATAGATATCAGTTATGTGATACTTATGTGATGAGCTTGTGATGATCAAAGCATGGCTTAGTAAAGCGTAGCTTTGAGTATGAAGAGACTTCGACAAACCTCACACCCTGAAAATGGCCAAAATAGGAAGAATGCAGCGGGGACATGGGTAGTCATCTCCTTCTAGATAAAAAGTGTACCATGGTATGAAGCCCAGGTATTACTTATGTGGCGATTTCTACTTTTATGGATGTTGATTCTGCAGGCGCCTGGTTAAAGGTTGGAAACAACCGGGAAATGACATACTTAAGCGCGATCTAATCAATCCAGTAAGGGAGAGATCAACCTCGTGTTTGCAGAGAGCCCGTTTGGTTCTCGGGATGTCCCTCTAGAGGCGTACCCATCGTGGATAAGGAAGTTCCTTTGCCTGCTCATTTGTTGGAAACTCAATCTCTACTACAAACTTTTACGATTTTAGTTTTATAGCCTACTGGTTACCGGTAGGAATACGTCAACATAATGGGATGGGATATTATGATGGCTATGATTGATACATTTATTACTTGCGAAATTGTTTTCACACTATGCACTAATAATAATATAAGAGGATTTTCACATATCAAGAATTTTTTGTTATCATATGGAGAAACCTCGCCCGTGTGTGCATTTGTATTGTGTGTGTGCTGCGAGACCTTACCGTAGCTTCATTTTCTAAAAAGCATTGCGAATTTCAATGCATTGGTATTTATAAGGAGAAAACCCATTCCGTATTTAGTCGCGTGGTCCTGCGATTTACCTCACTTTAAAACATGCCTAAAAATAACTATTTTAGTTGTCACATCATTTCATTATTCTTCATTGTACTCTAGTTGTATTCATCCACTGAGTCGGTATTTTTTCGCTGTATATTCGATGTACTATGATATCTCTTGTACTTTGATGTAAAATTATAATTATAATAATGAAAAAAATGTTTTGTTTACGTTCCAACGTGTAAGTACCTCTAACAATCTGTCTTGTTGAACAGTTTAAGTTGGCTTAATTATCGATTTGAACCAGTCAAAAAGGCCGGTCATTACACTTTCTTTCTAATAACATCCCACTAATCATATCCATGACTGTACAATAGAGGAAACATATCTTTTCATGACTTCAACTCTTGAAGTGACGATTATTTCTTACACTCTAATCTCTTACTAACTTTATGATGAAATTTTAAGTTCGTGGTTTCATAAAACTATTTGGATCAATTTATAATGTGTGAATAAGGCTCTATTTATAGGTTTGTTCTACCAAAAATAATGTGCCGAATTGTATGACAATCATCACATAACTAAATTATAACACACATGCAGAATGACACATGTCACTACACTTGCCCTGTGACGACCCCAAAACCCCGTACCACGGTGTCGAGGGTAATCTTTGGAATATAACACAGAAACAGATAATAGCAGAACAGAAATAAATAAATACACCAGATAATGAACAAATAATACACTGGATAAACGAAATCATCAGAGTTACACAGTATACAGGATCATACTTAGTACAAATATAGTTCATCTATACATAAATGTCTACAGCGGAAAACAAACATAATATGTACAATAGGAGCTGAACAGCATAAAAAGAGATAAATGATAGAATCCATCTTCAGCTCCAGCTATCCAGAAAGAGCCTGCCAAAACCTGAATACAAGGCTGCCCATGTAGAAAAGGGGCACCCGAGTTTGCAAGTGAAACAAACTACGAGTCAATCATGAGACTGGTATGAGAAATCTACTTAACACATTATATAATTTAGCTAATCACAGGACCATGCCACTTTCGCGGAACGGGTTTACTCCATTGGATTGCCAGTGCTTTAAAACAATTAAATCTTTTAAACATCGCAATGCTTTTCATAAAAATGAAGCCGATATAAGACTCAAGTCCCATCACACAATTCAATGCAAACCGGAGGATAGAGTTTTACCTTATATCGACCAAAATATGCTTGATACAAGCAAAAAAAATCATTTGATAATCAGACTCCAACTGTAAAATAGCAATAGAACAATTCCATAGGTATTAACCCAGAAGGCCGAAACCAACATCAGATCAAAACCCAGGAAACCATCCATCTTATCTCGTTTACAGTAAGTTTCTAATTTCATACACAATCATAAATATCAATCATAGACGACATGAGCGTCCCATGCCACTATGTCACCAAATATAGGTTTACAATCAAAACCGTACGATGTCGTATTTGGAAATTGGATTTCCGCCATGAACCAAGGCAAAAGATAGTCCTTACCGAATTTGAGATTGTCTAGCCCGAGTCTCAGGATCAGAACGCATCGACCCTTGGAGCGACAGGGCCGGTCCACCGATGTGGATTAAAATTCCTGAACACATTTCCCCGCCCTTTGGGGCGTAAGTGAGCCAACGAATGACTCCAATGGTCCCGGATCGACCGATATAACCGAGGCGCCTCGCAACAGCAACAACCACATAGGTGAAAATAATATAAATGTCAGCCAGTTTAAGCACCGACACCACATCTAGCTAGAAGGAAACGCATGCCCTCCCTGAGGTCCTTCTTCCGTTTCTGGTTCATACCGGGGTGTGAGGCTCGCGAATTCACGTTATACACAAAGCTACGCCACACAGGCGGTGCTTTGATCATCAACCACAAGACTTTGCTTTTCAACAGAAGCCCTGATCACTGCATCATAGCATGCCACACAGGCAGTTCACACCATGCAACTGATGGCTATCAATTACACAGAACGAATTCCAATGTCAGACACACCGTCCATTTGCAAGTCCGTTCTGGGTCTGAACGAAGCCGGAGGCACTATATACCTTGCAAACCCATCGATCTCCACGTACGTCTGGACGGTCACCACTCATTATCCGTATTTAGGGATGCCTCCCAATCAGGACATCAGTTACCATCCAAACAAGGTGAAAATCTCTGGTCTTCGACCACCGTCTTCATCTTCGATTTCTTATCGTCGATTCAGTTATTCAGAATGAAATAAACCCGGTCTTTCTGAGAAACTCGCGTATATAATAAACAAGTGCTACACAAACATACATACGCTTCATTCTAATTCATTAGTCACTAACCGTCAATCAGTAAGAGAATGATTTCCCAAATATTAACCCCGAAGGCCGAAACCAACATCAGATCAAAACCCAGGAAACCATTCGACTTAACCAACCTTCAGTTAATTTCTAAATTTCACATTCCATATCGTTTATAATATTTAATAACGATTTATCGCTATTTTTATTTATTTAAAAATAGCCAATTTATTTAAACGACGCTTCAGGCCATAACACGGCTGTGACGCTGTTTTTCTTCAGATTTGATTTACACATATCTGAAAATCTAACCGTTGGATCTTCACAAAATTTACATCATTAGAAAGATCTTTTCAAAACGAATCCAACGGTTCTAGTTTTGGGAAAATCCGACGGTCGGATCTCCCGGTACAATCGTTTGAAGTTTCGATTTCAAAATACAAACTACAGCGTCGTTATTCGATTTAATTTAATTATATATATATATATATATATATAATCGATTCTGGCGCTGTTTTTCTTCAGATTTGAATTAAACATTCCAGATAATCCAACCATTGGATCTTTGCAAAGTTGGTGCAGTTGGAAAGATATTTCCAAATCGAACCCAACGGTTTCAGTTTCGGGAAAATCCGGTGGTCGGATCTCCCGCACTAATCGTTTGAAATCACGGTTTCAAAACACGAACTGCAGCTTCGTTATTCGATTTATTTTAATTATATTTATATATATATAAATATAATCGATCCTTCGATTTCAAAACCATATTCATTTCATACCTTTGATAAAAATGATATTTTTATCAAACTAACTTCTATTTCAACACTTCACTATTTTTAACAATTCATGTATATAATAAAAAACATGATTTTTATTGTTAAACAATTTATTTCAAAACACGAATACCATTCAACACATGAATTTCCATTCAACGAATGAATTTCAATTCAACACATGAAGGTTTTCTATAGTTTATATATATATATAAAAAGGTGATTTTTATATTTAAAACACGAATACCATTCAACACATGAATTTCCATTCAACGAATGAATTTCTATTCAACACATGAAGGTTTTCTATAGTTTATATATATAAAGTAAAAAATGTGATTTTTATTGCAAAACAATTTATTTCAAAACATGAATGTCGTTAAATAGATGAATTTTTATCCAACACACGAATATAGTTTCAACACATGAAAATAATTCTAACATATGAATATTATTCAAAATTTCGGCAGGGTAGTTAAAACCGGGGCCGTCCCTAGTACGGCTCCTCGCTCTACCTTAAAGCCTCGCAGCTTTTGACAATGGGGATTTCATGCATCTAGTTCGCACGCAGGCGGCATGTATATTTTTTTCATTTCCACAAACTAATCCTATGTGGGTTTCAACCAAATAATTCTCAACCACAAACGGGTATTTTTCAACCACAATCAATAAATTTTCAACCACAAACAATTTTAATCAACCATTTGTAATCAAGCAATTTTCACACCAATCACAACCAATAAATATCGTGCATGGTTTGTGGACGAGGGGCATATATATATATATATTTTATATAAGCATTTCACTTCTATTTCAACACATATATAATTTTTACAACGCATATATAACTTATATATCGAACGTACAACTTATACAACGCTTGTACATGAGGTGTACAACGCTTATATAACTCATACATCGACTATATAATTTATACATCGTCGTTTTCCATATCATTTATAATTTAGAAATCTCACATTGGGTTCCACTCAACCAAAAATAGCAGAAGGCTCAGAAAAATATGCGGTCTCTTCTAAAATGTAGAAGACGTCCACACGAGTCCACTGTCTCTTGTTTCACTGAATTTCGTCAACAAACGAAAAAGATATGATTTTTACAGTGAAATCAAAAACCGTAGCGCTTAGAAGTGCTATTATATAGTTTATTTTAAAATAGCCGTACCTTCTTCGATTAGTTCAAAACTAGGTTTTGATTTTACTCTCAATCCGTTGATCGATACGGGGATCGGGTTGCACCACGATGTACAGCTAGGAACGATGCCTTCAGGGGGTACCACCTCGTCGAACTCGCGCGCGCCAGGGAGGAGGAGTTCCAGCTCGAACGGCAAAACTTTACGAGGTCGATGCGAGCTGAATACGGAGCGAGGGGAGGTGAATCAAGTATGGATTTGAAGAGTGGAAGGAGAGCTACAAAAAGTTGCGAAGGAGGGGGGTCAAATTCTCGATGGATTCGCCGGAAAATGCTCGGGAACAATGGAGTGGGTTTCCGCCATGAACGAGAGAGGCGGCGAGGGTTTCTGAGGGGTTTTTTTATTTTTAAATTATGAATGGAAATTTCCAATTGGCCAATGCTTTATAAATTTTTTTAAATAGTGTTATTCCACACGGACACCAATTCAAACCCAACGACTGATGCTCCTAGCTAAATACCCCCATTCCGAACATAATGGGATATGTTTCGTAGGCCTATTCGACTGTTTGAGTCAGTTTCTCTTCAAATTAAAATATAAAACATTCAATTTTTGATTTGAACGTACATTTCAATTTGTCGGGGCCACATACCGATTCTAAAAATTCCAGAAAAATAAATCTGGCTATGTTTTGACGATGCGGTCCCAACAAAACTAGTTTCGTCGAATTCTGAGGCCGTTTGTAAAATGACCCTTTTCTGGTCGATCCAATTTAACTGTAATTGACCAAAACACGTTTTCCTTTGCCACGCTCACATATTAACTTCAAAAATTATGAAATTTGAAACCGAGCAATAATTTGACATCTCGGATCCAACAAAAGTGGTTTCATCGAATTCCGAGGTCGTTTACAAAATGGCCATTTTCACGGGCTATATAAACTCCATAGCGACCTTTCAGAAAATTCATTTGGCCATAACTTTTGCTTCCCGCTATGAAACTTCGATTTTTCAGATTCGTTAGAAAGGTATTCACTAATAGATTTAAATATTTTTGGTTTCACTAAAATTCGTTTTGTTTTGCAACTGGTACAGTTAGTCAAATTTTGAATTCAAATTTTGAAACTACCGCGCCATTTTTGGCCTTGTTTATATTTCCAAGTAATTATATTTATTTTCAATGTCGATTCAAACTTACTTTTCATCGTTACTATTTAAAATATTTATTTTAAATATTTAAAATCCACTAAAATAGCCAATTTAAAAAATTTAAATTGGTTCAGATTTTCCGGGTCGTTACAATCTCCCCCACTTAAAACTTTTCGTCCCCGAAAAGGAACAAAGTTGAAAGTGGTTTGATTAATCAACTCTACGTTCAATCTGGCTTTCATTCTCCAACTTTTCAGTTTTTGAGAATTTTCAAATTCTTCAAAAATTTGGCTAACACCCGGAATTTTTGAAAAATTTCGCCATAACCTCCATTGTACGGGGAGGGGTTTGGAAATTTATTGGGTCGTATTAGGTACCCAATAAATCCTATAAAGCATACACATATTTATAGTGATATATTCTGGTGTTTACAGGGGAGCGTGTATAGATAATAACTCCAGAGAATAAATTCTCGTCACCCTGTCAAAGCCTGAGGGAGTGTGTATTTTTAATTGCTCCAGAGAATAAATTCTCGTCACCTCGTCCCGTGTGGGAAATAAATAGTCCATGTGCCATATCTAATAATTAGAGAGACGTGATTATTGTTAACTCCAGACCCGTGTGTGTTTTTTTTGTTATTCTGGCAATTTTATCGTTACAGTTTTATATGGTCCATATCAGTCATCAGTTCAACCTGTAAAATAAAGTCATCGCCATACAAGCCTCTCGCTCGTATGGTAAATCTTCCACCTCGTCACACAAGCTCCAAATGCTTATGTGGTATATGATGAAGTATGCCTATCTTCAAGAAGTATGCCTATCTTCAAGAAGTATGCCATGTAGTGTAGTTCAAAATTAATTGTTACTATCCTATGGCGACATTTATTATTACACACAGAATAACCAGCACTCCGCATCCAATGGCATTCACAGGAGTTGGTATAATAATATTTCGCATCCAACTCATTAAGGTTTACCTATTTGTCGGGCACGCAAATAAATTCTTTACGCAACAGCTAATCCATTTACCTATTCAAACATATATAATGCACATGTACATATTCCTATCTATTTTCATATCAGCTAAATGTGTGATTTAATCGAATAAATTCTACCATTCATTCCATTATTGATTAAATTAACTATCGTTCTAATAATTTAATTAATCCAACTCACTATCACACAACACAAACAACAAGCAATTTGTTTTTAACTTTTCAAAATTATATCTTTTATCCATTCAAAAATCATATTTCTAAAACCAAACTAGATATATAATCACAAATACGTTATTTATAAACATATAACTCTCGACTCGTTCTGGGGCACTTCTGACCCGATCTCTAACGAGTTATTCTGTTATACTCATACTAGGATATTACTGATCCTATCTGTAATGAGTTACCCATCCTAGAACATTACTGGTTCTATCTCTGATGAGTTCGTTAATGTGTTATATAGCAGAGCTAAGCTTAACCAAAGCTCTGATACCACGATGTGACGACCCCAAAACCCCGTACCACGGTGTCAAGGGTAATCTTTGGAATATAACACAGAAACAGATAATAGCAGAACAGAAATAAATAAATACACCAGATAATGAACAAATAATACACTGGATAAACGAAATCATCATAGTTACACAGTATACAGGATCATACTTAGTACAAATACAGTTCAGCTATACATAAATGTCTACAGCAGAAAATAAACATAATATGTACAATAGGAGCTGAACAGCATAAAAAGAGATAAATGATAGAATCCATCTTCAGCTCCAGCTATCCAGAAAGAGCCTGCCAAAACATGAATACAAGGATGCCCGTGTAGAAAAGGGGCACCCGAGTTTGCAAGTGAAACAAACTACGAGTCAATCATGGGACTGGTATGAGAAATCTACTTAACACATTATATAATTTGGCTAATCACAGGACCATGCCACTTTCGCGGAACGGGTTTACTCCATTGGATTTCCAGTGCTTTAAAACAATTAAATCTTTTAAACATCGCAATGCTTTTCATAAAAATGAAGCCGATATAAGACTCAAGTCCCATCACACAATGCAACGCAAACCAGAGGATAGAGTTTTACCTTATATCGACCAAAATATGCTTGATACGAGCAAAACAAATCATTTGATAATCAGACTCCAACTGTAAAATAGTAAGAGAACGATTCCATAGGTATTAACCCCGAAGGCCGAAACCAACATCAGATCAAAACCCAGGAAACCATCCATCTTATCTCGTTTACAGTTAGTTTCTAATTTCATACACAATCATAAATATCAATCATAGACGACATGAGCGTCCCATGCCACTATGTCGCCAAATATAGGTTTACAATCAAAACCGCACGATGTCGTATTTGGAAATTGGATTTCCGCCATGAACCAAGGCAAAAGATAGTCCTTACCGAATTCGAGACTGTCTAGCCCGAGTCTCAGGATCAGAACGCATCGACCCTTGGAGCGACAGGGCCGGTCCACCGATGTGAACTAAAATTCCTGAATACTGCGTTTCCCCGCCCTTTGGGGCGTAAGTGAGCCAACGAATGACTCCATCGGTCCCGGATAGACCGATATAACCGAGGCGCCTCGCAACAGCAACAACCACATAGGTGAAAATAATATAAATGTCAGCCATTTTAAGCACTGACACCACCTCCAGCTAGAAGGAAACGCATGCCCTCCCTGAGGTCCTTCTCCCGTTTCTAGTTCATACCGGGATGTGAGGCTCGCGAATTCATGTTATACACAAAGCTACGCCACACAGGCGGTGCTTTGATCATCAACCACAAGACTTTGCTTTTCAATAGAAGCCCTGATCACTGCATCTTAGCATGCCACACAGGCAATTCACACCGTGCAACTGATGGCTATCAATTACACAGAACGAATTCCAATGTCAGACACACCATCCATTTGCAAGTCCGTTCTGGGTCTGAACGAAGACGGAGGCACTGTATACCTCGCAAACCCATCGATCTCCACATACGTCTGGACGGTCACCACTCATTATCCATATTTCAGGATGCCTCCCAATTAGGACATCAGTTACCATCCAAACGACGTGAAAATCTCCGGTCTTCGACCACCGTCTTCATCTTCGATTTCTTATCGTCAATTCAGTTATTCGGAATGGGATAAACCCGGTCTTTCTGAACAACTCGCGCATATAATAAAGAAGTGCTACACAAACATACATACGCATCATTCTAATTCATTAGTCACTAACCGTCAATCGGTAAGAGAACGATTTCCCAAATATTAACCCCGAAGGCCGAAACCAACATCAGATCAAAACCCAGGAAACCATTCGACTTAACCAACCTTCAGTTAATTTCTAAATTTCACATTCCATATCGTTTATAATATTTTATAACTATTTATCGCTATTTTTATTTATTTAAAAATAGCCAATTTATTTAAACGACGCTTCAGGCCATAACGCGGCCGTGACGCTGTTTTTCTTCAAATTTGATTTACACATATCTGAAAATCTAACCGTTGGATCTTCACAAAATTTACATCATTAGAAAGATCTTTTCAAAACGAATCCAACGGTTCCAGTTTTGGGAAAATCCGACGGTCGGATCTCCCGGTACAATCGTTTGAAGTTTCAATTTCAAAATACGAACTGCAGCGTCGTTATTTGATTTAATTTAATTATATATATATATATATAAATATAATCGATTCTGGCGCTGTTTTTCTTCAGATTTGAATTAAACATTCCAGATAATCCAACTGTTGGATCTTTGCAAAGTTGGTGCCGTTGGAAAGATATTTCCAAAGCGAACCCAACGGTTTCGGTTTCGGGAAAATCCGTTGGTCGGATCTCCCGCACTAATCGTTTGAAATCACGGTTTCAAAACACGAACTGCAGCTTCGTTATTTGATTTACTTTAATTATATTTATATATATATAAATATAATTAATTCTTCGATTTCAAAACCATATTCATTTCATACCTTTGATAAAAATGATATTTTTATCAAACTAACTTCTATTTCAACACTTCACTATTTTTAACAATTCATGTATATAATAAAAAATATGATTTCTATTGTTAAACAATTTATTTCAAAACACGAATACCATTCAACACATGAATTTCCATTCAACGAATGAATTTCTATTCAACACATGAAGGTTTTCTATAGTTTATATATATAGATAAAAAGGTGATTTTTATATTTAAAACACGAATACCACTCAACACATGAATTTCCATTCAACGAATGAATTTCTATTCAACACATGAAGGTTTTCTATAGTTTTTATATATAAAGTAAAAAAATGTGATTTTTATTGCAAAACAATTTGTTTCAAAACATGAATCTCGTTAAATAGATTAATTTCTATCCAACACACGAATATAGTTTCAACACATGAAAATAATTCTATCACATGAATATTATTCAAAATTTCGGCAGCATAACGGCAGGGTAGTTAAAACCGGGGCTGTCCCTAGTACGGCTCCTCGCTCTACCTTAAAGCCTCGCAGCTTTTGACAATGGGGATTTCATGCATCTAGTTCGCACGCAGGCGGCATGTATATTTTTTTCCATTTCCACAAACTAATCCTATGTGGGTTTCAACCAAATAATTCTCAACCACAAACGGGTATTTTTCAACCACAATCAATAAATTTTCAACCACAAACAATTTTAATCAACCATTCGTAATCAACCAATTTTCACACCAATCACAACCAATAAATATCGTCCATGGTTTGTGGACGAGGGGCGTATATATATATATATATATATATATATAGTATTAGCATTTCACTTCTATTTCAACACATATATAATTTTTACAACGCATATATAACTTATATATCGAACGTACAACTTATACAACGCTTATACATGAGGTGTACAACGCTTATATAACTCATACATCGACTATATAATTTATACATCGTCGTTTTCCATATCGTTTATGATTTAGAAATCTCACATTGGGTTCCACTCCACCAAAAATAGCAGAAGGCTCAGAAAAATATGCGGTCTCTTCTAAAATGTAGAAGACGTCCACACGAGTCCACTGTCTCTTGTTTCACTGAATTTCGTCAAAAAACGAAAAAGATATGATTTTTACAGTATAATCGAAAACCGTAGTGCTTAGAAGTGCTATTATATAGTTTATTTTAAAATAGCCGTACCTTCTTCGATTAGTTCAAAACTAGGTTTTGATTTTACTCCCAATCCGTTGATCGATACGGGGATCGGGTTGCACCACGATGTACAGCTAGGAACGACGCCTCCAGGGGGTACCACATCGCCGAACTCGCGCGCGCCAGGGAGGAGGAGTTCCAGCTCGAACGGCGAAACTTCACGTGGTCGATGCGAGCTGAATACGGAGCGAGGGGAGGTGAATCAAGTATGGATTTGAAGAGTGGACAGAGAGCTACAAAAAGTTGCGAAGGAGGGGGGGTCAAATTCTCGATGGATTCGCCGGAAAAAGCTTGGGAATGATGGAGCGGGTTTCTGCCGTGAACGAGAGAGGCGGGGAGGGTTTCTGAGGGTTTTTTTTATTTTTAAATTATGAATGGAAATTTCTTATTGGCCGATGCTTTATAAAAAAATTTAAATAGTGTTATTCCACACGGACACCAATTCAAACCCAACAACTGATGTACCTAGCTAAATACCCCCATTCCGAACACAATGGGATATGTTTCGTAGGCCCATTCGACTGTTTGAGTCAGTTTCTCTTCAAATTAATATATAAAACATTCAATTTTTGATTTGAACGTACATTTCAATTTGCCTGGGCCACATACTGATTCTAAAAATTTCAGAAAAATAAATCTGGCTATGTTTTGACGATACGGTCCCAACAAAACTAGTTTCTTCGAATTCTGAGCCCGTTTGTAAAATGGCCATTTTCTGGTCGATCCAATTTAACTATAATTGACCAAAACACGTTTTCCTTTGCCACGCTCACATATTAACTTCAAAAATCATGAAATTTGAAACCTAGCATTAATTTGACATCCCGGATCCAACAAAAGTGGTTTCGTCGAATTTCGAGGTCGTTTGCAAAATGGCCATTTTCACGGGCTATATAAACTCCATAGCGACCTTTCAGAAAATTCATTTGGCCATAACTTTTGCTTCCCGCTATGAAACTTCGATTTTTCAGATTCGTTAGAAAGATATTCACTAACAGATTTAAATATTTTTGGTTTCACTTAAATCCGTTTTGTTTTGCACCCGGTACAGTTAGTCAAAGTTTGAATTCAAATTTTTAAACTACCGCGCCATTTCTGGCCTTGTTTATATTTCAAAGTAATTATATTTATTTTAAATGTCGATTCAAACTTACTTTTCATTGTTATTATTTAAAATATTTATTTTAAATAATTAAAATCCACTAAAACAGCCAATTTAAAAAATTTTAATTGGTTCAGATTTTCCGGGCCGTTACATGCCCTTAAGGAAAATCATTATGCACATGCATATTGCCAAGTGTATTTATAGATATAACTCATTAAAATGCACTTTTAATTTAGATAATGATAAAATGGCTACTTTATATTATGATTAGGGTAATATTTCATACACATAATGTAACAACTCACACTCCAACAGAACCCGATTTTTTGCAAGAAGATAAAATCCAAGTACATTGAATTATAATTTGGGCTTGGTATCATGCAAATAGACAAAAAAAATATTTCAAAGCTTAAGTAAATAACTCTTAATAGAAATTATTTAAAAATATGAAAGTAAATATTGGAGAATGGAATGTTGATAATGTTTTGATGATAACAACCTTGTTTCAATCATTATCATTATTTATTATAAAATATATACTAACACTTTTATTATATATATATATATATATATATGCAAGGTTTATATGCTGGTAATAGATATTGAAGACTGCATAGTTAAAAGATTCAAGATTTCAAAGGAGAATCAAGACTCATGAGTATCAAGATATCAAGAGTTCAGGAGTCCAAGACTATCAGGGTAATAGAGTCTAGATATTATGTAAGACTCTGAACAGCACTCAAACTCTGTTTTCAAATTACCTCTTTTCAAATTGATTTTAAACTATTTTCAAATTGATTTCAAACTCCCCTCAAAAAGATTTTTAATCATCCAAGGATTTCAAACTTATGATTTCATATATATGTTTCCTAATTTATAAGTTTCTTATTTTTATAGTTTTATATATTGAATCATTTATATAAATATTTTATATATTGAGTTTATATTTAATTATAATTTCGAATATTCTTATGTAACTTTATGTTTTCATAAAACCTTTTATGTTTATATAGTTTATATAAATAAATATATATATCTTTATAAATACTATATATATATATGTTAACTCCGTTATAAAATGTGGTTTAAAAATCATGTTTTATTGCACACAAGAGTGATAGATCATTTATATTTACAAAGCGATGGACCGGGTGATATTTTAGTATGGATCGGGCATGAATTTTGTATGGGTCGGACATAAAGTGGTAGCATGGATCGGTCGGTTATCAGCTAATGGATCGGGTGTCTTCAATGGGGATGGATCGACCATCCACTTTGTTAATGGGTCGGTCGGCCATATTATAAACTATGGATCAGTCAGGTTCTGTTGTATGGATCGGTCAGCCTTAACGTGCATGGATCGGCTAGCCTCAGTCTTATGGATCGGCCACTTAAGCGAGCTGATGGATCGGCATGTATATTTATGTATCATGGGTTGGCAAGTTTATAAGGGTCAGCAGATTATTCATAACATATGAATGATTTTATGGCTTCATAACGCCTGACCCGTCAACATGGCGTGTTAGTATGGCTCCCTCGACATTACGATTCAACTAACACAATAACACGTGAATATTTGGCAATTTGTATAGACCGCTCACGTGAATCATATTGAAGTGGTTTTATAAATCATACTTATATACATTTCTTGAACATGACGTGGCGGCTTCTTTGTTTATGTGGCAGCAAAGTTAACTTTCGTGGATCGACTTCAACATAGAAGCGGTGGTATGTGTGAACAAATAGGGGTCGGTCTTAAACTAAGTATAATGGATCGACAGTTGTGCATTATACGGGTCGTCACCATCTTAATGGACCGACATCAAGTATTGAACGACATGAGTCGGTGCATGTTTTCAAGCTAGAATAACGTGGCTTCACGTGATAGTAGCTGGCAATACTAATACGCTTGGTTGCTGCATAATCTTTAGGGACGTTCACCATAATGTATTAGATCAATAAACAGGTTGAACTTGAAGCAAGAAAAGCAATAGAGCATACACGGTTTAGCTCCTGAATGTGGATCGGTGCCTAAACAATATCATGGGTTGACATTATTTAATATATATGGTCACCAAGATAATGCGTAAAGAACTGATTATATTGCCAACCAATAAAGTAATGCTACGTGCACATCATAAGTCAACAATACACAACAGTATCACATGGCAGAACATAGTTTCGTACTTTGTTTCCTATATAACATTAAAGAAGGGTCGGTCAGATCTACGTGGATCGACAATAAACTGAAAAAAGGGGTTGGTAGCAAAATAAAAAGATAGATCGACAATAAACTGAAATAAGGGGTCGGCAGCAAAATAAAACGATGGATCGACACTTATATTATAAATGGAACGGTCAGCTGTAAATCATTGAATAGGCCGGCATGCATGTGATTACAGTTGCACACAGCTGTACTTATGGACCAGTCCTGGACTAGTGGCATTTTGGAAAATAAATTTATTCCCGATCAACACCCTGCACACCTAAATTTTAGCTTTGCCACTACCTTCAAACTACGCTTATAAATACCCCATTTTTATACCATTCAAGGGAGGGATTATTCTACCCTTAAGGGCTATTGAAATCATTTCTCTACTTCTCTAAACTTCTCCAACCTCCATTAATGGCTTCTCAAGCTCAATCTATCTTTCTCCAGTGGTAAATTGATCAAGTCTTCCCCAAACTCCATTAGTGATTTCTCAAGTTCAATTCAAGCTACTCTAATCTCCATTAATTCTCTCTCAAGCCTAGATTCAACACAAAATCATCATTGAATGAATGCATATAAATGTTCAAATGATTGACGATCTATACAATAATGATTAAAAATCAAGAGATCTCGCCGATTCCTTCAAAAATTCAAGTGAAATCAAGAGCAAAGAAGAGATAATAAAAGGAGATTCTTATAAAAGAGTGAAATGAGTGAAATGAATCAAATCATGTACTTTGTAAATACAAAAGTGATAATGAAAATTCCTTCCATAGTGGACGTAGATCGATATTAGGCTGAACCACTCTAAAATCCTGTGTTTTTACTTGGTTTTATATTTCGTGGCTCCATATTTTCAAATCCTACTTTTGTGAAGTGTTACATAAACACCTTGGAGTGTTGTAAACAATTTTTAATTTCAACACTTTTGGCGCCCACCGCAGGTCCATGTTCACATTCAAGGTTAAGTGCTTTGCAGAGATAGTGAAATTTGAAGCCTCTTCTACGACAGATTCTCCAATCTAAAATCCAGGCCAATTGGCGAATTCTTTTCAAAGTTCCAAGCCTTGTCCGAGATAATGGCAAAGACCAAGAAAATTGCAAGTAAAACTGTTGGAGGATCCGAAAATGTTGCTAATCAGGCTATGTCACTTACCAATCTCTTTGAGATTGGCCAAAGCTCGATAAGCAGAGCCGGGGTAATCAGAGATGAGTTAAACGCCGTTGTCTCCTATTTAAATCAACGGATGAAGACCTCCACTAAAACTTTGATGGACTCTAATCAGGCTCTTATCGATAAGATGAATACTCTTTTGAATGCGCAAGCGAATCCTGCTCCTCCTCAAAAAGTTCATGTCAACCTTAAAGAGAACGCAAATTCGTGAGCTTCTAATCATCATAGTAATGATAGCATGGAATTGCTTGATGGCTGGGAAAGTGGAAAAGGCGACGCTGATGCCAAAAACTCAAAGCCAAAGACTATAAGTCATTCTGATCGAAATGCCCGAAGAATTGCTAGTCCCGCCAAGGGGGCACCTCCCCATAGTGGAGGTAAAAGACCTAGATCCTCTAATCGTGATCGCGCGCTAAGACGGGCATCTGGTAAAGAGATCGAAGTCCACTCTGCGGAACAACACAACTCAAAGGAGTATATCGCGGATATAATAAAACAAATCATGAAAGACAACATGGCTCGCAATGACAGCGAGAGGGAATGGGACTTCTCCCCCAGCAAAAATCCATTCACTAAAAGGATTCGCAAAGCAGAGTTCCCTATAAAATTGACATATCCTACTCTGCCTCCATACAATGGGACTGTTGATCCGAATCACTTCCTTTACAAATAAGAATGGCATAGGAATGCAGCCAAAGCGACAGACGAGATCAAATGCCTATGTTTCCCTCTTTATCTAGAAGGTGTGGCATAATTATGGTTCACGAAGCTACCGCCCAAATCCATTGACTGATTTGCTGATTTGACTCTGAAATTCAAAGAGCAGTTTAGGCTGCAAGCTACGAAGGCTAAGGATGTCATTTCTCTGACATCAATGAATAAGAATCCGGGAGAGTCTGTTAAAGATTTCCTCAAGAGGTTCAACACTGCTTTGTCCGAGGCGGGGAATCCCGAGCCCTACATGATCTTAATGTCTCTAATTGGCTCTATTGATGAGAAGAGCAAATTCGGTAGATGGATTAAAATGAAAGAACCAAACATGCTTGAGAAGTTCTATAAAAAAGCAAAGGAGTATATGAGAGTGGACAATAATCCTATGCCTCTCCAGATTATTGATGATAACCAACTTCTTGAAGCTCCCAAAAATGTTGCTACTCAATACAATTAGAAGAATCCCAAAGGTCAAAAGAGAAAAAACGGTGAGAAAGATAATTGAGATGGCAAGAAGACTCGCTTCTTTACAACCGCTGAATTGACCCCTCTAAATAATACTCCGAAAAACATTTACTTCGCCACCAAAATTACAGAACACTATCCAGAACCATCATTGATGAATATTTCTAAGAAAGCTGCGAATTCTGGAAAATTCTATCGCTTTCACAATCAACCAGGGCATGATACTAATGAATGCCGACACTTGAAGAACTTAATTGAGGAGTTGATCAGGAAAAACAGACTACAGCAATATGTGAAAAATCCACAAGCTACAAATCCTTCCGCAACTCCTCAAGGTTAAGGACATCAAATGATCAATCCGGTCCAAGCAACGGAGCTCCCGCTCAAACCAATGCAAGGTCGGTGATCAATTGATAACCAAATGGTGGTGCTCCAATTTCAATAGCTCGGAACCAGCGATCATCATCACCACAACTTTATTTTGCTTCATGCTTTACTTCTTGCTATATTCAAAAATTCTTGTAAAACAGTCTGCAATGTTTTACAAATGTTGTACTAGACATTAGCTATATGACTAAAAGCATATCTGCCTGAAAAATACTTGCAAAAATTTTGTCAAATCAAAATTTGCTTAAAGATGATTTTATACCGCAGGCCATCTGTCAAGCGCTTGTTCCTTTAAGGTCCGACGAAACATAGCGACACCAACAATACTAGTTCAAGTGCCAAATGTTGTAAATATCAACATGCAAAAATGCAAAAATAGAAAAGCATCGCCTTGAAAAGTGAATGGGAAGAGTCGCAAAGACACAAACAACGAGCAAGCGTCGCGACAAACAATCGAGAGGGTTGTAACTTTTATCAAAGGGGCACTTTCCCGAATGGGAGTTCCAAGGCCCCAGTTCCATAATTGAGATAGCATGCCAAGTCAAGCGCCTGACAAGGAACTGGCGCCAGCCCCGCGAAACGATGCAACAAGAAAACTCCTACTAAATATAAGTCCTCCCCTAGTGGGGGGAACTAAAGAAAAGTCCTCCCCTAGCGATGGAGCCAAATATAAGACCTCCCCAGCAGGGGCACCAAATATAAGATCTCCCCTAGCAGGGGCACCAAATATAAGACCTCCCCTAGCGAGGGCACTAAATTCAAAGACCTCCCCTAGTGGGGGCACGAAATTTAAAGACCTCCCCTAGCGGGGGAACAAAATATAAGACCTACCCTAGTGGGGGCATAAAATATAAGTCCTTCCCTAACGGAGGCTCAAAATATAAGACCTCCCCTAGCAGGGGCACGAAATTTAAAAACCTCCCCTAGGGGGGGCACAACATATAAGACCTCCCCTAGCAGGGGCACAAAATTTAAAAACATCCCCTAGTGGGGGCATAAAATATAAGTCCTCCCCTCGCGGGGCTTCAAATCCAAAGACCTCCCTAAGCGGGGGCACTGAATTCAAACTCAAAATTTTGAATCTAACTAAGGTACTGCAACAGTCCTAAAAATAGACAATCAACATATTCTTATTTCCCTGGCAAATTTGCAGTGAAGTTGGGAATGCTAAAATAAGTGCACGCTTGATTAAAGACATACTGAGTTAGCACATAATGGCATCATCCCGACAAATTTTCAAGAGGACAAAGAATAACAAAAGACTGATTCATTTACAATCCAAAAACTGCATTCGCTATAGCCTTAGAAAATCAAAATCAAAGCTCCAATTTGAACAGGTACACGTTTCATAAAATACGAACCATCGTACAAGATTATACAAGTCATTGAAAGACGATGCTTTGAATCTACAGTCGGTATGTGTCGGTTTCAAACATCGTCGCGAATACAGATTAGAGTGTTGTATCAACACAGGTAATATTCTACAAGTTATAAATGATCAAACGAAACAATTCTGTGTAGATACGTCATTCAGTTCAAATCAAAAAATTCGTTGTAGTTAAATATGTAATGATTAACTAACCTGTTATCGATATGGACAATCGATAGCAAAATATTGGCCCAGAAAACCATGCGATATTTTTGTCATAGAACAGGGGGTAGCACTGAAAAAACTTGTTTTGGGTTCAATTCATTGATTGCCTTCAAAAGACATGCTTTGCTTCGGAAGAGGGTCAGTGTCCAAGCAAATGTTCAAAACAAGCAGTCCAACATGGAATGGGTGTAGCTGATCCATCGTCTGATCTATTATGGATCTTGTTTGTTCCACATTGAAGCATCGACCAAAACTGAAGCATTCACATACTTATGCAACATCAGCAAGCAACAAATTTTAAGTCCAAAATTAAAGTGACTACTTTAAAGCTCAAAAACCTAAGCAAATACCATGGCATGAGTCGGCGTCAAAGAAAACCTCGAGACCCATGCTCTCAAACTCTAAACCTACTTAGTCGAGATCTGGTTTCAACTGCAAAACTTTGAGATCAACCATTTAGCCTAAAAGTCTAACCTCCGATTCAACAGCAGAAACACCAATGACCAGGAATACGATCTTCCAAAATTAACTCGTATCTGATCCGCTATCGAAGAAATTTTCCAGTTCAATACACAAAAAAGTGTCTGATACATATATGAAAATGAATGTTACGATCCAAGATACAGTAAGCACTTAGCCCATATATATATTCCATCAAAAATAAGTATAGACAATCTATCAATATGTGTTAACACTGGTAATGACAGTCATTTCAAAGCATATTTTTTTCACAAGAAAAAATATAAATTTTGAGGGGCAAATGTCAACTCCGTTATAAAACGTGGTTTAAAAATCATGTTTTATTGCACACAAGAGTGACAAATCATTTATATTTACAAAGCGATGGACTGAGTGATGTTTTAGTATGGATCAGCCATGAATTCTGTATGGGTCGGACATTATGTGGTAGTAGGGATCGGTCGATTATCAACTGATGGATCGGGCATCTTCATTGGTGATGGATCGGCCATCCACTTTGTTAGTGGGTCAGTCGACCACATTATAAACTATGGATCAGACAGGTTCTGTTGTATGGATCGGTCGGCCTTAACGTGCATGGAACGGTCGACCTTAGTCTTACGGATCAGTCACCTAAATGAGAAACGGATCGGCATGTATATTTATGTATCATGGATCAACAGGTTTATAAGGGTCAGTAGATTATTCATAACATAGGAATGATTTTATGGCTTCATAATGCCTGATCCATCAGCATGGCGTGTTAGTATGGATCCCTCAACATTACGATTCAGTTAACATAATAACACGTGAATATTTGGCAATTTGTATAAACCACTCACATGAATCATATTGAAGTGGTTATATAAATCATACTTATATACATTTCCTGAGCAAGACGTGGCGGCTTCTTTATTTATGTGGAGCAAAGTTAACTTTCATGGATCGGCTTCAACATAGAAGCAGTGGTATATGTGAAATAATAGGGGTCGGTCCTAACCTAAATATAATGGATCGGCAGCTATGCATTATACAGGTCGTCGCCATCTTAATGGACCGACTTCAAGTATTGACCAGCATGGGTCGGTGCATGTTTTTAAACTAGGATAACGTGGCTTTATGTGATGGCAGTTGGCAAGACTAATAAGTGTGTTAGCTGCATAATGTTTAGGGACATTCACCCTAATGTATTAGATCAACAAACAGGTTAGACTTGAAGCAAGAAAAGAAATGGAGCATGCACGGTTTAGCTTGTGAATGTGGATTGATGCCTAAACAATATCATGTGTTGACAGTATTCAATATATATGGTCACCAAGACAATGCATAAAGAATTGATTATATTGCAACAAACAAAGTAATGCTACATGGACATCGTAAGTCAATAATACACAACAGTATCACGTGGCAGAACATAGTTTCAAACTTTGGTTCCCATATTACATTAAAGAAGGGTCGGTCAGATCTATGTGGATCATCAGTAAACTAAAAGGAGGGGTCGACAGCAAAATAAAAAGATGGATCAGCACTTATATTATAAATGGAACGGTTGGCTGTAAATAATTGAATGTGTCGGCATGCACGTGATGACAACAGTACACGGCTGTGCTTATGGACCAATCATGGACCAGTGGCATTTTGGTAAATACATTTATGGTCGATCCATACCCTGCACACCTAAATTTCAGCTTTGCCACTACCTTCAAACTACGCTTATAAATACTACCCCACTTTTCTACCATTCGAGGGAGGGATTTTTCAACCCTGAAGAGCTGTTGAAATCATTTCTCCACTACTCTAAACTTCTTCAACCTCCATTAATGGCTTATCAAGCTCAATCTATCTTTCTCAAATGGCAAATTGATCAAGTCTTCCCTAAACACCATTAGAGATTTCTCAAGTTCAATTCAAGCTACTCAAATCTCCATTAATTCTCTCTCAAGCCTTGATTCCACACAAAATCGTCATGGAACTAATGAAGATCATCTAAATGTTCAAGTGATTGAAGATCTATGCAACGATGATCACAAATCAAGATATCTCATCGATTCCTTCATGAATTCAAGTGTAATCAAGAGCAAAAAAGAGATAATAAAAAGGAGATCCTTATAAAAGAGTGAAATGAGTGAAAGGAGTGAAACGAATCAAATCATGTACTTCGTAAATTCAAAAGTGATAATGAAAATTGCTACCATAGAGGACGTGGGCCAATATTAGGACGAACCACTCTAAAATCCTGTGTTTTTACTTTCTTTTATATTTCGTGGCTCCATATTTTCAAATCCTACTTTTGTGAAGTGTTACATAAACACCTTGGAAGATTGTGATCAATTTTTGGTTTCAACAGCATGTGTGTTTATAATTATATTATATAGTTTTTATATCACTTATATATATATAGTTTTTAATCATATGTTTAAATCATATTTATTATGTTTTTATACTTGAAAAATAATATTTTAACAACTTGTTTTATTTCAAAAAAATTCAGGATAAATATATTTGTTTAAATACTTTAAAAGTCATTTAAAAATAAAATATAAAGGGGGCATGTCGACATTGTTGGAGAATGGAGTTTTGATGATAACAACCTTATTTCAATTATCATTATTCGATTATAAAATATATACTAACATCTTTATCTAGAATATATACATATATATATACACACACATTTATGCAGGATTTGTATACAGGATCTAAATATTGAAGACTGTATAGTTTCAAGATTTCAAGAGTTCAAGAGTTTCAAGAGATTCAGAATTCAAGAGAGATTCAAGACTCATGAGTTATCAAGATTTCAAGAGTTCAAGGGTTCAAGATAAATTTAGTAATAGAGTCTAGTTTATATGTAAGACTCTGAATAGCACTCCAAGTTCAAATTCAAATTCTTCTTTCTGAATTCAAATTCTGGTTTTCAAATTATTTTGTTTTACTTATGATTTCAAAGGTATAACTTTAAAGTTTAATATATCAATTTATATAAGTTTATATAGTTTTATAATCTTATGGTTTTATAGTTTTAAACCTTATAAATTTACAAATATGTTTATATATATAATATTATCATTTCATAAAATTTTACACTTTATAATACTCATTTATATCACTAAGTTTTAATTCAAGAGGGATTTTTCAACCCTGAAGAGCTGGGTTTTTACATACATATGTCGCATACATAGAAGGCTATGTCGACATACAACTGTCAGAAATTCAATTTGAAGTGTCTTTTCACTATTTGTAACGTTCTAGAAGCGTTGCAACCTTTCAAATCTTATAAATAGGGGATAATTTTGAATTTTTTGATAGATCTTCTTCTCCATTTTCCCCCCTCTTCATCCCACCATTAGTATTTCATATTTTATTGATTTCTACACTTCTACTTTGCTGAATTCTACTCTAATTACATAAAACATCTTCTTTTCTCACTCTCTGTCCAATACTCTCAGAATTGAAGTGTTATTGAAGAGTTATAGGGATGTTGTAATCTTTTGGGAATTGTTTGGGAAAGGGTGTGTTCCTTGTAGCCCTAAAATCAAGGAAATGGAGCAGTGTTAACCTTGTAGCCGTGAAATCAAGGGTGTTTGGAGCGGTGTTAACCTTGTAGCCGATAAATCAAGGGGATTGTACTTGTATATTGATAAAAAAAAACTCTGCGCAATATAGCATTATGTGGGACTAGATGCAGGAGTAATCCGAACTAGTATAAAATCCGGTACATTCTTTCCTTTTCTGCATTTTATATTTATCTGTTTCTCCGTTTGTGTTTGATTCTGTGTCTTTTATTATCTTTGTTGTGTGTGATTCATATAATAGACAATATGAGTTTAAGAATTATATAAATTCTTTGAAAACACTATTCACCCCCCCCTTTAGTGTTAGTCTTGCCTTAAGATCCACATTCCGCTGTCCCTAACAATTGGTATCAGAGCTTAGGTTTTCAAAAAGTTCATTATCTTATTTTTGAAACTAATAAAGGGCAACTAACACTGGTAATAATAGTTCTTTTGTAGAGGGTCGGTCCGTTGTTAGATCAGCACCGTTTAAAAGCAGTAATTATTAATATTGGGCATGTAGAATGAAAATAAATTTACATTCAATAGGATTAAACACATGGAATATCACACAAATTGCGTATGTTGAACCCACTACTAATTTTGCACAATGGACTAATGAACAAGAGGCTGTGGCACAAAGAGATTCTAAAGCCATGAATTTGTTATTCTGTAAAAATGAATTTAAGAGAGTGTAAGTTTGTAAATCTTCTTATGAAATATGGAGAACATTACAATTTACTCATGAACGAACCAATAAAGTTAAACAGTGAAAGATATCAATGCTAATTAATCTGTTTGAGTTATTCAAAATGAATGAGAATGAATCTATTTCCGATACGTATTGTAGATTCCAAGAGATCGTGCATTCATTAATAACATTAGGAAAAACTTATTCAGAAGAAGACCAAGTCAGAAAAATAGTACGTTCATTGACTCCAAAATTAGATCAGAAAACATTAGCGATTGAAGAAGCCAATAATGTTAGCGAAATGAAGATTGAGGAGTTAATTGTGAATTTGATGTCTTTTGAAGTCCAATTACAGAAAAGAAAGGAAAATAAGACAAATGAAAAGAAATCCATAGCTTTTAAAACAATAACAAATGGTTCTAACTCAAGTAGTGAAGATGATGAAGAAATTGCCTTAATGACTAGGAATTTTAGAAAATTTCTGAGATATAAAAAGAGAATTAATTTTAAAAGAAATAATCAAGGAAGTTCGGGAAGAAATGGTGATCGATGTAATAACTGCAACAAACCAGGCCATATAAAGAGAATGTGTCCATACCCAGATAAAACAAATAAACAGACAGATAATAGCAATTCATCAAAGAAAAGAAAGAGGACATAAGCAGCAACTTTAGACGACTTAGATTCATCATCGAGTGATGAAGAGCCAGAAATCGAAAATTCAAATATGTGTTTCACATCGATTCAGAGTTCAGAAGATGTCTAAGAAATGGATCTAAAAACCGGGTACGCCTTAATTAAATTTTAATTGTTTTTGGTAGAATGGATGTTTTGTTTTCTTTGTTACTTTAAAATTCAAACTTGAAAATTCAAATTTGAAATTTGAAATTTAAAATAATAAATAGTAAAATAATAAAATAAATTTTTGATGTTTGTTACGATTAATATTATTTCAGGAAATAATTAAACCTGAAATATAAATCAATAATATAAAACCAAAAAGTCAAAACAACATGTCCTTTGAAATTCTGCATGTATGTTGACATACATAAATGGTCATGTCGACATATAGACTAGAAAATGAAATTCAAATTTTGAATTTCAAAAGTTTAAACTTTCAAACTTCCTTCCAACTTTTCACCGACTCCCAAGGTCTAAAAAGGTGTCACTGATTTCAGAAATGTGCACATTCAATCTCTGTTTATTTATCTATTCCATCTTGTTCTCTCTACCTTTCATTCAAATTTCAAACAACCTTCTTTATATTTATTCTCTTCAAAACAAATCTTTAATGGCTTCCTCAAGCACTCCTCAAACAATGAGATTACCTAAAACCATCAACGGATATATCTATAATGATAGAAAAGCAAAAAATGCCTATGTTGACTACCTAGCTAATGGAAAAGTCAATACGGACGCCTTCGCTATCTTAAAAGACTTTCCATCTTACAATCTTTGTTCTCTTTTCGAAGAAAACGTAGTTTTGAGTCTGATTGATTCACAAGATAACAATGAAGTATGTTATCCTAACCTCGTCAAGATGTTCTATGAAAATCTTAATCGTGGCTTTTACGAAGGAGATGAAAATAAAATGTGGAGTAGCGTAAAAGGCACTCGCATCGTTCTAGATTGTGAAATTTTGAATACTATCTTGTATTGCAAGAGTACAGGCATAGATTTCTCAGATTTTGAATTCGATGAAATTGATTTAGAAACCTTTCATCACTTATTTGAAAGTGATGCTCATTTGGAATTCAAAAATCTCTTTTTTCGCCCAAAAGCAAGAATCGTCAACCTCCTTCTTCAACATACACTCACTCCTCATTCCGAAAACTTCAACAACCCAACTCTCACAGTCCAAAAAGCGCTCTTTGCTATTATTGTTGTTTATGACATAAATTAGGCCGATATGATTCTAAAATAACTTAAGCCCAAAGAAATGTCCACAAGAGAAAACACTCTTTATTAGGGAGTATACCTTACTCGAATTTTCAAACATTTCAGAGTTTAGTTCAAGGGAAAAGAATTTGCGTCAAGAGAAGTGTTTGACTCATCATATATACACCTTATGCAAATTCCACTCACATTTAAGCATTATAAGACATTCAAAGATAAACAAGCTTGAATGCAACAAGAACAAGAACCTATGGATATCGAAGAAGAAGAAGCTTCTTTGGAAAGTGTAGAGTGTCCACTCAACTTCCAAAGAGACACTTGTTCAAAATCAAGTAAAACTAGCCAAGAACCAAAAGAAGCTCAAAGAGACACTTACTCATATGTCTAAGTTAATTGAAAAAATAGGAAGAAAACTTGGAATTTCATCTTCCTCCTCATCATCCACTGAAATCTAAGCTTATCTAGTTTATATTACATTTCGTATTTGCTTGTATTTATGTTTTAACCAAAAATGGTTCAAATACCAAAGGTACGTAAATCGTACTTCAGCAAATGGTAAGTAATAGGAAATGAGACCACAATCGCAAAAAAGTAAGTAAAAAAACACAAGAATTTTTATGGTGGTTCGATCTAGGATAGATCTACGTCCACTTTAGCAAGGATTTTTATTATCATGGAGAAATTTACAAAGTGCAACATCTCATACATCCCATTTATTTCATTTATTCACTCTCTTTATGATGATTTTCCACTTTTTACTCTCTTTCCGCTTTAGATCTCTCTTGAATTCGAAAAGGAATGGATTGGATCTCGTGGTTAGATGATCTTCCTTGATTCCATCATGAAATTGATGTTAGATCCGAGCTTTAAAGAGGAGTAATGGCGGTTGGAGATCACTTGGATTGAATTTGAGTGAAAATTGATGATGTTTGGAGAAAATGAGATCCACTTGATGTTCGAGAAAGATGAGATCCACTTGATGTTGGAGGAAGATGAGATCCACTTGATGTTAGAGGAAGATGGAGTGAGCTTAGGGGGCCATTAATTTAGCTTGAGAAGCTTTAGAATGGTGGACAACCGAAATGACAGCCCTTCGGAGTGGCTTCGATCGGTCCCTTGATTGGTGGTGAAATGGGGTGTTTATAGGAGAAGTTTGGACCAGGTGGCAAAGCTGTAATCATGATGTACAGGGTTTTAGTCACACATAGAAATATCTACGAAATTGTCATCAGCCAGCTGGAGCCAGCTGTACACAACTGTTATGAATGTGCGACTGAACCCTGTCTAACATGCGTGAGCAACCTCAAAATAATGAATCAACGAGCTGCATTATTCTACTGGATGAGCGTCCAAATAATTACATCTCTACCCTTTTTGTCTTCTTCTATCATATTTGTGCTACTGAGTGGAAATGGGATCACGAATTACAAGTTTTCCGCGCATCTTGTTTATACAAATCTGGTCCATTTAATACATGATCGACCTGTTATGTGCACGCACGACCCAATGTGACCTATGCACGAGCGAGCCTCTTCACATTGACCGACCCCTACTTGGAGCTGCTTCCTGCTCGACCCCTGGTGCTAGAAAATGATGTACGAGCGAGCTATTTTGCTCATCAAACGTTGCCTGAGCGAGCTGCATAGTTTCGACGTGAACGGCCGGGTCTACTTCAGAGAGTGTGGATATCCCATGCTGTTTTCAACCATGCCACGTGTAAGCTCGTTGTTTCACATATGGTCCATAATTTATGGAATATAAGACGGAATGACCCATCCAGATGCAACTAATATGTTGTCTTTACATCACACGTGACTATTATTAGACCGAAACCTGGTACTAACATCCAGATGCAAAGTGAAGTCCTTGCAATCTCAGATCATAGAAATGCAGAAAAATAGTAAATCATAGAGGACGCACGAGATTTCTATAGTGGTTTGGCTCAAACCAAGCCTATGTCCACTTTATATTTTCTTAGATCTTGAGAAATTACAATTACAATGCCGTCTCACAATCTGTGAGAGTCATTTATACACAATAGCCTTGTGTTATCCTGAAGAAGAAGAGAAAAGAGAAGTGATTTTATACACAAAATCCTCGTGTTAGACTGATTTGAGGAGTACACAAAGTCCTTGCGTACTTGGCGATGGAGTCCGGGAGGTCTTAGTGCCAACAAACCAAGAGAATCCTTCAAAATGCCTTCAAATGGTGTATTTATAGCCATTTCCTGATAGCGGTTCGTGAGACACATGGCACGCATCCCAAGAATCTCGAAATATGGTGGAAAAGATCCAAAAATCCTCTTCAGGTCGTCCCAGGACAAGCAAAATGAGATCCGGGTTGATAGGAACAAGAATAGCCATAAGAATAGGTCAATACATGAGCAGAAATGGGTCCAGTCCAGGCGGTTCGTGATACCCTCTTGCGACCCGGAGCGACGAGCAGGAGTGAGGAACTGATGGTCGAGTCTTGGTGGTGAGCTGGTGATGTCGGGTCGTGGTCTAGGCGTGTACAAGCGAGTCGTGACCCCTATGTCCAGCACGAGCCGGGTGAGAGGGCGGGCCAGGTTGCATCACGAGCCGAGGGGGCGAGCTGGGCCCTCGTTCATGAACCGGAGTTGCTTCTATGCGCATTCACGGAAACGGGCATAACTTCCAAACCGTAAGTCCGTTTTAGCCAAACGAAAGATCTACTTGAAGCTAATACAGAGGGATACAAGAGATGTGGAGAAAAGCTCCGTAAATGACATTTTTGGGCCCGAAAGAGGTCGTCTGGTAGGAGTTTCGGGCCATTCTTTGTTTGTGATGCGACTTTAATCAAATCACTTCATGTCTTCTGACGTTGTTCTCAATACTTGAATGTATTGTTAACCAGAGATTTAATGCATGATGGTTTTGACTAAAAAGCATGTCAACAATTATCATTTGAGCCTCGACCCAAATACAGGTGGTATGCTCAATTGTTTCTGAACGTATAGTTTGTAATGTTGCCATTCACGATGAATGAGCTGATGTTATGCTCTTAACACGTTTTATAAGTGATCCACGTTTTGCAGATTAGAACACCAGCTATGCATGTCATTTACACATTCAATCCATTTCAATTCTCTAATGATAATCCATGCGGTAATGGTCTGTTGAGTTGAGAACTTGTGCTACTGGATCCATTCTCAACCAGTTGCCGAGTGAATGACCGTCGTGGCACAAAATGGTGAATGACTCGTTCCAAAAGAATACTACTGCTCGTCCAAACACCCAGAACACTGCTCGACCCATGGACTACAGACGAGCATGGGCAGGTGCCGTGCGTGACCGAGATGCAGTGCACGAATGAGTTGTGATGCACGAAGGAGCTGTAATGTGCGACCTAGCGAACGATGTACGACCGAATCATTATATTGCTCGACCGCCTTGCGCTCGATCAGGCTAGTGCTTATATGTTCTGAAATTCATTCGAACCATTGTCACCGGTCGATACATTATATTTTGAACCGCGTTTTAACAACGGGGTTAACATTTACCCCCTCAAAGCTTGTATTTTTTGCTTGCGAGAAATGCGGGCTTCGAAATGAACACAATTTGTGTTTGAGATTCAGTCGTTGCTTTTTGTTTACTATACCAAATCATACTTTGAATTCATATGCTTCATGTCTTCTGTTTTATATTTAAAACAAGCATTTGCATGATTTTGGACTTATACTTCACCATCGATCATCCATATCGATAGCGGATTAGTTAATCATTAAAAATGACTTATAGTGAATTTTATTTTGAATTGAATAAAGTGTTTGTATAGGATTGTTTTACTTGACGGTTTAGAACTCGTCGAATATTGTCTGCATAAATACAATATTCTAATTCGAATTCGCATTAACGCTTAAAATCAACCAATCGACTAAAGCCGACTGTGGATTTCAAATGTTATCGTTTTCACAACATTTCACATTTTAGAAATACGTATCCGTGATTCATTTTCTACTTTCTCTTGGAGAAGTCTTTAATTACTCGTGCCCCGTCTTAGGAGGTCATCACTAGTCTTCATTATGGGAAGAATTTTTATAGCTCAATATTTGTCTTGTCGATCGGTTCTAACGTTGGAGACTCCATCGGATGCCCTGTGTTTTGGAGAGGCCGTTACAATCCAATGTTCGTCTTTTCCTGTTGACTGAATCAACATTATAGAGTTCATTGAGCATTGTTGATTTCTCATGTGGAGAAGTTGCTTTCTCTATGGAAAGGATTTTTGGTCGTTGTATCGTTTCACAGTGCGAACTCCAATGACGTTTAGATGAGGTTGCATCGCTTTGCGCCACTCCCACGCTTCGGTTCATGCTACGAATTCCAGCGACCTTGGAGGGTTGCATCGCTTCGTGCCATGAACTCCCATGCTTCGTTTCATTTATAGTGAACTTCCATGCTTTGTTCGCGCAATGAATTGCCGCGACCTTAGAGGGTTGCATCGCTTCACGCTGTGAACTCCATGCTCCGTTTCACTTATAGTGAACTCCTATGCTTCGTTTCACGCAACGAATTCCAACAACCTAGAAGGGTTGCATCGCTTCACCCCACAAACTCCCACGCTTCGTTTCACTTATAGTGAACTCCCGCTCTTCGTTTCACACAACGAATTCCCACGACCTTGGAGGGTTGCATCGCTTCACGCCACGAACTCCACACTTCGTTTCACTTATAGTGAACTCCCGCGCTTCATTTCGCGCAACGAATTCCAGCGACCTTGGTGGGTTGCATCGCTTCTCGCCACACACTCCCACGCTTCATTTCACTTATAATGAACTCCTGCGCTTCATTTTGGAATTCCAGCAACCTTGGAGGGTTGCATCGCTTCACGCCACGAACTCTCAGGCTTTGTTTCACTTATAGTGAACACCCGTGCTTCATTTCGCACAACGAATTACCGCAACCTTTGGGATTTCAGATCCATGGTTGTTCGCTTCCCTCTTTGTCGTTTAACCCATTGGTATTTCTCCTATTCACTTTTCAAAGTGGTGCTTCTCATTCTTGCATTGTGCATATCAATGGTTATAGCACTTGACATTTGAATAGATGTTATTAGGATTGTCTCACTTGGTCAGAATTTGAGGAAGCGAACGCCAATGGAATAGCATGCGATGAGAAAATCATCTTTAGCAAATTCTGTATATTTTGCAAATAATAGATTTATACATACATGTAAGATTTCATTCATAAAGCTATTGTTCGGTACAATGCAAGTAAATCATTATAGACTCTTTACAAGAAAGTAGAACATAACAAGAAGTAAAATAAAGGAGAAGGAGATCGATTATTCTGAGCCACAGATATCAGATCATCATCAACAGTCGTCAGTTGATTATCGGCCTTGGATTAGTTTGAGCAGGAGCTCTGTTACTCAGACCAGATTGGTCATTTGATGCCCCTTGGCCCTGTGGATTTGCAGAAGGATTTGCCTCTTGGGGATTCTTCGCATATTATTGTAGGTGATTCTTTCTAATCAGCTCTTCAATTTATGATTTTAGACGCCTACGCTCATTGGTATTGTGTCCTTCCTGATTATGAAACCGGCATAACTTCCCAGATTTGGTTAGATGGTCATTCATCTTCATTGGCCGAGGCTCCGGGTAATCTTCTACATCCTTTGTGGCAAGGTAAATGTTTTCAGGAGTGTCATTCCAGGGAGTTAGTTCAGACGAGTCAAGAAGACAAAACTTCTTATTAGCTTTTTTACCGTTCCCGTCATTGGCTCACTTCTGCCCTTGAGTTTTCTATTGATTACACTGAATAGCAGCACTTTTGGGTGCTTTGAGAAGTTGGTTACCACTAATGATCTGAAGAGGCACAAGATTATCATCCACTCTCATGTACTCCTCATCTTTCTTATAGAACTTATCAAGCGTATTCGGTTCCTTTATCTTTATCCATCTCCCGAATTCGCTTGTTTTGTCTATAACGTCGAGTAAAGACATGAGAATTATATGTGGCTCTGTATTCCTCACTTTAGACAAGGCAACATTGAAATGACCAAGAAAAGCTTTAACAGATTCCCCTGGATTCTACTTCATCGCTGAAAGTGTTATCACATCCTTGGCTTTGGTAGCATACAAGCGGAACTGCTCCTTGAACTTTCGGTCAAGTCAGAGAAACGGTCTACGGACTTAGGTGGTAGCTTTGTGAACCATAATGATGCAACACCTTCTAAATAGAGAGGAAAGTATGTGCATCTCATCTCATTAGTCGCCCTAGCCGCACTCATATACCACTCGTATTTGAACAGAAAGTAGTTAGGATCAACAAGGTCGTTGTATGGAGGCAAAATTGGACAATTGAACTTCTTTGGACACTCTGCTTCGAGGATTCTTTTGGTGAATGGAGTCCTACCGAGATAGAATCCCATTCTCTTTCATTGCCATTGCCAGCTTGATTCTTATTCATAATTTGCTCAATCATATCTGAGATGTATTCTTCAGTGGTATGCTGCTCTGCGAAGCTGAGCTTTTTAACAAATGTTCATCTAGGCAAGTGGTCTTGATTAGAGATATTAGGTCTTTTACCTTCCCTATGAGGAGGTGCCCCCATGACGGGAATAATGACCTTACGAGCATTCACTTCGGAATGATTCTTAGCTTTTAATTTCAATTCTTCGATGTTAGCTTCGTCTTTGTCACTCAACCAATCGTAATCATCTTCCATGTTGTCATTGCGGTTATGATCGGAAGCGGGCAAGTTTCCATTTTCTTAGAGATCAACATGGACCTTCTAAGGTGCTGAATTTGGTCGAGCATTAAGGATGGCATCAAATTTCTCAATCATGGCTTTGGTAGAAGCATCCATTTGTTGGTTCATGTTGGCAATAGCGGCATTCAACTCATTTTTAATCACACCGGCTCCACTTACAAAGTTTTCGCCAACTTCGAAACGGTTAGTAAGCGGTGTTTCTTCGTTAGCAATATTATCGGCGTTTCCAACATTTTTACTTATGGTCTTCTTAGATTTCGCCATTATGTTGGATAAGGCTTAGAAATTCAATGCAAGGCCTTCAACCTTGAGAGAGTGTGAGAGAAAGAAGTGCAAACGCGGCCCTATGGTGGGCGCTAAATGTTTTAACCAAAAATGGTTCAAACACCAAAGGTATGTAAATCGTACTTCACCAATGGTAAGTAATAGAAAATGAGACCACAATCGCAAAAAAGTAAGTAATAAAAACAAGAATTTTTATAGTAGTACGATCTAGGATAGATCTAAATCCACTTTGACAAGGATTTTTGTTATCATGGAGAAATTTACAAAGTGCAACATTTCATACATCCCATTTATTTCATTTGTTCACTCTCTTTATGATGATTTCCCACTTTTTACTCTCTTTCCGCTTTAGATCTCTCCTAAATTCGAGAAGGAATGGATTGGATCTCGTGATTAGATGATCTTCCTTGATTCCATCATGAAATTGATGTTAGATCTGAGCTTTAAAGAGGAGTAATGGCAGTTGGAGATCACTTGGATTGAATTTGAGTGAGAATTGATGATGTTTGGAGAAGATGAGATCCAGTTGATGTTGGAGGAAGATGAGATCCACTTGATGTTGGAGGAAGATGAGATCCACTTGATGTTGGAGGAAGATGGAGTGAGCTTAGGAGGCCATTAATGGAGCTTGAGAAGTTTTGGAATGGTGGAAAACCGAAATGACAACCCTTCGGGGTGGCTTCGATTGGTCCCTTGATTGGTGGTGAAATGGGGTATTTATAGGAGATGTTTGGACCAGGTGGTAAAGCTGTAATTATGATGTACAGGATTATGGTCGCATATAGAAATATTTACGAAATTGCCATCAGCCAATTGGAGCTAGGTGTACCCACCTGTACACAGCTGTTATGAATGTGCGACCAACCCCTATCTAACATGCACAAGCGACCTCAAAATAATGAATGAACGAGCTGCATTATTCTACTGGATGAGTGTCCAAATAATTACATCTCTACCCTTTATGTCTTCTTCTATCATATTTGTGCTATTGAGTGGAAACAGGATTGTGAATTACAAGTTTGCCATGCATCATGCTTATACAAATCCGCTCCATTTAATACTTGATCAACTTGTTATGTGCATGCACGACCCTATGTGACCTATGCACGAGGGAGCCTCTTCACATTGACCGACCCCTATCTGGAGCTGCTTCCTGCTCGACCCCTGGCGCTACAAAGTGGTGTACGAGCGGGTTGTTTTGCTCATCTAACAGTGCATGAGCGGGCTGCATAGTTTCGACATGAACGACCAGGTCTGCTTCAGAGAGTGTGGATATCCCATGCAGTTTTCACCATGCCACGTGTAAGCTCGTTGTTTCACATATGGTCCATAACTTATGGAATACAAGATGGAGTGACCCATCCTGATGCAACCAATATGTTGTCTTTACACCACACGTGACTATCATTTGAGCCCGAGCCAAATACCGTGGGTACGCTAAATTGTTTGTGAACGTATAATTTGTAACGTTGTCATTTATGATAAATGAGCTGATGTTATGCTCTTAATACATTTTATAAGTGATCCACGTTTTGCAGAATGGAACACCAGCTATGCATGTCATTTACAAATTCAATCCATTTCAATTCTTTGATGATAATCCACACGGTAATGGCCTATTGAATTGAGAACTTGTGCTACCGGACCCATTGCTCGATCCAGTTGCGGAGTGAACGACATATGTGGCACAAAATGAATAATGACTCGTTTCAGAAGAATACCACTGCTCGTCCAAACACCCAGAACACCGCTCCACCCATGGACTATGGACGAGCACGAGCAGATGTAGTGCGCGACCGAGATGCAGTGTAAGAACGAGTTGTGATGCGCGACCGAGCTATAATGTGGGTCCAAGTGGATGATGTACGACCGAATCCTTATATTGCTAGACCACCTTGCGCTCGATCAGGCTAGTGCTTATACGTTCTGAAATGCATCTGAACCATTGTCACCGGTCGATACATTATATTCTGAACCGCGTTTTAACAATGGGGCTAACAATTTGCTTTCGAATCTCGTATTTAGTGTATTGTAATTAGTTGGATGTATTTACTTTCAAGCTGAAATGGATGGTGTTTTTTATGTCAAAACCATCATTAAGTTACTATAAAATATTAGAAGTAAATAAATTAAAATAATAATAATTAAATAAAATTAAAATTTTCCAAAAATTTTATAATGTATGTCGACATACATATATCCCTATGTCGACATATAACTGCCAGGTTTTCAAATTTGTTTAAAATTTAAAATTTAAATAACTAACTCATAACTATTCAAATCCAACGAATTCTAAACCCTATAAATACCTATTTCTTCCATAAAATTTTATTCTATCATTTCTTCTTCCTCTCTAATCAATTCTTATCTAAAATGTCAAAATTATGGCAAATCCAATACATAACTTGACTGAAAATCTTAAAGAAACTTTGAATTCATTCAAGAATATCCTATCCATTATACTACGAAATCAGCATCATCTCGAATTAAGTCAAATAAACATGGTAGAACAACAAGAGAAGCACTTTGATGTCATCCATTGGCTAATCTCTTCTCTTTTCAGAGACGAAAACAACAATCTTGCGAAAGCACTACCCACAAAAGAAGATGAAGATTGGGAGGTCATCAAGAGAGATCCAATCTTTGGGAAATACGGATGGGTAGAAGTTCCACGAGACGTTTGATTTGAAAATTGTTTGGTATGAATTGTTTGAATTTGTTTGGTTTGATTTGTTTGAATTTATTTGGTTTTATTTGTTTGAATTTATTTGAACTTGTATGTAAATATTGCTTGGATTGGATTGATTGATTTGAAACATGGATTTAAAAGTTGTATATATATGGATTGATATATTTGTAAATATTAAATACATGGATTGATTTGATTATACTTCTTATAGTCATGAATTTAGGGTGAGTCATATACATTAAGGACTTTAGTATACAATCAAATATTATAATATATAGATAATTATAGGATTTTGGGGGAGTATGTTTAGGATTTCTTTTTGTTGATGACAAAGGGGAAGAAATTATAAAATAAGAGTTATTTAGACTTAGTTCAAAGGAGAGTATATAGAATTCATGATGAAAGGGGGAGTATTAGAAGGATCAGAATCAACAAGAATGAACAAGTATGAATATTTTATAAATCAAGGTTGTCATCATTAAAAAAGGGGAGATTGTTGGAGAATGGAGTTTTGATGACCACAACCTTATTTCTATTATCATTATTTGATTATAAAATATATACTAACATCTTTATCTAGAATATATATATACATGTATGCAGGATTTGTATATAGGGCTTAAATACTGAAGACTGTACAGTTTCAAGATTTCAAGAGTTCAAGAGTTTTAGGAGACTCAGAATTCAAGAGAGATTCAAGACTCATGAGTTATCAAGATTTCAAGAGTTCAAGGGTTCAAGACAAATTTAGTAATAGAGTCTAGTTTATATGTATGACTCTGAATAGCACTCCAGGTTCAAATTCAAATTCTTCTTTTCAAATTCAAATTTTGGTTTTCAAATTTCAAATTCTATTTTCAAATTATTTTATTTTACTTATGATTTCAAAGATATAAGCTTAAAGTTTAATATATAAGTTTATATAGTTATGTAGTTTTATAATCTTATGGTTTTATAGTGTTTCAAAGAGATATGGTTTTGATTATAGCGAAAATTTTATACAGTGGATTGAATATTATACCAACTGGGGAAAAAAGCTACCAAATTTCCAGATATTAATTTTACATACATTTTTATGTGTACACATATATGTGTGTGTGAATGTACATACACATATATAAATACATGTTTATATATGTATCAGCAAACAAATGGAATACAGTTTTTGTTGATATATGGATAGAAAACGTGATATAGTAACAAATGTATAGTTACAAATTTTTGGTATGAAAATGTTCGACTCCTTTGTTCCTCTCGTCTTTTTTCCATTTGTCACACTAATCTCAGAAATACATTTGCTTTCGTCGATTATTTATCAAATATTCGTGAACTCCAAATTTATCAAAAAAGCTATGATGCATGGTTAAGATTTTTTGGAAAACAAAGAAACCGGGAAGAAGGGAAACTGTATTTGATCGTGGAACACATTAAAACCAAGGGAATATAATGACAACAGTGGCAATTTGCCATAGCAAAATAATAGTTAACGATATATATAGTTAAAAAACAAATGCTAATTTTTATATAACGTTACGTTCCCTTCCGTATAGTTGGTGGGAGGTTTCATTTACAAAATATAACATTCCTCTTTTAACACTATATTTGACAAACTACAAATCAAATGCCCACATTTACCCTTCGTTTTGATTTTATTTTCAGTTCGCGTGCCTTTTTTACTATTGATCTCCATTCCTGTGACATAGCAAACTCATTTATCATCAACATGGAACAGAGGCTATTAATTTAGATTTCCCACAAATTAATTTGCATTTAAAATACAAAGTATGTCTAGCATAAATAATTAAAACCTACAATTCGTTGGGTAGAAAAATAACGCACCATTGATTATAAACTTGCAATCATAGAAAGATGAACTATTCATGTTGCACTTAACAAAGCACCGGGTCGGTCGCAAATATGGATCAGGATCGGTCATGTTTACGCAACAGCGGGTCGGTCCATTCAGAATGGAACGGTCAGTATCAAAGAACCGGGTCAGTCACTATCAATGGACCGGGTCGGTCACCATCAATGGACCGGGTCGGTCAGTTGCAAAGCACCGGGTCAGCACTAGCCGGGTCGGCACTAAGTGGGTCGGTCAGTTTCAATATTTGGATCGGTTGTGATGAAGCCATGGACTGGACTGGTTATCTCAATGAAACAATAATGTGAATCGGCTCCAACACAAATAGATTGTTCGAGTTCAGGCAATGTAGAATGGACCGACCGTGTTATGACATGCAAATTGAGGCCATGCGGATTCATGTATCACTGCAATAACATATCACTCGTGAAATTTTCCACATGAGTAGATATGTAGACTAGGTTGGACAAAGCATTACGTATTTGCAAAACATACTTGCATTACGTATTTGCATAACATACTTGCTTAGACCGGTCCATATTTAAGTGTACACAAATACGGATGAGGTCACGTCAGGTAAACTGCTTTGCAATGAATAACATGCCATGAAGGCTTTAGTCAGTAAAAGGCATTTGATATGTGTATACAAATATCAGTGTGAAGTTAAAGTAATACCTGGGTCGGCTACTTCAACATGATGTATGCATGGCATCGCAAATATTGATCAGTTCATAACATTTATATAAAGCACTACGTGATAGCATATTGGTGATGCATTCCGCTAGCTGTATAACACGATAAAAGGAAGTTGGACTCTTCAAGAGATACATACGGATCAGTTACAACGAATTGGCGTGAGACAATACTAAAATGAATGGCTCAACAATTATATATAAAGAATGTGGAGATGTTTGCATGACAGATACTGGACCGGTATAAATGGATGCATTATAATGGATCAACACGTGGTCCAGTGTCAAACGAAAGCGGCAGCTTCAAGTTTCCAAATGGGTCAGACCTATCAGAAACAACTGGGTCGGTCAATATAAAACATGCGGTGGCATAACCGTAATAAGAATGGGTCGGTACTTTAGATAATATGGTGGCAGTACAGCAAATTGGAACAATTTGGATCGGTACATTAGAACAAAGTTGGGTCGGTACATTTAATTAATTAAATTCTGCTCGGTCCAAAATAATGAAGCGGTGGCAGAACCATAAATATGGGACATGATAGTTGTTGACAACTGTAAAGTGTACCAGTGGTATTTCTGTAAATAAACTTTAGGCCGACCCAAGTTTATAGCCAACCCAAATTCTGCACTCCATAATTACGAGACTGCCACTGCCCTCAAACTACACCTATAAATAGCCCATTTCTCCACACTTCAAGGGACCAATTCCTCTACCCCGAGGGGCTGCTCAAATCATTTCTCTACCATTCTAAAGCTTCTCAAGATCCTCTAATGGCTTCCTAAGCTTGCTCCACCCTCCTCTAACAATATGAAGATCAAATCAATCCAATTCTCCGTCCAAAATTGATCTAACTCAATTCTAGTGCTCTTTAATCGCCATTAACCCTCTCTAAAAGCCCGGATCTAACACAAACTTCACCATGGAATCAAGGAAAAGCATCTACATGTCAAAGTGATTGAATATTCACACATCCACCATCACAAAGCTAGAAATTTCAATAATTCCTTGCCAAATTCAAGTGGAATTAGATCATAAAGAGAGAGGAAAGTGAGAAATGAATGTAATAAGGGAAAATTCGTGTTTTGTAAGCTCATATACCATAATGAGAATTGAATGAAAAGTGGATGTAGATTCATTTTGAATCGAACCACCATGAAAATTCCTTTATCTTCATTTTATCCTTTTCATTTTGTGATTACGCTATTCCATACTCTAATCTAAGCATATTGGTGAAGTGCTCATATAGTACCTTTGGTGTTGATTCCAATTTCGGAGTTAATATAAACTTTGTAATTGATATCAAATAGTTTAGAATCATTTATACGTTGTTTGTAAATCTATTCTGAATAATACCAATTTAACAAAAGAAAACAACATGTTCTAATCAAGAAAAGAACCTAAGATCTCTAATCAAGACCGCTTTCCTAGACGAACATTTGGTAAAGAGCATAGTTTCGCAGAGCGGCATAACACTGAAGAATGCATCTTTGACATGATAGAGCAAATCATGAAGTGGAATCAAGCTAGCAAAGACAATGAACGAGAATGGGACTTCTCTCCTGATAGGACTCCATTCACCAAAAGAATCCTTGAAGCAGAATGTGCAAAGAAGTTCAATCCTCCGACTTTGCCTCCGTATAACGGCCTTGTTGATCCAAACTACTTCCTATTCAAATACGAGTGGCATATGAGTGCGGCTAAGTCGACTGATGAGATGAGATGCACATATTTTTCTCTCTACTTAGAAGGTGCTGCATCATTATGGTTCACGAAAGCTGCCACCTAAATCCATCGATCGGTTCTCTGATCTAACCAAAAAGTTCAAGGAACAGTTCCGCTTGTATGCTAACAAAGTCAAGGATGCTATAATGCTCTCGTCAAGGAAACAGAGGCCAGGAGAAACTGTCAAAGCCTTTGTCAGTTGATTCAATATTGCCTTGTCTGAAGTAAGGAATCCGAAACCACGCATAGTCCTCATTGCTCTACTCGACACTATAGATAAAACAAGCGAGTTCGGAAGATGGATAAAGATGAAGGAACCAACTACGCTTGACAAGTTCTATAAGAAGGCAGAAGAGTACATGAGAGTGGACGATAATCCTATACCTCTTCAGATCATTGGTGGTAACCAACTTCTTGAAGCTCCTAAAAATGCAACTGTCCAATCTAATCAAAAGAATACTCAGGGGCAAAAGCGAACCAATGACGGGAACGACAACAAAGATAATAAGAAGTTTTGTCTTCTTGACTTGTCGGAATTAACTCCATTGAATGACAAATCCGAAAACATCTACTCTACCACAAAGGATACCGAAGATTACCCGGAGCCTTGGCCAATAAAGATGAACGACCATCTAACCAAATCTGGGAAGTTCTGCCAGTTTTATAATCAGCCAGACCACAACACCAACGAGTGCAGGCACCTGAAATCATTGATCGAAGAGTTGATTAGGAAGAACTGCCTAAAAAAAAATGTGAAGAATCCCCAAGAGGCAAATCCTTCTGCAACTCCCAAGGGGCAAGGGACTTCAAATGACCAATCTGGTGCAGACAACAGAGCTCTTGTTCAAACTATTCTAAGGCCGATAATCAACTGACGACCGTTGATGATGATCAAATATCTACGGCTCAGAATAAACGATCACTATCACCTTTACTTTACTTACTCTTTATTATGTTCTACTTTTTTGTAAATAATCTATAATGATTTACATGCATTGTACCGAACAATGGCTTTATGAATGAAATATTACTTGCTTGTATAAATCTATGAACTGCAAAATTTTCTTTAATATAAAATTTGCTAATATACGATTTCTCATTGCAGGCTATCCAATAAGCATTTGCCTCCTTAAAATCCGACCAAATAAAACAACCCCGATAATGCCAACTCAACCATAGATTGAGAAAGTCCCAATGAATCAAATGGTAGATAGAGCAGCAAGCGGCCACAAATCTAAAGCCTCATCCCCCAAAGGTTGCGGGAATCCGTAGGCGCGAAACGAAGCGCGGGAGCTCGCTTACACGAGACGAAGCATCAGAGTTCGTAAGTGCGGAGCGATGCAGCCTTAGCCCCAAAGCTTGCGGGAATCCGTAGGCGTGAAACGAAGAGCGGGAGATCGCTTACGCGAGACGAAACGTGGGAGTTCGTAAGCACAGAGCGATGCACCCTTAACCCAAAAAGTTCACGGGAATCCGTAGGCGTGAAATGAAGCGCGAGAGCTCGCTTACGCGAGACAAAGCGTGGGAGTTCGTAAGCGCGGAGCGATGCAGCCTTAACCCAAAAGGTTCGCTGGAATTTGTAGGTGCGAAACGAAGCGCGGGAGCTCGCTTACGCGAGACAAAGCGTGGGAGTTCGTAAGCGCGGAGCGATGCAGCCTTAACCCAAAAGGTTCGTGGGAATCCGTAGGCGTGAAACGAAGCTCGGGAGCTCGCTTACGCGAGACGAAGCGTAGGAGTTCTTAAGCGTGGAGCGATGCAGCCTGAACCCAAAAGGTTCGCGGGAATCCGTAGGCGCGAAACGAAGCGCGGGAGCTCGCTTACGCGAGACGAAGCGTGGGAGTTCGTAAGAGCGGAGCGATGCAGCCTTAACCCAAAAGGTTCGCGGGAATCCGTAGGCGCGAAATGAGGCGCGGTAGCTCGCTAATGCGAGATGAAGCGTGGGAGTTCGTAAGCGCGGAGCAATGCAACCCTCACCCAAACCTCGCGGGAGTTCGCACTGTGAAACGATGCGACAACCAAAAATCCTTTCCATAGAAAAAGCAATTTCTCCACAGGAGAAATCAACAGTGCTCAGTGAACTCTACAATGTCGATTCAGTCGACAAGAGAAGACAAAATGTTGGATTAAAACGTCCTCTCCAAAACACAGGGCATCCAACAGAGTCTCCAACGTCAAAACTGATCAGCAAAACAAACAAACATTGAGCAGCAAATATCCTTCCCATGATGGAGAATAGCGATGACCTCCTAAGTCGGGGCACCAATAATCAAAAATTTCTCCAAAGAGAAGCAGAGAGTAAATTATCGATGTGCATTTCCCAAAAGCGAAATATCGAATACCATCGTAAATAGGTCATTAAATAATAATGTTTGAAATCCACAGTCGACTTTAGTTGATTAGCTGATTTTAAGTGTCAATGCGGATTTGAATTATAATATCGTGTTTATGCGGACTATATTCGACGAATTTTAAACTGTTGAATAAAGCAGTCTTGTGCAAACAATTTATTCAATTCGAACTAAAATTTGCTATAAGTCATTTTCTAATTATTAACTAATCCGCTATCGATATGGACGACCGATAGTGAAGTATAAGTCCAAAATTGCATAGGTGCTTGCTTTAATTACAAAACAGGCGGCGTGAAGCATATGGATTCAATGCATGATTCAACATAGAAAGATAAAAAGCTATAACTGGATCTCAATGCAGAATATATCAACAGCAATATCCATTTCGAAGCCCGCATTTATCGCAAGAAAAAAATACAAGCTTCGAGGGGCAAATGTTAACCCTGTTAAAACACAGTTCAAAGCACCGGGTCGGTCGGTTTTAAAGCACCGGGTCGGTCGCAAATATGGATCGGCCTCAACAATGAGGATCGGTCATGTTTACACAACAGCGGGTCGGTCCATTCAGAATGGGTCGGTCAGTATCAAAGAATTGGGTCGGTCACTATCAATGGACCAGGTCGGTCACTATCAATGGCCGGGTCAGTCAGTTGCAAAGCACCGGGTCGGCACTAACCGGGTCGGTCAGTTTCAATATTTGAATCGGTCGCGATGAAGCCACAGACTGGACTGGTTATCTCAGTGCAACAATAATGTGAATCAGCTCCAATACAAATAGATTGTTCGAGTTCAGGCAATGTGGAATGGACCGATCGTGTTATGACATGCAAATTGAGGCCATGTGGATTCATGTATCACAGCAATAACATATCACTCATGAAACTTTCCACGTGAGCAGATGTGTAGACATAGGTTGGACAAAGCATTACATATTTACAAAACATACTTGCATTACGTATTTGCAAAACATACTTGCTTAGATCGGTTCATATTTAATTGTACACAAATATGGATGAGGTCACGTCAGGTAAATTGCTTTGCAATGAATAACATGCCATGAAGGCTTTAGTCAGTAAAAGGCATTTGATATGTGTATACAAATATCAACGTGAAGTTAAAGTAATACCTGGTTCGGCTACTTCACCATAATGTACGCATGGCATCACAAATATGGATCAGTTCATAACATTTATATAAGTGAAAATTAGGCACACATCCCTAAAACGAAACTTAATTCACGCCACATTGACCCAAACTTTTAATACGTTTCCGGTCCCTAAAATGAGCTGCCGCCCAATTTTTTTTGGCACTTTCGCCTTCTCGTCCTGCCCACTTCACCTTTTCCCCTTTTAACCAAAAAAAATGCGCTTTGACATTATTTTTTTTTTCAGAAAATAGGAAATATTCCCAGAAGCATTCACCAAAAAAAAAAATTTGCATACTTCTGTGCAATAATGTCAGAAAAGTAGCATACATACATGCATATATTCATATAGTGTATTTCTGTTGAAAATCTAGACCAATATATGCATACATGTATGCAACTATTACAAAATAACTGCATACATGTATGCATATAAAGTTGAACTGAGATTCACGCGTTACGAAAAGTTGCATACATGAATGCAACTATTCTGTATATATGCATGCATGTGTGCAACAAATTTAAAAGGGACGATGGCTTGTGAATATGCGCATGAATGCATGCATTTATTCTGTACAAGAAATAAATGTGTGCAGCAATGTCTGAAAACGGCGAATGCTTGAAAAAACAGGCCAAATTTGAATATATGCATAAAAGGATACGTATATTGCTGTTTAGCTGCATACATGTATGCATTTATACTGCAGTTTGGCGCAATACTGAAATATAAGCATGAATGTATGCAACTATTTAAGAATAGGTGCATCTTTTGATGCAAAAACCTGCTATTTCACTGTTTTTGTGTTATTTTGGGTTTTAATGTGGTTGTTGATTGTTTTTCCACTTGAATTTTTTTTGGCGTGAACGTGTTATATTTAATAATGAATTTTCATGATTTTTATTTTATTTTTTTAATGAATTTTCAAAAAATAGGGACCTAATTTACAATAATTTTTGGACCGGATGTGAGCCTAATTTTGAAACTTAATAGGGACCTGTGACAAACAGACACTTTATATAAAGCACTACATGAAAGCATATTGGTGATGCATTCCGCTAGCTGTATAACATGATAAAAGGAAGTTGGACTCTTCAGCAAATACATACGGGTCGGTTACAATGAATTGGCGTGAGACGATACTGAAATGAATGGCTCAACAATTATATATAAAGAACGCGGAGATGTTTGCATGACAGATACTGGACCGATATAAATGGATTGATGCAATATAAAGGAGTGCATTATAATGGATCAACACGTGGTCCAGTGTCAAATGAAAGCAGCAGCTTCAAGTTTCCAAATGGGTCGGACCTATCAGAAACAACTGGTCGGTCAATATAAAACATGCGGTGGCATAACCGTAATAAGAGTGGGTCGGTACTTTAGATAATACGGTGATAGTATAGCAAATTGGAACAATTTGGATCGGTACATTAGAACAAAGTTGGGTCGGTACATTTATTTAATTAAATTCTGATCGTTCCAAAACAATGAAGCGGTGGTAGAATCGTAAATATGGGACATGACTGCTGTTGACAACTGTAAAGTGGACCAGTGGAACTTCTATAAATAAACTTTAGGTCGACCCAAGTTTGTGGCCGACCCAATTCTGCACTCCATAATTACGAGACTGCCACTACCTCCAAACTACCCTTATAAATAGTCCATTTCTCCACACTTCAGGGGGCCGATTTCTCTACCCCGAAGGGCTACTCAAATCATTTCTCTACCATTCTAAATCTTCTCAAGCTCCTCTAATGGCTTCCTAAGCTTGCTTCATCCTCCTCCAACAACATGAAGATCAAATCAATCCAATTCTCCTTCCAAAATTGATCTAACTCAATTCTAGTGCTCTTTAATCGCCATTAACCCTCTCTAAAAGCCCGGATCTAACACAGACTTCATCATGGAATCAAGGAAAAGCATCTACACGCCAAAGTGATTGAAGATTCATACATCCACCATCACAAAGCTAGATATTTCAACAATTCCTTGCCAAATTCAAGTGGAATTAGATCATAAAGAGAGAGAAAAGTGAAAAATGAATGTAATGAGGGAAAATTCGTGTTTTGTAAGCTTATATACCATAATGAGAATTGAATGAAAAGTGGACGTAGATTCATTTTGAATCGAACCACCATAAAAAAAATCCTTTGTCTTCATTTTGTGCTTTTCATTTTGTGATTACGCGGTTCCATACTCTAATCTAACCATATTGGTGAAGTGCTCATATAGCACCTTTGGTGTTGATTCCAATTTCGGAGTTAACACTAAATATAAATTTTGTACTTGATATCAAATACTTTAGAATCATTTATACATTGTTTGTAAATCTATTCTTAATAGTACCAATTTAACAAAAGAAAACGACATGTTCTAAAATTTTATATTTGCAACATGTATATGACCATCTACTATTAAAATGAGTCACTTTGTACTAATTTATTAATAGAAAACAGTTTACTAAACATGAAGACAGTAAGTAACAAACACATAGGATGCGCTCTTTTTTAATCGAAATGGGCAAATGAAAAGAGTTGGAAAGGAGCAAGTTCATGAAAGGATAAAAACATTCTTTTTACGAAAAGGGTAACGAAAAAAAGATGAATGGTTGAAATTTTATTCATTTGCGTTGTATGCGACACGAGCTGATAAAAGTTCACCATTTGTTTTAAATGGACAGTTTGGTAGGTCCACGCCCGGTACGTCCGAGGTGTTGAACGCAGGCGCGAGCGTGAACTGGTCATGTTTTAAAAAGAACGCTGCCATAGAATTAGTGGTATGTACAGCAATAAATGGTGTAGACAGCAAGTAGTAACCATAAACCCTTCTAGTAATAAGTAGTATGTATGAATATTCACAAATTCAACAGTCAATATTTGTTTGCTAAAGGATGTCCTCAGAACTATTTTTTTTCCTTTTTTTGTTAAATTACACTTTTGTATTTAATCGCTGAGTAATACTGTAACAAATGCAATAAATATATTCTCGATCAGGAAAAAAAATCAAACATAATGACGTTTTCACCACTGGTACACTCAAATTAGATATCAGCACAACTTGTATATAGAATGTAAGATCCTTGAGGATTTTTTCTCTGACACAGGTACAGCTTCAGCCTCTTGCATTTACCCAAGAGCAAATGCTGCTTCATGTGCTAGCAAATTTGAAGGATCTCTTGATGCGAGCATTAAAGCTTGGCAAGGACCAGGAAGGTGGAGAAGGGAGAATAACACTCTAAATCTTTCTGAAATTGGTTGACTGTCATCGAGTATTTTTTTTCATAGAAATTCCTGTATTTCAAAAAATGATTTGGTAGAATTTTGTGCCTCCTCCATTTCAAAACTAACAGACGCATATATAGATTTATTATCTGCAAGAACCTTTTCGCCAATTCAAGGCATATGTAGTATACAACAGTATTATTTTGTTTGAATGAAAGTTGGAAAAATATATTCGGCTTAGGAAAATAACATAATTTCACAAATTTTCGTTATATAGAGATACTGTAATTATATAATAAATATGCATGCCTGTTAGGACTACAAAAATTATTTATGCACTAACCATATCAATTAACTTATTGCAACTGTAGTCAGACTCAAATCCAAAACTGTTGGAAATGCTGCAGCCTTGCCACCCATGTGTTCAACATGGGGTTGCACCAACCATGCACCAACCATGCCACCTACTGGGCCACAAACCAAGCCACCAACCCTTCTCTCACCTATAAATACACCCTTTTTTCATAATTTATATCTCACTCCAAATCCAATAAGCAGAAAAGCTTAAGAGTGAGATCGAGTGTTGAGTAAAAAATATTTTGTTTAATCACTTTGTAATATTCTCTTAAATAAAAGATCTGCAGCAGCCCGGAGACGTAGGCATAATTGGCCGAACTCTGTTATCAAAGTTTGTGTCTCTTACCATTCTACATTTTATTTCCTTTCTCCACAAATCTAATTATAAGGAAATTTTCGTAACTTCCCAACAACTGCTATCAGAGCCATAATTTATTAGAAAAGAAATCAAATTCGAGTGGGAGCGATGGCGGTAGATGAAGAAAGGGTGAAAATGGAGAAGTTTGATGGAGCTATGTAACATACTGTCTTTCGTCCACGTCAAGATGGTAATTAAACCAACTCAAACCGTTCGAAATGACAGAATGTTATTAGCTTCTGAGGTAAATAGAATAAATCACAGAATCACAGACACAGAAAGACAAAATATCTCACAGCGGAATAAATAAATTATACAATAGTAGTTCATGAAGCTGCTAAATAAAAATCAAAATTTATACATAATATTAGAGTTACAAAATTAAATACAACCGAAGTCTAAATACAAGAATTTCTAATAAAAGGAGAAATAGCGAGAATCAACAGGTAGAGGTGATATCTTCAATAGTCTCCAGCTTCAAAAGGTGAAATCTCAACATTGCAATACTCGATCTGACCCGAGCAATAATGCAAAACAAAACAACTCAGATCAGGACTAACATTTCATGGAAGTAAATCAACTTAAATGAAATATTCAATGAAATGCATCGGTAACTTAAAGGATGTTTGGGATCACCATCCTCTAAGGATACGTTAAACTAATATCATATAATATAATACGCTATTATAATAGTGTCTATGTTTAAATATAATATTGAAAATAGTGTAAGCGGGATTACCACTATTACCCTTACACCGTTTATACCGTTATCGTACAGTTTGCATATAACACACCAGTACGTCGACGGATAGGGATGCTCCATGATACGACAACGCTAAATCAAAATCGTAGGGAGCTCGATCAGGATAATATGTTAAGGCACACGAAGAATACCCACGGTAGGATTCTACCGATGCACGCCCGGATCGGTGGTAACGCATAGCTGCAACTACCGCCCACCTCGAACAACACTCACATAATCAAGGGTGGCCACCAATCAAATCACAAAGTAATAGATATAGTTCGAAGAAGTGTGTCCGATGGAGGTGCGACCTCACTTAATCACGGTATAACACCTATTTTAGTAATATTAATTATGACTCGAAGGTCAAGGCTATCCATCAACGTTCTCTTTCTTCAATCCAGTAATCGCCACCAAACCATCCTACTTCATTCTGGAACTCCACCGTGTACACAGTTGTTAAAGTGGTTTTCGGTATTGGCAGAGAGTATGACAATATCCGATCCCGGTCTCTTTAACAACCAAACGTTTACATTTTTCACACCGTGACCATTTGATAAAATCATATCTTGAAATAAATTGATTTAAGAAGTTTCTTTAATTCAAACCAAACAGTTTATGAATCAGTTCCATATATAATCAGTTCCATATATAAAATTATCTCAATTCATATTCAGCCAATTTATAATCGAATTCATATATTCATATCAATTATAAATTCAAATTCCAATTAATTACACAGTTCACGTTCATTTCCTACACAATTCAATATTTAAGTCAATTCAAAATTCGCATTTAGTTGATTTAAAATCAAATTCATTGAATCAAGTATCGTTATGTAAATTTAAATCTTTAAACCCTGAATTTAAATCGCAGAATCAAAACTTATCCACCTATTGAGTTTATTATTAAAGTTTATAAAATATATAAAATAAGCACTGAAAATATATTTATAGGTTTTAAATTTATATAGAAAATAACTTTATAAACATATATAGGTTTAAAATAATTTAGAAATAGGTTTAAAAGAATAATTTATTATAATACATTAATTTTAAAGTCAAAAATACATATATAATTAAATTATATAGTTTAAAATAAATAAATTACAACTAAATCTTAAATAAGCATTTAAATATCTTTTTGCTCATAAAATCATTTTAAAACATATAATTTAGAATTTACAAAATTTAAGTACAAATCTTTAAAATATAAATATAAAATATAAGATCTTAAATTAATATTATTACAATCAAATTTTCCAAATCATTTTATTTCGAAAACATGACCAACGATGTCCGTATATAGTTTTCTACCCTATGGTCAAGTGATACGGATATTTATCATTTCAACCCGTAATTTATAAAATTTCTACGGTTTATCATTTCAACCCGCAATCCCAAATTCAGTAAAAATCGTTCAGGTCTATCATTTCAACCCATAATAATTTTTCCCTAATCTAATGTCCGTTCGGGTATGTATCATTTCAACCCTTAGTGATTTTTCCTAAACTAGGGGTATCTACAACATAACAAATCATCACATATCATCAATCACATCATAGTCATATATAATCAGTGTACATGCATGTCATATGAGTATCGTGTCACATATGAAAGTGTATATTTTAAACAAACAATTTCTACTGACAATCCTATACATTTCATAAGAGTTCATTTAGTTGATCTAACATCTATGAAGTAATGTGAGTCAGGTGTGAGATAAACTCACCTTTCGTGGCACAGTTGAAGACAAACATATGAATGCAGAATTGCAATGACGGTATCCAGGCACGACGGAATGGTTTCAGCTCATTGATCACTTAATATTATTATTTTTATTTTCATAAGAAGGCTAGGGAATGTCTCAAACAATCGGTAAGGCTACTGGGTTTCAGAACGGTCTTTAAACTCAACACCAAACCGACTTAAAATATAAACACAATGTTTACTTTTACAAAATATTATATATATTTATATATATACAGATACGAATGGTAAAATCATAACATATATATATAATTCATGTTCAACACACACTAAAATATTTTATAAATTTATATATTATACAACACACCAAAACTATATATATATAAAATAAATATACAATGCAAAATCACACACAAAATACATTAAAACCATTGTACGCATATATAACATTGAAAGAAATATATATATACACTCTTTTTTTAACAAATAAATTTCCAAAACAAACTCAACACAAATACACACACACAATGTTGTGCCCACGCCATTTCACACGCAAGAAAAACACTTAAAGCTTGTATATTATAGATTATATATAACATATATAAATACATATAAATTTTCCTTTAAAACAAATAGATTCAAAACAATACATTTATTATTATAAAATATAAATTTTTATTACATACTCACAAATACAAACGCAGTTACGCATAGTATTATAAAATACACATTCACTACAATAACTACACGCATACAGTATGACTCACGCACCACACACTAGAAAAAAAAGTACTACACCGAACCCACACATGCCCACAAACAGGAATGCACATACACAATACACTACGCCACACGCACAAAACAATACACAAAATCAATTAAATATTGTGACAGCCCGTCCCGCACCAGCCTGCATCTCCTCCAAAAGTGCGCTGTACACATGCCCGACTAGTACAAGACGGTCGTCATAAGAAAGAAAAGAAGAGAATGAACTAACCAAGAAACCTGTAGAATGTCTCACAGCGCATGGAATAAAATATAATAATAACATACTTGACACAAATACAGGCGAGACAGTGCATAAGCTGATAACTAGAATCAACATCAATCATCAAAGCAGCGGAAATCCAAATACAGCTTATTACAATTTTCCAAATTTACTGTCTCTAAACAAAAGAAAGCTGAAGTAGAAGATACACCAAAAATGCCCAAGCAGTGATCTTCAACAACACAGGGAGAATATTATGTATATAGTACGTGGAAGCCTCCTGCTCGTCTCCGGATCATCTACCCGTGCATCACCAGCTAACCTGTCTCTAGTCTGCTCGTGTGAGCACCCAGAGTAATAAGAAGAGACATAAAACTCTGGGTCAGACATAAAGCCTGGTATGAGCGATAAGCATCTAAACAGAATAATAACAGGTATACTAAACCATACCTGAACCTGGACCTGCAACCAAAGAGTTAGTACCACATACCGTACAATGCTCTAAGGTGCCATAATAAATAGTGTAAGAATACGGGGGTGGGGTGTGCATGTCACAATGATAGCAAGCAAATCATCCATAGCAACCATCCTCACATCTCTCACTCAGTGCGTAAAGCGTACGACATCTACCACTTTGGAACACTAGACAAATTGAGGTAACGACGAATCCCGACTTGTAGAAACCCTGCTGTGACCAAGCCAAACACTTGGAGTCATGACCAAACATTTCAATGACCCACTTCATTGGTCGTAGCCCTTGGTTCTACCGATGCCATAATGGCCCTGAATCCGCCTTCGCACCTCCTACCATAGTGGTCCAAAGCTATAGACGTCGATAACTCCTTAACACGCGTTCCGCAGCAAAGCCCAACCATGAAGCGAACTCATTGATTCCCATCTGAATCTTGAGCTCTAACTTCTCATTTGGACTTCCTTTGCATCTCGGGTTTGGTCGAATTGGAGTTGGTCTTCAGAAAAATTGTCGTGCAGCAGCAGCTCTAGGATTCTGTTCGGTTCGGAGTCATCAATTTCATCGGTTCGGGTCGGTAGTCCACTTCGGGTCGGGTCGGTGTCTTCCTCCGGGTCGGGTCGGTTCAGTGATTCTCCCCCTTAAGATATCGGTTCGGTTCGGGTGTCTCTGCTTGGGTTCGGTTCGGAGGTAGTTCATCCGATCTGGTTCCTTCTGTTTGACTTGTTTGCCTACTCCGATCCGTCCTGTTCCCTTTCTCCGATCCGATCTGTTTCATTGCCCCGATCCGATCTTCTGCCCAACTCCAACTCTAAGCAATGGCCTTCCTTCCTGCCAAACTTCTTCCAGTGACAAGTCCCAATCCAGTTCGGGTTCCCTTGGTCAGTTCACTAGTCCGATCCGACCCCTGCTCCGATCCGAACCGGTTCGGGACCTGCACATTTCTGCAACTTTCCAGCGAGCTTTCTACGCCATTCGACGACGTTTTCGACCAATTTAACTATTCTAATCAATCATAAAACATACCATAGAGTCATAGCAATATGTAATAGCAACCACAAACAGCAAACAACAATTCAAATGAATCAAAAGGGATCAAAAAGTGACTAAAACTTCATATTTTCCCATAGTCCCTCTTAATCATGTTTAAGCACATACTCAGTAAAACTTAACCAAATTGTCTAAATTTTATAACAGAGGCATGAAATATTATTTAGGAATTTCTAAACATTTTTCCAGAATTTATTGGTGTATAAATTCGCTAATCTTCACTAATCACCCTTAATTAACTGTAATTAGTGTCAAAATGATGCTATCACTCACCTTGGCCACAACTAAAACCCCAAAACTGCAATATTCTCTGATTTGGCGCTGTTCCCAATCTTACACAGCAGCTCTACCTCGGTTCTCGTGCTAATACTCCTTGATTTGATGTTTGCTAAGCCTAATCTTCAATTAGAAAGTGATTTTTGGGTGTTTTAGAGAGATTTAGAGAATGGAGGCCATGGCTAGGTCAAGAGAAATGAAAGTGGCGGCTGGAAGATGTCTAAAGAAATGTTTTCTAACCCTAATCAGCCTCCATATACCCCTAAACCCGAAATTCCCCTTGGGCCTAGCTGCTAATCACCCGGTTAAGCCCAATTAAGCTGTTTTTCACCATCTGAAACTTGTTTCGGCCATATCTCCCAAACGGTAAGTCCGTTTGGCTAATGTGACCACTCTACGGAAAGAGAAACCATCATCCGAAGCCAATGGAAGTGGTTTCAGGTCAAAATTCCTTTCCAGTCAAAAGTTATGGCCAAAACAGTGCCAACTAGGGGTAAAAAGGTCATTTAAAAATCCAGAAAAATCATGAACATGGGAAATGACCCCAATAGTCGTCTCCCAAAGTTACATGACCATACGACTACGTATGTGAAAGAAATAAATATCCTACGATCCTATGATGCGTAGAACGCGGGTCGTTACACTCTTCCCCCCTTAAGAAATTTCGCCCCCGAAATTCCTTAACCCAAAACATACCAAAGATCCCGCATGCCTAACAACCATATACAACAATCAAACATGCAAAACAAGCAAACAAGCCTATCCTAGCATGCGGAAAAACTAAATCGAAGTCAAAATCTTACCAGACAAAGAGTTCTGGATACTTCTTCCTTATGTCCTCCTCTGTTTCCCAAGTACAGTCATTCTCGTCCTCGCCCCACTGAACCTTGACTAGCTTCACCGCCTTTCTTCGAAGTTGCTTCATGTCGTGCTCGACAATACGGGCCGGCTTACGGTTCCCAACCGCCTCGGGTTCTACTTCGAAGTTCTCTAACTGTTCAGGTGAAATAGTCATATCTGAGTCGTGAACGAACTTCCTTAGTTGGGAAACATGAAATACGTTATGAACTCCCGCCATCTTCTCTGGTAAGTCAATCTTATATGCCAAATTCCCGACTAGTTCAAGAATAGGGAACGGGCCAACAAATCTTGGTGCCAACTTGCCTCTCCTGCCAAATCGTATTACGCTCTTCAACGGGGAAATCTTGACAAACACCAAGTCACCAACGGAGAATTTTAAGTCTCTTCGCCTCCTATCAGCATAACTCTTCTGCCTATCTTGGGCTGCCTTCATTCGTTGCTGAATGATCTTGATTTTATCTGAAGTTTCCCTCACCACATCTGGTCCAAGCATAAACTTCTCGCCTGTCTCTATCCAACATGATGGTGAGTTACACGGCCTTCCGTACAAAGCTTCAAACGGAGCCATACCGATACTGGATTGGTAGCTATTATTATATGCAAACTCTACTAGATGCAAATGGTCATCCCATGATCCTCCAAAATCCAATATACATGCTCTCAAGAGATCTTCCAAAATACGGTTCACCCTCTCCGTCTGACCGTCGGTCTGAGGATGATATGCGGTACTGAGATGTAACTCTGACCCTAGAGCCTCTTGTAAGCTCTTCCAAAACCCACTAGTAAACAATGGGTCTCGGTCGCTCACAATGCTTTTAGGTACTCCATGAAATCTCACTACCCACTTCATATACAACTCTGCTAACTTAGCTGCCGTTCTGGTCGATTTGACTGGTATAAACCTTGCACTTTTAGTCAGTCGATCTACAATTACCCAAATGCCGTCATATCCCGATCTAGTCCTTGGTAAACCATCGATGAAATCCATCGAGACTTTCTCCCATTTCCATTCGGGAATTTCTAATGGTTGCAACAACCCACTAGGCTTCTTTTGCTCGGCTTTAACTAGCTGGCAATTCATGCATTTGGATATAAACTTCCCAACGTCTCTTTTCATCCCTTCCCAGTAGTAGGCCTGCTTCATATCTCGATACATCTTATTACCACCGGGGTGTATAGTCAGTTTTGAGTGATGACATTCTCTAAGCACTTCATCCCTCAATCCATTGACATTGGGTACAACAAGCTTTCCATTCTTTCTAAGCCATCCATCTCGATCAAGCCCATACTTGTTCACCTCCTCATCGATACCCATCTCTAACTTGGAGATGATTTCCAATAGGTTAGGATCGTCCCTCTGACTAGAGCCGATCCGCTCAATCAAAGTGGGTCTGATCGTCAAACTCGCTAACATTTCTGGATCCAATTCGCACTTTGGTCTGAAATCAAACCCCGCGATAAACTCCAGTTGCTTCCATTCAAGGAACATAGCCCCTAAGCTGGAATGTCTTCTACTTAATGCATCAGCCACCGCATTGCCCTTTCCTGGTGTGTATGCGATGTCAAAATCATAGGAAGCTAAGAACTCTAACCATCTCTGCTGACGGAGATTTAATCCTTCTGGGAGAATAGATACTTTAACGACTTATGATCTGTAAATAGCTCAAATCTTTCTCCCAAGAGATAGTGTCTCCACATCTTTAACGCGAACACGATCGCTGCCAATTCTAAATCATGGGTAGGGTATCTTCTCCCATGCGGTTTCAATTGCCGACTTGCATAAGCTACAACCCTACCGCCTTGCATTAATACAGCACCCAGTCCGGTACCACAGGCATCCGTGTATACCGTCATCTCTTCATCCCCCTTAGGAATGACTAACACTGGTGTGCTTGTCAACTTGTCCTTTAGACTTTTAAATGCATTCTCGCACCTTTCATCCCAGACAAAAGCTTGATTCTTCTTTGTCAACTGGGTCAATGGTGCTGCTATCTTGGAGAAACCTTGGATAAACTTACGATAATATCCCGCTAACCCCAAGAAACTCCTTACATCTGTTGCATTCTTGGGCGTAGGCCAATCCTGTACCGTAGCCACCTTCGCCGGGTCCACGGCAATACCACTCTCTGATACAATATGGCCCAAGAACCTCACTTCCCTCTTCCAGAAGTGACACTTAGAAAACTTTGCTTTCAATTGGTGTTTTCTCAGCACCTCCATCGCTACTCTTAAATGTTCCTTGTGCTCTTCCTCTGTCCTCGAATAGACCAAAATATCATCAACGAACACAAGGACAAACTTATTCAACTGATCTCTGAATACCCTATTCATAAGATCCACAAAATATGCTGGGGCATTGGTCAGCCCGAACGGCATGACCAACCACTCATAAAACCCAGACGGCGTCCGAAATGCTGTTTTAGCTATACTCTCAGCTTCCACTCTAAGCTGATGAAAACCTGTCGCGAGATCCAACTGAGAAAATACCCTCGCGCCACTTAACTGATCAAACAAATCATCTATCCGCGGTGGAGGATACTTGTTCTTCCTCGTCACTTTATTCAACTCGCGGTAGTCTACACACAAACGAAGGGAACCATCCGCCTTGGTAGCAAACACAACTGGTGCTCCCCATTCAGAAACACTCCTTCTGATAAATCCCTTTTTCAAAAGATCGCTGACTTGCACCTCGAGCTCTCGCTGCTCCCTTGGTGCCATACGACGAAGTGGCATCACTATAGGTCTGGCATCTTTTACCAAATCAATACGAAACTCAATCTCTCGGTGTGGTGGAAGTCCGGTCACTTCTTCGAAAACATCCGGATACTGGCCAACCACGGGCAAACCTGACAACTCACTATGCGGAATGTCGAGGGAGTTTAGAAAACTAGCCAATACCCCCTTACTGGGTAGACCACCAAACACTATCCTCCGCCCATCATCCGCTCTAGCTGTCACCAACAAGCCCTCACAGTTTACCACCACCCCGTATCTTTGGAGCCAATCTACTCCCAAAATAATGCCAAACCCAGTAAAGCCCAAAACAAAGCAATCACAAACAAACATGCATCCACGACTCGATAGAACCACATTACGACAAATCATGCTAAGACTAGTCGAACCACCAATCGGGTTCGTCACTACTAAAGGTCTATCGACAATCTCGGGCTCCAATCCCAACCTATCTACCAGGTCACTAGATATGAAAGAACTGGAAGCTCCGGTATCAAACAAAACTCTAACAGGAACATCATAAACAGAAAGCATACCTTGAATGACGACATTCTTTCCCTTCTCCGCCGCAGTTGGGGCATTCGACGAAGAAGGAATAGCATTAAGAGCATATGCTTTCACCATTTGCTTTTCCTTAGGGGGTTGCGGACACTTGTCCTTGTGATGTCCCAGTTGGCCACAATTGAAGCACTTCCTATCCGCTGGCTTGGCCCGACAATTACTAGCATAATGGCCATTCTTACCACAGCTGAAGCACTCCACATCTTGCTTATTCTTTTTCTTCTGGCCATCCTTAGCCTGATTATGCTTTCTCTTATTCTGAGAACCACCTTTGCCTCCACCACTAGCTTGTGGCTTTGGCTCATCTGCGGATGCAACCTCAGTCTTTGGCTTAGGGTAGAGACTTTCTGACCTCAACGCTTTCCCCACAATCGATTCAAACGTCTCATCGATGTGGTTAATAAGTTTTTCCCCCAAGTACTGATCCAATCCAGTTATGAATTTCTCATTCCTTTTCTCGGCAGTATCTATAAGAGATAACCCATATTTTGACAAAGTGTCAAATTCAGCAATATACTCCGAGACAGCCCTGCCATTCTGCTTGAGCTCCAAGAATTTCTTAAACAACATTGACTTCTGAGCAGCTGGAATGAACTTCTCACTAAAGCGAGCCTTAAACCGCTCCCAAGTAATCTGATCTTCGGGAGTAGCTGCCTTTATAGCATTCCACCAATTCATTGCCCGCCCTTGCAGCTGACGGGACGCTAGCTTTCTCTTCATCGCATCCTCGATACCCAAATCCTCGAAGATACGTTCGCAACTATCCAACCAATCTTGAACATCCGTAGCCGACTCCGTTCCGTGGAACGGCTTCCCACCAAGGCTAGTATAATCCTTATTCAGCTTGGCGAAGTCGACCCTTGGCGCCTGCACTATTGGACCACCACCATTTCCACCATTGGGAGCTGCCCTCCGTACATCTCTAAGCATCTCTCTCATGAGGTCAGTAAACATCGTCCTCATGTCAGCAGCATTCCCATTATTGGCTCCCCTACCAGCACCTCTAGTATCTCGGCTCATCGTCAATCTGAAAAAGAAAACGATTAACAACTCCATAGTGGTGCTAGTGCAGTACGACTTCATCCTTATACTACTAATAGTATATATATATATAGCTTTTAAAAACCAAAGTAATCACAAATACGCTCTCTCGTATACGTATACTATCTCTCCCTGATAACTTCCCCAGGTTAACTACGCAACCTAGAGCTCTGATACCAAGTGTGACAGCCCGTCCCGCACCAGCCTGCATCTCCTCCAAAAGTGCGCTGTACACATGCCCGACTAGTACAAGACGGTCGTCATAAGAAAGAAAAGAAGAGAATGAACTAACCAAGAAACCTGTAGAATGTCTCACAGCGCATGGAATAAAATATAATAATAACATACTTGACACAAATACAGGCGAGACAGTGCATAAGCTGATAACTAGAATCAACATCAATCATCAAAGCAGCGGAAATCCAAATACAGCTTATTACAATTTTCCAAATTTACTGTCTCTAAACAAAAGAAAGCTGAAGTAGAAGATACACCAAAAATGCCCAAGCAGTGATCTTCAACAACACAGGGAGAATATTATGTATATAGTACGTGGAAGCCTCCTGCTCGTCTCCGGATCATCTACCCGTGCATCACCAGCTAACCTGTCTCTAGTCTGCTCGTGTGAGCACCCAGAGTAATAAGAAGAGACATAAAACTCTGGGTCAGACATAAAGCCTGGTATGAGCGATAAGCATCTAAACAGAATAATAACAGGTATACTAAACCATACCTGAACCTGGACCTGCAACCAAAGAGTTAGTACCACATACCGTACAATGCTCTAAGGTGCCATAATAAATAGTGTAAGAATACGGGGGTGGGGTGTGCATGTCACAATGATAGCAAGCAAATCATCCATAGCAACCATCCTCACATCTCTCACTCAGTGCGTAAAGCGTACGACATCTACCACTTTGGAACACTAGACAAATTGAGGTAACGACGAATCCCGACTTGTAGAAACCCTGCTGTGACCAAGCCAAACACTTGGAGTCATGACCAAACATTTCAATGACCCACTTCATTGGTCGTAGCCCTTGGTTCTACCGATGCCATAATGGCCCTGAATCCGCCTTCGCACCTCCTACCATAGTGGTCCAAAGCTATAGACGTCGATAACTCCTTAACACGCGTTCCGCAGCAAAGCCCAACCATGAAGCGAACTCATTGATTCCCATCTGAATCTTGAGCTCTAACTTCTCATTTGGACTTCCTTTGCATCTCGGGTTTGGTCGAATTGGAGTTGGTCTTCAGAAAAATTGTCGTGCAGCAGCAGCTCTAGGATTCTGTTCGGTTCGGAGTCATCAATTTCATCGGTTCGGGTCGGTAGTCCACTTCGGGTCGGGTCGGTGTCTTCCTCCGGGTCGGGTCGGTTCAGTGATTCTCCCCCTTAAGATATCGGTTCGGTTCGGGTGTCTCTGCTTGGGTTCGGTTCGGAGGTAGTTCATCCGATCTGGTTCCTTCTGTTTGACTTGTTTGCCTACTCCGATCCGTCCTGTTCCCTTTCTCCGATCCGATCTGTTTCATTGCCCCGATCCGATCTTCTGCCCAACTCCAACTCTAAGCAATGGCCTTCCTTCCTGCCAAACTTCTTCCAGTGACAAGTCCCAATCCAGTTCGGGTTCCCTTGGTCAGTTCACTAGTCCGATCCGACCCCTGCTCCGATCCGAACCGGTTCGGGACCTGCACATTTCTGCAACTTTCCAGCGAGCTTTCTACGCCATTCGACGACGTTTTCGACCAATTTAACTATTCTAATCAATCATAAAACATACCATAGAGTCATAGCAATATGTAATAGCAACCACAAACAGCAAACAACAATTCAAATGAATCAAAAGGGATCAAAAAGTGACTAAAACTTCATATTTTCCCATAGTCCCTCTTAATCATGTTTAAGCACATACTCAGTAAAACTTAACCAAATCGTCTAAATTTTATAACAGAGGCATGAAATATTATTTAGGAATTTCTAAACATTTTTCCAGAATTTATTGGTGTATAAATTCGCTAATCTTCACTAATCACCCTTAATTAACTGTAATTAGTGTCAAAATGATGCTATCACTCACCTTGGCCACAACTAAAACCCCAAAACTGCAATATTCTCTGATTTGGCGCTGTTCCCAATCTTACACAGCAGCTCTACCTCGGTTCTCGTGCTAATACTCCTTGATTTGATGTTTGCTAAGCCTAATCTTCAATTAGAAAGTGATTTTTGGGTGTTTTAGAGAGATTTAGAGAATGGAGGCCATGGCTAGGTCAAGAGAAATGAAAGTGGCGGCTGGAAGATGTCTAAAGAAATGTTTTCTAACCCTAATCAGTCTCCATATACCCCTAAACCCGAAATTCCCCTTGGGCCTAGCTGCTAATCACCCGGTTAAGCCCAATTAAGCTGTTTTTCACCATCTGAAACTTGTTTCGGCCATATCTCCCAAACGGTAAGTCCGTTTGGCTAATGTGACCACTCTACGGAAAGAGAAACCATCATCCGAAGCCAATGGAAGTGGTTTCAGGTCAAAATTCCTTTCCAGTCAAAAGTTATGGCCAAAACAGTGCCAACTAGGGGTAAAAAGGTCATTTAAAAATCCAGAAAAATCATGAACATGGGAAATGACCCCAATAGTCGTCTCCCAAAGTTACATGACCATACGACTACGTATGTGAAAGAAATAAATATCCTACGATCCTATGATGTGTAGAACGCGGGTCGTTACAAATATATATATACCTTCGCAAACTATATATTATATATACATCAATCGTTAAAAATATATATACATGCATATTAATAATAAAATAAAAATTCAAACAAAAATATATATATTCATATATATACACACACTGAAAATATATTTATTTATTTATTTATTTAAAAATCAACACACATGCACCACCATTTCAAAGTCCTATATATATATATATATATCAACACACACAAAACTATTATATATATTATAAAATTTAAAATACACATACAAACATCACCCAAGACACCAGACAATCAATATATGCACACGCATGGAACATGCATTACACACACAACACACACAAACACAATTACATATGTAAATACATATTATAAAGCACACACTTAACACATACAGTCAACAACTCCAAAACAAAATATCATACCCAAAAATTAATACACACCCAAAATATTTAAAAACAGGAACTCACACTTTAAGGGAGAAGAGGGGCTCGGCTAGGTTCATGTTTGTGCTGAGGAATTGGCTCGCGGAAAGGTTTCAGTCGGGGATTGCTCGGACCATCGTGGCACTGGGGATGGTGCGGAAAAGGGGCTTCAAGTGATTGCGAACTAGACAAGAGGGAGGGCAATGGTTTGGTAAAGACCTCGGCGAGAAGGGATGGATGAAGAAAAAGCGATAGGAGAGAGAGAGAAAAAAGAGCAGATCAATAAAGAAAAAGGGGAAGGCATTTTATATGAGGGGAGCAGTTTTTTTCTTGTGAAGAAGATTGGGATGGATGACATGAATATAAAAGGAACGGGTAAAAGGAAAAGGAACAGAGTAGGTTATAAGGAAATGGGAACAGAAAGTTTTAAATTGCTGTATTATTTCGACGAACTAATGCTTGGAAAGTGACAACAGCTTTGGAAAAAATATTAGGAACAGTAGGAGTTACTGGGAAGTAATCAATGTTTAAAAACAAATAGATTTTAAAAATGGAATTAAATAATTGTTTCACAAAATCAGAGGAACGAAAGGAAATAATTAAAGAAAATGGGACCATGTAAATTTCAAAAACAAATAGTTAAGAATGACAACCAAAAGAATTAGAAGTCAAAAAAAATGATAACGAATTATTTCACAAGGAATTAAAATATATATTTACACTAAATGAATCAAAAGAGATGAACAAATAAATTTTGAAAATAATGAACATGCAAGGAAAGAAATTATACTACTAAATGTATATTGAACTTTAAACAAATAAACATTGTTTGCAAATAAAAGGAAATACTATAAAATTTTAATTTAAAGGAACATGCATGCAATAATGCCAAGAAGGTTTTTTTTATTTTGAAAAAAATAAAGGAAATGCATGGGATGGAATAATGAATGCATGCATGAATCTGCAAGAAATAAGTGATGGGAAAGAGATAAATGGTTGCTAATGGAAATAAATAAATGAAGGAATGTGGTAAATATAAATGAAGAGTCATATATGGAGAAACACTAATGGCTTGAATGAATATTTGGCAAAAGAAAAGAATGGTTTAAATTTTGAAAATAATGAACATGTAAGGAAAACATTAATACTAAGAAACGTACGTTGATTATTAAAAGGTAATCAATGTTTGCACCAACAAAATCAATACGCATTAAAATCAAATTAAAAATATAATTACATATTGAAAACGAAGGGTATAATTATACAAATTAAATATTTATATAAAAATTCAAGAATGGATGCAAACAAATAAAATAAATAAACCAAAAAATTAAATTAAATCATTAATTAAAATACTCTAAAAATTGAGGTTGTTACAATCTTCCCTACTCAAACCTTTTCGTCCTTGAAAAGGAACGAAGTAGGGAAATAGTAATTAAATAATTAATATTTTTAAACCAATGGTTCATATTTATGTTCATACCTATATATATATATATATCGCAAATTAAAATCTTTATAACCCATTTAAATTTATAAATTCCGATATATGCATAACTTTATAAACTATATCGTTAAAGATTTCAACTAAGATAATATCATTTTCTTACAAAATCTACACCTTTACCTCTTATTCAAAATGTATAGTTTATAAAATATAAAGTCTTAAAGTATAAACATCAAATCCTTTCAAAATATTGGTATTACCAAAACATAATATTATTTACGAATATATATATATATATATATATCAAAATTTCAAATCCATATTAAATAAGAATCCTCTTCTTCTACTTCTTACCTTGTTATAGACAAGGATAAGTTGTAGAATTCGAGGTAAAAGCTGAACGAACGAAAGAACCTAATCAAAGAGGATCTATGAAGGAAGATAGATTCAATGGAAAGGAAATTTCAAAAAAGAATTTAAATATATAAATAAAAAATTATATCCAAAAATATTTGTTTAAAACATTTAAAACCATTTTGAAAACCATTTATATATACTTTAAAAATACGCTCTCTCGCAAGAAGGATTCAGCGACTGATTCCAGTCATTCAAGGGTATCACTACCCTATCTCTAATGAGCTTTTACCTCATAGGATAAAACTTTGATAAACCAAAGCTCTGATACCAAATGTAACATACTGCCTTTCGTCCACTTCTAGCTGGTAATTAAACCAACTCAAACTGTTCGAAATGACAGAATGTTATTAGCTTCTGAGGTAAATAGAATAAATCATAGAATCACAGACACAGAAAGACAAAATATCTCGCAGCGGAATAAATAAATTATACAATAGTAGTCCATGAAACTACTAAATAAAAATCAAAATTTATACATAATATCAGAGTTACAAAATTAAATACAACAGAAGTCTAAATACAAGAATTTCTAATGCAAAGGAGAAATAGCCAGAATCAACAGGTAGAGGTGATATCTTCAATAGTCTCCAGCTTTAAAAGGTGAAAATCTCAACATTGCAATACTCATTCTGACCCGAGCAATAATGCAAAACAAAACAACTCAGATCAGGACTAACATTCTCATGGAAGTAAATCAACTTAAATGAAATATTCAATGAAATGCATCGGTAACTTAAAGCATGTTCGGGATCACCATCCTCTAAGGATCCATTAAACTAATATCATATAATATAATACGCTATTATAATAGTGTCTATGTTTAAATATAATATTGAAAATAGTGTAAGATTACCATTATTACCCTTACACCGTTTATACCGTTATCGTACAGTTTGCATATAACACACCAGTACGTTGGCGGATAGGGATGCGCCGTGATACGACAACGCTAAATCAAAATCGTAGGGAGCTCGATCAGGATAATATGACAAGGCACACGAAGAATACCCACAGTAGGATTCTACCGATGCACGCCCGGACCGGTGGTAACGCATAGCTGCAACTACCGCCCACCTCGAACAACACTCCCATAATCAAGGGTGGCCAGCAATCAAATCACAAAGTAATAGATATAGTTCGAAGAAGTGTGTCCAATGGAGGTGCGACCTCACTGAATCACGGTATAGCACCTGTTTTAGTCATTTTAATTATGACCCCAATGTCAAGGCTATCCATCAACGTTCTCTTTCTTCAATCCAGTAATCGCCACCAAACCATCTTACTTCATTCTGGAACTCCACCGCGTACACAGTTGTTAAAGTGGTTTTCGGTATTGGCACAGAGTATGACAATATCCGATCCCGGTCTCTTTAACAACCAAACGTTTACATTTTTCACACCGTGACCATTTAATAAAATCATATCTTGAAATAAATTGATTTAAGAAGTTTCTTTAATTCAAACCAAACAGTTTATGAATCAATTCCATATATAAAATTATTTCAATTCATATTCAGCCAATTTAAAATCGAATTCATATATTCATATCAATTATAAATTCAAATTCCAATTAATTACACAGTTCACGTTCATTTCCTACACAATTCAATATTTAAGTCAATTCAAAATTCGCATTTAGTTGATTTAAAATCAAATTCATTGAATCAAGTATCATTATGTTAATTTAAATCTTTAAACCTCGAATTTAAATCGCAAAATCAAAACTTATCCACCTATTGAGTTTATTATTAAAGTTTATAAAATATATAAAATAAGCACTGAAAATTTATTTATAGGTTTTAAATCTATATAGAAAATAGCTTTATAAACATATATAGGTTTAAAATAATTTAGAAATAGGTTTAAAAGAATAATTTATTATAATACATTAATTTTAAAGTAAAAAATACATATATAATTAAATTATATAGTTTAAAATAAATAAATTATAAGTAAAATCTTAAATAAGCATTTAAATACATTTTTACTCATAAAATCATTTTAAAACATATATTTATCATTTACAAAATTAAAGTATAAATCTTTAAAATATAAATATAAAATATAAGATCTTAAATTAATATTATTACAATCAAATTTTCCAAATCATTTTATTTCGAAAACATGACCAACGGTGTCCGTATATAGTTTTCTACCCTATGGTCAACTGATACGAATATTTATCATTTCAACCCGTAATTTATAAAATTTCTACAGTTTATCATTTCAACCCGCAATCCCAAATTCAGTATCGTTTAGGTCTATCATTTCAAACTATACCGATTTTTCCTTAATCTAATGTCCGTTCGGGTATGTATCATTTCAACCCTTAGTGATTTTTCCTAAACTAGGGGTATCTACAACATAACAAATCATTACATATCATCAATCACACCATAGTCATATATAATCAGTGTACATACATGTCATATGAGTATCATGTCACATATGAAAGTGTATATTTTAAACAAACAATTTCTACTGACAATCCTATACATTTCATAACAGTTCATTTAGTTGATCTAACATCTATGAAGTAATGTGAGTCAGGTGTGAGATAAACTCACCTTTCGTGGCACAGTTGAAGACAAACATACGAATGCAGAATTGCAATGACGGTATCCAGGCACGACGGAATGGTTTCAGCTCATTGATCACTTAATATTATTACTTTTATTTTCATAAGGAGGCTAGGGAATGTCTCAAAGGATCGGTAAGGCTATTGGGTTTCAGAACGGTCTTTAAACTCAACACCAAACCGACTTAAAACATAAACATAACGTTTACTTTTACAAAATATTATATATATTTATATATATACAGATACGAATGGTAAAATCATAACATATATATGTATATAATTCATGTTCAACACACACCAAAATATTTTATAAATTTATATATTATACAACACACCAAAACTATATATATAAAATAAATATACAATGCAAACTCACACACAATATACATTAAAACCATTGTACGCATATATAACATTGAAAGAAATATATATATATACACACTTTTTTTTAACAAATAAATTTCCAAAACAAACTCAACACAAATACACACACACAATGCTGTACCCTCACCATTTCACACGTAAGAAACACACTTAAAGCTTGCATATTATAGATTTTATATAACATATATACATACATATAAATTTTCCTTCAAAACAATGCATTTATTATTATATAACATAAATTTTTATTACATACTCACAAATACAAACGCAGTTACGCACAGTATTATAAAACACACACTCACTATAATAACTACACGCATACGGTATGACTCGTGCACCACACACTAGAAAAAAAAAGTACTACACCGAACCCACACATGCCCACAAACAGGAATGCACATACACAATACACTACGCCACACGCACAAAACAATACACAAAATCAATTAAATATATATACCTTCGCAAACTATATATTATATATATAGACAACCGTTAAAAATATATATACATGCATATTAATAATAAAATAAAAAATCAAACAAAAATATATTTATATATTCATATATATATATATATATATATAAACACACTGAATATATATATATATTTATTTATTTATTTAAAAATCAACACACATGCACCACCATTCCAAAGTCCGATATATATATATATATACATATATTGTAACACCCCACCTCCGCTAGGGTCACTCACAAAGGGAATGCCCTGGTTTTGGAGAGGTATTATCGAGATAACATCACATAATTATCACAAGACAGAACATAAATAAATAATTAAGTAAACAGCGGAAGAATTTCTGAGCAAAACAGAACTTCATTTCATTCCAAAATAAACCATGTCTTTTACAAAACATTTCAAGTAACTTCATTACAACTGTCTTGTAATAATAGCCAAAGAAGCAATAACTTAAAAACAGTAAAACAGCTTATTCCCCAAGTGCAGTAAAAAGAAGCAGCCATAGCAAACCGTACATGCTGAGCCAAAGCAAGTGATATCCAAGCTAAGAGCTAGTTATTCCTCCCTGAGAACCTGGGGGGGAACGAAAGAAAAAGAGGCGAAAGGAAAAGGGTCAGTCATAAAGACTGAGTAAGTTCTAGTGACTTTCAGTGTAGAAACGGTTAAAACAACCTGTCATGTATGAACTGGAACTAAACTTAAGAACGGTGTCAAGGTGAACAAGATAGACTAAGGTGATCAGGATAAGTCAAGACAAGTCAAGTAAAGCATCACATGTTAGAGATTCGTTGCATCGACTGTACTAGTATACTAAGCCCATATCACAAGTTAATCACGAAATAAATCACACGGCCCAATATCATGAAATGACCCTGAAACGGGGTCTGACCCAAGTACGGGGTCCTACGGAGCGATTATCTAGTCGATCGGCTCCCTACAAGTTCTAGCTCGTTAAGTGTCCGTGTCATACGGCTAATCACGAATGTAGTCACCTGTGCTGGGTCCACCTTCGGGTGTATCAGCCCTAGGGTGTCAACCCCCGACATGATTCAAGATGCACAGGTAAATCTACGGATACCCAGTGTCTGCCCCTGATACGTGCACGATCGTAGTCCACCGAACCTACACTGGCGTACCCCACTGCCGTCGTTCACCTCTTACAATCAGCCCAGTAATCGTGCCCCACCCGGCCTAGCCCCAGGGTACCTTGATACATCTAGAGGGTTACTGCTGAAAGGGGTCGTGTCTAGGGTTTCGCCTAATAGATTAGGTCATGTAATTCGTGACCTAACCCGCCTAATAGATTAAGTCATGTAATTCGTGACTTAATCCTTTTCCAGTCTAGTCATGTCAAGATGGTTAAGTATGTCATTTCAGTTCACGACTTAACCCGCCTATGTGTCATGTTAAGTTGGCTAAGTGTTGTCGTTTTCAAGTTCATGACTTAGCCCTACAAATCGTGTTCAAGTTGGTTAAGTTGTCTTTTCATGTTCATGACTTAACCCTAATTGGCATTAATTGATTCGTTAATGCACCGAACCACTCACATTGGATCCTATTGTTCGTAGCCAATGGATTTGCCGGGCGGTTCCGGGCAGGTTTACGCTATGAACTCAACCCAACCTCGGGTTTCAAGCGCGATGTGACCAACTACCCACATTGGATCCTATTGTTTGTAGCAACTGGATTTGCCGGGCGGTTCCGGGCAGATTTACACTACAAACTCAACCCAACCTCGAGTTGGCCACTTTCTTGTTTTCTAAAGTCATGCCCATGTTCTTATCAGATTTTGCTATTTCCACATCATGTTCATATGTCAACTTCGTGCCCAACTAAGGCATGTTTAAAGTCAAGTTATGGCATGTTCAAGTCAAGTTTTCATGCCATATTTCATGTTCTACTTATGCCAAATTTCACAGTTTATGCTTATAATTAATTCAAGTTTTGCCTATTCTACCCAATCGTATCCCCAACGTATATAAACGTACTTCGTTCACAAGCATAATTCAAGAGATAAAGGGGAATAACACCAAACATGTGGTAGGCATATGTGACAATTCCAACATCACTTGCATAATAAACAAGCTATAACATATCACATGGTTTCAATACTAGCATGATGATAACTTGGCATAGTAATGATTCCAACTTAATTTAACATGATGATTTCAACTTTACATCATAGGCATAATAATCATTGCGGGCATAATAATAATTTTATTATAAACATGAAACATTAAAGGCATAGTAATCCTAATAGGCATAGTGGATTCCAATTTAGCATTTTTAACATAATAATTCTCATAGACATAATGATTCCAATTTATCATAATGATTCTCATCTAACATTATAAACATAATGGTTCCAACTTAGCATTTTTAACATAATGATCCTCAACTAACATTATAGACATAATGATTCCAATTTAGCGTTTTTAACATAATGATTCTCAACTAACATTATAAACATAATGGTTCCAATTTAGCATTTTTAACATAATGATTCTCAACTAACATTATAGACATAATGATTCCAATTTAGCGTTTTTAACATAATGATTCTCAACTAACATTATAGACATAATGATTCCAATTTAGTGTTTTTAACATAATGATTCTCAATTAACATTATAGACATAATGATTCCAATTTAGCATTTTTAACATATCTAACATTATAAACATAACAATTTCAACTTTTCATCATAGCCTAGCAATACCCAATTTTTCATTAATCATGATGGGTATATTAACATCGCAGGCATAATTCCATCAATAGTCATAGCCATGGTTTAATTAGCACCATAGGCATGGTTTAATCAACATAAAGATTTCGATAAACATAGTGATTCCATGGACATGTATTAGTCCAACTTGCCAAACAATTAAGCCCAAGTGATTCATAACAACATCAAAATCATGACAAGTTTAACTTGCAACGTTGCCATAGCAATATCCCCAAATTATAATTCAAAGATAAACAATATAAACAATGGATTAACAATAGTTCATAAATCCGGTTTCAATTCATGGCATGTCCATATTGTTTTAGCGTTTTTGCCTAAAAAGTAACATAGAACTTACAATATGAAGCAAATAATCCAAATAAAAATCCCAAATCAATTAGTCCCAAATTCGTTGTCTAAAGCGTCGTAGTTGTTGTAGCTTCTAGTTGTAGCCTTCAAGAATCGTCCTCCATCTTCTATAATTTTATTCTTTGTATTTTTAATTCAGAGCTCTAGGTTTAATGGCGGCGGCCTGAGGCTAAAATGAAATAGTATGATTTAGGCTAGGTCTAGGTGTTATTTTATAGGTGAATAGTGTGATTTAGAGCCTTCAGATCAGTCCAGAAGTCATCAGAATCGCACAGCTCGAATACACATCATCTAGCCACTCAAAAGAAGACACGTCACCTCAGAACACTCCAGAATTCGGTGCTGGATTTGTACGGGCGCACTTGGAAGGTGCGCCAGTGTATTTTTGTACTGGCGCACTTCACAAGTTCGCCAGTGTATTCTGGACTGTTTTCGGTTTTTCTGCCTAACTTCGTTCGTCCATATCTTCTTCATACGGTATCCGATTTTCGAAAACTCGGACTCTATTTCGCGTATTTTTCCGAGACGAACGCAATGGCGTAACCCATTTCCCTTGATTTCATCATTTATAATTAATTATACTTTAATTCGTGAAGCTTAATGTTATAGAATTCACGGGGTGTTACATTCTCCCCCACTTAAAAGGATTTCGTCCCCGAAATCTTCAAGTTCAGGGAGAATGTACATCCTAATATCCAAACATCCATCTACTCATCCATCAAACACGAGCATCCATTGTCCTTAAAAAAAAAACTTCTAATGCTTTATGATCATATGCGAAGTGTGTGTATATGTTCCTTAGCTAATGCTAATGATCAGGCCTGATTGATCTTCTAAATGCAAAATATGTTTAGTGAAATGAATCCAATATGTATGCAAAATTTTCCTATTATAATTCATAATTCCTACATGAGTGCTCGAACATTCAATCATATGCAACAACCAAATGATAGCACAACCAAGTTTCCAAAATAAACACTCATGCATATGCAACATGAAAATGTGTCTGAGCCGATCTAGTGCCTAATGTGTATTCATGCATCCACGAGCAACCACTTGCGACCACTTGCAACCATTTCGCAATCATAACATGTTTCAATTACATATTTACATCCAAAAAGATTCTACCTATGGTTCTCAAGATAGGATCGAGGAGATAACAAGACAAACATGGATAGCAAAAGAAATGTATGTAAACTTATAGGAAAATAGATCGAGAATGTACCCTCAAAAAGAAATGGGTATAGCGCGCTTATCTTTTCTTCAATTTCCCAAGTTACGTCTTCTAGGGCTTCACTCCACTATATTTTAACTAGCTTGACTTCTTGATTCCTTAGCTCCTAGATCTCCGTTCCTAAGACACGAATCAGAACTCGCCTCAATGTTTCCACTTTTACGCCTTCAAGGATGCTTGGCTCAACCACTCCGGAAGACTCATCTGCCTTATCTTCATTCCTATCACTCATACCTATCCTATATAACATGTTAACAAGCCTCACGAAAACTATCTCCATCGTATGGGAAAACCCTCTACGAAGCTAGAAAGAAGATTAGCCGCAGGTAATGCTACTGCGACTACAGATGGAGAAAAGAAAGGGAAAGAGATTCAAACAAGGAAACAAAGGATAGTGCTAATGGCTTTTGGGGAATAGCCTTTTAAAAACTTTTTCTTGGAAAATGCTTCTTTGTAAATGGTTTTGAGAAAAAAATTCAAAAAGGTTTTCAAAACTTTTGCCCAGTCTTGGTAACCTTCTGCTCTGATACCAAGTGTAACACCCCACCTCCGCTAGGGTCACTCACAAAGGGAATGCCCTGGTTTTGGAGAGGTATTATCGAGATAACATCACATAATTATCACAAGACAGAACATAAATAAATAATTAAGTAAACAGCGGAAGAATTTCTGAGCAAAACAGAACTTCATTTCATTCCAAAATAAACCATGTCTTTTACAAAACATTTCAAGTAACTTCATTACAACTGTCTTGTAATAATAGCCAAAGAAGCAATAACTTAAAAACAGTAAAACAGCTTATTCCCCAAGTGCAGTAAAAAGAAGCAGCCATAGCAAACCGTACATGCTGAGCCAAAGCAAGTGATATCCAAGCTAAGAGCTAGTTATTCCTCCCTGAGAACCTGGGGGGGGGGGGGAACGAAAGAAAAAGAGGCGAAAGGAAAAGGGTCAGTCATAAAGACTGAGTAAGTTCTAGTGACTTTCAGTGTAGAAACGGTTAAAACAACCTGTCATGTATGAACTGGAACTAAACTTAAGAACGGTGTCAAGGTGAACAAGATAGACTAAGGTGATCAGGACAAGTCAAGACAAGTCAAGTAAAGCATCACATGTTAGAGATTCGTTGCATCGACTGTACTAGTATACTAAGCCCATATCACAAGTTAATCACGAAATAAATCCCACGGCCCAATATCATGAAATGACCCTGAAACGGGGTCTGACCCAAGTACGGGGTCCTACGGAGCGATTATCTAGTCGATCGGCTCCCTACAAGTTCTAGCTCGTTAAGTGTCCGTGTCATACGGCTAATCACGAATGTAGTCACCTGTGCTGGGTCCACCTTCGGGTGTATCAGCCCTAGGGTGTCAACCCCCGACACGATTCAAGATGCACAGATAAATCTACGGATACCCAGTGTCTGCCCCTGATACGTGCACGATCGTAGTCCACCGAACCTACACTGGCGTACCCCACTGCCGTCGTTCACCTCTTACAATCAGCCCAGTAATCGTGCCCCACCCGGCCTAGCCCCAGGGTACCTTGATACATCTAGAGGGTTACTGCTGAAAGGGGTCGTGTCTAGGGTTTCGCCTAATAGATTAGGTCATGTAATTCGTGACCTAACCCGCCTAATAGATTAAGTCATGTAATTCGTGACTTAATCCTTTTCCAGTCTAGTCATGTCAAGATGGTTAAGTATGTCATTTCAGTTCACGACTTAACCCGCCTACGTGTCATGTTAAGTTGGCTAAGTGTTGTCGTTTTCAAGTTCATGACTTAGCCCTACAAATCGTGTTCAAGTTGGTTAAGTTGTCTTTTCATGTTCATGACTTAACCCTAATTGGCATTAATTGATTCGTTAATGCACCGAACCACTCACATTGGATCCTATTGTTCGTAGCCACTGGATTTGCCGGGCGGTTCCGGGCAGGTTTACGCTATGAACTCAACCCAACCTCGGGTTTCAAGCGCGATGTGACCAACTACCCACATTGGATCCTATTGTTTGTAGCAACTGGATTTGCCGGGCGGTTCCGGGCAGATTTACACTACAAACTCAACCCAACCTCGAGTTGGCCACTTTCTTGTTTTCTAAAGTCATGCCCATGTTCTTATCAGATTTTGCTATTTCCACATCATGTTCATATGTCAACTTCGTGCCCAACTAAGGCATGTTTAAAGTCAAGTTATGGCATGTTCAAGTCAAGTTTTCATGCCATATTTCATGTTCTACTTATGCCAAATTTCACAGTTTATGCTTATAATTAATTCAAGTTTTGCCTATTCTACCCAATCGTATCCCCAACGTATATAAACGTACTTCGTTCACAAGCATAATTCAAGAGATAAAGGGGAATAACACCAAACATGTGGTAGGCATATGTGACAATTCCAACATCACTTGCATAATAAACAAGCTATAACATATCACATGGTTTCAATACTAGCATGATGATAACTTGGCATAGTAATGATTCCAACTTAATTTAACATGATGATTTCAACTTTACATCATAGGCATAATAATCATTGCGGGCATAATAATAATTTTATTATAAACATGAAACATTAAAGGCATAGTAATCCTAATAGGCATAGTGGATTCCAATTTAGCATTTTTAACATAATAATTCTCATAGACATAATGATTCCAATTTATCATAATGATTCTCATCTAACATTATAAACATAATGGTTCCAACTTAGCATTTTTAACATAATGATCCTCAACTAACATTATAGACATAATGATTCCAATTTAGCGTTTTTAACATAATGATTCTCAACTAACATTATAAACATAATGGTTCCAATTTAGCATTTTTAACATAATGATTCTCAACTAACATTATAGACATAATGATTCCAATTTAGCGTTTTTAACATAATGATTCTCAACTAACATTATAGACATAATGATTCCAATTTAGTGTTTTTAACATAATGATTCTCAATTAACATTATAGACATAATGATTCCAATTTAGCATTTTTAACATATCTAACATTATAAACATAACAATTTCAACTTTTCATCATAGCCTAGCAATACCCAATTTTTCATTAATCGTGATGGGTATATTAACATCGCAGGCATAATTCCATTAATAGTCATAGCCATGGTTTAATTAGCACCATAGGCATGGTTTAATCAACATAAAGATTTCGATAAACATAGTGATTCCATGGACATGTATTAGTCCAACTTGCCAAACAATTAAGCCCAAGTGATTCATAACAACATCAAAATCATGACAAGTTTAACTTGCAACGTTGCCATAGCAATATCCCCAAATTATAATTCAAAGATAAACAATATAAACAATGGATTAACAATAGTTCATAAATCCGGTTTCAATTCATGGCATGTCCATATTGTTTTAGCGTTTTTGCCTAAAAAGTAACATAGAACTTACAATATGAAGCAAATAATCCAAATAAAAATCCCAAATCAATTAGTCCCAAATTCGTTGTCTAAAGCGTCGTAGTTGTTGTAGCTTCTAGTTGTAGCCTTCAAGAATCGTCCTCCATCTTCTATAATTTTATTCTTTGTATTTTTAATTCAGAGCTCTAGGTTTAATGGCGGCGGCCTGAGGCTAAAATGAAATAGTATGATTTAGGCTAGGTCTAGGTGTTATTTTATAGGTGAATAGGGTGATTTAGAGCCTTCAGATCAGTCCAGAAGTCATCAGAATCGCACAGCTCGAATACACATCATCTAGCCACTCAAAAGAAGACACGTCACCACAGAACACTCCAGAATTCGGTGCTGGATTTGTACGGGCGCACTTGGCAGGTGCGCCAGTGTATTTTTGTACTGGCGCACTTCACAAGTGCGCCAGTGTATTCTGGACTGTTTTCGGTTTTTCTGCCTAACTTCGTTCGTCCATATCTTCTTCATACGGTATCCGATTTTCGAAAACTCGGACTCTATTTCGCGTATTTTTCCGAGACGAACGCAATGGCGTAAACCATTTCCCTTGATTTCATCATTTATAATTAATTATACTTTATTTCGTGAAGCTTAATGTTATAGAATTCAAGGGGTGTTACATATATATACATATATATATAAAAATCATTACACACAAAACTATTATATATATTATAAATATTAAAATACACATACAAACATCACCCAAAACACCAGACAATCAATATATGCACACGCATGGAACATGCATTACACACACAGCACACACAAACACAATTACATAAGTAAATACATATTATAAAAAACACACTTAACACACACAGTCAACAACTCCAAAACAAAATATCATACCCAAAAATTAATACACACCCAAATTATTTAAAAATAGGAACTCTCGCTTTAGGGGAGAAGAGGGCCTCGGCTAGGTTCAGGTTTGTGCTGAGGAGTTGGCTCGCGGAAAGGTTTCAGTCGGGGATTGCTTGGACCATCGTGGCACTGGGGATGGTACGGAAAAGGGGCTTCAGGTGATTGCGAACTAGACAAGAGGGAGGGCAATGGTTTGGTGAAGGCCTCGGCGAGAAGGGATGGATGAAGAAGAAAGCAATAGGAGAGAGAGTGAGAAAAAAGAGCAGATCAGTAAAGAAAAGGGGAAGGCATTTTATATGAGGGGAGCTGTTTTTTTCTTGTGAAGAAGGTTGGGATGGATGACATGAATACAAAAGGAACGGCTAAAAGGAAAAGGAACAGAGTAGGTTATAAGGAAATGAGAATGGAAAGTTTTAAATTGCTGTATTATTTCAACGAACTAATGCTTGGAAAGTGACAACAGCTTTGGAAAAAAATTACAAATCGTAGGAGTTATTGGGAAGTAATTAATGTTTAAGAACAAATAGATTTTAAAAAGGGAATTAAATAATTGTTTAACAAAATCAGAGGAACAAAAGGAAATAATTAAAGAAAATGGGGCCGTGTAAATTTCAAAAACAAATAGTTAAGAATGACAACCAAAAGAATTAGAAGTCAAAAAAAAATGAAAAACGAATTATTTCACAAGGAATTTAAATATATATATTTACACTAAATGAATCAAAATAGATGAACAGATAAATTTTGAAAATAATGAACATGCATACTACTAAATAGAGGTTGAACTTTAAACAGATAAACATTGTTTGCAAATAAAAGGAAAAATTATAAATTTTTAATTTAAAGGAACGTGCATGCATTAATGCCAAGAATGTTTTTTTAAATAAAGGAAATGCATGGGATGGAATAATGAATGCATGCATGAATCTGCAAGAAATAAGTGATGGGAAAGAAATAAATGGTTGCTAATGGAAATAAATAAATAAAGGAATGTGGTAAATATAAATGAAGAGTCATATATGGAGAAACACTAATGGCTTGAATGAATATTTGGCAAAAGAAAAGAATGGTTTAAATTTTGAAAATAATGAACATGTAAGGAAAACATTAATACTAAGAAACGTACGTTAAACATTAAAAGGTAATCAATGTTTGCACCAACAAAATCAATATGTATTAAAATTAAATTAAAGATATAATTACATATTGAAAGCGAAGGGTATAATTATACAAATTAAATATTTATATAAAAATTCAAGAATGGATACAAACAAATAAAATAACTAAACTAAAAATTTAAATTAAATCATTAATTAAAATACTCTAAAAATTGAGGTTGTTACAAGCTAACTTTGGCTTTTTGTGCTGGCATGTAAGATCCTTGAGGATTTTTCCTCTAACACAGGTACAGCTTCAGCCTCTTGCATTTACCCAAGAGCAAATGTTGCTTCATGTGCTAGCAAATTTGAAGGATCTCTTGATGCGAGAATTAAAGCTTTGCAAGGACCAGGAAGATGGAGAAGGGGGGATAACGCTCTAAATCTTTCTGAAATTGGCTAACTGTTATCGTGTAATTTTTTTCATAGAAATTCCTGTATTTCGGAAAATGATTTGGTAGAATTTTGTGCCTCCTCCATTTCAAAACTGTTGACAACAAAAAATGTCGAAAACACCAAAGATTCCAATTACTAGGAATAATTAATTTGGTCGTATAGACAAGAGCGGAAGGCAATAAATAACACAAGAGATTTATAGTGGTTCTGCCTCGTGAGGGGCCTACGTCCACTTTGAAGCATTGTTGGAATATTATTGATCACAAAAGGTTACAAGGCTGAAACCATCTCATGACATCTCATTACATTCATCTCAAAGCTATATGATGTCATCTCTAAGCTATATGATGTCATCATCAAGGCTATATGATGTCATCTCTAGGACATGATGTCATCATTATCATATATGATGTCATAATTATCATATATTTAATATATTAAGAAAAGGACAATTTTACCCTTCTTTTTCCTCAAATAGGATATACCATTAAAGTAGCTCTCTAGAGGTCTAGAGCTCACAAATTCCAACCCCTTTCAAGTGTGAAGCCATGGGATATTTATAGGAAAGGGTTTAGGTAGGAGTAGGTGAGAGTAGGTAGAAATAGGGGACCACACCCAGAATTTCGCACCTGGAGCCTGCGCACCCTTAAATTTCGCACCTGGAGCCTGCGCCTGCTGGAAATTCGCACCCGGGCCTGGGGTGCGAAATTTCGCACCTCGTGGGTGCGAATATCGCACCCTGCTGAGTGTGAATTTCGCACCCCTAGGGGTGCGAAGATCGCCTTTATAGGAGGTGTGAAGGCCATGGGTATGGGTGTTTTGGTGGCTCGAGGTTCGGGTTCACGGCTCGGACTGCGAGTTCTTTGTTTGGCAATATTTGGAGGAGTGGCGAGGTTCGCGGAAGTTGTTGGCTGAATCCTGACTTTGAGTCAATCTGGTAATTCTGGGCAACACACTTGTTGGTGGAAATCGGATGAATCGGGCGGATGATATTGGCGAAACTCTGCTAGTGGCCAAACTCGAGTCTTTTACTAGTGGCCAAACTCGAGTCTTCTAGTACTGAACCCCGGATGATATTGGCAACGCCTCTGGCCTGTAATATCACGCAATATGTTGAGTCGAGCGTGTCTTGCGTACTTTTGGGAATCGGACCAAAAGGCCGGTTAACAAAAACTAACAGGCGCATATATAAATTTATTATATGCAAGAACCTTTTCGCCAATTCAGGGCATATATAGTATACAACAATATTATTTTGGGCTAATTCTGTTCATACACCTATAATTCCTTAACATACACCGTAAAATGAAATAAAATAACATACACCAAAAACTTCTTTTCATACACCATGTCTTTCACAAAATTATCCTTTTATATTTTCATCACCTTTCCTCTCTTTAACCTTAAAACTAAATTACATAAAACTGGGAATTCATTGCAATATAATTAACTAAAACTAAAAAAAAAACTTTTATTTTAACACTAGTATCTTAAATTATTTGATTGTTTTATTTTTAAATCACTTTTAATTTAGATGATGGAAATTTGAACTTATTTTTTTAAATATTAGGAAGTTAAACTAGTTAAATTTTGGTGTTAAATTTAAACATGATTAGATTTGAATGAAAGATTGAAGAATTTAGTACTCTGTATAACATTAATTTTAGTAGTTAGTTTTAAATTTTAATTTTCATATTTAATTAAAGTGAAAACTGTTAAAATTGACTGTATATAAATGTTGCTTGTAACGATATGAATATATTTTAATCCTCAAAAGAAATATAAAATTAATTTAACTAGTGATATAAATTAATTTATAATATACTAACTTTACAAGAGAAAGTATATTTAGTATATATAATGCAAACAATGGAGAATTGTATATATTTTCATTTTTTAATATTGATTCTTTTTTAATAAGGTCATTTTGGTCTGAATTTTTATTTAAAATCTCATGGTGTAGGTAAAGCAATTTGTGGTGTTTGAATAGAATTTGCCATTATTTTGTTTGAATGAAAGTTGGAAAAATATACATTAGGCTTAGGTAAATAACATAATTTAATAAATTTTCATTATATAGCTGTAATAACCCAGAAAATCTGGGCCAGTTTAAAATTTTTACTTTTTGCAACTTTAGCGAATTTCGAACATTTAAAATAGATTATTTTAAATAAAATCAACGAGAAATTTATTTTGAATATAATTTGACGTATATATTATATACGTCATCGTTAGAATATAAATATTTATATATAATTATAAATAGGATTGAAAATGGCGCGGTAGTTCGATAATTCGATTTCAAACTTCAATTGAATGTACCAGGTACAAAACAATCCGGATTTTAGTGAAACCAAAAACATTAGGACCTAATTGATAATATCTTTCCAACGAATCCGAAAATCGAAATTTCATAGCGGGAATCAAAAGATATGTCCAGATGAAAATTCTGAATAGTCGCTATGGAATTCAGGCCCTTAAAAATGGAAATTTTGCAAATGACCTCGGATTTCGACGAAACCACTTTTGTTGGGTCCGTGATGTCGAATTATTGTTAGATTCCAAATTTCATAATTTTTCGAATCAATATGTGAGCGTGGCAAAGGAAAACGCGTTTGACCAGTTTCAGTTGATTTTAATCGACTGGAAATTGGCCATTTTTCCAACTGTCTCAGAATTCCACGAAACTAGTTTTGTTAGGACCGTATCGTCAATACGAAGCTAGAAAATATTTTTCTGCAATTTTTAGAGCTAGTATGTGACCCCGGTAATTTGAAATGTACGTTTAAAATTCAATAAAGTGATTTAAATGTAAATTTAACGGAAACTGATCGAAACGATCGAATCAGCCTATGATACATGTCCCATTGTGTTCGGAATGGGGGTAAAACGCTATGGACGACAGGCGGTGGGCCTCGTTTAGAAGTCGTATGTGAAAGTCAACTTTTTGAAAAATAAAAAAATTAAATTAATTAAAAAAATTAAATCTCTCCCCCTTTAACCGTTCTGGCCCCCCCCCCCCCTTCTCAAATTCAGAAACGAAAATAAAAAAAAGAGAAAAAGGGAGGGCGACGGAGCCCCATCGCGCCGCCGCGCGAGGTGCCCCCCCCCCCAGCAACCGCCGCCTCCCTCTCCTCTTCTTCCTCCTCTTCCTTGCTTCTCTCTACGCCTCCTCCCTGTAGCCGCCCCCTTCTCTTCTCCTTTTCCTTCTGGAACCCACCGCAACCCCGTCGCCACCTTCCCCTCCTCCTCCCACGACCATCGCACTCCCCCCCAGGCCGTCGGTCGCCCCACCGAACCCCCCATTCTCCCTCCAGTTCAAGGAAGCCCCCCCTAAAACCCTAAGCCGCCGAGCCCCCCCCCCCCTCTGCCTCAAGCCCCGCCTGAATCGAGCCCCCTCTTATTCCTCTTCACCCCCACTCGCTGTAAGTTTTTATATATATATTGTTTAATTTGTTTTATAAAATTCGTTTAGTTGGATTTAAAAAGCATTGTTAAAATCGGTTTTTACCTTTGATGTTGGTGAAGAAAAGATTTTATTCAATTAAAAATATGATTTTTATATTTTTAAAAGAATTAAAAATATGATTTTTATATTTTTAAAGTATTAAAAATATAATCTTTACTATATAAAAGATGTGAAAATATGATTTTGTTTAGGTAGAGAATTAAAAATATAATTTTTACATGATAGGAATATTAAAAATAGCATCTTTATATATGTAGCGAAATAAAGATTGATTTTTAAAAGACGATATTTTTAAATATGAAAAGACGAGATTTTTATAAATGAAAAGATTAGATTTTTAAAGGAAGAAAGACGATATTTGTAAATGGAGAAAGGTGAGATTTTTACATATGTAATGGATTAAAAATATGACTTTTACATAGTAGGAACTATAAAAATGTAATCTTTATGAGAAAGGAAATATAAAAATATCATCTTTGTATATGTAGCGAAATAAAAATCTGATTTTTATTATATATACGTTGAAATAAAGTGGTGATTTTTATAAAGATGAAATCTTTATATTTGAAAAGGCGAAATCTTTATATTTTTATAAAGATTAAATCTTTATAGTTGAAAAGGCGAGATCTTTATATAGTAAATATCGAAGTAAAAATTCGATTTTTATATATTGAACATCGAAGTAAAAATTCGATTTTTATATATTGAACATCTAAGTAAAAATATAATTTTTATATATCGAATAGCGAAGTAAAAATTCGATTTTTATATATTGAATAGCATAGTAAAAATTCGATTTTTAAATATATGAAGTGATTATAGAAATATGATTTTTAAATTGAAAGTGAATAAATAAAAATGTGACTTTTATTTTAAAGACATCAAAATATAAAAATGTGTGATTTTTATATATGTAGTGGCTACTGGCAACGAAGATGACGAAGATGCGATAACGATGAAGATTTCTCTAAATGAAGAGTCGTGAAGTTGGATAGCTTTCGGTGAGAACTTCTCACTCTTCAATTTCTTTTTCTAGTTATATATATATACTAGGATGTAGACGGTGCTTAGTAGCACCCGACACCCGTCATCCACAGACCATGGATGGCTTGTTTGTTTAATTGTTTGGTTGCATAAATTAGTTAGATGATTTGATTTGAATTTGGTTGTTTGGTGAATTTGATTGAAGTGTGAATGGCGTGGGCCTTCACTTGACCGGGGATAAGGCTAGGCCTTGTCCCGTTTCTAGTATCGTGCCGTTATGCCGCCGAAATTTTCTAAAATATGTTAGAAAAATAAAAATACCATTTTATTTAAAGAATGAACTGAATAGAAATTCATATGTTAAGATAAAATGTTTTATCGTTAAAAATATAATTTTTAACGTGAAAGTGAATAAGTAAATATTTATAAACAAATCGGCCGATTTGTTTATATACACTGATTTGACTGATATTGATTGGGTCGATAAATTTTACACATCGCCCAACTGCACAAATAAAATATGGGTTTGATTGTTTGAAACCCCACACGGGTGTTGGGATGAAATTTGAAGTTCACTCATCCTGATTGATTAAATATGTCGATCGATTGATTGACAGGCTGTTATAAGCGTTAGATATCTATATTTGATGCTTATACAGTTTAGTGCACTTTGGTTGATGGTTGATTATTTTTCAATGCTATTATATACATGTGCTGTATGAAAATCCATATAATTAATATTATATGGTGATTGATTGGGCCTCATTCCAATTTAGAAGATAAAGAATATATAATAAAGGTTCATGTGTTGACTGCACTCATCCGTTGGGATTAGTCATGTGTTGAACGAAATAATTTTTAATAATAAAATTACATCTTTAAGAATATATAATAAAGGTTCATGTGTTGACTGCACTCATCCGTTGAGATTAGTCATGTGTTGAACGAAATATTTTTAATAATAAAATTACATCTTTAAGAATATATAATAAAGGTTCATGTGTTGACTGCACTCATCCGTTGAGATTAGTCATGTGTTGAACGAAATATTTTTAATAATAAAATTACATCTTTATCAATATAATATAAAGGTTCATGTGTTGACTGTACTCATCCGTTGAGATTAGTCATGTGTTGAACGAAATATTTTGATAATAACAAATATTTTGATGATAGGAAATATTTGAAATAGAATATTTGAAAATAGAAATACATTAAGCCGTGTTGATTAGATTGACGCCATTTTGACGTGAACGATATTTATATCGATTTTATTGATTTCGAAATGAATTGAATATAAAACGATTTCGAAATGAATTGAATATAAAACGATTTCGAAATGAATTGAATATAAAACGATTTCGAAATGAATTGAATATAAAACGATTTCGAAATGAATTGAATCGAATAGAAAACCAATTTGAATTGAATCGAATAGAAAACCAATTTGAATTGAATCGAATAGAAAACCAATTTGAATTGAATCGAATAGAAAACCAATTTGAATTGAATCGAATAGAAAACGACTTTGGAATTGAATTAAATTGAAAACGAATTCCAATTGAATTGAAAGCGAATTGAAATGAATTCAAATTGAATTGAAATTTGAATTGAATAGAAATGAATTTTAAAACGAATTTATAAGGAAAAATTCAATTTCGATTTGAATTGAAATGGAAGTTGAAATTGTTTTTGAAACGAATCTAAACTATTTATAAAATTCGTTTTAAATAGAAATCGACGCAATATATATTATATATAATATAATGGCCTGAATAGAAGGCGCCGCGCCGCGGCAGTTCGTGAATTTCGACCATTTATTTCAAACGGACATTACGGGAGATCCGACCGTCGGATTCTCCTAAAACCGGAACCGTTGGGTTCGTATCGAAAAGAGCTTTCTAACGAATATTTGAAATTCAAAATCTAACGGTTGGATTTGGAGATACGTCCAAATCAAATCCGAAAAAGGTCGCTGTAAGTGCAGTTCGATGGCCGTTGATGGAAATCGACTGTACGGGCCTTGATAAAATTATTAAAAATAGTAATAATTTGTGTAAAATCATAAGAAATGATTTGGGAAAAATTGGGGTGAAAAACTCCATATTTGAAAAGATAAAAATAGATTTTTATCGAAATGAACTAGTTTGAACTCGATTTAAAACCCGGGTTTTTATTTTTAAATAAATGAATTAGATTTAAAAAGGGGTTTTAAATAATCGGAATTCCTAATATATTTTATTGGATTTGAAATGGGTTTATCGTGAACTATGTTTTAAATAACACTAGTTCTTTAACCCGATAATAAATAGAATGTGATTTGGGTTTGTCGTGAACTGTGTTTTAAATAACACCTAGTTCTTTAACCCAGTAAAAGGAGTTTTAACGAATCTGCAATTAGATCGAAATGTGAATTCGAAATCTAAATTTCCAAATTTAGAAAATGAACGAGAATGGAGTATTACCAGTTTTGCTCCAAAGCGATAGTTAAATCTTTAATTAGATTTGAACGTGAAATGGTAATTAATTTTACCAATAACACCATAGTGTTAGATATGGAGTATCACCAGTTTTGCTTCATGGGATGAATAGGTTGGGATTGGGAAATAAAATAAATAATTACTTCGTTACGGTTCGCTAATCTCGACTAGTTGGAAAAACCATAATTTGGTTTTAAATGACATCCAAAGGAAGAATACAAGATAAGTTTTAAAGAATTTATCTTGGATAAAATTAATGGGAACCTTTCCCTAAGAATGTGGAATTTAGAAACTAGCATTAGGTTGGCTAAGAAGAATGGTTTCCTGGGTATTGATCTGATGTTGGTTTCGGCCTTCGGGGTTAATGTTTGGGAAATTGTTCTCTTGCTAATTTGCGGTTAGTGACTAATGAATTGGAATGAGGCGTATGTTGTGTTTTCGTAACATTTGGTTTTAATATACGCGGGTTGTTCGGAAAGTCCGGGTTTACACCCATTCTGAATAACCGATTCGACGATATGTCGAAGATGAAGACGGTGGTTGAAGACCGAAAGTCTTCACATCGTTTGGATTATTACTGACGATCCTGATTGGGCTGTACACCCAAGAGGATGGAAATAGTTGGTGGTCGTCCAGACGTACTTGGAGATGGATGGATATGCGAGGAAAGTGCCTCCGGTTTCGTTCAGACCCAGAACGGACTTGTAAATGGATTGTGTGTCTGACATTGGATTTTATTCTATGTTGATTGATTTCTATTAAATATACATCTGTTTGGCGGCGGAGAATTTATTCTTTTGCTTAACGCCCTTCTCTGAGACGTACGAGCTTAGAGGTTATATATCGATAGAGATCAATCGCATGGCATGAATTGCCTGTGTGGCATACTGAGTTGCAATGATCAAGGCTTCTGTTGAAAAGCAAAGTCTTGTGGTTGATGATCAAAGCACGGCCTTTGTGGTGTAGCTTTGTGTATAGCGTGGATTCGCGAGCCTCACACCTCGGTATGAGTTAAAAACGGGATACGGACCGCTGGGAGAGCACGACGTTTCTTTCTAGCTTTGGTGGTTTCAGTGACTTACCAGCCCTGACATTTATATACTTTTCACCTTTGTGGTTGTTGGAATGAGGCGCCTCGATTATAGGTCTGTAAGGACCGGGAAACGTGTGTTCAGGAATTGCCAATCCTCTAACGTAAGTGAGGACCGGCCCAGCCGCATCCAGGGTTGCCCAGAGTGCGTAACCCTGAGGCATTTGCTAGAGTGTCTCGAACGCGGAGAGGAGCTTGCCCCTTGCCTCGACTCATGATGGAAATCCAATTTCCAATACGTGTATTGCGGTTTTAATTGTAGAACTAGTATGGCGACATGATATATGGTACCCATGCCGTCTATGATTTATATTTATGATTGAAGTTGTTTTGACACTATACACTTATTATAGTATCAAATGATTTGTTTTAAACGTACCAAGCATGTTTGGCTATTATAAGGGAAAACCCTATCCTCCGGCTTGCGTTGCATTGTGTGATGGGACCTGGGTCTTATAATAGCTTTATTTTTCGAAAAAGCATTGCGTTGTTTTATTCTATGCACTGGTATTCTTGGGAGGAAACCCGTTCCGTGTTATACGGCGTGGTCCCTTGAATTACTCTCTTTTAAAGTAAAGTTTAAATAACTGTTTTAGTTCTCACACCAGTCACATGACTGACCTGGAGTTTATTGTTTTAACCTAAACTCTGGGTGCCCCTATTTTCCGCACGGGCAGCTAGTAGTTTTGGTTTTGCAGATTTATATTCACAGGATCCTGGTTTACAGCTGGAATGATATCCGGAAAGCTCTGTATCCGTATATCACCTTCAGTTGTGCTTTGTATTATTTTCCGCTGCTATGTAATTCATTGTAATCTCTGATAAGTATCGAATGTAATTTATTCATTTATACTCTGTATATTCTTGTATCTGATGGAATTGTTGTAATAGCAATGAAATGTTCTTCTGTTTGTGTTCTGATTTGTCCTGTTCTCAACGTTCAGCGGTTTCGAACGGTCTAGATCGGTTTAACGATTGATTCGGACCGAGCGAAATTCCGGGCCGTCACATTTGGTATCAGAGCTTTGGTTTACAGAGCTCGAGAGCAAGACACATTAGAACCATACGAAAGAATTCATCAGATATTGGATTAGTAATATCCAATTAGAATGGCTCGTTAGAGATAGGATCAGTAGTATCCTAGAACGAGTGTGAAGAGTATATTTTTCAATTGAAAACAATTTTGTTTTGAAATTTAAATCGTTTTATACGTATTTGAATATTTATTTATTTTGAATATGGACAATCGAGTATATGAAGATTTTGCATATACGCGTCATGAACGTATATTCGAAGTTTTAATATATTGGATAGATATAGAGTCACATTCTAGACACCCGGGGATAATTCTGGTGATGTGGCCACATCATCAGTATTTATATTCGTGTTTCGAAGGTGTGATATCTATATATTTCCATTAGACTGGTGTGAGAACCAAAACTTATATAGCTAGAACACATTGTTGTGAATTGGCATCAAAAACATGATTTTTGTATATGTACCAAATTATGAATTTGAAACTCTAATTCACTAATTGATTGATGTTTGTGTTGTTTGTTTATTTGTTTGATAATTTTGAACCATTATGCCTAATTGCAACAAATATTGAATTATATTGAAAATTGGTCGCATTTGCTTGCATATACATATACTTACATTGAACAGGTCATAGCAAGGAGGCTAGAGCCAGAGAATAAAATTTGTTTGCCCGACAAATAGGTACATGTTTACTATATAATTTACTGTTTTGTTTGGGTGATGATGATTTTATGAGCCTATTGGCTAGCCGCTTGGCTTTTTCTTTTTCTTTTTGAGATCTGAAAGACCGGGGAAGCTATTTGAAATTCCCCGATGCTCCCGGTGCAGGGGAGGTTATGGCAAAATTTTTCGAAAATTTAGGGTGTTAGCCAAATTTTTGAAAATTTGAAAATTCTCAGAAACTGAAAAGTTGGAGGATGGAAGCCAGATCGAACGTAGAGCTGATTAATCAAACCACTTTCGACTTTGTTCCTTTTCGGGGACGAAAAGTTTTAAGTGGGGGAGATTGTAATAACCCGGAAAATCTGGGCCAGTTTAAATTTTTTATTTTTGCAACTTTAGCGAATTTCGAACATTTAAAATAGATTATTTTAAATAAAATCAACGAGAAATTTATTTTGAATATAATTTGACGTATATATTATATACGTCATCGTTAGAATATAAATATTTATATATAATTATAAATAGGATTGAAAATGGCGCGGTAGTTCGATAATTCGATTTCAAACTTCAATTGAATGTACCAGGTACAAAACAATCCGGATTTTAGTGAAACCAAAAACATTAGGACCTAATTGATAATATCTTTCCAACGAATCCGAAAAATCGAAATTTCATAGCGGGAATCAAAAGATATGTCCAGATGAAAGTTCTGAATAGTCGCTATGGAATTCAGGCCCTTAAAAATGGAAATTTTGCAAATGACCTCGGATTTCGACGAAACCACTTTTGTTGGGTCCGTGATGTCGAATTATTGTTAGATTCAAAATTTCATAATTTTTCGAATCAATATGTGAGCGTGGCAAAGGAAAACGCGTTTGACCAGTTTCAGTTGATTTTAATCGACTGGAAATTGGCCATTTTTTCAACTGTCTCAGAATTCCACGAAACTAGTTTTGTTAGGACCGTATCGTCAATACGAAGCTAGAAAATATTTTTCTGCAATTTTTAGAGCTAGTATGTGACCCCGGTAATTTGAAATGTACGTTTAAAATTCAATAAAGTGATTTAAATGTAAATTTAACGGAAACTGATCGAAACGATCGAATCAGCCTACGATACATGTCCCATTGTGTTCGGAGTGGGGGTAAAACGCTATGGACGACAGGCGGTGGGCCTCGTTTAGAGGTCGTTTGTGAAAGTCAACTTTTTGAAAAATAAAATAATTAAATTAATTAAAAAAATTAAATCTCTCCCCCTTTAACCGTTCTGCCCCCCCCCCTTCTCAAATTCAGAAACGAAAAAAAAAAGAGAAAAAGGGAGGGCGACGGAGCCCCATCGCGACGCCGGGCGAGGTGCGCCCCCCCCCCCCCCCCAGCAACCGCCGCATCCCTCTCCTCTTCTTCCTCCTCTTCCTTGCTTCTCTCTCCGCCTCCTCCCTGTAGCCGCCCCCTTCTCTTCTCCTTTTCCTTCTGGAACCCACCGCAACCCCGTCGCCACCTTCCCCTCCTCCTCCCATGACCATCGCACTCCCCCCCCCAGGCCGTCGGTCGCCCCACCGAACCCCCCCTTCTCCCTCCAGTTCAAGGAAGCCCCCCCCTAAAACCCTAAGCCGCCGAGCCCCCCCCCCCCCCTCTGCCTCAAGCCCCGCCTGAATCGAGCCCCCTCCTATTCCTCTTCACCCCCACTCGCTGTAAGTTTTTATATATATATTATTTAATTTGTTTTATAAAATTCGTTTAGTTGGATTTAAAAAGCATTGTTAAAATCGGTTTTTACCTTTGATGTTGGTGAAGAAAAGATTTTATTCAATTAAAAATATGATTTTTTTATTTTTAAAAGAATTAAAAATATGATTTTTATATTTTTAAAGTATTAAAAATATAATCTTTACTATATAAAAGATGTGAAAATATGATTTTGTTTAGGTAGAGAATTAAAAATATAATTTTTACATGATAGGAATATTAAAAATAGCATCTTTATATATGTAGCGAAATAAAGATTGATTTTTAAAAGACGATATTTTTAAATATGAAAAGACGAGATTTTTATAAATGAAAAGATTAGATTTTTAAAGGAAGAAAGACGATATTTGTAAATGGAGAAAGGTGAGATTTTTACATATGTAATGGATTAAAAATATGACTTTTACATAGTAGGAACTATAAAAATGTAATCTTTATGAGATAGGAAATATAAAAATATCATCTTTGTATATGTAGCGAAATAAAAATCTGATTTTTATTATATATACGTTGAAATAAAGTGGTGATTTTTATAAAGATGAAATCTTTATATTTGAAAAGGCGAAATCTTTATATTTTTATAAAGATTAAATCTTTATAGTTGAAAAGGCGAGATCTTTATATAGTAAATATCGAAGTAAAAATTCGATTTTTATATATTGAACATCGAAGTAAAAATTCGATTTTATATATTGAACATCGAAGTAAAAATATAATTTTTATATATCGAATAGCGAAGTAAAAATTCGATTTTTATATATTGAATAGCATAGTAAAAATTCGATTTTTAAATATATGAAGTGATTATAGAAATATGATTTTTAAATTGAAAGTGAATAAATAAAAATGTGACTTTTATTTTAAAGACATCAAAATATAAAAATGTGTGATTTTTATATATGTAGTGGCTACTGGCAACGAAGATGACGAAGATGCGATAACGATGAAGATTTCTCTAAATGAAGAGTCGTGAAGTTGGATAGCTTTCGGTGAGAACTTCTCACTCTTCAATTTCTTTTTCTAGTTATATATATATACTAGGATGTAGACGGTGCTTAGTAGCACCCGACACCCGTCATCCACAGACCATGGATGGCTTGTTTGTTTAATTATTTGGTTGCATAAATTAGTTAGATGATTTGATTTGAATTTGGTTGTTTGGTGAATTTGATTGAAGTGTGAATGGCGTGGGCCTTCACTAGACCGGGGATAAGGCTAGGCCTTGTCCCGTTTCTAGTATCGTGTCGTTATGCCGCCGAAATTTTCTAAAATATGTTAGAAAAATAAAAATACCATTTTATTTAAAGAATGAACTGAATAGAAATTCATATGTTAAGATAAAATGTTTTATCGTTAAAAATATAATTTTTAACGTGAAAGTGAATAAGTAAATATTTATAAACAAATCGGCCGATTTGTTTATATACACTGATTTGGCTGATATTGATTGGGTCGATAAATTTTACACATCGCCCAACTGCACAAATAAAATATGGGTTTGATTGTTTGAAACCCCACACGGGTGTTGGGATGAAATTTGAAGTTCACTCATCCTGATTGAATAATTATGTCGATCGATTGATTGACAGGCTGTTATAAGCGTTAGATATCTATATTTGATGCTTATACAGTTTAGTGCACTTTGGTTGATGGTTGATTATTTTTCAATGCTATTATATACATGTGCTGTATGAAAATCCATATAATTAATATTATATGGTGATTGATTGGGCCTCATTCCAATTTAGAAGATAAAGAATATATAATAAAGGTTCATGTGTTGACTGCACTCATCCATTGGGATTAGTCATGTGTTGAACGAAATAATTTTTAATAATAAAATTACATCTTTAAGAATATATAATAAAGGTTCATGTGTTGACTGCACTCATCCGTTGAGATTAGTCATGTGTTGAACGAAATATTTTTAATAATAAAATTACATCTTTAAGAATATATAATAAAGGTTCATGTGTTGACTGCACTCATCCGTTGAGATTAGTCATGTGTTGAACGAAATATTTTTAATAATAAAATTACATCTTTATCAATATAATATAAAGGTTCATGTGTTGACTGTACTCATCCGTTGAGATTAGTCATGTGTTGAACGAAATATTTTGATAATAACAAATATTTTGATGATAGGAAATATTTGAAATAGAATATTTGAAAATAGAAATACATTAAGCCGTGTTGATTAGATTGACGCCATTTTGACGTGAACGATATTTATATCGATTTTATTGATTTCGAAATGAATTGAATATAAAACGATTTCGAAATGAATTGAATATAAAACGATTTCGAAATGAATTGAATATAAAACGATTTCGAAATGAATTGAATATAAAACGATTTCGAAATGAATTGAATCGAATAGAAAACCAATTTGAATTGAATCGAATAGAAAACCAATTTGAATTGAATCGAATAGAAAACCAATTTGAATTGAATCGAATAGAAAACCAATTTGAATTGAATCGAATAGAAAACCAATTTGAATTGAATCGAATAGAAAACGACTTTGGAATTGAATTGAATTGAAAACGAATTCCAATTGAATTGAAAGCGAATTGAAATGAATTCAAATTGAATTGAAATTTGAATTGAATAGAAATGAATTTTAAAACGAATTTATAAGAAAAAATTCAATTTCGATTTGAATTGAAATGGAAGTTGAAATTGTTTTTGAAACGAATCTAAACTATTTATAAAATTCGTTTTAAATAGAAATCCACGCAATATATATTATATATATTATATATAATATAATGGCCTGAATAGAACGCGCCGCGCCGCGGCAGTTCGTGAATTTCGACCATTTATTTCAAACGGACATTACGGGAGATCCGACCGTCGGATTCTCCTAAAACCGGAACCGTTGGGTTCGTATCGAAAAGAGCTTTCTAACGAATATTTGAAATTCAAAATCTAACGGTTGGATTTGGAGATACGTCCAAATCAAATCCGAAAAAGGTCGCTGTAAGTGCAGTTCGATGGCCGTTGATGGAAATCGACTGTACGGGCCTTGATAAAATTATTAAAAATAGTAATAATTTGTGTAAAATCATAAGAAATGATTTGGGAAAAATTGGGGTGAAAAACTCCATATTTGAAAAGATAAAAATAGATTTTTATCGAAATGAACTAGTTTGAACTCGATTTAAAACCCGGGTTTTTATTTTTAAATAAATGAATTAGATTTAAAAAGGGGTTTTAAATAATCGGAATTCCTAATATATTTGATTGGATTTGAAATGGGTTTATCGTGAACTATGTTTTAAATAACACTAGTTCTTTAACCCGATAATAAATAGAATGTGATTTGGGTTTGTCGTGAACTGTGTTTTAAATAACACCTAGTTCTTTAACCCAGTAAAAGGAGTTTTAACGAATCTGCAATTAGATCGAAATGTGAATTCGAAATCTAAATTTCCAAATTTAGAAAATGAACGAGAATGGAGTATTACCAGTTTTGCTCCAAAGCGATAGTTAAATCTTTAATTAGATTTGAACGTGAAATGGTAATTAATTTTACCAATAACACCATAGTGTTAGATATGGAGTATCACCAGTTTTGCTTCATGGGATGAATAGGTTGGGATTGGGAAATAAAATAAATAATTACTTCGTTACGGTTCGCTAATCTCGACTAGTTGGAAAAACCATAATTTGGTTTTAAATGACATCCAAAGGAAGATTACAGGATAAGTTTTAAAGAATTTATCTTGGATAAAATTAATGGGAACCTTTCCCTAAGAATGTGGAATTTAGAAACTAGCTGTAGGTTGGCTAAGAAGAATGGTTTCCTGGGTATTGATCTGATGTTGGTTTCGGCCTTCGGGGTTAATGTTTGAGAAATTGTTCTCTTGCTAATTTGCGGTTAGTGACTAATGAATTGGAATGAGGCGTATGTTGTGTTTTCGTAACATTTGTTTTTAATATACGCGGGTTGTTCGGAAAGTCCGGGTTTACACCCATTCTGAATAACCGATTCGACGATATGTCGAAGATGAAGACGGTGGTTGAAGACCGGAAGTCTTCACATCGTTTGGATTATTACTGACGATCCTGATTGGGCTGTACACCCAAGAGGATGGAAATAGTTGGTGGTCGTCCAGACGTACTTGGAGATGGATGGATATGCGAGGAAAGTGCCTCCGGTTTCGTTCAGACCCAGAACGGACTTGTAAATGGATTGTGTGTCTGACATTGGATTTTATTCTATGTTGATTGATTTCTATTAAATATACATCTGTTTGGCGGTGGAGAATTTATTCTTTTGCTTAACGCCCTTCTCTGAGACGTACGAGCTTAGAGGTTATATATCGATAGAGATCAATCGCATGGCATGAATTGCCTGTGTGGCATACTGAGTTGCAATGATCAAGGCTTCTGTTGAAAAGCAAAGTCTTGTGGTTGATGATCAAAGCACGGCCTTTGTGGTGTAGCTTTGTGTATAGCGTGGATTCGCGAGCCTCACACCTTGGTATGAGTTAAAAACGGGATACGGACTGCTGGGAGAGCACGACGTTTCTTTCTAGCTTTGGTGGTGTCAGTGACTTACCCGCCCTGACATTTATATACTTTTCACCTTTGTGGTTGTTGGAATGAGGCGCCTCGATTATAGGTCTGTAAGGACCGGGAAACGTGTGTTCAGGAATTGCCAATCCTCTAACGTAAGTGAGGACCGGCCCAGCCGCATCCAGGGTTGCCCAGAGTGCGTAACCCTGAGGCATTTGCTAGAGTGTCTCGAACACGGAGAGGAGCTTGCCCCTTGCCTCGACTCGTGATGGAAATCCAATTTCCAATACGTGTATTGCGGTTTTAATTGTAGAACTAGTATGGCGACATGATATATGGTACCCATGCCGTCTATGATTTATATTTATGATTGAAGTTGTTTTGACACTATACACTTATTATAGTATCAAATGATTTGTTTTAAACGTACCAAGCATGTTTGGCTATTATAAGGGAAAACCATATCCTCCGGCTTGCGTTGCATTGTGTGATGGGACCTGGGTCTTATAATAGCTTCATTTTTCGAAAAAGCATTGCGTTGTTTTATTCTATGCACTGGTATTCTTGGGAGGAAACCCGTTCCGTGTTATACGGCGTGGTCCCTTGAATTACTCTCTTTTAAAGTAAAGTTTAAATAACTGTTTTAGTTCTCACACCAGTCACATGACTGACCTGGAGTTTATTGTTTTAACCTAAACTCTGGGTGCCCCTATTTTCCGCACGGGCAGCTAGTAGTTTTGGTTTTGCAGATTTATATTCACAGGATCCTGGTTTACAGCTGGAATGATATCCGGAAAGGTCTGTATCCATATATCACCTTCAGTTGTGCTTTGTATTATTTTCCGCTGCTATGTAATTCATTGTAATCTCTGATAAGTATCGAATGTAATTTATTCATTTATACTCTGTATATTCTTGTATCTGATGGAATTGTTGTAATAGCAATGAAATGTTCTTCTGTTTGTGTTCTGATTTGTCCTGTTCTCAACGTTCAGGGGTTTCGAACGGTCTAGATCGGTTTAACGATTGATTCGGACCGAGCGAAATTCCGGGCCGTCACAATAGCGATATTGTAACTATATAATAAATATGCATGCCTGTTAGGACTACAAAAATTATTTATGCACTAACCATATTAATTAACTTATTGTAACTGTAGTCAGACTCAAAATCCAAAACACGGTTAAGAAATGTATCCAGGGTTCCCTTTTTGTCAGATAGATAAAATGAAGAAAGACTCAAGCTATAAAACAGTAGGTTTTCTTTACGAAATAAGATGATCAAAATTCAGTCAAAAATGACCCTTGTAGGTACTTTGATGGAATAAATTATAACGTAAACACACACATAGAGAATATACACATACACACACGCACAATGTGTGTATTACTGTTTCAGTGGTCTAAATCACATTAACCACTATATGTTAGAATTCAAAAGATGAATGACATATACTTTAGTCCCACATTGGCAAAAAGAATATTAGATCTATGTATATATATCTAATCCTCATTCCCTATATTGGCCCTTAGGGTCAGGTAATTTTGTGCGAGGGGGAGGACCTATATCATATGAACCAAACACACACGCGCGCGGCGCCCGTCCCGTACCGAACCGGGCCGGGTCGGGTTCGGGCTCGAGCTTGGGCTTGGGTCTAGAATGAAATCTTATTTTTGCTACGAAAAAATTAACCATTTTTGCGGGTTTTTCATTTGGATGCGGCAATGACTATGGGTGTGGCCCAACGAAAATCAAACGGGTTTACAGCCCGTTAAACAGATGAAGAGAAATGGGTGCAGCCTGTTCTAAATAGATGCGACGGTTTTAATTCAAAATCAAACGCCAAACGTACGCGACTATTTGAATTATAACGGTTCGAAGATTATAAATAAGTGGCGAATCCTGATCACATTCTTAACCGATTTTCTAATTTTCTTCCTCTTCCTCTATCAAAATAGAAACCGCCATTGCTGCCAAATCTCTATACTCAGACTAACATGATCATCACATACTCGAGCAGTTTCATATGTTGTATCCTGGGAGACCCCGAATAAAGTCTTAAGGAAATCGGTACGCCGAGCCTCAGTCGATTTCTCTACTCTTTTGCTATTTACTTCTTCGTTGCCAGTATATCGTATACTTGATGGCAACCGATTCTTGTTTTGTTTCACTGAATCAATCATCTTGTACGCAAGATCGAGTTCTAACACTTAATAGTGTTGTTGTTTATGCGTTTTGTGCTAACGCGTGTGGCTATTGCTTCTGTTGTCTGTTGTATTGAAATAACATCTTAAGACTCTAATGTTTTCAAGGAAACAGAGATGACAGCAGAACAAATATCGATAGAGACATCCAACTTGAACAAACCAGACCTGTTTAAGGGAGAAGGTGATGATTTTTTGACATGGCAAAGTCAGATGCTATTTTATCTCACTATTCTCGGTCTGCAAAAGTATCTTGAGGAAGATGAACCAATGTTGCCTACGCCAGGCAAAACCAAGGAGTCAGGTAAGATTCCGAACATTGATGCATGGAGGCACTCAGATTTCCTGTGCAGGAATTACATCCTCAACTGTTTAGACAAAGTTTTGTACAAAGTGTATCAGCCAATCAAGACTGCCAAAGCCCTCTGGAATGCGCTTACCACAAAGTACAAAACACAAAACGTGAGCCAGAAGAAGTTTATAGTTGACAAGTTCAAGGAATACAAAATGGTAGATTCAAAACTTGTTCCTGCGCAACTACATGAACTTCAGATCATCATCCATGAAATGGAAGCAGAAGGCCACGAAGTTGGTGAATCTTTTCTGGTTGAGGCGATCACTGGAAAGTTGCCACTACCTTGGAAAGACTACCACAACTATTTAAAGCACAAGAAGAAGGAGATATCCTTACAACACCTAATCGTTAGATTGAAGATTGAGGCAGATAATCGCGGAGTCACTAAACCAAAAAGCGAAGAGGCTTTTATTGCAGAAGGGTCAAAGAAAAAAGAGCACCCTAACAAAAAGAAAAAGAAAAGGAAGGCGCCAGAAAACAAGCAGCATGATCAGAAACAATCCAAGAAATTCAATGGCGAATGTTGGGTTAGTGGAAAAACTGGTCATCAGGCAAAAGATTGCAGACACAAGAAACAGAAAAATTCAAAAGTGAATGTGGTGGACAACATGGACATCAATGGGCCTAACTTTTCTGGAGTTGTGTCAAAATGCAATCTAGTCCAGAATCCTTCTCAATGGTGGTTTGACACAGGCGCTACACGACATGTGTGTTCTGAAAAGTCCATGTTCTCCACATACAACAAACTGGATCATGGAGAAAAATTGTACATGGGTAACTCGGCAGTGTCAATGATTGAGGGCAATGGGAAGGTAATCCTCAAATTCACATCTGGTAAAACAGTTACACTAAATGATGTGTGTAACATCCCTCTCAAAAAGATAACAAAGATCTTTTAGCACAGTGGTTAGTGTATGGTATTGCTTTCCGAGAGGTCGGGGGTTCGAATCCCGTAGTTGTCATATTTGGTATCAGAGCTGGTTAGAGAATGTGATAGGGGGTTCTCGCTTGGCTGTTTGACGGCGAGCAGGAGACTCTTACCCCTACACATCCCAATGGGAAGATTGGGTTGGTTGTTGCAGTCGAGAGGCTGGCCGTAAAATCAGTTCTGAGATATCACTGTATGTCACGGTGGGAGGTTAGCCCACTGCCTGATGGTTGCAAAGCCTAGGGCCGTTACAGTTGGTATCAGAGCTTTGGTTTTATCAAAGCTTTAGCCTATGGGGTAAAAATTCATTAGAGATAGGGCAACAATACCCTAGAATGAGTGGAATTAGTCACGTAATCCTTCTTGAGAGAGCGTATTTGGAACATATAAGTGATTTTAAACAAATATTTTCGGATATATATATATATATATATACATAAATCTTTTATGAAAGTCCCTTTCCAATTGAATCCATCTTCCTTCGTAGATCCTCTTTGATTAGGTTCTTTCGTTTGTTCAGCTTTTAACTCGAAGTCTATTACTTACCCTTGTCCATTACAAGGTAAGAAGTAGAAAGAGAGTATAAATCTTCTAGAGAATTCATCCTTATTAAATATCGGTTTGAAATAAATATTATAATATAAGATTTTCTTGATTAAATATTGAAATTTTGATACATTTGTGCAAGATGTATATTTGTAAATAATACTATGTTTTGGTAATACCAATATTCTGAAGATTTGATGTTTATACTTTAAGGTTTTATATTTTATAAGTTATATACTTTGAATAAGATTTAAAGACATAGGTTTTGCAAGAAATGATTTTATCTTGGTTGAATAATATTATTGTTTATAAATGTTTGTATATATTAGAGCTTATAAATTTAAATTTGTTTATAAAGATTTTATTTGTGATATATGTATATATGTTAAATATAAATAACATTGATTTGAAAATCTTTAGGATAGTATAGAATAATATTGTTATGTATTTGATTTAATAATAATATTGTTAGTATATTTATTTTGATTTAAGTTGAATTTTAATAAATAAATGAGTGGGGGAGAGATATAATTTTCCCTACTTTAAATTTTAATGATTTGATATCTATTATTTATAACATATAATTTGGAAATTTTGTATATATTCAGTTTAATTATAGAAAGATATTTTGAGTATTTACCGGACGTTAAAATTAGCCTATCGAATACTTAGTGATTTGGGTATACGTCTGATCAACGTATATATTAAATCCTATACGTGTTAGATAGATATAGAGTCACACTCTAGTCGCTTGAAAATGATTCTGGTGATGACCGCGGCATCATCGATATCTATTTTCTGGTTTCGAAAGTGGGATGGATATATGTCGTCAATTGAGACGTCGAGTGAATACTTGAAACCAATTTAAAATGTTTGAAAATATTTTAACTTTTGATTTATCGATATTTCAAATTTTATATATATGTATGAGAATAAATATGAACCATTTGGTTTAAAAATATTTTTATATATTATTTAATTACTATTTCCCTGCCTCGTTCCTTTTCGGGGACGAAAAGTTTTGAGTAGGGGAGAGTGTAACAGCCCGCTATTTTTAACGATTTAAATTCTGATTTAAATCGAAATTTTATTTTTGAAAATATTCTATGGTTTTTCATATCGAGAATTTGAAATTTTAAATACGTACAGTGAGATGTAGCAGCTGTAAAAATTTCGTCGGAAAATTTGAATGCTTGTCGGTCGCTCATTTTTCAGTTCAAAGCTCCGCATAACAGTTTAAATTTTAACGATTTTATAATCTCTTCGAATCCAGTTCGGACAAACATGAAAAATATTCTATTCGTTGTCAATAATCCAACAGCGAAATTCATTTCACGAAATTTTGACGTTTTGACCTCCGTTTTCCGTCCGCATTTTTACGTTAAAAGGGGTCCGTAATGCATTTTTGAACGGAGATGTGACGGCCCGCTCCGCACCAGCCTGCATTTCCTCCGGAAGTGCGCTGTACACATGTCCCGACTAGCACGGAACGGTCGCCAAAGAAAGGAAAGAAGGGAATGAACTAATCAAGGAACCTGTAGAATACCTCACAGCGCATGGAATAAAATATAATAATAACATACGTGACATAAAACAGGTGGGACAGTGCATAAGCTGATAACTAAATCATCATCAATCATCAGAGCAGCGGAAATTCAAGTACAGCTTATTACAATCTTCCAAATTTACTGTCTCTAAACAAAAGAAAGCTAAAGTAGAAGATACACCACCAATGCCCAAGCAGTGATCTTCAGCAACACAGGGAGAATACTATATATATATTACGTGGAAGCCTCCTGCTCGTCTCCGGATCATCTACCCGTGCATCACCAGCTAACCTGTCTTTAGTCTGCTCGTGTGAGCACCCAGAGTAATAAGAGAAGTCATAAAACTCTGGGTCAGACATAAAGCCTGGTATGAGCGATAAGCATCTAAACAGAACAATAACAGGTATACTAAACCATACCTGAACCTGGACCTACAACCAAAGAGTTAGTACCACATACCGTACAATACTCTAAGGTGCCATAATAAATAGTGTAAGAATACGGGGGTGGGGTGTGCATGTCACAATGATAGCAAACAAATCATCCATAGCAACCATTCTCACATCTCTCACTCAGTGCGTAAAGCGTACGATATCTACCATTTTGGGACACTAGACGACTTGAGGTAACGACGAATCCCGACTTGTAGAAACCCTGCTGTGACCAAGCTAAACACATGGAGTCATGACCAAACATTTCAATGACCCACTTCATTGGCCGTAGCCCTTGGTTCTACCGATGCCATAATGGCCCTGGATCCGCCTCCGTACCTCCTACCATAGTGGTCCAAAGCTATAGACATCGTAAACCCCTTAGCACGCATCCCGCAGCAAAGCCCAATCATGAAGTGAACTCATTGATTCCCACCTGGATCTTGAGCTCTAACTCCTCATTTGGACTTCCTTTGCATCTCGGGTTTGGTCGAATTGGAGTGGGTCTTCAGAAGAGTTGTCGTTCAGTAACAGTCCTAGAATTCGGTTCGGTTCGGTAGTCATTACCCTCATTGGTTCGGTTCGGTAGTCATCACCCTCGTCGGTTCGGGTCGGGTACTACGCTTCGGGTCGGGTCGGTGTCCTCCTCCGGGTCGGGTCGAGTCACTGTCTTCCTTCCAGTTTTCTCTGATCAGCTCCCTCGTTTTCCATCTACTCCGATCCGATCCGCACCCGTTCTCCATCTACTCCGATTCGATCCGCTCCCTTCGCCTTGCTCCAGTCGTAGCCTTCCATTCTCGAGCCGATCCGATCTGGTCTCCATTATTCTTCCGATCCGATCCCTTTGTCCACTCCAACTCTAAGTAAACGGCCTTCCTTCTCGCCAAGCCTCCTCCAGTGACAAGTCCCAATCCAGTTCTGATTTCCTTGGTCAGTTCACTAATCCGATCCGACCCCTACTCCGATCCGAACCGGTTAGGAACCTGCACATTTCTACAACTTTCCAGCGAGCTTTCTACGCCATTCGACGACGTTTTCGACCAATTTAACTATTCTAATCAATCATAAAACATACCATAGAGTCATAGCAACATGTAAGAGCAACCACAAACACCAAACAACAATTCAAATGAATCAAAACGGATCAAAAGTGGCCAAAACTCCTTATTTTCCCTTAAGCATGTTTAAGTAAAACTAGTCATAGGGTTAACAAAACTTAATCAAATCGAACCAAATTTCTAACAGAAGCATAAAACATTATTTAAGAATTTCTAAACATTTTTCCAGAATTTATTAGTGTATAAATTCGCTAATCTTCACTAATTACCCTTAATTACCGTAATTAGTGCAAAAACTATGCAAATCACTCACCTTGGCCACAAAGTAAAACACCAAATCTGAAATACTCTCTGTTTGGGTCGAATTCCTATGTATAGCAGCAGCTCCAACCTTGCTTTGTTGCAATTTGGCCTTGTTTTGATGTAGTTTAGGCTTAATCTTCACTAAAAATGTGTTTTGGAGAGGTTTTAGAGGATGGAAGCCATTACTAAGGTCTCAAGAAGATTTGTGGCGGCTCAAAACTGAAATGAAAGTGATTTCCTAACCCTAATCAGTCCTCCTATACCTATAAACCCGAAATTTCCCTTTGGGCCTAGCTGCTAATCACCCGGTTAAGCCCAATTAAGCTGTTTTTCACCATCTGAAACTTGTTTCAGCCATATCTCCCAAACGGTGAGTCCGTTTGGCTAATGTGACCACTCTACGGAAAGAGAAGCCATCGTCCGGAGCTAATGGAAGTGGTTTCAAATCAAAATTCCTTTCCAGTCAGAAGTTATGGCCAAAACAGTGCCAACTAGGGGTAAAATGGTCATTTAAAAATCGGGAAAAATCATGAACATGGGAAATGACCCCAATAGTCGTCTCCCAAGGTTACATGACCATACGACTTCGTATGTGAAAGAAATAAATATCCTACGATCCTATGATGCGTAGAATACGGGTCGTTACACTCTCCCCCCCCCCCCCTTAAGAAATTTCGTCCCCGAAATTCCTTAACCCAAAACATACAAAGGATCCCGCATGCCTAACAACCACATACAACAATCAAACATGCAAAAAAAGCAAACAAGCCTATCCTAGCATGCGGAAAACTAAATCGAAGTCAAAATCTTACCAGGCAAAGAGTTCTGGGTGTGTCTTCCTAATGTTCTCCTCAGTCTCCCAAGTACAATCATTCTCGTCCTCGCCCCACTGAACCTTGACTAGCTTCACCGCCTTTCTTCGAAGTTGCTTCATGTCGTGCGCGACAATACGGGCCGGCTTGCGGTTCCCAACCGCCTCGGGTTCTACTTCAAAGTCCTCTAACTGATCAGGTGAAATAGTCATATCTGAGTCGTGAACGAACTTCCTTAGTTGTGAAACATGAAATACGTTGTGAACTCCCGCCATCTTCTCTGGTAAGTCTATTCTATATGCCAAATTCCCGACTAGTTCAATAACAGGGAATGGGCCAACAAATCTTGGTGCCAACTTGCCTCTCCTGCCAAATCGTATTACGCTCTTCAACGGAGAAATCTTGACAAACACCAAGTCACCAACGGAGAATTTTAGGTCTCTTCTCCTCTTATCAGCATAACTCTTCTGCCTATCTTGGGCTGCCTTCATTCGTTGTTGAATGATCTTGATCTTATCTGAAGTTTCCCTCACCGCATCTGGTCCAAGCATGAACTTCTCGCCAGTCTCTATCCAACATGATGGTGAGTTACACGGTCTTCCGTACAAAGCTTCAAACGGAGCCATACCGATACTGGATTGGTAGCTATTATTATATGCAAACTCTACTAGATGCAAATGGTCATCCCATTATCCACCAAAATCCAATATACATGCTCTCAAGAGATCTTCCAAAATACGATTCACCCTCTCCGTCTGACCGTCGGTCTGAGGATGATATGCAGTACTGAGATGTAACTCTGACCCTAGAGCCTCTTGTAAGCTCTTCCAAAACCCACTAGTGAACAACGGGTCTCGGTCGCTCACAATGCCTTTAGGTACTCCATGAAATCTCACTACCCACTTCATATACAATTCTGCTAACTTAGCTGCCGTTCTGGTCGATTTGACTGGTATGAATCTTGCACTCTTAGTCAACCGATCCACAATTACCCATATGCTATCATGTCCCGATCTAGTCCTTGGTAAACCATCGATGAAATCCATCCAGACTTGCTCCCATTTCCATTCGGGAATTTCTAAGGGCTGTAACAACCCACTAGGCTTCTTTTGCTCGGCTTTAACTAGCTGGCAATTCATGCATTTGGATATAAACTTCCCAATGTCCCTTTTCATCCCTTCCCAGTAGTAGGTCTGCTTCATATCTCGATACATCTTATTACCACCTGGGTGTATAGTCAGTTTTGAGTGATGACATTCTCTAAGCACTTCATCTCTCAATCCATTGACATTGGGTACAACAAGCTTTCCATTCTTTCTAAGCCGTCCATCTCGATCAAGCCCATACTTGTTCATCTCCTCATTGACACACATCTCTAACTTGGAGATGATTCCCAATAGGTTAGGATCGTCCCTCTGACTAGAGCCGATCCGCTCAATTAAAGTGGGTCTGATCGTCAAACTTGCTAACATTTCTGGATCCAATTCGCACTTTGGTTTGAAATCAAATCCCGCGATATACTCCAGTTGCTTCCATTCTAAAAACATAGCTCCTAAACTGGCATGTCTTCTACTCAATGCATCAGCCACCGCATTGCCCTTTCCCGGTGTATATGCGATGTCAAAGTCATAGGAAGCCAAGAATTCTAACCATCTCTGCTGACGGAGATTTAAATCCTTCTGGGAGAATAGATACTTCAACGACTTATGATCTGTAAACAGCTCAAATCTTTCTCCCAAGAGATAGTGTCTCCACATCTTTAACGCGAACACGATCGCTGCAAATTCTAAATCATGGGTAGGGTATCTTCTCTCGTGCGGTTTCAATTGCCGACTTGCGTAAGCTACAACCCTACCGCCTTGCATCAATACAGCACCCAATCCGGTACCACAGGCATCCGTGTATACCGTCATCTCTTCATCCCCCTTAGGAATGACTAATACTGGTGCGCTTGTCAACTTGTCCTTTAGACTTTTAAATGCATTCTCGCACCTTTCATCCCAGACAAAAGCTTGATTCTTCTCGGTCAACTGGGTCAATGGTGCGGCTATCTTGGAGAAACCTTGGATAAACTTACGATAATATCCAGCTAATCCCAAGAAACTTCTTACATCTGTTGCGTTCTTGGGCGTAGGCCAATCTTGTACCATAGCCACCTTCGCCGGGTCCACGGCAATACCATTCTCTGACACAACATGGCCCAAGAACCTCACTTCCCTCTTCCAGAAGTGACACTTAGAAAACTTTGCTTTCAATTGGTGTTTTCTCAACACCTCCATCGCTACTCTTAAATGTTCCTTGTGTTCTTCCTCTGTCCTCGAATAGACCAAAATATCATCAACGAACACAAGGACGGACTTATTCAACTGATCTCTGAATACCCTATTCATAAGATCCACAAAATATGCCGGGGCATTAGTCAGCCCAAATGGCATGACCAACCATTCATAAAATCCAGACGGCGTTCGAAATGCCGTTTTAGCTATACTCTAAGCTGATGAAAACCTGTCGCGAGATCCAACTGAGAAAATACTATCGCGCCACTCAACTGATCGAACAAATCATCTATCCGCGGTAGAGGATACTTGTTCTTCCTCGTCACTTTATTCAACTCGCGGTAGTCTACACACAAACGAAGGGAACCATCCGCCTTGGTAGCAAACACAACTGGTGCTCCCCATTCAGAAACACTCCTTCTGATAAATCCCTTCTTCAAAAGATCGCTGACTTGCACCTCGAGCTCTCGCTGCTCCCTTGGTGCCATACGACGAAGTGGCATCACTATAGGCCTGGCATCTTTTACCAAATCAATACGGAACTCCATCTCTCGGTGTGGTGGAAGTCCGGTCACTTCTTCAAAAACATCCGGATACTGGCCAACCACGGGCAAACCTGACAACTCACTATGCGGAATGTCGAGGGAGTTTAGAAAACTAGCCAATACCCCCTTACTGGGTAGACCACCAAACACTATCCTCCGTCCATCATCCGCTCTAGCTGTCACTAAAAAGCCCTCACAGTCTACCACCACCCCGTATCTTTGGAGCCAATCTACTCCCAAAATAATGCCAAACCCAGTAAAGCCCAAAACAAAGCAATCACAAACAAACATGCATCCATGACTCAATAAGACCACATTATGACAAATCATGCTAAGGCTAGTCGAACCACTAATCGGGTTCGTCACTACTAAAGGTCTATCGACAATCTCGGGCTCCAATCCCAACCTATCTACCAGGTCACTAGATATGAAAGAACTGGAAGCTCCGGTATCTAACAAAACTCTAACAGGAACATCGTAAACAGAAAGCATACCTTGAATGACGACATTCTTTCCCTTCTCCGCCGCAGTTGGGGCATTCGACGAAGAAGTAATAGCATTAAGAGCGTATGCTTTCACCATTTGCTTTTCTTTGGGGGGTTGCGGACACTTGTCCATGTGATGTCCCATCTGGCCACAGTTGAAGCACTTCCTATCCGCTGGCTTGGCCCGACAATTACTAGCATAATGGCCCTTCTTACCACAGCTGAAGCACTCCACATCTTGCTTATTCTTTTTCTTCTGGCCATCCTTAGTCTGATTCTGCTTTCTCTTATTCTGGGAACCACCCTTGCCTCCACCACTTGCTTATGGCTTTGGCTCATCTGCGGATGCAACCTCAGTCTTCGGCTTAGGGTAGAGACTTTCTGATCTTAATGCTTTCCCCACAATTGATTCAAACGTCTCATCGATGTGGTTAATAAGTTTCTCCCCCAAGTACTGATCCAAACCAGTTATGAATTTCTCATTCTTTTTCTCGGCAGTATCAATAAGAGATAACCCATATTTTGACAAAGTGTCAAATTCAGCAATATACTCCGAGACAGCTCTGCCATTCTGCTTGAGCTCCAAGAACTTCTTAAACAGCACTGATTTCTGAGCAGCTGGAATGAACTTTTCGCTAAAGCGAGCCTTAAACTGCTCCCAAGTAATCTGATCTTCGGGAGTAGCTGCCTTTATAGCATTCCACCAATTCATTGCCCGCCCTTGCAACTGACGGAACGCTAGCTTTCTCTTCATCGCATCCTCGATACCCAAATCCTCGAAGATACGTTCGCAACTATCCAACCAATCCTGAACATCCGTAGCCGACTCCGTTCCGTGGAATGACTTCCCGCCAAGACTAGTATAATCCTTATTCAGCTTGGCGAAGTCGACTCTTGGCGCCTGCACTATTGGACCACCACCATTTCCACCATTGGGGGCTGCCCTCTGTACATCTCTCTCATGAGGTCAGTAAACATCGTCCTCATGTCAGCAGCATTCCCATTATTGGCTCCCCTACCAGCACCTCTAGTATCTCGGCTCATCGTCAATCTGAAAAAGGAAACGATTAACGACTCCATAGTGGTGCTAGTGCAGTACGACTTCATCCTTATACTAGTAGTAGTATATATATATAGCTTTTAAAAATCAAAGTAATCACAAATACGCTCTCTCGTATACGTATACTATCTCTCCCTGATAACTTCCCTAGGTTAACTACGCAACCTAGAGCTCTGATACCAAATGTGACGGCCCGCTCCGCACCAGCCTGCATTTCCTCCGGAAGTGCGCTGTACACATGTCCCGACTAGCACGGAACGGTCGCCAAAGAAAGGAAAGAAGGGAATGAACTAATCAAGGAACCTGTAGAATACCTCACAGCGCATGGAATAAAATATAATAATAACATACTTGACATAAAACAGGTGGGATAGTGCATAAGCTGATAACTAAATCATCATCAATCATCAGAGCAGCGGAAATTCAAGTACAGCTTATTACAATCTTCCAAATTTACTGTCTCTAAACAAAAGAAAGCTAAAGTAGAAGATACACCACCAATGCCCAAGCAGTGATCTTCAACAACACAGAGAGAATACTATATATATTATGTGGAAGCCTCCTGCTCGTCTCCGGATCATCTACCCGTGCATCACCAGCTAACCTGTCTCTAGTCTACTCGTGTGAGCACCCAGAGTAATAAGAGAAGACATAAAACTCTGGGTCAGACATAAAGCCTGGTATGAGCAATAAGCATCTAAACAGAACAATAACAGGTATACTAAACCATACCTGAACCTGGACCTGCAACCAAAGAGTTAGTACCACATACCGTACAATACTCTAAGGTGCCATAATAAATAGTGTAAGAATACGGGGGTGGGGTGTGCATGTCACAATGATAGCAAACAAATCATCCATAGCAACCATTCTCACATCTCTCACTCAGTGCGTAAAGCGTACGATATCTACCATTTTGGGACACTAGACGACTTGAGGTAACGACGAATCCCGACTTGTAGAAACCCTGCTGTGACCAAGCTAAACACATGGAGTCATGACCAAACATTTCAATGACCCACTTCATTGGTCGTAGCCCTTGGTTCTACCGATGCCATAATGGCCCTGGATCCGCCTCCGTACCTCCTACCATAGTGGTCCAAAGCTATAGACATCGTAAACCCCTTAGCACGCGTCCCGCAGCAAAGCCCAATCATGAAGTGAACTCGTTGATTCCCACCTGGATCTTGAGCTCTAACTCCTCATTTGGACTTCCTTTGCATCTCGGGTTTGGTCGAATTGGAGTGGGTCTTCAGAAGAGTTGTCGTTCAGTAACAGTCCTAGAATTCAGTTCGGTTCGGTAGTCATTACCCTCATTGGTTCGGTTCGGTAGTCATCACCCTCGTCGGTTCGGGTCGGGTACTACGCTTCGGGTCGGGTCGGTGTCCTCCTCCGGGTCGGGTCGGGTCACTGTCTTCCTTCCAGTTTTCTCCGATCAGCTCCCTCGTTTTCCATCTACTCCGATCCGATCCGCTCCCGTTCTCCATCTACTCCGATTCGATCCGCTCCCTTCGCCTTGCTCCAGTCGTAGCCTTCCATTCTCGAGCCGATCCGATCTGGTCTCCATTATTCTTCCGATCCGATCCCTTTGTCCACTCCAACTCTAAGTAAACGGCCTTCCTTCTCACCAAGCCTCCTCCAGTGACAAGTCCCAATCCAGTTCGGATTTCCTTGGTCAGTTCACTAATCCGATCCGACCCCTGCTCCGATCCGAACCGGTTAGGAACCTGCACATTTCTGCAACTTTCCAGCGAGCTTTCTACGCCATTCGACGACGTTTTCGACCAATTTAACTATTCTAATCAATCATAAAACATACCATAGAGTCATAGCAACATGTAAGAGCAACCACAAACACCAAACAACAATTCAAATGAATCAAAACGGATCAAAAGTGGCCAAAACTCCTTATTTTCCCTTAAGCATGTTTAAGTAAAACTAGTCATAAGGTTAACAAAACTTAATCAAATCGAACCAAATTTCTAACAGAAGCATAAAACATTATTTAAGAATTTCTAAACATTTTTCCAGAATTTATTAGTGTATAAATTCGCTAATCTTCACTAATTACCCTTAATTACCGTAATTAGTGCAAAAACTATGCAAATCACTCACCTTGGCCACAAAGTAAAGCACCAAATCTGAAATACTCTCTGTTTGGGTCGAATTCCTATGTATAGCAGCAGCTCCAACCTTGCTTTGTTGCTATTTGGCCTTATTTTGATGTAGTTTAGGCTTAATCTTCACTAAAAATGTGTTTTGGAGAGGTTTTAGAGGATGGAAGCCATTACTAAGGTCTCAAGAAGATTTGTGGCGACTCAAAACTGAAATGAAAGTGATTTCCTAACCCTAATCAGTCCTCCTATACCTCTAAACCCGAAATTTCCCTTTGGGCCTAGCTGCTAATCACCCGGTTAAGCCCAATTAAGCTGTTTTTCACCATCTGAAACTTGTTTCAGCCATATCTCCCAAACGGTGAGTCCGTTTGGCTAATGTGACCACTCTACGGAAAGAGAAGCCATCGTCCGGAGCTAATGGAAGTGGTTTCAGGTCAAAATTCCTTTTCAGTCAGAAGTTATGGCCAAAACAGTGCCAACTAGGGGTAAAATGGTCATTTAAAAATCGGGAAAAATCATGAACATGGGAAATGACCCCAATAGTCGTCTCCCAAGGTTACATGACCATACGACTTCGTATGTGAAAGAAATAAATATCCTACGATCCTATGATGCGTAGAATACGGGTCGTTACAGGAGACTCCTGACACTGCAAATTATATACCGCTGCGTCCGTCTCGTCGCGCTGATTTCCGCAATATATTCATTTGTCAGTTTCGGTGCTCTGTCCCCTCTCGTAAACCATATGCTCTGATACCAAATGTAACACCCCACCTCCGCCAGGGTGGCTCTTGCAAGCACTCTGACTTTGGAGGGGCGTTTGAATCAGGTAAACATGCATAATGATATATCAAGGCAGAACAAGAACATATGTATATACATAAACAGAGTAAATAAGATAAGTAAAACAGCGGAAGATTTTAAACCATTTCAAAACAAGTCTGGTACAACATAACTTTCCAAATAAACAAGTCTAGATAAAAACAACATCAACTGAAAAACTGAAATACATAAGTACTATCCCCAAAATAAGTGATAACCATAGCTAGCTTCATGTCAAGACCGTACATGAGCTAAAATCCCACAAGCAAGCGGTCAGAAATCCAAGCTAAGCTCCAATATTCCCTCCCTGAGAACCTGGGGGGAGGGGGGGGGGGAAACAGAAGAAAAGAGGCGAAAGAAAAACAGGTCAGTCAAAAAGACTGAGTAAGCCCTACTACAATCAATGTAAGCTGATAAAGTTAACTGGCATGAGCAGCAGGGATGAACATAAGGATAACAACATACTAGCATGATGATTAACTAACAAGGTAGATAAAGGTGTCATCGCATAATCAGGTTTAAGGTTTTGCACCACAGGTGTACTAGCAAACTAACATGACTTGAATATACAAGCATTGATCCCTTGGCCCAAGCTTTGGCCCAATAACATGAAATGACCCTAATACAAGGTCCAACCAAACGGTCTAGTCGATCGGCTCCCTATAAGCCTAACTCGTCACGTGTTGGTGTCCATACGGCCCAAACATAATTGTAGTCAGACTGTGCCGGGTCTCCCGTCGGGTGTATCAAGCCCTAGGGTGTCAACCCCTGGACACCATAATCATGCGTGCACAGTCTCGATCTACTGGTACCCGTGCATGTTTTCCCAGGCTTCGGACTGTGTGCACGACCATAGTCCGCCCGGAACTACACCGGCGTACCACTCTGCCGTCGCTTTTGGTCGCTTACCTCCAGTCCAGTAATCGTGCTCCCTCCCTAGCCTAGTCCCTAGGGTCTTAATGATACAAACTTGGGATTACTGCTGGAGTGGACCCCCATTACTAGGATTTTTCTAGTGGGTTAAGTACGGTTTAACCCCTTTACTAATCATGGATTAACTTGGTTAAGTGTAACGATGAGTTCACGACTTAACCCTGATTAATCTACCAAGCCCAAATTGGTTAAGTATTAAGTGGACCATGACTTAACCCTAATCATGAGGCATTAATTAATTAATGTGCCTTAACCTCTCACATTAGACTTCGTTGCGGTTACTAGTTAAGCCGGTCGGTTCCGGGTAGCTTTATACCACAACTTGGTCTAACCTCGGGTCCAAGGTACCACATGACCAACTTCTCACATTGGGTCCTATTGTTTGTAGCAACTAGTTAAGCCGGTCGGTTCCGGGTAGGTTTACGCTACAAACTCAACCCAACCTCGAGTTGGTCACACTTATATTTTCTAAGTGTCATGTCCATCGTGTTTCCAAAACACATTACAAGTTTTCAAGCAATTGGGTAGACCTAACTTAATAGGTAAATTCCCAATGGGTAGACCTAACTTAATAGGTAAATTCCCAAGCTTATGTTTTTATGTCTTTTAAGTTTACCCAACCCCAAACGCAATCCCATCGCTTACATATCGCAATAGCGCATAAAGGATAGAAAGAGGGAACTTGGCATAATCATGACATAAAAGTGTTGAAGCCACAAGTTTAACATGGTGGCATATGAAATGTACATATGTTCATATACTTGCATATTACATTTTTAGGCCTCAAAAGCATGCATAAAACCAAACTTAGCATATTGGTGATACATGGTGCTAAATGACATGTAGAAATGGCCATAAGTTCGCATTTAGCCTCACATGCAAGTTATCATAAGGGATATGATAACTTACATGTTGCCAAAATGCAACCTTTAGCATAAAGCTTGAAGCTTTATGTTCACATACTCAAGATAAGCTTGCATAACATGATAATATGAACAAAATGATCATCCCAAACTTGCATAACATACATGGCAAACTTGCATATCATAACATAGCAAACTTGCATAACATAACATGGCAAACTTGCATATAAACTTGCATATCATAACATGATAAACTTGCATAACATAACATGATGAACTTGCATATCATAACATGGCATACTTGCATAACATAATAAACTTGCATATCATACCATAATGATCAAACACAACTTGCATCATTCATTAACTTTAGAGTTTAAATATGAAAGTAGAAAAGGGCTTACAATGCTTATGAAGTCACAAAAATATGACAAAGCCCTTATGCAATCAATTAAACCCCCAAATGCAAGCTTTAATAGAAAAACCCTTAAGCCAAAGTGATCAAAACCCTTGCTTTATGATGCAAATATAGAAACTTGACTTGATTGCAAGCTAATGATGCTCATACAAGCTTGAAAACACTTGTATGCATGGAAAATCTCATAAAAATTTATTTAGGAATTTTATGAAGAGAGTGGAGGCCATGAGAGGATTGATTTTGCCATAGTTTAGTTGTATGAATGAATAATGATGATTTAGGGTTAGGTTAGGGCCTTATTTATAGATATTAGGACTAGTTTCAACCTTAGGATTAAACCCTAGTTCCAATCTCAGCCCTCAAAACCGAATCTGGCCCCCAAACTCAACACAAACTCAAAATGGTGCACCAGGCAAAACTGCCCGGCTGGACCAAGTCGACAGCCAAGTCGACAGGGCTGTCGACTTGGGTCCAACCAAGTCGACTCCCAAGTCGACAGGGCTGTCGACTTGGGTGCTCTGGCGGGAACTTTCCCGCCTAGCCCAATCTGACCTAATTTTTCAAATTCAAACTTGAATTTGAAATCTGTTTTTACTTTGAAATTTTCTGAAAACTTCGTTGGGCCTTAATCGGGTCATACGGACTCCGATTTTCGAAAACTCGGACTCTATTTCGCGTATTTTTCCGAGACGAACGCAATGGCATAGCCCGTTTCCCTTGATTCAGATTTATAAATTAAATTCTTCCTCGATTTATGTTATAACAGGTTATTGAAAATACGGGTTGTTACATTTAAGGAATGAGTTTGAATTACACAACTTGACTTATGAAATATGATGTGGTTTTATTGAATTGAATTATAAAGATTTTGATGTGAATCATATATATATTGAACTCGAACTTAAATATTAGACAAAATGAATCGACTTGAAACTTGTTTGAACTCGGATTTTTGACGAATATAAATCAAACCGAAATATTCTCAAAGTTAAATATTTTTGTTTTGAATTAAACGATGACTGCGACCTTTAAGATATGTTTCAATATAAGTCGTTTTGAATTGAAAGTCGTTATGTGGATATTTTCGAAATCGATGTGGTTAAGCGATATAAATGAGTTGTTTTCAAAATAGAATATATTCGAAGTTAGATATTAAATTTTGATTTAAAATTCGAATATGAGATTTCGTATAAACTATTTTATAAAGTGATTTATAAAATAATGACCACGGTGTGAAAAATGTAAACGATTGGTTGTTAAAGAGACCGGGATCGGCTATTGTCATACTCTCTGCCAATACCGAAAACCACCTTAACAACTGTGTACGCGGTGGAGTTCCAGAATAAAGGGGATGTTTTGGCGAACGACTCCATTTTATTTTATTTCATATTAATCACGAGACCCTGACTACCTTGAGTCAGCTTGATGTGGCTAAAACAGGAGCTATGCACGGACCAAGTGAGGTCATACCTCTTATCGAGCACACTTCTTCGATATTATTCTATTACTGTTGAGATTCGATTTGGGCCCTTTTGATTATGGGAGTGTGTATCGAGGTGGGCGGTAGTTGCTACTATGCGTTACCACCAGTCCGGCTCTGCAAACGGTGAATCCACCCTGGCATTCCTTGTGTGCCTTGTCACATGCCTTATACGATCCCACTACGACTTTGTTTTGTACCATTTTATATGGAGTGCCCTCTGATCAACCTCCAGTTTACGGAGGAATTACGGTACTGTATATATTATGGGAATATATAAACGGTGTAAGGGTAATTATGGTAATCCCGCTTACGCTATTTTGATATTTTTACTTTACTGATAGACACTATTGTATATAGCGTATTATACTATATAGTATTAGTTTGACGGATCCTTAGAGGATGGTGATCCCAAACATCCTCTAAGTTACTGATTGCATTTCATCGAACATTTCATTTGAGTTGATTTACTTCCATGAGAATGTCAGTCCTGATCCGAGTTGTTTTATTTTGCATTATTGCTCGGGTCAGATCGAGTATTCCAGTTTGGAGATTTATCCTTGGAGTTGGAGCTTATCTTGGGTTTTGCTCACCGTATCTACTCTTTGATCAGTTGTTCCAATGTCAGCTATTTTCATTGTTTTGTTTCAGACTGTTATCTATTATTTATTGTATTAGACTTCCGCTGTATTATTTATGTAAACTCTGATGTAAATTTTTATTTAGTAGCTTCATGAACTACTATTTTATTTTGTAATTTCCGCTGCGAGGTATTATATTGCTATGTATCTGTGTCTGTGATCTGTGATTCTGTGATTTATTCTGTTTACCCCAGAAGCTAGTAACAATCTGTTGTTTTGGACATTTCGAGTTGACATGTTTTGTCGATTCGGCACGGTCAGAATGGCGGGTCGTTACAATGTGCTTCATGTTCCAGATATCCGGAAAAACTTGATTTCTGGACCTATACTCTCGAAGAAAGGCTTCCAAATGGTCTTTGAATCAGATAAAGTTGTTCTGTCCAAGGCTGGGGTCTATATAGGGAGAGGATACTTGTGTGATGGCCTATTTTAGGCTAATGTAGCCGTAATCGGCAATAATAATGTATGTTGTAATTCTGAAATGAATAAAAAGGAAGTTTCTTATGTTGTCGAGTATGATGTTCTATTATGGCATGAAAGATTAGGACACATAAACATTCAGAAAATGAAAAAACTTGCTAATCTGGATTTAATTCCAAAATTTCAAGTAGATAAAAAATATAAATGTGAGACTTGGGTAGAAGCAAAAATGGTTAAGAAACCATTTCATACTATTGAAAGAAGCACTGAACCATTACAAATGATTCATACTGACTTATGTGATTTCAAAAACTTACCTACAAGAGGTGGGAAAAAGTATTTTATCACATTTATTGATGATTATACTCGATATTGCTATATATACCTTTTAAATAGTAAAGATGAAGCAATAGCATCGTTTATAAAATATAAGGCTAAAGTAGAAAATCAGCTAAATAAAAAGATCAAGATACTAAGATCTGATCGAGGTGGAGAGTATGAATCACCATTCGAACAATTCTGTGTAGAGAATGGTATAATTCATCAAACAACAGCTCCATATTCACCACACCAAAATGGTATTGCTGAGAGAAAGAACCAAACGTTAAAAGATATGGTTAATGCAATGCTCATAACCTCAGGTTTACCAACGAACTTGTGGGGGGAAGCTTTAAATATGTCTAACCACATTTTAAACAAGGTACCTCACAATAAAACAGGAGCGATTCCATATGAGTTATGGAAAGGACATAAACCAAGCTTTAAATACCTCAAAGTGTGGGGGTGCTTTGCAAAAGTTCCAGTTCCGCCTCCTAAAAGAGTCAAACTTGGACCAAAAACAGTTGACTGCTACTACCTAGGGCTAGCCCAAAATAGTAGCGTCTACAGATTTTTGGTATTCAAGTATGATATAGCTGATATTCGAATAAATACAATCACGGAATCGAGAGATGGCTCATTCTTTGAAGATGTGTTTCCGCACAAAAGGAACGAAGGAACTTATGTCCCTAAAAGGACAAGAGAAGAATCGACCAATTCACATGAAGATGAAAGTCATCGTGAAATTAAGGAAATAGAACCCAGAAGAAGTGTAAGGTATAGAACTTCCAAGACATTTGGTCCGGAGTTTTTAACATATATGTTAGAACACGAACCTCAAACTTACAAGGAAGCAATGTCATCTTCTGAATCTGCATATTGGAAAGAAGCAATCCAAAGTGAGATTGATTCAATTCTAAGCAATAAAACTTGGGAAATTGTTGATATTCCACCTGGAATAAAACCAATTGGCTGCAAATGGATTTTCAAAAAGAAAATGAAAGCAGATGGCTCTATTGACAAATATAAAGCCAGATTAGTAGCCAAAGGCTATCGTCAAAAAGAATGAGTAGACTTCTTTGATACATATTCGTCGGTAACACGAATAACCTTTATAAGAATGTTGATAGCAATTGCATCCATCTATAACTTAGAAATTCATCAAATGGATGTAAAGACAACATTCTTAGATGGAGATCTCGATGAGGAAATCTACATGGAGCAACCAGAAGGTTTCATTTCCAAAGGAAATGAAAATAAAGTCTGTAGATTAGTAAAATCATTATATGGACTAAAATAAGCTCCAAAACAATGGCACGAAAAATTTGATAGTGTCATGATGAAAAATGGTTTTCGTATAAACGAATGTGATAAATGTGTTTATTATAAACAAATTGGACAATCATATGTAATGATTTGTCTGTATGTAGACGATATGCTAATTTTTGGTCCGAATACCCGAGTAATAGAGACCATCAAGAAAATGTTAATCAACAATTTTGATATGAAAGATTTAGGAGTTGCAGACGTTATTTTGGGAATCAAAATAATAAGAACATCTATTGGAATTGAATTGTCTCACTCACACTATGCAGACAAAGTGATTGACAAATTTAAAAAAATTGGAATAAAAGGAGTACGAACACCTTTTAATCCATCTGAAGTACTGAATAAAAACACAAATGAGATTGTCATGCAATTGGAATACTCTCGTGTAATAGGATGTCTCATGTATCTCATGAATTGCACAAGACCAGATATAGCTTATGCAGTAAGTCGATTAAGCAGGTGCACAAGCAATCCAGGGAAGGAACACTGGAAAGCACTAATGAGAGTGCTAGGATATTTGAAAAATACTACAAACTATTCCTTACACTATGGAAAATATCCAGCCGTATTAGAAGGATATACTGATGCAAACTGGATTGCTGATTCAGAGGAATCAAAATCAACGAGTGGTTATGTATTTACCCTAGCAGGGGCAGCAGTGTCATGGAAATCTTCTAAACAGACATGCATAGCTCGATCCACTATGGAATCAGAGTTCATAGCATTAGATAAAGCAGGCGAAGAAGCAGAATGGTTTCGTCATTTTTTAGAAGATATCCCATTCTGGCCTAAACCTGTACCGGCCATATGCATACACTGCGATAACCAAGCAGCGCTAAGTAGAGCGCATAATTTTGTGTATAATGGAAAGTCACGACATATTCGTAGACGCCATAACACAGTTCGGCAGTTACTCTCAAATGGAACTATTTCCATAGATTATGTGAGAACAAATGATAACCTAGCGGATCCGTTTACTAAAGGTTTAACAAGAGAGAAAATTGACTGCGCATCGAGGGGAATGAGTTTAAAAGCCTAAACCAACAAGAGCTATCTTATACAGAAACCTATCCTAGCGACTGGAGATCCCATGGACTAGGATCAATAGGCAAACCAGTTATGAATAACTCAAGACGTAATGCATTTTGGATACAGTCCTACTCCATTCCTACGGTGCACACTATAAATGCATGCCTACAGAAGTATTACAAGGTTAAAACTATGTTTTTTAATGATGACCATATCTTGAAAATAACAAGTGGGGTATATGTAGGATACTCTTAATGGTTGCGATCACCTATGTTAGTGTGAGCTGGGTCGGCTCTATGAGAATTTTAAAAGGCTTGAATTCTCTATGACACTCGCAGAACCAGAAAGTGTTCAGGACCAAAATGAACACAACCAAGAGAATGGATGAGAAGGGAATCAATGCTTCGTAAAGCTTATTGTTTGGATATACAATAAAGGATGACGGTTCAAGATGAAATAATTCACCGATTAGCCGAGTAGATCCGATAAGTTTTAACTAGGGAAAGTTCAAAGTGAAATATCTACTTATCCACGATAAAGCATTATTCAATACGTAGTCTGAGATATTACACTTTATGTGGGGGAAAAGTATATTATCATTCATGTGGGGGATTGTTAGAATTCAAAAGATGAATGACATATACTTTAGTCCCACATTGGCAAAAAGATTAGATCTATGTATATATCTATTCCTCATTCCCTATATTGGCCCTTAGGGTCAGGTAATTTTGTGCGAGGGGGAGGAACTATATCATATGAACCAAACACACACACGCGCGCCGCCCGCCCGTCCTGTACCGAACCGGGCCGGGTCGGGTTCGGGCTCGAGCTTAAGCTTGGGTCTAGAATGAAATCTTATTTTTGCTACGAAAAAATTAACCAATTTTGCGGGTTTTTCTTTTGGATGCGGCAATGACTATGGGCGCGGCCCAACGGAAATCATACGGGTTTACAGCCCGTTAAACAGATGAAGAGAAACGGGTGCGGCCTGTTCTAAATAGATGCGACGGTTTTAATTCAAAATCAAACGTCAAACGGACGCGACTATTTGAATTATAACAGTTCGAAGATTATAAATAAGTGGCGAATCCTGATCACATTCTTAACCGATTTTCTAATCTTCTTCCTCTTCCTCTGTCAAAATAGAAACCGCCATTGCTGCCAAATCTCTATACTCAGACTGACGTGATCATCACATACTCGAGCAGTTTCGTATGTTGTATCCTGGAAGACTCCAAATAAAGTCATAAGGAAATCGGCACGCCGAGCCTTAGTCGATTTCTCTACTCGTTTGTTATTTACTTCTTCGTTGCCAGTATATCGTATATTTGATTGCAACTGATTCTTGTTTTGTTTCACTGAATCAATCATCTTGTACGCAAGATCGAGTTCTAACACTTAATAGTGTTGTTGTTTATGCGTTTTGTGCTATCGCATGTGGATGTTGCTTCTGTTGTCTGTTGTATTGAAATAACACTATATTAATGAAAATATTATTGAAACCCACTTAACTTCGTAGAGACCTCATATTTTGGTCATTAATTAAGCTATTTTGTTTGTGTGTTTTGCAACAGAACTAACTGACACTAATATATTTGTCTTAAATTTCAAGTGCCTAAAAAGTTACAGACAACCTGAATTTGTCTTATATTATTTCGAAACTCCTAAAGGACAAATTGTTTGGTCTCTAACCTAATAACTAAAGGCGAAAACTATCAGCACTAATGGGTCACTGACTATTTTAAACCTCGATGTTATTCATGACATTCAGAAATACATATATTTACCCAGACATATCTAAATATGTACCCAGATGTGAATAGTATAAGAATTATGTTTTCAACATCTAACTTCATATCATGCTCTCATCATAACTCTATATATAACTTCATGAGAGCTTAGCAATAACTTGATGAGGGATCTGACAAACAAAACGTATATCTTAGCGGTGTATCATCTCTTATAGGAATCTGATCCAACAAGTAGGTTCTCTTGGGCTAAGCGAATTTGTAATGAAGTCAAATCTCAAATGTACAACAATTTAATGTGAAAAATTATGTCCAACGTAGTTTTCACATTCAAAAAGCTCAAAGTTAAGTACCATTTGTTTTTCGAAAAAGGCAGGTTACGTTCGCGTCGGAAGCGTCTGACGCGTCGATGTGGGACGCACCCCATTTGCCCCTTCTAAACGAACAGCTGAAAATGAATTGTTCGTGATTCCTCTTTCGCGCGTTACCCATTCTATACCCCTTTTACACCCCTTTTGTGTGCCCCTTCCTGTTAAAATAATAACAAATACCCCTTTCATCAATTTTACCCCTCCCTAACCCCTTCCCGTTAAAAATCAAATGCATCCTTAATGGAATGGTGCAAACTAATAATAAGCGTTTGTTATGTGGAACAACCCCTGAAACTAACATGTGTTAGAATTTTCTTTATTATTCGATCTTTCATGATTAATGATGTGCAATTCAATTGAATAGTCCTAGGATCACTAGTACCGAATAAAACAAAAAGGAGAAACTTAATATGATCTATTGTTTGAGATGACTTACCTTGATTAGCAACGGAAGATGTAATGGCTGTCATCTTCTTTCTTTGGCTTCTAATGTTTACTCTTCTTCCCAGAATTCAGTTTATCTCTCTTATCCTATTTCCTTATGTGTTTCTAGATGGACAAGAATACAACTCTTTCTTTAGGAAGAGAAAGGACCAAATCCTTTATATAACATTTAACTAAATCTGGTACGACCATCACATATACCAATTCAACGCTTAAAATTTATTATAGACCTAACGTTCTAAATATTAACGGTCTATTTATGTCCTAATTAATCGGGTCACATTAAGATTAGAAAATGCATAAAGAAAAATGAAACGTTCTATTTATGAACCAATTAATAGGGTCCCATTAAGATTAGAAAATGCATAATGGAAAACAAAACGTTTTATTTATGACCCAATTAATAGGGTCTCACTAAGATTAGAAACTGCATAATGTTAAAGATAAATGAAACATTTTATTGCAGTAGCGCATTTCTAACAACATGTAGTTGCTTTTTGAATGTAACTATGTATAATCCATCTGGAATAATCTTCTGTTATGTAAGAGGGTACAATCAACCAAGCAGGATCAGTCAAAAAGAATAAATCCAAAATAATGCACTGCTGTAACGAATATTGCTAAAGAATGTTAATTATATTTATATATTCCAAAATAAGTAAGGGGACAACATCCACCATAGCTTAAATGAACTATGTTTTGCTGGAGAATATGAATCAAGGAAATTTATACACAGATTTGAGGAAGAAGAAGCCAATCGATTGAATGGCCATGAAAATAGGTCCTAAAATGACAACATAGAGAAGGCCAGCAACCTTCGATTTAACTTGATTTGACTACCTGATGAAATGACGGCCAAGATTAAATCCACTTAAAAATAGGGATTGAATGACAAATTTATGACGATTTGAGATTAAGTGCAAGTTTCTAGGTCCAATGGTTTCCGATATATCCATGCAGTTTGTAAACCAACACCGTCTTTATTTTATTTTAATATTAGTGGAGGAATGGTAGAATGTTATATTATTACACTCTTATTATAGTAAGATGAAAAATGACTTTTTACGTACTTGGACCTGTTTTTGAAAAGTATCACAGGTTTAGCCATCTTCCAAAAGAAATAACAGATATAGGCCTGTTTTAGGTTACAGGTACACTGAAAACGAAACTCGTCTTCAGAAAACTACGAAGGCGAGTTTCCAAAACTCGCCTTCAGTGTACCTGTAACCTGCACAGACCTGCACATATTTGCCTTAGTGCTATAATCAACAAATCAAACATGCCTTACAACATGCCATAGTTGCACACAGACTAATCAAACATGACTTGGTGCTATAATCAACAAATCAAACATGCCTTACAACATGCCATAGTTGCACATAGACCATAACATAGCAAATTCATACACAAAGTCTGCTATCAAATTAAATAGACAAACACAACTAGTTAAACCAATCAAACATGCACTAATAGTTAGACCAATTAAACATGCACTAATCTCGTCTCGGCCGCCTGAGTAACGGTGTAGAAGTTGAAGACGAACCACTGCCGCTGCTGCTCCTAGTGCGTCGTGCACTACTGGTACGTGGTAATGTAGGTGCAGGTTGAGATGGGCCATGCACAATTTCTTCGTGCGCTGCTGGAGGAGGAGAAGGAGGACCTGCAGGAGGAGGAGGAGGTGGAGGAGATGGCGGTTTCGGCCGATCTAGCTTGTTCCTGCATAAAATCACGTTTAAAATCTTCTGTATGTTCGTGCACATCGCCCTTCCCTCGTCGTCAGTTTGCCTCTCTTTTAGCTTTTCTGCCTCCTCCCACGCATAGCTAATACCATCAACCTGCAAATTTTAAAGAATATTAGATAGAGTGTACTTATATAAAACTGATTATATTTAATAGTACACACATCAACTTGCCACATTCCTCTCTAGTGGTGCTCTAGGAACATACGGTGCTAACGCAATATCTACTCTGGCATTAAGGACGTAGCATCGTGTAATGTTTCAGTACCACCTCATGTACTTCGCCGTGGATATGGGGGGCTCCCTCTCGAACTGAATATACTCATCGCGGGCATTCCACATAGCATGATGCATGTGAAAGTCCTGCGCACAGTAGCCCTCACTGTAAGGCGGTGCATCATCTGGTATATGCTGCCTCATGCCGAACTGCCTCATAACCCTATCGGGAAGGTGCCAAGCGGTGAAGGTGTAGGCTATCATAGGTACTCTCGCCGTCCAAATGTACCTATGAGCTCTGCAAGTGACTGGTAGTGGGGCTAGTACGTCATTAGTGTACGGATACCATGTAACCTTTTCGTCCGTAAGGACGTCCAACTCATTGCAGTAAAAGGCCAGCTCTCGTCTCGGTGTATGTCGCGTATTCTTTTTTCCACACCACCTGTTACACGATAATAAAAGGTACATATATTGGAAATAGTATGTGTTGTGTTTAATAAAATAAACTATCAAATAAGTATACCTAGCTCCAAGCGGCATCGATGCGTCGATGGGATTAGGAGTCACTACTAATCTTCCGACGGGAAGATTAGTCCAGGACCAAAGCTAAGTACACAAGAATATACTATTAATACAAGAGAATGATGCATATCACATTGTATAACAGTAAACTATAGAAATTCGGTTCATACCTGAAGTAGTGTCGGGCAACCAGCAACACAGTTATACTGTTGCAGCGCGGACTTAGACAGTTCCTGATATGCATAGGCCAACACTGCACTACACCACGAATATGTAGCGCATTGCCCGATGTCAGCTAAAAAAGGTAGCCATCTCAAATCTATGCGGGTCTTGGCATGGTCGACCATCATTCTGCAGAAAATAATATGTAGTAAAATGCAACGAGCCCGTTGCTCAACCTCTATCTGGGTGGCATCTGCAGAAATATCACCGGCCAACTGATTACGGTACCATGTAATATTAACCATGTGGCCACCCCTTACGTGATTGGCTGGTGGATCCAGCCCTAGTAGGTCGTGACATAGCTGCAAATAATCATGTTGCGCACCATCAAACGCAACAGCATTGCCGCCAATAGGCAATCCTAGTAAAACCGCAACATCTGTTAATGTGATAGTCATCTCACCGACTGGTAGGTGAAACGTGTATGTCTCAGGCCTCCACCTATCCACTAAAGCAGCAACAAGGCTATGATCTAGCTGGATGTAATCTAAGCGAAAAATATGCAGGAATCCAGCCCTCTCTATCTCTAAAAGTATGCGAGCATCCTCGGACGTCACTTTCGAAAGTGACGACGAGTGGTCTATGACATAATCAGCATTGACACTCTGCAAATTTAACAGATAACAAAAATTGGGGTTTGACGTCTAAAAAACTGAAGATCAAAATATGAAAATATTAACAAATTGCTACCTGCGTCCGAGTAGCATTCGATGTCCTGTGTCGCGGCTGCAAATATAACACGCTCGGATCTACTGGTCCGGGCTCCATCTCCACATACTCTGCACAAATGCAGGATTAAATATTACAAAAGCTTAATGAAACCAATTCAAGATTTCAAGATCAGCTATTTTAGCTTCATCAACACTTATTAAAATCAGCAATTCCCAACATTTCAACATTGTCTGTGTCATACAACACCAACTAGATCGATACACACTTGGTGCCTAACACCTATCCTAACTCATTATTATGGCATTAGTCATATTTTTAATTCATGATTTACCAACAATTGGTGCCTAACATCATATTTTCATCATGTTATATGCCACATTTTCCTTCCACACATACTCAATATACACATACAATCAGTACATTCACTTTTATCAGTAATTTCTATCCAATTGGCTTACGAATTAAACCTAAATTCATGAATTTTCACACAAGTATGCCCTAATTTGAAAATTGAGAATTAGGGTTTAGAATCATACCGATTTCGTGTTGAACGCCGGATGTGCTAGTCATTGTTGTCTTCTACGAATGAATTGGACGAAAAAATGGACGAAAATGAGTTTAATTTGAGTTTTTTTTTTTCGCACAGGAGCAAAAGAGGAAAGGGAAACTGAAGTGGATAGGGGGAAGAAGGGTCTCGGGTTGGGGTGTTTTGTATGCAGGGATTTAACGAAGGCGAGTTTCGGAAACTCGTCTTCGTATTTTACTGAAGGCGAGTTTCCAAAACTCGCCTTCAGTAAACCGTCAGACCAAAACAGGTCTATTTGTGTAATATTATCTGTAACCGGTCTGTTTGCGTGATACTTTGCAAAAAGAGGCTCACACACGTAAAAAGTCCGATGAAAAATAGCAATGTACTAATAGGTATCCAGAAGTGCTATAACAAAATGGTTACTATCAGGTAAGCATTAGTAATAGATTGCCATTAAGCATTTGGTGATAAATTGCATAATGACCAAATTACATAAAATAGCACGTGTTGAACAGATATTATTTGTAAACATATTACATAAAATGGCAGGGAAACGAGAGTGAAACAGATATTATTTGTAAACATATTACATAAAATAGCACGTGTTGAACAAATTTGCGGATCAACAGCATAGAAAAAAGGGAGGGGAATCGATTCTAATGAAACATTGCAAACTTCCCCATTTTAGGTATGTAATAGAAACCAGTGAAATGTCATAATTAAATAACCAGTAAATTGAAGGTTATTGGTAAAGGGATAGGAATACATCCAGATAGCATAAATTTTCAAAAATTACAGGACATATTACTGCCATGTTCATCAACTATAGTTCGTAAGCAGCAGTACATTAAAGTTGTGAACAGGCTTGTGGTTAAAAACTAAGGGTTGAAACAACTAAAAAGAGGTCAAATATCTGATGAAGAATAAACCAAATGTGCTTAATAATTGGAAGCATGACTGCTGAAACATTAATCATGGATTAGGAATAAAACTTACAATACATGGCGGCCAAATTTCTTATTTCTGCGGTCACCCATTGAATGGTGGCTTCATCAAAACAGTAATCAACCAGTCGTAGAGCAGTTAAGTACGGTCACGTTCTAGAAACTTGGAAGAACATGTAAATTTACTGCACAACTATTCGATTGACCTTCGTCTAATAAGTCGAATACAAGAAAACGGAAAAATGAAAGCGTAGATAGACGATGGACTGGAGATTTTAACCAGAGTACGGGTCCTTTTGTGGTCATTGACCGATTGGGGAAGGATGTCTTCTTCGAAACAATAATCAAAATGTGAAAGAGCAGTCAAAAATTTATGGCATAATTGCGCAAATTGGTAGATCTGGGAAACTACAATAATTTACGATTTGGGGGAAGAAGAGAAAATGGTGGAAAAAGTTATCTTCCTATTGCTATATATGAACTAGGATGAGGCCCGTGCTTCACACATGGGTACGTGGAGGAAGTGATGATGTTGTAAGGAATGTAGTAATGTGCTAAACTTTTTGTATTGTGATGCTAAGGTAAGTAGTCAGGTATATGGTTTTTTCAACTCGATTGCATAGCAGTAATTAATTAGAAGAAATGGGATATAGATTAGTCGTATGGTGGAATTATGTGTTGAAAGTGGCATGAATGATAAAAAAAAAACATGAATTGATTTAGTGAGTAGGTATAATGTTGTAGATTCGATTTGTATATTCATCAAATTTGGAAATTGTGTTGTAAGATTAGTAATTGGTGTAGCAGATAATTTTAGATCAGCATGTGGGATAGCATTGTGAGCAATTGATGCAGTTTATTTGTTTTTTTCCCTACAGAATCAAACCAGTGACATCTAGGATTCTGCTCCTGTGCTCTAAGCTAATTAAGACAATGATGCTTGGCGCAATATATTTGTTTCTCAATACAACAAAAATTTGAGAAATAAGGTTGATGGCAAAATAAAAATGCATAAATAAGATAGTGTTGATTCAAAATATAAGCGAGAATTATATATGATTAGATGGCTATGGAAAAAACTATTATGTTTGGAGCATAAAGTTAGTAAATTATAGGAAACATGGTAGGTTCGTAAAATCTCTATTTAATTACATTGTTGTTGACTTAAGCAGAAAGAAAAACAAAAGAAACGTACATAGTCTGGGGTAAAAGAAATTGTGTAGAAAGGCTGACGTGGACAGTGAATTACAAAAGAATTATAGGCAGCATATGCTAGAATTTTCTTGGACAACATACTGAAGCTTTCAAACAAATATAAAACACGCATGAATACAATTATAAAACACCACAAATTCATTTTCAATTTACTAAATTGCAATACTTACTGATGCATGATGCATGGCGTTTTGGACCATCTTCTGAAGCATAGCTCGATAAGAAGACTTAATCTCAGATAACTTTCTACATTTCTCAACTCTTCGCTTGTATTTAATAAGCAGGACATCAAGTTCTTGAAGAGTGTTTTGTTCTCTGATTCATTCTTTTCCTTTGTTTCCTTTAACTCGTCTCCAGTTGATTTATTTCCCCTTCTTTCCTTTTTCTTTCTTCTCTTTGTTGTAACCAGTAACACTAAACCCAGTAAAAGCTTCAATGTCCAAAGATTAACCAGGAAGAGGGGAGCTCAGGCCTCTCCGTTTTATTTACATCAACTGGTTTGAAAATGGAAGAATCTGAATTTCTTTGGGTTGACGCAATTGCAGGAGCAGCGAGGCTTATTTGCTTCTCCAAGTAGATAAAATTAGGGGTGGACACGGTTCGGTTCGGTGCGGTTTGGAGCTCAAACCGCTTCCGCACCACATCAAATGGTTAATCAAAAATACAAACCATTATGCCAACCGTTCAAACAGCTCGGTTTCGGTTCGGTTTCGATATAATACGGTCCGGTTTTGATTCGGTTTAGTATGAACCCGTATTAAATATGAAACAAGAGAATTAATTCCATCCGCAATCAATTTATGATTGTTTGATGTTGTGTCACCTGAAGGTTAAAACATATAGTGTTATCTTGAATTGATATAACTACAACATACTCTGAAAATAGAATATATATAGTCAAAATAAAAAGTTAGATAAGAATTTGTTAATTTTTTATCGTAACATTACCAATGTAGCTATGCGGTTTGGTTCGACTTAATATGGTTTGGTAATAGTTCAAACCGCAACCGAACCGTATCGTTGCGGGTCGGTTCGGTTCGGGTTGTTAGCTTTACTCTGCTTTAGAGAGAGAATCTGATGCGGTTTTCCGCACCGTTTATGCGGTTCGGTCTGGGCGGTTTCCGCATTGCGGTGTGGTTTATGCCCACCCCTAGATAAAATGATGAGGAAAATTGTGAGAATATCCACTGATGCATTTAACTCTTACTTCGTCCCATCAGAAAACAAAAAATCAAGTGTGCTGCTAAAAGCAACTTGAAATCTTCCTAACACCATAACTAAACACCACCATTCTTCCTATACGCATATGCCTCTGGCCACCATAAAATAAAAAATAGGCACCCAACACTAAATTATTCCTGTTATTCCTTCATTCAACGCTATTTTCTTCTGCATTATCGTTCTTGAATTCAGCATACTTAATGTCTTCTATTACTCACAACAAAAAAATTAAATCCATAACAATAATTTTAATTTTTAAAAATCAAAAGAAAAAAAAAGATAATAGCATTAGAAACCATACAAAAATAATTTAAGATAAATAACCCCATCTTTTTCATTAGAGCATTGGCTATTCGCGAAATCTTCGTTCGTGTATAAGTTCTCGCCCTTCATTGCTAAGAAATCCAACAGTAATGATTACTAAAATAATTCTTCCTCAAATTACAATAAAATTGAGAATTTGCATTTAAGAGGAATCAATTGGGGAAGAATTAGATGGCGGATCATGTTAGGAAGCAAATCAGGTCGACGTTTATATTTGATCGATCGAGATAAGATGATAAAAAGAAATAGGGTTTACGTTTGAACTAATGGCGGGTGATGAAATACGTTTGGTGATTAGCGATTGAGTGGAGGAATAAAATTGGTGTTAGGAAGTACATTAATTTAATTAAGAGTGATTAAATTAAGCATGGTGTTAGGAAGCACATTTCAGGGTGCTTTTAGCATGACACAAAATCAAAGAGGAAAAAGGAGAAGGACAAAAATTATAAGTTTTTTATTCAAAAGGACAGGCCGTTAAAAATTAATCGTGAAGGACAAAAGCCCGGTCCACTTACTCGTTCTCTCAAAAAATACTTCCGTCCGTTTTATTTCTATTTCAATTTCATTCCGATTTACTTCACTTCACAAAACTCGATCGCTCAGTACTCTCGAAAAATTTCAAAAATGTCTTCCGAAAACCCTATAGAATCTACAAAAATCACTGAGATCCCTAATATTGAAATCGATTTGAATGCTAAAACCACTGAAATCCCTGCTGAAACCACTGAAATCCCTAATATTGAAGTCGATTTGAATGTTGGAACCCTAGAAATCGACGAGCAAACGAAAGGGCAAAAATCCGTGAGTGCAAAGCCTAGACAAGTAGTAGAAGATTCTACTTCAGAACCACAAGAACGTGAAGAAACCCTAGAACAGATGAAACAAAAACTAGTTCAACAGAGAGAAAGAAGGAGCAAAAAAAGAAATGATACAAAAACTGCTATGAAAGATCAGAGAACAACTGGAAAGAAGGTTGAAGAGACTAAAAGCTGAGAAGAAAATTCGGTATTAATTTTCCATAAAAGCTTATAGTTAGAATGTTGTTTAAGAAATGATACCACAATATTTTAAAAATCTAATACCAGAATGCTTTAAAAATTGGTACAGTACCTTCAGTATCAAACTGATACTACATAATTTGGAAAACTGATACCATAATCAAAAAATAAGAATTGTAGTATCATAACTGATAACACTAAAAACTGATGCCAACGAACTTTTATTTTGAAATATTGTATTAAAAATATTAATAGTATATAATTCATTATGAAATATTGTATAAAAGCTGATGGTTAGGAATGTTAAAAACTGTAATTTGTATAAAATTAAACATTGAATATTGTGTTTGTATGATTTATATCTTAAATGTTGTAATATACTTTATCATGGTATCAGTCTTAAAAGCACGCTAGTATCAGTGTTGATAATAAAATTCTATTTGCATGAAACTGGTATCTGTTACGAAAGCACACTAGTATCAGTTATGGTAACAAAATTTTGTTTATGTGAATATGGTATCAGTTCTGCAAGTTAACTGGTATCAGTTTTGATACTGAGATTAACGGTACAATTTTTGAAAGCATTTTGTTATCAGTTTTGAATCCAATATGGTATCAGTATTATTACTGAGTTTCTATTTACATGAATATTGTGTCGTTTGTTATCTAAATAGGAATGTATCATTTTCCAATAATGTTTCTGTTTTACATTAGGACGATAATTTTGCTAATCCTCGGCCACGAGAAACAAAACATAAAACAACTACAAAAGATGCAAAGGTCAAAACTGAAACTGCGTATAGATGTGGGCTGCAACCATCTTATAAAAACACAAAACTTGTGAAGGAGAAAAAAGCATTAAACAAAAAACAAGTAGAATTATTGAAAAGATCACCATTCTTCAACCTCTTCAATGTTTTCTATGAAGGAAAAATATATTTGAAGGAATGTAAGGAAAATACAGAAAATTTGGATGCGATTTACAAGTGTTATTCAGTGGAAGAAAGAGCTTTTATCTTTGGCAAAGAAAAAATGACAATAACGGCAAAAGATATTAGCTTACTTTTGGGTTGCCGATGCTTGGAAATAATATAGAGCCTCCCAAAATGATGACTAGCAAAACAATTCCATCGGCTTGTAAAAATTATGCTTTACGGAATTTTGGATCATCGGCATATATCACAAGACCTTTGATTGAAGATAGAATAAAGAAAGTGATAGATAAAGAGGAGGAGCGAAAGGTGGAATACTTGCCTACTCTTCTTATCATGGACATTGTACTTACTTTTTTCTTCCCCAATAATCAACAGAAATTGAGATGGGGACTTCTGTAGTACTTTGTGATTTGAAAAAAATGAAAACAGTTTCTTGGCCGTTGACCATTGAAAAGAATTACCATAAATTTGTTAAAAATTTCATTCATAAACCAAGAAATATGTTTGGATGTGCAATGCTTCCGCTGGTAATTTATTTGTTTTTTATTTGATTTTTTCTAACATTCGTGAATTTGATACAACTTTTTTTTTTTTTGGACAAAGTATTGCATATGTGAAAAAATGAAGATAATAAAGCCACGATGCACAGTTAGCGAGATATACCCAAGATTTGCTAGATGGGATCTACGAGGCTTGAAGGAATATGTTACCAAAAAGTTCGTGGATGACATCAAAGAAGAAGAGGTATATGTTTTTTAATTTCAGTTGAAAATATCAGTTTTAGGATTATGGTAGTATCATTTCTTATGATTTCTTGTTAAAATAAAATTTTCAAGTCTTTATGTAGTATCAGTTTTTCTAGCCTGTTAGTATCAGTTTTTATGAGTTTTAGTTAAAATTTAATTTTGCATTTTCTTGGTATCAGTTATAGGAGACTGCTTTTTTTAGCTCTGATAAAAAATTATTTTTCACAGTATATTGATATCAATTTTACTAGCCTGGTGGTATCAGTTTTTTTGAGTGCTAGTTAAAATTTATTTGTCCAGTAGCATTGTATCAGTTTTATTAGGATGGTAGTATCTGTTTTTCTTTTTGTTAATTGAAATTTAATTTTTTACATTCTCGGTTTCATTCTTAAGTGTCAAGTAGTATTAGAGCTTTAACATTCTTATTATCAAAATTGATATTATTTTGTTAAACACAATTTTGACTCAAAACAAATTTATTTTTGTAGGTTCAAGAAATTTCAGACATACAGCCACTTGAATTGAAAAAATTGGAAACAGTGGCTGATATTTCTTCTAAATCAAAGAGAGCAAAAGAACGCCCAGCAACAAAAAAAAAGAAAATGTCAAGAACAGCAAACACAAATGGATTCTTTTGAGGATGACGTGAGTATGAGAGAGTTGAAGATTTATATTGACAAAATTGAAGATGAAAACACGAAACTGAAAAAAGAATTGAAAAATGAAAGATTTTTGAGAAGAGAAGCAGAGGAAAAGGTTTATATTTTGGAACAACAATTGCAAGGAAGAAATACAGATTTTGAACAAACGGAACTTCCAGAATCTGATTCGGAAGAGACTAAAACTGATTCACCTTCTCGACATAATGAAGAAGAAGAAGAAGAAGAAAAAAAAAACGACAATGAGAATGTGCAGAATGAAAATCAATGCAACACTCAAGTCGAGAAAGAGAAATGTGAAGAAAATGAAAATTTTGAAACTGCTGAAAAAACAATCCCAGCTGAACAAAATGTATCGGTTGATGTCAGTCCTCCCAACTTCGATTTTGGTATCACACAAATTATTAAGGAAATACAAGAAGAAGCAAAATCAGCCCAGCAAAATGGAAAAAATGTCAACAGAAGATGAACCACCTTCATATATAGACCGAATAAAAAAGAAAGAAAGGAAAAAGACAGGAAGAAGAGATTCATTTGACTATCCTATAATTTCAAAAAAAAAAAAAAAAAGTAAAAAATATTGAAGTAGGAAAAAATAGCGAAGATCAGCCTAGAGAAGAATCATAAAATGAAAAAAAAGAAAGAGCAGCAGCATGAAGAAAAACAAAGTGCGAAAATAGAGAAAAATAAAGAGCAAGAATCAATTATATTTGAAAAGCCACTAGCTATTTTGGAAGCATCATGGGCAGAATTGAATTTGTCGCATTGTGAGAGTGTTAAATATCTGAATAATGAACAACAAGTCGTGGTTAAAGAAAAATTCTCTGTTGCAAAAGAAAGAAATTTGTAAGTGCACATTTTCTTTAATCGATACTAATAGAGATTTGTTGAAAATTTAACTATAATTTTCATTTCTACAAAAACAGGGATGTTATGATAAATGATGACTCAATTTTAGGTGGTTGCGTCATAACAAAAAAAATGCTTGTTCATGTTCTGGAAGGGGACTTCACGGATGGACAGGTACCATATATATGTTGTTAAAATTAACTTTTCCAATATGTAAGTATACAAGCATGGTAGTATCAATTTTTCTGAGTTTTAGTTAAAATTTATTTTTTCAGTTTCTTGGTATTTGTTTGCAATGCCTGGTAGTATCATTTTTTTTTAGTTCTAGTAATTGTTTATTTTTCCAGTATCTTGGTATCTGTTTTAATAACCTGGTAGTATCAGTTTTTTTAATTTCTAGTAAATATTTATTTTTCCAGTTTCTTGGTATCTGTTTTCATAGCCTGGTAGTATCAGTTTTTTTAATTTCTGGTTAAAAATTATTTCTAATAAATTTTAGCTAGCTCTTGATTTTTACTGACCTATACTTGATCCCATTCATAATACTGTTTAGCTAGTGAGCGTCTCTGTTTTTGATAGTGATCTTCTTGTACATGCATTGCGTGCATGTTTGATTGTGCATGTGTTTAATTTATCTAGGAACAAACCTGTATCAGTTTTAAAATATCAAATTTCATAGACTGGTAGTATCAGTTTTTTGATTTCTAGTTAAAAATTATTTTTCCATTATCGTGGTATCAGAATTCATAGACTGATAGTATCAGTTTTTTTATATTCCTAGTTAAAAATTAATTTTCCAGTATCTTGATATCAGTTTTCATAGATTGGTAGTATCAGTTTTTTGATTTCTAGTTAAAAAATATTTTTCCATTATCGTGTATCAGATTTCATAGACTGTTAGTATCAGTTTTTTATATTCCTAGTTAAAAATTAATTTTGCAGTATCTTCATATCAGTTTTCATAGACTGGTAGTATCATATTTATTTCGCAATATCATATGCCTTCTTATATACATGTGTATGTGTATTACAGATTATCGATTGGTTTACAAGATATTGTGCTTTAACTGAGAACAATTACGCAATGACAACAATGGGAACGGTAAGTAAAATTTCAAGTCACTTTTGTGTAATATTGTTTCTTAAATTAGTAAATAACAATAACAATATTATTTATGACTAGAAAGCACTGGCTGACAAAATTGAATCACTTATCAAGACAGTAGCTCTTCCCATTTTAGAAAAAGATGTGAAAAACGAGTACACGGAGGTTATTTACTTTCCATTGCATTGTCAAAGTCACTGGATGCTAGTGACTTTAACATATGGAAATATGCAGTGGGCACATTTCGACTCCAATCGGCCAAGAAGATCAAACCCAAACAATAATGAAAGTTTGAAGGCTGCACTAAAATTGGTATGAAATACTTCTAAAAAACGAAACAATATAATTGCTATAGCTTTTATATTTATAAATACGAAGTCACTACTTGTAAATGTTTGAAATTACTGCTGCAGTTATGGCACTAACATATATATAATATTTTACAGAGAGCTGTAGTTGAGGAACTACTGCCGCAGTTATGGCAAAAATATAATGTTACAAATAAGCAGCTTAGCACATCTGAAATGGTTCAAGAAAAGTGCGCACAACAAGATTGTGACACGTAATTCTTTACCATATATTAATTTTCATACCCAGCATGCATGAGTATTTATACAACTAACAACATGATTTCCTTTGTACAGGCTTGATTGTGAGATATATGTTATGATATTTGTAATATCAATGAACAGGAATGACGTTCCTCTAAAGGTTGCCAAAAAGAACATGTTGAAATGTAGAGCGTAGCTAGTGTATGAAATTTTTGCAAACAAAGGTTATTGTTGGGATTTAGTAGACTTTATGTCTAATCTTAATTTGGAGGAAGAGATTATAGTTGGTAGTTGAAATTGATTGGTTGTTAGAAATGTAAACATGATGATATTAGTTTCAAAACTACTTGTTTTTAGCAGTTGTATATGACGTCAAATGTTGCAAATGTTCAACATTTCTTGTGGGGAAAACTGTTTTTTAATATGATGATATGATATTACTTTGAAATTGCTAGGCTGTTACAAATGAGTTTTATGCTGTTAAAATGTATTGTATCATGTGTTGTGAACTGTTTTATGCTTGTGTCTATGAAACTGATATCTCATTTTTTGCAAAAAGATACATTTTTAAAAATAAAAAAACCCGATACCAACACTAACATAAAACTGATACCAACATTAACACAAAACTGTCACCGGTATCAGCTTTATATGCATTCTAGTAGCAGTTTTTTATAACAATATAAAGATATCATTACCGATCCTATGACCGAGACCGTAACCAAGCCCATAACCAAGCTCATGACCGTGCACATGACCAAGTACTTGACCGAGCTCTTGAATGAGCACATGACCGAGCACATGACCATGAACATAAACAAGCCCTTGACTGAGCTCGTAACCGAGCCCATGGCAGGAAACATGATTGAACCCATAACTGAGCCTATGACCAAGCCCATGACCGGGCACATGACCGAGAACATGACCGTGAACATAACCGATCCCATGACCAAGCCTATAACTAAGTGCATGACCGAGTACATGATCGAACCCATAACCCAACCCATGACTGAGCCCATGACCGAGCCTGTGACTAAGCCCATGATCGGGCACATGACCGAGCACATGATCGTGATCATCACCAGGCCCATGACCGTGAACATAACCGAGCCCATAATTGAGCCCATGACCTGGCACATTATAGAGCCCACAACAGAGCCCATGATCGGATACATGACTGAGCACTTGACCAAGTACATGACCGTGAACATAATCGATCCCATGACCGAGCCTATAACCAAGCCCATGACCGGGCACTTGATCGAACCCATAACCGAGTCCATGATCGGGCACATGACCTTGAACATAACCGAGCCCATGACCAATCTCATAATCGAGCACATGACCAAGCACTTGACGGAGCACATGACTGATCACATGACCGAGTACATGACCGAGCCCATAACCGAGACCATAACCGAGCACATGACCGGGCACATGATCGAGCACATGACCAAGCACATGACTGAGAATATAATCGAGCTCATGACCGAGAACACAATCGAGATCATAACCAAGCACATGACCGAGCACAAGACGAAGCGCATGATCAAGCATATAACAAATCACATGGTAGAAGTCATGGTGTCAGTTTTTCATTCATACTGGTATCAGTTTTGGATTATTATATTTAACAGCACTAGGGTATCTATTTCGAGAATACAAACGTACCTTGTACGAATTCTTAAACCAAGTACATACCTATCACAAGTAAAATACGTCTTATAGAAAACCTAATCAATTAACTATTGCTTTAAAATTCATAAACCAACCTATTTTAATAACAAAAGGACGCCTTAAACATGTAAATAAAGTCTCAGTCATAAAATGATACTAGAATGAGTTCAAAACTAATACTAGTTAATTTGACAAAAATATACCATATACATATAAATAAAATCTCACTATCAAAACTGATACCAATTAGCTTAAAAAACTGATACCATATTTGTTATAATCATAAACTGGTACTATTATGCTTCATAAACTGATACCAAAAACTGTATGTTATGACATTGAATATTAAATGATACCAATACAGTCAATAATTGATATCTACAAATCAAGCAGCATAAAACACACACATCACATCACGTACATATACATACATACATACATATATGTATATATATATACACACATATATATATATATAAAGCATCAACTAACACATGATAGCAAAACAAATATTCAATGAATACTCAAAACTAATCTCAATTTATTACATTTCCAGATTTGAATGCATAAAGTAAAGGAAAAAACTGTAAAATCTGTAATACAATTGTAAGAAAATATCAATTCTTCGAAGCTTGGCAATTGCGCTTGTTGTTGCCATACTGCTTACACACACCACATTGATTTTGTTTATTCTGGAAAAATGCAAATCCGCCTTTTCGTTTGGTAGAAGGTATACCAGCACCACGTTTGTCTTTAGGAGGCTTAATGACATCTTCATTCCAAGGATCAACAATGGGCTTATCATAGTTCGGAATTGGATTCACCAGATTAGCATAAGAAGATCGATAAGCGTCTACGGTGAAATAGTGTTTAACAAAATTGTATACCGAAAGTTTAGATCTAGTAATGCACTTGATAGCATGAGCACAAGGAAATCCGGTAACTTTCCATTGATTGCAAGTACAACTCCGATTTTGAAGATCAACATGATGAGAAGATGGAGACTTTCCTTCAAATATGGATTCCGAAGATTTATAAATAACCCAACCGAACCCTTCATCAATCAACCCTTTTAACTTATGCTCCATAGATGGACAAAGAATGGTAGTCCACAAATGACACTTCTCTCTCCTTTTAGCCATTTGTTTCATAATTTTAATCCTAATTCCATCTAAGCATGAAGTAATTGGCAGCGCTCCTTCCTCTATAATCCAACTATTAAAACCTTCAGCTACATTTGAACTATATTCTCCATATCGTTTACCCTTAAAAAACAAATCAGCCCACTTATCAAACGGTTTATCCTTTAAAAAATTCATAGCTGCAGTACCTCCAACATCCAAAAATTTAGAATGTGCAGCTTCAGATTCATTTAAATTTGAAGCTCTAGAACACAACTTAAACAACTCAACAACCGAAACATTTGTATTCTTTGACTTAACAGCTGAAAGCAAGTTTTGTTCCATATGAAGATAACAAAAACTATGAAATGCATTAGGGAAAACTTCACGAATACCCAAAACTAACCCTTGATGACGATCTGATATAAAAACCAAATCACATGTTTCTTCAAGCATTTTCTTCAAGTGACTTAAAAATCATCTCCAATTATCCACATTTTCAATGGAGACTATACCCATAACTAAGGGGGGAAAACCTGCAAATTAAATAATAGTTAAATAGACAATCAAATTACATGTAAAAAATAACTGATACTACCAGGCATATAAAACTGATACCTGAAAATTGGAAATTAAATTTTTAACAAGAATCAAAAAAACAGATACTACCAGACTATGAAAACTGATACCAGGAAACTGAAAAAATAATTATTAACTAAAAGTTTAAAAAACTGATACTACCAGGCACATAAAAGTGATACCTGGAAACTGAAAAATTAATTTTTAACAAGACATCATAAAAACTGATACTCTCATGCTATGAAAAGTGATATCAAGAAACTGGAAAATAAATATTAACTAATACTTAAAGAAACTGATACTACCAGGCTTCTAAAACTGATATATAAAAACAATAAAAAAATAAGACTAAACATAGGCTGATACTACATGTCACCTAACATCAATATGTAAGAATAAAAAAAAACTTGAAAACATAAAACAGAAAAATATGCCTTGATTACCATTCTTTGCAGTAGCTCCCATCAATAAACCTGGCCGTCCCTTTAAGTGAGCACCGTCTAAAAAAAATCATGGCTCGGCAATACTCAAACCCCACGTATACACGTAGAAAGGGCAATAAACACTCTCTCAAACTGGTTAGTACTGGCATTAACCTCTAAATCAACATAACTACCTGAGTTATGATTTTGTAGTGCCTCCAAATACCATCTCAGGTCATCGTAAGACATAGCATCATTACCATACAATTCAGTCAATGCAAGTTTTTTTGTAGAATAAGCAACCGGATAATTCAATTCAATATTATATTTTCTACGAAAATCATCTATAATCTCCTTAGGCTTCTTGCTTGGATGACCACGAATTTCATCTATAATCAGTGATTTAATAAACGAGCTAGAAATATGCGGATTGCTCAAATTTTTAAGTCCACCACCACAAGAATGCTCACTAACTAAATTCCGTATGAAAAACCTATTAAGCTGTTCGGAATCACAAGTAGCATGAACTTTAAATTGACATCCAGTAGACGACAAAGAAGAGCAAACAACTGTTATCCTATAAGAACTATTCTTTAAAAAAATCAGTTCATATCCTGACTGAATTTGATATGCCATCAATAATTCCTTAAAGTCAATAGCACCCCCAAAACAGAACCCTTTAAAATCAGAAATGGAAAGATTAGATCCTCTTTTCATCATGTCTTTTAAGTAACTTTTTCCATGTACAACAATAGTAGAACACAAAGATGCAGTTAAATGAGAACGATTATCAATATTTTGGAGCTGACAATCCTTCCGCTTAATAATGAAAGAAAAGATAGCACTCTTTTTATGTAGTTGAAAGCAGACTATACTTTGAAACATATATTATTTTGTTCTCAAGCAAATAACTAATCTCCATTGAATCAGGAGTAAGTTGAGACCAATGATGGCATAATTTATTCTTCAAATCATATAATGAACAATTAATGGCCAACCGAGTACTGAAGGTAGTATTGTTGAACAAAAACAAAACCAAAAGACTATTATCACCACTGCAAAAAAAAGGCAATTAGCAAATTATTACATAACTGATACAAATTTTGATTCAAAACTGATACTGTAATGCTGTACACTTAACATCAGAAAATAAACTGATACCACCAATGACATAAAACTGACACCACCAATTACATAAAACTGATACTGTATTGCTTTACACTTAACAACAGAGAACAAATGGTACCAACAATGACATAAAACTGATACTATATTGTTGTACAATTAACAAAAGAGAACAAACTGATATCACCAATGACATAAAACTGATACCCAGATATTAACAAAATATTTATGAACATACCACCAATACCACATGCCTCAAGAGATTGCAATATAGAGTTACTCCAACTTATACTATTTGACAGAATAAAACTGATACCAAATCCATTAAGCACATAGCATAACACATTACAATAATGTAATCTAAAGGATTAAACAAAAATGAAAACAACCTAAAAATGAGGGCAGTATGATACATCTATGAACACAGTCTAAAGGACAAAAAAAAATAGTCAGTGTAAAACATATAACCTGCTGCTGCTGCAAATCGAATCCATTAATCAATCAATTCAAATCAATAGGAGAAAACCTAAAGAGAATCAATCACATAAAAAAAATGAAGAAGATCGCGCAAAGGAATTTCAGAACAAGGAAAACAAAAAATAATCGCGCAAAGGAAAATCGCACCTGAGAAATAATGTTCAACCGAAATTGGATTCACACGATTCGAATTGAGAATCTGAATTGGAGAAGACGAAGATGAAACGTGCATAGAATTTTCAAACGTGCACAGAAAGTTGCAAATCGATTCCGCACGATAGAAGAAGCGAAATTAGGGCAACGATAATCTTTCTGAAAGAGGTAATTGCGCACGCGAGATGATGTGAGAAAAACTTATATATTGTCCTGGACAAAAAAATAGATGGACAATCCTTGTGGACAAAAAGCCCAATATTTTTGTCCTTCACACTATTTTCCTGAAAATCAAATGCCCTCTTTCTGAAATTACAAAAAAGAAGCAACCTTCAGATGATAAGTTTATGTTATATATCAACAGCATATTTCTGAAATTTCATACCTAAAATCTGAGTTTGTAGAGGCAAACATGGATAAAAAATGAGAGAGGGATGTAAGGTGGGAGAATGGAGAATCATTGGACGTGCGCAATCCATTACTTTTAGTAATCCCAGAAAAAAAACATAGGGAAGGGAACGGGGAAACATCATCTCAAAATTAAGGTTAAGCAAGTTGGACACATAACCAGAATTGCTAAAGGGTAATCAACACTAGAGGTGAACATTATTTGGTTAAACCAAATTAACCAACCAATCCAATTTATTTTAGTCGGTTTGGTTTGGTTTTGAAATTAGATCAGTTTGTAATCAGTTCGGAAAAATATTTAATTTAGTTATCGGTTTAACCAAATTAACCGAACTTTTATTATATTTCTAAAATTATCGATATTGTAATAAATATTTTAGGTTAGATTAGTTATCCAAGTAAATTTTAGTCATCATGTATGTGTCAAAAATTACTTTTAGAAAGCATAAGAATCATGAATAATAATACTCTAATAATATATTTATGATTTATTTCAAATTATAATTAATATTACAAACATAAGATCTAAATATTCTCAGTTCGGTTAAATCGGAGAACTAACCAAACCAACCAAATTTAATTTGTTTGGTTTGGTTTGGTTTTCATTTTTATCTGTTTTAGTTTGATTTGACAATTTCCATTTTTGGATAAACCGAACCAACCAAACGCTCACCCCTAATCAACACTTAACCATGTATGAAATTTGAATTAAAAAATAATGTAACTTACAGGAAAGGAAATATCTACGAAAGACGTGTTAGCACATGAATACAACACTAAGAAGTCAATGTAATTGGCCAAGACTGCTCCATATAACATGAAGGATTGAGTTGTAGGGTTAAAACTGTATTACTGCTGCTTAAACAAAAATGTGTGCATAGAAATAATCACACATTCTAGTTTACAGCGCAATAAAATAAATATGGTGTTGAAATCAAAAATTTCTGTAAGCACGAAATTAAAAGCATATTACGCTGCATCACCAGGTAAAAAAACATTGACTATATCCATCATTGTATTACGCATCAACAACAAAATGTATGCATGCTAAATAACCATAACAAACTATACAGAAATAAAGAAGTGCAATATGCAAAATCTGGACAAACATGTATATTTTCTAATTTTTCTCCATTCATAAATGTAAGGGTTCTTTGACCGCGATTGTTATGCAATCCAATACTGCTATAATTGTGGATGTGAGAAGGAAAGTGATGATATTTGAAGTAACTGATGCAAAAAAAAAAAAGATAGGCTGAAACATATTTAAAAAGAACTTACCTAGATTGATAAATTCGCCATTGTTTTAAGATAGGAAAAACAACGTAATGTCTTTGCCAGCTGTCTGCATAGTTGGAGTTTGATGTGGCCCATGCAGCAGGTTGGAAAAGTTGGTATATAGCAGCACGGAATAATGTTTCAACTGGTTGTAACATAATTATTCCTGTTACGGTAACGGTAAATTTACCATTACCATACCATTACCAGTCGATCGGTAACCATTTTTGATTGAAACCGGTATACCAGTTAAAACGGTATGGTAATGGTAAATTTACCATTTTAATGGTAAATTATCGGTAACATTTATTCAATACCAGCGGTAACAGTAATTTTATCAGTTAATTCAAAACATAAGTATACTCATCTGATATGTTTTATTATATGCACGTAGAACCAAATAAATGATTATATTTAGTTCAATAATCAGATGAAATAATTCCAAATACCCTTATTTTCTTTTTCATTTATGTTTTTTATAAACTAACACCACATATATTATAATAAAGATGAACCGTGTATAAAAAATATGTTAAGATATAAACTTTGATGGACAAACGGTAATTTACCATTACTAGTGTAACGGTTACCAGATTATCGGTATACCAGTCACCGGTATATCAGTTGATCGGTAACGATAACGGTAAGCAATTCTGGCTTACCAGTAAAAACGGTACGGTAACGGTATTTGTCAAACGGTAACGGTAACGGTAACCATTACCATAACAGCCCTAATTATTGTTAAAAAAATGACTCATAATGCCAAAATATGTTAAGCCGGAGCACTGTTCACAGAATTAGTGAAGCCAACATATAGTACAGTCGGCACCTTTTAGTAAAGTAATGGACAAACGAACTGATGTGGGTCTCATCCACTGCTTGGAGTAGAATTTTGTTCATGTTTTTTTTTAAGTGTGAACAAAACACTTTCCTTTTATTGAAGGAATCAGGTGGGTCACACATGGACCCCTCTGAATTCCTCCAATAGGAGCCGAGTGTTTTGTTCACACTTGCTAAAAAGTGTGAACAAAATGGGACTCCCACTGCTTGTGCAACCTTCACACAAAATAATTTTAATTTGGTTAACATACATTAGCAATCAAAATAATGCTCAGGTTAATTGGTTAGCCATGCTAACAAAGCTTCATACTGATCAGATTGCTTTTCCTAAACCGAATATAGCAAACTTGATGTTTACTAACTATTTCGCTTTTCGCTCTCACTGAAGCCAGGAAAACCAATATGCACTACAGACGCTCATAACTGCGTCATTACATTGAAATAGGATGGGAGCTACGTTCTTATTGAAAGGCAATTTATTCTTTATTCACTCTGATCACGTACAAGTATCCAGAATTACAAAAAACTATACAATACAACAATGACCCTCACAGTAATGAGAAAAAAAACAATGACATGTACAAGAAATTTACAAAAAAAACTCAAAGCTGCGAACAAAACAACAAACAACAGCTATGCATCACCATCTCAGCAACTAATCACAAAAGCAAACCGGAAAACCTTCACATCCAACTGCCATACCAATACTATCACTCTGGAATCAATCTCCTAAGAATGGCATTGTTAATAACAGCAAACAACTCATCCACTTTCAAAGAATTGAATACTCTCCTATTTCTCTCAGCCCACACTTCAAACACAAATATCTTCAAAATTCTTAACAAAAGCATACTCCTACTTGTTCTCCATCTAGTAGCCTTGAAAAGAATAAACCATTCATCTCTACTAATATTGGAAGGTCTATGCAGATTACTAGCAGCCAAAATACGCCACCATAACTGATAGACAAAGGAACATTCAAAAAACAAATGGGTATTACACTTTGTATCCACCCTACAAAATACACAAGTGTCATCCGGAATGATCCCTAACTTGTACAGCTTGTCTTTAGTACTGATAGCATTTGACATGGTCTTCCATAACAAGAAATTTTGCTTTGCATTACTCATCAAACTCCAAACTCTCATATACCAAGGAAAGAAAGGCTTCTCACCTCCCATTAAATCATAAACTAAACTAATTGATTGCTTCTTACCCATCCATGAAAGATTATCATCACTAGACTTAAAATTAGAAGAAATATCACACCAGATAGGCCGTGAAGAAGATGAACAATTATGAGGCAAAAATAACTTTCCATCACGAATCATATCATCAACTATAGCTACATCAGGAATACCACTATTCGTTCTCAAATTATAGTCCACTACTTCACTCAAAATTAAGCCATTACCCACCCAAGGAGAGTGCCAGAAAGATAACCCTCTAACTTTACCAGCTTTACATTGAACAAAAGGCAGGGAAACTCTTCTAAGCTTAAGAATGTGTCTCCAACTCCAACTACAATCACCTAGAATAGACATAGTCCAGAAGTTCTTCTTCCTTATAAGATTGCTCTTCACATACTTCGTCCATAAGCAACTTTCATCATTGAAAAGTTTATCAAAATACAACGAAACAACTGCTTTATTCCATTGAAAAAGATTTATAATTCCTAGACCACCATTTCTTCTATCTTCACACAGTTTAGAAAATGCAATGGGGATAATATTCTTAGCCAAGGATCACCATGTCATAGAAATTTATTCATCGCACTAACCACCATGTTAATAAGCTTCAAAGGGAGAATGTAATGCCTAGAGTAGTATGTAGTCATTGAAGTTACAATGGATTGAACAACAACTAAACTTCCAGCTTGAGACAACTTACACGAAGGCCATTGCTTCATTCTATCAATGATTTTCTCATATAAAGGCATACATATATCCTTAGTAATTCTTCCAGTGAACGAAGGTAAGCCTAAATAAAAAGAATTTTAAAGAAGAACCTTCAACCCAGACAAAACAATCAGATCATCCCTTTCTTTCTGGCTTAATCCTGCAATTTTTATATGAGATTTATTCAAGTTAATTTGAAGGCCAATTATCTCTTAAAAAGATTGCAGGATGGATAAAATACAATGAATGTTATCCAAGGATGGCTTAGTGAACAAAATAAGGTCATCAGCAAAACACAAGTGGGTAATGAGTGGATTTCTACAACGAGGATGAATATCAAGACTACCCAGCTTAACTTGGTTAATGACCAGAGAATTGAGAAGCTCCATAACAATAATAAAAAGATATGAAGAAATAGGGTCACCCTGTCAAACCCCACACTTTCCTTTGAAATAACCATGCAGCACCCCATGTCTAGAAATAGAAAAAAAATGTTGGAGTAGAAATACACTTGTAGATCCAAGCTAAGAATGGTCTAGGAAAGTTCATTCTAGACATAATGGAAACAATACAAGACCAAGATACACTATCAAAAGCTTTCTTGATATCCAACTTTAACATAAAACGAGGAGATAAATTCTTCCTATCATAACCATGGAGCAACTCCTGGGTGATTAATATATTATCACTAATAGTCCTTCCAGGTACAAACGCTGACTTGTTGCAAGAAATAACAGATGATAGCACATATTGAATTATATTGGCCAAAACCTTCGAAATGATCTTGTAGAAGAGAGTACAGCAAGATATGGGTCTGAATTCTGAAACACAGGTAGGATTGTCAACTTTTGGAACCAGAGCAATGGAAGTAGCAGTTAAAGAGGAAAGTAAGTGTGACGGCCCGCCCGCACCAACCGACACTTCCTCCAAGTGTGCGCTGTACACATGTCCAACTGGCACGGAACGGTTGTCATAAGAAAAGAAAGAAGGTGAAGAACTAACACATAACCTGTAGAATGTCTCACAGCGCATGGAATAAAATATAATAATAATATACTTGACATAAAACAGGTGAGACAGTGCATAAGCTGATAACTAATAATCAATATCAACATCAGAGCAGCGGAAATCCAAATACAGCTTATTACAACTTTCCAAATTTACTGTCTCTAACAAAAGAAAGCTAAAGTGGAAGATTCACCACCAATGCCCAAGCAGTGATCTTCAACAACACAGGGAGAATACTATATATATTACGTGGAAGCCTCCTGCTCGTCTCCGGATCATCTACCCGCGCACCACCAGCTAACATGTCTCTAGTCTGCTCGTGTGAGCACCCAGAGTAATAAGAGGAGACATAAAACTCTGGGTCAGACATAAAGCCTGGTATGAGCGATAAGCATCTAAACAGAATAATAACAGGTATACTAAACCATACCTGAACCTGGACCTGCAACCAAATAGTTAGTACCACATACCGTACAGTTCTCTAAGGTGCCATAATGAATAGTGTAAAGAATACGGGGGTGGGGTGTGTATGTCATAATGATAGCAAACAAATCATCCACAGCAATCATCCTCACATCTCTCACTCAGTGCGTAAAGCATACGGTATCTACCACTTTGGAACACTAGACAAATTGAGGTAACGACGGATCCCGACTTGTAGAAACCCTGCTGTGACCAAGCTAAACACATGGAGTCATGACCAAACATTTCAATGACTCACTTCATTGGTCGTAGCCCTTGGTTCTACCAATGCCATGATGGCCCTGAATCCTCCTTCATACCTCCTACCATAGTGGTCTAAAGCTATAGACACCGATAACCCCTTGGCACGCGTCCCGCAGCAAAGCCCACCATGAAGCGAACTCGTTGATTCCCAGCTAAATCTTGAGCTCTAACTTCCCATTTGGACTTCCTTTGCATCTCGGGTTTTGATCGAATTGGAGTTGGTCTTCAAAAGAGTCGTCGCATAGAAGTGGTCCTGAATTCGATTCGGTTCGGATATATACGTATAACACGGTTCGGTTCGGTGCAATACTCCATGGTGTATTCCTGCGTGCGGTTCGGTGATCCTTCCCCTTTAGACGTTGGTTCAGTTCGGGTGTCACGCTCCAGTCGGTTCGGTTCGTCCTCCTGCTCCATCTTGTCTGCTCCGATCTCGTTCCCTGGCCTACTCCGATCCGATCCTACTCCATAGCTCCGATCCGATCCCCCTCGCTTGCCTCCTCCGATCCGATCTCGCTCCCTAGCCCACTCCGATCCGATCCTGCTCCATGGCTCCGATCCGATCCTCTGTCTAACTCCAACTCAAAGCAGTGGCATTCCTTCTTGCCAACCTTCTTTGTGCCAGATTCCAGTTCGGGTCGGATTCCTTGCCCAGCTCTCTACCCGATCCGAGCCCATACCCGATCCGATCCGAAACCCTGCACAACTTTCTGCAACTTTTTCCAGCAACTTGTTTACGCCATTCGACGACGTTTTCGACAAATCTAACCATACTTATCAATCACAAATCATCCCAAATAGTCATATCAACATAGCAAACTAACCACAAACACCAAAACAATGAATTTATATGTCAAAATGGATCAAACGTGGCCAAAACCCCTTATTTTCCCTTAAGCATGTTTAAGCAAATCTAATCATAGGGTTAACAAAACTTAATCAAACCGAACCAAATTTCAACCAGAGGCATAAAACATTATTTAAGAATTTCTAAACATTTTTCCAGAATTTATTGGTGTATAAATTCGCTAATCTTCACTAATTACCCTTAATTAACTGTAATTAGTGCCAAAACGATGCTATCACTCACCTTTGCCACAACTAAAACCCCAAAACTGAAATATTCTCTGATTTGGCGATGTTCCCAATCTTACACAGCAGCTCTACCTCGGTTCTCGTGCTAATACTCCTTGATTTGATGTTTGCTAAGCCTAATCTTCAATTAGAAAGTGATTAAGAGGTGTTTTGAAGAGATTTAGAGGGTGGAGGCCATGGCTAGGTTAGGAGGAATGAATAGTGACGGCTGAAAAATGAGAAAAAGGTATTCTCCAAACCCTAACAGCCCTTTTAAACTCCTAATCCCGAAATTCCTCTTTGGGCCTAGCTGTTAATCACCCGGTTAAGCCCAATTAAGCTGTTTTTCAACACCTGAAACTTGTTTCAGCCATATCTCCCAAATGGTGAGTCCGTTTGGCTAATGTGACCACTCTACGGAAAGAGAAACCATCATCCGGAGCCAATGGAAGTGGTTTCAAGTAAAAATTCATTTCCAGTCAAAAGTTATGGCCAAAACAGTACCAACTAAGGGTAAAATGGTCATTTAAAAATCGGGAAAAATCATGAACATGGGAAATGACCCCAATAGTCGTCTCCCAAACTTACATGACCATACGACTTCGTATGTGAAAGAAATAAATATTCTATGATCCTATGATGCGTAGAATACGGGTCGTTACACTCTCCCCCCCTTAAGAAATTTCGTCCCCGAAATTCCTTAACCCAAATCATACAAAGGATCCCGCATGCCTAACAACCACATACAACAATCAAACATGCAAAACAAGCAAACAAGCCTATCCTAGCATGCGGAAAACTAAATCGAAGTCAAAATCTTACCAGGCAAAGAGTCCTGGGTGTGTCTTCCTAATGTTCTCCTCTGTCTCCCAAGTACAATCATTCTCGTCCTCGCCCCACTGAACCTTGACTAGTTTCACCGCCTTCCTTCGAAGTTGCTTCATGTCGTGTTCGACAATACGGGCCGGCTTGCGGTTCCCAACCGCCTCGGGTTCTACTTCGAAGTCCTCTAACTGATCAGGTGAAATAGTCATATCTGAGTCGTGAACGAGCTTCCTTAGTTGGGAAACATGAAATACGTTGTGAACTCCCGCCATCTTCTCTGGTAAGTCAATTCTATATGCCAAATTCCCGACTAGTTCAAGAACAGGGAATGGGCCAACAAATCTTGGTGCCAACTTGCCTCTCCTGCCAAATCGTATTACGCTCTTCAACGGAGAAATCTTGACAAACACCAAGTCACCAACGGAGAATTTTATGTCTCTTCTCCTCTTATCAGCATAACTCTTCTGCCTATCTTGGGCAGCCTTCATTCGTTGTTGGATGATCTTAATCTTACCTGAAGTTTCCCTCACCATATCCGATCCAAGCATAAACTTCTCGCCAGTCTCTATCCAACATGATGGTGAGTTGCACGGTCTTCCGTACAAAGCTTCAAACGGAGCCATGCCGATACTGGATTGGTAGCTATTATTATATGCAAACTCTACTAGATGCAAATGATCATCCCATGATCCACCAAAATCCAATATACATGCTCTCAAGAGATCTTCCAAAATACGATTCACCCTCTCCGTCTGACCGTCAGTCCGAGGATGATATGTGGTACTGAGATGTAACTCTGACCCTAGAGCCTCTTGTAAGCTCTTCCAAAACCTACTAGTGAACAACGGGTCTCGGTCACTCACAATGCTTTTAGGTATTCCATGAAATCTCACTACCCACTTCATATACAATTCTGCTAACTTAGCTGCCGTTCTGGTCGATTTGACTGGTATAAATCTTGCACTTTTAGTCAGTCGATCCACAACTACCCAAATGCTATCATGTCCCGATCTAGTCCTTGGTAAACCATCAATGAAATCCATCGAGACTTGCTCCCATTTCCATTCGGGAATTTCTAAGGGTTGTAACAACCCACTAGGCTTCTTTTGCTCGGCTTTAACTAGCTGGCAATTCATGCACTTAGATATAAACTTCCCAACGTCTCTTTTCATCCCTTCCCAGTAGTAGGTCTGCTTCATATCTCGATACATCTTGTTACCACCGGGGTGTATAGTCAGCTTTGAGTGATGACATTCTCTAAGCACTTCATCTCTCAATCCATTGACATTGGGTACAACAAGCTTTCCATTCTTTCTAAGCCATCCATCTCGATCAAGCCCATACTTGTTCATTTCTTCATCGATATCCATCTTTAACTTGGAGATGATTTCCAATAGGTTAGGATCGTCCCTCTGACTAGAGCCGATCCACTCAATTAAAGTGGGTCTGATCGTCAAACTTGCTAACATTTCTGGATCCAATTCGCACTTTGGTCTGAAATCAAACTCTGCGATATACTCCAGTTGCTTCCATTCAAGGAACATAGCCCCTAAGCTGGCATGTCTTCTACTCAATGCATCAGCCATCGCATTGCCATTTCCCGGTGTATATGCGATGTCAAAATCATAGGAAGCCAAGAACTCTAACCACCTTTGTTGCCGGAGATTTAGATCCTTCTGGGAGAAGAGATACTTCAACGACTTATGATCTGTAAATAGCTCAAATCTTTCTCCCAAGAGATAGTGTCTCCACATCTTTAACGCGAACACGATCGCTGCCAATTCCAAGTCATGGGTGGGGTATCTTCTCTCGTGCGGTTTCAATTGCCGACTTGCATAAGCTACAACCCTACCGCCTTGCATCAATACAGCACCCAGTCCGGTACCGCAGGCATCCGTGTATACTGTCATCTCTTCATTCCCCTTAGGAATGACTAACACTGGTGCGCTTGTCAACTTGTCCTTCAGACTCTTAAATGCATTCTCGCACCTTCCATCCCAGACAAAAGCTTGATTCTTCTTGGTCAACTGGGTCAATGGTGCTGCTATCTTGGAGAAACCTTGGATAAACTTACGATAATATCCAGCTAACCCCAAGAAACTTCTTACATCTGTTGCACTCTTGGGCGTAGGCCAATCCTGTACCGTAGCCACTTTCGCCGGGTCCACGGCAATACCATTCTCTGATACAACATGGCCCAAGAACCTCACTTCCCTCTTCCAGAAGTGACACTTAGAAAACTTTGCTTTTAATTGGTGTCTTCTCAACACCTCCATCACTACTCTTAAATGTTCCTTGTGTTCTTCCTCTGTCCTCGAATAGACCAAAATATCATCAACGAACACAAGGACAAACGTATTCAACTGATCTCTGAATATCCTATTCATAAGATCCACAAAATATGCTGGGGCATTGGTCAGTCCGAATGGCATGACCAACCACTCATAAAATCCAGACGGCGTTCGAAATGCCGTTTTAGCTATACTCTCAGCTTCCACTCTAAGCTGATGAAAACCTGTAGCGAGATCCAACTGAGAAAATACTCTCGCGCCACTCAACTGATCGAACAAATCATCTATCCGCGGTAGAGGATACTTGTTCTTCCTCGTCACTTTATTCAACTCGCGGTAGTCTACACACAAACGAAGGGAACCATCCGCCTTGGTAGCAAACACAACTGGTGCTCCCCATTCAGAAACACTCCTTCTGATAAATCCCTTCTTCAAAAGATCGCTGACTTGTACCTCGAGCTCTCGCTGCTCCCTTGGTGCCATACGACGAAGTGGCATCACTATAGGCCTGGCATCCTTTACCAAATCAATACGAAACTCAATCTCTCGGTGTGGTGGAAGTCCGGTCACTTCTTCGAAAACATCCGGATACTGGCCAACCACGGGCAAACCTGACAACTCACTATGCGGAATGTCGAGGGAGTTTAGAAAACTAGCCAATACCCCCTTACTGGGTAGACCACCAAACACTATCCTCCGCCCATCATCCGCTCTAGCTGTCACTAAAAAGCCCTCACAGTCTACCACCACCCCGTATCTTTGGAGCCAATCTACTCCCAAAATAATGCCAAACCCAGTAAAGCCCAAAACAAAGCAATCACAAACAAACATGCATCCATGACTCGATAGGACCACATTACGACAAATCATGCTAAGGCTAGTCGAACCACCAATCGGGTTCGTCACTACTAAAGGTCTATCGACAATCTCGGGCTCCAATCCCAACCTATCTACCAGGTCACTAGATATGAAAGAACTGGAAGCTCCGGTATCAAATAAAACTCTAACAGGAACATCATAAACAGAAAGCATACCTTGAATGACGACATTCTTTCCCTTCTCCGCCGCAGTTGGGGCATTCGACGAAGAAGGAATAGCATTGAGAGCATATGCTTTCACCATTTGCTTTTCTTTAGGGGGTTGTGGACACTTGTCCTTGTGGTGTCCCATTTGGCCACAGTTGAAGCACTTCCTATCCGCTGGCTTGGCCCGACAATTACTAGCATAATGGCCCTTCTTACCACAGCTGAAGCACTCAACATCTTGCTTATTCTTTTTATTCTGGCCATCCTTAGTCTGACTCTGCTTTCTTTTATTCTGGGAACCACCCTTGCCTCCACCACTTGCTTGTGGCTTTGGCTCATATGCGGATGCAACCTCAGTCTTCGGCTTAGGGTAGAGACTTTCTGATCTTAATGCTTTCCCCACAATCGATTCAAACGTCTCATCGATGTGGTTAATAAGTCTTTCTCCCAAGTACTGATTCAAACCAGTTATGAATTTCTCATTCTTTTTCTCGGCAGTATCAATAAGAGATAACCCATATTTTGACAAAGTGTCAAATTCAGCAATGTACTCCGAGACAGCTCTGCCATTCTGCTTGAGCTCCAAGAATTTCTTAAACAGCACTGACTTCTGAGCAGCTGGAATGAATTTATCGCTAAAGCGAGCCTTAAACTGCTCCCAAGTAATCTGATCTTCGGGAGTAGCTGCCATTATAGCATTCCACCAATTCATTGCCCGCCCTTGCAGCTGACGGGACGCTAGCTTTCTCTTCATCGCATCCTCGATACCCAGATCCTCGAAGATACGTTCGCAACTATCCAACCAATCTTGAACATCCGTGGCCGAATCCATTCCTTGAAATGGCTTCCCACCAAGGCTAGTATAATCCTTATTCAGCTTGGCGAAGTCGACCCTCGGCGCCTGCACTATTGGACCACCACCATTTCCACCATTGGGAGCTGCCCTCTGTACATCTCTAAGCATATCTCTCATGAGGTCAGTAAACATCGTCCTCATGTCAGCAACATTCCCATTATTGGCCCCTCTACCGGTACCTCTAACATATCGGCTCATCGTAAATCTGAAAAAGGAAACGATTAACGACCCCATAGTGGTGCTAGTGCAGCACGACTTCATTCTTATACTACTAATAGTATATATATATAGCTTTTGAAAACCAAAATAATCACAAATACGCTCTCTCGTATATGTATACTATCTCTCCCTGATAACGTCCCTAGGTTAACTACGCAACCTAGAGCTCTAATACCAAGTGTGACGACCCGCCCGCACCAACCGACACTTCCTCCAAGTGTGCACTGTACACATGTCCAACTGGCACGGAACGGTCGTCATAAGAAAAGAAAGAAGGTGAAGAACTAACACATAACCTGTAGAATGTCTCACATCGCATGGAATAAAATATAATAATAATATACTTGACATAAAACAGGTGAGACAGTGCATAAGCTGATAACTAATAATCAATATCAACATCAGAGCAGCGGAAATCCAAATACAGCTTATTACAACTTTCCAAATTTACTGTCTCTAACAAAAGAAAGCTAAAGTGGAAGATTCACCACCAATGCCCAAGCAGTGATCTTCAACAACACAGGGAGAATAATATATATATTACGTGGAAGCCTCCTGCTCGTCTCCGGATCATCTACCCGCGCACCACCAGCTAACCTGTCTCTAGTCTGCTCGTGTGAGCACCCAGAGTAATAAGAGGAGACATAAAACTCTGGGTCAGACATAAAGCCTGGTATGAGCGATAAGCATCTAAACAGAATAATAACAGGTATACTAAACCATACCTGAACCTGGACCTGCAACCAAAGAGTTAGTACCACATACCGTACAGTTCTCTAAGGTGCCATAATGAATAGTGTAAAGAATACGGGGGTGGGGTGTGTATGTCATAATGATAGCAAACAAATCATCCACAGCAATCATCCTCACATCTCTCACTCAGTGCGTAAAGCATACGGTATCTACCACTTTGGAACACTAGACTAATTGAGGTAACGACGGATCCCGACTTGTAGAAACCCTGCTGTGACCAAGCTAAACACATGGAGTCATGACCAAACATTTCAATGACTCACTTCATTGGTCGTAGCCCTTGGTTCTACCAATGCCATGATGGCCCTGAATCTGCCTTCATACCTCCTACCATAGTGGTCTAAAGCTATAGACACTGATAACCCCTTGGCACGCATCCCGCAGCAAAGCCCACCATGAAGCGAACTCGTTGATTCCCAGCTAAATCTTGAGCTCTAACTTCCCATTTGGACTTCCTTTGCATCTCGGGTTTTGATCGAATTGGAGTTGGTCTTCAAAAGAGTCGTCGCATAGAAGTGGTCCTGAATTCGATTCGGTTCGGATATATACGTATAACACAGTTCGGTTCGGTGCAATACTCCATGGTGTATTCCTGCGTGCGGTTCGGTTTAGTGATCCTTCCCCTTTAGACGTTGGTTCGGTTCGGGTGTCACGCTCCAGTCGGTTCGGTTCGTCCCTCCTGCTCCAGCTTGTCTGCTCCGATCTGATCTCGTTCCCTAGCCTACTCCGATCCGATCCTGCTCCATAGCTCCGATCCGATCCCCCTCGCTTGCCTCCTCCGATCCGATCTCGCTCCCTAGCCCACTCCGATCCGATCCTGCTCCATGGCTCCGATTCCAACTCCAACTCAAAGCAGTGGCCTTCCTTCTTGCCAACCTTCTTTGTGCCAGATTCCAGTTCGGGTCGGATTCCTTGCCCAGCTCTCTACCCGATCCGAGCCCATACCCGATCCGATCTGAAACCCTGCACAACTTTCTGCAACTTTTTCCAGCAACTTGTTTACGCCATTCGACGACGTTTTCGACAAATCTAACCATACTTATCAATCACAAATCATCCCAAATAGTCATATCAACATAGCAAACTAACCACAAACACCAAAACAATGAATTTATATGTCAAAATGGATCAAACGTGGCCAAAACCCCTTATTTTCCCTTAAGCATGTTTAAGCAAATCTAATCATAGGGTTAACAAAACTTAATCAAACCGAACCAAATTTCAACCAGAGGCATAAAACATTATTTAAGAATTTCTAAACATTTTTCCATAATTTATTGGTGTATAAATTCGCTAATCTTCACTAATTACCCTTAATTAACTGTAATTAGTGCCAAAACGATGCTATCACTCACCTTTGCCACAACTAAAACCCCAAAACTGAAATATTCTCTGATTTGGCGATGTTCCCAATCTTACACAGCAGCTCTACCTCGGTTCTCGTGCTAATACTCCTTGATTTGATGTTTGTTAAGCCTAATCTTCAATTAGAAAGTGATTAAGAGGTGTTTTGAAGAGATTTAGAGGGTGGAGGCCATGGCTAGGTTAGGAGGAATGAATAGTGACGGCTGAAAAATGAGAAAAAGGTATTCTCCAAACCCTAACAGCCCTTTTAAACTCCTAATCCCGAAATTCCTCTTTGGGCCTAGCTGTTAATCACCCGGTTAAGCCCAATTAAGCTGTTTTTCACCACCTGAAACTTGTTTCAGCCATATCTCCCAAATGGTGAGTCCGTTTGGCTAATGTGACCACTCTACGGAAAGAGAAACCATCATCCGGAGCCAATGGATGTGGTTTCAAGTAAAAATTCATTTCCAGTCAAAAGTTATGGCCAAAACAGTACCAACTAGGGGTAAAATGGTCATTTAAAAATCGGGAAAAGTCATGAACATGGGAAATGGCCCCAATAGTCGTCTCCAAAACTTACATGACCATACGACTTCGTATGTGAAAAAAATAATTATTCTACGATCCTATGATGCGTAGAATACGGGTCGTTACAGTAAGACATTCTTTAGAAAGAAATATTTGACTGCTTCAGTGACATCATTACCAATAATGTCCCAACTTTTTTGCAGAAAACAAGCATTATACCCATCTGGCCCTCCAGCACCAGAAGCATCCATACTAAACACTGCCGTTTTAATCTCATCACTAGTAACAACATTGATAAGCTCCATAGATTAGAAATTAGGCAAACAAGGAAGCTCAATGTGAAATAGAGGATCAATATTACTTGGAGACAGGGAATTGGGAGATAAAATAGAACTAATGTAATCAACAAATGCTTGGTCAATACTGTCTTGAGAAAAGAGAGTATTACCATCAACATCATTTATCATGTAAATAGCCTCTTTAATTTTGTTGGTCTTCAAAGAATTATGAAAATATTTGGAGTTCCTATCAGCCTCCAAATCCTTTCTTAACCTAAAGCTCTGACTTATTGATTGAAATTATATATCCAACAAACTCTTCAACTTATTCTGCAATTCCCTCTCCAATAATTGAAGCTTCAAATCAAAAGGTTTCCCAACCATTTCATTTTGCACTCGGATCTCACCTATGTTGATTGCTTCAAAGAATCTCCAAATGTATGACTAGACCAAGCTTTGAGATGAATTTTCAGCAATCTTAGTTTATAAAGCAGCTTATCCATAGGATTCCTACCATAATATTGACTCCATACCTGCAACAAAATAACTGAAAAATCTTTATGATAACACCAAAAATTTAAAAAATTAAAAGAGGACTTCCCTTTAACAATGGCATTAGAGCTCCCCCAATATAAAAGCAAAGGACAATGATCAGAAATAGTGGAAGGAAGAACTTGATAAAAGGAATTGGGCCAAGCTTAAAGAAAGGAAGAATTGACAAAAATGTGATCAAGCTTGCAAAGAGTAGGAGGACCAGAGTAACTTTTATTTGTCCAATTGAAAGAAGAGCCAAAGCTATTAAGAGAAATAAGATTAGATGTTATGATAGCTTGACTAAGAGGATCAATATCACTAACAGTAAGAGTGCAACTACCCATCTTTTGAGATGAAGAAGACATACAATAAAAATCTCCACCTAAGATCCAGGGATCAAAAGAAGTGTGAATGTTACACGGTCTAGAGAGAAGTAAATTCCTCTGACATGAAGCATTATGAGCATAAATAGAAGTAAGGAAAAAAGTGGAACAAGTAGGAATGTAGATACATTTGTAATGAATGTGCTGGTCAGATGAAGAAAGTTTAGAGAGCTTGAAGATAGAAGGATTCCAAAAAGTAAGAAGACGACCAAAATTAGCATCATCAAGATTATGATCGTAGTTCCAATGGAGAAATGAAAGATGCTGCTTTGGAAGTGGACAGATTGTTAAGCTTGGTTTCAGATAAACACAGTAAATGAATATTACTTTTCTTCATGTAAAACCTGATTTCACTTTGCTTAGAGGGTAAATTAATCCCTCTAATATTCCAAAAAGATATGTTGTGCATCATGTTTTGAGTGGAGAAGGATCTATTGAAGGTGCTAGATTACTCCTTGTGTGCCTTTTAGTAAGATGATTTTGACTACCCAATGGTAAAACTTCATCTTGTTTGCACTCAGCTCCTTCATCAATATCCTATGTTTCAGCTGAATTCAAATTAACTTTCTTCTTTCTACCTTTCTTAGATTTAGGAGTAGACTTAAAAGCAGCATCAATAAAATCACTAATTTTTGCCTTAGTAGAAACAACTGGCTTATCAGAAAGATCATCAGAATTATCTCACGAGAAGGCATATCTGAAAGATTTGGAGGAGGTGGAAGAATGATATCTTTTGGAGGGGATAAATGAGAGTATGGAGATGAAATAGGATCATTCAATTTGCGGCTAAAAGACGAATTAGAAGGAATCTGGAAAGAAAAGTATGAATCACTAAAAGCAGACGAGGCAGCAGAATTTAAAGAAACACTTGATGGACAAGACATGGAAAGGTTTGATGAAGTAAAATTAAAAGAAGAACCAGAGGAAGTTGAAGCCACATCTGAGAAATTATCTAGCTTGGAAAAAGGATTACTGAGTTGAAAACCATTTTGCACCACTACATTATTGCTTTCCTCCATTACTTGTTTGCCTTTTTGCTTAAAGCTCATTTTTGAATTACCAGTATCCACAACATTTTGCTTTTTATGAACAACACACAATTACCATTCTCGTCCACTATCATGATTCAATCATTCTCCCTGCCCACTTCTAAACAAATATCATCCATTGGCATGTCATTGTTAACTTGTTCATGCAGCAAAGAGCCTTCATCACCTTTTAGTTCCACTACCTTTTCCATAGCAATGTTAACATCATCATCAATATTAGTTCCAAATTTTCCTACCTTTCTCTGCCACCCTTGTTTCTTCTTATTAGTTACTTTGGTCCAACCACTTTGGTTACTACTGTCATATCGATTTCTTCCCACTTTAGTACTATCAACATTCAGTGTAACATGCTCATCTCCTTTCTTATCAACTTGTTGATCAGGATCAGAATCCACTTGATTATTAACTACACCACATTGATCATTGTTATGCCCAAAGACCTTACAGTACGTGCATATCATAGGCCTCCAGTCATAGGAGACAATAACTGGAGGACAACAGTCACCTAGACCACCCAACTCAATATAATGAGGCAATTCAGATTCAACATCAATTTCAACAAGCACCTTAGCATATCTGATCCTGTGCATTCTTTCTGTGTTTACATCAATACAAACAAGTTTTCCAACCTGACATGCTAGCCAATTTATTCCCATCAAAGTCCACAAAAGTAAAGGAATTCTATGCAGGTGAATCCATATTGGAACCTTTTTAATCTGAGATTGTGCATTACCAACTGATGGATCCCATGTAGTAATTATAAACATCCTACCTCTTATAAACGGTGGATCAGATCTTAAGACTTTATCTCTATCCAAATCATTCAGGAATTTAAAATAAAAGTTGAGCCCATCGGATTTAAAATCTACATCCCCATGTAATTTCCAGCGATTGCGTAGAAAATTAACTACAGTCAAATATGATAAAGATCCATCTAGAAAGAACCCAACTAGATGATGTTGCCAATATTTCATACCTTCAGCTTTAACTAATTCAGGTGGAAATTTCTTCTGATTACCTTAAATGGCTTCAAATTCCAAAGGTTTGTAAGAACCAGCATTACGCGATAGCGAATTGAAGAGAGAATGATAGTCAGGTTTTCTCACAATATCTGGAATCTTGGAAGTTCTCGAAGAATTGTTCATGAGAGGAATGGAATAATTAGGGTTAAATGAAGACAAGGAAGGTTCAGCTGCTTTAGAAAGATCAGGAAAGTTAAACCCACTATCATTAGGTTTAGAGGAAGCATTAACCAAAGGATCATTCAAGGTACTTGATAAAATGTCAGAATGAGATTTAGTACTAATAAAAGAAGATGACAAACTATTCAAGAAATCCTTAGAGGAAACTAAATTATCCTCAAGAATCGAGGTACCCAAATTAGGATCAAGAAACGGATTATTATGAGAATTAGGAACATGCAAAGGAAAATTGCCAGAACCTGACATGGGCATAAGATAAGGGGGTCAGCAGGAGGAGGAGGAGTTGGAAGAGGAGGAGAGAAGTGTTAGAGTTTATGCCCTAGAGGCAATTCATTTGATGAGATTGATAACACTGTTGATGTTATTATTTTATTTGGAATAAAATATTATTCTATTATATTGTATTTACTGCGTAATATAAATAATAATATAATGGAAGTCCTTAGAATAATAATACGGTATTATATAATTCGAGTAAGACTGAATTTGAGATTATATAATTATTAAATATTATAATTCATAAATGTCCCTAGACAGGTTTTATTGTTTATACAGGACAACAATAAAGCATTGATACTAGTATATTGATTGACTGATGATCACATCTCATTGATCAATAATATACATGATATTAAAGTCAAGATATAAATACGTATTGGAGAATAGCGTATTGGGCTGACCCACCGTGAGATAACTACATGGAATATAATTAACAGTATCATAAGTTATTCTCATAGTGACAGTGATGTAATGGTCCTCAAACCTGAAATCATTATAATTTTATTCGAGGATATTTGTATTTTGATATCATCTAAAGTTATTTCGTAACATAGTAACGATAACGGTGATTATTGGATACATCTCGAGTCGAATGGAAATTATGAATGATCTAGATGGAATTTAACCCTACGATATATTCGTGGTGATATCCATGGGCCTCTTGATTGAGTGAGACTGTGAAATGCATGGCCGTGCTCAAATATTGATTTGTTTTAAACAGTCTACTCATTGATCAAGAAAACAGATTAAATTATAAAGAGGATGATACGATCCATGCCTCCAGTTTAATCTTGGATATAATGGTTAAAAGGATTAAATTATATTGATACACTATTCACAAAGGTCATATCGAATCATTGATATAGTTGTAGCTTGGGTAGCAGTGATGTACTACTAGGTGTCGCTCAATGTTTACAGTTTAAGTGTTTAAATTGTTGCCAACGCTGCAACAACCTATAGGGTCACACATATAGGTGTTGCAAATGGAGAGAGTGTTTAAATAAAAGGAAATCAAAATTAGTTTGACAATTTCTTTTGTTTAAATTATTGAACGGGTAAAAGGTGATTAAGAAAAATATCTTTTTGGGTTTGGTTCATAAAAGGGAATGACAGGCCGCCTCACTCATTAATTCTTTTTAGAAAACCCAAATCGAATCATTCCAAAACCCTAGATCCCATTCAATTCAATCGGCTAGTACCATCTCTTCATTCTCCAATTTTGATTGTCGTTCTGGAGAACATCACCTGTGGATCTCCGATAGAGGTGCTCGAAATTCAAGCACTTGATTCGATCAAATCTGGAATTTGATTCAACGATTAAAGTTAGGGCTTCGTTCGATTCTGCTATTCAAAGAAGTAAGGTACCTATTTTGATTTAATTCTGTTCGATTTTGGTAACTAGGGTTTCTGATTTGGTTGTTTCCGCTGCTAATTCGATCCAATTTTTCCTTCAATGGTATCGGAGCCAGGTTAAATCGATTCAAATATAAATTAGGCCATGGAATTATTACTGTAATAATTAAAATGATGTCTTGAACATTGAAAAACAAGATCTGGAATTTCCTGAACATTCATTTGAGAAATGAAATTGTTATACGATAAACAAAATTCTGTTTTGTTGACATGGTTAAATCTGAATTAGAATAAAATGATTAATTCAGTATTGAATCTCTGAATCTCCAGATCTTATGTTCATATAATATGGTTTAATCTATATTTGTCTCTGGCCATTAAAATAGGGAATAACCTGTAGCTTTATGCATAGATAACTAAAGTCCTTAATTTTATTTAGACCTGTTATATATAGATCTGCTTTTTGAAACATGTTATTTAATCAATTAATATATCCAAGTTATTTAACTATGGATTTATGATTAATATGATATGTTTAATTGAAATTGTCCAGTAGTTTCACTCCAGAATATCATGAGATTAAAATCAGATATAGGATTAAGCATGTATTTAACGCTTTTGCCACCCAGCCATACGTTTGATTTCTGATTTATTTTGACTCAATGAAATCATTCATATAGAAATTTGTTAAAACAGATTATAGATTTGATCTTCATACCTGGAATTGTAATCAAAATCTGTTTGATTGGCAGCAAAATTTGTCAAATATTACAATCTCCACTGTAAAAGGATTTTAACATAAAACTCATTTTATAATGAAACCGTTTCACTATAAATGATTTTAGATTTGATATCAAATAAACTTGAAATAAACTTGTGGATTGATATTTGATATCAGTTACATGTATTGACTGGTTGATATGTACTAATTAAACTCATTACTGTATTTTAATACTTAGATATTTGATCTGTTATAATATAACAAACTTTGTATTAATTTTATTCTGGGTTAATTAGTTCCCATTTGAAATTGCTTTTGTTTTATAAGCAAATTTCATATTTTATATCTCCTGCCATATTATATGTACATTTAAGTTGAATTACCTGATCAAATTTACTGGACCATTAAATATGATTTAATAGTGAGATCAGGATTAAAAAAAATTGTGAATGTGTGTGATATAATATGAATTCAGATTTGTATATTATGAATATACAAAAGTATGGACATTACAAAATTATTTGCAGTTGTATTTTCAATGCAACTGAATGATCTTTATCAACTTGTTTAAGTTATAGCTTTAAATTAAAATCTGGGCATTCATTTTAACCTTGGCTACTGTGTATGCATGTTATCCAATTTTAAGACTGTATATGTTTTGACACATATATAAGTATACATATTTGATATGTAATATAAAGTTGCACATCTATTATATTATATGAAAGCACAATCTTCCTCCAAAGACCTTTCAGTTCCATTTCTACCAAAAAATCAATACGTTGACATGTGTCCAAAGAAATAGATCAATGGTGGAAAATGAGTTTAAACGCATGCAACTCTTGGTTTTCTACAGTAACGTTTCACTGTTAGACATTCACAATTTGAAACTTCCTCTATTAATGTTAAAAACTTAACAATCCCAATTTCTTTTCACATACTTGCTAAAATTATTGTCAATTGAGTGCTTCTTTATCATTCTTATAATTAATTTTATTATGTTAATAAAGTTCAATAGAATTTATTGTAGTTCTTTCAAATTTTTCTTCATAATTTGCCTCCTTGCTCCATTCAATTATAAATTAAGCAATTATATTCAAAAGTTATCACTTCTATATTTTTAACAAGAATTAATATTCAAATCTACACACTTTATGTTCATATATTTTTTCCTTTCAACACTACTCCATTCCAATATAAATTCAACAATTAATATTCAAATATTTTCATGCTAATATTTTTAACATCTACAAAACCGGATTGTGATTTCAAATAATATAATAGATGAAAGCAATATTCATCTGGAGGCTTTTCAGTTCCAGTCTGCTTAAAACCTCACGTGGTGCTATGTGTTATCGAAGTTTAAGTCTTAATTTTTTCATTAATTTTGCTTATTGTAGGTATTTCTTAAAAGAATTCTAATGGACTCATGAATGTTTTGTTGATTATCTTCCCATTATATTATACACTTATTATATTTATTATGTAAACAAAGTTTAATTGTCTTAAATTTGTCATTACTTTTGCTTATTGCATGTATTTCTTAAAAGAATTCTAATGGACTCAACAATTTTTTGTTGATTATATTCCTAATATATATAACATCTATTTTATTATTATATATAATAAAGTAAATATGATATTGACTTTTCTTGCACCACATTTTCTTTTAGTGCAAATCCTCTGCCCTCATTCATTTGGATAGAAGTTTACAATCGGCCCACCAAAAATAAAAATATTTCTCAAGCATTCCCTACATAATAAATTTTAATTAATGACACCTTATAAATTTTCGTTCCAAACATTCATTTTGTATTCAAATCCTTTTGTTTTCCCACATCTATTAGTTTACTATTACATAAGAAAGTGAATATAACACTTTCAGAATTCTCTCTAATTCACTCTCAAGCTGAATATTGTTTTCTATATGATTCTTAGTACGTTATTCGCTTCCAAACAAAATTTTCAATATTTTACTATCATTGACTTAGCATTAATGGTATCTCATTATGCAACCGATAAAATATGAAAGACTTATCCTATCTAAATATCATTTATTTTGCTACTCTAATAATCTCATTTCCTCTTCTCTATCATTTCATTACAAAATTATCATTCCTCTAGTATGTTTCTATCATTATTTTTATGTCTTCCATTTTTCATAATGTTCTCTTTGTATTTCTAATCTCATTTGTTTATTTTTTGTATGTTTATTTTTTGTAATCATTCTAATTATCCTAGGTTTTATATAAAGTAATATGTATTTTTTTCAATTATCACTAGGTTTTATTTATTTTTCTACTTTAATATTTTTATAATTTTTAATTTCATGAAAGAAAAATTAAAGTAATATGTAATTTCTCAATGTAATATGATAATTTAAAATATAATTAAGTTCATCTTATTTGTTTTATTTCTCTTTATCTTTTGTCTCTGCCAAAAAAATGGATTTTAGATTTTATTTTCTTCCAATTTTAGCTTTTCACGGCAAGATACCTATTATAATATACAAAATGCTAACTGTAGTTCTAATATTTATTTCTAACTTTTCTTCTTAAACACAAGAATTATCTTGATTTATGGCTCAAACTTTTCACTTGCTTGCTTTAAACATTTGTTCAATGGTTTATGCATTGTCCTCATTTGCAAAAATTGTCCAAAATCATTAATGATGACAGTTTCTTTTCTTTATATTCCATCCTTAACTGTGGCCTCTTCATTTTCACTCTTCTGATTTCATTTCTTACATGTTGGCATTATTAGTTGCTTTTATTCTCATGTACTAAATTCATTTTCCAACTACTATTGTCTATATTTAGTATCAATTGTTAATTCCTCCTCTCAAATATAGTTTACTACACTAGAAATTAAATTTTGGTTGATTGGTTATCGATTTCTAGCTCAAGTTTAGGTATGTACTTCCTTTGATTAAGTCCTATTGCTTTATACTTTTTGTTTCTTCAGTGAAATTTGTACTTTTCATCTTAATCTAATTGATTCTCTGCCCAACTTCAGGTATGCTCTTCCATTGGTTATGTTCCATTGTAGTATGCTTTTTGGTTCATCACCAAAATTCATGTATGGATCGTGATCTAATTGACTTTGTACTCTAAATAGGTAGACGTCATTCTTCTTCATTCCTATTTTTAAATATCGACTTTGTTTTCAGGTATTTCCCGCTTTTTGAATTTATAGATCTTCACTACGTAGGTTGCTCTAAATATAATTAATGATTTCAACGACTTTGAAAATTTTATGATGTTTGTTTATCCATAGATCGCTCTGATGTTGACTTATTAACATCTATTTTACAAACTATTTTAAAGCATACGTTTCATCATTCTTTTTGGAATTCTGTTTGAAATTATAATGCTCCATTTGTGCTTTTTGTGTTCTAATTATCCAAGTACATACAAATAATGATTGATTTTGACGAGAATTTATTTAGCAGTGAAAATGTTGTACAAAAATAATTTCTGGTTTTATGTTACGATTTTTTTTCAATTATAAATTTCAGAATGTATAATATATAAAATCGAATATAGTCTCCGTAATCATCTCTTCTCATTCCTTTTCACCTTAAAACTAAGTTATCTTAATTTTTACCTTATAGTTTTTATTTACCATTTTCAAACATGTATTTAATGTTTATCTTAACATTTTCCTTAAATCCTTTTAGGTATGTAATATTCAACTCATTTTACGTATGGGTTGAAATATTACATTGTGCTTTTTGTTCTTTACCAAAAAAAAAATATTTCTATCTTAATCTAATTCACTTTCTACGTTAAAATAAAGATGTGTCGCCCTTCTTCATTCCTATTTTCGAATTTTAACTTTGTCTTCCAATTTTTATTGATTTCTAAGTTTATAAATTTTAATTATGTTTTATGTGTAACTAATGAATTCCACGATTTTTGATGATCTATATGTTGTTTCAATGAGTTATGCCTTAAGACTTGCTTTACGAACTATTTTTAGGCATTTGTTTTTCAATTTCACCACAAAAACTGAATTATTCTAATTGTTAACTTATAATTTTCATTTACCTCTTTCAAACATGCATTCAGTGGTTAACTTAGCATTGTCCTTACATACAAAAATTGCTCAGTATTATTAATAATAACTGTTTCCATTCTTAATTTTTCTATCTTCAAAAATGCTCGACTTAATTTTTCACTCTTATGTTCTCTTATAATCAATGCTTTATATTTCATCTTAAGCTAAACTTATCTTGCAATCTATTAAAATAGTTTGTTTATTTCATTTTCGTTTATAAATTCCATTCACAGTTACTATTTTCAATATTATAGGATAAATTTTCAATACATTTCTTCAAATCTACTTTATTACATGAGAGAATAAATATATGTTGAATATATGTCGATTTCTTGCTCAATTTTAGGTATGTTTTTTCTTCAATTATGTTGTATTATTTTATCCTTTTTGTATCTTCACCAATCATATTCCAATTTATGCTAATTCATTTTATACCTTAACTAGATAAATACCATCCTTCTTTTTTCCCATTATGGGTTATAACTTTGTTTTCAAGTATTTATCACTTTCTAATTTTACAAATCATCATTTTGTTCTACGTCAAACTGAATGAATATGGATATAGGCTTTAAAATCGTATGCATATGCATATTAATGTGCATAAAAATGCTATTTTGCTATTTGTTTGTAAGCTTATTAATAAATTATATTTGAAAAAAAAAACACTCTAATTTTTTTTGTAAGTACATGATGTCTCGATATTGTAATGAACTGGAAAAATATTTGTTGTATTTATCATGGACATTCTTCCTTGAGAATAGGTCCATTATGATTTTAAGATCTATTACTTTTGAATGTTTAATGATACAAATAGTTGTCAAATATAGGTGTTTGCGGTCACCATAAAAACCGGCCGGCTTTGCCAAAAAAAATAGTTGTCAAATAGCCTCATAAATTTTTAGTTCTACATAATAATTTGTTTGTTATTAAGATATTTAAAATTTCCAGTTATTATTTATAATCACTTTTTCCATATAACTAATTGTATGTTAGAAATTGCTTGATTCATTGTAACTCTATTATGTATTGAAATAGATGTGTTATTAGAATTTTGAGTTCAATATTATGATTTTTTTTATAAATTATGATTGTTTGAAGCTACTAATTTGGTTAATTGTATGATTAAGTGGTGTTTATGTAGCAAGCGATGAGTAAATTGACATTATATTTCTAATGATATTTGTACTTAGACATATTATAGATTTGAAAGCTACTTGCTGTATGATGTTGGATAAGAATTGGTTACTCATTTATATCCCCAGAAAAGTTCCAATAAGTACATATGTTTTAGGGACTATTCCACATGCGTATAACACACGATTTTTTTTCCTAATAAATGTAAAGTTGTATCTCTCCTTTTTCCGAACTTTTTCTCCTTTGTAATTTGTGTCTTTCCATTTTGTTCTATGGTTCATAATTATTCAAAGAAGATTTCTTATGCTAACGGTGGACAAGCATAATCAATTGGTCTATAACAGACTGTGAAATATTTCATGGTTTGAAAGACAAATTGATGCATGATATGGAAGTGGATCCTATTTTGTAGCAAAAATCACGAAATTCAGAAAAAGTACCAATAGTGCGCAGACTAGAATGCAAATTTTTTGTTAGCATGGTTAAATGCGTAACATATGCCTTTGAATTGTGAGATTTTTCTTCAAAGAGGTAATGTTGCATTAATTCAAATTTTAGTAGTTAGATTATTTTTTAATTGCATTTGATCTATAGTTTTTCTAAAGTTTTGATAGGCTTGGAGTATGATGTAGATATATAATGTTTTTTCTAATTATTGATCCAAATATTATGATTGGTTTTCACATGGAATATTTCTATTATACATGAATTTGAATATGGTTCCGGTATTTATCTCTCACCTCTATCATTTTCACCTTAAAAACTTAATTCTTATAGTTTTTATTTGCACCTCTCAAATATTCAATGGTTTTCTTAACGTTGTTCTTATGTGCAATAGTTACCCAATATCATTAATAACTTGGTGCTCTTTTTTTTAAGTTTCTATCCTCAAATATATTGTATATAATATCCCCATATTTTTATTATTAACTTCCATATGTTAGTTTTGCAACAGAACTTATCTTGAAAATTTTATTAAGATTGGTTGTTGCTCTCATTATCATTTTCATTTATCAAATTCTATTTTTTGTTATATTTTTCATAACAGAGTATCAAATTCAGTATATACATATTCCATATATAATAGAAGCTAAAAATTTATCTTAATTTGTATTGATTAAGTACAGTTATAAGTATTCTATATGTATACACTAAATAATACAGACATTCATATTAGCAATGGATTAATGCCTCAATAAAAATTCATAGATAACGTCAAATTCGAACCTCGAATAAAGCAATGACCAGTGTTTAGAGCTATGACTTTATTCATACAATAAAAAATATTAAGGACGATTGCATGAGAAGAAAAAATGAAATTCAAAAATGATTACCAAAAAATTAATTTTAAATGAATTATGTTTTAAATTTTGAGTTGCATATAAGATGGTTTTATTTGCCCAAGGAGGGGAGTTAAAATGTTTCCTTTCTGTCAATAACATTGGAAATATTGATGATATTTATCATATTTAATTGATGCTCAAGTTTTATCTTAGCTTTTCATCAAAGAAACACATAATTTATCTCCAAATATGTTATAGTTACTACAAAATTTGTTTCATGATAAAACAAAATTACTTGGATAATTTTTGAAATTTTGCTGCATAACATTCTGACTGCTATTTTATCTTCTTTCTATGCTAATGTAATTTCATCTTTGTGTTGTTTACAGTACGCATATCCATAATAAAAAATCATTTTGATAACAATCTAAGTTTAATATATATATTTATAATATGGTTGATACTTTAATTATGTTGTTCTCTCATTATGATATCTCAAGGGCACTAAACCATAACCTGTAGAACCATCATCTAAAACGTCAAACTTCTAACCATTGAAACTAGCGGTCCTTGACATTATTTCTAACAACTCAACGTGTTAATTGTTGTTCTTTAACATATCACAGAATCATTCACAGTTCCTTAGCCACAACTATTGAGTTAGAGATTCATTTGCTTACATCGATTTTAGGTATAATATCTAAACTCATCTTTGTAAATATTTATTCTGTTTATTTCTCACCTTTCCATCTTACTCTGTTCTTGTAATGAAATGTCATCAAAAATTAGCTTTATGCATGTTACATGTATGTCATTTTAAAGTGATGTACAATTTTGCATTAAAATACGTTAATTGTTATGTTGGTTTAGTTGTTTCATGTATGAATAATTAAACTAATTGAAGATGATTATTATCAAATTGTTCTAGAATTTTGATTGTATTCATATTCTATACATATTTTTTATGTCATATTATCCTATGTATGTTAAAAAATATAATGTGTCAAAGTTACTTTAATATTTTTATAATGCATTTAGTATCGGATAATGTCGAAAGGTAGGCATGTTCTAATCTTAGATGGTATTTTTTAAACCAAAATTTTAAAAATAATTTGACTTAAGTGTTAATTTTGGTTAAGTATGGAAAACTTCTATCGACAAACTATATGCATACGTGTGTGTTATAAAATAAACTTATATTGGATATATGTTTCTTACACTGGGAAACGTAACATAGTGATGCATTTCTTAACATGTTAAGAATAATTAATGGCTAATATTATCTTTACTTATATGAAGTTATTGTGCTTTAAAAATGTGTTATATGTTGTATGCTTTAAGATTACCTAAATACATTTTTCAGCAAATATTTATCGATAGTGTTTTTTAAAAAAAATGTAATATATTTTATAAAATACATAAACATACCATTCATCATTAAAACTTAAAAAACTAAGAAACATAAAACAAATTATGTTGTAAACTCCGTGTGCGTAGCACGGGTTCGCACTAGTTAAGATTAGATGACCGATCATTTACTTATTTATCATTACATGTATATATAAATATATTGTGGTTGTTTTAATTATTTCAGGAAATATGATTTCCTGTTTTGGTATTATACTGTTTGTATAGATAATAGTATTATTCACTAAGATCCCTTTTAAAATTGTTTTAAAAATTACTACTGCAAAGTATTTGTACCAGTATATAAATATATACCATTTTATTGTGAATGTGCACATATGTCCAATTTACCAATGACTTAATGTGATATATTGCAAAATGTTCATACTGATGGATAAAACAACAATATATACTCTTGTGGGTATACATAAGAGAATAGACAATATACTCACATCTTTATTACTATATACTGTAGTAAATTGGTACCTGAATGGGATGTTAGATTGGCCATAATGTTTTGAACACCGTTTAATAGGCTTAACCTTTTAAATATACATATGGACTGATATGATCTATTATTATTACTAATTAGTTAAGTCATGACACCCTGTATACTATATGATGTCCATAATCACCTGTTTTGGGTTTTGAATCATTCAAGTTCGGAATCGAAAATCTAGATCCTTGGATTGACAAAATTGTTGTAAATACATTAGTTCCCTGTTTAGTGAACTACTGACATTTATATTGATAAATGTAATGCAAGGTTGGTTGTCAATACTAGAGTAAAAGTAGCATGTTTAATTTAAATTTGTAAAGGTGACTTATGGATTGATATTAGATATCAATTCTACTACCATATCCTATTCGGTTAATCCTTATAAACTGGATTAATTATATTGACTTTAAAATATGATTGTGGGTTTAATTTCGAATTAAGCTTTTCATTATTGAATGCAGTCATAAAAACATCCCTGTTCTTGTTTGATTTCAGAAATCAAAGGGTTTACTTATTCTAACAAACACACATATCTGTGGTAAAATATGACTATGGATTAATTTTGTTATTTCTATCAGTATTTAAAATACGTTGGAATCTAGTGATGAAAGCTGTGTGAGAATATGATTCAATATGTTTCATCGCTGAAAATCTTATATTGATACACAGGATGTTTTAAGTCACATTATCATGTGTAAATTGTTTACATGTTAACTTGCGGCAGTTCAGGATATAAGTAATTCCTTTTATTTTATAATAATTATAAAGCTATTCAGTCTATTGCTTTATTTTGTGATATTTAGACTCACAGACTTAAAATAATTGGTGAATTGAAATTATATCATAACCTGATGGTATATATAAATACATACAATGCACTGGCTGTAAATATCAAATGCGAATATGATTTGCAAGGAGGGTAAATTGGATTTGGTGTATATAATACATAAACATGAGATTGAACATGTAACAGATATTATTTAAATATGTTCCCTTTCATTTATTGTATCAAAATGAATAATGTTTCAATATTGATACATACACATACACTGATGTATGTTTAATTCCACACGAGTACAAGCATTTAGATGTATTTTAATAAGACTAATGTGGATTAAAACTGCTTTACCACTGCAGGAGTTGTTTCGATTGCTGAAATTGTTTCAGCAGAAAGATCAACTCAAAAGGGGGAAGAGTTCGACAGTAGCTGGCATTGCAATTTTCTAAAATGCTGATGGGTCAGCACGTTTAGGTGAATGGAGTGTAAATGTTTGTTGTAGGCATATATTTGAAACTGTATTGTACATATAGCCACAATGATTGTGAATTTTATTAAACATGTATAATTGTATGCAAAAGGATTAAAAAATTTACAGTCAATACTCGATTAAAATTGTTTGACAATTCCTAGAAACCTATGTTTAGAATTTTGATATATATATATACGTGATAACATGTGAAAGCTATGTTATATGCATCAGTTGTCCATTTGATAAGGATCATATTTATTTTATGTGGCTGGCACGTTTTGTATGTTATGAATATTTCTGTATATTTGAATGCGTTCAAATTAGTTGTTTAATAAAACTTGGTCTTAAACTGTTTAAGTCTGAATGTTGTATAAATTTGAAATTGGTATTGCATAATTGAAATTTAATATGTATACATTGTTTTGAACTGAAATTCAGATGTTATGCAACCTATATTGATGCCATATAAATATGACTAAAATAAAATAAAATTGGTTAATAGAGAATTCTTTTCTTTTGAATTGAATATTTTGATACAAGAGTTAGAATAACCAATGATTGTATATATCCAAAAGAAATATAGGCACGATTCCTATATATAATGTTGAATTTAAATATATAGATATATGTATTATTTAATTCAAATTAATATTACGAATATTAATTACATATATTTGATATATGTAAATAACTTTAATAATGTTCTCCACTATGAATTAAAAATTCCCTTTAAAGAAAATTTTGTTATATTAAATCATGGTGATGTCTTCCAATAGTACACCCATCAATGTCCAAAGTCACTGGATGTAGGTAACGCCAAAGCGTTGTGCATCCTTTTATTTTGGTTATATGAGGTAGGAGTAATTGTAGTGCTTCGACTGTATTATTGGGTTTGATTTAACTAAAGCTGCATAATAGGATTATGGCCTTAGAGAAAATAGCGTGAATTATTCTATATTTGAGCAAACGAATAATACTGAACAAAATATTCATCATGCGATCCAGGAATTATATACACGATATAATTGACATAAGATGTCTATCTAAGAGGTTGTGTTTTGGGGATTTGCCAAAGTAGAGTCAAAACATGATTAGATATGGATCTTGGAACACCGTTATATATATATACTGATATATGTACATAAATAAAGGGATGTTAATTTGAGTGGGAGCATATATGCTAATACAAATTTTGATTGGCGAAATTTGTATTAAATAAATATTAAAGAATTAGTTATTATTTATTATCTACTGTAGATATTAAATAACATAATAACTTCGATAATTTAAATTAATCCTTGAGAAGGATTAATTGAATTAAATCGAATCTCTTGACTGACACTGAAATTTGAGGATTGTCCTCAAACAAATTAAAACGTAATTGTTCTAATAAATATAGAGGATCTAAAACAAAAGTTAAAGTATGACTTCAACTGAATAAAATATAAATGTTATAATAATCTACTTATACATTTCTAGTATTAGATACTAGATATAAATCACATAAATGTATGTTGATTTACAAAAATTGTAGAATAAGTAGAAATCTGATAAAAGAACAAATGGACTTACAATTGGAAATGAAGCAAATGTTGATAGATTATCCATAGTAAGTTGATTCTTGTTGAATATATTGGCTTAATTAAATAAATAAAATAATTGTTATTATGAAATTCCACTTAAAATAAATGTTATAATATATCTTGCTTAGAAAAGTTTGAATTTCATTTGTAATAAAAGAATAATTGTTATTCATTTTATTTAAATGAAATATCGTATGGAATTTCACAAATAGTTAAGGATATTTGTAAATCCTTAACTATAATGTACTTGACATTAATAATGACTGGATTAAATTTAGTGATTTGAATCCACAGTACCTTTAGTATTACCAGTTAGCACAATAAACAAGAAAGTATTTCAAAACTCCATAATGATGGAATTTTAAAATCAATTGATTTCGAATCATATGAAGATTACAGATCTTGTTTATAAGGCAAAATAACTGAATCACCTTTCACTTGACGCAGTGAATGAGTGATAAGTATTGGGTCTCATACATAATGATGTATATGGAGCAATGCATACATAAGCTAAATGCAGGTTTTATTACTTCTTTATATTTACTGATGATATCAGTAGATACAAATATGTGTATCTTATGAAACACATATCTGAATCCTTTGAAAAGTTCAAAGAATTCAAAGTGGACATAGAAACCAATTTTAAATGAAAATAAATACTTTTCGAACAGATCGAAAAAAATTAATATTTAAGCCAATTAATGAATGACTGCCCATATGAGTTTGAAATTGTTTCATAACTTACTCCACCTAGAACACCATATTGAAATGGTGTGTTTGAAAGGAGTAATCGTACCTTATAAGATAAAATAAAATTAATGATAAGTCATATAGATCTTCCAATAAATTAAATCTGGAACAATTGCATTAAATCCCACTAAAACGATTCTGAAGACACCATATAAGATATGGACTAGGAAATATCCTAGTATGTCTAAAGCGAAGATTTGGAAGTAAGGCGTTTATTAAACATCCTTCCTCTGATAAGACCAGACCCAAATCATCTAACTATTTTGTGGAATATCCAAAAGAGACAAATGGATATTATTTCTATAAATCCTCTGAGAATAAAACGTGTATTGCTCTAATTGGTATCCTTTTTAAAGAGAGCCAATCTCTTAGAAACCAAAGGAAATGAAATAGAATTCGAAATGTCTCGAAACCACAAAATGCCACTGAATCTTGTATGGACAAGAAATTGAATGGGAGTGATACAATAATTCAAATGTTATTTGATAACACATTAATTATTGCAAATAATGTTAGTTTAAAAACAAGAAATAAATACTGATTCTAAGAAAGAAAATGTTTGGATTAAGAAGTTCATGATTGAACTTAATTCATTGTTGATCGAATAATATACATTGCGATAACAATATGGCTGTTGCTCAGGCCTAAAACATTAAACTCATCATCAATCCAAACATATATTTTAAGAAATATAATTCTCATGTGAATTTGTTCACAGAAGAAATAAACATATCTGCAAAGTTACAAAAGTCGTAATGTTACAGACCTACTGAATTAAACTCTGTCGCAGCAGAAGTTTAATAGTCACACTAGTTTCATAAGTATACGATACGTAAATGATTGACTCTTGTGCAAGTGGGAGATTGTTAGAGTTTATGCCCTAGAGGCAATTCATTTGATGAGATTGATAACACTGTTGATGTTATTATTTTATTTAGAATAAAATATTATTCTATTATATTGTATTTACTGTGTAATATAAATAATAATATAATAGAAGTCCTTAAAAATTAATAATACGGAATTATATAATTCGAGTAAGACTGAATTTGAGATTATATAATTATTAAGTATTATAATTCATAAATGTCCCTAGTTAGGTTCTATTGTTTATACAGGACAACAATAAAGCATTGAGACTAGTATATTGATTGACTGATGATCACATCTCATTGATCATTAATATACGTGTTATAAAAGTCAAGATATAAATACGTATTAGAGAATAGCGTATTGGGCTGACCCTCCGTGAGATAACTACATGGAATATAATTAAAAGTATCATAAGTTATTCTCATAGTGACAGTGATGTAATGGTCCTCAGACCTGAAATCATTATAATTTTATTTGAGGATATTTGTATTTTGATATCATCTAAAGTTATTTCGTAACAGAGTAACGATAACGGTGATTATTGGATACATCTCGAGTCGAATGAAAAATTATGAATGATCTAGATGGAACTTAACCCTACGATATATTCGTGGTGATATCCATGGGCCTCTTGATTGAGTGAGACTGTGAAATGCATGGCCGTGCTCAAATATTGATTTGTTTTAAACAGTCTACTTATTGATCAAGAAAACAGGTTAAATTATAAAGAGGATGATACGATCCATGCCTCCAGTTTAATCTTGGATATAATGGTTAAAAGGATTAAATTATATTGATACACTATTCACAAAGGTCATATCGATTCATTGATATTGTTGTAGCTTGGGTAGCAGTGATGTACTACTAGGTGCCGCTCACTGTTTATAGTTTAAGTGTTTAAATTGTTGCCAACGCTGCAACAACCTATAGGGTCACACATATAGGTGTTGCAAATGGAGAGAGTGTTTAAATAAAAGGAAATCAAAATTAATTTGACAATTTCTTTTGTTTAAATTATTGAACGGGTAAAAGGGGATTAAGAAAAATATCTTTTTGGGTTTGGTTTATAAAAGGGAATGACAGGCCGCCTCACTCATTAATTCTTTTTAGAAAACCCATATCGAATCATTCCAAAACCCTAGATCCCATTCAATTCAATCGGCTAGTACCATCACTTCATTCTCCGATTTCGATTGTCGTTCTGGAGAACATCACCTGTGGATCTCCGATAGAGGTGCTCGAAATTCAAGCACTTGATTCGATCAAATCTGGAATTTGATTCAACGATTAAAGTTAGGGCTTCGTTCGATTCTGCTATTCAAAGAAGTAATGTACCTATTTCGATTTAATTCTGTTCGATTTTGGTAATTAGGGTTTCTAATTTGGTTGTTTCCGCTGCTAATTCGATCCAATTTTTCCTCCAAGAAGGAAGAGACAAAAGAAGATGAATCAAGATTGGAGGAGGACATCACCACTATCAAGGGTTGAAAATGCTCTATTTTCGAAAGGAGAGAACTTAAAGCAATTATTCAATTAAAAGGAGATTATGTAATACATGAAATATTAACTAGTTTATCAAATATCACTACACATTTTATTCCAGTCTTGATTGTACAGAATAGAATGTTAACACTGTCAATTAAACTGTATATGATATCCAAAGGGGAAACAACGTCAAAGAAATCAAAATTCATTACATGTTGATGCTATTTAGACAAATAAAATCGTACGGAGCCTAAACAATAACAACAGAGTAACATTGGGTAATAAGAAAACTGGAAATATAAAAAGCGAAGTATCTAAATTTGGCAAATATCGACCGAGGCGATGAATCCACAAAAATCAAAACATTGTTATTCAGATTTACCTATCTGAGGAATGAACAGAGGCTGACGTGGAAGGAGATGTCAAGGGAAGATCCAATAAAGTCAGAATATCTAATCGGTCATGATCGCATATGGTGAAAATGCATACAAAGCTAAAAATTAATCATGCATAATACAGGTGAAAGAAGTATATTACCATCAGTTAACTGAATTTATGTAAAATTTTGGTCCTGAATCCCTTTATGCTGTAGATCTGGTTCAAAAGTGAGGTCGTTACCCATGCACACCTTCCGCTCATCGTTTGCTTTTAGGTAAAAAATTGTAAAAAAAAAAAAAAAATTCAATTAATGTTACCTAGAATGAAGAAGTATTCATCATCATGAGTGCTTTTAATGGAATGAAGGAAAAAGGCAAGCATGTATTCACAAAATAGCATTGCAAGTAGGGGTATAAATCAAAGAGTAATACAATCTCGGTAGTCTTAAAAATAAAACAATAGTTCCAGGCGCAAGCAATTGAAAATGACTGATTCCATCTTCATGTTGTATTACTATCTCCCCTTCTTAGCTCGGATGCAAAAAAATTTGATGTGAACAATAATCAGTAACAAATTCAGATTTAAGGAAATAATTTGCATTAACATAATTATGTTAGGACAAAACCGCAAAATTATGTTTAGATAAAATGGGTGTACAAACCGCATTACACTAACACAACATCATCAAGGTCGTAGTCATAGACAGAAATACTTCCTGTAGCGAAGATAAATTTAGGTTTCATCCAAAAATTTGTAATTGGTGGTTTAGGAAATCTTAATTTGCACAGTGTTAGGTTTTGGACGGAAGGTCAAAATATTCACAGTCAGAAGAAAAATTGCAAGAAATGATAAATGATAGGTTAACAAAATCGTGGAAGGGGAGAAAATTGTAATATCTTTAGAAGGAATTAAAAACATCGGATCCGACAAATCACTGGCAGTTGCTTAGCAAAATCCATGGTTAATCAAATGAAAGAAGCTGGTTTTGGAGTTTTAATTTTGATTTCAGAAGAAAGAGAAGCGTGTAGGGAGAGGGTGAGATGAGAAGGGAGCGGTTTGACAGAGGAGAGAGGACGGTTAAGAATGAGAACGGAAGAGATTGGGTGAGGAATAAGGTCCCGTTTGATTTTCAAACTGCCCAGTTAATGTTCACGTCTGCGTTGGACGCTTTCGACGCGTCGATTTGGGACCCACCTCATTTGTCACTTCCAACCGAACAGTTCAAAAGTTGCTTTCGCATCGCGACCGCCGCGTCCGACGCAACCCAACAGCTATTTTTCCACCCCTTTTATACATACTCATACAAATAATTAATAAAATAGTAACTTTTCCACTTCCAATTTACCACTTTCATAAAAAAAACACATTCCCCATTCGTAATAATTCCCTTCAAATCACCCTTCAAAATACCCCTTCTCGTTCAAAATCAAACGCACAACTGTAATGTTTTTGAACGTGGAGAGAGTAGAAATGGGGAAGAAAAAGTTAAAGAATGGAGGAAAGGAACGCTCTTTATTTTGAATAGAGTAGCTAAAGACGGTGCCACATCAGCAATGTTGAGATCTTGGTTTTATGTGTTAATAGATTTGAATCTACCAACGAGTGCATCTATTCGGTTACCGTGGGAGTAGAGAATATAAGAAAGTATAATATAACGACACGTTGGATGTGAAATAAAATAGAGCGTTCCACATCATGTAATATCATATTCTGCTTTCTATTATAGATAATAGATATGTATATGCAGGGTTTATATGCAGGTATAGATATTGAAGACTGTACAGTTAAGAGATTCAAGATTTCAAAGGAGAACCAAGACTCATGAGTATCAATATATCAAGAGTCCAAGAGTCCAAGACTATCAGGGTAATAGACTCGAGATATTATGTAAAACTCTGAATATCACTCAAACTCTGTTTTCAAATTACTTCTTTTCAAATTGATTTCAAACTCCTCTCAAAAAAAAATTAATCATTCAAGAATTTCAAACTTATGATTTCAAATATATATATTTCCTAATTTATAAATTTCTTATTTTTATAGTTTTATATATTAAATCATTTATATAAATATTTTATATACTGAGTTTTTATTTAATTATAATTTCAAATATTCTTATTTAACTTTAAGTTTTCATAAAACCTTTTATGTTTATATAGTTTATATATATCTCTTTATAAATTCCTATATATATGTGTGTGTATCACTTATATATATATTAATCATATGTTTAAATCATATTTAATTTATTATGTTTTTATACTTGAAAAATAATATTTCAACAACTAGTTTTTTTTCAAAAATTTCCAAGATAAATTTATTAGTTTAAATACTTTGAAAATCATTTAAAAATAAATACAAAGTGGGTATGTCAACATACACCTTTATGTATGTCTACTTATAACTGTAATATTTTTTAATTTTAAAAGTTGTGTTTTTCATTTTTGAAACGTTTCAGAAATGCTTACACCCTTTGGAACACTATATAAAGGCCTTAAATTCGATTTTTTTTATAACTTATCATCGTCTTCTTCCTTCCTTAACATAACACCATTACTATTCTCAAAATTCCAAGTTTATACACTTATACTCCGTCGATTTCAAGAAAAATTATATCATTCGTCTTCTATTTTCATCCTCTATCAAATTCTCTCTATTTAGAAGTGCTACTCAAGAGTTCTAGGGAAATTGTAATCAGAAAGAGCGTGGAAAGGTGTGGGTGTGTTCCTTGTGAAAGAATTGATGGATCGTTTATGCAGCGGATCACATATGTTAATAAACACTAGTTTCCTAATTGAATTCGAAATCAAATGAAATCGTGTACCTTTCACCCTTTTGAATCACGAACTGGAACGAAATCTGGTTTTTAGCTGTATCAAAATCGAATGCTTGAATAAGGCGTCTCTATTGGTATCCACGAACGATGCCCTCAACTTTGTCAAACAGAGTTGAAGCGGAATGAGATTCGTTACTAGCCGAGAATTGGGATTTTAGGGTTTCTAATTTTACTCGATATTTCTGTATATCTAAAATGAAAATCATATCCTCTTTTATAAAGTAAATAACAAGCAAATAGGATAACTGTGGATCCCAAATATGCGTTCAATACAAAGACTATTTCGACACTTGATTTCCTTTGTTTTAGAACCGATCTCATCCTTTCAACATTACAATGTGTGACCCTATAGGTTACAATAACGTTAGCAAAAATTTAAATAATATTTAAATTATAAATAGTGATTAGCATCTAATAATACTTCGTTGTTACCAAGTTATTATAATGTCAATGATTTGATACAACCTTTTCTGTGACCTGTATATCAATGTAATATAATCCTTTTAACCAATATATCCAAGATTAAACTCGAGGCATGGGATGTATCATCCCCTTTATAATTTAATCCTTTTATCTTGGTTGATGTGTATATTATTTTAAAAAATCAATATTTGAGCACGATCATGCATTTTATAATCTCACTCAATCAAGAGGCCAATGGATATCACTACGTATATTGTAGGGTTAAATTCCATCTAGATCATTCATAATTTTCAATCTGTTCGAGATGTATCCGATAATCACATATATCATAGACTCGGTTTAAAGTAACTTCTGATGATATCAAGACACAAATATCCTTGAATAAAATTATAATGATTTCAGGTCAAAGGACCATTACAATGTTATCACTATGAGAATAACTTATGATACTGTTAATTATATTCCATGTAGTTTTCTCATATTGGATCAGTCTAATAGGTTATTCTCCAATACATATTTATGTATTGACATTAATATCACGTATATTAATGATCAATGAGATATGATCGCTACCAGAAAAATGATTTTTTGTTGCAAAAATTGGTGGCGTTTATTCTCCAATGCAAGAAAAAGTGTTTTCAGTACCAATATAAGCACGACAAAAAATATTTCACATTCCCGCCTCTTCGTAAACATAAGCCCGCATGTCCAAATTAACGTAACCGATCTATTCTCTATTCCTCTCCCTTCATACTTAAAATCTTTTAACCCTCGTTCCCTTTTCTTGCTTTTTCCATAAAAAAACCTAGCTTCTAACCACTTTCAATCTACCGCTTATTATTTCTCAGTTCAATACGATTTCGTAAAGACGATCTCGTTTAACGTTCGTACGGGCATTAGTAGAGGCGGTGCATCTTAGTGACGCTACAAAGTGATTTGATTCAATTTGAAATCATATTCATGTTCGTGAAATCGCTAAAGCTAGAAAGATATAAAATCAAACTTGATTTATCTAATTTTGTTTCGATCCTATCGTTTAGGGTTTTGAACTGTTAAAATCCGTTGCATGTTGATTTCTGCAACCAAAAAACAAAACAGTTGATTTCGGCAAACAATGTTTGTAAATGAGTTTTATATTTGGGTTTTTAAGTTACTTTTGAATTCTGGATTTTGATAGTGTACCAGATTAAATTTATATGCTTATGACCCCCAGTACGCTTCAAATTTAGATCTAGATATACATATAAATGTTTCATAATAGTATGTATGAAAGAAAATGGTGTTTATACTTGTTATAATATCTTCCATGTTGTTTGCATCTGAATTGAATGGGTTTTGAACCTGTTTTGTATATATATATATATATGTATGTTGATTGCCTGAATTATATTGTAACGACCCAACTTCCAATCATCTCGAGTCGATGTTTAAACCAACTCCAGATGTTTGAAAATTAGATTCGCCGAGGTAGTACACATTAGAACAGAATAAAATAAACTTTATTACTCAACATTTGATTACAACAGAGTTTACATTATCAGAGTTACAATAAAATACACAGCAAAAAAAGAAAACTACAATGGAAGAAGCAATACGAGATAGTGGAAGAACTCCAACTCTAGCTCACAACTCCAACCAAAAAGCACTCCAAATCTTTCTCCAAGGATCTATAACTGTAAAATTAAACCATTAGCTGCCTGTGTGAAAATTTGTTGGCACCCAGAGTTTAGGAAGGAACAATAAACTCTAGGTCAGTCATGTGACTGGTGTGAGAACATAAAACATTTTACTGTTAAATAAGGTAAATCATAGGACCACGTCGTATAATACGGAACGGGTTTACCCCCTATGATTACCCATGCACAAGTCGTTCATGAGTTTCAAAAAATGAGACTATTAGAAGGCTCGCCCTAATACACACCAAATAATAAATGCAAATGCAGGCACACACATGGACGAGTTTTAGCCTTATAAAGCCAAATCAATGATATATGTCAACGGTGTGTATTATTACTACTAATAACATTTTAAAGTCTACAAGTTGGGTTATCTATGATGTTTATGTATAATTAAAAAATTGTACTACAGAATCGCATGTATCCCTATGCATAGAATACTCTGATGTACTATGCTTCTGATGTATAATATTATGTGGTATTATATTTCGATCAAGTTATGCTATGAGATTCTGATGTTTTCTTTAGTTCTATCTTCTATATATTTCTAATTCTTATATAATGACACGGCTTCTAATGTGTTCGAGAGTTGGGTCGTAACAGTTGGCATCAGAGCTTAGGTTACTGAATACCTAGGCTTTGGGTGAGTATTGAGAGAGTGAATTTTTATATCATAAATATGTATATAATTTATATAGGGGGATCTACTTGAGTAATATACTTAAGTAAGCTTTATCCAATCAAGTTTTGATTATCAACCTGTTACATTCAGGTGATTAAGTATGAGTAACCAGGGATGAAGAGCTCGATCTAACGGGACCACCACTACAAATGAACGTGCCACCAACCAGAATCAAAGGGAAACGGTGGAGGAAGTTATGCCAGTTTAGCATAAGTCGAGTTTTGCAGCTATCTGTAAGGAGTATACCACTCTAGGAGGGAAAGTTTTCAAAGGGACTGAATCTTTCATTGAAGTTCAAGCATGGCTGAGATCTTGTGAAAGGATTTTTAAAGGACTGAAATTGGACGATGAGCAGAAACGTCTTCTAGCATCGTTGCAACTCAAAGGAGCTGCTGAAATCTGGTGGGATGCACATACTACAAATGTTCCAAAAGATGACTTTAATTGGGAAAAATTCAAAGAGGAGTTCGAAGCACAGTTTCTTCCTACTACAGGAAAAACTAGGATGTATCGAGATTACATAGATCTCAAACAAGGAGCATAGCGATAGTTGAATATGAAAATAAATTTAATGCACTCTCCTGTTTTGGGTCCGAACTGATCAACACTCCGCTCAAGAAAAACGAAATTTTTATAGCAAGATTGATGGATAGCTTTCAAGTTAAGATGATCGGACATTGGAAGATTCCATTTGTTGACCTAGTAGAAATGGCAGTCCGATATGAGGCACTAGATGCAAAGAAGCCAGTAGCAAATGCACAAATGGGAGAACCCAGTGGGGAAAATTCCCATAAAAGGAAATTTAATCCGAATTGGAAAAACAAGGGATAAGAAAAAATGGAGGAGAAGGCTAAAGAGCGCTTTAAGGATACGTAATGTCATAACTGCCATCAAAAGGGACATATTGCTAGGTTTTGTAAGAAGCCCACAGCGAAAAAGCCACAACAACCTCAACAGCAACAGCAGAAGCAACAATAAGGACATGGCAATTACATAGTCATGAAGACTCTATGCTTTAATTTCCATCATCCCGGACACATGGTTAATTATTTTCCGCTTATGAAGAAGGCACAACAACCAATGGTCTATGCTATTAAGAACGAACCATCAACTTATAAGGATGTGGAAGGAAAAGGAGTTCTAGAAGGTACCTTGCATTTAAATGGAATTGATATTCATTTCTTATTTGACACCGGCGCCTCGCATAGTTTCATTTCTTCTGGAATAGTTGGAAAATTCCATCTTATCCCAAAAATTTCTCTAAATCCGATTTGCATATCTAATCCTATTGGCGGAAAAACTGAATTAAAAATGTATTGCGATAATGTGGCCATCTCGTACCTTTCACATTTCTTCCTTTTCGATTTCTATGTTTTGGATTTTAAAGGATTTAATCTTATACTGGGGTTAGACGGGTTAAGTAAGTTCCAAGCTAAAATTAAATGCGATAAAGAAACCGTAAATCTAATAACCAGCATAGGAAGGAAAGCTAGGATACCATGTGGAAAAAACTGTATTCATACTTTTAGTTTCTTGTATGCCTTGGAAGCACCACAAGAAAATCTGGAGACGTTAGAAATAGTCAGAGATTTCTCTGACATATTCGAAGAAGTAAAAAGCTTACTCCCACATCGCGAGATAGAGTTCCAAATCGATCTAATTCCAGGAGAAAAACCATTAGTTCAACCTAAAAGGCGAATGGCACCAAAAGAAGTCATGTAACTCGAAAAGCAAACTCAAGATTTTTTGGCTAAAGGATTGATCAGACCAAGTTTTTCAAGCTGGGGTTCAGCAGTAGTTTTTGTGGTTAAGTCTGATGGATCACTAAGATTGTGTGTTGACTATAAGAGTTAAATAAAGTGACCATTAAAAATAAATGCCCTTTACCCCGAATTGACGACCTTTTCGACCAATTGAATGGAGCCATGGTATTTTCTCAAATGGACCTAGCAACAGGTTTCCACCAGTTACGGATTGTCGAAGATAGTATTCCTTCAACTACTTTCAGAGGCCCGGATTTCTTTTATGAATGGTTAGTTATAACATTTGGACTAATCAAAACACCTGCATATTTTGTTGACTTGATGAACCGTGTCCCTAGAAAGATTCTGAACAAGTTTTTCCTAGTTTTTATTGAAGATATCTTAATCTTTTCGAAGATAGAAGAAGAACACCGATATCATCTTAAAGTGGTATTGGAGACCCTAAGGAAGAATGTATTAAAGGCGAAATTTTCCAAATGTCATTTCTGGCAATCTGAAGTCAGATTCTTGGGGTACATTGTGAATGGAGATGGTATCTCTGTGGATCCAATCAAGGTAGAAGCAGTGCAGCAATGGAAGCAGCCCAGAACGCCGACAGAAGTCCGTAGTTTTCTAGGATTAGCAGGATACTACAGGAGATTTTATCCAAGATTATTCTAAGATATCTTCTCTTCTAACTAAGCTGACTAAGAAGGATGAGAAATTTATATGGACTCCAAATTGTGAAGAGGCTTTCAAGGAATTGAAGAAAAAATTAATAGAAGCACTGGTTCTAGCTGTTTCCGATGGGAATAGTGGATTCGTTGTATATACTGATGCTTGTGGAATTGAACTTCGCGCAGTCTTGATGCAAAATGGAAGTGTGATTGCTTATGCTAGTAGACAATTGAAACTTCACAAAAAGAATTACGCTACACAAGATTTAGAATTATTGGCAGTTGTCTTTGCATTGAAGATGTGGAGACACTACTTGTTAGGAGAGAAATTCGAGCTTTTCACCAACCACAAACACTGAAATATCTTTTTACTCAGAAATATCTCAATCTAGGGCAACAAAGGTGGTTAGAATTCCTTTCATCATACGACCTAGATATTATCTATACTCCAAGAAAAGCTAATGTCGTAGCAGATGCCCTAAGCAGAAATGAAATCTTATCTCTTTTAGAAGCTACTCCAACACTCCAAAAAAGAATAATGTGAAATCAAAGGACAGATACTAATCTGGAGAAGTTAATCCAAGGAGTTATGAAGGGATGGGTATCGGATTTTAAATTAGAAAACCAGGGTATTCTCAGAATAAATAAGAGACTGTGTGTTCCTAACATTGAGGGGCTAAGACAAGAAGTTTTAACGGAATGCCATAAATCAAAAAAAAGTATTCACCTAGGAGTGCACAAAATGTATAAAGGCATGATATGAATATTTTGGTGTCCCGGAATGAAGAGAGATATTCTGGCCCATATAAATAAGTGTCTATGCTGCTAGCAAATAAAAGGTAATCATCACAAAGCAGCAGGATTACTGCAACCTTTGGAGATTCCCAACTGGAAGTGGGAAATGATATCAATGGATTTCATCCATGGTTTACCCTAGACTAGAAAAGGATATGAAGGAGTTTGGGTTATAGTAGATCGACTGACGAAGAGTGCACATTTTATTTCGGTAAAACCAACTCGGACTGCAGCTTCGTTAACCGAGATTTTTATAAGGGAAATTGTATGATTACAGGAGTTCCAGTGAGCATTGTAAGTGATAGGGATCCCATTTTTACCAGTAAATTCTGGGAAGCTCTTCAAACAACTTTGGGAACCAGGCTAAATCTAAGCACAACTTACCACCGTCAGACAGACGACCAAACAGAGAGAGTGAACTGGATATTAGAAGACCGGTTGAGAGCGTGTATTCTTGATTTTGGAGGATCATGGGAAGATCATCTACATTTAGTTGAATTCTCCTACAACAACAACTACCAAGCTAGTATAGGTATGGCACCATATGAAGCTCTCTATGGAAGACCGTGCAAACCGCCAACTTGTTGGGTAGAGTTAGGAAATAAACTTGTTCTCGGTCTAGATATGATCCGAGAAGCAGTAAAGAAGGTCGAGTTAGTCAAGAGAAGAATGAAAGAGACCCAGGATCGCTAGAAAAGCTACGCATACAAAAGACGAAGAGATCTTAATTTCTCTACTGGAGATTTTGTGTTTGTATAGATTTCACCAATAAAAGGAGCGGTCAGATTTGGTAAAACGGGAAAGTTAGGTCCATAATATGTGGGAGCTTTCCGTGTTCTTGAGAAGGTTGGATCTCTCGCTTATAGGGTGGAATTACTAGAAAAAATGGCAGGGATTCACAATGTTTTTCATGTGTCTCATCTTCGGAAATGTGTTCACGACCCGTCTTTGATTTTGGAACCATCAGTTCAAGAAGATCTTAAGATTGAGCCAGACTTGATTGTGATTCGATATACAGTCTATGTTGTGGATAGGGAAGAGACTCCAAAATAAGATTGTGAAGCTACTCAGGATACAATGGAGTGAGAATCCAAATGACTGTACTTGGGAAACGAAGAAGCACATCAAGGAAATCTATCCAGATTTCATTACGAACTAGGTGTTAGCTTATCATATGTTTGATTTGGATATTATCCTATGTTTGATGGTATTGTATGACTAGTTGTGGATGTTATCCTATGTTTGGAAATGGAATTTTGGGTTTTTCATTTCTATGGATTATCGATATATGTGGAATCAGTTATTCTTATGGCTTATGAACTCTTTCAATTTATTATCACTTATTCTGAGATCTGTCCTTTGTTTCTTTACCAGATGGCACCTATTTTCAAAAGGACAGCTAGGAAGAAATTGACACCTCTTCAGATACTGAGGCTGCAGATAGGTATCAGCATGCCTGAGGTGATAGACCCCCAGGACAGGATTGAGCAGGCACAACATCAAGATGATGAGGGAAGATATGTCATCTTAGAGGAGTACGGTATTTATCACGGAGAGCCTACAGTCGAGGAAGACATTATGGAATTTTACAGGAGCCGGACGATTATGAGGAAGAGGGAGGACAGGAAGAATTCTATGCAGGAGAGGGAGATGATAGTAGCGATAGTGGCGACAGCGATGACGGTGACGACGATAGGGATGATCTCGAGGAGGATGAGGAAGAAGAGGAGCCTAAAGAGGAGGATGAGATCGTACCAGAGCAGTTACAGGACGACCCTTTGGTTGAGACTCCGCTAGTGGCATAGGATGGACAACTAGTCATTTTTTGGGAGCAGATTTCGCAGGATTTATTACACTTCCAGGCAGATGGAGGACATTTAGAGATTCCGACGGACTTCGGATACCCAGATATGATGCTATATCCACCCTCTCCAGTGGAGATCATAGACATTTCATAGGATGAAGACCTTGAGGAAGATGACAACGTGGTGGAAGTTATCAATATTTTAGATGATGAAGACGTGATAGACATTAGCAGCAGTGAGTCGGAGTAGTATGTTAGGTCATTTGCTATTGTGGTCTGCCTTAGAAAGACCTGAATCTAGAGAACCATAAAAAATTGTAGTTGATAAGCTCGTGTACTTCTGTCCAGCTGAACAAATAAGAACAAAAATTGAATAAATCTTCCAAACTAGAAAAAAAAAATCTAATTTCATACCTTCGTTGTCGTAGCACCGTGCAGTTGCTGTCTCAGATGGACTATGTGAATTGAGAGGTCATTTAGAAAGCGAGAGATTAAAATTTGGGGTTTAGAGAAGGTCAGAAGTGGAAACAAACGACGGTTAAATACGAAGATGAGGAGAAGTTCACGTCTTCTTTTGCAATGCTGAAACAGGAAGATGAGGAGATGAGAATTTTGCTTTCGGGTAAACGAAGAAGATGAGAAGAAACGTGGGGGTTAAAGCGAGGAAGATGGGAAGAATGGTCGGCGGAAGTTGGGTAAAAATGAAGAGACTGCAGTTTGTAAACGTGGTAGTGGGAAAAGACAAATTAGACCGGTCGGATAGCTATCGTTCCCAAATCAGGAAAGGGTAGTTTGGGCAATCCGAAAAAGGCTTCATTTTGAGAAGTATTTGCTTTATATATATATATATATATGTATGTGTGTATATATATATATACGCACACATGCGTGTGTGTATATTATATATATATATATATATATATATATGTGTGTGTGTGTGTGTGTGTGTGTGTGTGTGTCTATCAAACTGTCATGGAGACTTAAGTCATGATATGTTATAAAATAAACTACAATATATCATGTTCCTAGAATTGGCTGCACTGAGTATACGTTGTTCGAGGCAGTTGTCCATGGGAAAAATACTATGTGTTGGACGCTATAGTATTTACAGTGTATCACTGTAAATATTATACATTGTTCGAGTGTGTGTGTGTATACATAAATAAATAAATAAATAAATACACACACACACACACACTAGTGTTTGACCCTGTCTAGAAAAATGATGAGAAACAACCCAACTTACTGAGGCAAATAAAATTTAAATCAAATTGATATTTGCGAATTAAATTGTTTTCTTTTCAATTTGCTGTGCTATTTTATTGTGACAGGTACGACATACGACTAGACAAATTCTGGAGCAAGAAGCCGATGACTAAAACTAGGGTATGAGTGATTGTGTACATGTATATGAGTGAATGGGTATGTAGTAAGGAGCCAATATATATGAGTGAAATGTAGTGACGAAGTGTATGTATAAGTGATTGTGTAATAGTGAGGAAACATAATGTGTACTATTTGAAAGTGTAATAAATATTTATTTGAATAAATATTTGTTATTTGTTTAGAAATAAATTCTGTGTAAATATTCAATTCTTGTAAATATTTATAGTAAATAATGCCATGTGGCCTAAAAAATGATGTCATATGCCCTAATCAAATAATGACACGTGAACAAATTATTGTTTGACACATGAACCAACCATTAAATGCCAAGTGTCGGCATTAATATACGCCACATTCATACTACCACAACAATCATGTCAGCAACCATGTAGGATGACACATCATCAGTCATGTTAGCAACCATGTAGGATGGCACATCATCAAACACATCAGCTGATGACTCATCATTTGAGTCATAACGGAGCGGGGTCCATTGATTCTATTACCTACCAATATCAATAGGTGTAGATAAAGGCTCTTTCTCTACTAACCTTTACCTACCAATTCAATATTGGTAGCTAAAATATATTACCTATCATTATGTTAATTTTACGTACGCTTACAATTGGTAGGTAAAGACCCCATTTTCTTGTATTGACAAGCATCATAAATATATCTAAAAATCCACACATCATTCGAGAACTAAACATATTGATATAAGACATCATTTCCTAAGAGATAATGAAAGTAAAGAAATTTCTCTAAAATTCATAGAAATAGATAAATAAATAACATATATATTAACCAAACCTTTAAACGAAGCCACAATTACTAAATTTAGAAGAGAATTAGGCATTTGATCTTTAAACGAAATAGAGTAACTAAATATATTAATATAAATATAGTATAAAATATAATAAAATTCTAAAAAATCAAAAATTTTGTATGTATGTCGATATACACAAAGTTGCATGTCGACATATAACTGCTAGTTTTTTTAAAAATGATTAATTCTCACCACAAAGTAGTTATAACTTATATTTAAACTCTTAATTTTGCAATTTCTTCTTCTCCTCTTCATTTTCTCTCTGGCTAAACTCTGAAATAAATTAAATAATGGCTTCCTCTCATAATACAAACCAAAACAACTCCATTTCATTCCCCGAACCCTACGATGGTCCACTCCAACGTACTACTTTAGCGAAAGTGATAAAATTAGAAGGATCAATGAAGGATTTGCTGCAAATGATGATTGAGATTCAAGTTCTATAATTAAGGATGAATAAAGAACAAGAAAAACAAAGAAGGATTGTAAGGAATTTACAATAGTATGTGATGGATAATCAAACTAATCCTATTATCATTGAGGATGATAATCAAGAAAGTCAAATGGAAGAAGAAGAAGAGGTGGAGGAAGTAGAAGTGGAAGAGGAAGAAGAGGCATTAGATGAATAAATGGAAGAAGACGATCAAGTTATTTATGTAGGAGAGGTGTGTTTCGATAAAGATGGGAATGCTATCGAACAAAATGGGGAATTCTGTCATCATTATCCCCATTACCCAATTCATAAATCCCCAATTGTTAAGAACACAAGTCGATTAGGATTTCGTTTATTCGTGTATTCGTTTAACGTAAATACGTGTTAATACTGTTGTGTAAATATTGTCTGAATTGATTGTTGGGTTTAAATTATACAATGTTTGTATTACATTATATTCTTGTTACAATAGTGTAGTCATAGATTTAAGGAGAGTTATAGAAAATTATAGATTTAGGGAAAATTATAGATTTAGGGAGAGTTATAGATTTAGGAGGAGTTATATATAGAATTAGTCACTAGGATTATTCCAAGTTTAGACAAATATACTTTTTGTTGATGACAAAGGGGGAGAAATTATAAAATAGGTATAGTTTAAGGGGGAGTTAGAAGGAATTCATGGTGAAAGGGGGAGTAATCGAAGAATCAGATTAACAGGTAATATCAGTTATGAATATTTTACAAACCAAGGTTATCATCATCAAAAAGGGGAAGATTGTTGGAGAATTAAATGTTGTTAATGTTTTGATGATAACATCCTTGTTTCAATCATTATTATTATTTATTAAATTATACTAACATTTTTATCCAGAATATATATATATACTAGGATGGAACTCGTGCTCCGCACACGGGTTGTTGTGAGTTATAACTTCAATGACATTCGATTGTGGATGGATGGATATAATTTTTTAATGTATATTTAAATAATATGTGAGTGGGAGAGAGAGTTAGTGGGAAGAGAGAGAAAAAGAATTACATAGTGGAAATTAGGGAGCTAATGAGGTGCTGCATTATTTGAGGTACTCTTGATCCTTTATATATATATATTGCAAATTGGTAAACTTTATTGTACATACCAAACTATTACATACATCACCACAAACATCTCAGAACTATCATCAACCCTTTACAATAACTCAAGCATAAAAGAAAACAAACAAATAAAATTCAAGTCAACCTGTATCCACAAGCTCGATACCCCACCTCTTCTACATTTCTACCTTTCCATGACTTCTCTTAGTTTTACTTCCATTGCCATGAACTAGAAACCATACTTCTCTTTCAATCATACTCAACATGAATTCTTTTGACGAGCTCTTGTTATTGAATAAGCGTGCATTCCTCTCCGACCAAATCTGATAGACAGAAACTGTAAATGCTGCACATGCAACATCTAAAGTATGATCCCTATCTTTAAAACCATTCATAATCTTAACTGCTTCGAGCTCTAGCACACTTTCATTATCAACTGCCAAACCCAATTTTGAAGCAATGGACCTCCAAATGAATCCAGAGAACGTGCATTCAAAAAACAAATGATGAACTGACTCTTCAAACTCACCACACAAACAACAACAGGTTTCTTCTATCATACCAAACCGGACCATTCTGTCTTTAGTATATAACCTATCATTTGCTGCTAAATATGTAATAAAAGACATTTTATTTGCATTTTTAGCATGCCAAATGACTTTGTGAAAAGAAACTGTAAGACTCCTTCTTCTGATCTTCTCTCAAGCTTTATGGTAAGTGAAAGCTCCTCCCTCACACCATTTAATGATCATCTTGACCTGAAACATGAACATGTACCTCATTAATTTCATTTTGGATTTCTCTAGTGGCAGGATGCAACATACTATTTATATTTCCATTCACTATAATAGAAGAGACCAACTCATCAGCATTCCCCAAAGCATTAAATCTGGAAAAACCAAGCATATCAATCTAGCATTTGCAATTGATCCAAGGATCAAACCATAATGATGTAGAGGCACCTGTTACTATTACTTTATTGAAGAACTGCTTTTCAGTAGACCTCAACCTCAACATTGCCTTCCAAGTGCTAGAGGCATTGTTATCAATATCCATGCACCAAAACTGTTTACCATTACAATACTTTGAACGCATCCAACTAACCCATAATGATGATGCAGAGAGAAACCTTCACATAAGTTTAATATATGCAGCCTTTTTTAACTCAGAAAACAGTTTCAAACCAATGCCCCCTTCCTCCTTTGGCAAGCATAGCTTCTCCCAACTCACTTTATGTGCAGACACTCCCCAAAAGAAATCAGAACACATTACATATATCTTGTCTAAAACATGTTCAGGCAACTGATATACAAACTGCCAATATAAAACAGTAGGAGTAATTACTGATTGGATAAGTTCTGCCCTTCCAGCAAAACTGAGAAATTTTACATCCCATGACTGTAATCTACTCTGAACTTTATGCAACAGACTTTGACAATCATTATAGTGGATATAATTTGAAGAAATAGGGACACCAAGATATTTAACAGGTAGCTGATCCATTTGAAAACCAAGAATATCTAGTATATCTCCAATATTCTTTGCAAAGGCACTAAAATATACCTTAGTTTTCATTTCACTCACTGTTAAACCACGATATTGTCTTAACTTTCTAAAAGTATCTTTAAAGGCATCTGCGTAGAGCAAGTGTGTAATTGCAGGCTCATTTCTATGAATAGGAAAAAATATATTCTGTGCAGTCACCTCATTCATACAATAACTGAAATATTCCATTGCCATAGAAAACAAATAAGGGGATAAAGGGTCTCCTTGACGTTGCCCCTATTGGAAGAAATAAAACCCCTCAGCAAACCTTGAATCATAATGGAAAAAGTGGGTGTAGAAATACATTCATACATGATATTTATGAACTGTACTGGAAAACCCATTTTCAACATTATATGGCAAATGAATTCTCTTGAAATCTTATCATATGCTTTATTTAAATCCACTTTAACACAGAACTTATTAACTCCTGGTCTCTTAAAGACCCTTAATAATTCATGGGCCAACAGTATGTTATCTCCTATATACCGAGAAGGGATATATGCACACTGATTTGGAGAGACTAAATATAATAAATACTATTTCATCCTGTTGCAAAGTATTTTGCTGAAAATTTTATAGTATAAATTGCAACATGAAATTGGTCGATAATGGGATATATCATAGGGTCTTTCAACTTTAGGTATTAACGTAACAAAAGTATGATTAATACCTTTAGGAAATTTACCAGATTCAAAAATATCTTGCATAGCAGCTGCCAATTCTGATTTAATCTCCTCCCAATGAACTTTAAAAAACTTTGATTGAAACCATCTGGTCCAGGACTCGTATCATCATGAGTTGAATCGACTGCCTTCTTGATTTCTACAAGAGATATAGGTTGAAGAAGAGACTGCTTTCCATGATCATTCATAGTATACAAAGATTGAAAAACTGGGACTTCTTTAATCACCTCTCCATTAAACAAGTCATTATAATATGCTATAGCTTCATTTGTCACTTCTTCAGATTTAAAAACTAATCCCCCTTCAGAATTTATTAAAGCCTTCAAATGATTTGTATATTTCCTTATTGACATCTTAGAGTGGAAGAAGCTAGAATTGATGTCTCCATCCTGCAACCAAGAAATTTTTGCCTTTTTTCTTACACTCAACAAATGTATTTGTTTCTGCATATTTAGATCTCTTTTGGCTTGTAACATACTTTCATAAATTTCAAGATTTTGTGGATCAGCATCAGATTCTAACTCCTTTTCTTCGAAGAAATTTTCAGCTTCTAAAAGGGAAGCATTATCTTTTGACCTCAATCTGTTCCATTTCTTAAGCTCTATCTTACAGAAATATAACTTCTTCATGAAATTATGACTTGCAAAACCCCCCAGCAATCAAGCATAATCCTCTTTGTACACATTCATTATACCAAGGCTTTAAAATCCACTCATTAGAATATTTAAATGGTAGACTCTTAACTGCAGAAGTATGAATCAATTCCGATAATAATGGATTGTGATCACTTGATAGTTGAGAAACATATTAAGCTTTGAGTTCAGTGAATTTTTGCAGACAAGAATGATTAGTAAATTTTGTCAATATTATTTGCCTATATAAGCCACATCGAATACAAAAGGAGGTGGATCACAAATCAAGAGATTAGATCTATGATTATTCTAATTAGGGTTTAGGCAATCCTAATCTTCTTCAATTCCTTTCTCCACAAAATCAAATATTTCTAGTAAATTTGATCATTGTAATCAATATCTTGTACTCTTCTATTGATATTAATAAAGGTTTCTCTCTCAAAGTGGACGTACACTGACAAGACGTCGGTGGAACCACTATAAATCCCTGTGTGATTTAGTTTCTCATTATTGCTCTATTATTTCCATTGTTTTGTGATTGTGATTGGCTTGGATAAGATTGAGATTGCTCGATTGGTTGTTTTTGCACTATTACCACGATCTCGTTTCCCGCGGCGTTGGTGATTTTTGATTTAAGCGGTCTTGAATCAAAATTTCTCCACAACATTTGGTATCGGAGCATTGATGTTGGTAGATAGTTGTAGAAATGCCTGAATCAGGTTCAAATAATCCATCAACAGGTGGTCCAAGTGGTGTAGCTCCTTATGTACGTGGGTCGTATGCAGCTGCTGGTTCACAATTGGTTATCGACAAGTGGAATGGCGATAATGATTTCGAAAAGTGGCAATGGAAGATGAAAGCGGTTCTTAGGCGGAATCGGGTACATCGGGTGGTGTTTGATACACATTTATTGCCAGAGGACATCTCAGATGTAGAGAGAGAAGAGATGGAAGAGTGGGCATTCACTACACTTCAACTTGCCATGGAGGAGAATGTTATTTCCGAAATTAGTGGTGAGACGACTGCTAATGGTATTTGGAACAAGTTGGAGGAGTTGTATATGAAGAAGTCACTCACAAATCGACTGATCTTGTTGCGGACTTTCTTTACCTATAAGATGAAGGAAGGAACTTCGCTAAAGGCGCACTTAAATGTGTTTGATGATTTGATAATGAAGATGAAGGCGGTAGATTTGAAGATTGAGGAGGAGAAGAAGGCGATGATATTGCTATGTTCATTGCCTGAACGCTATACTGGGTTCTCAAATAGTTTGATCTATGGCCGGGATACATTGACTCTAAATGATGTCAAGACGGGTCTTCTTAGTGAGGAATTGCGAGATCAGATGAAGGAGCTGAGTGATGGTAGTAGTGGTGCTGGTAATGGTCAAGGTTTAATTGCGGAGAAAGAAAAGTCAGAGAAGAAGGGAAACCGGGGGGCGTTCTAAATCTAAGAAGCCCGGTGGAAGAGGAAAATCGAAGGAAAGAAATGGCAAGTGCTTTATATGTAAGAAACCTGGTCACTGGAAGAATGATTGTCCAGACAAGGGGAAGAAGGAAGTAGCATCTTCATCAGTTGCGGTGGAGAGAGATGTTGGTGAGGAAGACGTTGATGTTTTGTCGGCTGTAGCATCGGATGTTTCGGGCAGCGATTGGGTGCTTGATTCGGGGGCTTCATATCACATGACGCCTAATAGGAATTGTTTTTCTTCTTATATTGATCGAGAAGGAAATTTAATTTTTATGGGAAATGGTGTAGTTTGCAAGTCGAAAGGCATTGGATCCGTGCAAATTCGGATGTTTGACAGAGTGGTTCGTACTCTCACTAATGTGCGCTATGTTCCGGGACTATGGAAGTCACTTATCTCTTTGGGACAGTTGGATTCTCTAGGTTGCAAAATCACCATTGAGAGTGATAGCTTGACGGTTTCGAAGGGTGCGCTTGTGGTTATGAAGGGTGCTAGAACTCATGGTATCTATTTTCTTCAAGGAGTGACCGTGGAAGGCGAAACTTGTGTCAGTGTTGATAGTTCTCGTGGCTTAGATGCGACACGGCTGTGGCATTTGAGATTGGGTCATGTCTCGGAGAAGAGTTTAGATGTTCTTCGTCGAAGGGAGATGATTGATGGTGAGAGTTTCAGCAAGTTAGAGTTTTGCGAGGAATGTGTTATGGGGAAGCAAACTAGAGTGTCATTCGGTGAAGGAAAACATGATTCAAGAGGGATTCTTGAGTATGTGCACACAGATGTTTGGGGACCAACACCTGTAGCTTCTTTGGGAGGAGCAAGATATTATATTTCTTTCATTGATGATTTTTCTCGAAAGGTTTGGATGTATGTAATGAAGGCCAAGTCGGAGGCATTTGCAAGATTCAAAGAATGGAAGGCTCTTGTTGAGAATGAGAGTGGAAAGATTTTGAAGGTTCTTAGGTCCGATAATGGCGGCGAGTATATTTCCGGAGAATTTCTGAATTTTTGCAAGCATCATGGTATTCAGAGGCATTTTACTACACCGGGAGATCCGCAATCTAATGGAGTGGCGGAGAGAATGAACCGAACTCTATTAGAGAAAGCTCGATGCTTGAGATTGACATCGGGTTTGTCTAAGGGATTTTGGGCCGAAGCTTTGTCAACCGCAGTGCATATTATTAATCGAATTCCGTGCACGTCTATTGGTAACAAAATTCCGGAGGAAGTGTGGAAGGGGAAGAGCATTGACTTGAGTTATCTTCGTGTATTTGGCAGTCCTGTTTATGTGCATGATCCGGGGAACGATAAGCTCTCACCTAGAGCTTTCAAAGGGATTTTGCTTGGTCATATGGATGGAGTCAAAGGCTATCGGATTTGGAATCCGAAAACAAAGAAGGTTTCAGTTTCTCGTCATGTTACTTTTGATGAGTCGGCTATGTTCAAGGATAATGAAGGCTCATCGGATGTTCCGGAGTTGGTTCATGGTGAATCAAAGGAGAAGGAAGTTATTCCCACTTTCAGGCCTAGAAAGAGTAGAGTTGTTGGAGGTGCTTGTGAGGTGAATGCGGTTGATGTTACATCACATAGTCAACATGATTCCTCTAGTAGTGTTGGTGATGTGCACGAGCCTAGAGAAGATTCGGTTCAAGGTGGAGCTGAAGGAAGACCGGGAGATGGTATTGCTACTCGGGTTGGTCGTCGTGCTATAAGGCCACCCGAAAGATATGGTGATTGGAACTATGTAACACCCCGCCTCCGCTAGGGTCACTCGCAAAAGGAATGCACTAGCTTTAGAGGGGCATTATTGGTAAACATGCACAGAAATATCACAAGACAGAACATATAAAATAGCGGAAGTAAAATCAAACTTTCATAACATGAATAAATAAGGTCTAAAGCCTTTTACGTCAGAGTACATCAAAACCTGTCTTGCAATAGTAAAGAAGCATAAAGACATTTTCATAAATTATTCCCCAAGTAAAAACAGTAAAGTAGCCATTAGCCAAGAAAAGTCCAAGCCATCCATGATGACCTTCAAGCAGAAGAAGTCCGAACTAAAGAACAGTATTTCCTCCCTGTAACCTGGGGGGAAACGGAAGAAAAGAGGCGAAACAAAACGGGTCAGTCAAAAAGACTGAGTAAGCCCTATCTACTATTAGCATAAAAACTAGTAAAGTTAACTGACATGAGAAACTGAGATGAACATAAGCATGATAACAAGATAGATAAGCTAAATCAAAATAACAGGATGAACTACTGAACTCAGATAAACTAAGGTGTCATGATAAATTACGATGTCAAGATAAAACAAGGTATCACATCGTCAGGTTTCTATCAAGTATAATATCCCCAAGATATCTGTCACGTATAACGCCCCGTGATATCTATCCTGTATTTTAGCTCTGCACCTACCGTACTAGTATCCCCACCGTGTCATGTGTTAACCAAGAATGGCCCTCACTCAAAAGTCGTGTAATGGTCCATGTCAACCTAATATATCGCATATATAGGTTACTCAACTTGTATGTTTTATTCCATGTAAATGTTCAGTCCCTTGCCGTAGACCATACGGGCTTTCTCATGAGATTCTATATTACTTTAACATAGTTCCATGATCCTTAAGATCGGTTTGGACTGTTACCCTAAACCTAGCCAAGGTCTTCCAACATGAATTATCGTTTGTACAACTAGGACTTATGCTACCTAGGGCTACTAGGGATTATGCTTACCTATTGCACGTTTTCGTATCTCGGTTTGGGTTCAACCACCTAGGGCCACTAGGGATTACGCTAACCGCCAACCGCGCCCTTTTTCCCACGCATATATCGTGAATCGTTTTTCCATGACTGTATGCACATGTATCACATCGTGCCATCCGAGTCCTGTCACAGGGCAGACCAGGAAATACAGGACTCGGTCGGGAGCTTTCAATTTATCTGCCGATGCGGATGCTAAGGTCTGTTTTTTCCTATACGTGGCTATGGTCCCACAAGACCACTCCCTCAACTAGTGAAAGACAAGACAGGATAAATCCTGTATGAGAACACAACACTGGCCAACCCACATCCAAGCCTTACCGCAACCATAATTAGATAGCAATTATGGTCTATTGGGTGTTCTCTGCCTTTCCGTACGTACACGCTTGACCAAAGATGGTAGGTAGCCTGACAAAATGCTATCTAGGGTACGACCGTGTATCGTCGACTATCCCCTATCCATCCCCGTCTTTAGGTCGCTCGTATAGCAACCAAGGCATACTCTTGGTTCTTCTAACGCAGACCTTAACCTCTCATGAGCCTAGTATAATCACCTGGAAGCTCATAGAGGGATACCAAGAATACCCTCACGTTCCCCGAAGCCGCTGCTTCGTTACCCAGTTCGCTGGAGCCTTTATCCAAATCAGATACTTGCTCCTACTCGTATACTTAAACGATGACCTACCGTATTAGGTTACTCGTCTATCTATGAACTGGTCTAAACTTCCTTGACTAAGAATCATTACTTAGTTATTCTTCAACTAAGGTTTACCACTTAGCATTGTTCCCGTTATCCTTGTTAACTACGGTTATCCACCTAATCCTCAGAACTAGGGTTTACATAATGGATTAAGTGTCACTTAAGTTCATGACTTAACCCGTCTACAAATCCTGTCAAAATTGGCTAAGTATCCAAGTTCAAGGCTTAACCCTACAAACCATGCCCAAGTTGGTTAAGTATATTAAGCAATTCACGACTTAACCTCGTCCAATTATCATTCTAGATTGGTTAAGTATATATTAACTTGACCCTATCAATTTACTTAGTCAAATCGGTCAAGTGTATTCAAGCGATTCGTGACTTAGCCTTATCATGTTTTCACGTTATATTGGTTAAGTATTGGTTAACTTAACCACAATAAATTAACGAGTTAGATTGGATAAGTATAGGTCACTTAACCACATCAATTCATCACGTTTAGATTAGTTAAGTGTTTAACTTAACCCCATTAAAATACCAAGTGGGATTAATTAAGTCTAGGCTAACTTAACCCCATCTGATTTCCATGTTTAGACTAGTTGAGTCTAATCTTAACCCCATTCGTTAACCGTATTTTTCGGTTAAGCGTCATTAAGAAAACTTACTTAACCTTACCAAGTTATCGCGTTGGATTGATTAAGTGTTGGTTAACTTAACCCCATCCACTAGTCATATAAAAATGGTTAAGCGTCATTAGGCAAATCAAGTTACTTAACCTACCCAACCTTGTCATGTTTTGTTAAGTATCATTAGCCTAATCAAATTACTTAACCCATTTGTCCATGTCATATTTGGTTAAGAGTCATTAATCAAATTAACTTAACCCTATCATGTGGCATTAATTACTTAATGCACCTTCACCTCTCACATTAGACTTTGTTGTGGTTACTAGTTAAGCCGGTCGGTTCCGGGTAGCTTTACACCACAACTTGGTCTAACCTCGGGTTCAAGCACAACATGACCAACTTCTCACATTGGGTCCTATTGTTTGCAACTACTAGTTAGGCCGGTCGGTTCCGGGTAGTTTTACGTTGCAAACTCAACCCAACCTCGAGTTGGCCACACTTATATTATCTAAGTGTCATGTCCATCATGTTTCCCAAAACATGTTACAAGTTTTCAAGCATTTGGGTAGACCTAACTTAATAGGTAAATTCCCAAAGGGTAGACCTAACTTAATAGGTAAATTCCCAAGCTTATGTTTTTATGCATACTTACATGTCAACTTCCATGTTATATTTCAAGTCATGTTTTCAAGTTGTATTTTCATGTCATTAGAAATTACCCATAACATAACCGAACGCTTTTAAAATCGCATATACGTTCGCGACAACGTAATGGATTAAAAGAAGAGACTTGGCAAAGGCATGACAAAAATGGATATTAAGCCACAATTTAATCATGGTGGCAAATGAGGCACAAATGTGTTCATTAACTTGCATGTTACATTCTTAAGCCTCAAAACATGCATAAACCCAAACTTGGCACATAAGCGAATCATGGTGACAAAAGATATGGAATGATGACTAGTAACTCGCATATATATCATCATATAAGGGTTATGACTTCATATGCAAGTTGACATAAAGGTTATGAGGGTTCTCATGTTGCCTAATGCAACATTTCAACATAAAGGTTGTAGCTTTTAGCTCACAAGATCAAGATAATGACTTCATAAACTTGCATGACATGATAGCATGTATCATACTCAATGATCAAACTCAAACTTGCAACATGAACATTTAACTTCATAGTTAATATCTAAGAGTAGGGAAAGGGCTTACATTGCTATGAAGGCACAAAAGATATGACAAAGCCCTTATGCAATCAAATAGACCCAAAATGCAAGCTCTAACATAAAAACCCTTGAGCCAAAATGATCAAAACCCTTGCTTTATGATGCAAATATAGAAACTTGACTTGAATGCAAGCTAATGACACTCATACAAGCTTGAAAACACTAGTATGCATGGAAAATCTCTCATAGAAACCATTTAGAAATTTTATGAAGAGAGTGGAGGCCATGAGAGGTAAAATTTTGCCATAGTTTAGTTGCATGAATGAATAATGAGGATTTAGGATAGGTTAGGGTCTTATTTATAGATTAGGCAAGTGTTTTAGGCCATAGGATTAAACCTAGATTCAATCCAAGCCATCAAAGCATGTCTTGGGGAAGAAGTCAAGTCGAAAAAATGGAGTGGTGTCTTAACCAGGCCTAAAAATGGAGTGGTGTCTTAATTGGGCTGAATTTCAAATCTGTTTTCGGATTTGAATTTTCGTAAAACTTTGCGAGGCCATATCTCAGTCATACGAACTCCGATTTACGAAATTTCGGACTCTATTTCGCGTATTTTTCCGAGACGAACGCAATGGCGCAACCCGTTTATCCTGATTCAGGTTTTATAATTAAATTCTGCCTTGATTTCTTGTTTTAACGTGTTATCGAAATACGGGTTGTTACAAACTATCTTAGCTTTTGTGAGAATTTGGACTATGCTCTTCAAGTAGTCCAAGATGAGCCGATGGACCTTGATGACGTCATGGATTCGAGTAATAGCTCGAAGTGGATTTGCGCCATAGAGGAAGAGATGCAATCGTTGATGAAGAACCAGACTTGGGAGTTGGTTCCACTTCCTCAAGGAAACCGTGCTATTGGGTGCAAATGGATATATAAGGTGAAGGACGATGGAAGATACAAAGCTAGGCTAGTGGCTAAGGGGTTTGAACAGAGGAAAGGAAAGGAGTATGATGAGATCTTCACACCGGTTGTGAGGCATACTTCTATCCGGATATTACTTGTCATAATTGCTATTCACGACTTGGAGTTGGAGCAACTAGATGTGAAAACCACCTTCTTGCATGGAGACTTGGATGAAGACATCTACATGGAGCAACCAGAAATGTTTGTTGTAGAAGGTAAGTCAGAACTAGTTTGCAAGTTGAAGAAATCACTGTATGGTTTGAAGCAATCACCTAGGCAATGGTACAAGAGATTTGATCATTTCATGCTTGAAAGTGGCTTCCATCGAAGCATCAAGGATGCTTGCGTTTATTTCAAGAGGTTAGGAAATGATTGTTGGGCGTATTTACTCTTGTATGTGGACGATATGCTCATTGCTTCTAAGGACAAGGCAGAAATCAACAAGTTGAAAGAGAAATTAAAGGCGGAGTTTGAGATGAAAGACCTTGGAGAAGCAAAGAAAATCTTGAGCATGGAGATTGTAAGGGACCGAAAGCGTTTTGAGTTGAGATTGACTCAAAAGGAGTACATTAAGAAAGTGCTTTGTCGGTTTAGCACGGAGGATGCAAATGCGTCAAATACACCTTTACCTTTGCATATAAAGCTTTCGAGTAAGGGATCACCTATCGAGGAGAAAGACAAGGCTTACATGGCAAAGGTGCCATATGCTAGTGCGGTTGGAAGTTTGATGTATGCCATGGTGTGTACAAGACCCGATATTGCAAATGCCGTCGGGGTGGTTAGTCGGTTCATGGCTAATCCGGGGAAATTGCATTGGGAAGCAGTGAAGCTTATCTTGAGATACTTGAAAGGTACAGCATCTCATGGTCTTGTTTTTGGGGGTAGTAAAGAGAAGAATTGCATGTTGGTTGGTTACTGTGATTCAGACTACGTTGGTGATAGGGATCGAAGAAAATCAACTTCTGGATATGTCTTCACTCTTGGTGGTACAACCATAAGTTGGAGATCGAGATTGCAGACCGTAGTTGCTTTATTCACTAAGGCGTTACCGATTGGGAAGTTCGAGCATTGCTCGAACTTAATTCGCTTGGAGAGATGCTAGGTGCCACGGGGTGGCACATTTGAGAGAGAAACTTGGATGTAGAAGAGTATCGGTGAGAGGTTGATGTTCTATCTTCATAGTAAGTACTCGTTTTCACTCCCGAGTACATTGTCTTTTGGTAAGACTGGTTTAGGAGTTGGATGTTTCAACACTTCATTGACGGGTGGGGGCTATGCCTGAACTCGTTAGTGAAGTGCAATGGGCGGTGGCTATGCCGGAGTTCATTGGGGAAACATTCAAGCTTTCTTGATTGAAGATAGAAGGAAATGCCTGGGTGCATTGGAGTTTGTGATGTAGACGGATATAGTATCGAGGTGGAGTGTTGAAGTATGCGATACTATGTGTTAGATGTAGATTATATTTTGGATCTGGAGGATATTTTGGATCTAGAGAATATTTTGGATCTAGAGGATATTTTGGATCTGGAGAATATTTTGGATCTAGAGGATATTTTGGAGGAAATTTTGGGAATTTCCATATACTTCTCTATGCCTATATAAGCTACATCGAATACAAAAAGAGGTGGATCACAAATCAAGATATTAGATCTAAGATTATTCTAATTAGGGTTTAGGCAATCCTAATCTTCTTCAATTCCTTTCTCCATAAAATCAATTTTTTCTAGTAAATTTGGTCATTGTAATCAATCTCTTGTACTCTTCTATTGATATTAATAAAGGTTTCTCTCTCAAAGTGGACGTACACCGACAAGACGTCGGTGGAACCACTATAAATCCCTGTGTGATTTAGTTTCTCGTTATTGCTTTATTATTTCCATTGTTTGGTGATTGTGATTGGCTTGGATAAGATTGAGATTGTTCGATTGGTTGTTTTTGCACTATTACCACGATCTCGTTTTCCGCGGCGTTGGGGATTTTTGATTTAAGCGGTCTTGAATCAAAATTTCTCCACAACACAAAGTATGTCTAGCATAAATAATTAAACCCCACGCTTCGTTAGATAGAAAAATAACGCACCATTGATTATAAACTTGCAATCATAGAAAAATAAACTATCTATGTTGCTCTTAACAAAACTGAATATAAACTTTGTACTTGATATCAAATAGTTTAGAATCATTTATACGTTGTTTGTAAATCTATGCTTAATAGTACAAATTTAACGAAAGAAAACGGCTTGTTCTAAAATTTTATATTTCCAACATGTATATGACCATCTACTATTAAAATTAGTCAATTTGTACTAATTTATTAATAGCAAACAGTTTACTAAACATGAAGACAGCAAGTATCATACGCATAGGATGCACTCTTTTTTTAATCGAAATGGGGAAATGAAAAGAGTTGGGGAGGAGCAAATACATGAAAAGGAAAAACATTCTTTTTACGAAAGAGGTAACGGAAAAGGAGATAAACTGTTGAAATTTTATTCGTTCGCGTCGGATGCGGCTCGAGCTGATAAAATTTCACCATTCGTTTTAAATGGACAGTTAGGTAGGTTTACGCCTGGTCTGTCCGACGTGTTGAACGCAGACATGAGCGTGAACTGGCCATGTTTTAAAAAGAACGCTGCCATAGAATTAGTGGTATGTACAGCAACAAATGGTGTAGACAGCAAGTAGCAACCATAAACCCTTCTGGTAAGTAGTATGCATGAATAATCACAAATTCAACGGTCAAGATTTGTTTGCTCAAGAATGTCCTCAAAACTATTTTTAAGGATCTCAGATAATGCAAAAGAAGCAGTTTTAGACCTAGAATATATGCCACCTCATGTGGCAAAAGCGCATTTTTGGCTCCTAATGATGCAACTATTGCACCGACCGCAGCATCGTCCCCATGGTTTCGAAGTACAAACAAAGCTGCATATCTCTTATACATGCTCTCATTCTCATTTAGGAGTATTCCCCTAAGCTGATCTACTGAAGAGCAAGCAGCATGAAGAAGGCATAGCTGGATCAGTAGACAAAAAAGGTGAATTCTTTAGAAAATTTGTCCCATCGCCATTGTTACCAATATTCTTTTGTCCCTTGGTTCGTCTAAGAGCTAATTCACATGTTTCTTCAACTTCTTGAGCAGGATCAGCTTGCATACTCTGCTCCAATATGGGAATGTTATCATCTAAGCCAATTGCTCCTAGAGCTTCAGCTGCCTCATGGTGGACAATGGGGCCGAATGTAAGATCCTTGAGGATTTTTCCTCTAACACAGGTAAAGCTTCAACCTCTTGCATTTACCCAAGAGCAAATGCTGCTTCATGTGCTAGCAAATTTGAAGGATCTCTTGATGCGAGCATTAAAGCTTGGCAAGGACCAGGAAGATGGAGAAGGGAGAATAACGCTCTAAATCTTTCTGAAATTGGTTGACTGTCATTGAGTAATTTTTTTCATAGAAATTCCTGTATTTCAGGAAATGATTTGGTAGAATTTTGCGCCTCCTCCATTTCAAAACTAACAGGCGCATATATAGATTTATTAGCTGCAAGAACCTTTTCGCCAATTTAAGGCATATGTAGTATACAACAGTATTATTTTGTTTGAATGCAAGTTGGAAATTTTTATTCGGCTTAGATAAATAACATAATGTAATATAAATTTTCGTTATATAGAGATATTGTAACTATATAATAAATATGCATGCCTGTTAGGACTACAAAAGTAATTTATGCACTAACCATATCAATTAACTTATTGTAACCGTAGTCAGACTCAAATCCAAAACACGGTTAAGAAATGTATTCAGTGTTCCCTTTTTGTCAGATAGATAAAATGAAGAAAGACTCAAGCTATAAAACAGTGGGTTTTCTTTACAAAATTAAGATGATGAAAATTCAGTCAAAAATGACCCTTGTAAGTACTTTGATGGAGTAAATTCATTCAAGGGGTAACGTAAGTCTGCTAGTAAGGTAGCTGAATTGATTACAGAAGCTAGCAAACGGCACACATGCAAAAAAAATTAAATGATACTTCACACAATAAAAAATTAAATGATACTTCACTGGATGACATGGGTGTAACAGCCAATCCACGCAATTCAATACACTCGATGAAATCTGGACATCGCATGACAGCTTTCAAAGCTACATCAAAAGTTTACAAATCATCCCAATCAATAATAACATCTTCAAAAAATCGGCTGAAGTGAGAGCCAGAGTTGCTATCTTCCCATCCAACCTCCTCCCACCATTTTTTTTCTCCCTTGATTTTTCCAAGTTTAGGGGTTGTTTCAACCTCAAACGGGAGTGCTTTCAGATTAGGGCACCGTTGAATAAAAATATGTTTCAGTCGTGGAAAAGCCAGGGAACGGTAAGATATTTTTTCCAAGTTACCCATGTTCTGCAAATTAAACTCCTCGAGTGAAGGAAAAGTTAAAACTTGTCCGTCCACGTCACTGTTAAGTGCAATTCTCATGCTGTTACAATCATATATGCGTAAAAGTTTGAGAGATGGAAGATGAGTAACCCATGTTATATCCTTCAGAAGTTCACAAGTCTCGATAATAACTTCTTGTAGCTCAGCAAATAATATTTTTGGTGCTATTGCTTTCCAAATTATCCTTTTTAATTTGCAGAGTGAATCCAACAAAATGATTTTTAAATTTAGTGAAGCAATATCATCTTGGTAAGTTTCAACTTTGTCGAAAACTATTTCCACTAAATCACCAGAATTGCATATATGTAATTCCTCTAAGAGATGAGGGTTACTTATCGCTGTCATAAGATGGAAGCTTTTACCATGCAAATCGCTTATTAAAAGATCATGTATAGGTAATTCAGACAATATTCTGAGCTTATTCAGTCCTTCTTCGCTTGTAACATTTGTTCCAAAAGACAACAGATTTTTCTCAATGCTCTTCAGCTCTTCAACATCAACAACCACTGGACCCACCGAAGTATCAATCGCCTTGAACATATCCAATACCAGCAGCTCTGCAAGCTCCACAAACACTCCTATTGCTATATTTCTTATGGAATTATGTCTTAATATCAAATACCTTAGCATTTTTAGATTTGTTAACTCCGTAGGAAGGTTCCTTATTTTATTAGATGACAAGTTCAAGTATCGAAGCTGTGTTAAGTCACATACCGATCCAGAAAAAATACTCAAGGAATTCCCAGACAAATCTAGGTAGGTTAAAGAGTGAAACTGACCGAAACTAGATGTATTCTTGAGTCGGTTATCTCTAAGCACTAAAACTAAAAGAGTGGGGCAACTAGGAATATCGGAGGGTAGCTTTTCTATTTTATTTTTCATAAGTGATACAAATTTAGCCTCTCTCCATTTTGCTTTCAGGATATGCGCATCTTTCAATTGAATTCCAGCTTTGACTATCCACTTATTTTTATTTTTTCCACGATCAGAAGCCACCCATAATGCCAAGTCCCTTAAAACATCATGTAATTTTACTGATCTACCACCAGATAGATATTCATTTGATTCGACGTCCTCCAACAAACATGCAGCTTGAAGTCCGCTAACTAAAGAGTGACCCAACTGATAAACTTCATGTTTACTTTCAAAGTCTATCAAACCAATACCCATCCAAAGCTCTATTAGTTCATTTTCACTAATCATGTGGTCTTCAGGCCACAATGAAATGGTGAGAAAACACTTTTTCAAATTTTCACTAGCTAAGTAGTCGTAGCTAATTTTCAAAACGGATAGCAGTTTTTCATCTACACCCATAACTTGGTGACCTTGTGAATTTTTCAATAGATCAAGAGTAATTTTCCAATCTTCTAGATTTGGTTTTATGGACATGGCACGACCAATTGTTATCAGAGCAAGCGGCAAACCTTGACATTCTTTAACAATATCTTCAGCAAGTTTTGGAATACCAGAATGGGATTGGATGACTTCCTCGCCAACTTTTTCTGTAAAAAGAATCAAAGATTGTGTTGGATTTAGACATTTTACCTCGATTATCTTTTTAGCATCCATCTCACCGCAGACATCCTTGGTTCTAGTAGTAAAAATCACTTTACGTTTCTTACGACATATGTTCGCAGCATTAAGATTTGGAACTCCAACTTTGCATAAATCCACACCTTTCCATAAATCGTCTATGAACAACAAGAAATTCTTGTTTTCTAAAAAATTATGAATCCGATCAGCTTGTGAATCGCTATCATCAAGATCCTTTAGCCCAAGCTTCTTCACTATTTCGCTTTGAACCCGTGAAACATCACTTTGTCCACTGGATGCCACAGTCCAAATTAGGGTTTCAAACATGGAAGAGTTTTCAACAAAATGATTATAAATCATTTTTAGTAATGTTGTTTTTCCCACACCTCCAAGTCCCCGTATGCCGATAATATTTACCTTTGAGTTGTCATCTTCAATGCACTTACATGCCTCTGCAAAGTACGAAACCTGTGATTCCTCTACGACATATGGCATTGATTTGACGATATTATCATAATCCACCATCTCTGCACTGTGAAATAAAGAAGCAGGTTGTTCCAGCAGCAATTCATCGGCTTTTTTAATCATATCATCACATCTACGACCTAGCTCATGCTTGGCGCAAATCGAACAGAAGCAAGATCTAGTCTCCTGTGCTATATTTAAAGCAATATCCATTTTGTTTAGTATATGAACAACTTGACTTTGCCAAACGATGACCTCTTCAGTAGGCATTCGTGATCTTGTTGCATCGATTTTCCGGCTGATATCATTTTTTCTAGCGTTTAATGCATCTCTTTTCTCTTGGAGATCACTCTCGTACCTGGAAGCATCAACTATATATTTTATATGGCGTTCTGCTTTCTCCAGGAATCTATTGTAAAGAGGAGCAATATAGGTATCAGGATTTAAGGAGTGATACATTTTGATGATAAGAAAGAAGAAGGGGAATTGAAGCAATGAGAGTTTGTTCTCTATCAAGTATCAACAGTGCGGTATATTGCACTTGATTTCTATTAAATTATTCCGAAACTGGAAAGCAACGTGATTGTTTTATTGTCTAGAAAAGTAGAACTGATGTGCGCAAGGAAAAGGACATGCAATAAAGTCCACTGAATGTCGTATAATTGCGTCGAGCATTGGCCAAAGACTATTAATTAATTGATACGTAGGACAGCAGAAAAAGATGTTAACCATAAATTAATTACCTCCAACAGCTCTCCTCGCTGTTCATCGAATCTGGCAATAGAATAAGATTACATTATAGCTGGTAGGGGCAATTATACAATGTTAGCTCTGTTGACCTAACATAAGTCTGCGTGAAGATTATAAACATACAAGATGTAAACGACTGTATTGCTTGCATGAACTGTAGTCTGTAATAATACAATATATAATAACTGCAGCATAATATAATAAAAAGTGTATTTAACAGTCTCACATTTAAGTATTGTACTTTGTATTATTTGGCTTGGACAAGAATAGTATGGTAGAGAATTACTATTGAAGTGATTGTTGTGTAGATGACGAATGTGAGATGACGAAGCCATGAAGGTGGTTGGAAACTGAGTTTGGGTTGTTAATTAAACTTGACTGTGAATGTGAATTTGTTGTAGGCTATGTATGTCAGCTAAGTTGTGAGTAAAGAGCACTAGTATTTTTATTTTTCTGTCATAATAAAGTTTGTAGCGTTGTTCATTGTGTATGAAGTGTATCAGACAAGAAAAGGCATCAAATTTGCAGGTTTTCATGTGTTTGTAGTTTATTTTTTCAATTGAAAATGGAAGATATGAGGTTGTTTGCCATTATCTCTTAGAACCAGGCCCGGAGCTAGGGAAAGCCGAGCAACACATTCGTCTGGAGCAGCCGGTCGGATAGGGGCAAACAGCTGGAGGAGGAGGTAGGGACGGTATTAGTTTGCCAGTTTATTATCATATAAAAGTTGACATCTAGTACTTGGTAAATGACATTGTGGTAGACTGCTAGAGTATGCAATTTATCTAGTCGAGGTCGTGGGTTCAAGCCTTGATGCTGTTGGATGATTTTTTTGACTTTTTTAAGTCACCTGCTACTTAGGCAACAAAGTTTGCCAGGCCGACACTGCTTAGAACGTGAGTATGAGAATATATTTGCATTTTGTTTAGCTCAAGCTGCTTACTTTGTCAATATAGAACTCAACGAATATATGTTAGTATTTTGAACCATCCATTTCAAATGGCAAAAATAACATGTTATTCAAATGCATTGCATTAAAATTAAAATAATTCAAAAAGCTGAAATGAGGAAGGAAGAGAAATTTATTTTAGAATTTTATAGAATTTGATACTCATTCAAGACTGTATTTCAGTTTCAAAAATTTAGCCTTTGAAAATTTCTAAGACTGAAACTTCAGTCTTTAAATTTTCAAACTGATATTTCAGTCATAAATATTTTTGCGACTAGAGAATCAAAGACTTATCATTTCGGTCATTGATCAGTCTTTGCTACTTAGGTAAAGACTGAATTATGCAATAGAAGACAGATTTTTTTTCTGTTTTTATTTCACTATTTTGTTGTAGTAGGACAAATTTTAAAGACTGACCAGAAAATTTTATTTCAAATTTAATCATTTTAAATTTGTTGTGAAAATTAGTTTTGTTTTACATAATCTGCGTGTTTGAAACGACGCGAACTTCCCGGCCTGCCTAAACCGAACGAGAGAGCGGATTGCTTTGAGAACACGACTTATCAGATCACAAACATGAGAACATTTCATTGCTATTACAACAATTTATATCAGAGTATAAGATATCAGAGTTCAAATAAATAGTATACAGCGGAAAAATAATATCGGAGATTTAAATTATAAAACAGTGGAAAATATAATACATGAATATAATGTGCAGCGGAAAACATCAACTACCACAATTGAAAGAAATACACGGATGCAAAACATTCCAAATATAGCTCCAGTCGTAATCCAGGATCCTATGAAAAGAAATATCTGCGAAAACCAAAACTATAAGTTGCCCGTGTGGATAATATGGATACCCAGAGTTTAGGTAGAAATAATAAACTCCGAGTCAGTCATGGGACTGGTGTGAGAACTAAAACAGTTATTAACTTTATTTTAAAGTTGGGTAAATCAAAGGACCACGCCATATAACACGGAACGAGTTTTCTCCCAAGAATACCATAAAACAAACAACGCAAGGCTAAAAAGGAAAAATGAAGCCATTATAAGACTCAGGTCCCATCATACAATGCAACACAAACCAGAGGATAGAGTTTTACCTTATAATGGCCAAAAATGCTTGATACGCGAAATTTACCTTTTATTATTATAAGTGTAGAAATCAACTTCAAATATAAATGTATTGATCATAGACGGCATAGATACCATATATTATGTCGCCATATAGGTTTACAACTAAAACCGTGAAATCACGTATTGAAAATTGAGTTTCCATCCATGAACCAAGGCAAGCGATCTTCCTTTCCGATTCGAGACACATTAGCAATGCCTCAAGATCACGCCTCTGGGCAACCCTAGGTTAGCCGCATGGCCGGTCAGCTGCCGCTGATTAGTTATACTATAATCTATACGTTAGCCGGTTCTATCGAATCTCTCTCAAGGTCAGTATGTCGACCAAATCAAGGGCCTTTTAGTCGGCCCAGATCAAATTCGATGTACCTCGCTTTCCATCATAATCCAACATCCACATAAGTAAAATTAGGACCATCAACGGATGCTTTCAGATACAGATAGTGTCATATCTATATCTGTATCCGAAATTATTTTCGGATATTCGTATCCGTTTAATTTTCGGATATCCGTATCCGCTTAATTTTCGGATACGGACGGATATCAGATATTTATCCGCTCCACAGTAATTAATAAATTTAAGAGTATAAATAAAAAAGTTTGGATCAACATAAAATAATTTTTATACTAATGTTTATAAAAAATTAGAAATTAAGAAATGTGATGAGGAAACATTGTTTTATACTAATATTCATAAGGATAACCAAAAAATTCCAAAATTAAACCCTAAAACTACCATTTTCACAAAAAACTGGACAAAATTTTATATCACAGTAACATTCAATAGTTACAAAATAGTTATTAATTCTATTTTCTGTTTTGAGTTATATATATTACATCAATAAAGTCGGACGGATATTTTTTGGATACGGATACCACTATAACCATATCCGTATCCAAAAGGCTTTTCGAATATCGGATATCCGTATCCGCTTTTCGGATAATGGATATGTTTCATATTTTCGGATACGGATCTAGACGGATAACAGATTTTTCGGGTACTCATTGGCAGCCCTAAGTAAAATATTTGGGCTCCATACCATGACATCACTTCTAACTAGAAACTAACGTATGTCCATTTCCATACGTTCCTCATCCCGTTTCTGGTTCATACCGGCGTGTAAAGCTCGCGAATTAACGCTACACAAAGCTGTGCTATTTAAAGCTGTGATTTGATCATCAACCACAAGACTCTTCTTTTCAACACAAGCCTTGATCCATGCAACTCAGCATGCCACATTGTCAATCCATACCATACCATTAATTTCTACCAATATATAACTTCTGAGCTCGTACGTCTCAGAGAAAGGTGTTAAGCAAGAGAATAAATTCTCCGCCATCAAAAAGATATATATTTTGCAGAGATCAACAAATACAGCGCGATATACAACGTCAAACATGCAATCCATTTGCAAGTCCGTTCTCGGTCTGAACGAAACCGGAGGCACCTTATTCCTCGTCCTATATGTCCAATACAAGAGAGAGGCCCTCGCATATCCGGTCGATCTCCAAGTACGTCTGGACGATCACCACTTATTACCTCATCTTGGGTGTACATCCCAATCAAGACATCAGTAATCAACAAACTATGTGAAGATCTCCGGTCTTCAACCACCATCTTCAAATCTTCGACTTTTATTCGTCGTATCATTTATTCAAAATGGGTTAAACCCGGTCTTTCCGAATAACTCGCGTATCTTATAGTCAAGTGCTATAAAAACACATCATACGCCTCATTCCAATACAAAATATTCTTTTATTCAAATATTCATTACATTGTGAATCATTCCCATAAATCTTATCAAAGATTTAATTCATTTAAATCTCTTGTTTAAATCTTTCTTTGAAAACCATTGCAAAAGATTTTGTATTATCTTTTAACAATCTTAAACCAATTAAGATTTACCAAACTAGTCGGGATTATCGAGCCTTACAAAAGTAATAAATTATTTTATTTTTGCAATCCCAACCTATTCATCCCATGGAGCAAAACTGGTAGTACTCCATATCTAACACCAACTGTGTTATCGGTAAAATTAATTACCATTTCATATTTCAAATCTAATTAAAGATTTAACTATCACATAGAGTAAAACTGATGATACACCATTCTCGAACATTTCTTGAATTCAGTAAATTTAATTACCTCATTCACATTCTAATCTAATTAAAGATTCATTAAAACTCCAACATGGTTTTAATCCCAAAAATCATTACTTACTGATTATTCAATCTTACGAAATAAATCATGTATTTAACTAGGTTAAAGAACCAATGTCATTTAAAACACAGTTCACGATAAACCCAAAATCATCTTCCATCAAAATGGAATCTTCGCGGAAAACATATCAACCATAATCGATATGAATTTCCATATTCTACTAATACTATAAGTGGAATAACAACAAGGCCTTTTAAATTCCATAAATAAAAATTGTCTTCCTTCATAGAAACTCATCTCGCTTATTAATAAATCGAATTCCACTCAATTCCAATTTAATATATTAAATTGGAGAACTTTACTTTGGAAAACTTGCTTTAAATCTTAATTAAAAGATTTATAAATTCCAAATCATATCTTCACTGTGAATTGGGTTTAAGAACGAATGTTATTTAAAACAACGGTCATGAGAAAACCAAAATCCAATTCCGTTTAATTCCAATTATATTTGTTAAATGGAAAACTTCACTTTAGCTAGGTTAGGAATAGTGTTATTAAAGACATCATTCACAACAAACCCAAAATCCAATTTGATATTAAATACAAGACTCTGAATAGAAATCATATCAGCTTATATTCAATATCAAATTCTGAAACCAACAGATATCATATTGGGAATAACGATATCTATATCTTTCAAATTCCTCAACGATATCCGTATAATCATGGAATCCAATATCGATATATTCCGAATATTATTTCCATTCCAATTCATACGTTGGAAAATTCTGGTTATATCAAAACCATTTCAATTCCTTTCAGTTCTTTACTGAAGTTAATAAACAACTTTTTCTGATAAAAATATCTTTTATCATTACAAACATGGAATTTTCCATCCAAAATCATTTCAAATCATTTATTATGACTTTACATAATTTATTCATATTCTTAATAATTTAAATAAGGCTCTTACAGTCGGTTTCCAGTCTCGGTCACCGAACTGCATCCATAACGACCTTCTCCAAAACTGATTTGGACATATTTTAAAATCTAACCATTAGATTTCAAATCTCTTCTTACCATTCGAAAGCACTTTCTAATACGAACCCAACGGTTCTAGTTTTAGGAGAATCTGACGGTCGGATCTCCCGTTGCGTCAATTCAAGTTCAATGGTCGAAATTCGCGAACGGTCGCTGCGCGACACGTTCTGTTCAAACCATTTAAATATACATACATACATATATATATGTATGTATATATGATATATTTCACCGATTTCAATTTAAAATGTATATTATGAAACGTTTATAAATTCGTTTTAAAAACAATTCTAATTTCCATTCAATTTTAAATCAAAATTGAATATTCCGTATCATTATAATATTAAAATGATAATATTTTCAAAATATCTTATTCTGAAATCAAATCTTTTCGATATTCATTATAAAATGATTAAAATCGACAGAAAATTCCGATCGAGTTAAAATGGCGTACATCTACTTAACTCGGCTTCATATATTTCAATATTTTCATGTCCATCCAAAATCGAACATCAAATCATATTTTGATTTTTCACTGAATATTGTTTTAAAATATTCGTTATTTCTGAATTAGAATCAGACTCAATCAATTAGCATATAATTTAATTTATATGGATTCAATACATCGCATATATTCAAAAATAGTGATAAACAACTATTAAACATTCAATTCACATCCAAAGTGCAATTTACAACTGTATAATCATTAAGTAATTAAATAACGGTTATAACGGTCTGTCAATCAATCGGTTGACATACAATTAAATCCAAGGTAGATGTGAATTAATTATCATCTCCAGACCCGTGTGGGGTTTTCAACCATCAAACAAATATTATTATTTGTATACTTGGGCGATGTGTAAAATTATCGTCCTAATAACCGTGTGGGGTTTACATCACAATCCATGTGAACTTATCTATTATTTGGGAGATGGGTGAGTGAATTGTCATTCCAAAATAATTTATAATCTAAGTGTTTATTTTTAACATCACATATATTCACAGTTTGATGATAATAACAACAAAATTGTAAACAACCATCAACCACCAAGCAAATATTGCAATAAAAGGCAATCAATATAAATTCAGTTATAAAAATAAATAACTATACAAAATATTTGAGTGAGAGAGTTCTCACTATTGGTTTCCACTCCATCAGTCTTTAATTGACGATTTTAGTACTGTTTGGGTTTAAATTTTTCTCAAATTCTAACTTGCTCTTTTTTTTATCTGGTCAGTTCCTGTTGTAGTGTCTGTCGTCACGGTTCTAACGAACCTGATCTTGTTCAATTTGGGTTCTATTTGAATAAGATACTTCATTTTAAACTTTAAACAATCACATAAATAATTAACTATAAATTAATATTTAGTTACATTTTAACCTTTCCCTAATCAATGTTAAACCCCTTCTTCCACGTTATCACCTTCAAACCGAATAAAACCCATACGTCGATTTCTAGGGTTCACCACTGTCGTCCCCACGCTTGACCGGTCCTCGATCGGACTTCACCCCTCCATGCGCCGGAGCGCCGCCTACCCATGGCCTCAACCGCGTTGAACTCGCGTCTCCCTATCGATCCAGTAATCCATGCGAACACGGAAACTTCGAGCTCGGAGAACTCTTAAATCCCACAATGCAAAACGATCTGATTCGTATAGAATTAAAGACCAATGAAATCTCTACAAAGTTTGTTTTTGATTCATGATTTAATTCAGAATAATTTTGGAGAATTTAATGAACAAAATCAAACGAATTCGTCCATTTATCTGAAGCCGGTGGCGCTGTTTTGGTAGTGAAGAGTTAGGGTTATGAATTTGTTTATATATATATATATATATGTTTTATAATATTATTTAATTCTAACCATTTCTTAAAAGTGAATCTCGCATCCGAACTCCAAATGAACTCCAACGACTTCCGCCCCTAACTAAATACCCCCATTACGGACACAATGCGAAATGTTTCGTAAGCTAATTCGACTGTTTCAGTCAAATTTTATAAAAAATAAATTATAATCCATATAACGATCAAAATTGATTTTCAACGTACATTTTAATTTGCTACGGCTACATACTAACTCCAAAAATTATGAAATTTGAAATCTAGCTATGTTATACAAATACGGTTCTAACAAAACTAATTTTGTCGAATTTGGAGACCGTTTGAAATATGGCCTTTTAACTAGCTTATTAAATTTTGACTGAATTTACAACGGGCGTTTAAATTTACTACTCTTACATACTAATTCCAATTGACTTGAAATTTCAAACCAGGCAATAATTTGATGTTCCAGATCCAACAAAATTAGTTTCATCGAAAACGGAGGTTGTTTGTAAAATGACTATTTTTAACGGCTATATATAATATTAATATATATACATATAAATTCCATAACGACTATTCTAAATTTTAAACTGGTCATAACTTACTATTTATAATATGAAATCTAAAATTTTCACATTCATTAGAAAGATATTATCAAATAGATCCTAATGTTTCTTGTTTCATCAAATTTGACTTATATTGAATTCTGTATATTCATTTAAAATTTCAAACTAAAATTTCAAACTACCGCGACGTTACAAGTTCGTTTTAAATTAAATTTCAAATTTATACATTTTAACTCATCTTAAAATAAATTTGATGTCGTTATTTATTTAAAATAACTTATTTTAACATTAAAAATCCATTAAATTTATTAAAAATAAAATTTTAAATTGGTTCCAAAAATGCGGGTTATTACAATCTCCCCCACTTAAAAAATTTTCGTCCCTGTAAAAGGAACGGAGCTAAAAGTTGTTTAACTAACCAACTCAACTTTCATTCTGGCTTGAGTTCTTCAACTTTTCAGTTTCTTAGAACTTCTAAATTTCTTAGAAATTCGGCTAACACCCTGAATTTCTAAAAAAAATCGCTATAACCTCCTTGGTACGGGTTGATCTAAAAAAATTATTGGGCCATATTAGGCACCCAATAAATCAATATATCGCATACAAATCAATTGTTCACACCCATTATGATTTATACACCCTGCTTCCCCCATGCCCATGCGCCGTTACTAAAACAAGAGAGACGCGACGTGTGTATTTTTGTCATCTCAAGACCTGTGTAGGGTTTGTTATTAAATCCTGGAATTTACCGTTATAGGTTATTAAGTCCATAATCAGTTCTCAGTTCAACCTGTAATTCAGTCTTCGCCATACAAGCATCTTGCTCATACGGTAATCCAAACCTCGTCATATAAGTGCCAAATGCTTATATGGAATATGATATGTTGTGCCGTCTTCAGTAGTATGTTATGTAGTTCATAATTTATTGTTACTATCCTATGGCGCACGTTCAATTTCACATAGTGCAACCATCACAGCACATCCAAATCATTCACAGTAGTATAATAATAAAATTGCGCAACCAACTAAATAAGGTGCACCTGTTTGTCGGGCACGCAATTTATTTCTTTACTCAACTGCAAATCCATAACCAGCTCCACACACACACACACACACACACACACACACACACACACACACATATATATATATATATCCATGTATATAAATCCAATTCGACCTAATTTTCAATTCAGTTCTACATTATATTTGATTTGGCCTAAATTACCTTTCATTCTTATATTGAGTTTATTAATCCAATATTTTAATTAGTTAAATTAATAATCACACACCATAACCATCAATCAATTAATTGATTAGCTTTTCAAATATATAACTTTTGTATATACTAAAAAAAAAAATTTCTATGCCAATTCACATAATAAACTCTAACTTAGTTTGGATCTCACACTAGTCAATTGGAATCATATAGATATCCCACTTTTGAAACTCGAAAATAAACACTGATGATACTATTAATCATCGGTATCATCCCCGGGTGACTAGAGTGTGATTCTATATCTACCCAGTGCATTTGAGACTTCGAATACACGTGGATCAGACGTATATGAAAAATCTTCATATACCTGATAGTCCAAATTTAATATAAAATAAAATACTTAAATACGTATAATAAGATATAATTTTTTCATAACTAAATTTTTTTTTATAAACAATACTCTTCAAACTCACTCTAGGGCATTACTAACCCTATCTCTAACGAGTCATTCTCATAGGATACCACTAATCCTATCTATGATGAATTCTTTCATTCGGTTCTAATGTGTCTTGTTCTCGAGCTTTGTAAACCAAAGCTCTGATACCAACTAAAACGACCCAAAATTCCCGGTCAGCCTAAACCGAACTAGAAGGAGGATTGCTTTGAGAACACAACTCATTGGAACACAAACATGAGAACATTTCATTGCCATTACAACAATTTACATCAAAGTACAAGATATTAGAGTTTGAATAAATAATATACAACGGAAAAATAATATCAGAGATTTAAATTACAAAACAGTGGAAAATATAATACATGAATATAATGTGCAGCAGAAAACATCAACTACCACAATTGAAAGAAATACACGAATACAAAGCATTCCGAATATAGCTCCAGCCGTAATCCAGGATCTTCTAGAAAAAAATATCTGCGAAAACCAAAACTACAATCTACCCATATGGAAAATATGGGCACCCAGAGTTATGGTAGGAAACAATAAACTCTGAGTCAGTCATGGGACTGGTGTGAGAATTAAAACAGTTATTAACTTTATTTTAAAGTTGGGTAAATCAAGGGACCACCCCGTATGACACTGATCGGGTTTTCTCCCAAGAATACCATAAAACAAACAACGTAATGCTAAAAAGGAAAAAATGAAGCCATTATATGACTCAGGTCCCATCACACAATGCAACACAAACCAGAGGATAGAGTTTTACCTTATAATGGCCAAAAATGCTTGATACGTAAAATTTATCTTTTATTATTATAAGTGTAGAAATCAACTTTAAATATAAATGTATCAATCATAGGCGGCATAGGTACCATATATTATTTCGCCATATAGGTTTACAACTAAAACCGTAAAATCGCATAGTGGAAATTGAGTTTCCACCTATGAACCAAGGCAAGCGATCTTTCTTTCCGATTCAAGAAACACTAGCAATGTAACGACCCAAAAAGTTCCGATCCTGATCATCGACACAAATACATATCCCGTATCACATATCGACTAATCAGGTATCAGAAATTAACGGATCGTTAATAGAAAGAAGTTAGAGGGTGAGAAATAGAAAGAAAGAAAGTTAGAAGAGAAGAAAAAGAAGAACAAAATACAACAGAATCAGAGTATCACGAATCTCACAGCGGACTAAATAATATATATTATTTAACAATACTTGAAATACAAACTGGTATTTGTACTTACATATATCATATGAGTACAATTCATATACAATACAGCGGAAACAAACTCTATATATCAAACGCCGAAGCTTCCTTCTCCAAGCTCCTTCAAGTGAATCTATAAAATCCTGAACTAGTTGACTGCCCGTACAAATTTAGGTATCCAAGAGTTTAGGGAAAACACAAAAAAATAAACTCTGGGTCAGTCATGGGACTGGTGTGAGTAAACGATTTTAAAACGGTTTGCTTTAATGTTCAAAAATCCTTTTGAAAGAAATGATAATCGTAAGACTGATCTAGACATAAATACAGATGGTTTTCACTTTGTGATAACCCAAAACATTCTTGATATCAAAATTATTCTGATATTATAATAGTGTCTAAATCAAATAAACAGCAATCTACTAGAACGCTTGCATCTCATGTCCTACATATATAGTATACAATCAAAACCGCGGGCGCTTACTGGGTAATGGATTCCGACTATGACATGGTATGGAACCACTTGCTGATAGTGTATCTCTAGAGGGGAATACACTGGGTTCAACAAGAACATCTTGCAACCCGACCACACATGACCGACCACTCATTTTGCTTTAGTGTATCGAATGTATATCACTAGCGGTTGTGTACGACAACCATTTCCCGAAAGGGATAGCATCGAAAAGAGCAACGAAGCAAATGAATTTTCTCTAAATAGGTGATAATACACCCTAATTGGGAGCGACCCACTTAGCCATGCTGCCTGCCCAATTTTTGTCATTTCCCGGTTGATGAGGCTTGAGGATAGAATTTAACTTTAGAACATTTGGCCACCATTTACTTTGAATGCCACATTGTCAGATCCATCAAATCACTAATTGACGTCAACAAATATACTCTGGGTGTAAAAGAAGGGCCAATCTTTGCCACCAACTCGGTATATTTTAAAAAATCAACGTACGTGATTTTTAGAAAATACACTATCGAACATTCGTCCATACAAGTCATCCAGGAATATGATGAACCGAAGGCACTCTCCTACTGCATCCAATATAGGAATCAACCCATGGATCAGTAGCGAATAGTCCTTGCAAATATGAAGATTTCAATCACGAATGAATTACAAGTTATAATAACTATGGCGGCTACCAGAGAATTTATACAAGTAATTGTTTCACTCATGGAGATCCACGATCTTCAAATTGATCATTTTTAAAAGTAACCTACAAGTTAGTTTACGTAAAGCTAGTTCGAAGTGGTTTTGAGTCCAGTTCTCATCCCTATCTCTTCGAACTAACACTTAAGGAATATTTATTTGATAGTCGGTGTTTTAACTATCAAATTTAAACGGTGCAGATGTGTAAAACATATCTAATTTCCATAACATGCCCATTCAATTTTAATTAACCTATATAATCTCATTTATAATTTCAGAGCTGTAATCAATACAAAAATATAATAAAACACGTTAACGTTTTATTTTAACTAATTTAGATTTGATTCGTCACTTCATAGCATAAACAACAACCGTTCATCACAATTGTAATGATCAACCAATGATTGGACGTTTAATTTCAAACTTAATAACAGTTTAAAATATGTGATCTCGAGTAATAACTAATTTAACATTATATTTATTCCCATTACTTTGGAAATAAATACATCGGAATTATTTGTGTTAGATCCAAAATTGGCTCTAACACCCGAATTGTTCTAATACGTGGAGATAATTATCAGAAAAATGCAAGAAAATCAGAAAAGACACAAGATTTATAGTGGTTCGGCATTAACGAGCCTACCTCCACTTTATATCTATGATTATACTTCAGATTCAGGTACAATCAACGATATTTCACTCAATCTCACTTTTACAATATTGATTCACTCAGCAAATTCAAGATAACTCTGGATGGAGGTATGATAATGGTGGAATCAGAGCTCTGAATTGCCAAAAAGATCCTGAAAACTGCCAAGTTCTAGGCTATTTATAGGTGATTCCTGCAGGCGGATCGCGGTCATATGTGGCACAAATCCCGAAGATCTCGGACTGGTTCGTGGCTTGATGGAGAAATGGTCAAAATAGCCGTTATGGACAGATGTCGTGAGATCCTGCATCCTCGGATCGTGGTAGACTTGGTACCGACCTTTATCTTGGCTTCTAGGACCGGATCGTGAAGAGGCAGAGTGGATGGATCAGATCGCGTGATAGGGGGGCGATCGCGATCGTGGTGATTGTAACTCTATGAGTGAGCCTTCGTATTAGACTTGTGTTTGAATCTCGGTGGCTTGGTCCAAAAGCTAGCCAACATTTTGCCCCCTCGAAGTATGTTTTATCGAGGATGGAACATGCTTCGAAATTACTAAGCTATCTTTTCATGAAGCGATATGAACCAAAGGTTGTGTTTGTTTGAGATGTCGTACCATTTCAGGAAATTGCGCCCCTTAACTAGTATAAATATCAAGTTAATCCTTTGGTTATTTCTTCATTTGCTGGATCATTTTTGTCTCTTGAATTTCAGAGGAAAATAAAAATCAGCTCGTCGGGTAAGCTTTTAGATCTTTTGCACGTATTTTCACTTCTTTTGTTTCATGGTCGTTCTCGAGTTCGGTTCCGCGTGGTTCTTTACCAAGGTAGACGTCACGGGTCGATCAAGTGAGAGGATCGCTACCGTAGTCCTGATGGGCCTTCACAAATGCCCACGGCCCGCGTATTTTTGTGGACCGAGTCGCGACAAAAAAAGGGGAGATGAAAGGACTTTTGGTTTAGCTATATAACCTGCTCTCCCCTTCCTCCCTTACTCTTTCTTTTTCTGCTCCTACCGCCGCCTGCTTCTCCTTCTCAAAAACCCTAATCTCAATTTTTAGAAAACAGGTAATTACATTAGCAATGCTTCCAAGTAATTTCATTCTCGTTTCTCTCGAGTTTATACTGATTTGAAAGGCAAGGATGGCGGGGTTTTGTGGCGTTCAAGGCTTTCGAGGCGACGATGGTTAATGGGTTCAGATGTTCGAGTTCGTGAGTGAAGAGGAGGAAAAAAGAAAAAAGAGGAAGAAGGAGTTGGCCAGTTCGGATCGCAGAGGTGGTTGGTGTCGATCGGATCGGGTCGTGGGATTGGGGTGGATCATGGAGATAGAAGGACCAGGAGGGAACTCGTGGTGTGAAGTTAGGCAGTGGATCGGATCGCAACGATGGAGAAGAATCGGGTCGTGGTGCTTTGTGTTAGAGTGGACCATAAGGGTTCCATGATCCACTTATATTCTCCGATCTGAACTGCATCACGACCCAACGACGGTCTGTTGGCGAGACTAATGGGCGATCCATTCCCTTCGATCCGATACACATCCCACGATCCGATCCCTACTTCCCTAACGAACCAGGCTGGTCAGCGATCCCATACATACTTTAACTTAAACAATGCACCATGATCATATTATATATCGGACAGTTAGGTTAGAGCCTTCGAGACGAGCTTCTTGGTCTGATCGACAACAAGACTTAATAGCACACTCATTGCACTTATCCAATTTACGTTATGCCTTTACTTTCCAGTATCATACACACTTGCACACACGAGCGCTTGCACATACACGGGGCTCACGGGTAACTATTTTCTAATATCTCATGTTTGCTCGCCAAAACAGCAATGTTAGATAGACGCTCTTCTAAAGGATCTGAAACAGAGGTGAACCCGGAGTTACCGGAACACCCTAATCCCGATGTTCCTCCAGTTAATCCAGAGGATGAGGACTCTGAGTCTGAATATGAGGTAGAGACGGAATCAAATTCATCTGGGAGTACTTCGCTTGAGGAGGAATCCGAAAGAGGATGAAAGAGCTCCCGACGAGATTCCCAATGTTGAGGAAATCGAGAAGTTTATTGATTGTCTGGCTTCCAAATTAGACGATAACAAGCTTCTGAGAATATGCTTAAGACGCGGGATATCCTGGGACGATGTTAAAACTCCAGGCAAAGATGATAGACCTCACTCTGCCCCACCTGGATACATGACCGTCAATAGGTTAATGTGTTGGGTAGGCGCAATTCCTCCATTCCCGCCAATCGTTGTTAAAACCTTAAGACGATTGCGTATTGCCCCTATGCAGCTTCATCCCAATGCTTACGCAGCCTTGTACACTCTATATGTTGCATATGCGGAAATCCTGCAAACTGAGCTTACTTTTAAAGACTTGAAATTCTACTATCTTTTCAAGCACCGTTCCACAACGACTCCAAATTTCTCTTTCTTCAAATCAGTAGCCAACAGGAAGGTTCTATCTGATGGTTACAACAACATAGGGGATCCCAAAGCTGATTGGTTTTACATAAACCACCAAGCTGGGTGTGCGAGGAGGTGGCTCAAGTCCAGTAAGTTTCGAGCCTCCAAATGCATGACTTAATTACATAATCAAAGCACTAACATGTTTCTTTTTCTCTTGTGCAGATCACACATTCCCCAAGACAGAAGGCTCAGTGTATAACGATCGACTATCCCGCCTTCTTAAAAGCAAGTCTGACTTCTTGAAAATCAAGAAATGTATTACCGACGAAAACCTTCACAAGCACCATCTGTTGGACATAAGATTTGGGCTTGGAGCGGGTGGCAAACCTTACAAATATGTGCCCCCGGCTGAAGGAGAAGGAACATCACAGGTTACAGAGACAACCAAACTTCGCAAGAGTCCTTCACCAATGATTGATCAAGACTATGAGGATTTAAATAAATACAAGGGAGATGAGGCCCGAGCTAATGAGCCCAAAGAAATTCCGGCCTCTAAGGGGGGGGGGTCCTCCTCAAGGACCTCACCACTGGTTGAGCCTGCGGATCGCGATGAATTAACAGAGGAGAAGATAATCGGGGAATTGAATAAAATTCCTTTACCACGCGATGTCTATACACAGGAAGACTTCGGAGGGGAGCCATTTTTCCCATCTCCGAAGAGACTAATCCCATTGCGGGAGAAAGAGAAGCCACACAGACGAGCCTAACTCTGGGCCCTGGTCCGTTGGGGGGAATTATCTGGGATGCACAATTCACATGCACCACTTGACACCACACTCTTATACCACCAGTATTCAAGATTTTAATATATACTTGTTTCTTTTGCAGGTAAGATGACTCACAAACGATCTTATTCTTATCGCTCCCTCCATGAGGGTACACCCAGTCTCCATTCAAATCCCGATCATGCTCGCAGTGATAGTCGGGGAAGCAGAAAAAGGATAAGAAGTCAAAAGAGTCCCCCAAGCATAAGTAGGAAGCAGTTGTTAGTTCATTTTTTTGCTTTTAGGCTTTCCACTGGCCAAGAAATGTAGTTGTGAGAACGGCCCCCACTTTTGTTTAGTTGTTTTGTTTTGTAAACCTGCATCTAGTAAATGAAAATTTGTTTCCGTTGCCTTTAATTTAATATGCAATGCAGTGATTCCAAGTTCCTTGCATCTCTGTGCGACATCTTGAGCAGCAAGTATAGCAGCGTAAGGGGATGATTCATCTCTGTCAGCCTTGACTTTCATCCCACATGTGATACGGACAAGAGTTTCCCTTCCAGATAAACCAGTCACATGAAAGTGGAACTAAATTTGCAGACCTGCAAGTTTAACTTACCGCATTTAGTCGCAAATATTCATATCGTAACTAAACTAAGATATAACTATAGGTAATTCTAATAGTGAAAATTTAAAATTTTTGTGCTGCGCTGCACAAGTGTATAACGAGTGCATATGTATATGACCCCAATCAATCATTAATATGATGCCTGGCCAGGGCTTATTGATGGTCGATTAGAGTCATATGTGTGTTGCCTCCCATTCCTAGAAATGGGGGGTTCGGGTTTCACTTTCATTCCCTTTACCTGCTGTGTGACGGGATAGGAACCCCTGATTGACATTCGTTATCGTGCCATTATGCTTTCCTAATCCTTCGACTGGGTAAGGATTCAGGTGGCGCTAAGTTTCTAGCGCTTTTATACTCTCCCGATCCTTCAGCGGGGTGGAGTGTTGTCAAGGCGGTTTTATTATGGTGCACCTTCACGCCTTGTGGGCGTCATCTTCACGTCCTTTATACTCTCTCTCTAATCTTGAGAGTTAGAGTGAAAATGATAGTGTGATTTACTTCGTTGCACATTCGATCACAGATATTTTGTGGTCACCGCATAGTTTATGACAAATCCAAAAGCGGTATTAATTTATGTTAATCAAGATAAAGCAGATAAGAAATAGTGTAATAAAGGTAAATAACACATGATGTTTTTATAGTGGTTCGGTCGAATCTTGACCTACATCCACTTTATAATCTTTTGTTTAAGCAACCAGACTGTTCTAGGCAAGTCGAATCTTTTTTACATGGCCCTATAAAACAAAAGAATAAAACTGACAATTTCACGTCAGATAAAGCCGCAAATCCTGGGTGTTCCACACTCTGGGGATTTCATCTCCATCCACGGTTGCTAGCTTGAAGGTTCCATTATCAAGCCTTCGTAGAATGAAATACGGTCCTTCCCATTTCGGGCCCATATGTGATGGGGGCGGAAAGACGCGTTTCAGAACCAAGTCTCCGAGTTCAAAAGTTCGAGCTCGGACTTTATTGTTGTAATACCGAGTTATCTGTTGTTTATGCCTCAAGGCACGTAAGTCGGCTTCGTCCCTTTTTTCTTCTACCATGTCTAGGGATTCCAGGAGCAGCTCATTGTTGGTCATTGGGTCATAATAAGTGACTCGATGAGATGGTACTTTACTTCCAATTAAATATCGTTTAATTGGTACACTTCATTAAATCTAAATAAAAAGATTTAATTTTTTTCTCTACTGGGTTCAAGAACAGTGTTAGTGAAGACACCATTCACGACAAACCCAAATCACATTTGATATTAAACACAAGGCTCTGAATAGAAAATATACCGGCTTATATCCAATATCAAATTCTACGACTAACAAATATCGTATTGGAAATAACGATATATATATATCTTTCAAATTCCCATAACAATATCTGTATCATCACGAAATCCAACATCGAAATATTCCGAAGACAATTTCGATTCGAATCCATTCCAATGCAATCATTGGAAATTCTGGTTATTTTCAAAACCATTTCAAATTCAATTTATTTATTTAAAAATAAATAGAATTATAATTCTAGTTCAAAACTAGTTCATTTCGATAAAAATCTATTTTTATCTTTTCAAATATGGAGTTTTTCATCCCAAATCTTCACAAATCATTTCTTATGATTTTACACAAATTATTACTATTTTTAATAATTTTATCAAGGCCCGTACAGTCGATTTCCATCAATGGCCATCGAACTGCACTTACAGCGACCTTTTTCAAATTTGATTTGGACGTATCTCCAAATCCAACCGTTAGATTTCAAATTTCTAATATTCGTTAGAAAGCTCTTTTCGATACGAACCCAACGGTTCCGGTTTCAGGAGAATCCGACGGTCGGATCTCCCGTAATGTCCGTTTGAAATAAATGGTCGAAATTTACGAACTGCCGCGGCGCGGCGCGTTCTATTCAGGCCATTATATTATATATATAATATATATAATATATATTTCGTCGATTTCTATTTAAAACGAATCATACAATTAGTTTTGAAATCGTTTCAAAAGCAATTTCAACTTTCTTTTCAATTCAAATCAAAATTGAATTCCTCTTTATAGATTCGTTTTAAAATTCATTTCTATTCAATTCAAATTTCAATTCAATTTGAATTCATTTCAATTCGCTTTCAATTCAATTTGAATTCGTTTTCAATTCATTGCATTTCGAAATCGTTTTCAATTCAATTCATTTCGAAATCGTTTTCAATTCAATTCATTTCGAAATCGTTTTCAATTCAATTCATTTCGAAATCGTTTTCAATTCAATTCATTTCGAAATCGTTTTCAATTCAATTCATTTCGAAATCGTTTTCAATTCAATTCATTTCGAAATCGTTTTCAATTCAATTCATTTCGAAATCGTTTTCAATTCAATTCATTTCGAAATCGTTTTCAATTCAATTCATTTCGAAATCGTTTTCAATTCAATATAAATATCGTTCACGTCAAAATGGCGTCAATCTAATCAACACGGCTTCATAAATTTCTATTTTCGAATATTCTATTTCAAATATTTCTTTTTCAAAATATTTCGTTCAACACATGACCAATCTCAATGGATGAGTACTGTCACCACATGAACCTTTATTTTATATTATTCTTTATTTTTCGAATTAGAATGAGGCCCAATCAATTACCATATAAAGTTAATCATATGGATTTCATACAACACATGTATATAATAGCATTGAAAATAATCAACCATCAACCAAAGTGCACTACACTGTATAAGCATCAAATATAGATATTCGACGCTTATAACAGCCTGTCAATCAATCGATCGACATATTTAATCCATCAGGATGAGTGAACTTCAAATTTCATCCCAACACCCGTGTGGGGTTTCAAACAATCAAACGCATATTTTATTTGTGCAGTTGGGCGATGTGTAAAATTTATCGTCCCAATCAATGTCCTTCAAATAGGTGTACATAAACAAACCGTCCGGTTTATAAATGAATATTTTATTTTATTCACTTCACGTTAAAAATTGTATTTTTAACGATAAAACATTTTATTTCAACCTATGAATTTCTATTCAATTCATTTATTCAATAAAATGATATTTTTATTTTTCTAACTTATTTTAGAAAATTTCGGCGGCATAACGGCACGATACTAGAAACGGGACAAGGCCTAGCCTTATCCCCGGTCTAGTGAAGGCCCACGCCATTCACACATCAATCCAATTCACCCAAACAACCAATTCAAATCAAGTCATCAAATTAATTTATGCAACCAAACAAACAAGTCCATGGTCTGTGGACGATTGTGTCGGGTGCTACTAAGCACCGTCTGCATCCTAGTATATATATATATATATAACTAGAAAAAGAAATTGAAAGGTGAGAAATTCTCACCAAAAGCTATCCAACCATCTCGACTCTTCTTTTGCAGAAGTCTTCGTTGTTCTCGCCTTTTTGTCACCTTCGTTGACCATAGCCACTATATATATAAAAATCAAATTTTTACTTCGTTGTTCAATATATGCTAATTGAATTTTTTCTTTGCTATTCAATATATGAAAATTGAATTTTTACTTTGCTATTCAATATATGAAAATTGAGTTTTTACTTTGCTATTCAATATATGAAAATTGAATTTTTACTTTGCTATTCAATATATGAAAATTGAATTTTTACTTTGCTATTCAATATATGAAAATTGAATTTTTACTTTGCTATTCAATATATGAAAATTGAATTTTTACTTCGATGTTCAATATATAAAAATCATATTTTTATTACTATGTTATATAGATAAAAATTATATTTTTATCTCGCTATTTTCCACCTAAAGATTTCGCCTTTATAAACATATAGACTTCGCCTTTTCAAATTTAAAGATTTCATCTTTATAAAAATCTCATTTTTATTTTTCTACACATATAAAGATGATATTTTTAATATTCCTATCATGTAAAAATTATATTTTTAGTTCTCTACCTAAACAAAAATCATATTTCTACCACTTCTATATAGTAAAGATTATATTTTTAATACTTTAAAAATATAAAAATCATATTTTTAATCCTTTAAAAATATAAAAATCATGTTTTTATTAGTTCAAAAATCAAATCTTTACATGTTTAAAACTCTAATCCTTATGTAAATAAAATCTATAACTTTATATTCAATTAAAATCGTATTTTCTTTCTAATCTAAATTTATAAAAATCAGTTTTAAAAATCCAAAAAAAATCAGTTTTCTTTTCTGTTTATATAAAATAAAAATAAAATAAATAAAAAAACTTACAGAGGGGGGGGGGGGGGGCTGTCAGGCCGGCAGCCGCTGCTGCGAGGGGGGCTCGGGGTTACGGTTTCGCGCTCAGCGCGAGGGGGGGGCTTGCGGCAGGTGAAAACGACGGGGGGGGGGGGCGCTCCAACTTCGCGATTTGCCAGAGGAGGGGAGAGAGACTGGGGCGGCGCCGCCTTCGCTGGGGGGGAGGCGATCGATCGCCAGTGGAAGGGGGGGGGCGCCTGCTCCTCCTTCGTTCTTCGTTTTCTCTTTTTTTTTTATTCTGAAATGAAACGAACGGGGGGGGGGGGCAGAAAGATAAAGGGAGGAGGGAGAAGAAATTTTTATTTTTAATTATTTAATTATTTAATTTCGAAAAAGGTACTTTTACATACGACCTCGAAACGAGGTCCACCGCCTGTCGTCCATAGCGTATTACCCCCATTCCGAACACAATGGGATATGTATCGTAAGCTGATTCGACTGTTTCGATCAGTTTCCGTCAAAATCAACATATAACTCTATATATTGAATTTGAACACGCATTTCAATTTACCGAGGTCACATACTAACTAGAAAAATTCCCGAAAAATATTTTCTAGCTTCGTATTGACGATACGGTCCTAACAAAACTAGTTTCGTCGAATTCTGAGACCGTTGGAAAAATGGCCATTTTCCAGTCGATTAAAATCAACTGAAACTGGTCAAACGCGTTTTCCTTTGCCACGCTCACATATTGATTCGAAAAATTATGAAATTTGAAACCTAGCAATAATTTTACACCACGGACCCAACAAAACTGGTTTCGTCGAAATCCGAGGTCATTTGCAAAATGTCCATTTTTAAGGGCCTGAATTCCATAGCGACTATTCAGAAATTTCAACTGGACATATTTTTGATTCCCGCTATGAAATCTCGATTTCCCGGATTCGTTGGAAAGATATTATCAATTAGATCCTAATATTTTTGGTTTCACTAAAATCCGGATTGTTTTGCACCCGGTACATTCAATTGAAGTTTGAAATCGAATTATCGAACTACCGCGCCATTTTCAATTCTATTTATAATTATATATAAATATTTATATATCTAACGACGACGCGTATAATATATACGTTCGAATTCTATTCAAAATAAATTTCCCGTCGATATTATTTAAAATAATTCATTTTAAATAATCAAAATTCGCTAAAATAGCAAAAATAAAATTTTAAACTGGCCCAGATTTTCGGGTTGTTACAATCTCCCCCACTTAAAACTTTTCGTCCCCGAAAAGGAACAAAGTCGAAAGTGGTTTGATTAATCAGCCCTACTTTCGATCTGGCTTCCATTCTCCAACCTTTCAGTTTCTAAGAATTTTCAAATTTTCAAAAATTTGGCTAACACCCTAAATTTTCGAAAAATTTCGCCATAACCTCCCCTGCACCGGGAGCATCGGGGAATTTCAAATAGCTTCCCCGGTCCTTCAGATCTCAAAAAGAAAAAGAAAAAGCCAAGCGGCTAGCCAATAGGCTCATAAAATCATTATCACCCAAACAAAACAGTAAATTATGTAATAAACATGTACCTATTTGTCGGGCAAACAAATTTTATTCTCTGCTCTAGCCTCCTTGCTATGACCTGTTCAATGTAAGTATATGTATATGCAAGCAAATGCGACCAATTTTCAATACAACTCACTATTTGATCAAATAGGCTATATGGTTAAAATTTCAACTAACAAACTATAATTAATCAACACAACCATCAATCAATTAGTTGATTAGCTTTTCAAATTCATAACTTTGATACATAGTCAAAAATCAGATTTTTGATGCCAAATCACAACAATAAGCCCTATCTAATTTTGGTTCTCACACCAGTCTAATGGAAATATATAGGAATCTCACCTTCGAAACTCGAACATAAATGTTGATGATGCGATCGCTATCATCAATAATATCTCCGGGCGACTAGAGTGTGATGCTATATCTATCCAATATATTAAAACTTTGAATACACGCGGATCAGACGTATACGCAAAATCTATATATACTGGATTGTCCACATCAATATAAATAAATAACCAAATACGAATAATTGATTTATATTTCAAAACAAGTTTTGTTTTCATTTGAAAAATATACTCTTCACACCCGTTCTAGGATACTACTGATCCTATCTCTAACGAGTCATTCTAATTGGATATTTCTAATCCAATATCTGATGAATTCTTTCGTAAGGTTCTAATGTGTCTTATTCTCTGAGCTTTGTAAACCAAAGCTCTGATACCAACTGTGACGAGAAGGAATTTCGCTCGGTCCGAACCAGTCGCTAAACCGATCCAGGCCGTTCGAAACGCCCTATCGTTTGAGAACAAGACAAAACAGAACGCATACAGGAGAACATTTCATTGTATATCACAACAATGCATCAGATTACAAGAATATAAACAAATAAATATTACACAGAAATATCAGAGATTTAAATTACATTTAAATACATCGCAGCGGAAAATAATACAATACACAACTAGAAGAAGATATACGGATACAAAGCTTTCCGGATATCATTCCAGCTGTAAACCAGGATCCTGTGAATATAAATCTGCAAAACCAAAACTACTAGCTGCCCGTGTCGAAAATAGGGGCACCCAGAGTTTAGGTTAAAACAATAAACTCCAGGTCAGTCATGTGACTGGTGTGAGAACTAAAACAGTTATTAATCTTTGTTTTTAAAAATAGGTAAATCAAGGGACCACGCCGTATAACACGGAACGGGTTTCCTCCCAAGAATACCAGTGCATAAAACAAACAGCGCAATGCTAAATAAAGAAAAGTGAAGCTGTTATAAGACCCAGGTCCCATCACACAATGCAACGCAGCCGAGGATAGGGTTTTCCCTTATAACAGCCAAAGAATGCTTGATACGTTTAAAACAAATCGTTTGATACTATTATAAGTGCATAGTGTATAAAACAACTTCAAATCATAAATATCAATCATAGGCGGCATGAGCGTCCCATGCCACTATGTCGCCATATATAGGTTTACAAATAAAACCGCAAATGTCACGTATTTGGAAATTGGATTTCCGTCTATGAACCGAGGCAAAAGATAGTCCTCAACCGATTCGAGACGCTCTAGCCCGCCCCTCAGGAACAGCCGCAACTGCCCCTTGGATCCTCAGGGCCGGTCCACCGATGTGGATTATTATGCCTGAACACTACGTCTCCCCACCCTATGGGGGTGTAAGTCTGGTCCGTCAGCCGACCAGAATGCATCAGCCGAAACCGATATAACCGAGGCGCCTCGCAACAGCAACAACCACATAAGTCAAACTCGTCAGGGCGTGTAAAACCACTGACGCCACTTCTAGCTAGAAAGAAACGCAAGTCCTCCCTGACGTCCTCTCCCGTTTTTGGTTCATACCGGGTGTGAAGCTCGCGAATCAACGTTACACAAAGCTACACCACAAAGGCCTTGCTTTGATCATCACCACAAGACTTTGCTTTTCAACAGAAGCCTCGATCAATTGCCACTTAGGCATGCCACACAGGCAATTCACTCCATGCGTTTGATATCCATCAATATATAACCCTTGAGCTCGTACGTCTCAGAGAAGGGCGTTAAGCAAGAGAATAAATTCTCCGCCGCCAAACAGATATATATTTAATAGAAATCAATCACACGGACTAAAATCCAATGTCAGACACACAGTCCATTTACAAGTCCGTTCTGGGTCTGAACGAAACCGGAGGCACCTAGTACCCCGCATATCCATCGATCTCCAAGTACGTCTGGACGATCACTAACTGTTTCCATCTTCTTGGGTGTACAGCCCAATCAAGATCATCAGTAATTACCCAAACGACGTGAAGACTTATGGTCTTCGACCACCGTCTTCATCTTCGACACCACGTCGAATCAGTTATTCAAAATGGGATAAACCCGGTCTTTTTGAATAACTCGCGTATATATTATAAAAGTGTTACACAAACACAACATACGCCTCATTCTAATTCAGAATATTCTTTTATTCAAATATTCCTATACTTTGGGAAAAGTTCCCATTAATTTTATCCAAGATAAATTCTTTAAATTTATTCTTTAATCTCCTTTGAATATCAATTCAAACTAGTCGGGATTAGCGAACCACACCGAAGTAATCATTTATTTTATTTCCCAATCCCAACCTATTCATCCCATGAAGTAAAACTGGTAATACTTCATATCTAACAACACAGTGTTATCGGTAAATTCAATTACCATTTCACGTTCAAATCTAATTAAAGATCTAACCATCGCCTGGAGAAAAACTGGTGATACTCCATTTTCGATCATTTCAATCTAATTAAAGATTCATTAAAACTCCACTTAGTTTTAATCTTTAACTGGGTTAAAGAATCAGTGTCATTTAAAACACGGTTCACGATAAACACAAAATCATATTCCATTAATTATCGGGTTAAAGAACAAGTGTTATTTAAAACACTGTTCACGATAAACCCAAAAATCAATACCAATTCACTTCCAATTAAATATCGTTTAATTGGTACACTTCATTAAATCTAAATAAAAAGATTTAATTTTTCTCTCTACTGGGTTCAAGAACAGTGTTAGTGAAGACACCATTCACGACAAACCCAAATCACATTTGATATTAAACACAAGGCTCTGAATAGAAAATATACCGGCTTATATCCAATATCAAATTCTACGACTAACAAATATCGTATTGGAAATAACGATATATATATCTTTCAAATTCCCATAACAATATCTGTATCATCACGAAATCTAACATCGAAATATTCCGAAGACAATTTCGATTCGAATCCATTCCAATGCAATCATTGGAAATTCTGGTTATTTTCAAAACCATTTCAAATTCAATTTATTTATTTAAAAATAAATAGAATTATAATTCTAGTTCAAAACTAGTTCATTTCGATAAAAATCTATTTTTATCTTTTCAAATATGGAGTTTTTCATCCCAAATCTTCACAAATCATTTCTTATGATTTTACACAAATTATTACTATTTTTAATAATTTTATCAAGGCCCGTACAGTCGATTTCCATCAATGGCCATCGAACTGCACTTACAGCGACCTTTTTCAAATTTGATTTGGACGTATCTCCAAATCCAACCGTTAGATTTCAAATTTCTAATATTCGTTAGAAATCTCTTTTCGATACGAACCCAACGGTTCCGGTTTCAGGAGAATCCGACGGTCGGATCTCCCGTAATGTCCGTTTGAAATAAATGGTCGAAATTTACGAACTGCCGCGGCGCGGCGCGTTCTATTCAGGCCATTATATTATATATATAATATATATAATATATATTTCGTCGATTTCTATTTAAAACGAATTATACAATTAGTTTTGAAATCGTTTCAAAAGCAATTTCAACTTTCTTTTCAATTCAAATCAAAATTGAATTCCTCTTTATAGATTCGTTTTAAAATTCATTTCTATTCAATTCAAATTTCAATTCAATTTGAATTCATTTCAATTCGCTTTCAATTCAATTTGAATTCGTTTTCAATTCATTGCATTTCGAAATCGTTTTCAATTCAATTCATTTCGAAATCGTTTTCAATTCAATTCATTTCGAAATCGTTTTCAATTCAATTCATTTCGAAATCGTTTTCAATTCAATTCATTTCGAAATCGTTTTCAATTCAATTCATTTCGAAATCGTTTTCAATTCAATTCATTTCGAAATCGTTTTCAATTCAATTCATTTCGAAATCGTTTTCAATTCAATTCATTTCGAAATCGTTTTCAATTCAATTCATTTCGAAATCGTTTTCAATTCAATATAAATATCGTTCACGTCAAAATGGCGTCAATCTAATCAACACGGCTTCATAAATTTCTATTTTCGAATATTCTATTTCAAATATTTCTTTTTCAAAATATTTCGTTCAACACATGACCAATCTCAATGGATGAGTACTGTCACCACATGAACCTTTATTTTATATTATTCTTTATTTTTCGAATTAGAATGAGGCCCAATCAATTACCATATAAAGTTAATCATATGGATTTCATACAACACATGTATATAATAGCATTGAAAATAATCAACCATCAACCAAAGTGCACTACACTGTATAAGCATCAAATATAGATATTCGACGCTTATAACAGCCTGTCAATCAATCGATCGACATATTTAATCCATCAGGATGAGTGAACTTCAAATTTCATCCCAACACCCGTGTGGGGTTTCAAACAATCAAACGCATATTTTATTTGTGCAGTTGGGCGATGTGTAAAATTTATCGTCCCAATCAATGTCCTTCAAATAGGTGTACATAAACAAACCGTCCGGTTTATAAATGAATATTTTATTTTATTCACTTCACGTTAAAAATTGTATTTTTAACGATAAAACATTTTATTTCAACCTATGAATTTCTATTCAATTCATTTATTCAATAAAATGATATTTTTATTTTTCTAACTTATTTTAGAAAATTTCGGCGGCATAACGGCACGATACTAGAAACGGGACAAGGCCTAGCCTTATCCCCGGTCTAGTGAAGGCCCACGCCATTCACACATCAATCCAATTCACCCAAACAACCAATTCAAATCAAGTCATCAAATTAATTTATGCAACCAAACAAACAAGTCCATGGTCTGTGGACGATTGTGTCGGGTGCTACTAAGCACCGTCTGCATCCTAGTATATATATATATATATATATAACTAGAAAAAGAAATTGAAAGGTGAGAAATTCTCACCAAAAGCTATCCAACCATCTCGACTCTTCTTTTGCAGAAGTCTTCGTTGTTCTCGCCTTTTTGTCACCTTCGTTGACCATAGCCACTATATATATAAAAATCAAATTTTTACTTCGTTGTTCAATATATGCTAATTGAATTTTTTCTTTGCTATTCAATATATGAAAATTGAATTTTTACTTTGCTATTCAATATATGAAAATTGAGTTTTTACTTTGCTATTCAATATATGAAAATTGAATTTTTACTTTGCTATTCAATATATGAAAATTGAATTTTTACTTTGCTATTCAATATATGAAAATTGAATTTTTACTTTGCTATTCAATATATGAAAATTGAATTTTTACTTCGATGTTCAATATATAAAAATCATATTTTTATTACTATGTTATATAGATAAAAATTATATTTTTATCTCGCTATTTTCCACCTAAAGATTTCGCCTTTATAAACATATAGACTTCGCCTTTTCAAATTTAAAGATTTCATCTTTATAAAAATCTCATTTTTATTTTTCTACACATATAAAGATGATATTTTTAATATTCCTATCATGTAAAAATTATATTTTTAGTTCTCTACCTAAACAAAAATCATATTTCTACCACATCTATATAGTAAAGATTATATTTTTAATACTTTAAAAATATAAAAATCATATTTTTAATCCTTTAAAAATATAAAAATCATGTTTTTATTAGTTCAAAAATCAAATCTTTACATGTTTAAAACTCTAATCCTTATGTAAATAAAATCTGTAACTTTATATTCAATTAAAATCGTATTTTCTTTCTAATCTAAATTTATAAAAATCAGTTTTAAAAATCCAAAAAGAATCAGTTTTCTTTTCTGTTTATATAAAATAAAAATAAAATAAATAAAAAAATAAAAAAACTTACAGAGGGGGGGGGGGACTGTCAGGCCGGCGGCCGCTGCTGCGAGGGGGGGCTCGGGGTTAGGGTTTCGCGCTCAGCGCGAGGGGGGGGGCTTGCGGCAGGTGAAAACGAGGGGGGGGGGGGCGCTCCAACTTCGCGATTTGCCAGAGGAGGGGAGAGAGACTGGGGCGGCGCCGCCTTCGCTGGGGGGGGAGGCGATCGATCGCCAGTGGAAGGGGGGGGGGGGCGCCTGCTCCTCCTTCTTCGTTCTTCGTTTTCTCTTTTTTTTTTTTTTTTTGATTCTGAAATGAAACGAACGGGGGGGGGGGGGGCAGAAAGATAAAGGGAGGAGGGAGAAGAAATTTTTATTTTTAATTATTTAATTTCCAAAAAGGTACTTTTACATACGACCTCGAAACGAGGTCCACCGCCTGTCGTCCATAGCGTATTACCCCCATTCCGAACACAATGGGATATGTATCGTAAGCTGATTCGACTGTTTCGATCAGTTTCCGTCAAAATCAACATATAACTCTATATATTGAATTTGAACACGCATTTCAATTTACCGGGGTCACATACTAACTAGAAAAATTCCCGAAAAATATTTTCTAGCTTCGTATTGACGATACGGTCCTAACAAAACTAGTTTCGTCGAATTCTGAGACCGTTGGAAAAATGGCCATTTTCCAGTCGATTAAAATCAACTAAAACTGGTCAAACGCGTTTTCCTTTGCCACGCTCACATATTGATTCGAAAAATTATGAAATTTGAAACCTAGCAATAATTTTACACCACGGACCCAACAAAACTGGTTTCGTCGAAATCCGAGGTCATTTGCAAAATGTCCATTTTTAAGGGCCTGAATTCCATAGCGACTATTCAGAAATTTCAACTGGACATATCTTTTGATTCCCGCTATGAAATCTCGATTTCCCGGATTCGTTGGAAAGATATTATCAATTAGATCCTAATATTTTTGGTTTCACTAAAATCCGGATTGTTTTGCACCCGGTACATTCAATTGAAGTTTGAAATCGAATTATCGAACTACCGCGCCATTTTCAATTCTATTTATAATTATATATAAATATTTATATATCTAACGACGACGCGTATAATATATACGTTCGAATTCTATTCAAAATAAATTTCCCGTCGATATTATTTAAAATAATTCATTTTAAATAATCAAAATTCGCTAAAATAGCAAAAATAAAATTTTAAACTGGCCCAGATTTTCGGGTTGTTACAAAAAATAGTCCCTTAGAGAGAGTTGTCTTGCACTCTTAGGTATTCTCTACCTACCCACCTGTGTCGGTTTCGGGTATAGGTACCCATTTGTTAAAGGTCATTGGAGTTTTTCTTAGGAGTATGGCATGGGTTACTTCAAAGACGCAGCACCAGGTACTTGGACATTGGCTCGAGGCATTTGGATCTAACAATTAAATCTTTTACAAATTCAAACTATATTTTTATAAATATTAACAAATTTTAATATGGGGATTTTCACTTAAAGGGCCTGCTTTATGTAAAAAATTAATTTCTAGGACACAGGCCGTGAATAATTAGTTTCCAGGACAAATTAAAAAACACATGTCCATCTTCATCTCCTATTTCTCAAAACAGGAAATTTCATAAAAACCTAAATCCCAAATTCGATCTTCTCAAACGAATTGATCTTCTCATACAAGTCGACATTCTCAAACAAGGTAAATCGTAAAATCGCTAATACCCTACAGGTCAGAATCTAGTTTTTCATCTTTTACCATTCAACATTAAATGAAGCATCTAAGCATTATAAATCCCTACTTTTCAACTATTATTTTATTTTCTTATGTGCTTGTAACTCCTTTTTTTGGTTGTTTTATTATTACTGACAGTTTTTGCCTCTTTGATTACTCAAAAGATAAATACATTTATCTTTTATGTAATTATGAGTAATTTTTAAGTTTAACTAAACTATAACTAAGCGTTTAGTCTATGCTTGTCTTACTTTATACCAAAATAGAGAACTTAGATTATGAAAATTATCGTAAAACTTCCAGTTTTAACAACACTGCTTCGGTATTTTCAAACTGCATTGTTACATCACTGCTTCAGTATGTACAAACTGCACAAATATATTTAACTAAATAACTGTTTGAGATATCATTTTATCTTTTACTACTAAAAATATAAAAGGATTTATCTTTAAGTTTTTACAGCTGATACAATAATTTTGATTACTTTATACCAAGATAGTAATTATGTGTAATTTTTGGTTGTAAGGACAGTTGATGTTATATAATCATTATTATGTTTTATTCTGCTGTAAGTATAAAAGAAGTTTATATTTCTATATAGTGTAATTAAACCAGTTTATCTTTCTATATAAATATTGTATTTTAAATTATTATTGTCTTTACACAATCAGATATACAAGTTATTAATTAAGTTTTGTTAAATTACTAAGGAAGTAAAATTTAATAAAAACTTTTTTTTTTAAATTTGAACCTAGAAATATATTAGGCTTAAAAAGATAAACTTGTTTATCTTTCTATATAGATATCATAATTTAAATTATTATTGACTTTAAACAATAAGATATACATGTTATAAATGAAGTTTTGTTAAATTAATAAGGAAAAAATATTAATAAAAACTATTTTTATGAATATTTTTGAAGCTATAAATGTACTTGGTTTAAAAAGATAAGCAAGTTTATCTTTCTATACAGATATTGTATTTTAAATTATTATTGTCTTTAAACAATCAGATATACAAGTTATTAAAGAAAATTTGTTAAATTACTAAGGAAAAAAAATTAATAAGAAATATCTTCATTAAAATTTTTGAAGCTACAAATGAGTTTGGTTTAAAAAGATAAACAAACCTTTTTTATATACAGATTGTATTTTTTTTTTAAAAACAATAACTTCATAATATGAATTTTTGTATATTATTAAATAATTCTTCTTTTAAAAAAACGATTATCATTTGAATAGCTGTATTTTATTGATAATTAAAAATTAGCGAAAAAATATAAGTGTATTTATCTTTTTAAAAAAAAGTGATTTGTACATACTTTTATTGCTAATAACTTGTATAGTCAACCTAATTATTTATGGTTGATCATTAATTTTAGTATGCAAATATATTTATAGTAAAAAAATTGTCCAATAACAAAATTGATATTTCAATGCAGGAAAAATGCATAGAAGAAGATCAACGAACGCTAATGAAAACAAAGCAATTGAACATACATAGCAATGTATCTTTATTCACATTAATGGACAACAATGTTCAAATGTAAGGAACAAGTCAGATTCTTTTTGTGATAAACATAGCGATATGATGCATAATACAACACCTCCACGTACTCCTATTGTAAGTAAACAAAATTTTATACTATTAAGTGCAATAGTTAGACTATATTATCATTATATTCGTGTAAAATAATTTGATTAACAGACAATAGATGATTATATAACAAAGGATAAAGATTAAATATGTATATCATATTATGAGTAAACATATAAATTGTGTAAAAAGATAAACTTGTTTATCTTTTAAAAAAAAGATATATTATTCATGTGGTCATCTAAACTTAGTTTAATTGTTTTCCTGCATGCTTAACAAAAACCTAAATAGAAATATTCTTCTATATATAAATTTACATTATTTCCATTTAATAATTTGGTATAACAGGTTCATACAACCAACTTCACTGAAGCAGAGAAAAGAATACTGCAATCAGAGCCAGAGCTTCACGAATGTGTTTACTCTCCTCCAGAAGGATGCTTATATGAAAATTTAGACAACAAATCCGACCCCGACACTGAAGATGATGCTGAACAATATGAAGTTGTAAAGACCCGCAACTTCCCCGTAAAGGAAAGCGTCGGATAGTTCGAGAACAAGCCACAACAGAATGCATATAAAAGAACATTTCATTGTATATTACAACGATGCATCAGATTACAAGAATATGCAGAGTATAAAAGAATATTACACAGAAATATCAGAGATTTAAATTACATTTAAATACATCGCAGCGGAAAATAATACAATACACAACTAGAAGAAGATATACGGATACAAAGCTTTCCGGATATCGTTCCAGCTGTAAACCAGGATCCTGTGAATATAAATCTGCAAAACCAAAACTACTAGCTGCCCGTGTCAAAATAAGGGCACCCAGAGTTTAGGTTAAAACAATAAACTCCAGGTCAGTCATGTGACTGGTGTGAGAACTAAAATAGTTATTATTCTTTATTTTAAAAGTTAGGTAAATCAAGGGACCACGCCGTATAACACGGAACGGGTTTCCTCCCAAGAATACCAGTGCATAAAACAGCAGCGCAATGCTAAATAAAGAAAGATGAAGCTGTTATAAGACCCAGTTCCTATCACACAATGCAACGCAAACCGGGGGATAGGGTTTTCCCTTATAACAGCCAAAGAATGCTTGATACGTTTAAAACAAATCATTTGATACTATAATAAGTGCATAGTGTATAAAACAACTTCAAATCATAAGTATCAATCATAGGCGGCATGAATGCCCCATACCACTATGTCGCCATATATAGGTTTACAAATAAAACCGCAAATGTCACGTATTTGGAAATTGGGTTTCCATCTATGAACCGAGGCTAGGGGCAAGATCCTCAACCGATTCGAGACGCTCTAGCCCGCCCCTCAGGAACAGCCGCAACTGCCCCTTGGATCGTCAGGGCCGGTCCACACGGAGTGGATTATTATGCCTGAACAATACGTCTCCCCACCCTATGGGGTGTAAGTCTGGTCCGTCAGCCGACCAGAATGCATTCGGCCGAAACCGATATAACCGAGGCGCCTCGCAACAGCAACAACAACATAAGTCAAACTCGTCAGGGCGTGTAAAACCACTGACGCCACTTCTAACTAGAAAGAAACGCATGCCCTCCCTGAGGTCCGTCTCCCGTTTTTGATTCATACCGGGTGTGAAACTCGCGAATCAAACGTTACACAAAGCTACGCCACAAAGGTCGTGCTTTGATCATCAACCACAAGACTTTGCTTTTCAACAGAAGCCTTGATCATTTGCATCTTAGCATGCCACACAGGCAAGCCATCCTATGCAACCGATATCAGTCACACAGAATGAAATCCGATGTCAGACACACAGTCCATTTACAAGTCCGTTCTGGGTCTGAACGAAACCGGAGGCACCTAGTACCCCGCATATCCATCGATCTCCAAGTACGTCTGGACGATCACTAACTGTTTCCATCTTCTTGGGTGTACAGCCCAATCAAGATCATCAGTTATCACCCAAACGACGTGAAGACCTCCGGTCTTCGACCATCGTCTTCGTCTTCGACTTATCGTCGTATCAGTTACTCAGAATGGGATAAACCCGGTCTTTCCGAATAACTCGCGTATATTTTAAATAAGTGTTACACAAACACAACATACGCCTCATTCCAATTCATTAGTCACTAACCGTAAATTAATCAAGAGAATAATTCCCCAAATATTAACCCCGAAGGCCGAAACCAACATCAGATCAATATCCAGAAAACCATTCTGCTTGGCTAACCGCCAGTTAGTTTCTAAATTTCACATTCAAATCTAATTACAGATTTATCTATCGCCTGGAGCAAAACTGGTGATACTCCATTCTCGATCTTTTCAATCTAATTAAAGATTCATTAAAACTCCACTTAGTTTTAATCATTATCTGGGTTAAAGAATCAGTGTCATTTAAAACACGGTTCACGATAAACCCAAAATCACATTCATTAATTATCGGGTTAAAGAACAAGTGTTATTTAAAACACTGTTCACGATAAGCCCAAAAATCAATATCTATTCAATTCCAATTAAATATTATTTAATTGGTACACTTCATTAAATCTAAATAAAAAGATTTAATCTTTTCTCAACTGGGTTCAAGAATAGTGTTAGTGAAGACACCATTCACGACAAACCCAAATCACATTCGATATTCAATACAAGGCTCTGAATAGAAAATATATCGGCTTATATTCAATATCGAATTCTACGACTAACAAATGTCGTATTGGAAATAACGATATCAATATATATCTTTCAAATTTCCATAACAACACCTGTATAATCACGAATTCCAACATCGAAATATTCCGAAGACAATTTCGATTCAAATCCACTCCAATGCAATCATTGGAAATTTTGGTTATTTTTAAAACCCTTTTCGAATTCAATTTATTTATTTAAAAATAAATAGGATTATAATTCTAGTTCAAAACTAGTTCATTTCGATAAAAATTTATTTTTATCTTTTCAAGTATGGAGTTTTTCATCCCAATTCTTTCTAAATCATTTATTATGATTTTACACAAATTATTGCTATTTTTAATAATTTTATCAAGGCCCGTACAGTCGATTTCCATCAATGGCCATCGAACTGCACTTACAGCGACCTTTTTTGAATTTGATTTGGACATATCTCCAAATCCAACCGTTAGATTTCAAATTTCTAACATTCATTAGAAAGCTCTTTTCGATACGAACCCAACGGTTCCGGTTTTAGGAGAATCCGACGGTCGGATCTCCCGTAATGCCCGTTTGAAATAAATGGTCGAAATTCGCGAACTGCCGCGGCGTGGCGCGTTCTATTCAGGCCATTATATTATATATAATATATATATAATATATATATCGTCGATTTCTATTTAAAACGAATTATATAAATAGTTTTGAATTCGTTTCAAAAACATTTTCAACTTCCATTTCAATTCAAATCAAAATTGAATTCTTCTTTATAAATTCGTTTTAAAATCCATTTCTATTCAATTCAAATTTCAATTCAATTTGAATTTATTTCACTTCGCTTTCAATTCAATTCGAATTCGTTTTCAGTTCAATTCATTTCGAAATCGTTCTCAATTCAATTCATTTCGAAATCGTTTTCAATTCAATTCATTTCGAAATATTTCAATTCAATTCATTTCGAAATCGTTTTCAATTCATTTCATAATCGTTTTCAATTCAATTCATTTCGAAATCGTTTTCAATTCAATTCATTTCGAAATATTTTCAATTCAATTCATTTCGAAATCGTTTTCAATTCAATTCATTTCGAAATATTTTCAATTCAATTCATTTCGAAATCGTTTTCAATTCAATTCATTTCGAAATCGTTTTCAATTCATTTCGAAATCGTTTTCAATTCAATTCATTTCGAAATCGTTTTCAATTCAATTCATTTCGAAATCGTTTTCAATTCAATTCATTTCGAAATCGTTTTCAATTCAATTCATTTCGAAATCGTTTTCAATTCAATTCATTTCGAAATCGTTTTCAATTCAATTCATTTCGAAATCGTTTTCAATTCAATTCATTTCGAAATCGTTTTCAATTCAATTCATTTCGAAATATTTTCAATTCAATTCATTTCGAAATATTTGATTTCAAAATTACTTTTCAATATCCATTTCAAAATGAATAAAATCGATAAAAATATCGTTCACGTCAAAATGGCGCATCTAATCAACACGGCTTCATATATTTCCATTTTCAAATATTCTATTTCAAATATTTCTATTATTAAAATATTTCGTTCAACACATGACCAATCTCAATGAATGAGTACTGTCAACACATGAACTTTTATTTTATAATATTCTTTATTTTTCAAATTGGAATGAGGCCCAATCAATTACCATATAAAGTTAATTATATGGATTTTCATACAACACATGTATATCATAGCATTGAAAAATAATCAACCATCAACCAAAGTGCACTACACTGTATAAGCATCAAATATAGATATTCAACGCTTATAACAGCCTGTCAATCGATCGATCGACATATTAATCAATCAGGATGAGTGAACTTCAAATTTCATCCCAACACCCGTGTGGGGTTTCAAACAATCAAACGCATATTTTATTTGTGCAGTTGGGCGATGTGTAAAATTTATCGTCCCAATCAATGTCATTCAAATAGGTGTACATAAACAAACCGTCCGGTTTATAAATGAATATTTTATTTTATTCACTTCACGTTAAAAATTATATTTTTAACGATAAAACATTTTATTTCAACCTATGAATTTCTATTCAATTCATTCTTTAAATAAAATGTTATTTTTATTTTTCTAACATATTTTAGAAAATTTCGGCGGCATAACGGCACGATACTAGAAACGGGACAAGGCCTAGCCTTATCCCCGGTCTAGTGAAGGCCCACGCCATTCACACATCAATCAAATCACTTTCGTTATGCAAACTACAAAATTTGGGGTAAGAATCTAACCTAGTCTTACTCCTTCGCCTTATAACGGCGCACGTCTAATCCTAACCAATTTATCGATTCGATTTTTCACACCACAAACCACATTCAAACCAATATCTCAATCAATCACCAAACATCCAAACAAACAAGTCCATGGTATGTGGACGGGTGTCGGGTGCTTCTAATAAGCACCGTCTGCATCCTAGTATATATATATATCTAGAAAAAGAGAATTAAGAGTGAGAAGTTCTCACATTTAGCTATCCTAGCTCCACGGCCCTTCTAATGCAGGAAACCTTCGCCAACTCGCCTTTTTGTCGCTTTCGTTGTCCGCTTTCACTACATATGTAAAAATCGAATTTTTACTTCGCTATTCAATATATAATAATCATATTATTATTTTTTTTTTTTTTACTCGAAGTTCAATATATAAAAATCCTATTTTTAACTCGAAGTTCAATATATAAAAATTCTATTTTTAACTCGAAGTTCAATATATAAAAATTCTATTTTTAACTCGAAGTTCAATATATAAAAATTCTATTTTTAACTCGAAGTTCAATATATAAAAATCATATTTTTAACTCGAAGTTCAATATATAAAAATCATATTTTTATGCCGAAGTTCAATATATAAAAATCATATTTTTATGCCGAAGTTCAATATATAAAAATCATATTTTTATGCCGAAGTTCAATATATAAAAATCATATTTTTATGCTTTAAAAATCAATTCTTTTTCCTTTTTAAAAATCAAATCTGTTACTTTTTAAAAAATCAAACCTGTTACTTTTTTTTAAAATCAAATCTGTTTCTTTTTTTTTTTTTTTTTTAAATCAAATTAAAAACAGTTTTCTAACTAAAATAAAAACAGTTTTCTAACTGTAAAAAAAATTCAGTTTTTAAATTCTAAAACAAAGAAACAGTTTTTAAAATTCTTAAAAAAAAATGCAGTTTTGCTCTTTTAAAAAAAAACAGTTTTAAAAACCTTTTTCAAAATTAGAATTACAGAATTGAAAAATAAAAATAAAATAAAGTAAAGTAGAAAAGAAAAAAAAAAAACTTACTGCCGAAGAAACAGGGGGGGGGGGGGGTCTTCACTGCGTCGGAGGGTTTCGAGGTATGGACGGCGGCTTCATCGTCGTCAGCGAGGGGGAGGGCTTCGTCGGTGATGTCTCGAAGGGGGGGGGGGGGCTGGCGAATTGAAGGAGGAGGAGGGCGGTGGCTTCCAGGGGGCTCGAACGGGGTGGCGCTGCTTCGGGATGAGGCGGCTTCGGGTTGTCGTTCGGTGGGAGGAGGATGAACGGAGGGCGGCTTCCAGGGTTTTGGCGGCGGCGATGGTTCGATTGCGGTTTTTCTCTTTTTTTTTTTTTTTTTTTTTTTTATCTGATGGATGAATCAGGTTTTGGGGAAATAGGGGGGGGGCCAGAGTCAAAAGGAGGGAGTTATTATATTTTTTTTTTTTTTTTTTTTTTATTTAATTATTTTATTTTCGAAGAAGTTGACTTTTCACACATGACCTCTAAACGAGGCCCACCGCCTGTCGTCCATAGCGTTTCACCCCCATTCCGAACACAATGGGATATGCCACGCAAGCTGATTCGGCTGTTACAATCAGTTTCCGTTAAATTTACATTTAAATCTCTATATTGAATTTTAAACGTACATTTCAAATTACCGGGGTCACATACTAACTAGAAAAATTCCAGAAAAATATTTTCTAGCTTCGTATTGACGATACGGTCCTAACAAAACTAGTTTCGTCGAATTCTGAGACCGTTGGAAAAATGGCCATTTTCCAGTCGATTGAAATCAACTGAAACTGGTCAAACGCGTTTTCCTTTGCCACGCTCACATATTGATTCGAAAAATTATGAAATTTGAAACCTAGTAATAATTCGACATCACGGACCCAACAAAAGTGGTTTCGTCGAAATCCGAGGTCATTTGCAAAATGTCCATTTTTAAGGGCCTGAATTCCATAGCGACTATTCAGAATTTTCAACTGGACATATCTTTTGATTCCTGATATGAAATCTTGATTTTTCGGATTCGTTAGAAAGATATTCACTATTAGATTCCATTATTTTTGGTTTCACTAAAATCCGGATTGTTTTGCACCCGGTACATTCAATTGAAGTTTGAAATCGAATTATCGAACTACCGCGCCATTTTCAATTCCTTTTAATTATATATAATTATTATATATTCTAACGACGACGTATATAATATATACGTTCTAATTCTATTCAAGATAAATTTCACGTCGATATTATTTAAAATAATTCATTTCAAATAATTAAAATTCGCTAATATTGCCAAAATAAAAATTTTAAACTGGCCCAGATTTTACGGGTTGTTACAATCTCCCCCACTTAAAACTTTTCGTCCCCGAAAAGGAACAAAGTCGAAAGTGGTTTGATTAATCAACTCTACGCTCGATCTGGCTTCCATTCTCCAACTCTTTAGTTTCTGAGAATTTTCAAAACTTCAAAAATTTGGCTAACTCCCGAAATTTTTGAAAAATTTCGCCATAACCTCCCCTGCAATGGGAGCATCGGGGAATTTCAAATAGCTTCCCCGGTCCTTCAGATCTTAAAAAAAGAAAAAGAAAAAGCCAAGCGGCTAGCCAATAGGCTCACAAAATCATCATCACCCAAACAAAACAGGAAATTATGTAGTAAACATGTACCTATTTGTCGGGCAAACAAATTTTATTCTCTGGCTCTAGCCTCCTTGCTATGACCTGTTCAAAAGATATACATGTATGCAAGCAAATGCAACCAAACTTCAATACAATTCAATATTTGATTCAATTAGGCTAAATGGTTCAAAATTAGCAAACAACTAAACAAACAACACAAACATCAATCAATTAGTGAATTAGAGTTTCAAATTCATAATTTTGATACATATACAAAAATCATGTTTTTGATACCAAATCACAACAATAGGCCCTATCTAATTTTGGTTCTCACACCAGTCTAATGGAAATATATAGATATCACACATTCGAAACACGAATATAAATACTAATGATGTGGCCACATCATCAGAATTATCCCCGGGTGTCTAGAATGTGACTCTATATCTATCCAATATATTAAAATTTCAAATACACGCGGATCAGACGTATACGCAAAATCTATATATATTGGATTGTCCACATCAATATAAATAGGTAATCAAATACGAATAATTGATTTAAATTTTCAAAACAAAAATTTGTTTTCACTTTCAAAAATATACTCTTCACACTCGTTCTAGGATACTACTGATCCCATCTCTAACGAGTCATTCCCGTTGGATTTTACTAATCCAATATCTGATGTATTCTTTCGTATGGTTCTAATGTGTCTTGTTCTCTAGCTTTGTAAACCAAAGCTCTGATACCAAATGTAAAGACCCGCAACTTCCCCGTAAAGGAAAGCGTCGGATAGTTCGAGAACAAGCCACAACAGAATGCATATAAAAGAACATTTCATTGTATATTACAACGATGCATCAGATTACAAGAATATGCAGAGTATAAAAGAATATTACACAGAAATATCAGAGATTTAAATTACATTTAAATACATCGCAGCGGAAAATAATACAATACACAACTAGAAGAAGATATACGGATACAAAGCTTTCCGGATATCGTTCCAGCTGTAAACCAGGATCCTGTGAATATAAATCTGCAAAACCAAAACTACTAGCTGCCCGTGTCAAAATAAGGGCACCCAGAGTTTAGGTTAAAACAATAAACTCCAGGTCAGTCATGTGACTGGTGTGAGAACTAAAATAGTTATTATTCTTTATTTTAAAAGTTAGGTAAATCAAGGGACCACGCCGTATAACACGGAACGGGTTTCCTCCCAAGAATACCAGTGCATAAAACAGCAGCGCAATGCTAAATAAAGAAAGATGAAGCTGTTATAAGACCCAGTTCCTATCACACAATGCAACGCAAACCGGGGGATAGGGTTTTCCCTTATAACAGCCAAAGAATGCTTGATACGTTTAAAACAAATCATTTGATACTATAATAAGTGCATAGTGTATAAAACAACTTCAAATCATAAGTATCAATCATAGGCGGCATGAATGCCCCATACCACTATGTCGCCATATATAGGTTTACAAATAAAACCGCAAATGTCACGTATTTGGAAATTGGGTTTCCATCTATGAACCGAGGCTAGGGGCAAGATCCTCAACCGATTCGAGACGCTCTAGCCCGCCCCTCAGGAACAGCCGCAACTGCCCCTTGGATCGTCAGGGCCGGTCCACACGGAGTGGATTATTATGCCTGAACAATACGTCTCCCCACCCTATGGGGTGTAAGTCTGGTCCGTCAGCCGACCAGAATGCATTCGGCCGAAACCGATATAACCGAGGCGCCTCGCAACAGCAACAACAACATAAGTCAAACTCGTCAGGGCGTGTAAAACCACTGACGCCACTTCTAACTAGAAAGAAACGCATGCCCTCCCTGAGGTCCGTCTCCCGTTTTTGATTCATACCGGGTGTGAAACTCGCGAATCAAACGTTACACAAAGCTACGCCACAAAGGTCGTGCTTTGATCATCAACCACAAGACTTTGCTTTTCAACAGAAGCCTTGATCATTTGCATCTTAGCATGCCACACAGGCAAGCCATCCTATGCAACCGATATCAGTCACACAGAATGAAATCCGATGTCAGACACACAGTCCATTTACAAGTCCGTTCTGGGTCTGAACGAAACCGGAGGCACCTAGTACCCCGCATATCCATCGATCTCCAAGTACGTCTGGACGATCACTAACTGTTTCCATCTTCTTGGGTGTACAGCCCAATCAAGATCATCAGTTATCACCCAAACGACGTGAAGACCTCCGGTCTTCGACCATCGTCTTCGTCTTCGACTTATCGTCGTATCAGTTACTCAGAATGGGATAAACCCGGTCTTTCCGAATAACTCGCGTATATTTTAAATAAGTGTTACACAAACACAACATACGCCTCATTCCAATTCATTAGTCACTAACCGTAAATTAATCAAGAGAATAATTCCCCAAATATTAACCCCGAAGGCCGAAACCAACATCAGATCAATATCCAGAAAACCATTCTGCTTGGCTAACCGCCAGTTAGTTTCTAAATTTCACATTCAAATCTAATTACAGATTTATCTATCGCCTGGAGCAAAACTGGTGATACTCCATTCTCGATCTTTTCAATCTAATTAAAGATTCATTAAAACTCCACTTAGTTTTAATCATTATCTGGGTTAAAGAATCAGTGTCATTTAAAACACGGTTCACGATAAACCCAAAATCACATTCATTAATTATCGGGTTAAAGAACAAGTGTTATTTAAAACACTGTTCACGATAAGCCCAAAAATCAATATCTATTCAATTCCAATTAAATATTATTTAATTGGTACACTTCATTAAATCTAAATAAAAAGATTTAATCTTTTCTCAACTGGGTTCAAGAATAGTGTTAGTGAAGACACCATTCACGACAAACCCAAATCACATTCGATATTCAATACAAGGCTCTGAATAGAAAATATATCGGCTTATATTCAATATCGAATTCTACGACTAACAAATGTCGTATTGGAAATAACGATATCAATATATATCTTTCAAATTTCCATAACAACACCTGTATAATCACGAATTCCAACATCGAAATATTCCGAAGACAATTTCGATTCAAATCCACTCCAATGCAATCATTGGAAATTTTGGTTATTTTTAAAACCCTTTTCGAATTCAATTTATTTATTTAAAAATAAATAGGATTATAATTCTAGTTCAAAACTAGTTCATTTCGATAAAAATTTATTTTTATCTTTTCAAGTATGGAGTTTTTCATCCCAATTCTTTCTAAATCATTTATTATGATTTTACACAAATTATTGCTATTTTTAATAATTTTATCAAGGCCCGTACAGTCGATTTCCATCAATGGCCATCGAACTGCACTTACAGCGACCTTTTTTGAATTTGATTTGGACATATCTCCAAATCCAACCGTTAGATTTCAAATTTCTAACATTCATTAGAAAGCTCTTTTCGATACGAACCCAACGGTTCCGGTTTTAGGAGAATCCGACGGTCGGATCTCCCGTAATGCCCGTTTGAAATAAATGGTCGAAATTCGCGAACTGCCGCGGCGTGGCGCGTTCTATTCAGGCCATTATATTATATATAATATATATATAATATATATATCGTCGATTTCTATTTAAAACGAATTATATAAATAGTTTTGAATTCGTTTCAAAAACATTTTCAACTTCCATTTCAATTCAAATCAAAATTGAATTCTTCTTTATAAATTCGTTTTAAAATCCATTTCTATTCAATTCAAATTTCAATTCAATTTGAATTTATTTCACTTCGCTTTCAATTCAATTCGAATTCGTTTTCAGTTCAATTCATTTCGAAATCGTTCTCAATTCAATTCATTTCGAAATCGTTTTCAATTCAATTCATTTCGAAATATTTCAATTCAATTCATTTCGAAATCGTTTTCAATTCATTTCATAATCGTTTTCAATTCAATTCATTTCGAAATCGTTTTCAATTCAATTCATTTCGAAATATTTTCAATTCAATTCATTTCGAAATCGTTTTCAATTCAATTCATTTCGAAATATTTTCAATTCAATTCATTTCGAAATCGTTTTCAATTCAATTCATTTCGAAATCGTTTTCAATTCATTTCGAAATCGTTTTCAATTCAATTCATTTCGAAATCGTTTTCAATTCAATTCATTTCGAAATCGTTTTCAATTCAATTCATTTCGAAATCGTTTTCAATTCAATTCATTTCGAAATCGTTTTCAATTCAATTCATTTCGAAATCGTTTTCAATTCAATTCATTTCGAAATCGTTTTCAATTCAATTCATTTCGAAATCGTTTTCAATTCAATTCATTTCGAAATATTTTCAATTCAATTCATTTCGAAATATTTGATTTCAAAATTACTTTTCAATATCCATTTCAAAATGAATAAAATCGATAAAAATATCGTTCACGTCAAAATGGCGCATCTAATCAACACGGCTTCATATATTTCCATTTTCAAATATTCTATTTCAAATATTTCTATTATTAAAATATTTCGTTCAACACATGACCAATCTCAATGAATGAGTACTGTCAACACATGAACTTTTATTTTATAATATTCTTTATTTTTCAAATTGGAATGAGGCCCAATCAATTACCATATAAAGTTAATTATATGGATTTTCATACAACACATGTATATCATAGCATTGAAAAATAATCAACCATCAACCAAAGTGCACTACACTGTATAAGCATCAAATATAGATATTCAACGCTTATAACAGCCTGTCAATCGATCGATCGACATATTAATCAATCAGGATGAGTGAACTTCAAATTTCATCCCAACACCCGTGTGGGGTTTCAAACAATCAAACGCATATTTTATTTGTGCAGTTGGGCGATGTGTAAAATTTATCGTCCCAATCAATGTCATTCAAATAGGTGTACATAAACAAACCGTCCGGTTTATAAATGAATATTTTATTTTATTCACTTCACGTTAAAAATTATATTTTTAACGATAAAACATTTTATTTCAACCTATGAATTTCTATTCAATTCATTCTTTAAATAAAATGTTATTTTTATTTTTCTAACATATTTTAGAAAATTTCGGCGGCATAACGGCACGATACTAGAAACGGGACAAGGCCTAGCCTTATCCCCGGTCTAGTGAAGGCCCACGCCATTCACACATCAATCAAATCACTTTCGTTATGCAAACTACAAAATTTGGGGTAAGAATCTAACCTAGTCTTACTCCTTCGCCTTATAACGGCGCACGTCTAATCCTAACCAATTTATCGATTCGATTTTTCACACCACAAACCACATTCAAACCAATATCTCAATCAATCACCAAACATCCAAACAAACAAGTCCATGGTATGTGGACGGGTGTCGGGTGCTTCTAATAAGCACCGTCTGCATCCTAGTATATATATATATCTAGAAAAAGAGAATTAAGAGTGAGAAGTTCTCACATTTAGCTATCCTAGCTCCACGGCCCTTCTAATGCAGGAAACCTTCGCCAACTCGCCTTTTTGTCGCTTTCGTTGTCCGCTTTCACTACATATGTAAAAATCGAATTTTTACTTCGCTATTCAATATATAATAATCATATTATTATTTTTTTTTTTTTTACTCGAAGTTCAATATATAAAAATCCTATTTTTAACTCGAAGTTCAATATATAAAAATTCTATTTTTAACTCGAAGTTCAATATATAAAAATTCTATTTTTAACTCGAAGTTCAATATATAAAAATTCTATTTTTAACTCGAAGTTCAATATATAAAAATCATATTTTTAACTCGAAGTTCAATATATAAAAATCATATTTTTATGCCGAAGTTCAATATATAAAAATCATATTTTTATGCCGAAGTTCAATATATAAAAATCATATTTTTATGCCGAAGTTCAATATATAAAAATCATATTTTTATGCTTTAAAAATCAATTCTTTTTCCTTTTTAAAAATCAAATCTGTTACTTTTTAAAAAATCAAACCTGTTACTTTTTTTTAAAATCAAATCTGTTTCTTTTTTTTTTTTTTTTTTAAATCAAATTAAAAACAGTTTTCTAACTAAAATAAAAACAGTTTTCTAACTGTAAAAAAAATTCAGTTTTTAAATTCTAAAACAAAGAAACAGTTTTTAAAATTCTTAAAAAAAAATGCAGTTTTGCTCTTTTAAAAAAAAACAGTTTTAAAAACCTTTTTCAAAATTAGAATTACAGAATTGAAAAATAAAAATAAAATAAAGTAAAGTAGAAAAGAAAAAAAAAAAACTTACTGCCGAAGAAACAGGGGGGGGGGGGGGTCTTCACTGCGTCGGAGGGTTTCGAGGTATGGACGGCGGCTTCATCGTCGTCAGCGAGGGGGAGGGCTTCGTCGGTGATGTCTCGAAGGGGGGGGGGGGGCTGGCGAATTGAAGGAGGAGGAGGGCGGTGGCTTCCAGGGGGCTCGAACGGGGTGGCGCTGCTTCGGGATGAGGCGGCTTCGGGTTGTCGTTCGGTGGGAGGAGGATGAACGGAGGGCGGCTTCCAGGGTTTTGGCGGCGGCGATGGTTCGATTGCGGTTTTTCTCTTTTTTTTTTTTTTTTTTTTTTTTATCTGATGGATGAATCAGGTTTTGGGGAAATAGGGGGGGGGCCAGAGTCAAAAGGAGGGAGTTATTATATTTTTTTTTTTTTTTTTTTTTTTATTTAATTATTTTATTTTCGAAGAAGTTGACTTTTCACACATGACCTCTAAACGAGGCCCACCGCCTGTCGTCCATAGCGTTTCACCCCCATTCCGAACACAATGGGATATGCCACGCAAGCTGATTCGGCTGTTACAATCAGTTTCCGTTAAATTTACATTTAAATCTCTATATTGAATTTTAAACGTACATTTCAAATTACCGGGGTCACATACTAACTAGAAAAATTCCAGAAAAATATTTTCTAGCTTCGTATTGACGATACGGTCCTAACAAAACTAGTTTCGTCGAATTCTGAGACCGTTGGAAAAATGGCCATTTTCCAGTCGATTGAAATCAACTGAAACTGGTCAAACGCGTTTTCCTTTGCCACGCTCACATATTGATTCGAAAAATTATGAAATTTGAAACCTAGTAATAATTCGACATCACGGACCCAACAAAAGTGGTTTCGTCGAAATCCGAGGTCATTTGCAAAATGTCCATTTTTAAGGGCCTGAATTCCATAGCGACTATTCAGAATTTTCAACTGGACATATCTTTTGATTCCTGATATGAAATCTTGATTTTTCGGATTCGTTAGAAAGATATTCACTATTAGATTCCATTATTTTTGGTTTCACTAAAATCCGGATTGTTTTGCACCCGGTACATTCAATTGAAGTTTGAAATCGAATTATCGAACTACCGCGCCATTTTCAATTCCTTTTAATTATATATAATTATTATATATTCTAACGACGACGTATATAATATATACGTTCTAATTCTATTCAAGATAAATTTCACGTCGATATTATTTAAAATAATTCATTTCAAATAATTAAAATTCGCTAATATTGCCAAAATAAAAATTTTAAACTGGCCCAGATTTTACGGGTTGTTACAGAAGTGGGAAAAAGTGGTGAGGAAAAATGCAAGGGAACTTATAGGTGTAATTCAGATGCATTCTTCAAGGTGGTGACTAAAATAAAGGAAAAAAACATATTCTCTTCGACTGCAATGTGATATATAAATAGAACACCTTTCAAGAATTTATTTCATATATTTTTGGAAGGTAAAACCAAAAGAAAGGATATTAGAAAAAGTGCAAAAAGTTTAGATGAAGTCATTACATCATATGATAGGGAAGAGAAAGCATTTAAAATAGGAGATGCTAGTCTTAAGTTGACTGAAGAGGATATTAGTTTAATACTTGGAATTCCATTGGCCGCAAATAATATATTCCCAATTGGAATTATTAGTAGGAATAACATGGTTGAGGAGTACTTAAGTTTTCTAAATCGACATTTTGAGTGGAACGAGAGGGCAAATAAGAAAATTTGAGTAAGAGAATCAACATAATGATTGAAGAAAGGAACGGAAGTGAAAATTTAGTGAAATTGCTTCTTTTATTACTAATTATCACATTCTTCATCCCCAACAACCAATTCTATGTAAAATGGGGATTTATTCCCAAATTGTTGAATTTAAAGAACTTTAATTCCATTTCTTGGGCAAAATCTATTCACACACACGTGTCCCAAAATGTTGAAAATTTTGCTAAAGACCCAAGAAATATGCCCGGATGCTCCTTGCTATTATTGGTATGTATTTTATATTTAATAATATACATTGAATTTATTTAATATCAAAAATTAACATCTTTTAATTTTTTGACATTATTGGCTTTGTGAAAGGACACAAATCATAAAGGTTAAAGAGAGATGTGGAAATGAAAGGCCAAGAATATTAAAATGGGATTTATCGTTGATGAAAAACATATCAATTAAATCCATTAATCAGAAAAGGTAATTTTTTTCCTGAACTTCCTTGCTGAATATGTCATTTTACTGTTATTTTTAAATTAAAAAACTTAATTTTTAACACATGCAGAAAAAGACAAGAACTTTTATCTTTTTAATTATTTCCTGTTGTTATTATCTATACCTTTGATTAGTCTTATGCATATTAATATATATTCTGTATTTTCACCTAAAAGTCAAATAGAATTGCAAATAAAAAATCAATCAATAATATGGATTAACAATATTCTTTTTCTAATTTTATTTTTTCAGTTTGTAAAGAGCTTCAACAAAATTATGAAAGATGAAAAAAATCTTCTACTGAAAGTGATCAAGACTTTGGTAGAGGGGAAAAAAGATAATGAAGAAAGCTGTCTTCTAACTCAAGTCGAAGTCAAAGTTAAAGAAATTGCAAAGTTATAAAGAAAAATTGAACAGTTACAAAAATAGCTTCAGTCCAAAGAAAAACAATTACAAGCCAAAAAACGAAGAGAAAGGAATTAGAAAGTTTGTTAAATTATGACCACAATTTAACTGAAATCCAGAAAAAGAATGTGTGAAAAAGGATGATGAAGAAAACAAAGATATAGAAAAAGATCTGGAACATAATAAAACCGACAAAATTGAAGAAAAAATATGGGAGAAAATTGATGGTGAAGAAATGGAAGACATAGAAGAAAAAATAAAACATAACGAAAACGAAGAAATTGAAGAAAAAGAATGTGAAAATATGGATGGTGAAGAAAAGGAAGATAAAGAAGAAGAAGTAGAACATAATGACCCTAAAGAAAAAGAAGAAAAAGAAAAAATAGATAAAGAGAAAAGGAAAAAGCGAAAGTGTGAAAGCCAAGAAACTATAGATGTGGATATTCTCAACGCACCAAAAAGTATAAAAATGATAAAAAGGAAAATAGAAAATTCTAAATTTTTTAAGGAATTGCCCGATGATGAACAGAAGTTCATAACAGATTACTTCAACAAAGTTGGTGATGTTGTAACAACCCGGAAAATCAGAACCAATTTAAATTTTTTATTTTGACTATTTTATCGAATTTTGAATAGTTGAAATAATTTATTTTAAATAACAACGATTAAAAATTTACTTAAATCGAAGTTAGAACGAATATATTTGTTTTAATTTTAAAAGGAGTTAGAAATAGCGAGGTAGTTTGAAAATTTGAATTCAAACTTTGACTGACTGTCCAGGATGCAAAATAGATTAGATTTTAGTGAAACCAAAAATATTTAAATCTGTTTAAGAATATCTTTCCAACGAATTTGAAAAATTGAAATTTCATAGCGGGAATCAAAAGTTATGGTCAGCTGAATTTTCCGAATAGTCGCTATGGAATTTAATAAAATATATAGCCCGTATAAATAGCCATTTTGCAAACGACCTCCGTTTTCAACGAAACCACTTTTGTTGGAACCGGAATGTCAAATTATTGCTAGATTCCAATTTTCATAATTTTTGGAATTAATATGTGAGCGTGGCAAAAGAAAATATGTTTTGACAGTTTCAGTCAATTTCGATCGACCAGAAAATAGCCATTTTTCAAACGGTCTCAAAATTCGATGAAATTAGTTTTGTTGGGACCGTATCGTCAAAACAAAGCAAGATATTTTTTTTGGAATTTTTAGAGTCAGTCTATGACCCTGGTAAATTAAAATGTTCGATCAAATTAAATAATTAAATGTTTTATTATTTAATTTGAAGAATAACTAACTGAAACAGTCGAATGGGCATATGAGACATATCCCATTGTGTCCGGAATAGGGGTATTTAGCTGGAGGCATCACTCGCTGGGTTTGATTTGGAGTTAGAAGCGATATAGAAATTTAAAAGAATTAAATAAATAGATACGTATATATACAGTATACGGTACAAAACCCTATACTATCGCCATCTTCCTGTAGCCTCCTTCTTCAACGATTCATGGCCGATATTGCACCAATCTTTCTTCATTAAAACCGATCGATCCACACATTGAAACCTTCCACTCCTTAAGGCAATTTCGAAGAGAACCACACTCTCTTCAAATCAGTACGGTTAGATCCTCCACTGGTGGCGTGTACTTCAAGGACCGCACCCCCAAAGCCATGCCGAACGGATCGTCGCCGCACCCAATAACGACCATCGCACCTCCTCGCGTGTGGTCCTCCTGGTGCGCCATTCGTAGCCCGATGGAGTGGTGGTGTCCGATCTTTCCACCGTGCTTCGATCTGCGTGTAACATCGAACCCTAGGTTCGAATAGGAGCTGAAAAACCATGGCCTTTATTTGAATTTGGGGAAGAAGGTTACCCTATTATTTAATTAATTTAAATATTATATTTAAATTGTTTACAAACTTCATAAAGGCGTATCTTTCTCATACGTTAATGAAATTCGATAAAACAGGAAGCGTTGGACTCGTCACATCGAGCACGACATTTCATAATTAACCGGAGAATTTTTGGAGCTTGTTACAATTTTTGGCGTCGTCAAATCAAGGTGAGATATCTGAATTCAGAATTAAAATAAATAAAAATATATTAGGATGCAGACGGAGTTTAGAAACTCTCGACACCCATCGTCCACAAACCATGGATGACTTGTTTGAATTGTGATTTGAAATTTGGTGAATATTACAAATGATTGATTGTTGATTTTGATTGATTTTGGTTGAAAATAAATAGGATTAGTTTGTGGAAAAATTCATCTGTGTACGAAATAGATTATTGAAACTCCCCTTGTCAAAAGCTGCGAGGCTTTAAGGTAGCGCGAGAAGCGATACATCGGGACGGTGTCGGTTTTAATTACCCTACCGGTATGCTGCCGAAATTTTCTGAAATATTTATGTGTTGTAAAATATTCATGTTATTATATAAAATTGTTTAAATAATATTAAAATTATATTTTTATTATATATATATATATATATATATATATATATATATGAACATGAAAATGATCAGTATATGCCGACATAGAATTCATGTTTTTGTTGTAAGTCAAAATGGTCATTTGTTGAAATAAAAATGTATAAACATTTGATTTTACATTTTTATGTAAATGATACATTAGAAAATATACATTTTGATATAAAATGTTTTTGCATTTGATTTTATACTTTTAATGTAAATGGTATATTAAAATATAAACATTTTGATATACAGATGTGTCTACTTTGTAATTTACATTTTTAATGATAATTAGAATTCATTAAAAAGAATGAATCTTTGTTTGAAAACCTTTATTCATGTTATTTTTGTTATAGCAAAAATGGATCTTTTTTTCATGATATTTTTGTTGAAACAAAAATGAAACTTATTTTCATATGATTTTTGTTGCAAACAAAAATGACACATTCTCCATTATCATTTTTGTTGTAATAAAAATATACATTTGTTAATATGATTTTTGTTGCAAACAAAAATGACACATTTATCATCCTCATTTTGTTGTAACAAAAATATACCTTTGTTCATCTCATTTTTGTTGTAACAAAAATATACTTTTGTTCATCTCATTTTGTTGTAACAAAAATATACTTTTGTTCATCTCTTTTTTGTTGTAACAAAAATATACTTTTGTTCATTTCATTTTTGTCGAAATAAAAATATACGTTTGTTAATGTGATTTTTTTTGCAAACAAAAATGAATCATTTTATAATATGACATGTTAGTAGCGTATTTGTTAAACATTGGATTGATCATTTTTGATGTAAAACTAGTTTACATTAAAAATGAATCATTTTATAATATGAAATGTTAGTACCGTATTTGTTAAACATTGGATTGATCATTTTTGATGTAAAACTAGTTTACATTAAAAATGAATCATTTTATAGTATGACATGTTAGTAGCGTATTTGTTAAACATTAAATTGATCATTTTTGATGTAAAACTAGTTTACATTAAAAATGAATCATTTTGCAATATGCCATGTTAGTAGTGAGTCAGGTAACATTAAAAATGTTACATTTAACACATTTGTTTAGAAAATAATTACATGGTTGATTTATACAAATGAAGTCACTTTCTTAGTAACAAAGTAGAAGGAATGTTGTGTGCTAATGCATATTTTGTTTGTTAGAAACATCACCTTTGTCATGTTAGTGAAATCGTCGAATAATTTATATTTATATATAAATATTAATTATAAATAAAATGAATCGCGCTGCTGCAGTTCGCGATTTGAAATCGTAAATTCAAACGATTATACCGAAAGATCCGACCATCGGATTTTCCCAAAGCTGGAACCGTTAGGTTCGTTATGGAAAGATCTTTCCAACGATATAAAATTTGCTAAGATCCAATGGTTAGATTTGGAGAAATGTGTAAATCAAATTTTGATAAAAACAACGCCAGGGCCATGTAATGACCCGAAGCGTCGTTTAATTAAAAATGGCTACTTTTAAATAAATAAAAATAGCGATAAATCGTTATAAAATATTACAAACGATATGGAATGAAAATGATTGATTTAAATTATAAATATTCGAGAATTATTTGAAAAGTCCGAGTTAAATCTCATTTCAAATAATTATACGATGATTGGAAGTCGAAGATTTGAAGACGGTGATTGAAGACCGACGATCTTCACATCGAATGGATGACTACTGATGCCATGGATCGGTTAGCTCCCAGGAGGGGTTACAGTGGTAGTTGTCCGGACGTACTTGTTGATTGTCCGGATATGTTCGGTGTCTCCAGTTTCGTTCAGACCCAGAACGAACTTGTAAATGGATGTATGTCTAACATGTTATTATTCCGCTGCAGACATGTTATTATATAAAATTATTTAAATAATATAAAAATTAGATTTTTATTATATATGTGTATATATATATATATATATATATGAACATGAAAATGATCAAGATATGTCGACATGGAATTCATGTTTTTGTTGTAAGTAAAAATGGTCGTTTGTTGAAATAAAAATGTATAAACATTTGATTTTACATTTTTATGTAAATGATACATTAGAAAATATACATTTTGATATAAAGTGTATTTGCATTTGATTTTACACTTTTAATGTAAATGGTATATTAAAATATAAACATTTTGATATAAAGATGTGTCTACTTTGTAATTTACATTTTTAATGATAATTAGAATTCATTAAAAAGAATGAATCTTTGTCTGAAAACCTTTATTCATGTTATTTTTGTTGTAGCAAAAATGGATCTTATTTTCATGGTATTTTTGTTGAAACAAAAATGAAACTTATTTTCATATGATTTTTGTTGCAAACAAAAATGACACATTCTCCATTATCATTTTTGTTGTAAAAAAAATATACATTTGTTAATATGATTTTTGTTGCAAACAAAAATGACACATTTATCATCCTCATTTTGTTGCATCAAAAATATACTTTTGTTCATCTCATTTTTGTTGTAACAAAAATATACTTTTGTTCATCTCATTTTTGTTGTAACAAAAATATTTTTGTTCATTTCATTTTTGTCAAAATAAAAATATACGTTTGTTAATGTGATTTTTTTTTTTGGTTGCAAACAAAAATGAATCATTTTATAATATGACATGTTAGTAGCGTATTTTTAAATATTGGATTGATCATTTTTGATGTAAAACTAGTTTACATTAAAAATGAATCATTTTGCAATATGCCATGTTAGTAGTGAGTCAGGTAACATTAAAAATGTTACATTTAACACATATGTTTAGAAAATAATTAAATGGTTGATTTATACATGAAGTCACTTTCTTGTTAACAAAGTAGAAGGAATGTTGTGTGCTAATGCATGTTTTGTTTGTTAAAAACATCACCTTTGTCATGTTAGTGAAATCGTCAAATAATTTATATTTATATATAAATATAAATTATAAATAAAACGAATCGCACTGCTGCAGTTCGGGATTTGAAATCGTAATTTCAAACGATTATACCGAAAGAGCCGTCCGTCGGATTTTCCAAAAACTGGAACCGTTAGGTTCGTTTTGGAAAGATCTTTCCAACGATATAAAATTTTCTAAAATCCAATGGTTAGATTTGGAGAAATGTGTAAATCAAATTTTAATAAAAACAGCGCTAGGGCCATGTAAGGACCCGAAGCGTCGTTTAATTAAAAATGGATATTTTTAAATAAATAAAAATAGCGATAAATCGTTATAAAATATTATAAACGATATGGAATGAAAAGGATTGATTTAAATTATAAATATTCGAGAATTATTTGAAAAGTCCGAGTTAAATCTCATTTCAAATAATTATACGACGATTGGAAGTTGAAGATTTAAAGACGGTGATTGAAGACCGACGATCTTCACATCGAATAGATGACTACTAATGCCCTGGATCGCTAAGCTCCCAGGAGGGGTTACAGTGGTAGTTGTCCGGACGTACTTGTTGATTGTCCGGATATGCTCGGTGTCTCCAGTTTCGTTCAGACCCAGAACGGACTTGTAAATGGATGTATGTCTGACATTGGATTTTATCCTATGCTGATTGATTTCTAGTTAATATATATCTATTGGGTGGCGGTGAATTCATTCCCTTGCTTAACACCCCTCTCTGAGACGTACGAGCTCAAAGGTTATATATTGGTAGACCTCAGTCGCATGATGTGAATTGTCAGTGTGGCATACCAAGATGCAAATGATCAAGGCTTATTGTTGAAAAGCAGAGCCTTGTGGTTGATGATCAAATCACAGCTTTAAATAGCATAGCTTTGTGTATAGCGCTACTTCGCGAGCCTCACACCCCGGTATGAACCAGAAACGGGAGTAAGGACTGCAGGGAGGACATACGTTTCTTTCTAGCTAGAAGTGGTGTTAGCGACTTACCAGCCCAGACATTTTTACTTATGTGGATGATGGAATGAGGCGCCTCGGTTATTTGAGTCCCTAGTGGCTCTATTTATGCCCCATAGGGCGGGGAAACATATTGTTCAGGCATAACTAATCCACTAACATATTTGTGGACCGACCCTGAAGATCCAAGGGTCAGTTGCGGCTGATCCTGAGGCTCGGGCTAGAGAGTCTCGAATTCTGTAAGGACTATCTTTTGCCTTGGTTCATGATGGAAATCCAACTTCCGATACGACCCATGTAGTTTTGATTGTATAACTAGTACGGCGACATAGTATATGGTAGCTATGCCGTCTATGATTGATATATTATGATTGAAATGTTTTTGAAACATATAAACACTAATAATAATATCAAATTCGTTTTATCGTATCAAGCATATTTTGACCATTATAAGGTAAAACTCTATCCTCCAGTTTGCGTTGCATTGTGTGATGGGACTTGAGTCTTATAATGGTCTCATTTTATAAAAAGCATTGCGTTGTTTAACGATTTACTTTATTTATGCACTGGCAATCCAACGGAGTAAACCCGTTCCACGTTAGCGGCGTGGTCCTATGATTAGCCTTATTATCAAATTGGTTAAATAAGATTTCTCATAGCAGTCCCATGACTGACTCATAGTTTGTTTCACTTTGCAAACTCAGGTGCACTACACCAGAATTAGCTTTTGATAGAACGTGAAAAACGCTATAATAACTTTCCATAGCATTAGTGACGACGCTATATATCAACATGTTATAATAGCCCTGATATATTTCATAGCTCTAAATTAAACGCTATTGGATCAAACATTTTATAGCACATATTCACCAATGTAAAAAGTTTTTCATAGCGTTTCACCCTTGTTGTATTATTTGTCTTACAAAAATTTCCTTTTAGTTTTGATAGCGTTATCAATGTTTTCACAACAAGTATTCAATGATATAAAATATTTTTCCATAGCCGTTTAATTTTTCGTAAGTCTTCGCTTCTGCTATTATACTTTTTTCTATAGCATTTTTCCTTTGTATGATCTGTTTCCAAAGGTCTCATTTACTGCTATTAATATGTTTAATTTTTGGATACTTTTTTTTCGATTTTTTACCATGGTGCTCTTTCTAAAATGCACTGTTCTCTTTGAACTGCTAATTAAACAGTAAGCAATACAAAACTATATATTCAACAGAAAAAAAAAATCTTGTTCTAAGAGAATATTTGATTTCAACAAACAAAATAAAAATAGTCATACAACATTTTATATAGCTAAGTAAATAAGTCTAAACATAACATTCTTCCTAAACAAAATTACACCAAAAATCCCTCAGTCTTTGACCTGTAAGCTTGTGCACAATATATTTTTCAAAACCTGCAATTCACACTAATATAAGTTAGCAAAGTGAAAGCTTTTCAAGGTGCCATAAAAAGGTGTATTTCCTATGAACCTTTGTGATTTGCTACATTCAACCTTTTGGGTTCAATTTACCAGCATTTAAAAGATCAGTGTAGAAAATGCACACCAGCACTCAATTTTTTCCTGCAATTGATCACATGGTATAAAAATGTGCGACTGATCACATGGAATAAAAATGCTCCAAAAGTAAACTTGGTACTCTGCTAACTAAAATATGTAATTAATACTTCATCGTAATATTTTCATACCTAAATATTGAAAAATCTAGATAGTATTGAAGACAAACTGAAGTGCGCAGGGGTAATAAACCTAATTCTCTGACAAACTGCAAGATGAAATTCTCATCTAGTACAACCGAACTTTTGGCTCAAAATTAATATTATCATCTAAGAAGAAAATTATACGATATTTCTGCCATTTTACCAGACACCCTTACCTTAGTTTGATTCATGCTCACGAACAAGTCAACCCCAGGCATGTTATGCACAACGTCACTGAGAAATGAACCTACAAGCAATCTCATCAGAAAAATAAATTCATAGAAAACCATCAAATCTTAGTTACAAACATGCATGTAGGTAGTATTTTTATTTTCTATAATGTATCAAGTTAACACCTCAAAATGTTCCCAATCATACCGAATTCATGACAAACTATCCACAAGGAAATACCGAAATACATTGGATGTTCATATGAAAAACTAATTCAAGTTTTCTGCAGAAGCAAAAATGAAAGTACCCAGAGCCATAAACCATACAGCAACCTGTAAACGAAGAAAAATATAATATTACATAAATGTTATAATAATCAGTTAACATTAATATATTACTTGTGACCAACCTCGCATGCTCACAACAATATACCAGTTTCTATACAAAGTGTAGCAACTGCAGTCAACCCTTGAAAAATAAAATCCATTAGCAACAGTATATTGCATCTCAGTGGAAAAAACCATGTAGGAAAAAACAAAGCCATTTTTATATTATGATCCAACTGTCAATGCTAAGAGCTGTAAAGCATTTTTAACAAGTATCTTCATTTTTTGGGAAATAAATAAATAAAACATATAGTTACTTATATGTGTAACACCCCGAATTTCGGTTAATACTAAAATTCACTAATTACAGAATAAATAATCTCAGATGTGAGAATTGGGGGAAACGGGCTGCGTCATTGCGTTCGTCTCGGAAAAATACGCGAAATAGAGTCCGAGTTTTCGAGAATCGGAGTCCGTATGGCCCAGTTATGGCCCAATGAAGTTGGCAGAAAATTTAAGATAAAAACAGAGTTAAATATTTAAATTAAGCAGATTTCGAAATTGGAGCCAGTGGGGGCCAGGCGGGATAATTCCCGCCCTAGCCATGTCGACAGGGCTGTCGACAGGGCTGTCGACAGGGGTGTCGACTGCCCTGTCGACTTGCCTGTCGACAGGGGTGCGACGCCCAGTAAAACTGGGTGCACCAGTTTGGGTTCTTGGGCTGGCTTGGAGGGCTGGTTCTGGAAGCTTCTAAGATCAGACGGATCTGAGCTAATCTAGGGTTAATCTAAGGGCCTAAAACACTACCTAATCCTATAAATAGACCCTAACCCTACCCTAATTCATTCATAATTAGATCTTGTAACTAAACTATGGCAAAATGAAACTTGATCATGGCCTCCACAAATCAATGAAAAGGATTGCAAGCTAATCAACCTCTAATCATCATCTCCTTCAAGTATTGCAACTAGTTCTACTTCATAAGTTTGCTAATCTTGGTTTTGGTGAGTTTCTATCACTTTAACATCAATTGCTAAAGTAAGTAGATTTGGTGTAATGAGACTTATGGTCTTGAATGCGGATTAATGAGTTTAAATCATTTGTAATGATATGCTAATCTATGTATAATATTAATCTTATGTTTATGCAAGTGGAATATGTGAGATTATGCAAGTTGATATGTGGGTTTATGCAAGTTAAGTATGTGGGTTTATGCATATTTAATAAGTGGGTTTATGCATGTTTAATGAGTTGGTTTATGCATATTTAATAAGTGGGTTTATGCATATTTAATAAGTGGGTTTATGCATATTTAACAAGTGGGTTTATGCATGTTTAATGAGTTGGTTTATGCATGTTTAACAAGTGGGTTTAAGCATGTTTAATAAGTAGGTTATGCATATTTAATAAGTGGGTTTATGCATGTTTAACAAGCAAGTTATGTATATGCTTAAATGCACGTTAACATGTTATGCAAGTTATGTGAATGCTTATATGCAAGTTTAACATGTTATGCAAGTTATGTGAATGCTTATATGCAAGTTCAACATGTTATGCAAGATACATGTATGTTAATATGTAAGTTACATGTATGATAATGTGCAAGTTCATGATGATATGCTATGCAAGTTACATGTATGTTAATATGTAAGTTACATGTATGATAATGTGCAAGTTCATGATGATATGCTATGCAAGTTACATGTATGTTAATATGTAAGTTCATGATGATATGCTATGCAAGTTACATGTATGTTAATATGTAAGTTCATGATGATATGCTATGCAAGTTACATGTATGTTGTTATGCAAGTTCATATGCAAGTTATGTGTATGATGTTATGTAAGTTACATGTATGTTGTTATGCAAGTTCATATGCAAGTTATGTGTATGATGTTATGTAAGTTACATGTACGTTGTTATGCAAGTTCATATGCAAGTTATGTATATGCTTAAATGCAAGTTAACATGTTATGCAAGTTATGTGAATGCTTATATGCAAGTTTAACATGTTATGCAAGTTATGTGTATGCTTGAATGCATGTTTAACATGTTATGCAAGATATGAGAATGCTTATATGCATATGCAACATGTTATGCAAGCCATGTGTGTGATAATATGCAAGTTTGGAATTAAATGTAGTTGGGTTAATATATTCTCATATATGCAAGTTGACATCCTCTTAACCCATGACAAAGTTATATGCTAAGATTTGGTTAAACCCATGATATTTGTGATGCATCTTCCCTTTATTATGTCGTGAAATGAGAACGATTTACGTGGGGAACGATGGGGTTAATAAATATGTTAATAAAAGTATGATTGGGTATGATTAAGCATACCATAAAAATAAATTAACATAAGTGGGAATTTACCTATTGAGTTAGGTCTACCCCATGGGAATTTACCTATTGAGTTAGGTCTACCCATGTTATGAAAAACTTAATATTAATTAGGGATAATTAATATAAATTATGAGGGTGATTAATTAGATGTAATTAATCGACTAAGACACGAGGTTGGACTCATTTGTAGTGTAAAACTGCCCGGACCCAACCGGCTTAACCAGTTGCTACAAATGTTAGCCCAATGTGAGAGGTCTTAGGCACAAACTAAATACGTGATTAATGTAAAGACACGAGGTTAGACTCGGTTATGACATAAGGCTGCCCGGACCTAACCGGCTTAACCAGCGGTCATAAAAGATAGTCTAATGTGAGAGGTCTTTATGAGGATCACAGTCTTAATTAATTAAGAAACACTTAACCATATTAGCATGTAGATGGACATGAGGGGTTAAGTGGGTGCCTCGGGTGGCATGAGGAAACTAGTGGGTTGCCTTGGGTGGCAATAGAAAATACAATTAGAATACTTAACCAAAGTGGAACATGTAATTAAACATGATTAAAGGGTTAAGTAAGTGCCTTGGGTGGCATGTGGGAATTAAGTAAATGACTTGGGTGGCATGTGGAAATCTAGTGGGTGCCTTGAATGGCAATTAAAATATATGATTAATGACTTAACCAAACCTTAACATGTAGGTGGGCATGATTATAAAAAAGGGGTTAGGTGGGATACACTAGATAAAATAACAAGCTTAGGTGGTAGCTTGTGGGGGCCCATTTCAACCAATATCCCAAACGTATCTTTGTGGGCTCGACCCAAGTCGAGGACGGGACACGCATATTGGGTTTGTCTATAAGCGGCCAAAAACGGGTTAGCGGTGGCAACGTAAGACCAACGGGTTTCATATGCGTGTGTGGACCCGGGCTGGTTAGTAAGTCGTTGTTGCATCGTGTAGGTATAAAGCCGTGCACCGTTGATATTATCAGGTTGCCACTTTGGGGAATGATACACCCCATTGTGGGACCAGCACGGATATCTACGTTAGGGAGCCGATCGCTTGGGAGTAGTGGGTACACCTATGTAGTTAGCTAGGGGTACAAGAAACTACTGGATAGGAATTACTAAGTACACTTAGTGGGGTCAACCTTTAAGTAGGAATTACTCTTGGTGGGTAGAAATGGTGTGGTGCAGTGTAAGAATTACCCTTGGGCGGGTAGATCTGGGGTGGTGCAGTTTAGTAATTATCCTTGGGTGGGTAAATGCGTCTTTACGGTTATCTTAGTTTATCCTAAGTTTGCCAAGCTGCTTAGTGTAGCCATTCATCCCCAGTCGTTACCGTATATTAACTTATGACTTCTCTGTTTTCTTTAATGATTGTATTGTTAAAGTTATAGGACTCGCTCAGACTTATGTCTGACCCCGTTGTTTTTATCTTTTTCCCCAAACCCCAGGTTCTCAGAGTGGGCCTAGTGCTAGTGGGCTTTGATCAGATTGCTGTATCTATCCTTTGGAGCTTGGACCGTTGAAGTAAAGCTCAGTTCATCTTTTCTTTTATGGCTATTGTTTACTTAGTGGGATTATGTACTTATTTTGTACTTGACTCTTGTATGGTTTTGTGATGTAACCAAACATGTTTTACTTTCCGCTGCAATGAAATGATGATTTAAATCTTCAAGTATTACTTATATCTGTCTTGTTGTACTTTTACTGTTCTATATTCACTTAAAATACTTCACCGAAACTAAGGCATTCCCCTCTTATGAGTGACCTTAGCGGGTGTGGGGTGTTACACGTGGTATCAGAGCTTAAGGTTACCAGAACAGATAAAATTTTTAGAAAAACTGTTTTCTAAGAATATTTTTGAAAGGAGTATTTTCAAAAACATGTCTTTTAAGAGAAAAGTTTTTGAAAGAAAAGCATAATCCCCAATAGCCATATCTATATCTTTCGAATTCTCCGTTTTGAATCTCTTCCTCTCTCTCATTTTGAGTTTCCCCTCCGCGTATAGATGATTTTTCTAAGATAGATAAGGATGGAAAACCGCTTCAAGGGACTTAGACGTTAATCAGATTAGAAGTTGGTTCAAGAAGGAGGAGGACTGGTAGGTACCTATAGGATAGACGATGAGAGGAAGGCTCAAATAGTTGTTTGGTTAATAAAGGATGAAACCTCATTAGTGGGAGGTTACGAGTGGAGAATAGGAAGAAGAAGGTTAGTAGTTATCCTTTGGGGAGGAATAGGACACCTTATTAGGATTGTCCAAAGAGGCAAGGGCAAGGTACGGAATCTCCTGGAGGGTAGTTGTATTCCCTCACGGCTAGTGTACCAGATGGGGATAGGACCGTCTAGGTTGGAATTTGGGATTTCTATATTATCTTATTCGAACTTTATTTGATTTTGACGCATCGAGTTCATTTATCTCATCATTGTTAGTTGAGTCACTGCACTTAGACACCAGTTTAGTAGATGATCCCTTAGTTGTTTCAAACCCAATTGGGCTCCATGATGTGTTTGGGTTTGAAAGTTTCTATACTTAGCGTTGAGTTTAGATGTGATGCTTGTGGGGCTTCACGGGCTATGGGTTAGTTTTGGGCATAGACTGGTTATCCAGTAGGGGTGCCGTTCTTGATTTTGAAGGGAGAGTTGTTAGGCTTATGACCCGCTTGGGTAACACTCTCGAGATCTCTTGTAATCCCATAGAATCTGTTATGCTAAGTTATCTAGAATCGCTTGACACGACGGTCTAGAGTTTGCGATCTGTTAGTACGGTCCGGGAATACTCGGATGTGTGTGAGAAGGTGGAGGGCTTACCTCCGGAGCGGGAGATTGACTTCCGAATATATCTGGTAGACAATGCCGAACCAGTGTCTTGGCCAGTGTGCCACACGGCTCCTCGTGAGAGGAGGAAACTCCATAAGTAAGTAGGCGATTTGCTTGAGAAGGGGTTCATAAGACGAAGTATATCGGAGTGGGGAGCTCCAGTAGTTTTTGCCACGAAGGCGGATGGGTCCCTCAGACTTTGTGTAGGCTAAAGAGAACTAAATAAACTCACAAAGAAGAATAGACACCCATTGCTGAGGATTGATGATCTCTTTGATCAGTCGGTTGGCGCCTCAGTGTTTTCGCAGTTGGATTTGCCACGGGGTTCGTCAGTTGAAGAGTGGCTAAGGATAGTATAGAGAAGACTGCCTTTAGGACTCCGGATGGTTTTTATGAGTAGCGGGTGATGCCATTTGGTTTGACGAACGCCCCCGCATACTTTGTTGATTTGATGAGAAGGGTGTTCAAGGAGTACCTAAATAAGTTCGTGATGGTCTTTGTGGATGACATCTTGGTCTTTTCTAGGAGCGAAATAAGTTTTCGTATGTGCTCAGTAGGGTGAGCAAAGCTAGTTATGGGAAAAACGGTGGTTTTAGAGCGAGGCTGGCAAGGACATCCAAAGTTGGTCAAAGGCTTAATTGTTTAGCCATTTTTATTAGTATCATCTCACGTAGGTCGCTTGAACTCGAAGGAGATATCCCTTGGGTGTTTGTCTGATATTGGTTTAGGCCTTTGGGGCTTGCATTTGGGGGATGTCGAGCTCGACTAGGGTGGTCTGCGTGAGAGATGGACAGTTGTGATGATTTTGGATGGGATTCTTAGCATCCTATGAGATTGAGATAGCGTATACCCATGGCAAGGGAAACATGGTAGCAGACGCCTTAAGTAGAAAAAGGTTGTCCTTGAGTTTATTGTTCGTTGAATGACGGAGCTTAGAGTTTATTTCTATGTTTGACTTTAGACCTTCCGTTGACTTTGTACCCGGTTTGCTAGCCTCCTTGGAGGTTAGGCCTACTCTTTTGGGGCGTATTGGCGGAGCACAGTGGGACGACCCACAGTTGGTTGAGTTAGTAGAGAAGCTCATGAGGAGGGGGAGTCGTCCAGCCATTTGAGTAGGTACACCCTAGATGGTAAGGGGTGGTTGCGTAGAGACGATAGACTTTGTGACAAGGGGTTTGAGGAAGGCTATACTTGAGGATGTACATCGGTCAAAGATGACCATTCATCCCGGTAGGGACAAGATGTACCGAGACAGGAAGCGAGTTTTCTTTTGGGCCGGTATGAAGAAAGATGTGGCCAAGTGTGTCGCTAGATGCTTGGTGTGCTAACAAGTGAAAGCGAAGTAAAAGAATCTGGAGGGTTGCTTCACCCGTTGGAAGTTCCGTAATGGGAAGTGGGATAGTGTCTCGATGGATTACCGAAATCAAGGAAGGGTAATACGGGAATTTGGGTTGTGGTAGATAGATTTACTAAGAGTGCCCATTTCATACCCGTGAAGAGCAAGAGGACTGTTCCAAGTCTAGCCTCAGTTTACGTTTGAGAGATTGATAGATTACATGGTGTACCTTCCAGTATAGTGAGCGATCGAGATCCTATCTTCACTAGCGAGTTTTGGAAGAGTTTGCAAGAGGCGGTAGGGACTCAGTTGTGTTTGAGTACCGCATATCATCCTTAGACGGACGGTCAGACCGAGAGGGTGAATCGTATTTTAGAAGACCTTGTGAGGCTATGTATCTTGGATTTTGGAGGTACATGGGAAGAGCATCTTCCATTGGTGAAGTTCGCATATAATAACAGCTTTCAGTCTAGTATTGGCATGGCTCCTTTCGAAGCTCTTTATGGAAGGCCTTGTCGATCACCTACATGTTGGTGGGAATCTATGGATAAGATCTTGGTTGGGCCGATATGGTTAGAAAGACTTCGGGAAAAGATTGATTTGATTCGAAGAAGGATGAAGACAGCGCAAGATAGACAGAAATCTTATGCGGATAAGAGTAGAACAGAACTTGAGTTTGATATTAGGACATGGTTTTTGTCAAAGTATCTCCGTTGAGAAATGTTGTTCGCTTTGGGTCCGTTGGGAAGTTAGCACCAAGGGTTGTTGGGCCGTTTCCTATTAAGGAAAGGATTGGACAGACGGCATATAGAGTGGAGTTGCCCGACAGGCTTATTGGTGTACATGATATATTCCATGTGACACATTTGAGGAAGTGCCTACATGAGACTGCTGAGGTGGTAGAGCCGAGCTTGCTTAAAGAAGTAGAGATAGAGCGTGATGAGACGATTCGACGAGCTCCTACTCGCATCCTTGGGTCAGAGACTAGGAAGTTGAGGAATCGAGAGGTTTAACTAGTCAAAGTGCAATGAGGAGAAGATGAGAGCAACGCAACTTGGAGACGGAAGCGAAGATGCGTTCATTATACCCATTTCTTTTTAAGGATATGTCCTTTAATTTCTCCTCTATCGTTTGTCTAGTACTTATCTTATCTTTAGTATGTCCTCTCGTTAGTACTTTTGACCTTTAGATAGGGTAAACCTATGGTTGAAACATGTGTTTGAGACATGTTATGATTGATGGATGCATGTGGATGCAAGTGGTTGCTAGTGGTTGCTCGTGGATGCATATACACACACTCTAGGCACTAGATCGGCTCAGTCACTTCATATTGCATATTGCATATAATTGTGTGTAGGTAGCTATATTTATGGATGTATAATGATTGTGTTATCATATGGATGATGCATTTTGGTGAATGATTGTGCACTCATATAGATACTGTATGTGTCGATAGGGTTATCTCGCATACATATTGGATGCATGGCACTATCATGGTTTGCATATGTTCGTACATTAGATAGGGAACATATACACACACTTTTCGCATATGCTCATACATCATTAGAAATTGTTTTAAGGACAATTGATGCCCGTGGTTGATGGATTGAGTAGATGGTTGTTTGGATGGTAGGATATGCATTCTCCTTAGCTTAGAGATTTCGGGGACGAAATCCTTTAAGGAGGGGAGAATGTAACACCCCGAATTTCGGTTAATACTAAAATTCACTAATTACAGAATAAATAATCTCAGATGTGAGAATTGGGGGAAACGGGCTGCGTCATTGCGTTCGTCTCGGAAAAATACGCGAAATAGAGTCCGAGTTTTCGAGAATCGGAGTCCGTATGGCCCAGTTATGGCCCAATGAAGTTGGCAGAAAATTTAAGATAAAAACAGAGTTAAATATTTAAATTAAGCAGATTTCGAAATTGGAGCCAGTGGGGGCCAGGCGGGATAATTCCCGCCCTAGCCATGTCGACAGGGCTGTCGACAGGGCTGTCGACAGGGGTGTCGACTGCCCTGTCGACTTGCCTGTCGACAGGGGTGCGACGCCCAGTAAAACTGGGTGCACCAGTTTGGGTTCTTGGGCTGGCTTGGAGGGCTGGTTCTGGAAGCTTCTAAGATCAGACGGATCTGAGCTAATCTAGGGTTAATCTAAGGGCCTAAAACACTACCTAATCCTATAAATAGACCCTAACCCTAACCTAATTCATTCATAATTAGATCTTGTAACTAAACTATGGCAAAATGAAACTTGATCATGGCCTCCACAAATCAATGAAAAGGATTGCAAGCTAATCAACCTCTAATCATCATCTCCTTCAAGTATTGCAACTAGTTCTACTTCATAAGTTTGCTAATCTTGGTTTTGGTGAGTTTCTATCACTTTAACATCAATTGCTAAAGTAAGTAGATTTGGTGTAATGAGACTTATGGTCTTGAATGCGGATTAATGAGTTTAAATCATTTGTAATGATATGCTAATCTATGTATAATATTAATCTTATGTTTATGCAAGTGGAATATGTGAGATTATGCAAGTTGATATGTGGGTTTATGCAAGTTAAGTATGTGGGTTTATGCATATTTAATAAGTGGGTTTATGCATGTTTAATGAGTTGGTTTATGCATATTTAATAAGTGGGTTTATGCATATTTAATAAGTGGGTTTATGCATATTTAACAAGTGGGTTTATGCATGTTTAATGAGTTGGTTTATGCATGTTTAACAAGTGGGTTTAAGCATGTTTAATAAGTAGGTTATGCATATTTAATAAGTGGGTTTATGCATGTTTAACAAGCAAGTTATGTATATGCTTAAATGCACGTTAACATGTTATGCAAGTTATGTGAATGCTTATATGCAAGTTTAACATGTTATGCAAGTTATGTGAATGCTTATATGCAAGTTCAACATGTTATGCAAGATACATGTATGTTAATATGTAAGTTACATGTATGATAATGTGCAAGTTCATGATGATATGCTATGCAAGTTACATGTATGTTAATATGTAAGTTACATGTATGATAATGTGCAAGTTCATGATGATATGCTATGCAAGTTACATGTATGTTAATATGTAAGTTCATGATGATATGCTATGCAAGTTACATGTATGTTAATATGTAAGTTCATGATGATATGCTATGCAAGTTACATGTATGTTGTTATGCAAGTTCATATGCAAGTTATGTGTATGATGTTATGTAAGTTACATGTATGTTGTTATGCAAGTTCATATGCAAGTTATGTGTATGATGTTATGTAAGTTACATGTACGTTGTTATGCAAGTTCATATGCAAGTTATGTATATGCTTAAATGCAAGTTAACATGTTATGCAAGTTATGTGAATGCTTATATGCAAGTTTAACATGTTATGCAAGTTATGTGTATGCTTGAATGCATGTTTAACATGTTATGCAAGATATGAGAATGCTTATATGCATATGCAACATGTTATGCAAGCCATGTGTGTGATAATATGCAAGTTTGGAATTAAATGTAGTTGGGTTAATATATGCTCATATATGTAAGTTGACATCCTCTTAACCCATGACAAAGTTATATGCTAAGATTTGGTTAAACCCATGATATTTGTGATGCATCTTCCCTTTATTATGTCGTGAAATGAGAACGATTTACGTGGGGAACGATGGGGTTAATAAATATGTTAATAAAAGTATGATTGGGTATGATTAAGCATACCATAAAAATAAATTAACATAAGTGGGAATTTACCTATTGAGTTAGGTCTACCCCATGGGAATTTACCTATTGAGTTAGGTTTACCCATGTTATGAAAAACTTAATATTAATTAGGGATAATTAATATAAATTATGAGGGTGATTAATTAGATGTAATTAATCGACTAAGACACGAGGTTGGACTCATTTGTAGTGTAAAACTGCCCGGACCCAACCGGCTTAACCAGTTGCTACAAATGTTAGCCCAATGTGAGAGGTCTTAGGCACAAACTAAATACGTGATTAATGTAAAGACACGAGGTTAGACTCGGTTATGACATAAGGCTGCCCGGACCCAACCGCCTTAACCAGCGGTCATAAAAGATAGTATAATGTGAGAGGTCTTTATGAGGATCACAGTCTTAATTAATTAAGAAACACTTAACCATATTAGCATGTAGATGGACATGAGGGGTTAAGTGGGTGCCTCGGGTGGCATGAGGAAACTAGTGGGTTGCCTTGGGTGGCAATAGAAAATACAATTAGAATACTTAACCAAAGTGGAACATGTAATTAAACATGATTAAAGGGTTAAGTAAGTGCCTTGGGTGGCATGTGGGAATTAAGTAAATGACTTGGGTGGCATGTGGAAATCTAGTGGGTGCCTTGAATGGCAATTAAAATATATGATTAATGACTTAACCAAACCTTAACATGTAGGTGGGCATGATTATAAAAAAGGGGTTAGGTGGGATACACTAGATAAAATAACAAGCTTAGGTGGTAGCTTGTGGGGGCCCATTTCAACCAATATCCCAAACGTATCTTTGTGGGCTCGACCCAAGTCGAGGACGGGACACGCATATTGGGTTTGTCTATAAGCGGCCAAAAACGGGTTAGCGGTGGCAACGTAAGACCAACGGGTTTCATATGCGTGTGTGGACCCGGGCTGGTTAGTAAGTCGTTGTTGCATCGTGTAGGTATACAGCCGTGCACCGTTGATATTATCAGGTTGCCACTTTGGGGAATGATACACCCCATTGTGGGACCAGCACGGATATCTACGTTAGGGAGCCGATCGCTTGGGAGTAGTGGGTACACCTATGTAGTTAGCTAGGGGTACAAGAAACTACTGGATAGGAATTACTAAGTACACTTAGTGGGGTCAACCTTTAAGTAGGAATTACTCTTGGTGGGTAGAACTGGTGTGGTGCAGTGTAAGAATTACCCTTGGGCGGGTAGATCTGGGGTGGTGCAGTTTAGTAATTATCCTTGGGTGGGTAAATGCGTCTTTACGGTTATCTTAGTTTATCCTAAGTTTGCCAAGCTGCTTAGTGTAGCCATTCATCCCCAGTCGTTACCGTATATTAACTTATGTCTTCTCTGTTTTCTTTATTGATTGTATTGTTAAAGTTATAGGACTCGCTCAGACTTATGTCTGACCCCGTTGTTTTTATCTTTTTCCCCAAACCCCAGGTTCTCAGAGTGGGCCTAGTGCTAGTGGGCTTTGATCAGATTGCTGTATCTATCCTTTGGAGCTTGGACCGTTGAAGTAAAGCTCAGTTCATCTTTTCTTTTATGGCTATTGTTTACTCAGTGGGATTATGTACTTATTTTTATCAGGATGGATATTTTGTACTTGACTCTTGTATGGTTTTGTGATGTAACCAAACATGTTTTACTTTCCGCTGCAATGAAATGATGATTTAAATCTTCAAGTATTACTTATATCTGTCTTGTTGTAATTTTACTGTTCTATATTCACTTAAAATACTTCACCGAAACTAAGGCATTCCCCTCTTATGAGTGACCTTAGCGGGTGTGGGGTGTTACAATATGAGAACAATACAAGAAATGAAATGTTTACTAAGAATAGATAACTCAAATAAACTATGGTTTTCTCTTTTGAAAAGATTGTACATTTATACTTATATGAGAATACTGTGAATCATAAATACATCAATGATCAAGCGATTGAAAAAAGAAAGAACTAGGGTGATTTATATACACCAAACCGGATACAATAAAGTAAATAAAAATAAAATGAAGCAATTTGAAATGCTGCCAATGATACTATTTTAGCTCTTAGCTTAAGTAACAATAATTTTTGTACCATGTAGTAGTATAAAATCTACTCAATATAATACACTTACCGTTTATGCTAAAGATATTATTTCTTTATGTTCAAACTTGATCAAATCAAGGCACTCTCCTTTGTCTCATCAGTATACTCCAAGCAAGAAACATATCATAAGTCCAGATAACTTTCTGCATTATAGTATATTACAGTGATGATTATAACTATGCAAAGATGCACATCTACTTTTAATTTTAGAACATTGGATCAGGATGAACGTTATAAAAAAAGGAGCCCGCTTTGTACCAACTGCAGAAATAAACTGACATGGGATATGTAATTATATACCTAGTTTATGGGGTAAACTTTCTCCATATAACTAGTAGGCCTATTTAGCAAGTCAGTGGGGGCCAATTTTATAGTCCCCTGAAGAATTTTTCCCCAGAAAATCCCCAAACTAACAATATAACATATCAATTATAATAAAGAAAGGCAAACATAAAATTAGGAGAAGAATTGATACCTTGACTACGGTTGAAATACATAGTATAAGGGGCATAAAGTAGCTATTTACGTTGCTTGTAAAAAACTGCGTGGCAAATGAAAATGGCTGAGGTGATTTCATTAGCGATTCAGATGCACCCGAATAGCTCACAAACGAAGAGGATATTAATCAAGATGAAGAAATAATCAAGATCCAGAGAGAAAATAAGCTCAGGGTGGCCTGGGAAGGCAAAGAGCGGAGGAGGCTTACCTAGAGGAATACTTCGAACAACTCAGGATAAAGTGATAGCAAGAAGAAGGAATCAAACAAAGTAAAACGATCTACACTTCAAGATTCTGAAGATGCTCCTATAATATCTGGAATGCTTCCAAGCAACATTGTCGAACTTCTCGCAGCCTGCCAAAAAAAAAACTTTCGAATCAAACTCCGAGGGGGATAAATCAAACCAGAAATCTAGCAAAAGGAAAAAACAGAAAATGAATGGGCCTGAAACTATACTTCTAAACGAAATTCCAGCTGCTGAATGCTTGCAGAACTCATTGGCATTTTTAAAGAGGAGAAAAATGCAAATTCCTAGGTCTAACATGGTTCTGAGGAACGCAAATCAAACTTTGCCTCTTCTGAGCAAGACTTGAATTCAATTTTTTGGATAAATTTATGTGCACAATATGTGTATCCAATCAAAAAAAATAGTCGACGATTTCTTGGTTGAATTCAGATAACTTTTAACAGGGAAAAATATAATTAAATCAATGTAGTGTGGCCTTCTGTAGTTGTAATATGAATATACTTCAGGTTACTTGATATCTAGAAATAGTATCCGACACCAAAAATATTAGAAATAAAAAGGGGGCATAAAGGCAACTGTACGACATATTCAACCATTTTATAAATTGGTCATCATCATGCTTTCTTAAACTCGCCAAATTAAATAAAAACTAGTGTAAACTATGTAATACTTTGCAGTTCTATCAAAAGGAGAAGGCCAGTAAAACGTAGCATTAAGTACAACTGAAAGCAATAAGGCAGATTGGACCATTTGTAAATTAATTTATTCGAACTACAAATATAAAGCAAATAAACAAGATCTCTTCCAAAGAATAAATATATTTTCTTAAATTATTCAAATCTTTACAAATAAATTCGAGATCTACAAATATTATTTTAAATCATGACCTTTTAGGATGTAAATGATAATATTTCAAAAATTACTTTGTTTTCATGATAACTGGAAATGATGGGTTTTATTAGACTTGTAAGGATACAAAAATTATCATAAGATAACTTTTGTACTGGAAAATATTACATTGATTTGTTTATTTTGTTAAATATAATTTAAATGCTCTTTCCCAAAATTTCATAAACTGACAACAATCACACCAAATTTTATTACTAAGAAGAATTCTATGTGAATTCATGCGAATATTAATTGAATAAGAATATGTTAATTATCAGATTCTAGCCAATGCATACGCTTCAGTCTTTTAACTGAAGTACTTTGGTTAAAAACTAAAGTGTGCACTTCAATTTAAGCAGCTAACTGAAGCGCTGCTTTAGTTTTAAAAATGTAAGCATTGACACCTCAGTTTTTGAACTAAAGTATGGAACTTCTTTTTTCAAACTGTATCTTTAGCTTCTTAACTGAAATACACACTTCAAATAAAAACAAAATCATGCACTTAAGTTCAAAAATTGGAAGCTCTGCCTTAAAGTTGAAGATAAGCATTGTAGCTTCAATATAAAACAAAAACGTTGAGCTTCAGTTTATAACCTGAAGCTTCAGCCTTTTAGCAGAAGCATGAACATATCAGTTTTGAAACTAAAGCACTAGAGCTTCAGTTTAAAGCTAAAGCGCTGTGATTCAGTTTGAAGCTTCGATCTTTCGACTGAGAAACTGCCGCTGCAGCTTTTGAATTGAAGTATTGTTTTAGATTTTGAACTAAGAGCGTCGCTTTAGTTTTTAAAACAAATCTTCTCTGTGGTGTACCCCTTTTTGAATGAATCTATGCTACACATAGCATATAACCGGTGTCTCAGAAATATAAAATACATGTATGCAAGGAAGTAAATAAAAAAAGTCAATTGCTAAACTTGTACAGAACAAAGTTTAATGCATTTAGTCTTCTTTCACAAAAATAACCATGTTCATAAAATCAACTAAGTTTAAAATACTAACTAAATTTTATAAAATGAAAACGAATACAATGTGCAACGATCAGAATCCAATTAAAAAAAATTTCAAAGCTCCAAACATTTCAAAACTATAGAAGATGGATGCTGAATATATCAAATTTATGCAACGTCAAGGTTAACAAAAGATCAACATAGAGCAAAATTGAAATTAAAATAATAATAAACTGGTTGGTATTCTAAATTTAATTTTTGGCTGACAAACATGAATGAATAACATATACATGAGCTGTAAAGAATTTCTTTTGCATTGTATGTTAATGTCTACACTGTAGGTTTGATCAAGTGCATGGTCATCCGGATTTGAATATATGCATTATATGTTTTATTTATTTTCCTATTAAACCATTTGAAGTTTTTGTTTTATTCAACATATAAAGAGACTGCTACCAGGTCGAGTATTACTATCATATTTGACATTATATATGTCATATGTAACAAAAAGACTAAACTGAGAGTGGACAAGGTAGTCTACAACATTGGTGACAGTATTAGCTAATTCTGTTTATGATACAAATCAATATTATTTCACTGGCAAACAAGTGGTTGTTACATTGAGTCTATGATTATCAATAGAATACATTGTGAAAAATACTTTATTTACAAAAATATTAGTTGTAAGTCAGTGGTTATTCACTATTTTCCTTTTTGCTATATGGTTTGTGATATACACCAATAAATCTATAGCTATACTTTCTATCCATGACACTTGCACAAGATAAAAACCATATCAAAATTTGTAGTACTTCTATTTTTAGGTAATGTTGCGGAAGCGTTTGTAGTATTTTTTATCATTTTATTATTTTTCTTCCTATACACGCTCAAATATCCATCACACAAAAACAATTTCAAACCAAATATACATCACTTATAATAACAAATACAATCCAAAACCAATATAATATTTAAAAGAGATAGAATTCATTAATAAATGAAAGATGGCCCGAAAGCAATAGTTAACATTTCCTTCGTTTTTTAAGATATCTCCTCAGTCCAGTTACATTATTTTTATAAGAGAAACTATTTGAAACAGTTTGAAATTACACCTGAAACAGTTTCAAATTATTTCCTTTATTATTTCTGTAAGGAAACAGAAAAATATTATAATATATTCATATACATATATAGTTTTCGGAACTATTTGAAAGAAATATGACCATTAAAAGAAGGCATATTTCTGTATCTCAATTATAAACCAAGTATGCAAACCAAGTATGTCTCTAACTAGGAAACCCAATTATATCTCGTAAGAATGTTAATTTATTTCTTCCGAATTATTCTTACCGAACAACTGAAAGACCAGGAAACAACAACCATGGCTAATAAATTTCTTAAATGCATACCTTGACAATTAAAATTTTCCAACTAAATAGGCTAATTCCTTAAACTAACCCACAAAACATGCAAAGGAAGTCCGGTTTCATAGTTCATAACCATGCATCCAATAACTTAACATAAATAACCCATCCCAACAAAAAAGAAAAAAGGTTGTAGGTAATATAAAAGATATATACTTAGGCATAGAATTAAATAACATGTGACTGTTGTTTAGGGATTCATATATTAAAATACAATAGCATAAAAAAATATTGGAATTACCCAATAACTCATGGAATTTAGTCTCTGATGTTGGAGGGAATCAACACGGTCGTTGCTAGTGGACTTTTGGATTGAATTGGCACAGCCGATGTTGTTACAGACTGTTGGCATGACGAAGGCGGAATCAACGACGTTGTTGGTGAAGCGAACAACTACGATGCGGCGATGGATGCTAGTGGCTGCTAAAACAGATAGAATCGATGCAATTAAGGGGTAATAAATGCGTAAAGGAAATCGACGCGGTAAATGGATGCATTGATGTGGTTAATCGATGGGAGACGATAAAATGAAAGGGGAAGATGGAAACGTGAAAGGGGAAGACGAAACAAAAGGTAAGGAGAAATTACTTTCACAGCCTTTATTTTTGCCACTAAGCGAAAATAAGCCGCCTTTTTTTTGCCCTCCCGCGCTTGTAAAGACTTAGCGTAGCAGATTCTTTTTTTTTTCAACTCAAGTCCGAGTGAATTTTGTTAAGTAAACCATTTTATATAGCACTCTAATTACAAGGCTATAATATAATGCTATATAAACCATATTTTCTTGTAGTGGTGCCCTCTTTTCCACATGGGAAGCCTTGTATACAGGTTTAGCAGATTCATTCTTGATAGCTGTGGAGCTGAAGATGGAGATTTTCATTCCTATTTTTCTCTTCAGATTTCACTTAGTATATTATGTTTTTATTCCGCTGCAGACATTTTATATTAAGCTGAAAACTGTATTCTATGCTGATCCTATTATGCTGTGTAACTCAGATGATGTATTATTTACAGTGTAATTTGATGAATATTATCTGCTGTAATTTTCTATTTCTTTTCTGTTGTTATTGTTATATGTTATATTCCAATGATTATCCTTACTTTCATACTGCGGGAGTTTGGGGTCGTCACAGATGTTAAGTAAGCTTATATACTTTTTAAATTAATAAAAACAAATTTTTTAAATTATAACTTTGTTTACTTTACAATGTAGAGATTTACAATTCAAACGACGAAAACAATATTGTCATACATAAGGACATGAATGAAGAATTGATTTTCGGTGAATTTGTTTCTGGCCAGGTAAGTATATAATATCATTCGACTTATGACACTAATGGATTTGTACACATATGATATTTATTCTTATTACTGAAACATAGAAGCTCTACTGATCACATAATTTTAACACTTTTAACAATATAAAAAGATAAAAAACATATATCTTTTTTTTAAAATAATGTTTTCATACAGATATTATACATAATAATTTTATATCATATGAGATGTTTTCATATGATTTTGAGTAATAGAATTTACCATATGTTGACACAAATAAGTTCAATTGATCATATGTTTTTAATATTTTTGTCATTATAAAAATATAAATACGTTTACCATTTTAAAAATTAAAACTTACAAAGAAAAAAAATGCACATATATTATGATAATTGCAAAGTGTTTTACTATCTTTATGTCAATAGACTTTAATTTCTGTCACATATAATTGTCCATTACTACCATATCAAAATAATATAAAATTGCTTTATTGTATATGTTTATTATTGCAACTACTCTGATATATTGCCTGTGCTGATAATTGATTGGTTCTGGTATAAAGTAGGAAAAGTGTGGGATGTCAATTCAAACGTAGCTTACTTTAATACCACAATGACAGTAAGATCAATATTCTAGACATACACGTAATGATTCATTAATAAATCCTTTTTGTATAACTACAATATTACTTTGTTTTTACAGAAAAGTGCTGCAATTGACATGGAAAATATCAAAACTCATTCGTTTATTCCAGCTTTGACAGTAGCACTACAAGATTCATGATGTGCTGTACTCTTATTTCCAGTCCATGAAATGTTACACTGGGTACTTTTAACATTTGAACCAGAATTTTTAGACTGGATTCTGTATGATTCTTTGTCAAACAGATGTAGAAATGGAAGATTTACCGACAGGCACAGAAAAAGTACGTTAAAAATTGTAAGACATTTTGAATGTTTAATTTTTCTACGTTAACTAAATTAATAAATATTCTTATTATTATATACAACAAAATTTAGCCAATGACATAAACAAGAAACTTCAGAAGGAACAAACAAAGGAGAATGCCAAAAAATCATCTATACTTACAGTCGGAGAATGTGCTCAACAACGTAATGGGTAATAATATATAATTGCTATATTGTTTAATTTATTAATTTTTTTTAATATACGCATACAAATACATAATTTCAACTTAAAAAAAATTAATCGGTATATTTATTAGTTTACAATACATGTATATTATTTGTAGTACTTATTGTTAAATTTGGTGATACAAAATCACAAATTGATTGGAACAAATTTGCAAAGAATGGAAAATAAATACTTTTATAATGGGAATGCATTGATTGCATTTGATGAGATGGTAGAGAAATAAATGATGGGATTAATTTCTTTTATCTATGCAAAAGAAACGGATTGATTTACTTTCTATCTTTTTACATTTGTTGTTATGGTAATTTTTCCTCCATTATATTATTACCATATGTTGGTAATGTAATTGATGACTCACATGAATTTGCACTGGCTATATATTGAGGGGTACACTTTAGTGTAAACCCATCCTAGCATGGAGCCAGTGATCCCTAACGGTGTCTCTTCTTATTAAGCATGTTTGAGGTTTGGATATGTAAACTCTTATTTTGTAATCTCTTGTAATTTCTCTCATGTGGAATAAAATCTCTCTCTTTTGGACTGGACGTACACTATCTTATGGATGATTGTGGAACCAATATAAATATTGTGTCTCTTTGTTTCTTCGGTATTGTTATTTACTATTTATTTGATGTAGTAGAATAATTGCCTAACATATTAGATTGATGCTCAATTGGCAAAGCTAGATCTTGTTTATTGTGCTTCCGCATTCACGCAATTTTTGCGTAATAGATTGGTATCAGAGTGAGGCGATTTGTTTTAAATTGTGCATCAATTATTTCTACAAATGTTGGAAGATTCAATGGTGATTATGCTATTAGTATTTTGGGAGAAAAGTAAGACTTTGGTGGAGGAGATTATGCTGAGAGAAAAGAGCGTTCCAATCTGTGAACTTTGACGTGATATGAAGTTTACTGCGTTGAAGGGACCATTGGATTTGGGAACTTTTAATCATGTTTTAGACAGGGGTCTTCATGTTGATGATGCTCGAGGGATCCAAGATGATCAGGAAAGGAGCTCAGGTCAAGTGATAGACGGGTGTCGAGACAGAGATCATTGTGGGTTAGACAAGTGTCTTCACGTTGCTGATGCTCGAGGGATCCGAGGTGGTCGAGGAAGGAGCTCAGGTCAAGTGTTAGACGAGTGTCGATGTTATTGCAAGCACTTTTAGACCGTTGGTTTATGCGCGGTGCAACTCATGGTGGTAGATGCATCTTTTGCAGGCGGTGGGTGAAGTTTGTAATAACTAAGTGGCAGGAGAGAGATTTTTTGTGCGTACAAAGATTTAGATTTTGGCTCTGTATTCGAATTGGTGATTGAGAGAATTATTTTTGGCCTCGGCGGTGTTGATATTACTTTGGTGTCTGCCTTCTTTTTTATTTTGGATATTTGCAACATTTTGTTGGCATGCGGGGACGTAGTTTGAGCTCATTAACATGGTGTGATGAGGGTAGCTTTGCTGGAACCCATTAGGCAAATATTCATTTTCGGTTTCTATCTCATGGTGAGATTTTGATTGAAGGTGGAGTTCTTTTTTGAAGAGTTTTATGTTGTGAAGAGAATTTGACTCAAGGTGGGGTGTTGCACATATGTGATTTTGCATCAAGGTGGGGTGTTAAATTTGGTGATACAAAATCACAAATTGATTGGAACAAATTTGCAAAGAATGGAAAGTAAATATTTTTATAATGGGAATGCATTGATTGCATTTGATGAGATGGTACAGAAATAAATGAAGGGATTAATTTCTTCTATCTATGCAAAAGAAACGGATTGATTTACTTTCTATCTTTGCACATTTATTGCTATGGTAATTTTTCCTCCATTATATTATTACCATATGTTGGTAATGTAGTTGATGACTCACATGAATTTGCATTGGCTATATATTGAGGGGTAGACTTTAGTGTAAACCCATCCTGACATGGAGCCAGTGATCCCCAATGGTGTCTCTTCTTATTAAGCCTGTTTGAGGTTTGAATATGTAAACTCTTATTTTGTAATCTCATGTAATTTCTCTCATGATGAATAAAATCTCTCTCTTTTGGACTGGATGTACACTATCTTATGGATGATTTTGGAACCAGTATAAATATTGTGTCTCTTTGTTTCTTCGGTATAATTATTTACTATTTATTTGATGTAATAGAATAATTGCCTAACATATTAGATTGATGTTCAATTGGCAAATCTAGATCCTACTTATTGCGCTTCCGCATTCGCGCAATTTTCGCATAACACTTATATTATAAATGAAGTTTAAAAAATAATAAATTTAGTTATATTTTCAAATAATTTAATTTTTTTCCTACATATAATCAACAATTCCAAAAGATAAATAGTTTTTATTTTTTTTCAAAATCTACTCTTTATGTTATACATACATACATAAAACTATATTCTTTTAAAGAGAAAACTTATTAACTGTTTTAATACTATATTAAATTATATTATAATAATATTAATCTTTGCTACTATAAAATAAATATATATTAATTTTTAATTAAAAAATGCAATAAGATAAATATAGTTATCTTTTTTAGTAACTTTTGTTTTTTTATACACTAACTTATACATATATATATATATATATATTAATTTTGTAATAAGAATTGTAAACTTATTTTAAATTTAACCATCTTAAAAAGGATTTATCTTTCTTACAACAGGTATGATTGCGGAATATATGTGATTATGAACATTTCAAAACTGCCTCAAGATAGATGCCTTCTTGCAACCATACCTCAAACAGAAATTAATCACCTTAGAGCTAGTATTGCATCCGGAATATTCCATAATGAAGATTTCTGCTGGACAAAGGATAAGTCATCTGTTGAAGATAACAACTTTGTTTGTAGTTCATAATGCTTGATGGTGAACAATGAACAGGATCGTTATAGACGTGATGGATTTATTTGTTTATACTCCTTTTGGATACGTCATTAATGACTTCTAATTGTCTGTGTATGTTGATTGTCTGTGTATTGCGTTGGATTATGAAAATTATCGTAAAACTTCAAGTTTTAACAGCACTACTTCAGTATGTTCTAACTGCATTGTAAAATCACTGCTTTAGTATGTTCAAACTGCATAAATATATTTAACTGAATCACTGTTTGATATATCAATTTATCTTTTACTACCCAAAAATATGAAATCATTTGTTTTTATGATTTTACAGCTGATACAAAGCTATACTTAGGATTGGATTTACAATGAAGAAGTATAGTATATAAAACTGATGTACTGCTTGTCTTATAATACAATTTTTTTTAACTTATTAACTTATGTAAGCTGTGTTGTAGTTAAAATATAAAAGATAAATCATTTTATCTTTTTTAAAATATTTACCAACAACATCCTCCAAATAACAATCAATTCATAATATCTAATGTTAACTAGCAAGCTGTAACATAAATTCTGTTAATTTAAGGATAAAATTCTGATAAATGATAATGAATTTTCAATACTCATTTTTATTCAGCAGCTCAGCTAAGAAAGATAAAAGCTTATATATTTTGTTGAATATATGTTAGGACAACATAGTATTATACAGCCTTACAAACAAAATAACAAGTGATAGTATATTCAATATCGTCATATAGATTCAATATACTTTTAATAACATAGCATGTCACGGCCTAAAAAATAATACAAAAAAAGATAAAATGATTTATCTTTCTTTAAAAATCAATATAAACATTTTACATATTACAAACTCATGTCATCAAATAATACAAATTCATTATTAAATTCATCATAAAGTTTTCAACATTATCCATCACAATAACATCACTAAAATCAGTTTAATTGAAAATATTATCAATAAAAGATAAAATCATATATCTTTCTTCAATATCAGTATAACCATAGTACTAATAATAAAACACCATTCGTAAATTTGTTCCAAAACATACAACATTACACATCACAATTCATCAACTCCCACAAGATGAAACATGAAAAAAAAATATGAAGAAAATTTGTACTTCACTGCACTACATTGCCATAAGTATGCACAAAATAATCCCAAACATGATCCAGGACATAGCTAAAGCTCTTGCAAATAATTTTTCTCCTTTCTCATGCTTTTCACATTTAATGAACATTAAGACCAACTCTACCTTCATGTCAACAACAAACTCATCGGATTTTGCCCTCTTTTACTTTTTCTTTAGCGGCTTGTCTTCAAGTATCTTCCTTTCCATAAGCAATTGCGATATAGTATTTTCTTTTTCCATCAATTTAACAGCAGTATCTTCCATTTTAACATTACTATTTATTTCATACACTTCGTCATGCCACATAAAATACCCACAATCGTCATTCTGCACATATGTTAAATTCTCAACTAAAATGTCACTGGAAAATTCGATAATTGACAAAGCAACCAAAAATACTTAACTTATACTTATAGGCCTCAAGGAGTTACCAAAAAACTTCTTCCCCCACATTCAGCCCTACCTTAACAGTCCTCATCTTTGGTGGAATTCTGTAGTGGCAAAGCTTACTTCCCGCTGCTGTGGTTGAAGTTGAAGTAGAAATTGATCGAGTGGTCATTAAACTCGAAGATGGACAAATCAACTACATTAGGCCATATGAACATTAGGAAAAAATAAATTTGTTGCCTTCGGTCGTTTATGGCGTACTGAAAAAAGATATAATCAATTATCTTTTTCAATCCTATAACATATGTTATCTTATTCAAACAAACAATATCAGGACTATACAAAATCAGAAATCACATACTGTTAATATTCTTTAAGATCACAAAACCTATGCTATAAGGGAAGAAAAAAAACCTCATGTATTTGTAGTAATGAATTGTGCAGAAGAACATTGCTCATTATAATTTTATGTAAATATACATTGAAATGCAATTATCAGTGAAATCATTTATCATTTTCTCATGTATTTGTAGTAATGAATTGTGCAAAAGAACATTGCTCATTATAATTTTATGTAAATATAACTTGAAATGCAGTTATAAGTGAAATCATTTATCATTTTCTATCCCACTTATAATTTTCTGTTAAGAATCTCATCAGTACTTATAGTAATGAATTGTGCAGAAGAACATTGCTCATTATAATTTTATGTAAATATACATTGAAATGCAGTTATCAGTGAAATCATTTATCATTTTCTGTCCCACTTATAATTTTCTGTAAAGAATCTCATCCATTTATTATTTTCTGTCCTAATTTTTGAAAAAAGATATAATCATATATCTTTTACGAATCACAAATCAGCAAGAACCAAAGAACAAGCGTCGTCAACTAATATTATTTAAGATCCAATTTCATAACCAAAGTGAGTACAAACAGAATTAACTGACAAAAATAAGTAGTTGATTGCTCAAGCCAAATCCGAAGTTATAGTATAAATACAAAAATCATAATCTAAAGTGAATGATGCAACCAAGCTAAATACATAGTGCTTGTTTTATCAGAAGAATACCTTTCAGAGTTCATTATTCCAACTACAGCAAATGAAACCTTCCTCTAATAGATCAAAACTGCCACCCTTGATAAAAAATATACAAGAGCATCAACAACGACATAAAACATCAAATTGACAATGAGAAATACCAAATAAAATAAAGACTCACCAAAGAACAAGCAATCCGATAGAGAAAATCGATTAGCCAATTCAAATGAACAAATTCGACTCACGATTTCCCATAATTAAAGTCGAATTTGATTTCAGAAGAAACTAACGCCTAATTTTTGCCAAAAATTCAACGACCGATTTGATTACACAAGAAATGATGATTTAATTTTGACCTAATTTCCGTGAGCACCTGATTTCAGAAAATACGATGGTTGTTTGAGAAGATGAAGACGTACGCTTTGATTTTTGTCTTGGAAACTAATAATTTAAAACCCGTGTCCTAGAAAATAACTGGGGCTGACTATTAAGCCCTTAATGCAAATTTCCACTTTTAATATTACTTGAAAATAACATCTTACAAATAAACATTCTTTACAATGTTATTATTTAATAATTAACAAAAAATATAGAATGGTCCAAGCTTTAGTAGCAACTCTACAATGACACGAATACACAAGTGCGCAACATGAAAGAGTCTTTAGGAATCGTCCAAGCTTTAGTAGCAAACCACGAATCAACAACGATTGAACCTGAAATAACTCGGTCTGACCCGAATATTACATACATTGATTAATCTAGTTTACATATCAGTAATAAAAAATAAGTTAACCAGACACTAATTCCTTTTCATGTGAAAAGGAATCTCATAACATAAATTATACAGAAGCTCAGATACTGAAAATTCCTTTCCATCAGAAAGGAATGTTATAGGAATAGGTCAATGGAACACATACCCTTAAGTCCAGAAAGTCAATAATGGTAGCGCGAGCAAGAAACACGAAGGTGGATCTAAACCGTACATAGGCAAGAATTACCTGAACTCCTTGGTCAAGGTAATCAACACTTGAAATTACATCATACAATTGAAAGACTCCAAAATCACAGAAAATACATAGTGAAATCACAAACCTCGTAATTCACTAATTCACAGAATCACCAAATCACATGGTCACAGAAACTCAAAAACAAAGAATCACGGGATCACTAAAGCATGGTAACACTGAATCAGTGAAACATAAAATCACGAAAACACTGAAACTCTATTAAGAGTTTGAAACAACTAATGAAATCACCACAAATAATAATAATAATAATTTCTATGGTGAAATAAGTATAAACACAAAATACATAAACATAAAGTTTGGATCCAATATGGAGTGGCAAGCCGAAGCTATGCCGGCAAGTGCAATCACACAGGATGGCTTGAAGCCACAACCAGTACTATATCACATAGAAGGGTACCAAGATGACCTGAGGGTCCATAGAGTTCAAACTGGATTTCACACAGGATTGACCCGAAGGTCCACACAGAGCTCAAACATGATTGATCCAAAGGTCTAGTATTGGTACTCACATAGGAATGTGTCATAGGCCCTCAAATAGTAACTCGAAAAGTGGTTTTTGTGCGTCCCATACCACACGTTTGGTAACACCCCATAAAAATATACTAAATAAACTAAGATAGTTTATGAATTAAATGAACAATAAATATAGAATAGTGGAAAAAATGAGAATTTTGGACATATGGGTATTTGACCATGAAACTATTATATTTGGATTCATGGTGAAATTCTTATACGTTTTTATTTATAATATGATGAAAATGGAGTCCATAAGAAGGAATAATAAGTATTTGAAATCATATGGTAAATATGTGCCAGTCGACCGCCCTTCCGGGAGGGAGTTGACCGCCTGGTGCGGCCCAAATCCGGTGGGAGTGGTTCGAGTTGGTGTTTAGACTGGTTTTTATAGAAAATGAATATCTTAGATTAATCTATGTTAATCTAACGGTTACTGTACATTTACACACCAATAATACCACCTAACTCACCTTACAATTCTCTACACCCTCTCATTCTCTGTTCCTTCATTCTACTAATGATATTCCAGGAATTAGGTTGAAATAGGTTTCTTCTTCTTCCCTTAATCTGTTTCTTTTCTAATCCATTTCTATTTAGATTATATTTTGGAATTTCTATAATTTATATATATGAGATTCAGTTTTATGCGACTCTCTTATGCAGATCCACAGTAGGATCGAATAACGACGTTTACAACATTCAAATCAGTCTAGCAAGCCTAGGATACAAGGAATAGTTATGTTGTTATTTAACATCTTGTTTCTCTTCTATTACCTAAATTAGTCCTAGTTTTATGTGTGTATGGATGTATTTAAATCCATCCTAGTTTTATGTGTGTATGGATGTATTTAACATCTTGTTTCTCTTCTATTACCTAAATTAGTCTAGCAAGCCTAGGATACAAGGAATAGTTATGTTGTTATTTTCCTATTTGATGTTTGTTATTAATTATGACATGAATTAAGTAGTTTAATATGGTAATTAGGCTTGTATACCTTTTGATGCAGCGCAAGGAATAGTGGTTTTGTTCTGGCTTAGCATTTTGGTGTCGCAATGTTGTTATCAGCTCTTATATTCTGCTTGTGGTGTCGGTCTGTGTGTTTGTTTAGCTTGCATTTGTTGTCTATTGTCTGTTTCTTTTTGTTTTGTCATGTTGTAATTAGTTCGGTTTTGGTATTAGTGTGGTGTTATCGGTGTGAGCTGTAAGGGTGTGTTAAGCGCCTATAAATATAGGCATAGGGTGTAAGTTTTTGTTTGGTTAATTCTGAAAAAAATCTTTTGGTTGTCGCCATTGTTACTGAAGGTATTTCCTTCTCTCCAAAATTTATTATTCTAGCGTGAATCAATAAATTTGAAGACCAACCCTTTCGGCATCTTGAAGATCAACGAAAGATTGGTGATAAACACCCAAATTCACGGCATCAAATGAGATCAACATGATTTTGGTAAGTCCATTAATTCCATTTCGGTTTCACTCATTCATACACAAATCGAATTCCAATCGAAAACCTGGGAAGCTGCGTCATTTGGTATCAGAGCTAGCAAAGATTTCATTTCGATTTTGATTTGAAATTTTTTGGTATCAATTTGAGCCATTATTTTTTTTCCTTTTATTGCGATTCGAGATTCAAAGAGTATAAATTGTTGTTACCATTTTGCCATTGTTCTTTGATTATTGTCAAGAGTTGATTTGCATTTATTTAACATATTGTACTTAATCATGCCACCAAGAAGAGTTCAATAGGTTTATTGGCGTGAAGACGCAATTCAAATTGAGTTGAGAATTAATGCTAGAATAAAGGAAGAACTTGAACGACTAGAAAGAATAATTCGTGAAACGAGTCAGAACCAAGAAAACAGGACACCACCATATATCAAAGAGTTTCATTTTTCAAAGCCATCGCGATTTGTTTAAGATCAAGAGATTGTGTCTAGTGGTGAAGAGTTTGATTTTATGTTGAGGTGGATGTGTCTAAATCCAAAAACATTCAATGAATCTATGAATGATGGAATGGATGTTAACATCAACTGAAGGATTGATGAAGTAAATTGGAATATTAGTTAAGAGGAAGAGGAAACACCACTACTAATTAGCATTAAAACAAAAGATGAAATAAAAGGAAGTATGGAGGATAATGAGGAGGCAGATGCCGGTATCAAACCAAAAAATAGGTTTTGGATAATATGTTCAATCTCATTGATGCAAGCGATGACAGTCCTATTTCGAAAGGCATAGAAAACCAAGTTAAAGTGAAAGATCAACCTAAAAATTCTTATTTGTATGTTGTTGTAATCCCTAAAAAACATCGAAAGCAAGATTGTTGATCATAAGAATAAGAAAGGAACAGTAATTGTGAAACAAGAAGAAATTACTAGGGATGGACGTTTCATAGCGAAAGATGGTAAATCTCTTGCAGAACTCCCAATTGTTCTGAAAGAGAGGGAAGTGAGATTTGAATTCCTTGACTCGAGTTTAGAGAAGACTGTGGAGAACCAGCCTAAAACTTGTCTGCTTGTTGAATTGAAAATAGATGAAAGCTCCATGGTAAAAGGCGATGAATCAGTTGGGGATCTTCCAACTATTCCCGAGGAACAGAAAATCAAATTTGAAGTTTGTTGTTCGAAGTTAAATCGAACAGTATGGAATAATTTGAATATCATGGATGAAAATGTAGAAGACTCTAGAGAAGGTGAACTTCATGCATTAGGAGATGAAACAAAAGGTGAACAACTGTAGAAACCAGGGAGACATTAGCATCTATGGAGTATGAGAATGAAAATATGGAGTCGACCATTAGCATAGAATATGTATGTAATATTGAGAATTGCTCTTAAGAAAAAACAAGTGCCGAAAGCCAGGTGGACATTACTGTTGCTGAAGATAATGAAAAGAGACCGAGGATGAATGGAGTAGCAAATTATTACCTGAGCGCAGTGATAAACTACAAGAAGCTTTTAGTGAAGTGTGCCTGTTGACATAGGAAAGTCAAGGGCTGGGAATATGCAATGAAGGTGCCTATCATCTGAAATCATTGCAAGCACAGCTTCAGGTGGAAGTTGGTAACAAGGTAAAAATGAGGAAAGAATGTAATCTGAAACAATCAGGTATTATGTGTTTCCACTTTAACGCTGTAGGAACACTTATTTCTACTTTGCCTTCAAAAATGGAAGATCTCATTTTCTTATTTGAAACCGGTGGCATCTCATTAACTAATGTAGTGAAGTTGAAGTATTTTAGTTGAATAAGGAACTATGCAACAATCGATGAGTTTGGTACAAATTTGAGTACGAATTCATCTCAACCTTGGGAGGAGGATGCAACTCAAGGAACGATGGTTTGGTTCTAAGTCAGCATTTTGGTGTCGTAGTGTTGTTTTCAGCTCTCCTTTTGTGCTTGTAGTGTCGGTCTATGTGTTTGTTTAGCTTGCATCTGTTGTCGGTTCCAATTTTTTCTTTTGTTTCGTCATGTCGTAATTAGTTTGGTTTTGGTATGGATGTAGTGTTATCGGTGTGAGCTGTAAGAGTGTGTAAAGCGCCTATAAATATAGCATAGGTTGTAATTTTTGTTTGGTTAATTCTAAAAATAAACTTTTGGCTGTCGCCATAGTTACCGAAGGTATTTCCTTCTCTCCCAAATTTGGTATTCCAGTGTGAATCAACAAATATGAATACCAACCCTTTCGACATCGTGAAGATAAACAAAAGATTGGTGATAAACACCTAAATTCACGGCATCAAACGAGATTAACGTGATTTTGGAAAGTATGTTAATTCCATTTCGGTTTTTCTTATTCATCCACAAATCGAATTCCGATCGAAAACCTGGGAAGCTGCGTCACCTTTTATGTGAGCAAGATAGAAAATTGACACCATTAATGTATTTCTTAAGTCAAACGGAAACTAGCATTTATAGCACGTATTGAATATTATATTTATATAGCGTAATCAATGTAACCAAACGTAATAATGTCGTGATAAATACTGTAACACCCCGTGAATTCTATAACTGTGAAACTCACAAATTAAAGTATAATTAATTTCAAATCAAAGAACTAAGGGAAACGGGATAAGCCATTGCATTCGTCTCGGAAAAATACGCGAAATAGAGTCCGAGTTTTCGAAAAACGGATATCGTATGAAGAAGTTATGGACGAACGAAGTTGGGCGAAAAACCGGAGAAGGGTCAGAATGCACTGGCGCACTTGGGAAGTGCGCCAGAACAAAAATGCACTGGCGCACCTGTGAAGTGCGCCAGTACATTTTTGACCCGGCGCACCTGCCAAGTGCGCCCAGGTCAAAAATGACCTGCTGGCCAGGTCTGGTCTAGCCCTGGCTGGCCAGGTCTGGGTTTGGCCGATTTTCAGAAGCTTGCTTTGTCATTAGGGCTAGGTGGCAGGCTCTAATTGGTCTCTCTATCGAATGAATGGCTACGATCAATCCAAGCAACATCAATGGTCCTAATCAGTTCCTAACCTCTATATAAACAACCCTAGACAAACCCTAATCTATTCATTCAAAAATAAGAACAAAGCCGCCATGTTGCTGAGGAACGACTAAGAGTAGCCGCCAATTGGAGAGAGAGGATTAGGAGGAAAATTCTAAAGCATAAAGCAACCTAAATCAAATCAATTCAACAAGGAGTCGCATCTCTAAATTCCTAAATTAGAGAATTCGCCACAACGATTGTAAGTAGAGTATTACTTTGGTATGAACAAATAATTGTGTTGGTTTGTATGCTTGAATTGTGGCAATAAAGTAATTCATATTTGTGCGTTCTTATCAATTTATATACGTTTGGATTATGTTATTCAATTATAAAGAACTACATGCGGTAGTTCTATGCAAGTATACGTTTGGAATATTCGCAAATTATGTAATCCATGTTGAAGCTACATGTATGAAGTTGATTGATTTAAATACATGCAAGTTTGGGGCTTTGCTACTATGCCACCATGATGTATATTTTTGTGCATAAATCAATTTGTAAGTAATTAAAACAAGTTTGGTTATTATAATCCATATGAAATTATGTTGAGAATTTGGCATCATGTATTAAGTCATGCTTTTGTACTAGAAAACCTATTTGCAAACTTATGAATATGGCTAGGCTATGAATGATATTTGGCATAACTGAAATCCATGATTAAGTCTATCTTGTTTACAAGAATTATATGATGACATATGTGGTACATAGTTAGGATTAGATTCAAAATCCCTTTTTGCAAGTTTACATGACTAAAGTAAGAATCAGGATTTCATGTTAGAGATATTTATGCCATGCTTATGTTTGACATTATGCCATGCTTATGTTAGAAATATTTATGCCATGCTTATGTTTGACATTATGCCATGCTTATGTTAGAAAATTTATGCCATGCTTATGTTTGACATTATGCATAAATAAAAGTATAGGTTCATGTTGTAGTTATGACTATGTGTCAATAATGATACCCAATTTAGACTCTTATCTCAACTACAAGTTCACATGCTTTGATTCATGTCACCTATGCTTTATGACCAAAGTATATGTCACTACTATGCAAGTACACCAGTTTCTATTTTGTATTCCCAACGTCATATTGCAAGTTCATACGCTCACCTTCCCCTTTTTGTGTATGTAATCACGCCATAAGCCTCCCCTTTTCGCATGGCTAAATTGGGCTTTAAAAGGCTAAGCCCAATATATATAATAAACGGACGTGTAAACCGGGGGAAAATAACGTTGGGTTAAAATTACTAATGAATGAAAATATAAAATAGAAGGGCCCAAATTCAGGTATGGGTTGGGCCCATGATTGGTGTAACCTTTACACCATTAACTTAATAATGGGCCGCAAATATTTACATATAAGAAAATGAAGAAGAAAGACAAAATATGTAAATGTAGAACATACGATGTGTTTAACCCGAGGTTGGATTGAGTTGTGATGTAAACCTGCCCGGAACCGCCCGGCTGTCCAGTAGTCACAACAATACCTATCCAATGTGAGAGGTTAAACATGGAGCCCAATAAGGACCCGAGGTTAGACTGAGTTGTGGCGTAAGACTGCCCGGAACCAACCGGCAACAGGCAGCCACAACAATACCTGTCTAATGTGAGAGGTCAGGGCCTTAATAAGACAATTAAGGCTGAGTCAGGATTGTTAGGATTAAGTGAACTAAAGACTTAATCAAAATGGAACATGCTAAACTAAACGGACTGGTGGGGTTAGGTTAGAAAACACTTAACCAACTTAGCATGTTGGCTAGAGATAGAAAACCTAGTAACGGGGGACCCTTTTCAGCAGTAACCCTATAAGGTGTATCATGATACCCTGAAACTAGGCAGGGTGGGGCACGATTACTGGGCTGATTGTAAGAGGTCAAAGCGACGGCGGTGGTGTAGCAGTGTAGGTTCTAACGGGGTGCGGGCGTGCACACACTCCGGCGTAGAAAAATAAAGCACTGGGCACCAGTAGCATACCTGTGCATTCTAAGGTTGTGTCGGGCCGCCGCCATGGGACTTGATACACCCCATGGTGGGACCAGCATAGGTAACTACAACATCGGGGGCCGTAAGACACATGTAACTATGCGAGTAGGAGCCGATCATCATAGAATGGATCACATCACCCTGATTATGGGGTGCCAGTTGGAAACTAGTTTATATGGGTTCAGAGATTTACATGGGGTACGACAGTATATTTGACCCTAGACAACTTAACCAAGTTTATAGTGCTTTCCCACTTCTTGATTATGCTTATCATACCCAGTTCTTTATTCATAGACAAAATAGTACTAGACTTACTCAGGCTTTATGTCTGACTCTACTTTTCTTTCGTCTTCTTTTCTTCCGTTTCCCCCCCCCCCAGGTCCGCAGGGAGGGAACACTGCAGCTTGACCAGCATTAACATCCAGCTTGAAGAAGAGAAATGTATTGCTTGGAACTTTCCGTTTTTGAACTATGGCTTGGGACAATCCACTATGGGGATTTTGCAGTTTATCTATGTTCTATTTATGCTTCTTTAAATAATGTACCCAAGACAGATTATGAAAGTGTTATGTTATGTTTTTGGAAAGGATGTTGTTGTAACACGTATTTGACTTTATGAAATAAAAGTTTGTTGTTCTTCCGCTGTTTACAAATATGTGTTCTTATATCTGTCTTGTATATCTGTGACTTGTACTTATAAACCTCCACCAAAATTAGGGCATTCCCTTTGAGAGTGACCCTAACGGAGGTGGGGTGTTTCACTTGGTATCAGAGCCAGGTTTACCAGATAAGATAAAAAGTTTTGAAAATTTATTTTCAAAAAAGGAAATTTAAAGAAGCATTTTTTAAAAAGATAAAATATTATTTTATTTTAAAAGGCAAAGTCCCCCCAAAGCCATAGGTACTCTCTTCTATCCTTCGTTTTGAATCTATCCTTTTTGTTTCAGCATGTCTGGAGACCTTACTCCCCAGCTGCCGACGCTTTCACTCCTCCTCCACGTGAACCAGCAAGCGGAAGAGTCCCAGAGTAGGAAGACGAATAATAGTCAAACAAGAAAGGGTCGTAACAGTAATAATAAGAAACGAGAAAAAAGGAAATGTAATTTTTGTGGTACGGAAGGGCACATAGCCAAGGATTGTAGAAAGAGGAAAAGAAAGCAAGGAGAATGTTTTCATTGTGGTGAGACTGGACACATCAGAAAAGACTGCCATGAGAAGACAGACTTTGAGAAGGGCGGGAAAGACAACAAGTCCCGAGAGAAGAGGAAGTGTAATTTCTGTGGCAAAGTGGGGCACTTAGTAAAGGACTGCCGGAAAAAGAAGGCCAAGGAGAATGGTGGGTGCTTTTCTTGCGGTGAGACGGGCCATAGGGCTAAGGACTGCCCAAAGAAACGAGGACAGGGGCAGGGCGCTGGATCCACCCCAGGAGCACAGGTTCATGTGCTGGAAGCGCCACCTTTGCAACAGCGAGGTATAAATACTTCCGTAGAAAGTGTAGTTTATCTTTAGGATCACCCCGTTCGCACTTTATTTGATTCTGGCACATCACACTCCTTTATCTCGTCTGCTTTAGTAGAATCTCTGCACCTAAAAACTAGTATGGTAGAGGACCCCTTAATTGTTTCAAACCCAATTGGGGGCCTAGCTCATTTGTCTATGATCTGTTTGGGATTAAAAATTTCTATTCTAAGTGTTGAATTTCAATGTAGTGCCTTTGTTTTGGGCTTTTCGGGGTATGGTTTGATTTTGGGTATGGATTGGCTATCCAGTAATGGGGCCATCCTTGATTGTGAGAAAAGGGTTGTTAGGCTCCTAACCCAGCTCGGTAATACTTTGGAAATTTCTTGTAATCCCTCGTATGCGGTTATGCTTAGTTATCTTGAATCGCTAGATGCCTCTGTTGAAAATTTGCAATCAGTTAGAGTGGTCCGGGAATATCCGGATGTCTTCGAAGAGGTGAAGGGCTTGCCTCCGAAGCGGGAAATAGACTTCCGCATATATCTTGTAGATAATGCAAAGCCCGTTGCGTTGCCCGTTAGACACATGGCTCCACGAGAAAGAAAAGAGCTCAGTAAACAGATTAAAGAGCTTCTAGAGAAGGGGTTCATTAGGAGGAGCATTTCAGAATGGGGCGCTCCAGTGGTGTTCTCTACAAAGGCGGATGGTTCACTCCGTCTATGTGTTGACTATAGGGAGCTCAACAAGCTTACGAAAAAGAATTGGCACCCTCTCCCTAGAATTGACGATTTGTTTGACTAGCTTGTAGGAGCGTCTGTTTTCTCCCAACTCGATTTAGCAACCGGTTTTCATCAGCTAAGGGTGGCTGAAGATAGCATCGATAAAACGACGTTCAGAACCCCAGACGGCTTCTTTGAATGGCTTGTCATGCCTTTCGGCTTGACAAATGCACCTGCTTACTTCGTGGATCTGATGAGTAGGGTATTTAGAGATTTCCTCAACCAATTCGTAGTGGTCTTCGTAGATGATATCCTTATCTTTTCAAAGAGTGAAGAGGAACATGCTCAGCACTTAAGGGCAATCATGGAAACTTTGCGGGTCCATCAATTAAAAGCCAAATTCTCCAAATGCCACCTTTGGAGAGAAGAGGTGAGGTTCCAACTCATATTTTGGAAACAAGAATTAAGAAGCTACGAAATTGTGAAGTTAAAGACGGACAAAGCATAATGGAGTTAAGCTCAAGGAAATGCGACTTAGAAGATTGAAGACTAGATTCGTGCATCATATCTCTTCTTAAGAGTATATCCTTGATCCCTCTCTTCCTGTAAAGTTCACTTGCATGTTATCTTTCGTGTATATCCTCTCGGTCCCATTTTTAATCCGATTTCTATTGCAAACCCCGTAGGGAGTATGACTCATCTGTTAGTAACACATGTTGGGGCTCGAGGATGTTCGTTGGATTGACCAAACTTCTTTTTGGGTTTAATAAGATATAAATTGGTCTTAGGAAGGGACTCCCTTGTGACCTAAAAGGAGTCCATCATGTTTAGTTTCTTAGAATCATATATGGTGGTTGGGTTGAGTAATTCTTTGGGTGTCAGTCTGATGTTGATTTCGGTCTTCGGGGCTGATGCTTGGAGAGTTCTTCTCCTAATCAATATATATGTGGCATAGATTTCCAGTTTTGACATTGCCTAATGGGCACAAAGTTTTTACTTGTTTCTATCATTCGACTATACCTTTAGGTAGGACCATTTCCTATCATTGAGAAAATTTGGAAAATGACCTATAGATTAGAGCTACCCGAAAAATTGGCCGGAGTTCACAACGTCTTTCACGTTTCACATCTTCGAAAATGTCTACATGAGTCTGCTGAAGTGGTAAAGCCAGATGTCCTAGAAGAAGCCGAAGTGGAACGCGAAGCAACCATAAGGAGAGTTCCAACCCGCATCTTAGGAACGGAAGTGAAGAAGCTACGCAACCGCGAGGTCAAGCTCGTCAAAGTTCAGTGGAGCGACGCCGAGGGAGACGCGACTTGGGAAACTGAAGCTAGAATACGCACTGCCTACCCTTTTCTGTTCGAGGGTACATCCTTGATCTTTCCTTTTCCTTAAGTTGCGCTTTTATCTATCTTTTTAGGTATATTTCCTCGACCTTGTCTTTTAGGTAGAAACCCTTTGGATGGAAACATGTAATTGAAACATGTTATGGATGATGGTTGCAAGTGGTTGCAAGTGATTGCTAGTGGTTGCTCGTGGTTGCATATACACACACAATCTAGGTTTTAGATCGGCTCAGTCACTTCATATTGCATATGCATATATGTTTGCATTCGTATATGGTTGAACTTTAATGTGTTGTCATGTGGATGCTGCATTTGTATTGAATGATTGTGCACTCATGTAGAATCAAGAATAGGGGAAATTTGCATACATAATGGATTCATGGCACTTACATAATTCGCATTAAGGAGGTCAACTGAATCAGTAGACCGCCTGATTTTGCATTAGATAAGTACATGTACACACACACTTCGCATATGATCATGAAGCATTAGAAGTCTTTTAAGGACAATGGATGCTCGTGTTTGATGGATGAGTAGATGGATGATTGGATGTTAGGATATACATTCCTCCTAACTTGAAGATTTCGGGGACGAAATCCTTTTAAGTGGGGGAGAATGTAACACCCCGTGAATTCTATAACTGTGAAACTCACAAATTAAAGTATAATTAATTTCAAATCAAAGAACTAAGGGAAACGGGATACGCCATTGCGTTCGTCTCGGAAAAATACGCGAAATAGAGTCCGAGTTTTCGAAAAACGGATATCGTATGAAGAAGTTATGGACGAACGAAGTTGGGCGAAAAACCGGAGAAGGGTTAGAATGCACTGGCGCACTTGGGAAGTGCGCCAGAACAAAAATGCACTGGCGCACCTGTGAAGTGCGCCAGTACATTTTTGACCTGGCGCACCTGCCAAGTGCGCCCAGGTCAAAAATGACCTGCTGGCCAGGTCTGGTCTAGCCCTGGCTGGCCAGGTCTGGGTTTGGCCGATTTTCAGAAGCTTGCTTTGTCATTAGGGCTAGGTGGCAGGCTCTAATTGGTCTCTCTATCGAATGAATGGCTACGATCAATCCAAGCAACATCAATGGTCCTAATCAGTTCCTAACCTCTATATAAACAACCCTAGACAAACCCTAATCTATTCATTCAAAAATAAGAACAAAGCCGCCATGTTACTGAGGAACGACTAAGAGTAGCCGCCAATTGGAGAGAGAGGATTAGGAGGAAAATTCTAAAGCATAAAGCAACCTAAATCAAATCAATTCAACAAGGAGTCGCATCTCTAAATTCCTAAATTAGAGAATTCGCCACAACGATTGTAAGTAGAGTATTACTTTGGTATGAACAAATAATTGTGTTGGTTTGTATGCTTGAATTGTGGCAATAAAGTAATTCATATTTGTGCATTCTTATCAATTTATATACGTTTGGATTATGTTATTCAATTATAAAGAACTACATGCGGTAGTTCTATGCAAGTATACGTTTGGAATATTCGCAAATTATGTAATCCATGTTGAAGCTACATGTATGAAGTTGATTGATTTAAATACATGCAAGTTTGGGGCTTTGCTACTATGCCATCATGATGTATATTTTTGTGCATAAATCAATTTGTAAGTAATTAAAACAAGTTTGGTTATTATAATCCATATGAAATTATGTTGAGAATTTGGCATCATGTATTAAGTCATGCTTTTGTACTAGAAAACCTATTTGCAAACTTATGAATATGGCTAGGCTATGAATGATATTTGGCATAACTGAAATCCATGATTAAGTCTATCTTGTTTACAAGAATTATATGATGACATATGTGGTACATAGTTAGGATTAGATTCAAAATCCCTTTTTGCAAGTTTACATGACTAAAGTAAGAATCAGGATTTCATGTTAGAGATATTTATGCCATGCTTATGTTTGACATTATGCCATGCTTATGTTAGAAATATTTATGCCATGCTTATGTTTGACATTATGCCATGCTTATGTTAGAAAATTTATGCCATGCTTATGTTTGACATTATCCATAAATAAAAGTATAGGTTCATGTTGTAGTTATGACTATGTGTCAATAATGATACCCAATTTAGACTCTTATCTCAACTACAAGTTCACATGCTTTGATTCATGTCACCTATGCTTTATGACCAAAGTATATGTCACTACTATGCAAGTACACCAGTTTCTATTTTGTATTCCCAACGTCATATTGCAAGTTCATACGCTCACCTTCCCCTTTTTGTGTATGTAATCACGCCATAAGCCTCCCCTTTTCGCATGGCTAAATTGGGCTTTAAAAGGCTAAGCCCAATATATATAATAAACGGACGTGTAAACCGGGGGAAAATAACGTTGGGTTAAAATTACTAATGAATGAAAATATAAAATAGAAGGGCCCAAATTCAGGTATGGGTTGGGCCCATGATTGGTGTAACCTTTACACCATTAACTTAATAATGGGCCGCAAATATTTACATATAAGAAAATGAAGAAGAAAGACAAAATATGTAAATGTAGAACATACGATGTGTTTAACCCGAGGTTGGATTGAGTTGTGATGTAAACCTGCCCGGAACCGCCCGGCTGTCCAGTAGTCACAACAATACCTATCCAATGTGAGAGGTTAAACATGGAGCCCAATAAGGACCCGAGGTTAGACTGAGTTGTGGCGTAAGACTGCCCGGAACCAACCGGCAACAGGCAGCCACAACAATACCTGTCTAATGTGAGAGGTCAGGGCCTTAATAAGACAATTAAGGCTGAGTCAGGATTGTTAGGATTAAGTGAACTAAAGACTTAATCAAAATGGAACATGCTAAACTAAACGGACTGGTGGGGTTAGGTTAGAAAACACTTAACCAACTTAGCATGTTGGCTAGAGATAGAAAACCTAGTAACGGGGGACCCTTTTCAGCAGTAACCCTATAAGGTGTATCATGATACCCTGAAACTAGGCAGGGTGGGGCACGATTACTGGGCTGATTGTAAGAGGTCAAAGCGACGGCGGTGGTGTAGCAGTGTAGGTTCTAACGGGGTGTGGGCGTGCACACACTCCGGCGCAGAAAAATAAAGCACTGGGCACCAGTAGCATACCTGTGCATTCTAAGGTTGTGTCGGGCCGCCGCCATGGGACTTGATACACCCCATGGTGGGACCAGCATAGGTAACTACAACATCGGGGGCCGTAAGACACATGTAACTATGCGAGTAGGAGCCGATCATCATAGAATGGATCACATCACCCTGATTATGGGGTGCCAGTTGGAAACTAGTTTATATGGGTTCAGAGATTTACATGGGGTACGACAGTATATTTGACCCTAGACAACTTAACCAAGTTTATAGTGCTTTCCCACTTCTTGATTATGCTTATCATACCCAGTTCTTTATTCATAGACAAAATAGTACTAGACTTACTCAGGCTTTATGTCTGACTCTACTTTTCTTTCGTCTTCTTTTCTTCCGTTTCCCCCCCCCCAGGTCCGCAGGGAGGGAACACTGCAGCTTGACCAGCATTAACATCCAGCTTGAAGAAGAGAAATGTATTGCTTGGAACTTTCCGTTTTTGAACTATGGCTTGGGACAATCCACTATGGGGATTTTGCAGTTTATCTATGTTCTATTTATGCTTCTTTAAATAATGTACCCAAGACAGATTATGAAAGTGTTATGTTATGTTTTTGGAAAGGATGTTGTTGTAACACGTATTTGACTTTATGAAATAAAAGTTTGTTGTTCTTCCGTTGTTTACAAATATGTGTTCTTATATCTGTCTTGTATATCTGTGACTTGTACTTATAAACCTCCACCAAAATTAGGGCATTCCCTTTGAGAGTGACCCTAACGGAGGTGGGGTGTTTCAAATACATTACAATATGGTTGGAAATTTGAAATGTCCCTAATTGAATTTTTGCTTTTGTTTGTATAAATGGCTTATTTATATTAAATAATGACACACAGACACGAGATTAGTCGTTATTTGTGGTAGAAGTCTGCTAGAAACCATCGGGCGAATCCATCAGCCACAAGTTAGTTTGCCTAATGTAAGAGGTCTGGATTCCATAGGCCATTAAATTTAGTACACTATTACACGAGGTTAAGCCTGCATGTAGTTGAAGTCTGCCCGAAACCACCCGACATATCCAACATCTACAAGTAGTAGGTTTAATATGAGAGTTCCCGTGTGTGTGTGTGTACATATATATATATATACACCTATTATGTGTCTAAATAGGTATGCTTTCTACCTACCTTGAGAAATTCTAATGTGGTTGACTTTCTTCTTATCTAGTTTGGGTCTTAAGTGATTAGGACTAGGTCCGTTATGAAGGTTTATTCCTTGGATTTGAACCAAAGTCATGGGACCCTCTCTTATTAGACTTGAAGTGGTATGTGGGTCCTCCTCTAAAGTGGTCTAGTCAGGGCGACAACGAAGTAGGGTAGTTTACTGGAATGTCCACTTCCTCTAGGAGCTTGGTAAGGGCTATCTTAGGGATAGGTTTTGTATATCTAGGACGTAGCATGTGATTTAATTAACCAACCGTCTAATTGAAGTCCTTAGTGACATAAATCAACTACTGTAATATTAGTTAAGTAGTAACATGAGGTTGTTAGATTACAAGTTTTTGTTTCATGACAAGGAGAGAAGATCAAAGGAGAAGTGATATAGGTTCGGATTATTTATTTATTTGTGTCTTAGATGTGTTATATATTGTTAAAATCTATCATCAAATAATTCTACACAAATGCACGTAGAAACTATGCACTTTTGAAAAGAACTAGTCAACTAGTCAAAATCTACTAGTCAAGTAGTAAGCAACTACTATTCAACTAGTTAAATTTTACTAGTCAATTGGTAGTCGACTAGTAGTCAACTGGTCAAAATTTATTTGACTAGAAAAGTTCTAGAATTGTACATTTTCGTTCTAACCAATCGACTGGTTAGTTTTCTACCAGTCGATGGGTAAGCATAAAATGCCCAATAACGGTTATTATATATATATATATATATATGTTTTATATTTTTACTGGTTGACTAATGAATTTTTAACCAGTCGACTGATCCGACAAAAACGGTCTTTTTTATGAAAAGACTTCTCCTTTCACGAAGAGATTTATATCCATTTTTGAATAGAAATGGCTGCTTCTTTCCATCATAATTATTCGTGGAAGGTTGCTGCTCTTCTACTATTATATAAACATCTTCAACTTCATTTCACATCACCAATTCTTCTTCTAATCCTCTGATCTTAATTTCTGAATATTCTTGAATTCTCAAAGTAATCTTAACTACTCAAATTGCTTTTGAATCATCGAATTTATTTCAAATCTCTTGATTTAATAAGCAATATACTTCCTTCAATCTTCACATACACATTATATACTTGAGGATAAGATTAAAGGAAGGGTGCACTCAACTGTTGGCTATTCATTATTATTCAAGAACACAATCAAAAGTCAAGCTCTTGTTATTTGTTGAAGTCTTGTGTTGGTTCTCAGGCAGGATATCCGTGTTGGTGCACATGTGTATTGTTGACCTGTTCCTCCGGGTGAAGAGAGGGTGTTGATAGTGAATTCCAGAAGGAGTCTAGGACTAGACGTAGGACGGGATGTCCGAACCAGTATAAAATTCCTGGTGTCACTTTACTTACTGCATTTTCTTATTTGTGATATATCATATTAGTTAATATTTATTTGCATAACTATTGTATTAAACAAGTTAGAATATCACATTCCCTTCCGCATAATCCATATAGAAAGATTATATCTTAAGTCACATGAAGTTTCAAGTGGAAGCAAAGTTGGTGTTCTAGAGATTGTAACAACATCCTAGAACAAATGGAAATAAAGAATTCTAGTCAAGGAATTAGAAAGGGGAAGAACAACAAAGCAGAATCAATGGAGCAAGAAAGCATATGTTTTATGGCTAAAGTTAGATCACAATCGGTATGTGCAGATTCATTATAGAAAGATCTTCTATTAGACCATGAATTTTTTTTGAAAGATCTTAAAACTTTGGCTAAACTTAATATAGTTATTTTGGCTAAGTCAAAAGATTGTGAGCAAGAAAATTCAAAACTAAAAGAGGAAAATAATTTTTTAGTAAAACGAACTAAATATTTTGAAAATACCTTAGAAAAGCTTGTTTTTCAAAAGGATTTCCTTCAAAAAGAAAATGAGCGACTAATAGATAAAAACAATGATTTTTTTAAGGGAAATCGATGGTTTACAAAATAAAAATACATCATTAAAAGATTCTTTAAACAATCCTAGATCTTTAATTTTGTCACTTGAAAAAGAGAACGAGGCTTTAACAGAAAAGAATTTAGAATTGTCTGAAGAATGTGAGATTATAAAAGTTAACAATAATATTTTGCAAAAAGCAATTTCTTAATCGAAAGAAAATGTTGAAAAATTACAATCATCTTTAGATAATTCAGAATCTCAAATTTGTCATCTCAAAAATGAGAATAGTACTTTAAATATAAGAATTCTGAATTAAATAAGGATATTGATAACAAGGTTTCTTCTGAAAATATCAATCACAACTGTGGAATCAAAATGGAAAAATGTACAAGCAACTTTGTGAAATTTAATAAAGGTCAAAATGACTTAAATATGATTTTATCCAGTTCTAGACCTTTACATGACAAAAGTGGTTTAGGATATAATAAAAATAATCATAGAAATAGTACTAGATATGCTTTTATGTATAATAAAAATATAACTGCTAGTACTAAAGAATGAGTAAATCCAAGATTCAATTTTTATAAAAATTCGAATACTTCTATGACTATAGACATTTCTAGTAAATCTAGAAGTACAAAAAGAAATATCAGCGGAAATTGTAACACCCAACCTCCACCAGGGTGTCTCTTGCAAGCACTCTGACTTTGGAGGGGCGTTTGAATCAGGTAAACATGCATAATGATATATCAAGGCAGAACAAGAACATAGATATATATGTAAACAGAGTAAATAACATAGATAAAACAGCGGAAGATTTCAAACCATTTCAAAACCAGTCTGGTACAACATAATGTCAACTTTCCAAATAAACAAGTCTAGATAAAACAACATCAACTGAAAAACTGAAATACATAAATACTAATCCCCAAAAGAAGTGATAGCCATAGCTAGCTTCATGTCGAACCGTACATGAGCTAAATCCCACAAGCAAGCGGTCAGAAATCCAGCTAAGCTCCAATATTCCCTCCCTGAGAACCTGGGGGGGGGGGAACGGAAGAAAAGGGGCGAAAGAAAACAGGTCAGTCAAAAAGACTGAGTAAGCCCTACTACAGTCAATGTAAACTGATAAAGTTAACTGGCATGAGCAGCAGGGATGAACATAAGGATAACAATATACTAGCATGATGATTAACTAACAAGGTAGATAAAGGTGTCATCGCATAATCAGGATTAAGGTTTTGCACCACAGGTGTACTAGCAAACTAACATGACTGGAATAAACAAGTATTGATCCCTTGGCCCATGCTTTGGCCCAATAACATGAAATGACCCTAATACAAGGTCCAACCCAACGGTCTAGTCGATCGGCTCCCTAAGCCTAACTCGTCACGTGTTGGTGTCAATACGGCCCAAACATAATTGTAGTCAGACTGTGCAGGGTCTCCCGTCGGGTGTATCAAGCCCTAGGGTGGCAACCCCTGGACACCATAAACATGAGTGCACAGTCTCGATCTACTGGTACCCGTGCATGATTTCCCCGGCTTCGGACTATGTGCACGACCATGGTCCGCCCGGAACTACACCGGCGTACCCTCTGCCGTCGCTTTTGGTCACTTACCTCCAGTCCAGTAATCGTGCCCCCTCCCTAGCCTAGTCCCTAGGGTCATGATGATACTAACTTGGGATTACTGCTGGAGTGGGCCCCCATTGCTAGGATTTTTCTAGTGGGTTAGGTACGGTTTAACCCTCTTGCTAATCATGGATTAACTGGGTTAAGTGTAACGATGAGTTCACGACTTAACCCCGATTAATCTACCGAGCCCAAATTGGTTAAGTACTAAGTGGATCATGACTTAACCCTAATCACGAGGCATTAATTAATTTAATGCGCCTTAACCTCTCACATTAGACCTTGTTGTGGTTACTAGTTAAGCCGGGCGGGTCCGGGTAGCTTTACACCACAACTTGGTCTAACCTCGGGTCCAAGGTACAACATGACCAACTTCTCACATTGGATCCTATTGTTTGTAGCAACTAGTTAAGCCGGTCGGTTCCGGGTAGGTTTACGCTACAAACTCAACCCAACCTCGAGTTGGCCACACTTATCTTTTCTAAGTGTCATGTCCATCATGTTTCCAAAACACATTACAAGTTTTCAAGCAATTGGGTAGACCTAACTTAATAGGTAAATTCCCAATGGGTAGACCTAACTTAATAGGTAAATTCCCAAGCTTATGTTTTATGTCTTTTAAGTTTACCCAACCCCCGAACGCAATCCCATCGCTTACATATCGCAATAGCGCATAAAGGATAGAAAGAGGGAACTTGGCATAATCATGACATAAAGGTGTTGAAGCCACAAGTTTAACATGGTGGCATATGAAATGTTCATGTGTTCATATACTTGCATATTACATATTTTGGCCTCAAAAGCATGCATAAAACCAAACTTAGCATATTGGTGATACATGGTGATAAATGACATGTAGAAATGGCCATAAGTTCGCATTTAGCCTCACATGCAAGTTATCATAAGAGATATGATAACTTACATGTTGCCAAAATGCAACCTTTGGCATAAAGCTTGAAGCTTTATGTTCACATACTCAAGATAAGCTTGCATAACATGATAACATGAACAAAAGGATCAACCCAAACTTGCATAACACAACTTGCATAACATAACATGATGAACTTGCATTTCATATCATAGCATACTTGCATAACATGATAAACTTGCATATTACATCATAGAAAACTTGCATAACATGATAAACTTGCATATTACATCATAGAAAACTTGCATAACATGATAAACTTGCATATTACATCATAGAAAACTTGCATAACATGATAAACTTGCATATTATACATTTAACTTTAGAGTTTAAGTATGAAAGTAGAATAGGGCTTACAATGATTATGAAGTCACAAAAATATGACAAAGCCCTTATGAAATCAATTAACCCCAAAAATGCAAGCCAAAATGATCAAAACCCTTCCTTTATGATGCAAATATAGAAACTTGACTTGAATGCAAGCTAATGATGCTCATACAAGTTTGAAAACACTTGTATGCATGGAAAATCACTTAGAAATTGGTTTAGGAATTTTATGAAGAGAGTGGAGGCCATGAGAGGATTGATTTTGCCATAGTTTAGTTGTAGGATAGATTAATGATGATTTAGGGCTAGGTTAGGGCCTTATTTATAGATTAGGCAAGTGTTTTAGGCTTTAGGATTAAACCCTAGTTGCAATCTCAGCCCTTAAAACCGAATCTGGCCCCCAAGCTCAACACAATCTCAAAATGGTGCACCAGGCTAAACAGCCCGGTTGGACCAAGTCGACAGCCAAGTTGACAGGGCTGTCGACTTGGGTCCAACCAAGTCGACTCCCAAGTCGACAGGGCTGTCGACTTGGGTACTCTGGCGGGAATTCTCCCGCCTGACCCAAACTGGCCCAATGTTTCAAATTCAAGTTTGAATTTGAAATCTGTTTTTACTTTGGAATTTTCTGAAAACTTCGTTGGGCCTTAATCGGGTCATACGGACTCCGATTTTCGAAAACTCGGACTCTATTTCGCGTATTTTTCCGAGACGAACGCAATTCCATAGCCCGTTTCCCTTGATTCAGATTTTAGAATTAAATTCTGCCTCGATTTACGTTATAACAGGTTATTGAAAATACGGGTTGTTACAGAAATTATTTAAGTATTTGGGTTCCTGTATATTGGAAAAACAGAGAAAAATATATTGATGAGTATTTTGATTCAGTAGTTAATAATGAAATTTCATTTTTACAGGTTCCATTAAACTTTCTTAGGTGTGGTTACCTTCCATCTAACCCCCGGACCCTAACGAAAGAAGTGTGTACCAAAGTAGATATATCATATTTTTTGTAGGTATACCACGACAAAAAGAAGGTTGTTTCGGTATCTCTAATATTGGTGGAAACAAATATAAATTGAAGGAGTAAATCAGAGAATCTATTGTTTCTATCTTGCTTATATTCTTTTTAATCGATGACAAAGGGGGAGAAAATCAGAAGCTTTATATTTAGGGGGAGACAAATTTGTCCAAGCATACATTTAGTGGGAGAAAATGACAATTTGTACAAGATTGCAAGAGGTTTCCATCAATCAAAAAGGGGAAGAATGTTACATCACAAGATTTTGATTCATGACAAGGAGGGAAAATCAAAGGAGAAGTGTTGTAGGTTATGATTATTTATTTATTTGTGTCTTAGACGTGTTATATATTGTTAAAATCTATCCTCAAATAATTCTACACAAATGCAAGAAGAAACTATGCACTTTTGAAAAGAACTAGTCAACTAGTCATAAATCTACTAGTCAACTAGTAAGCAACGTAGTCAACTAGTTAAATTTAACTAGTCAACTGGTAGTCGACTAGCAGTCAACTGGTAGTCGACTAGTAGTCAGCAGGTCAAAATTTAGTTGACTAGTAAAGTTCCAGAATTTTACATTTTTGTGCTAAACAGTCAACTGGTTAGTTTTCTACCAGTCGACTGGTAAGCATAAAAATGCTCAATAACCGCTATTTTTTAATTTTAAAATATCTATATGTGCTTTATATTTTTACCGGTTGACTATTGAATTTTTAACCAGTCGACTAATCCGACAATAACGGTCATTTTTATGAAATGACATCTCCTTTCACGAAGAGATTTCTATCCGTTTCTGAATAGAAATGGCTGCTTCTTTTCATCATAATTATTCGTGAAAGGTTGCTGCTTTTCTACTATTATATAAACATCATCGACTTCATTTCAAATCACCAATTCTTCCTCTAATGCTCTAATCTTAGTTTCTGAATATTCTTGAATTCTCAAAGTAATCTTAACTATTCAAATTTCTTTTGAATCATCGAATTTATTTCAAATCTCTTGATTTAATAAGTAATATACTTCCTTCAACCTTCACAGACACATTATATACTTGAGAATAAGATTAAAGGAAGGGTGTAGTCAACTGTTGGCTATTCAGTATTATTCAAGAACACAATCAGAAGTCAAACTCTTGTTATTTGTTGAAGTCCTGTGTTGGTGCTCACGCGGGATATCCCTGTTGGTTCTCAGATGTATTGTTGACTTGTTCGTCCGGGTGAAGAGATGGTGTTGATAGTGAAATCTAGAAGGATTCTGGGACTGGATGTAGAACGGGAAGTATGAACCAGTATAAATTCCTGGTATCACTTTACTTAATGAATTTTCTTATTTGTGATATATCATATTAGTTAATATTTATTTGCATAACTACTATATTAGACAAGTTAGAATATCATATTTACTTCCGCATAATCCATATAGAAAGATTATATCTTAAGTTACACGAATTTTCAGAGGCATCCGCCGGAGGGATCTTAAATGGCTATATGCAGGCCTATCCTAAACCAATACTAAGTGGCGTGGTACTACTTCTCATATTACTTATGAGAATATATATATATATCTAATTAAGACGTTAACGTGTTAGGATGGGGACTTAAGTGGCTGGGGTCCTCTTTAGGGTCATAAGAGATCATAATAATCCACCATTAATAAATATATTAGAATGGAACTTAAGTGACCAAGAATATCCACGTCATTGGGTCTTAAGTGATCGATGATCCACCTAAATGAATTAATGAACGTCTTAAGTGATTGACTTTGATATCCACCTCATTAATTAAAATATACTTTTGTGTGTGTATGCTTGTGTGTTTACGTAGACATACTTTGAAGCATTTAACCTACCAAATCTAGAGTATAGTCCTTAAGCACATATTATTTTTAGTCATCGAAACTTTACGTTCTGACCCCCTCTTCTTAACATATCCAATAGGTTAGTAGGTAAGGCATAGACTTGATGGACGAGACGATGATGGAGTAGGAAGAAGGTAACGAGACTATTATTACGCTATTAGCTGTTATTGCTCTTTTATTGTTAAAAGCCCTTGATGGTGAATAATAATGATGTACCATTGTAAACATATGAATTTGGCATTTGGTATCTGAATATGTGGTTTTTGAATAAAATAGTACATCTTATTTTGACTACTGCATTTTCTCATTCCGTTGTGTGAGATCCAATCTCGTTATATTATTCTGTATTCTATGCAAATGTAATTCCTTACAAGAACCAACGACCTATTTAGAGTGGCTCTAAGTTTCGATGGGCCTTTTCTATGTTGGAATTTAGGCCCACCCCGAGTAGGTTGTTACATTTGGTATCAGAGCATAAGTTAACCGATTTAAGGGAAAATATGCATATGAGAGGTGTATTTGTACTTTGAAAAATGTTATTAAACTATATATTATACCAGAATGGCATACACAACTATACTAGGTAGCTTTATCGTTTTCTTTCCATTTTGGCTTAAATCCTATCTTAGGAGTATCCACTGAAGGATTCTTCCTTTCTTTTTCAGATAGTAGAATGACTAATAATCCTTCCAGTCAGGGAAACCAGGCAAGACCTTGGTATTTGCCAGAATGGTTCCAATAGTATCTTCGGACTGTGAAACAAGTTCCTATCACCAATCCCCCATAAAAGAGCATATAGATCGTGCTGTTGAGGTAGCTTTCGATTTTCCTCGACTCTGTAAAGATTTCGCGAACCTTAGTGGAAAACCGTTATTAGGGACAAAGGGTTTTGTTAGGGCTCAATCTTGGATAATGGACTGTGAAAGGATTTTTGAGGCCACGGGATGGTCGGATGAGGTTAAGAGGAGAGTTGCTGCATGGCACTTAAAAGGATAAGCACTCGAATGGTGGAACCTGATATCTGGAGAGAACGTGGGCCGCTACGCCATAAATGGCCTAGTGCAACGAATTTGCAAGGTGTTGCCAACCAAAATGTCCCAATAGCTATGCTATATTGGTCCTACTACAACGTTTTATTTTTAGTGTTACCTTAGCCATAAAAATGTGTTGCTATAGATAAACAAGTGTAACACGATACAACATTTTGTACCGTGTTGCTGTAGCAGACCTTTCCATGTCCTACATGGCGATACATACCACAAGTTAAAACAATATCTCAGCCATCCATCCACACCGTCAATCCACATCTCAACTATTTCCATTTACCACTTTTATTTTCATTTATTCACTTTCCTTTTCATTTCGTTCTAACCCCCAAGATTTCAAAATCTTCAATCCTTAATTTTCATTCGCCCGCTGCTTAATCAATACCTAATTTTCTCGTTCTCACCCATACACTAAAATTCAGAAATCTGCTTTTATCTTCGTACAAGATTCTTCTGTCCGGGGGCACCCATCTCCAATCGGTCCTTAGAGATATCAGATATGGGTTTCTAGTGATTCAATCATTGTTTTGAAAATAAAATCGGGGTTAAGGCATTAGAGAAATTGAGTTATTTGGCGTATTTGACTTCCAAATTCTTGCTGGATTTCCATTTCACCCAACCGAGCTCCGATAGAATGGATTTGTTATTACTGCAGCTTTTAATCATTCTGCATAGGCTAAGAATTCGGTTGTTGGATTTAAATATTTAGATTTGAGGCTTTAATTTCGTTTATGGGTTTGCTGGTACTAATAGTTACAATCCTTAAAATGTTGTTGTAAGGGTTGGTATTAGTTCGATGTTGTTGTAAGGATTTGGGGCTTTAATTTTGTTTGTGGGTTTTAACCAAAACTGTATTTAGTATGATCTGAATCTTGTTCGTGGATATTTGTTGTTAGTTATTGGATATTATGATGACTGTGGTGAATATATTCAGACATATGATGTTTGTCCATTGCCTTGTTTCTTGTTCAAGTGCTTATGTAATTGATCTGTATATCTTCTTGAACACGTATACTTGTTAAAAGATTGATTCATACACACAAATACACATGCATATATTCATATTCACATGTATGTGTATATATATGTAGTTGATATGTCCATCTTTGAGTCCAATGACCATTCAATCGATTTCTACTTCTACTTCGTCAAAGCGCGGGAAATATCCCAACAAAGATGAGGATTATGAAGGTAGGGTCGAATTTTGGGAAGAAGTTTTTTGGTTTCTCTGTGTGGCCTGTAAGTATAAATTAGATATTTTTGGTTGCTTCATCGATCATCATATTTTTCAATGATGTTTTAGTCGATAATTTAACATATGTGCAGAATGGCGATTGTGGGTATTTTATGTGGCATGACGAAGTGTGTAAAATCAATAACATTGTTGAAATGGAAGATACTACTTTAAATTGGTGGAAAAAAAAAACTATATCGCAATTGCTCGTGGAAAGGAAGACAAGCTGCAGAAGCAAAAGCAAAAGAGGGCAAAAGCCAATGAATTTGTGGCTGATATGAAGGTAGAGTTGGCCTTACTGCGCGTTAAATATGGAAAGAACGAGAAATGAGAAAAATTGTTTGTAAGAGCTTTAGCTATGTTCTGGATCATGTTTGGTATTGTTTTGTGTATACTTATGGCAATGTAGTGCAGTGAAGTACCATCCAAGTGAAATAGCAATGGTGGGATATGGGATTGTTTGGAGTTGTTGACTATGAATTGTGATGTGTATGGTTGTTTGTTTTTTATGAATCTATGTGTGGTGTTTTATGCAAGTGGTTTATGTTGTATTATGCAAGTAGTTGTAGTACCATTGTGTGTGGTATTGTGCAATTAGCTCACCCAAACAAATTCAGAAATTTAATATCTATAGCTACATTTTGGAATGCTGCTACAGACACCTATGGATGTTGCTATAGACCCAAATATGGTTCTACTGCAACAATAATTCTAATGCCGCCGTAGATAGTCAAAATGTTTCCTTTGAGGTCTGTGGCAACGGTGAAAATTGCATCACCCAAAGTGTTGCCAATGACCTATGCCAACATTTTTTGGGCGTGTGCCAACAAATTTTTTCTATGGCATTAAGCCGCTTATGGCATAGTGTAGGCTGAATTCAAGACCCGTTTTGAGGTAAAATTCTACCCAATGCTGAGATGTCAGTCCAATTAGAGAAGTTTATCCATCACATCAAGGAAATCTGAGTCTGTAAGAATACTTAGCTAAATTCACCAAGCAATGCAAGTTTGCTAGGGGTTTGGTAGATACCCCGATGAACAAGGCTTTAAGATTTTTCAAGGGATGAACCTCCCACTAAAAGACACTTTGATGTCCCAAGTTATTTCCAGAGCAACATTCGTAACATTAGTGGAGACTGCCATCTTATGCACGATTGAGGGATCGAAAGAAAACAAGAGCGTTGAGAAGGGAGAAGGTGATTCTAGCTTTAAGAAGAATAAGAAAAAAGAATGGTGGAAGAAGAAGAAGAAAAGGAGTAAATTCAAGAAAGAAGCTAAGACTTGTACAAGGTGCAATCATAGGGGCTATGAGGCCAAAGATTGTAAGATTGTTTTAGCAAAGAAGGAGTTTAAGTGGAGGTGTTTCAATTGTCATGAAGAAGGAAACTTACCTAGAGATTGCTTAAAGCCTAAAATTGTTCAGAACAGCCAGAATTATGCATTGGAAATAGCACCAATACAAATCCGACCCCCAAAAAATCGAAGTTAACCCGCACTTGAAGGTATAACTTCTATTTTAAAATTTCTACATATACCTTGTTTGATTCGGGAGCGACCTATTCTTTTTTTTTTGAAAGACAATTTGATTCATTGAAAATTTCCTTATCCATCACTAGTAATCCAATAGAGATAACAAACCCTATCGGGGGAACTAAATATCTTGAGTTGATATGTAAAGACCTAGTGTTGGATATCGACGATGTCGAGTTCCTCTACGATGTGGATGTATTGGACTTTAAGGAGTATGACCTTGCCCTAGGTATGGATTGGCATTCTTTTTATGGAGCCATCCTAAATTTCGACAAGAAAATCGTTCATCTTAGGATCCGAAGAGGACGTAGTTTGAGAATTTGTTATGATATAAGAAACAAGGATAAAGCCCGATTGCGTACCTTGTCTCCTAGTCCAAAAGGACCATCTTTGGTCCCTATAGTACATGAGTTCTTGGATGTCTCTGAGGAAGCTATGGGACCTCTACCTCATAGGGAGATATCTTTTCGTATTGACCAAGAGAAGGGCGCTAGACTGGTAGGTTTACCCTTGATGCATATGGTGCCTAAAGAAATGAGAGAGTTAGATTAATAGATTTTGGAGTTTCTACAGAAAGGCTTCATTCGATGAAGTATATCTGGGTGGGGTGCACCTTTTGTGTTTGCCACAAAAGCTGATGGATCCCTAAGACACTACACTATATCAGCGAATTTGGCACACAGGGATGCGGATATAAAATTTGGCTATAAGCCGTATCAATTTTGATAGTGCTCAAAGCCGTATCAAACTACATTTTGCGATCTGCACCACCCCCAAACACCCTTAATCTGACCGTCCATCGATGAATCCCCGAATCAGTTCATTTGATACGGCTTTGGACCATATGAAATGCGTATCAAATTTTTCCCTCCATACCTTCATTCAGGCACAATCGACTTTTGCCACATCAAAAAATTCTGCCGAAGTATCCCTCTTTTTATTTTGCAATGGCGACCACCGAATATCCAAATTAGGGTTTTGGTACTCGACCGACTTCCTTCGTCAATAAGCCAACCACCGCAGTCCATGAGTTATCGTCAGCTCGCGGTGCCTTCAGCTGACCGGCGAAGCCTCAGTCCACCACTGTCCATCCTTCTCGTCGCCACTGGAGGTGAGTACTAGATCACAGTTAAATTTAAATATGAATTGGGTTTAATTTGGGTTTAACTTGAATTTCCATGCTTTAGTTCAAAAATATGTATGATAGGTAGTTGCATGTGCTTGTCTACCTAGAATTCATGCTACTATTGTGTTTAATTTGGGTATTATCCCCAGTTTTATAGTGCGACAATGTATTTGCTATCATTTACATGCGCTGTATTTGTCTACCTTGAATTCAGACACTTTTACTTGTTAGAAATTATTGCGGATGACAGTATTAGTTCAGAACAAAAGGTTGATGCACAAGTTTTGCTAGACATGATGCACTCATATGACTTTGTGTTTACCATGCACTTAATGAAAAATAACTTAGGAATAACTAATGACTTGTCATTGACATTGCAAAAAAAGATCAAGAGATTGAAAATGCGTTGAATTTAGTAGAAATATCAAAAATGCGCCTACAAGACATGAGATGTAATGATGTGAAGTGGGACTCTTTGTTAGAGGAAGTGTCATTATTTTGTTCTTTGAATGGAATTGTTGTACCAAACATGGATGATGAGTATGTAGCTCGTAAACGTTCAAGACGGAGAGGTGAAAAAATTACAAATTTACATTACATACGAGTCGACGTTTGCAACACCATCATAGATTTGCAACTTTCGAAACTAAACAATCGGTTTACAGAGCAAAATAGTGACTTGTTTTGAGTATGGGAAGTCTTGATCCAATCGATTCATTTTCTGCTTTCAACATTGCAAAGTTGCTTAATTTTGCTCGATTTTATCCGAAAGATTTTTCTATGTATGATATTGTGGTGCTTGAGAATCAACTTGAAACTTATATTATGGATATGCATTTGGATGATGAATTTTTGGCGATTAAAGACATAGCTACTCTTGCAAAGAAAATGGTTGAAAGGAAAAGACATATAATTTACCCATTTGTGTACAAACTCATTGTCTTGTATATCAATATATAACTTTTTTATGGATGATTGTTGTTGCCCCTTCTCATATATATTCCTGTATTCGCCCCTGACTATTATAACATGTGTGTGTAGTAGCCTCCGTCATTTGGATGAAGCTAATAATTATGGATTTGGATAAAGCTAATAAGCATGGATTTAGTTGTCAGTTTTATCTGCTTTGAGTTTTAGTTGCTGGCTTTTGGATGAAGCTAATAAGCTTGGTTCTGCCACACTGATTCTTGTTTGGTTTGAGATTACCTTGGTATTGCTTTGGAGGATGTTCATCTTGAAGGAAGAATTGATTCAATAGGTGGCTGCATTTTAATGTATCTTCTTTAATGTAATGAAACAACGTGTATCTTATTTATTGTAATGTAATCAAATAACATGTATCATTATATATTGTAATGTAATGATTTATTTCATACAATTGTTTTGTTTACTGTTACAATTGTGAATTAGCTTATCCTGTTTTACATATGCTTTGTGTTACAAATAATATGTGTTGCAGTTTCAACTTATATATATATATACACACACACACGTATAAGATACGGTTTATAACCTTATCTACTTATGCTTTAGATACGACCAATAGCCGTATGTTATCACATTGGGACACGGTTTTGAGCTATATCTAAAAATTTAACATGCCGTTTTTGATACGACTTTTTGCCGTGCTTACATGCTTTAGATACGGCTAAAAACACAGCCTAACTAGCATATATGGTGTAGTTATACTTTGTGTGGATTATAGGGAACTAAATAATCTGATTGAGAAGAACAGGTACGCCTTACCTAAAATCGATGATCTGTTTGACTACTTGGGAGGTGTTGAAATCAAAATTTGACCTTAACACCAAAGGTGCTCTTGCAACACTTTACCAAAATGGTAGGATTAGAAACTATGGATCCACAAACACAAATAAAGAGCAAAAAGGTAAAGAACAAAGAAATATAGAGTGGTTCGGTCAATTTAAACCTACGTCCAGTATGGAAGAACTTTTCATTATCTCTTTTGGATTTACAAAGTACATGAATTCACTCATATCTCTCATTTATCTCTTTAGTAATGACCTCTTTTTTTTTTCTCTTTTTAGCTTTTGATTTCACTTGAATTCACAGTGAAAACGGTGAGATCTCTTGATTTGTGGTGATAGTTGGGTAGATCTTCAATCACTCGATCAATTAGGCGATCTTCAAAAGTTCTATAGTGAATTTTTGTTGGATCTATGCTTTAGAGATAGGTAATGGAGATTCGAGATCATTTGAGTTGAGTTTGAGAGATTTTTCATGGAGTTTGGGGAAGAATTGGCCTATTTGATGTTGGAGGAAGGTAGATTGAGTTGGAGAAGTCATTAATGAAGCTTGGAGTGTTTGGGAGTGGTGTAGAAAAGGTTTGGACAGCCCTTCGAGGTAGAAAAATCGGTTCCTCGAATGGTGGAGAAGTGGGCTATTTATAGGTATAATTTGGGGGTAGTGGCAGAGTTGTAATTATGGTGTGCAGGGTTTGGGTCGCTCACTCATGTATTTACGAAAATGCTACTGGAAAACTGGAGCCAGTTGTAAGACCGACCAAGACATGCGTGACCAGAACATGACGCGCGACCGAGCCTTTTGAAGATGCACGAGCGATCCAAAGTGAGAATGTGCGAGCGATCCAAAGTGAGAATGTGCGAGCGATCCAAACTGAGAATGCACGACCCCTGTATCATATGCTGCATGCGCGACCCCATTATCTGCTGACCGAACACTTCATTTACTACAGGACGGACCTAGTGCACTCCAATCGCGTTGCCATGATGCACTATGACCACTTCACGAATTAAAATGTTGTTGCGTCCTTCTTTACATATTCATGATTCACGGTCTGCAGCGAGTATCAACGCTTAATGTGTCGACTCCATGGTAAACATATGTACTGCTCGACCGGTCCATATTTACATTATGCATATGAAGAATGGCCATTGTGTACTCGTGTTTTACCCTTCCAGTTGCTTTCTTATATTGCATTGCCATGTTATAAAGCTTATAGAAGCATAATAACTTCCAGATGGCATAATATTTATACAATAGGCTTTACGGTAAAACACGTATATAGAATCACATTTTAACATGGACGTTAACACATTGAATTTGTGCCAAACCATGGTGATATGTTTCTCCACTCAAGGTCGTAATCACATCAATCCAAATATGGGATACCATGATCCTCCTTGTTGACGTGGCCTTTTCACTACTTAACACATTATCACATCTTATGATGCTCCTTGAATTTCAGAGTTAAATCATCAAATCGGTCAACGAATTTGGGTGGAAGCCTTGTGAGCCATAATGATGTCGCGTCTTCTAAATAGAGAGGGAAGCACATGCATCTGATCTCGTCTATTGCTTTGGCTTCATTCATATGCCATTCATTCTATACGGGAAGTGATTCAAATCAGAAGTCCCGCTGTACGTAAGCAGAGTAGGATAAGTGAACTTTTTAGAGAACTCGGCTTTATGAATCCTCTTCGTGAATGGATTTTTGATGGGGGAGAAATCTCATTCCCTCTCACTATCGTTGCAAGCCTTACTATCTTTCATGATTTGTTTTACCGCATCCTCGATATACTCCTTCGAGTGGTGTCATTCCGCAGAGTGGACATCGACCTCTTTTTCGTATGCTCATCTTGGCGAGCTATCATGATTAGAGGATCTAGGTCTTCTACCTCCACCATGGGAAGATTTTTCCTTGGTGGGACTTGCAGCTCGTTGGGTATTTCATTCGGAATGGCTTTTAGTCTTCATCTTCGAGTCTTAGACATCAAGATTGCCTTTGTCGTTTTCTCTCCCATCAAGCCCTTCCATGTTATCGTTATGCGAAGGCTGACGAATTCATATTATCCCTTAGGTTGACGTGAACACTTTGAGGATGAGAGGGTTTCACTCGTGCATTCAGAAGAGCATTCATCTTGTCGATAAGAGCCTAATTAGCCTTCATTAAAGTTTTACTAGAGGCTTCCATGCATTGGTTTAAGTTGGCGACGACGACATCTAACTCATCCCCAGTTACTTCGGCTCCACTTGTTGAATTTTGACCAATCTCAAAACGGTTGGTAAATGGCATAGCTTCGTCTTTAGCAACGTTTTCGGTTTCTCCAATAGTTTTACTTCCATTCTTCATTGACTTAGCCATTATCTCAGACAAGGATTTGAACTTGGAAGAGAATTCGTCTATTGGCCCGGATCTTAGATTTAGAAAATCTATAGTAGAAGCGGGCTTAGAACTTCAATGCAAGGCTCTTAAATTTGAGAGAAGTGTGAACGTGGCCCCACACTGGGTGCTAAATGTTGAAAACAAAATTTGACCTCAACACCAAAGGTGCTCTTGGAGCACTTCACCAAATGGCAGGCTTAGAAATTACGGAGCCACAAACACAAAATAAAGAGAAAAAAGGTAAAGAACAAGGAAATTTTAGAGTGGTTCGGTCAATTTAGACCTACTTCCACTATAGAAGCACTTTTCATTATCTCTTTTGGATTTAAAAAGTACATGAATTCACTCATATCTCTCATTTCTCTCTTTAGTAATGATCTTCTCTTTTTTTTCTTTCTCTTTTTAGCCTTTGATTTCACTTGAATTCACGGAGAAAACGGTGAGATCTCTTGATTTGTGGCGATCGTTGTGTAGATCTTCAATCACTTGATCAATTAGGAGGTCTTCAAAAGTTCCATGGTAAATTTGCTTTGGATCTAAGCTTTAGAAAGAATTAATGGAGATTCGGGATCATTTGAGTTGAGTTTGAGAGATTTTTAATGGAGTTTGGAGAAGATTTGGTCCATTTGATGTTGGAGGAAGGTAGATTGAGCTGGAGAAGCCATTAATGAAGCTTGGAGTGTTTGAGAGTGATGGAGAAAAGGTTTGGACAGCCCTTCGGGGTAGAAAAATCGGTCCCTTAAATGGTGGAGAAGTGGACTATTTATAGGTGTAATTCAGGGTAGTGGCAGAGTTGTAATTATGGTGTGCAGGGTTTGGTTCGCTCACTCGGGTATTTACGAAAATGCCACCGGACAGCTGGAGCCAGCTGTTGCTAGTTGTAAGACCGACCAGGACATGCGTGACCAGAACATGATGTGCGACTGAGCCTTTTGAAGATGCACGAGCGATCCAAAGTGAGAATGTGCGAGCGATCCAAAGTGAGAATGGAAGACCCCCGCAACCCCATTGTATACTGCATGCGCGAGCTAAATATTTGTACCGCATGCGCAACCCCATGTATTTACCATTTATCCAATTGAACGTGCGACCCGGAAATAAACGACCCTTAGAAAGAAGACAGCTCGATGGTGATCTGACGATGGTGCTCAACCCAATCTTTTTTTTGCTGACCGAACACTTCATTTACTATAGGACGGACCTCGTGCACTCCCATCACATTTCCATGCGGCGCTATGTCCACTTCACGAATTAAAATGCGGCTAAGTCCTTCTTTACATACTCATGATTCATAGTCTGCAGTGAGTATCAACGTCTAATGTATCGACTCCATGGTAAACATATGTACTGGTCGACCGGTCTATACTTGCGTTATGCACATTAAGAATGGCCATTACGTACTCATGTTGTACCCATCCAGTTGCTTTCTTGTATTGCATTGCCATGTTATAAAACTTATAGAAGCTTAATAAGGTCCAGATGGAATAATTTTTATACAATAGGCTTTACAGTTAAATACGTAGGTAGAATCACATTTTAACGTGGACTTTAACAGTGCAAAACCATGCTGATATGTTTCTCCATGCAAGGTCGTAATCACACCGATCCAAATATGGGATACCATGATCCTCCTTGTTGACATGTCCTTTTCACTGCTTTGCACGTTATCACATATTATGTTGTAACCGACCCCTTTGTTTAGTATGTGCACAACCGACCCGACATGGCACCATGTTGCTCGATCCGAGGTTAGTGAACTTATTGCATAAATGGTGTTCGACACAATGTTTGAATGAGCTCTTAACAACGGGGTTAACAGTAGAGTATATTCCCAATCAGACCTTGCAACTGGATTTCACCAATTGAGGATTGCAGAAGATAGTAAGGATAAAACTTCATTTAGGACACGAGACGGAAGGTTATGCGCTTTGGACTAATGAATGCACCCGCCTTCTTCGTCAACCTTATGAGCATAGTGTTTAGAGGCATTCTAAATAAGATCGTGATGGTTTTTGTATCCTTATATTTTCCAATCACCATAAGGTGCATGAAAGTCACTTAAGATAGGTCCTAGAAATACTGAGGGAGAACCAGTTGAAGGCCAAGTTTTCAACGTGCCATATCTGGAGAGAGGAAGTTAGGTTTTTGGGGAATATTTTCTCAGTTAAAGGATTGGCAGTTGACCCTATGAAGATCAAGGAAATTAAGGAATGGAAAATACTTTGAAACGCTATAGAGATAAGAAGCTTTCTTGGGTTGGCAGGATATTACCAAAAGTTTATTAAGGATTTCGCAAAGGTTGCTATCCCTTTAACTCAATTAACAAAGAAGAACTTGGTATTATATTGGAGTGATAAGTGTGATGTGGCTTTTAAGAAATTAAAGGAAGCATTAACTAATGCACCAGTTCTCATTATACCCGATGGATCAAAAATGTTTATGGTTTACATCGATGCTTGCGGGATCGGTTTAGGAGCAGTTCTCATGTAAGAAGGTAATGTAATTGCTTATGCTAGTCGGCAGATCAATAATCACGAGAAAAGTTACCAAGTTGATTACATAGAGTTGGCTGTGGTGGTATTCGCTTTGAAGATGTGGAAGCACTATTTTCTAGGGGAGAAATTAGAGCTTCTCACTAACCATAAATCCTTAGAGTATTTATTCTCCCAGCATGATTTGAATTTAAGACAACAACAATGGATGAAGTACATTTCCAATTTTGATTTCATGATCCAATATATGCCAAGGAAGGTAAACATCATAGCGGATGTGTTAAGTAGAAGGCAGGCATCTCTGAATGCAATTTTGGAATGGAAACAGTTAGAGTTTCTCTCCAACTTTAACTTACAATCGCCACACGTGACATCGAATGGTTTTCTTGTAGTTATGCTAGTTAGATCCACTCTTAGGGAAAGGATACAGAGTACGCAAGATCAAGACAAAGTGATAAAGAACTTGAAAGAGAAAGTGGAAAAGGAGTTCTTTTTTCATTCACGTAGATATTCTCATAGTAACGATGGGAGTTTGCTTAAGGACGAGCGACTTTATGTCCCTAAGGATGAGGACTTGAGAAAAGAAATTTTAGAGGAGTGCCATATATCGAGGATGACCATACACCGTGGTGGAAACAAAATGTATAAGGACATGAAGAGAAATTTCCACGGGAATTGATGAAAAGGGAGATAGCCGAGTTTGTGGCCAAGCATTTAACATGCCAAAAAGTTAAAGCAAAGTAAGGAAGGCTCGAAGGATTACTATTACCTTAGAAGTCCTCATGTGGAAACAGGAGCATGTATCCATGGATTTTATTGATGGGCTTCCAAGGAGTCAGAGAGGAAATGAGGCTATTTGGGTCATAGTGGACCGTCTAACCAAGAGTGCTCACTTTATACCAATCAAGAAGAACAGGACTACGACTTCCTTGGCCCAGTTATATGTCAAGGAAATAGTTCGTTTCTTGACATTCCATCAAATATAGTTAGGCGTCAAGAACCCCCATTCACAAGTGAGTTTTGGAGAAGCTTACAAGAAGGGTTAGGACAACACTTAACCTAAGTATAGCTTATTACTTACAGACCGATGGTCAAACAGAAAGTACCAATCAGATCCTCGAAGATTTGCTTAGAGCCTGCATAATCAACCTTGGAGGAGTTTGGGAGTAGCACTTGCTGCTGGTGGAGTTTGCGTATAACAATAGTTTTCAAGCAACGATTGGTATGGTCCCTTTTAAGTGCTTTATGAGCAGCCTTGCAAATCACGAACTTGTTGGTCGGATGCTACCGACAAGGTTCTATTCGGACCATACTTCGTTCGTGATTCCACGGAGAAGATTTCGTTGATTAGGCAGAGAATGAAGTCAGCCCAATACCATCAAAAATCATATGCTGACAGGAAAAGGAGGGAACTTGAGTTTAATATAGGAGACTTTGTATTTGCAAAGGTTTCCCCTCTCAAGAAGGTTGTCCGGCTTAGGAAAACCGAGAAGTTGGCTACCAGATTTATTTGGCCTTTTTGGATCATCGAGAGTATAAGATCTTTGGCTTGTCGTGTGGATCTCCCCGAGCGCTTATCGGGAATCCATAACGTTTTTTATGCATCTCATCTGAGGAAGCGCCTTCATGATTCTACTATCAGACTCGAGCTTGATGAAATTGGGCACATGGGAAGCCTCGAGTTAGAGTCTATGCTGCCCCGTGCCACTGCAAAGATTGTAGAGCACAGAATCAGAATACTCTAAAATAAGATCATTCCCCTTGTCCGAGTACAATGGGGAGATTACCCTGTAGAAAGCACTTGGGAGAATGAGGATAAAATGAGACAGACTCACCTAGAGCTTTTCTTGGTTAATTTTCCCTCTAAGTTATGTTTATGGATGCATTATCGATGCTAAATTGGATGCTAGGAAAGTGGATGCAACACAATTGCATAGCACACTCATATAAAAAATATATGCATATTAGGTTGTTTTGCATACATACTACATCACTTATTTCACAGACACTCTAGGATTGAGCTCGCTTTAGTAAGTCAGCAGTTCATAACCACTGGGATTCATGGATGTTAATGGATGAATTAGAAATAACATGGGTGAATACCATGGATGTTTAGAGCGAGTTGTGTTTTTTGCCCCTTAAGAGAAATTTGGGGACAAAATCTAATTTAAGGGGGGAAATGTAACACCTCGTAAAAATATACTAAGTAGACTAAGATAATTAACGAATTAAATATAAATAGTGAAAAATAAGAATTTTGGACAAATTTGGCCACGAAACTATTATATTTGGATTCTTGATTAAATTCTGATACGTTTTCATATATAATATGATGAAAACGGAGTCCATATGAAGGAATAATAATAATTTGAAATCATATGGTAAATTTGTGCATATAAAAGTTTGAATTAATAATATATATATATAAGGGATATAATGACATAATTTAAATAATTAAACATTCCCTTAGGTGAATTTTTGAAATTCAAACTAATTGATAAGATCCAAGGGACAAAGGATATATCATATAAGGTAAGCAATTGGTATTATAAGGAAATTAATAATATAATTAATTAAAAACACACGCCACCAGGTTTACTGGGCATTTTCGCCCCAAAGCGGTCGACCGTCGTTCGATCGCCCTTCAGGGGGTGTCAACCGCCTAGTGCGGCCCAGATCTGGTGCGAGTGGTTTGGGTTGGTGTTTAGGCTGCTTTTATAGAAAATGAATAGCTTACATTAATCTATTTTAATCTAACAGTTACTATTCATTTAGACACCTATGATTACCACCTAATTTCCCTCACAGTTCTCTAAACCCTCTCATTCTCTATGCCTCCATTCTGCTGTTGATATTCCAGGAATTAGGTTGAAACAGGTTTCTTTTTCTTTCCTTAATCTATTTCTTTTCTAATCTATTTCTGTTTAGATTATATTCTGGAATTTCAATAATCTATATATATGAGACTCAAATCTATATAATTCTCTTATATAGATCAATAGTAGGATCGAAGAATGACATTTACAACATTCAAATCAGTGTTTTTTCCTTCTCCTAAATAACTGTGAGCGGAAATAATATTGTTTTAACTAAATTCTATATTTAGTAGATTTCGTACTGATTTGTATGCCTATGGAGATTCGGGTTTTCACGACAACATCATATTAAAAAACCGTCAAATCTCTTATATTTATATATATCGCAAAGTTGTCAATCAATATTTTGGGTTAGTGAATTGTTTGGGTTATGTTTGAGGAATAGTTTGTTGATTTTACTTTTGTTTAATTCGATTTACCTCTTTTTATTTAATAAGTGTTTGTGATGTAAAAAAATTAAGTTTTGGTTTGGTCTCATTATTTGAATAGGTTTAGATTTCCATTCTAAAATAGAAATTTGAACTTGTTCGAATTTGAAATAATCAAATGTTAATGTTTTGATGTGCAACATTAAAAAAAGGTGAAACTTGTTAAAATAGAAGTTTATGTATATATATATATGTGTGTGTGTGTGCGTGCGCGCGTTGAATATGTATGTATGCATTTAACACCTTGTTTCTGTTCCATTACCTAAATTATTTTAGCCAACCTAGGATACAAATTTGAATAGTTATGTTGTTATTTTCCCATTTGTTGCTTTTTATTAATTATGCCATGAATTGAGTAGCTTAATATAGGAATTAGGTATGTATACCTTTTATGTGAACATGATCAACAATTTACACCATCAAAACATTTCTTAATTCGAGCAAAAATTAGCGTTTATAGCACGTATTAAATATTTTATTTATAGAGCGTAATCCATTTAATCAAATGTAATAATGGCGTAATAAATACGTTAGAATAAGGTTAGAAATTTGAAATGTCCCCAATTAAATTATTGCTTGTATATGTATAAATGACTTATTTATATTAAATAATGACACATAGACACAAGGTTAGTCGTCATTTGTGGTAGAAATTTGCTCAGAACCAACTGGCGAATCCAACAATCAAAAGTGAGTTCGGGTAACGTGAGAGGTCTGGATGCCATAGGCCATTAAACTTAGTGCACTATGACACGAGGTTGAACCTGCTTGTAGTAGAAGTCTGCCCAAAATAGCCCAACATATCCAACATATACAAGTAGTAGGTTTAATGTGAGAGGTCTATAAAATATACATATATATATATATGTATATATATTGTTATCCTACTTTGTGAACTAGGCTACACAAAGATTAAAAGATCAAAAAAATAAAGAATGTTTTTTCATTACAAGTCAGATCGGATCGGATCGGATTTCTTTTGACAAGGGCAGACCAGCGCAATGCAAAGAAAGAAAGAATACAGGTCGAATCAGATCGGAGGGGACAAAATCGATCCGATCCCCTGGTTGCTAGCACCCCCGATACGAACCCAAAGTCACGACAGTTTCACTCCACGTTTCCCTTAAGATTCGGAGCGATTATACCCACGTTCTACCCATGTTTGCCACTAACCTGGTGTGCTATCACTATCATATCCCATCCGAACCCGATAGTAACGGGATGGACGCCACGTGGATCCGAACCGAAGCCATTCCAGGAGCATTTTCCAACTATAAATACACCATCAAGAGACATTTGAAAGGATCTTTTTGCAATTTTAGAGCTCAAACTCCTTTGCTATCCGAATTTCATCAACTTATTCAGATTACAATCACCTTTTGAAGCATATTGTGGAGGAGATTGAGTGGATCAATACATTGTACGAGTGAAATTTGAGTGAGAATTATTGTTGTACTTGCATTCAAATCATCAATACAAAGAGTAGAAAGTGGACGTAGGCTATTTAACGCCGAACCACTATAAATTTTGTGTTTTCTTCGTTTTTGATTTATTTCAGTAGAATCATTACTAGTCTGAGAATCATTAATAGTCTGGGTGTTAGAGTCAATTTTGGATCTAACATTTTGGTGCTTTCACTGAATTTTTTTGAATTCTCCGCTTTTTGGGATTATCACTCTACTATTTGGACCTTCAAGTTCAAAGAAGTTAATCCTCTGTTTCCAACATCTTTAAGTACCTGTTGGTTAATCACTGAAGAATTGGAGATTATGGCCAAAGGAAAAGGCAAAGAAATCCAAAGTAATCGAGAGAATGAAGTTAACGAAGATCAGCAAACAATGGTCATGACGAGGTCACGTGGTCAAGATTCTGGAGCAGGCCGCTCCGGTCAGGAAGGTCCGAACCGAACAGAAGACCCCGATCTGAGCCGATCTAATGATGTTGAGGTCGCCCACTCTCCCCATCCGAACCGGTCCAGCCGTACCACTGTGCTCCAGTCCGACCCGAACCAAAGTGAAGCTAGAACTTCTACTCGAGCTCCCACAAATGCTCTGAGTCCAGCCGCTATGACCAATGATCAGCCTGACCCATCTGCACCCGTCACACAAGCAGATTTTTCACGCTTTCTTGACATGCTCCAGAGTACTAAGGAGGCATTAGAAGCCCATAAGCGTGACAGTCTTTGCATGCAAGAGAACATGATCACCATGAGTAGGGAACTCAAGGAGCTTCGGAGGCAAAAGACACCTTCCCCAACACGCCGCCTTGCTGCAGATTATTCGTCTTCTTCAAAAGAGGGACGTCCTCGTGAAAGAAGACCGCTTGAGCGACCTCAGAATCTTGGTCAGTTAACTTTTGTATCTTTAGTATCCCACGAAGACGCTGCTCGTGTGTTAGTGCTTGATGACCTGAGCTTGAGATAGCCTATGATGTTGCCCATGCATGGATCCCACATCCTACCCAGGGATCCTAATATTACTAATCCTACGCAACAGCAACTTCTCCAGCCCCTTCCTCCTGAGATCGACCGGGAGCGTAGGGAGCAATGTAGAGCAGCCGCCGCTAGAAACAGGAGGTTATCCCCTAATCAGGAACCCAGGGGTAATCCGAATATCAGACCTAGAGAACCTGTGCAGACATTAACAAATGCCGATGTATGGGTAATGGTGCGTCATATTATGTCTAAAAGCCGATGATACAATAATGAGGACTGGGGCATTGAGCGAAGTCATACCCCTTCACAGATGATATATTGGATTTCCAGTTCCCTCGGCGGTTCAACTTGCCTCAGATCGACCAGTATTCAGGAAGAACGGACCCAGGGCAACATCTGATGAGGTATGCATGGTTCATGAATGCCGCAGCAACTCCAGATGCTGTAAAATGCAAGGCCTTTCCGATTTATCTAGAAGACGTGGCGTTAATGTGGTTCACCCGACCCCCTCCACGGTCGATATCAAATTTCACAGAATTGAGTGAGCGCTTATGAACCAATTCCGACTTCACTCCCGAAAGTCTAAGAGCGTCATAGAGTTGTCAGGAATTAAGCAGGCTTCAGGTGAGTCTTTGAAATCATATTTAGACCGCTTCAACCTGGCTATTACCGAAGTTAGTGACCCTCATGAACCCACTATTCTGATGGCCCTAATAGAAGGAGTTGACGCAGCCACAGAATTTTGGGATTATCTATCCGGGAAACCACCCCCACTAGGGAATTGTTCTACGAAAAGGCCAATATTCGCTTAAGGCGAGAAGAAGCTCATGCAAATAGGAAGAGAAAGTCTGAAGGGGCCTCAAGGGAAGGTATCCAAAGTAATGTTGTTGTGAAGCAATCCGGTGATAGTTCAGGGAAGGTTGAGGTAAACGTCGGCAACCAGAACGGAGGTAATAACAACAGGAATGGGAACGACAATAGGAGGAATAAGAACCGAGGGAATAACTCCAGTAAAAGACCTCAATTCCAAACTTTTGAAAACTATTCGCCGTTAAGTGATACGTTGGAGAATATTTACTTGGATACATACAACATATTGCAATACAAAAAGCCACCGCCTAGAGACTCCACTGAAAGAGAGATTGCAACGGGAAAGTTTTGTTTGTTCCATGGAACCCACGGCCATTCCACTAACGAATGCCGTCATTTGAGAGATGTAGTTGAAAAGTTGCTGCGGGAAGGGAAGTTAGACGAGTACAAGGTTGGCCCATGGGACAGGGGGCAAGGAGGGCAAGCCTCGAACCAAAGTCAGCCTACTTCCAAACCTACAGCACAACAGAAAGGTAAAGGGATTGTTATTAATACCATTATCAGTGGACCCCATCTAGATAGCCGTAGTTTCAAAGCAATGGATCAGTACGTTAATGCTGCCAAGCACTTTGAGGTAGGGGAATGCAGTAACCTCGAAGACATTACTCCAGTAAAACAGCAAAAGACGATGTCAGACGACGTTATATTCCGTAGTAGAGATGATACCGGAATTCAATCTCCAACTGAAGAGCCGCTGGTAATTACCACGGCTATCGGCCCCGCCTTAGTCCATAAAGTATTTGTGGACAATGGGAGTTCAGTCAATATCCTCTTCAAGAAAGCTTTTGAACAAATGAGACTCGAAGCAAAAGATTTAAAGCCCTGCGAAGGATGGATACGGGGCTTCAATCGGGCGTCAACGGCTCCGATGGGCTACGTAGAATTACCGGTGACATTAGGACAGGGAGATCGCCAGAGAGTAAGAATCCTGCCATTTGTAGTTTTGGATGTTGAGTCACCCTACAATGCTTTCCTAGGCCAACCGGCCCTCGCCGAATTTAGGGCATGTATTGCACCTTGGTGCTTACTGCTTAAATTCCCAACTGATGCAGGAATAAGGGTGATGAGAGGCAACCAAGCTATGGGACGAGCTTGTTACATGATGGAGTTGAAGATGCTAATGAAGGGGTTGAATATAGAATCTAAGGACGATTATCCCCCTTCGAAGGAAAACTCAGCATAGCAATTAAGGGGTCCAACCCCAAGAGAGTCGCCCTTAGATGTGCTCGAGGATATAAATCCCAGAGAGGATAGAGAACCGGAGGACAGAAAGGCGACTCCCAACGAGACGACTATAGATATACCTATTGATGAGGAATATTCGACAAAAGTACTAAAGATCGGATCGCAGCTAGATCCAATTCGAGCGAAAGAGTTGGCTGATTTCTTAAGGGAAAATTTAGATGTGTTTGCCTGGACTCACGCTGACATGTGTGGGATTTCTCCTGCTATTATGAGCCACTCTTTAAGCATCAACCCAAAGCACCCGCCGGTCAAGCAGAAGAGACGGATGTTTGGCCCAGAGCAGTCAGCAGCTTTGAAGGAAGAGGTAGAGAAATTGAAGGATAATGGATTCATTAAGGATTCGAAATATCCCGACTGGATATCGAATCCTGTACTGGTCAAAAAATCTAACGGGAAGTGACGTACATGTATTGACTTCTCTGACTTGAACAAGGCTTGTCCGAATGATAGCTTTCCTCTTCCTAGGATTAATCAACTAGTAGACTCGACGGCCAGACACGAGCTTTTATCCTTTATGGATGCCTATTCAGGGTACAATCAAATTCCCTTGCACATACCAGATCAGGAGCACACAAGTTTCATCATAGACTTAGGGTTATATTGTTATGTGGTAATGTCGTTTGGATTAAAGAATGCAGGAGCCACGTATCAGCATTTGGTTAACCGCATGTTCTATAATCAAATCGGAAAAACCATGGAGGTTTATGTGGACGACATGCTTGTGAAGTCTAGACAATCTTCCGACCATACAAGGGACCTATCCGAAATGTTTGACATTCTTCGAAGGTATGGAATGAAATTAAACCCCCTAAAATGCTCATTTGGGGTCGCATCTAGGAAATTCCTTGGGTTTATCGTGAGTTCTCGAGGGATTGAGATAAAATCCTAATCAAATAGCAGCAATAAGGAATATTGAAGAACCACGAAAGATTAAGGATGTTCAAAGGCTGGCCGGAAAAGTTGCTGCATTGAGCAGGTTTATCTCCAAAGCCACAAATAAGTGCGTACTTTTCTTCGATCTGATAAAACGAGGAAAACGAAATTTTGAGTGGACTCCTGATTGTATGGAGGCTTTCCAGAATCTATTAGACTTATTAGAAAAGCCTCCAATATTATCAAAACCCGTGGAACATGAGGATTTGTTTGTCTACGGTATCATCTCATGCCGTCAGTACAGCATTGGTACGTGAAGAAGATAAAGTCCATAGGCCTGTATACTACGTAAGCAAGAAGCTAGCCGCTGCGGAGCGTAATTTTCCGAAAATAGAAAAACTTGCTTATAGCCTCCTGATTGCTTCCCGCAAACTTTGTCATTACTTTCAGGCTCACCCAATAGTTGTATACACCGATCAACCTTTAAGGCAAGTGCTGCAAAAACCCGAAGCGTCGGGGCAGTTACTTAAATGGAACATCGAGTTGAGTCAATTCGATTTGAATTTTCAGCCACGGAAGTCAATAAGGGGGTAGGCATTGGCCGACTTCATAGCCGAATTCACAATTCCCGAAGAGGAAACGGTGGGTGACAAGGTAGTTACTTTAGAACAAGAACTAGAACTTAGTCCGTGGATGCTATATACGGACGGAGCCAAAAATGATCGAAGGTCCGGCGCCGGAGTTGTTTTAATCACTCCTGAAGGACGATCTATTTACTATGCATTGCAATTATAATTTGCTGCTACCAATAACGATTCCGAGTATGAAGCCCTGATTGCCGGGCTGAAGCGCGCCAAAGAACTAGGAGTGAAGACACTGGATATATACTGCGACTCCAAGATAGTTGTATGTCAGGTACGAGAGGAGTTTGTTACTAAAGGACCTCGGCTCGTTACTTATCTCAAAAAAGTAAATGATTTGTTGGACAATTTGGAGCATTACAGCATAACGCATATCCCAAGGACAGAGAATCGGAAAGCAGATCAGTTGGCAAAACTAGCAAGTTCTGATAACCCCAAAGAAACTGAAATGGTTCCGATAGAAATTTTGGAATCACCGAGTTTCGATCTGATGGAGGTGGAAATAGCCTTAGAAACTGATCTAGAGAGAGCAGCATGGATGACACCGATCAAGAATTTTCTCAAAAGTGGAACCCTCCCATTGAATAAAAGCAAAAGACGAGCTGTAACACGTAAGGCTGCAAGATACGTTTTACAGGACGACGTCCTTTATCGCCAAGGGTTTTCAATGCCCCTACTATGGTGTATCGCACATGACGACATCAAACGTGCACTGCGAGAAGTACACGAAGGTGAGTGTGGGGACCACACCGGGGGCCAAACCCTAGCAAAGAAAGTGTTGCAGTATGGATATTTTTGGCCTACCGTGAATAAAGACGCGGATGATTATTCACGATGCTGCGACAAATGTCAAAGACTCGCCAGAATTCCTAGAGCACCTCCGACTCAGCTTAAGTCAATGGTAAGCCCGTGGCCGTTTTCCATGTGGGGATTGATATTATTGGAGTGTTACCTATCGCCAAAGGGGGAGAAAAGTACACGATCGTCGCCGTGGACTATTTCACGAAATGGGTGGAAGCTGAACCTTTAACCACGATCACGACAAGGAAGGTGATTAGTTTTGTGGTCAGAAACATCATCTGTCGATTTCGGATACCGAAGACCATCATAACTGATAATTGGACACAATTCGACAGCATCGAATTCAGGAACTTTTGCCAGAAATACAAGATTGATAAACGATACACTGCTATAGCTCACCTGCAGTCAAACGGCCCGGTCGAAGCAATAAAAAATTCATTAAATCTATCCTCAAGAAGCGATTGGAGCGGGCCAAAGCCAAGTGGGTAGATGAGTTGCCACTAGCTTTGTGGGCCTACAGGACAACCTTCAAGACGGCCACTGGCCATACCCCTTTTTCACTCTCCTTAGGGTCAGAAGCAGTAATCGATAGAACTAGAAGTCCCTTCTCATCGGGTAGCGTACTATGACCCGATGATGAATAGAACACTCCTCCTAGAGTCCCTTGATATGGTTGAAGAAAAAAGAGACGAAGCAGACTTGCATGCCTCAAGACATCGACATCAAGTAGCATGTTATTATGATCGGAAAGTTCGCTTCAAAACCTTCGAACCAGGAGACTTAGTATTGAAATGAGTCTTCCCACCTTCAACCAAATTGGGTCCAAAATGGGAAGGGTCATACGCCATCCAACGGAAGCTTGATACAGGAGCATTCAAGCTAACGACCGTGGACGGTGAAGAGATTCCCAAAGCCTGGAATGCTCAGCACTTGCGACGATACCTGAGCTAAATATGAAATGTCTTCCTTTTTGTTTTTATAAGCTATGTAAAAAGGCACGACTTGCCTTAAAAAGTCTGTTTATATGAACAAAGGATGATGAAGTGGATGTAGGCTACGAATTAGCTGAACCACTATAAAATTATCATGTGTCATTTACTTTCCTGCATTATTTCTATCTTCAGCAATTATTCTATCATGACTATGAAACATGAAACATTAAATTAGATTTAGAAAATTGGAGATAACCTATGTGCAGGAGCGAACAAAATGACCGCTTGCATGATAAAATGCAAAGAATGGGAAGACGACATTATTAACTCTAACTCTCATGAATCGAGAGAGAGAGAGTATAAAGGACGGGAATACGACATCTCCTGAGGCGTGAAGGTGCACCCCGATAAGAGACCGCCTTAGTAATACTCTAACCTAGTTATGAGACAGGAGAGTATGAAGATGCTAAAAAGAATAAGCATCAATGACGAAAGGAATATTGCCCCGTCAGAGAATTGGGGGAAACTGGATTTTGAATTTAATCAATCTTGAATAAGCCTTAATGAGTTATTCAAGATTGATTGGGGGCATATATATATATATATACATATGTTCCCTTAATCATGACTTTATTGTATAACTGTGATATGACATGCTGTTCATTTGCATTTTTACTTAGCTGCTAAATTTACAAATATCAGACATTGCAAGGAACAAACTACTTTATTTACAAACACATGAGTTTTTACAGGAAAACTAAGCAAAAGATGCGAGGGCCGCACTCGCTGCAACAATAGCAGACCAGTGGAATATCAAAACAAAAAACAAAGCGCATTGTCACTTGGACTTTGGAGTAGACTTGGGCTTCTTGGCAGCCTTAAGAGCTTTTTTAGCTTCTTTTTCAGCATCGGACATGAGACGCTTTGATTTCTTCTTCTCTGTAATTGAGGTATCAGAGTCGATAGATTTCTTCCCAGGAGTTGGAGCACTGGGATCAAGAGAAGATTTTTTAGCAAGCTCCTCTGTAATTGACCTGGTTGAAAGCTTAACAACTAACCTCGATACAGCATCCACCACTGCAAGGGGCTTAAGGCTGTCGGGGTCTATCTCCTCGACCTTTAGCTGCATGTGCTTGTCTTGTTTGGCTTTCATTTCAGCCAAAGTCACGTCATCAACATTCTTCGAATCCCCAATTATAGCAACATCAGGATCTTCTTCATGCCTATCATTACCACCGTCATCTTTCAAAGCGTCTATCATTTCATCATCATGAGAAGTGTCGACGTTAGGCGGTATGGGAGTCTTATTGATAGCCTCCTCCTTTTTAACTTCAGCTCCCCCTCCGAACTCAACGATGATAGCCTTATCCTGTCCTCCCTGAGTCTCATCCACGGATTTTTGCCCAATGGTGGTTCCCCGATGCTCGTCAGTCTTCTCGGTTGGTTCAGCACCTACAGAATGAGAAGCAACAGTTATCAACTCAGGAGAAAACAAAGAATCCTCGATCGATTGCCCAATGATGTGACGAAAAGTGGAGACTGCCTTGGCAAATTGGGGTGAAAAGGTGGAAATACCTTCTGATGATTTCTCAATTGGGGCGGCTACTGTCTTTGATGCTGATTTGGGTATAGGAGATAAAAGAGGCGCTCTAGGAATTCCTATATTTTTGGGATCATATTCCTCTACTCCAGTAGCTTCAATGGTAACGGAAGAGGAACCAGCTTCAAGGATATTCTTTCCTCTGGACTGGCGCTTCTCCTCCTCCATGGCAGCAGCAATAAGGCGACGCCCCTCGGCCAGGCGTGCTAGTTCATCATCTTTCAGATACTTCTCCATGAGTTTGTCTTCATCAACGAAGTCTAACTTAGGTTCATCTTTTTCCCATTCGATGATTTGATTCCACACATGAACTAAGGTAGTCGGATAGTCTTCAATCCAAGAGATGTTTCGGTGATGAATTATGTGTGCAAAGAATTCAATCATCAGTTCGCCAAAGTCATGCAATTCTTTTTGAGCCTCTGATAGCTGTTTATGAGTTTCTTTAGCAGACTTAATAGCACTATCCACATTCCCCTCAGCTAAGGCAACTTTAGTCTCAACTTCCATTAACTTGGACTCCAAGTCAGTATTTCGTTTCTCCAACTCGGCATTCTTCCTCGCTAACTCGGCCTTTTCTTGCTCAAGAGTACTGTAAGCTAGTTGCACCTTGACACTTTCTGACTTAGCATCTTCAATTTGTTTCTTCAGATCTAAATGCTCTTGACTGTGAGATTCCAGTAGGTCATGATAACGCTTTTGTAATTCCTCAAATTGTTTTTTGAAGTTGTCGGCGTCTCGTCGAGCAATGGCATGTTGAGCCTGTGTATCTTCTAAGTCCTTCTCCAGATTTTTCAAAGCATTCTCATCGAAATCTGCAACTTTCTTCGTTGCATTGACGTCTGTAATTAAGGCCCAAATGATTCTAGAGAGATTGCATGAATACTTGTACATCTCCGAGTATTGTTTCTCTACTGCATCGATCTTTGCCCTAGCCTGATCTGCCCACTTTGAAGAAATAGGCTCGAGTGCGGGTAAGAAAGTTAAATTCTCAAAGTAGTGATCTGGGAACTGCTTCTCCAGATAAGCCAGTTTTGTTTTGGAATCAGCGTCCAGTGGTGGGGATTTGCAATATGATAGTTCAATATGTTTCCGCTTAGCAGGGACGATGGCTGCATCGCCTTTTTCAGATCATTTCTCAGAAGCTTTCTGCTTGTCTCGCGAATCAGTGTGTTTCAGTGGACTTTTTTCTCGATCATATTTATCTTGGGGAGAAATTCGATCTTTGGATTATGATGTGTCTCCCCCACGACGACTTTGGTGGCTCTTATATTTATCTGGATCCAACGGAATAGGAGAACGAGAGCGTGAAGTGTGAGGTCGATGAGAATCATGATGCCTTCTGTCATCTCTGCCCCTGTTCTCATGGCTATCATGCTCTGTGTAGGAAGGAGGTCTGGACATGCTACGACGATTCTTCCCGACATCATAGTAAGGGTGTGACATTGTACCTGCGCAACAATATAAGTGGAGTTCGGAATCGACGTTCACATAAGACATAAGTGTTGTGACGTGTGGTGCTAATGTGTTATGTGCATCCTAAGTGACGTTCCCCCCAACAAACCCGAGCCTGAAGCCAGACTAGCATGAGTAGGCTCTTTGGTCTTCACGGGAGTAGTCTCTTCTGAAGAAGTGATGTTTAAAGGATTCATTCCGAAGTCCTCTGAAGTATAAATAGTTTCGGACAGGGTAAGATTTCCTAAACCCTTAAATGTAGAATCGTCGGTAGTAGGAGCATCTCCTTGAGAAGCGTCTAGTGGCAGCTCTTTAGGGGATGTTGACTTTTCAGGAGAAATGACATCATCAGGAACGATATACCCTTCTCTGTACTTCTCAGCTATATTGGCTAATTCATCGTCCTGAGTTGAGGACGGAGAGGGAGGAGTCCTAAGAGGTATCGTTGGACCTTTTGAGCCCTCACCCGTCTCAGGGATAATGTCGACCGGGGGTATGTCACATATGGACTTGTCCCATGACCTATACTACAGGTAATAGATAGTAACCCATGACGATGGAGATACTCATCCTTAAGGACAACGTCGATGGTTAAGAACTTTTGGTCACCATTGAGTAGCTGGTGCAAATGATCAAAGTATAATTGACCCGATATTTGCTTTGGGTTATCAACTGTGAACGAAAATGAAAGCAAGTTAATGTGTTGGCATAAACATTCGAAGTTGGAATCTGGAAAGTCGGTGCTTTACTTGATTTGGTCCATCTCCTGGCGCACCCCGATTGCTGTCTGATATAAAACCATTCAGGTTTTGAGTCACCAGCTTTGCTGCTATATGGAACGGTGATAATTTTTCTTTTCGGAACTGATTCAAAGTATGAGAAGGAGGGAGTCTCTTGAGTCCGATGCTTGAAATTATAAAAGAAGTGGATGTCATCGAAGGTAGGATCTATACCTAAAATCTCTTTGTATGCTATATACACGGTGTATAAATAAGCATAAGAGTTGGGATGTAACTGCATGGGGGCAATCCACATCTGTCTCAGAAAATTAACAACAAAAGGCGGAAATGGAGGTATTGCATCAACTAGACACATTAATCGGGTGATAGCCATAAATCCTTCCGGTGGATTGTGGGGGCGATCTGTTTTCGAAGGCAACTGGGTATCTCTTGTTAGTATCCCATGCTTTAAACATATTCGAATGAGTTTATCATCGTTGATCGTCGACTCAACGGAATCTTTGGCTAACTCCAATATGGTGGCAGTTTCAAACTCATCGGGAGCGCGATCATCTCCTTCCTCACCAAGAGAGACATCACCCCCGGAAGATACTTCATTATTGTGCGCTTCCATTTCATTATCTGGGTCCTCATCATCCCATTCTGGGTCTAAGGTAGAGGATATGTCATCAAGAGTAAGTTTCTCGAATGTTCCTGTTACTTCTCCCTTTTCTGCTAATCTAGATGAACGTCTCTCTGCCATGGTCACTAAACTACTGAAGAAGCAATAGCATAAGTTATAGTAAAATAGCCCGTATCCCCACGTGCATATGTGTGAACTAAGGTGTGAATAGTGTGTGCAAGAGATGCAAAGTAAATACGTAATAGCATAATGCAGAAGTTTGGCGGAGTAGTAATGTTTACGATAGTCTTAAATGTTTGCTCATGTCCATAGGGCACTATCCTAACTGTTCATTAAGTTTTGAAGTAACAGCAAGCATTGATTGAGAAAGCTGGACATTTCTTGTGCATTAAGTTGGATGGTTTCAGTTCGGTTCGGATATATATGTTGGGATCAGATCGGACGCCCATAGAGGAATGGGTTCGGACCGGGGGAAGGACCATGTGAGGTCCAAAGCAGAAGTTAATGCACTACATGCAAATCGGTTTGGTTCGAAGGTTGGTACTTCAAGCAGTACGGATCGGTTCGAATACCCATATCTTTCCATGACCATTTCTCTCACTCCGACCCGACCCGGTCAGATGAACCCCTTCCTCCTATTCACTCTTATGCCTCTTCACCTGAACCGATCCCAAACCTTTCCCTCTTCTTCTTCTCCATCCTCTTTCTTCCTTAACCAACACCGAACCCATTCTCGTGCCAAACACCCAAATCAAAGCCAAGCATTTATATGCTGGCACGTTCAACAACAGATTCTAACCCCTCCGTTAATACCTCGAGATGGCGATGAGGCCATTAACGACGATGGTGAGGGGGGGAGTCACGGTGTCAAGGTCAGCTAAGTTTCATGCTCAAATCGTCCGAATCATCCACGAATTCGAATCGAGATCAATTAAAAAGGAATTATCTAAAGTTTTACAACCTACCTATGTAATTACTTCTAGAATTGAAAGGAATTTTGATACTTCATAAATTAGGGTTTCTCTTTTTGGCAAAACTTAGAGGACGGTGATGATGAAGGAAAGAAGGAAGAAGGGGATGAAAAGCGAATTTATATAGATATGAAATGGCTCTTAGTATTCCCAACACTACATTTCGATCGGACCGGAATGCTAGCCTATATAGGTACTTAGCCCATTCGTTCAATGATAGTAAAGTGTCAGAAAAGCTGTTCGGACAGGGACCGAGCCCAAATTTGGTTACCAGAGTTAATTTGATAAAAGAAAAATAAACAAAAAGCTTACCTAGAGGAATCACTGGACATCAAGAAGAATTCTCAGAGTTGTTTAAAATGAAAAAGATAATTCATACATTCTATGGTATATATATAAGCAACAAGAGACATGACTTTATGAAGCAACACATTCCTACACGCGAATGGAAGCAACTATTCAACAGTTCAAATTCAGAGACTAGTGTACAGATAATGTCAAAGCATGCTCCATCTTCAATAGAAGCGTCCTTTGAGGGGGCAAAATGTTAGCCTACTTTGTGAACTAGGCTACACAAAGATTAAAAGAACAAAAAATGAAGAATATTTTTTCATTACAAGTCGGATCGGATCGGATTTCTTTTGACAAGGGCAGACCAACGCAAAGCAAAGAAAGAAAGAATACAGGTCGAATTGGATCGGAGGGGACAAAACCGATCCGATCCCCTGGTTGCTAGCACCCCCGTTCCGAGCCCAGAGTCACGATAGTTTCACTCCACGTTTCCCATAAGATTCGGAGTGGTTATACCCATGTTCTACCCATGTTTGCCACTAACCTGGTGTACTGTCACTATCATATCCCATCCGAACCGATAGTAACGGGATGGGCGCCACGTGGATCCGAACCGAAGCCATTCCAGGAGCATTTTCCACCTATAAATACACCATCAAGAGACATTTGAAAGGATCTTTTTGCATTTTTAGAACTCAAACTCCTTTGCTATCTGAATTTCATCAACTTATTTAGATTACAATCACCTTTTGAAGCATATTGTGGAGGAGATTGAGTGGATCAATACATTGTATAAGTGAAAATTGAGTGAGAATTATTGTTGTACCTGCATTCAAATCATCAATTCAAAGAGTAGAAAGTGGACGTAGACTATTTAACGCTGAACCACTATAAATTGTGTGTTTTCTTCGTTTTTGATTTCATTTCAGTAGAATCATTACTAGTCTGGGTGTTAGAGCCAATTTTGGATCTAACATATATATATATATATATATATATATATATATATATATATACACCTATTATGTGCGTAAATATGTAAGCTTATTACCCACCTTGAGAAGGTCATAAGTGGCTGGCTTTCTTCTTATCTAGTTAAGGTCTTAAGTGGTTAGGACTAGGTCCATTCTGAAGGTTTATTCCTTGAATTTGGACCAAAGTCATGGGACCCTCCCTTATTATATTTGAAGTAGTCTATGTGTCCTACTTATCGAAAGTGGTCTAGTTATGGTGATAACGGAGTAGGGTATCTTAACAGAATGTCCACTTGCTCTATGAGCTTGGTGAGTGCTAACCTAGGGATATGTTTGGTATACGTTAACCAACTGTCTAAGGGAAGTCTTAGGTGACTTAGGTCTACTACCGTAATATCAGTTAAGTAGTAACATGATGTGTTTGCCAGAGGGGTCTTAAATGCCTATATGCAGGCCTACCCTAAATCGATACTAAGCAACGAGGTACTACTTCTCATATTACTTGTGAGAATATATTTATCTAATTAGGATGTTGACATATTAGGATGGAGTCTAAAGTGGATAGGGTCTGCCATAGGGTCATAAGAGATCATAAAAGTCCACCCTTAATAAATATACTAGAATGGACCTTAAGTGACCAAGAATGCCCCCTTCGTTGGGTCTTAAGTGATCGTTGATCCACACTAAATGCATTATTGAAGGTCTAAAGTGATTGACTCGAATAGCCTCCTCATTAGTTAAAATATACTTTTGTGTGTGTTTATGCTAGTGTATTTACGTAGACATACTTCGAAAACATTTAACCTGCCAAATCTAGAGAATAGTCTTTAAAGACATATTATTTTTAGTCACCAGAACTTTATGTTCTGACCTCTCCCCTTAACATATTCAACATGTTAGTATATGGGCGTGGACTTGATGGACGAGACGATGATGCAGCCTGAAGAAGGCAACGAGACTATTATTATGCTATTAGTTGTTATTACTCTTTTGTTAGAAACCCTTGATGGTGAATAATAATGATGTACCGTTGTAAATATAGGAAGTTGGCATTCGACATTTGAATATGTGGTTTTTGAATAAAATGGCACATCTTACTTTGATTACTACATTTTCTCGTTCCATTGTGTGAGATTCAATCTCGATATATTATTCTCTATTCCATTCAAATGCAATTCCTTACAGGAACTAACGACCTGTTTAGAGTGGCTCTATGTTTCGATGGACCATTTCCAGGTCGAAATTTAGGCCCACTCCGGGTGGGCTGTTACATGTTCTCACTTAACGGTTTACACACTACATGTCATCTTCATACAAGAAAAACAAAAATTCACATGAAATCACAAAAAAATGAATATCACACATGGTCATAGAGGTCAGTGGTAGAACACATAAATTAATGCTTAGATTGAACAGATCTGGGATTAAATAAAACCGTATACTGCCACATCCCACACCGCAGGGTTCACGACATTATTCGATTACCAACACGCCTGCTCAAAGAGTGCAATAAGTGTAGTTTTTATTTAGAATCATACTTTGCGGAAATAATTTGAAAGTAGAGTTCATTGGAAATCTCTGTAAAATAAATTAGCTTTAAAATACTTACTAAAATAATGTCGTTAATAGGTTCAAAACATTTTATTAAAATCATGCTTATTTCCAAAAACATATATTATTTCCAAAAAGTTTCTAAAATAGTTTATTAAATCGTGCACATGTTCACGAAAATATGTGAAATATCTCCAAGATTTCGATTACATAAAACCATGGAAAAAAACTAGAAAACAACAAGAAATACTACTTCTTTCCGTTGAAACAATCATGAAATTCACACAAGATGTAACCAACATTCTACTCAAAGAAATAATGTTATGTGAAACCTGAATCATGCATGAAAACTTCACGAAGTAACACTGAAATGGTCATAAAACACGCACGGAACAACACAAGATCACACAGGAAATAGGCGGGATCACTGGACATTTTTGATCTAGTTATCACCAAAATATAAGAAAACTCAAAACATGAAACTTGCATATTTTTAGATTTTTAGATCCTCCAAGGTGATCGAATTCTGATAAGAAACCAAAAAGACGTGCTCAATTTTGTTTCAGGTTCAACATATAGCTGCTGTCGATTTTTGCTCTCGGACAACCATAAAAAAAGGTATTTTTGACCGTATAAACTACAGAATATCACAAACCTCACAACATGAAATTTGGAGTAGATGATTTAAGCTTTCCAAGGCTACTTGATTTATCAAATTCCGATTAGGAACGAAAAAGATATGGTCGAAATAGTTTTCTGCTCCTAATGTATTGGCTCTGTCTTTTAGTGACATGCCAACAACAAAGAAGTGAGTTTTCACTACTAAAACTTCAAAATTAAGCAAAACTCAAAACATGAAAATTTTGTAACAACTCCTAAGTTTTCCAGAACATTAAAGATTATTGAATTTGGTTAAGAGACATGGAAGATATACCGAAATTCATTTCAGCTTCAAACTCATAGTAAATATTTGTTTTGCTCTCGGGAGAACAGAATAAAAACTCAATTTTGACCAAGCTAAAATCGAAATTACAAAAAAAAATCAAAATATGAAATTTCTATCACTCAATCCACACTTTACAGAACTTCAAGAATTTTCTAATCTCAATAAAAAATGTGGGATTTATGCTTAAAATGGTTTTCAGCAAGAATAGTTATTCTATCTACCAACAATAGGCTAGCAGGAAAAAAAATCAAATTTTCACTATATAAATATCGAAATCACGCAAAACTCAACAACAAACTTATAGCGCATACTGTGGGGTTTCCAGAAATTTAAAAAATTCTGAATTTCGATTAGAAACGAAAGAGATATGCCTAATTTACCAACAGAAATTACAATTGGACATGAAACAAACCAAATTGAGATCTCTAACTTAGAAATAACAATCTAAAATAGAAAGTGTGAGTTTTGAACCTCAACTTGATTGGATTATTTACTGAACTCTCTTCATTTTTAGGCTAAAAGAGGTGGATTTGCAACATGTAGCAACACTGGAGGAAGAATCTTCAACACGCGGTAACTTGTTTTGCTGTGACTTTTAATTCTTGATTTCCAAAAATGACAACTCAAATCTAAGCTAAGATTAGAGCATAGCTTTAAAAGGAGAGGACTTTCTATCTTTAATTTAATTTGAGATAGGTGAAAATGGTTTTGAGAGCTACTAGAAAAATGGCGATAGGCTTTTTTGAACTTAAAGCGTTTTCTTCCTCTTCTCTTTTTGTCTAACCTCTTCACTAGCTCCATATGCCCCGATCCAAGCTCACGCACTTGCATCGTCTTTCCCATGCCCAAGAATAAGAGGATAGTTGCATCTTACTTTGGAGTTGACAGTGACTCCATTCCTAGATTTGGCCGTACTTTTAATTCCATAAACATTGTCCCAAATCTGGTTTTTCCCTCACGTGATGGACTGTCAGAAGCTTCTGCTATTCCAGTTGCCATATTGGAGCTCGTTGACTCGTCTGCCGAGAGTAGTGGAAAAAGTTCTTCATGTGAGAAAGACTTTTGCTCGACAAAAGGGGATGAAGCATATGTTGTGACTCAGTGTGTTGAGGTACGACTCATTTGATCGAGTTCCCCCTTCCTGCTGAACTAGTAAGTGCTAAGGATACTACAGATTTTGGTATGGCTGCTGCTCTTCTTGTTGAGGTAAATTTTATGAATGAAAATGGGAAAGGTTGTAATACAATCAATGTGGGTGATGTTAGTGGTGTCGGGATTGATGTAGTGCCTCCCAATGTGATGAATTCTATTAATTCATAGTTAAACGCAGCATGCACTCAAACTGTTTGCGTGAATGCCTCAGTGAAAGCAACTTCTAAGAAATGGATCTTCCTCTTCAATACTTTGCCACCCTCTGTTGGTGACTACATATCATGAGATTTTAGTGATTTATCTAGTGATACCCCACCGATTGAGGTTGTTCATGAGGGTATAGAACGATGACTTTTTAGTAGAATTTTTCCTCGATTCTGAAGTCTCCTATATGGAAGTTCATGATCATTTGTCGTAAGAGATGGAGTTTCAAAGAAGGACTTCTTGTTTTTTCATTGATGGACTGTTCTATTTCAAATTTTCAATTGCGGAAAAGAGAAGACTTGTTCTTGATTTAGACCCCTCAATCATCAATGGTAAGCCTTTTATTGTTACTGCTTGGAAATTTTCTGTTGGACACACTAGAGAGCAAATTATGTCTATACCGGTTTGGGCTAACCTTTCCCATATTCCTATATTCCTCCAAACCTTGGTTGGGCTTAGTTGGTTGTCCAATCGTATTGGCAAGCTAAGTTGTTCTGATGCTAGCACAGTAAATAGATAATGTTACACTTATGCCTGAGCTTTGATTGGAATTACCCCATATGAACTACCTCCTAATCACATCAAGGTTTTCCTTGATGGTCATGAATTCTTTGTGGACGTCATGTATATTTGGAAACATGGTATCTATCCCAATTGCCAATCATTTGGTCAAAATTCTAAAGCTTGCAATGTAGCTCTTGACGCTCCAATTCCAGTTAAGCAGTTACATTTTCTCCCTCATCCTAGAGTTTACGTCCCTGTTCAGAAACCGATTCCCTAGGTGGAGTTCTCGACCATTCCCGCATTTTCTGTGAACCCAACAACTTCTGTTGCTACTTCTCATCCTAGCTTGCCCACTATGTCTGTGGCTATGATACCTGACCTGCCTCCATCCGACTTTCTTGTGAAGTGGGATTATCTAAGCGCGCTTGGATACACTTACCGTCGGAAATGAGATACAACCCTGCATATGAGAACTTTTGTGCTTTTGTATATGATGATATGGCCGAGACTAGGTATTTATTATATTGTATTGATGGTGATAGTCTGACTTTGGCTACTAATGGTCCTAAGGGTGCTACTAACTTGGTAACTCTTTCTGATGATAGGTGAGATAGGAAATACATCTACGAAACTGGATATCCAGGTTTTTCTTCTAACTTAGTCTTTATTTTTGAGGGATACAGTCATGATTATCGTCCTCTTGAGGACAAAGGAAGTCCATAACCTCTGATTTGGAGGGTTAGTAAGATAGTGTATAGTAGTTGAGGTTACTCCCGGGTTATATTTCTCTATGTGTTGGCACTTCAAACCAGCTTTAGTAGATGGGTTAACTATCTGTCTCTTGTACTTGCATGTATTCATTATTGGTTATAATGAAAGTGGTTCCGACCATTATAAAAATAAGTCGACTTTGCCAAAAAAAGAAGAAGAAGATGGTGGCTATGGTTTTTTACTAGAAGCTACACATAAAGGAGGAAGAAGGAAAATTTTGTTGTTTTCTCTTTTACCTCCTTCAAAAAATGATAAAGGGTTAAAGAAATGGGATAACTAACCCAAAGTGGCCCAAACCATGTATAATTAGGATAATAAGCTATATTTCACTAATTCAAGTGTTAAACACTTGTTTAACACTAAATTAAATACACCCAACACAACATAAATCACTTAACACACACACCAACTCAAACACTAATCAAGTTGTGTTAATTTAACAACTTAATACATAAACACATTTTCAATATTTTAAATATTAATTCATAACATCAAAATAAATGCGTTTATCGAAAATATATTTATTTATACCTTTGAAATTTCTACAACACACAAACAATTATCATAAATGACTTATTTTAATAAAATAAGTCATTAACATGCCAAATCATATATTTTTGTTTTATTATTAAATACAACAACTTTAGCACTTAAGATTTATACAACAATATATGTCATAACCCAAAATTATAATGACTGTTTTGATAATAAAATATTTACCATCATTGTTATCAACCCATAATAAAACGGTTTTAACTCGATAATTTCCATTTAAACTCTTTTACTCTATTTATTTCAATATAACAATACACATATTTATTTATATGTATAGTTGGTATTTAATTTGCCAATTTGTTAATACGACAATTCTATTGTAATTTTATAAACTCAGAATTTAAATTTGTTCTCAACGATAATAAAATACACCAACTCAATAAATATTGATTCACCTTAATATCTATATTCTCATACATTCAACAAACCAACTTATTCATTGATATATATATATATATGTATGTATGTATGTATGTATGTATGAATGTATATTGTTGGATCTAGATTAATCCTAGAGGAGGGGTGAATAGGGTTTATCACAGTTTTACGCTGAGTTAAAAATCTGACGGGTTATTAAATAATAAACAAATCACAGAATGCAGCAGAAATAAAAAGCAGAAAGGAAATAACACACAGAGATACCCAGCTTCGGCAAAACCCTGCCTACTGCTGCATTCCTAAGGTTTCTACTAGATGATAGAACATATCCCGCTTACAAGACCATGTAAACTCGCGAACTCCTCACTCCTATTCTAACCCTACGCTCAAAACCTTAGGCTGGTCTATATCCACTAGACCGGATTTTCCCCTAGTTTTACAGACACTAGTAAACTGTCAGTTAACCCCTAACTGAATCCCCTAGAATTTTACAGACTCTAGAAACTGTTCGTACGTTTTACAAAAGAATTAAAAGAAATACAGAAATTAAAATAAAACCCTAGATTATAAAAGAGAAAACAAATCTCCCTTTTAAAACGTGACTTGGCCGACCATCATTAGAATGGTTCCACCCATCTCCATTTTACCCCATCCACTTTACTTTCTCATGGAAATTAGAAATGGCAGCATCTCTCTGAAAAATTGAACTAGGGTTTTGTCTGAGAATCCCCCCAAATCGATTTGCGATTAAAAAGATGTTCTGGAAATTCTTTTGAAGCTCGAATTAGTTTATTCTCATTCTTCGATTACACTCACTTGGGGGTGCGATCGAAAACCTCTTTGAGTTCTCTGATTTGAAATTGTTTGCTTTAATTTGATTGTTTTGGATTTTCGATGCCTAAAAGCCAATGATGTAATGTTGTATAAATAGGGTTTCCAAACCCTAGATTAGCTCTGATTTCCTCGTATGATTTTGGTCTGATATTTCGAGTTTCCCTTTTTGATGATATTCGGCATGAATGAATTTTTCTTTGGTTGATTTGAATAGATTCCTCTTTTGAAATACTCAAATGAACTGGAAAATTGTTGCCATGAATAATTTGTGATGTTTCCTTTTTTGGCACCATGATTAAACAGATAAATTCGGACCTGTTTTTGAAATGTTGCCTTGAATTGCATTTAAAATCTTTAGCTTGAATGGATATGGCAAAAACAGGAAAATTATTTGTTGTCCCTTGAAAAATAAGCCGTGAATTTTGGAGAAATAATTGATTAAAAAAATTTGTTTGTTTCCTGAAATAACTTGCTTGTTGCCTGCGAGATTTTTCTTGCCAAAAAAAAAGAAACCGCAATTTCAATCAATATGTTTCCATGCCTTGAAAAGTATTCGAGTTTCCATAATTTAACCTTTGCTAAATATGATAAGATCTCTCTGAATTTATGGAGAAGAAAATATCTGCATTGAAATCTGAAATAACTTGCATGAAACTTTTTTCCACTATTTGCCACGATTTTGCTGTGGAACCCATCATGTACACTTATGTCTGTACATGAATGTACTGTTTTGTACCACTATATGCTTTTATGTTTTGGCTCACTTTTCTGTGTATACGTGCACCACTCATTTGTTGTCTTGACCACTATATACTTGGATCTGAAATTCTACATGTACTTTGCCTCCATGTACATTCGCTTGTCCACATAATTTCAGTTGCATCATTGTGTATGTGCACATTTGTTGACCATAACTACTATTCTGGCTTTGTTGTAAAAACCACCATTGACTTGTTGGCATATAGAATAATGTTGTACACACACCATGCTGCTTAGTTTGTTTGAGTGTGTTTGTGTGTTCACCATGCTCTGTGAACCTGACTTGCTTCATTTGTGTATGGCACGACCAGTTTTACTTTCCACTTGTACCCAAGACTTGAATGTATCATTGCTGAGCTGCTTCACTTGTTCATGAAAGAAATTGATTTACCCTAGCTTCTGCAAAATATATATACATGCAGCTGCATATATGTTTATGCTTGTTTCAGCCTATTTTGAAGCTTGTATTGATGATCTTGTTGTATGTTCACTTGAGCCATCTTGTTTGTGCTTGTCCATTTTGATGTATGAATATTGGATGTATACTTGTACTTTCCTATTTTGTAACCACTTGTATATGATCATATATCCAAGATTGGTTGCATATCTTTGTGTTTGAAATTACTATGCACTTGTGCATGCTGTAGTTAACTTAATTCATGCACCATCATGTAAACTAGCTTGACACTTTGTTTTGTTGACTATGTTGCTCGACCACTTCCATTCTTATAGTTGCACCATATGTATTGCTTCATGACATTTATTTATCATGCTGACTTTGTTGGCTTGACTTATTCATGTCTCGACCATATTTTACATATACGTGTACTGGTTGCACTGAGTCGAGATGGTCCACGTGGCTACTCCTCAGTTGTTCGCTGATTGGTGAGGCAGTGCACACTTGTATATCTATAGACGAGTGTATATGCAGCCATCAGATAAATTTTCCTATCCCTGCACTATATACATACTGTCTGCCTTGTGGTGTTTACAGTGTATCACTGTGAATATCACAAGCTGTGTAGACACAGTCAGATGGATATGAAAATTCAGATCGAGTCAGAAAAATGATGAGAAAAACGCCGAAATTCTGAGGCAAATAAAATTAAAAAAAAATATTTGCATGTATTCTGTTTCATTTCTATTGCAGTGTACTGCGTGTGTTTCATGTGACAGGTAAGCATGAAGATGACTGGATTGACTGTGAGTAGTGAAGACTGGACTGACAGAAGAATGTTGTGAAGACAGAAGGCAAAGAACTGAACAGCGTCAGTTAAAGAATGTGTGTAACAATGTATGTATAGATGAAAAAATATAATTGAGTGTGAAATGTAAAAACTGATAGATTGAGCATATCTATAGTGTGGAGCTGTGTATATATGAAAAATTGTACTGATGTTTGTATTAAACAAATTTGTTTGAAGTAAAATATCATTTTATTGTTGTCAAACAAACTTGTCTAATTAATTCAGTTTATTTACAAGTACAATATTCTGTTAATGAATAAATAGTGGAGTTATAAATATATGTACTGTTTGAATGTTTGAAATATAATATTTATATTAAATAAAATACTATATGAATGTCTGCACAGTCATATTCTATTTAAATATAAATATTATATTCCTATCTATGATGTATATATAGAACAGTACAGTAACAATCACATTCTGAATAATATTTATTTGGTTGTTATCATCAAACAAAAATCATATAATTGTGTATACAACACCGTTATATACAACAGTCTCCCCCTTTTGATGATAACAAACAAATAAAAGATTTTGATCACAATAAATCTGTTTGACAATGAATATTGAACTCCCCCTATTTGAAAGCTCCCCCTATAACAGAAATTTCCCCTATAACTGTGAATGAGTGAAAAAAAAATGAAAATTGAATAAATTTTCAAAATTAAAAATATTTATAAATTCACTCATAAATCAAAATCCCAACCCATTCTCCCCTTTTTGTTATCATCAAAAAGATTCATAATTTAAAATATAGATGAAAGATGACTAAAGATATAATTTCAGCGGAAGAACGATCATTATAAATCTCAACCAATCAAACAAAAATCATAATAAACTGAGAACTAGTGCCTTATTTCACATTATAGAGAATGATGGATTTACGATGAAATATATATAAATGGGGAGAGTTATATAAATATGAATATTTTCAAATTGTTTTCCAATAAAAATTTATAACATGAAGCACAAAACAATGATGGATTTGGACTATAATTAATAATTCAATTTAAGTGACAACATCATATAATCTCAAATCCCAACACCAATCAATCAACAAATCATAATACGTCATAAGATTTCAATACATTTCACAAATAGAAGATGGATTGATAGGCTGGTTTTTATATACAAAGGAGAATTTCATATCAATTTCAATTTATAGCACATTATTTCCTTTTCTTTTCTTTTTTATTTAAGAGCACACTGACCACGTATAACCAGAGCTTGGATAAATGAGGTCGGTCACAACTTAAATTATAAGTTATCTCTTAACCATGCATGACCAGAGTTTGGATTTTTAAATGAAGTTAAAGACAGACTTATATATTAATTATATTTATTATTTTCAGCAATTAAATGAAAAAACTCCTCGGTATATAAAACCAATATATGGATGATAGAAAATGAGGTAAGTACAAAAATGGATTGTGAAATAAATTTATAAATTAATTATATTATGAAATATGCTCGACTATACCAGGATCATTGAAAATTTTCAATTATCGCTAATTCTGAATAATAACATAGTCCAATTTCTATCACAAATATCTTCACTGTTTATTCAAAAAGATTTTTAATAAAACATTAAAGTCTCCACATTAATATAAAAAGCATGATGGATGACAGAATAATGGTAGATAAAGAAGATGGTCGTGAAATAATCGCCAATTCAAAGATATTATAATAGTTATTCAACTATCATGAAAATCTAAATAAAATCTCCTCTTCATGTGAAATATACTACAGTCACAATTCATCACAATTTCAAAATCTAGTAATAATTTTGATGAATTATAAATACAATTCAATTTGGAAATAGATTTCAATTTCTGAATGAATAATCAATAAATAACTTTAAAATTGAAAAACAATTACAAGAGGAATATGCCAATCTATACAAGACAAGATGGATTAAAAAATATATAGAAAAATATTCAGCACTTCTAAACTGATACCACTTGATGTCTCTATTAATGAGGATTTTAACATGACACTGGAGACAAACAAGGATATCTCAGACAACAGAATTTTTAATCACAAAGCCCATACCGACAAGACTGACAAATCAGGCACTTTTATCAGAGCAGCAAACAGTTCTTCTCAAAAAAAGCAGTCATTTAAAGCATTTTCACAACAGTATCAGAGCAGCACAAAAATAATAATAATAGCACAACAGACTTGTCAGAAGATGTTTCTGATGGTCACAAAATATATTCCATGATTCAAGATTATAAAATTTAGTTTATTTTAAATCATTTGAGGAAAAGTGAAAAATCAGGATTCAATGAATCAATCACACTAGATTATAAATTTCAGATCCAAGAATGTGTGTGATTCAATAAATCAATAATTTCAAATGATTTTAAACAAATATTTAAATCAAATAACCATGAAATAATAAAGAGATTTAAGACCATTTTTTCAAAGAATTTTCAAAATTAACCTGACAAGTATAAGAGAAATATCATATCATTTACATCAAGTTTGAGAGGTATTCATGATCCAAAAAATAAATAATAATTTATTTGAAATCACTTGAATCAATGTCAAGTTTGAGATATAATGAATTATTCACACAAGATAGATAATTTCAAATTTAAGTGGTGTGTGATGTTCAAAATATCAAGAATTTCAGATGATTTCAAACAAAACTAATTTCAACCATAATAATCATGAGAAAAGATGGATTTTAGATGTATCATTGATTCAATACAATTTAAAATATTCAAGCCAATCTGAAAATTTCTGAAATTATCACAACTGATAAATAACAAAGTGCTGTAATGAGTATAAATTTTCAAGTCTTTCCAAAATGAATTTTAAGAGACTCAAAACAACAAAGGTGTGTGAAATTCCACAAAACTTTCAGATCTTCAAAAATTTAGAATTCGAATCATCAGTGTTCAAGATATGACAAGAATACATCAACACTGTTATGAATTCAGAGAATCAGGAAACAAACTCCAGATCAATTGCAGATATTTGCAAACATAAATTCAAGAACTGGAAATGACTAAAAACATCAGAGTTTTATACAAATGAAGCGAATTTCCAGAAAAATATGAATTATGTAATTAGAAGTTAAGGAAACAAAGAATAAGAAGAATATGGCAATGACAAATCAAAACAGAATAATGAAAAGAAAGAAACTAGAAAGAGGATAAGAGAAGAAATACACAAAAAATATTTACAAAGATGAGTTTAGAAATCATACCTGAAAAAACGATGTAAACCAGGATCTCTAACTCATCAAGCTTGGCTAAGGAACTGTGGATGATACAGAAATATCAAGCAGCTTGAATTCAGTTCTCTTTGGCATAGTAGTTCCTCGGCCTCCTCTGGTATCTAACAGTTTAGGGGATCAAGTGGTCTAACAAAGTTTTTAAAACTACTAGCAGTTTTGTTCACGTCTTTCGGTACCCAGACTTGTTTATATAACAATCCATTGGAATTAATCTTTGTGCCCTTCGGAACCCAAAACTGTTTGAATTTAGAAGAATTAACTTTATTTCTTTTTGGGGTCCAAAATTGGTTAAACAGATTGATATGAAACAAATTTCCACTTCGATTTTGATTTAAAAAACCTTTGGAATGATTAGGGTTCACATTTTCAAGACGACGCTTTTCAAAGACGTTTGAAGGATTTTTAAAATCATTTGAATTCTGGTTTTCTAAAACATTATTTTTCCCAAAGCCAATACCACGTTTATTTCCAAAAGAATTTTGGTTTTGCAACAACATATTTAATGATTTTTTTCCATTTGAAAACTTATTCAAAGTTGTTTCCAGTTGTTGAACTTTGGATTTAAGATCACTGTTTTCTATGATTAGATCTGAACAACGATTATTAGCGATCTTTCTTTCAGCATCATGTTGTTTTAAAACCAAATTTTCATTTTCAAGTAATTTTATTTTGGCTTGGGAATCAGAAATCTCAGATTCAAAAAGTTTTCGATTTTCAAATTCAAATTTCTTGAAATTTTCAATCTCATTTTCAAGTTCTTTCAAAATCGAATCAGTTTTCAACAAGTCTTGTTTTTCAACAAATTCATATTCGGAAATTTTGTTTATCTCAAAATTTTCAAATTCCTTTTATAAACAGTTGTTAGTACTTTCAAGCTCAATCTTGTTTTCTTTTAAAATCACAATTTCATTTTCAAGCTTTTGCATAATTTTATTTTGATGAACAAGATTATTTTCCAAAACCAAACAACTTTTACAACTGGAGTCTGAAGATTTCTTGACCTTCTCAAGTTTTGATACCAAAATATTATTTTTGCTGATCAACTCAAGTTTTTCAGATTTCAGAGTTTTATTCTTAGATTTGAGATTCTCAATAGATTCAGTTAAACACAAATCTAAAATTGAGTTGATTTCCTAGGGTTTTGAGTTGTTGTCATCTTTTCCATACAGCGCGTTGAGAGTAGTCCAGATTTCCCGCGTAGTCAAACAATGGGAGATAAGGCTATATTGAACATCATCAATATAAGAATATAGGATATAAATAGCACGAGTAACAAATCCAATAACATTTCTATTTACAATATCATACCCATTTATAATACTATTCCAACATTTAATATCAACAGATTTTAAATAAGATTTCATTTCTGATTTCCAATTTAAAAAATCTGTACCATTAAAAATAGATGGAATATGACTGGACTGACTCTCTATGGACTGACAACAAGGATGACCCATGGTTCTAGAGTTAAAGAAATACCTGCTCTGATACCACTTATTGGATCTAGATCAACCGTAGAGGGGGATGAATAGGGTTTATCACAGTTTTACGCTGAGTTAAAAATCTGATGGGATATTAAATAATAGACAGATCACAGAATGCAGCAAAAATAAAAGGCAGAAAGGAAATAACACACAGAGATACCCAGCTTCGGCAAAACCCTGCCTACTGCTGCATTCCTAAGGTTTCTACTAGATGATAGAACAGAACCCGCTTACAAGACCATGTAAACTCGCGAACCCCTCGCTCCTATTCTATCCCTATGCTCAAAACCCTAGACTGGTCTGTATCCACTAGACCAGATTTTCACCTAGTTTTACAGACACTAGTAAACTGTCAGTTAGCCCCTAACTGAATCCCCTAGAATTTTACAGACTCTAGAAACTGTTCGGACGTTTTACAAAAGAATTAAAAGCAATACAGAAATTAAAATAAAACCCTAGATTATAAAAGAGAAAACAAATCTCCCTTTTAAAACATGACTTGGCCGACCATCATTAGAATGGTTCCACCCTTCTCCATTTTACCCCATCCACTTTAATTTCTCGTGGAAATTATAAATGGTAGTGTCACTCTGAAAAATTGAACTAGAGTTTTGTATGAGAATCGCCCCAAATAGATTTGCGATTAAAAATATGTTATGGAAATTCTCTTGAAGCTCGAATTAGTTGATTCTCCTTCTTCGATTACACTGACTTGGGGGTGTGATCAAAAACATTTGTGAGTTCTCTGATTTGAAATTGTTTGCTTTAATTTGATTGTTTTGGATTTTCGATGCCTAAAAGCCAATGATGTAATAGTGTATAAATAGGGTTTCCAAACCCTAGATTAGCTCTGATTTCCTCGTATGATTTTGGTCTGATATTTCGAGTTTCCCTTTTTGATGATATTCATCATGAATGAATTTTTCTTTGGCTGATTTGAATGGATTCCTCTTTTGAAATACTTGAATGAAATGGAAAATTGTTGCCATGAATAATTTGTGATGTTTCCACTTTTGGCACCATGATTAAATAGATAAATTCAGCCCTGTTTTTGAATTGTTGCCTTGAATTGCATTTAAAAACTTTAGCTCGAATGGATATGGCAAAAACAGGAAAATTATTTGCTATCACTTGAATAATATACCATGAATTTTGGAGAAAGAATTGATTAAAAAAATTTGTTTGTTTCCTAAAATAATTTGCTTGTTACCTGCGAGATTTTTCTTGCCAAAAAAAAGACACTACAATTTCAATCAACATGTTTCCATGCCTTGAAAAGTATTCGAGTTTCCACAATTTAACATTTGCTAAATATGATAAGATCTCTCAGAATTTCTAGAGAAGAAAATATCTGCATTGAAATCTGAAATAACTTGCATGAAACTTTTGTCCATTATTTGCCGTGATTTTACTGTGGAACCCAGCATGTACACTTATGTTTGTACATGAATGTACTGTTTTGTACCACTATATGCTTTTATGTTTTGACTCACTTTTCTGTGTATATGTGCACCACTCATTTGCTATCTTGACCACTATATACTTGGATCTGAAATTCTGCATGTACTTTCCCTCTATGTACATTTGCCTGTCCACTTGATTTCAGCTGCATCATTATGTATGTGCACATTTGTTGACCATAACTACTATTCTGGCTTTGCTGTAAAAACCACCATTGACTTGTTGGCATATAAAATAATGTTGTACACACACCATGCTGCTTAGTTTGTTTGAGTGTGTTTGTGTGTTCACCATTCTCTGTGAACCTGACTTGCTTCATTTGTGTATGGCACAACCACATTTAATTTTCACTTGTACCCAAGACTTGAATGTATCATTGCTGAGTTGCTTGACTTGTTCATGAAAGAAACTGATTTACCCTAGCTTCTGCAAAAAAAATATACATGCAGCTGCGTATATGTTTATGCTTGTTTCAACCTGTTTTGAAGCTTGTGTTGATGATCTTGCTGCGTGTTCACTTGAGCCATCTTGTTTGTGCTTGTCCCATTTTGATGTATGAATATTGGATGTATACTTGTACTGTCCCATTTTGTAACCACTTGTATATGATCATTTATCCAAGATTGGTTGCACATCTTTGTGTTTGAAATGTCTATGCACTTGTGCATGCTATAGCTGACTTTATTCATGCACCATCATGTAAACTAGCTTGACACTTTGTTTTGTTGACTATGTTGCTCGACCACTTCCATTCTTATAGTTTCACCATATGTATTACTTCATGACATTTATTTATCATGCTGACTTTGTTGGCTTGACTTATTCATGTCTCGACCTTATTTTACAAACACGTGTACTGGTTGCACTGAGTCGATATGGTCCACATGGCTACTCCTCAGTTGCTCACTGATTGGCGAGGCAGTGCACACGTGTATATCTATACACGTGTGTATATGCAACCATCAGATAAATTTTCCTGTCCCTGCACTATATACATACTGTCTGCCTTGTGGTGTTTACAGTGTATCACTATGAATATTACAAGATGTCTAGACATAGTCGGATGGATATGAAAAATCAGATCAAGTCAGAAAAATGATGAGAAACGCACCGAAATTTTGATGGAAAAAAATTGCATGTATTCTGTTTCATTTATATTACAGTGTACTGTGTGTTTCATTTGACAGGTAAGCATGTAGATGACTGGACTGACTGTGAGCAGTGAAGACTAGACTGATAGAAGAATGTTGTGAAGAAAAAAGGATAAAAACTGAACAGTGTCATTTAAAGAATGCGTGTAACAATGTATGTATAGATGAAAAATAATAATTGAGTGTGATATGTAAAAACTGAGAAATTGAGCGTATCTGTAGTGAGGAGCTGTGTATATATGAAAAATTGTACTGATGTTTGTATTAAACAAATTTGTTTGAAGTAAAATATCATTTTATTGTTGTCAAACAAACTGGTCTAGTTAATTCAGTTTATTTACAAGTACAATATTCTATGAATGAATAAATAGTGGAGTTATAAATAATTGTTTTGTTTGAATGTTTGAAATATAATATTTATATTAAATAAAATACTGTATGAATATATGAATGTCTGTACAGTCGTATTCTATTTAAATATTAATATTATATTCCTATCTGTGATGTATATATAGAACAGTACAATAACAAACACATTCTAAATAATATTTATTTGGTTGTTATCATCAAACAAAAATCATATAATTGTGTATACAACACCGTTATATACAACATATATATGTGTGTGTGTGTGTATGAGCAGCATACCAAATTTTTTCCCTATTTAAACTTAGGCCGTCACATGGTATTTCTATAAAAATTCCGGATTTAGTACTCACTCTAACGACTTTTTCTACACATTTGACATTAACTGCATATTTGGTCAGCCAATCTATTCCAAGTATAATTACAAGCTCGATGAAATCCAAGACAATTAATTTGAGGGGAAACTGATAATGGGAATAATAGATATGTACTCTATAGAGTGAATAAAGGTTGATGGAACCTCTAATTGGATTTCCAATACAAATGGTTCTTTAAGATATTTGAGGTCTAGATTTAACCTCCTAGATACGTGAGGCACCAATATCAAACAACACTTTAACTGGAATATTTTTAACAGTAAGTGTACCTACCAGAATTTTCGTACTTTGTTCCACCAGCTGAGGTTATTGGAGCATCTTCCATGTTGTAGGCATGAGTTACTTCGGACTTCTTCAATAGTTGACAATTTGGTTTTATGTGGCCCTTTTTGTGGCACTTATAGTATTCCAGTTACCATGAGACTTCTTTTGCTTCTTCGAAGATTTATAGTTTCTTTTACAGATATCCATTTTTATTACAGTTGAAGCATTTGATAGTCTTTAACCATTCTTCCTTAGGCTTTTCCCCTTCCTTACTTTCCTCAGGTTTCTAACTTGCTTCAAGTTTCTTATTTTCAAACTTCCTTTTCTTCCTAGAGTTACCTTTCTCTTTTTCTTCCAAAGCATTAAGTTTATCCATAGACTCATAGTGGCATGCCATTTCAACCATTTCTCCAAATGGAAGCCTCACACATGAGAAGCTACTCTACTTCTAGACCTTCTTTGAAGACCATTAATGAATCTCACATTCTTCTTTATTGGAACTTGAATTAGTTTCGGTCCAAAGCAGGGAAGCTTGTTGAACTTGTTCAAATACTCTCGAATAGTCATGTCTCCTTGTTTTAAATTCGAGAATTCATAATATAGCAGGGTTATTACTTCAGAGGGAATGAAACTTTTCTCAAAAACCTCTTTAAAATGATCCTATGTAAACTTTCCTTTTGGATTTGTCATGGTCTCCTACCAGATCAATGCTTCATCTTTGAGTAACCAAGAGGGTAAGTAACTTTTTTGATCTCCATTGAGTCTTAAGCCAGTAAAAGTCTTTTTGCAAGAGCACAACCATGTTTGTGCTTCAACCACCCATTCCTTTCCTAAGAATGGTACTCCTTCCAGATTCTTGTACTTCTTAGCTAAAAATTCTAAATCTAGCTCTGGCTGTCGGAGCACAACTGGCTCATTTGCTGCTCCTATGGAGTTTAGGTGTTGAACTTCAACTGCAATGTTAACCCTTCCTCTTCCTCTACCTCTTCTGCCTCTGCCAGTAATTTTATACTATATCTGCAAGTAGTAAGAAATGAGTCAGGAAAATAGAAAAGATATCTAAAGGAAATTGTAAGAGCATAGAGACATATATGAATAGCGATGTGTCTAGTGGTTTTAAGAGATCATAGGAATCCACCTGTAATAGGACAATAAGTGACCAACGACGCTCACCTCGTTGGGTACTAACCCTAAACACACTAATGAGGTCTTAAGTGATTGACTCAGATATCCTTGTCATTGGTTAGATATTTTGTGTGTATGTGAATATTTGTGTGTAGTGTAGATATGCCTTGATATATATAATCTGCTAAATCTAGGGTATGTCCTTTAAGTAAATACTATATTTCAGTCACACAAGACTTAATGTTCTGACCCCTCTCCTTAATATATCTAGCAAGTCAATAGGTGAGTTAGATCTCATGGATGAAGAAATGATGGAGACTGAAGACGAAGACGGAGATATTATGCTATTAGTAATTATCATTACTGAATTACTTATGGAAATTTTTGTTAAAGAATTTATTGTTGTACCTGCGGAATAATTGTTTCTTGACAATCTATGTTGAATTCTATGGCTTTATGAAATTGTACATCATATTTTGATATTATATTTTCTCGTTCCACTGTGTGAGATTTCCATAACGCAGTGTATATATATTATTCTGCACAAATGTAATTCCTTACAGGAACCGACGAACCATTTAGAGTGGCTATAAGTTTCGATAGGCCTTTTTGGGTCGAAATTTAGGCCTCTTACGAGCAGGTTGTTACAAAATTATCCCTTCTTTTGTTTTCTTTTCTTTTTTACAAGGAGGAGGAGGTGGGGACTAGGAGGCGTGAGGAGGAGCTAAGGGAAGGAGAACTAGGGCGTGAGGGGAGTTGCTTGTCGCGGAGTAAGGAGGAGGGGCACTAGTGGGGAGGGGAGGGGGTAGGATGCCGTGGGGTAATGGGAGTGGAGGGAAATGATGTATTTTCGGAGGAGGAATAGGTGCCTAATGGTAGCCAAGGGAAGGAGGGAGTTAGGACTTGCAAGTCATGGCTAGAAGAAGGAAGGAGAAGATAGAAATGCAAAGTGGAATGAATAAAGTGTTAGGAAGGAAGGTGGTTCTTTTATATAAGTGGGAGTGGCTTCTCCACTTGACACATCAAGAGTGGTTTCACAAAACAAAGGACTAAGCCCATGGTTTTGCTAAAGGGGTTTGAAGAATAAGACAAAAGGATGTGCTTAGGAATGTTCTAGATTTCCTAATCCTCTTTCTATAGCATTTCTATCTAATGTGGAATGTTCAAGATTTCCTAAGCCTTTTCTATAGCATTTCTATCTAACGTGCTATGAAAATATATGCAACACATATATAACTTTACCAAATTAAATTCAAACTAACTTTTGTCGATTGTGATCAAGCGACAACTGTTAGCAACCATGTTTAGTACTCTTATTTCTCGATTTAATTTTTTTTATTCTCAGTTAAACTCAAGTTTATTTTTAAATTAAATTTAAATTTAAATGGAGTATTATAGTTTAATAATCCTTCTTTTTAATATTGACAAAAATTTGACAAAATCGACAAAACTTCCTTTTAAATTTTTGATGAAATCTTGATGAAAATTCAGGGAAGTTACATTCTCCCTTGCTTAAAGAAATTTTGTCCTCGAAATTGAAAAAGAAAGGAATAGTGTGAAGTAAATGGATAGAGGAGATAAATTTACCAAGGAGTTAGATATCTACATGACATTTAGGATAAAACTTCTACATGTGCTCCTCAGTTTCCCAGGTACAATCCTTTGGATCACCATTCCACTATACCTAGACAAGCTTTACTATCTTGTTCCTCAATCTCTTCTTATCACGACCAATAATCTTGATAGGCTTTCTTTTAAATGTTAAGTTGAGGGTAATCTCCAAATCCTGCTGAGCAGCCTCTTCAATAATTTGGTCTGGATCGCGTACATACTTCTGTAAACTAGATACATGAAAAACATCATGTATTCTAGATAACCAATCGGGTAGTTGAACTCTATATGCCAGAGGTCCAATTCTTTCCAGAATAGGAAAAAGGTCTAATATAGCAAGGTGCTAGCTTCCTTGTCTTTCCAAACCTTATAACTCCTGGTAATGGAGAAATTTTCAAGAGTATCGAATCTCCGATTTCGAAGTCCAAGGCTTTTCTTTTTTGATCGACATATTTCTTCTGTTGATCCTGGGCTATTTTAATCTTCTTCCTAATCAAGTCCACCTTTTGTGTGGCCACTCTGATCATATCTAGTCCATGAACAAATCTATCTCCAGACTCTATCCAACTAGCGGGTGATTTGCTGGGACGACCATACAATGCCTCAAAAGGTGCCTTCTTAATGCTAGCCTGATAATTGTTGTTACAAGAAAACTTAATCAAAGGCAAATGACTCTCCCATGATCCTCCAAAGTCAAGTATGCATGCCCATAAAAGGTCCTCCAATATACGGTTAGCCCTATCTATTTGGCCGTCTGACTGTGTGTAATATGTCATGTTGAAAATTAGTTTAGTTCCCAAGGTAGCATGGAAAGCTTCCCAAAAATGACTAGTGAAGATCAGATCTCGATCATTCACTGTGTTGATAGGTATTTCATGCAATCTCACAATCTCGTTTATATATAATTCTGCTAAACTTGCATCTGTTCAAGATGATTTTACTGAGATGAAATGGATGCTCTTGGTGAGACGATCCACAACAACCCATATACCTTGATTCCTTCCGTGAGTACGGGGAAACCCATTACCGAAATCCATCGAAACTTGGTCCCACTTCCATTTTGGTATTTCCAAGGGCTTAAGTATTCCTGCGTCTGCTTATCATTTTTAATTTGTTGGCAAGTGGCACACCTAACATACTTAGATATCTCTCTCTTAATCATCCTCCACCAGAAAGTACGTTTAATATCTAAATACATCTTATTAACTCCCGGATGGATACTAAATTTGGACTTACGGAACTCACCTAATACTTTTTTTTGGAGTTCCTTATTATTTGGACGTAAATTCTACCTTTCAATCTTAGAATGCCATTATCATCGACATTGAAACTCGAATTTTCACCTTTTTGAATACTTTTATCAATTCTCTATTGAAATTGATCTTCGCTTTGCTTACTTGCAATTTTCTCTATAAAAGTCGGTGTAACGACTAGGTAAATAATGACAACATGCTTACGACTTAAGTCATTGCCAACTACGTTTGCTTTTCCAGGAGTATACTGAATATCCAGATCGTAAGAAGCTAGAAATTCCAACTAACGTTGTTGTCTTAAACTCAAATACTTTGAGTAAATAGATACTTCGGGGACCTGCGATCCGTGACTATTTCACACTTCTCTCATAGTAGATAGTTCCTCCATATCTTCAAAGAAAATATTACTACTAATAGCTCCAAGTCATGAGTAGGATAATTCTTTTCGTGTGGCTTTAGTTGTCTACCTGCGTAAGCGTGACTCTGCTTTTTTGCATCAATACAACACCAACTCCTTCTTTATAAGCATCTTTATAAATAGATAATCCTTTGTTTCCATTAATAATGGCTAAGACCAAGGGCAGTGGCTAACATTTTCTCTTTAATTCTGCAAAAGCCTCTTCATACTTGGCAGACCAGACATATTTTGCCTTCTTCATTGTCAGCTTGGTCATTGGTGAGGCTATCTTAGAAAAATCCTGGACAAACATCATGTAGTATCCAGCTAGTCATAAGAAACTTCGGATGTCTCTGGGAGTTGAGGGCCACTTTCAAACCATAATAGAAGATATCTTTCCTGGGTCCACTTGGATTCTTTCTTTAGATAGATTTGCCCAAGAAATTTGACTTCTTTTTCCTAGAAATAACATTCGAAAAGTTTTGCTTTAAGCATATTTCTTCTTAATATTTCCAAAATAATCCTCAAATGCTCTACGTGATCCTCTTCAGTTTTTCAGCAGATAAGAATATCATCAATGAAACCCAGTACAACTTTATTCGACACTTCCCAAATTACTGTAGTCATCAGATCCACGAAATATTCATTGCTTCCTTTCTTCTCATTGTCCTGTCCTTGCTTCTTTCCATTGAATTTTCTTCTCTTCCAAATGTTGTTATTTACTCCTTTTTCTTCAGATGTCATTTGCTTGTCTAGAGTCTCAAACCTTAACCCTATATCCAATAAACCTACAAACAACTGCTTCACATGTGTCGTCATTCCCTTGTGGTACTTTTGCTTCATTCATTTGATAAACCTTTCATTCTTATTTATTGAGGTATCAATTAATTCTTATCTGAAATGGGATAGCTCATTGAACTTGTTTAGGTATTCTTCAAAGGACATGTTTCCTTGCTTGAGATTCATGAATTCTCCATACGTTCTGGAGATTCCCGATGAAGGCATATATCACTCCTTAAAGATTTCTTTGAATTATTCCGACGAAATGTCGACTTCTACTCTTCTCTGAAGTATAGTTCTCCACCATACTGTAGCTTCACCCTAAAATTGCCAAATAGCCAATATTCTTTTATTCTCATCTTCCAAGTGTAAAACTTTAAAAATCTTATCGCATGCACTCATCCAAGCTTGAGCTTCTATAATATCTGAAACTCCTTTAAATGGCTTCCCGCCCAAATTCATATAGTGTTTGTTGCTAACTGAATGACTGAGTTGGGTTTGAGCTGGAATTGCATCCTCTTTAACTATTTCAGCATCCCGACCATTGGTGGTGGTACCGCTTCCTCATTAAGTCTTTTTCTACCACTCAATTTTCCAGTACTATTTGTAAATAGTAGGAAAATGTTTGTTATGGCATACAGAAGAATTTATCTTAGGGATTACTGAAAGTTGAGAGTATCTCTATTGCATTGAATTTTATTCATTCTAGGGCATTACTAACCCTCTTTTAATGAGTTTCTAACGAGTTATACCCCAAAGCTTTGTATGAACCAAAGCTTTGAAACCAACTGTGACGACCGGAGATTTCAGCCTTGGAAAGTCGACGTTTGACACAACTCAAGTGTCAAATTCAGAGACTCAAATGCCTAATCCCTAGTTGTTTGGGGTTGTAACAAATCAAAAATAACCACAATGAAATCAAACAACTTCTCATTAACATAATATGAGATACACAAGAGTTACTCAACAACTTCATCATAATAATGTACATATCTAGATACATCTAATACTGCACACAAAAGTAATAGCGAAATTAAATTAAAAGATAGTGAATCCAAAACATGCTCCATCTTCACCTCAAAGGTCCAAAAGATAGTCCACAAAAGCTGAGTGCTTCACACAATAAGATGCTCCACAAAAAAATAGTGCTCCATAAAAAATATCCAAAATACCAGCTCTAAAATACTGCTACATCGGACTCTTAGGCAGCCCGTGCAAAAATTATAGGCACTCAGAATTTAAGGGAAAAATGATAAACTCCATGTCAGTCATGGGACTAGTATGAGAAACAAATTACAGTTATTTACATTTATTTTAGAGTTAAGTAAACCCTACAACCACGCCATGTAACACGGAACGGGTTTTCCCTTATGAATACCAGTCATAAATACTCGCAATGCTTTTTGAAAATTAAGCTACCATAAGGTGTAACACCCCACCTCCGTTAGGGTCATTTACAAAGGGAATGCCTTAACATCGGTGGAGCGTTTTGGGTAAAAGATGCAGATAAATTACAAGACAGACAAATAAAGCAGCGGAAAATAAAGTCATTTTTATAAAACAATGTGGTTCAGTCAAGCTTTTTCAACAATTGCCTCAATCATGCTTAAAAGTAATACATAGATCTTCTGTCTTGATTCAAAAACTTCCAAGTACAAAAGAAGCATAAAAATAACAATGATATTCCCCAGTAAAGCATGAACCAGCCATAGTAGTGGAAGAGAGAGTCCAAACCAATACATCGACTATCTTCGAGCTTGAAAAGAAAACTGAGCTAAGTTGTAATATTCCCTCCCTGTGAACCTAGGGTGAGACGACCCGAAATCCCGTTCAGACGGAAACAAGGGTTATCTTTGGAATATAACACAGAAACAGATAATAGCAGAACAAAATTAAATAAATACACCAGATAATGAACAATAGAATATACTGGATAAAAGTAATCATCAGAGTTACACAGTATACAGGATCTTACTTAGTACAAATACAGTTCAGCTATACATAAATGTCTACAGCGAAAATAAACAAAATATGTACAATAGGAGCTGAACAGCATAAAAAGAGATAAATGATAGAATCCATCTTCAGCTCCAGCTATCCAGAAAGAACCAGCTAAACCTGAATACAAAGCTGCCCGTGTAGAAAAAGGGGCACCCGAGTTTGAAAGTGAAACAAACTACGAGTCAGTCATGGGACTGGTATGAGAAATCTATTCAACACATATATAATATGGCTAATCACAGGACCACGCCACTTTCGTGGAACGAGTTTACTCCATTGGATTGCCAGTGCTTTAAAACAAATCTTTCTTTTAAACATCGCTATGCTTTTTATAAAAATGAAGCCGTTATAAGACTCAGTTCCCATCACACAATGCAACGCAAACCGGAGGATAGAGTTTTTACCTTATAATGGCCAAATATGCTTGATACGAATAAAACAAAGGCATTTGATATTATTGCTAGTGTTTATATGTTTTGAAAACAATTTCAAATCATAACTATCAATCATAGACGGCATTAATGCCCCATACCACTATGTCGCCATATATAGGTATACAATCAAAACCGCACAGTCACGTATTTGGAAATTGGATTTCCGTCATGAACAAAGGCAAAAGATAGTCCTTACCGAATTCGAGACAATCTAGCCCATGTCTCAGGCCCAGACTCAGGTGGGCCCTTGGATCGTCAGGGCCGGTCCACCGATGTGGATTATTATGCCTGAACACTATGTTTCTCCGCCCTTTGGGGCGTAAACGAGCCAATGAATGACTCCATCGGACCCGGATCGTCCGATCAAACCGAGGCGCCTCGCAACAGCAACAACCACATAGGTGAAAAGTATATAAATGTCAGGGCTGGTAGGTCACTGACACCACCCTAGCTAGAAAGAAACGCATGCCCTCCCTGAGGTCCTTCTCCCGTTTTAGGTTCATACCGGGGTGTGAGGCTCGCGAATTCACGTTATACACAAAGCTACGCCACACAGGCGGTGCTTTGATCATCACCACAAGACTTTGCTTTTCAACAGAAGCCCTGATCACTGCATCTTAGCATGCCACACAGGCAATTCATGCCATGCGACTGATGCCCATCGATATACAACCTCTGAGCTCGTGCGTCTCAGAGAAGGGCGTTAAGCAAAAGAATAAATTCTCCGCCGCCAAACAGATGTATATTTAACAGAAATCAATCAACACAGAATAAACTCCAATGTCAGACACACAGTCCATTTACAAGTCCGTTCTGGGTCTGAACGAAACCGGAGGCACTAAATACCTCGCAAACCCATCGATCACCACTTACGTCTGGACGATCACCACTCATTATCCATATTTCGGGATGCCTCCCAATCAGGACCTCGGTTACCATCCAAACGAAGTGAAGATCTCCGGTCTTCGACCATCGTCTTCATCTTCGACTTTCAATCGTCGGTCAATTTGCCAGGGCCACAAACAAATTCGAAAAATTCCAGAAAAATAAATCTAGCTATGTTTTGATGATACGGTCCCAACAAAACTAGTTTCGTCGAATTCTGAGACCGTTTGCAAAAAGGCCCTTTTTTGGTCGATCCAATTTAACTGTAATTGACCAAAACACATTTTCTTTTGCCACGCTCACATACTAGCTTCAAAAATTATGAAATTTGAAATCTAGCAATAACTTTACATCCCGGATCCAACAAAAGTGGTTTCGTCGAATTCCGAGGTCATATGCAAAATGGCCATTTTCACGGGCTATATAAATTCCATAGCGACCGTTCTGAAAATTCATTCGGCCGTAACTTTTGCTTTCCGCTATGAAAATTCGATTTTTCAGTTTCGTTAGAAAGGTATTCACTAACAGATTTAAATATTTTTGGTTTCACTAAAATCTGGATTATTTTGCACCCGGTACATTCAATTGAAGTTTGAAATCGAATTATCGAACTACCGCGCCATTTTCAATTCTATATATAATTATAATTAATTATATTCGTTTTCAATTGTCGATTCAAACTCAGTTTTCATCGCCATTATTTAAAATATTTATTTTAAATATTTAAAATCCATTATTTTAGCCAATTTAAAATTTTTAAATTGGTTCAGATTTTCTGGGTCGTTACATGGGGGGGGGGGGACGAAAGAAAAAAAAGCGAAACAAAACAGAGTCAGACATAAGCCTGGTAAGTCCAGTGACTTTCAGCATGTAAATATGTAAAAGCACCATGACATGAATAAACTGGATACCAGACCATAACCATGATAATAAGCATAGCAAGACAACAAATGATGATCGTTAGATATGACAAGACAAGATACACTAAATGCGCTTCTGTTCTTTCTTTGATTTCCTATTTTCTCTGCACCCCCCAACTAGCATCCTAACTAGTGTCATTTATAGAACGATTCGTATTCCCTACTAGTATCCCAACTAGTATCCTGTGAAAAAGGATCCGTATCCCCTACTAGTGTCCCAACTAGTATCCTATGTTATATAATAAGGTGATCCCAACCCTGCAATTATGGTAGCCTTCAGGTGTACATCTAGTATGAGGATCTTACCTCAATCAATCTATTTGCCATGAATATGTTAGATGTACCCTTACTACCCTATTGATCGGCTCCCTACTTGTATTAATTTTCCTTGTGTCTGTGTCAATTGGCCCTCTCTTGCGTGTAGATACCCTGTGCCAACCCCACCATAAGGTGTATCAATCCCTATGATAGCGACCCGACACGATTCAAGTTGCATAGTGTACACTACTAATGCCCAGTGCCTGCTTTTCCACTCCGGAGCACATGCACGCCCATACTCCGTTGGAACTACACTGCTGCACCCCATGCCGCTATTTTGACCACTTATAATCAGCCTAGTAATCGTGCCCCACCTTGCCTAGTTCAGGGTACCATGATACATCTATGGGTTACTGCTGAAATGGGTCCCCGTTACTAGGGTTTCCTACTGGTTAAGTTTGTGGGCCTATATATACAAATATTACCCACCTACACGAGATGTACTTAACCCTCCCACCGATTCAAGCATGTTTATTCAATGGTTAAGTTTGTGGGTCTATATATACTAATATTACCCACCTACACGAGATGTACTTAACCCTCCCACTGATTCAAGCATGTTTATTCAATGGTTAAGTTTGTGGGTCTATATATACTAATATTACCCACCTACACGAGATGTACTTAACCCTCCCACTGATCAAGTCAATACGTATTATTGGTTAAGCTTGCCTTAACCCTATCCGCTTCGTTCATGTAATATTGGTTAAGTGTTGTCCATTCATGTTAACTTAACCCACCCACACATCATGTTGTATTGGTTAAGTGTTTCCTATTAACTTAACCCCGTTCATTCATCATGTCATATTGGTTAAGTCTTCCCCATTAACTTAACCCCATTCGTTCATCAAGTTATATCGGTTAAGTGTTGTCCATTCATGTTAACTCAACCCATCCACTCATCATGTCATGTTGGTAAGTGCTTCTTATTAACTTAACCCTTCTCATTCATCATGTTGAATTGGTTAACTTAACCCTACTCACTTGTCTAATTAACATGTTATAACGGTTAAGTGTTCTAAATTTACTTAACCCCACCTTCTTGTCTAATTAACATGTTATAACGGTTAAGTGTTCTAAAATTACTTAACCCCACCTTCTTGTCTAATTAACATGTTATAACGGTTAAGTGTCGCCTATTCATATGTTACTTAACCTAACCATTCTTAGCATGTCTGTTTATTGGCATTAATTAATTTATTAATGCCCCAACCTCTCACATTAGAACTGTTGTTTGCGGTTGCTGGATGTGCCGGGCAGTTCCGGGAAGACTTCTATTGCAAACTCATTCTAACCTTGGGTTTTGGGCTAAATGCGCTAACCTCTCACATTAGATCTGTGTTGTTGCGGTTACTGGATGTGCCGGGCAGTTCCGGACAGTTTTACACCACAACTCAATCTAACCTCGGGTTAGGCATGTTTATCTTTTAGCATATTTACCATACATGTCCAAGTCTAGATTTTATATGCTAATCATCCCAAATTCACAAAACTAGTCATGTTCCAATTCTTAAGTTGTACCCCATCAAAGCTGATTGCAAGTTATGCCCCACAAATTCAAATTCAAGTTATTACTCAAAATAGGTTACACCCAATTTTCCCAAATTTGCAATAATAGTCATGCCTCAAAATCACAATATACATTATGCTTGGCGTCCTAACCAATAGTTATGCCCAATCTAGATTTATATTCCAATTTACAGTTTACGCCCAATCTAGATTTAATATTTCAATTTACCCTAAGTTCGCAACAATAACAATTATGCCCAAAACTTAATTTATATGCCAATTAACCCAAACTTGCAGTTATAATGATAATAATGCCCCAATATCAATTACAAGTTATACTCAAATCTCAATTTCAAGTTACGCCCAATAGTACATAAAATAGATTAGGCCCAATTCCCCCATATTCCAATCGTATATATATATAACAAGATTCCGTCTAGGTTCGAGACAACCTAGATCCATAATAAAAGGGGAAGAAGAGGAAACATAAAAGATTAGGCATAAAATAGCCATACGACGTTAGATTTGATAATAGCAATATCAGGAACATAAAAGAAGTATAGATCTGAATAATTACATCGCAAGCATAAATCTGATAGATTAGATTTGAATAACATCACAGGCACAAATCTAACAAAATAAATTTGAGTAACATCGCATACACAAATCTGATAAAATAGATTTGAATAACATCGCAGGAACAAATCTGATAAAATAGATTTGATAAATCTGAAAGGATTATCTCATAATCAGGTATAGCTTGGATTCAGATTATTACATGCCAAGAATTTCAATTAAGAATTCACATCCGAAAGTAACTTGAACTTACAAACAAAAGAACAAATCTTGTTTTCTGGGATCTGTTTTCTGAAACTGAAAAGCTATCCTTTGATGTAGACTACCGATTCTCTAGTTTTGATTTGGGACTTCCTAACTTGCTTTCTAGTCTAGAGAAAAATGGAGGCTATGCTAGGTTGTCCATGGACGGCATGACGGCTTTAGAGAGCAATTTTATGAGGTTTTAGGGTTGAGGGTTGGGGTTGTTTATATAGAAGTTTAGATTAATATGAGCCGTCAAATCAACTTAGAGTAATCAGGGTCATTAAGATCAAAGAGAGCCAACCAGAACTTGCCACATATGCCCTAATGACTCAGAATTGACTCAAAAATCGTCACTGGAACAGGATCTCGGAAGGGGACTACCCCCCTTAAGGGGGGTCAACACCTATGTCTACCCCTTAAGGGGGTTCGACACCTATGTCTACCCCCCCCTTAAGGGGGGTCAACACCTATGTCGACCCCCCTTAAGAGGGATCGACACCATTTGAGCGGGATCTTTCCCGCTCACTCGTCTTTGACTTATTGTGGTTCTGGAGATGATTTTGTGTATATGTATATACTTCCTTGCGCATATACAAACTTCTACGGCTTATAACTTCTTCATACGTTGTCCGATTTACGCAAACTTGGACTCTATCCCAAGCAGAATTCCGAGACGAACGCAATGGTGTAACCCGTTTCCCTTAATTCCCACTTTTAAAATTAAGTATTCTTTAATTCGTTACTTTAATATTCACAGGAAATACGGGGTGTTACATAAGGTCTCTCATCACACACACCGTGCCAGCGCATATTAGGCTAGGGTTCTGCTTATGATAGCCAAACTTGTTTGCTATGAAAAAAATTCAGTTTTATTATTGTTATTGCATAGTGTGGAAAACTCTTTCACAAATAAAAAGTATCAATCCTAGCTGGCATATGTACCATATATTAGTCGACATATAGGTTTACAATTAAAATCGTATAAACTCATAGTAGAGAATGGATTTCCATCAAATGACCAGCCTAAGGAACTTCCTTACCGATGGGTACATCTCTAAAGGGATTCCCTGAGAACAGTCATACAATTAGTTCTCTGCTAATGCAAGGCCGACTCATCAATGATTTCGATCGCCTATAAGTATGTCATCTTCTGGTCGTTCCCAACCTATAACCAGGGCATCGCAACATCAGCAACCACAAAACCAAGAAGTCACCACATAAGTAATTCCCGGGCTCCATACCATGGTCCATTTTTTATCTAGAAGGGGATGACACACCCATAACCTCATCGCATTTTCCTACTTTGATCATCAACAACACATCACTTAGCTTGTAACACTGTAATCTCATAACATATAATCGATAATCATTAACCATATCAGCTTTGAGCTTGTATGTCTCAAAGAAGGGTGTTAAGCTAAGAGAATAAATTCTCTGCCAACAACAGAAATATATTTAGCGAAAACCAATTAAATACTATAAAATACATTGTCAGACATACATCCATACAAGTACGTTTTGGGTCTAAAAGAAACCGAAGGCACCTTATTCCTTGCCCAATAAATGAGAAAGGTCCTCGCAATTTGTAAATTATCCAAATACGTCCAAATGCACCGCTATTATAACATCTCGATACTAGTGCAACCCAGTAAAGAGAATATCAGCTGGCTAATCCTTTCGATGTGAAGATTTCCATTATTCAACACCAACTCCCAATACTTTTCATCACATCTCATTCTTATTCGGAATGGTCTTCGGACCTAAGTCCAATCTCAGATTTTCCAAATAAGAATTGTTCTTTTAAAACTTATAGGTCTATAAGTCTTTATTTAAATCTCAACTTTAAAATTCATTAAAATATTATAGCATTCATCTTAAATCATTTCTCAAAGTCTATAATGTAATTATTAAGTTTAACTCCTTTTAAAATTACATTTTGGATTATAGCATTTAAAACCGTTACCAATTGTTACTCGGAAATAGACAATTTTGCAAGTTTTGTTTAAACAATTTTAAATCTTAGCTAATTTGATCCAAATCATTTTAAAACAATATATTTTGATTTACTAGAAAATTTTCCTATTTGTAATAATTTTTAAAAAGCAATTTTAATCGGTTTCCAAATTTGGCCACTAAACTTCACTTATAGCGATTTTTTCTAAAACGGTTTTACAAATAAACTTAAAGTCTATTTATTAAAATTTAAAAATTCCTTTTTCGTTTGAAAACTATTATATTTAGGAAGAAAATGTTCTTCGTTTCGTAGAATTCCGATTATATACGAGCGTTTAAAGTTTATAGTCAAAATTTGCGAACTACCGCAGCGTAATCAGTCCTATTCAAATTATATTATAATTTTATATCAAAATAAATCCGATTTACTTTGAAATAGTTTATAAATAGTTTTAAAACACATATCCACTTATTTGAAAACAATATTTTAAATTTTGCCTTTAAAATTCAATATTCCAATTTAATGAATATTATAATATTATTTTATTATTAAAATAATATTAATTTTAAAAACTTATCCTTTTGAATCCAAAATTTCTTGAAAACCATTAAAAAAAAAGATAGTTTGAATAATACAATTGAGTTAAAACACTTTCTATATATTCAAACCAAACTTCATTTATTTCAAGTTACTTTTCAATTTCAAATTTAAACATGCCATTTATACTTGAAATAAATTTCAAATAACTTTCCATTATTTCAAAAGTATTTCATAAATATTTTAATTTCATTTCCAAATCATTTTGGATTTATAATTCCAACTTTTATTTTTCACTTATTATTTAAATGAATTTAATATTCATTTATATTATCCAAAACTTATTCAATGCCTATATATATGGGTGTAACTTGTGTGGTGCACTCATCATCACTACTAATGATCATATTAACATGCATATCAATGTTCTTAACTTTTGTAACAACCCGGATTTTTAGAACCAATTTTTTTTTTATTTTAGCTATTTTAATGGATTTTGGATATTTAAAATGATTTATTTTAAATAGTAACGACTAAAAATTTATTTTAGACGAGGTTAAAACGTATAAATTTATTTTAATTATAAAATGATCCTGAAATGGCGCGGTAGTTTGAAAATTCGATTTTAAATTTCAAATGAATGTACATGATTCAAAATAAATCGGATTTCAATAAAACTAGAAATATTTAAATTTATTTAATTATATCTTTCTAACGAATGTGAAAAATCCAGATTTCATAACGGGAATAAAAAGTTATGTCCAATTTAAAATTCAGAATAGGCACTGTGGATGTTATATATATTTTATATAATATATACCCCTTAAAAATAGACATTTTGCCAACGACCTCTGTTTCCGACGAAACCACTTTTGTTGGATTTGGAATGTCAAATTATTGCAAGATTCCAATTTTCATAAGTTTTGGAATTGATATGCGAGCATGGTGAATTTAGACGCGTTTGGTCATTTTAGTTTGAATTTAATCGAATGGAAAATGGCCATTTTTCAAACAGTCTCCAAATTCAACGAAATTAGTTTTGTTAGGACCGTATCGTCAAAACATAGCTAGATTTATTTTTCGGGAATTTTTGGAGTCAGTATGTGGCCCTCGCAAATTAAAATGTACGTTTAAATTCAATATATGTTAATTTATATTTTAATTTTGATAAAAACCATTCGAAACAGTCAAATTGGCTTACAAAACATATCCCACTGTGTCTAGAATAGGGGTATTTGGCTAGGGGCGACATTCATTGGATTTAATTTGCAGTTCGTTTGCAAAAATTTGTTTTTAAGAAATAAATAAATAATAAAATATTAATAGATATAACTATATAACCTTAACTACCCTCAAAACCCTACCCCATTCAGAAAGCCGCCGCTATGAATAATCGATGGAAGGAAACCTTCGATCCTTCGCCCCTTTCTTCTTCAAAATCTGCTCAATAATCTTCTATTCCCCTAAAGGGAAAAATGAAGAGCTCTTCGAGCTCGATAAGTCCAACGGTCATGATCGAGGTTGAGGGTTTCTGAAGACCGGAATTGGGTTGTGAGTGGGCCACGTTTGAGCTTGATTTCGGAAGACACATAGGGTACGATCCGGCGATGGTTGTTGGGTGTGGAAGGGTTGGTCAAGGCGCATCATGTGGTGGTCAGTGATCAGTGGCCGACGCTTGGAATTTTGCGCGAGGTGAAGCCCTAAAGGGGAACGACGGGTTCAGTAAAACAATGTAGAAACCTGGAGCTTGCAGGAGAAGGATGATTAATGAATAGGATTAAGTTATTAATTAAATTAATTATGATTATTTAATTAATTATGTAATTGAAATATAAACTGCTATATCTTGTTCAATTCTTACCAGAATTTGATGATTTGAACTGTGTTGGAACCCTAAATTCAAACACTACGCAATGGAACTGACTGGGACAGAAATGGAGCACGTTAGAATTTCAGGCAAATTCAAATCCAAACTATTCAGAAATTCAGAAATGAAAACTGAAGGAGTGGAAACCGACTGTGAGAACACTTTCTCACTCAAATTAAATTACAGTTTAACATATACTAGGAGGTGGACGGGGCTTAGAAGCCCCCAACACTATTTATTGTACAAACCATGGATGTTTGTTTGGATTGCATTGTGGTGAAATTGACTGTATTGTATGTATTGATTGAATGAACTGTATAAAATATTCATGTGTTGAATAAAATATTTATTCATTAAAAATATAATTTTTAATGTGTATATGAACTGTATAAAATATTCATGTGTTGAATAAAATGTTTGAATAATAAAAATATCATTTTTATTGAATGTATGAACTATTAAAAATATTTATGTGTTGAAATAAATATTTTATCGTTAAAAATATAATTTTAACGTATATATGAAAGACATAAAATTCTCCTGAAATGAAAATAAATATTCATTTAATCAAACGATTTGTTTATGTACACCCATTTAACTGATATTGATTGGACGATAAATTTTACACATCGCCCAACTGCACAAATAATAAACAGTATTTGTTAGTTGAAACCCAACACGGGTATTGGGATGATATTTGACATACACTAATCCCAATTGTTTAGCTGTATGTCAATCGATGGATTGACAGACTATATAAGCGTTATTTATTTATTTTAATGCTTATACAATTGGTAAATGCACTCTGTATGTTGTATGAATTTTTATGATTGTTAATCATTATTGTTGTATACATGCGATGTATGAAATCCATATAACTGAAATTATATGGTAATTGATTGAGTCTGATTCCAGTTTAGAATTAACGAATATTTTAAAATAATATTCAGTAAATAAATAAAATGTGATTTTGATGTCCGATTTTGGATGGACACGAAAATATTGAAATGTGAAGGCGTGTTAAGTAGTTAAACGAAATTTTGACCCGAACGGGTTTATCAATTGATTTTATTCATTTTATAATGAAGATGGAAAAGAATGGATTTCAAAATCTGATATTTTTAAAATATTATCATTTTAAATATTATAATGATAAGAAATATTCAATTTGGATTTTGAATTGAAATGAAATGGAAATCGTTTAAAAATGAATTTAAAATGGTTTATAAAGAAATGTTCAATTTTGATTTTAAATTGAAATGAAATGGAAATCGTTTTAAAATGAATTTAAAACGAATTTATAAAGGAATATTCAATTTTGATTAAAAATTGAAAATGAAGTTGGAACCGTTTTTAAAGAGAATTTATAAAATATGTTTTAACTGGAAATCGATGAAATATATATAATATATATTTTTTATATATTTAATGGCCTGAATAGAACGCCCCGCGCCGCGACCGTTCACGAATTTCGACCATTGACTTCGAATTGACATTACGGAAGATCCAACCGTCGGATTCTCTTCAAACCTGAACCATTAGGTTCGTATCGAAAAGAGCTTTCCAAGGAATATAAGAGATTGAAATCTAACGGTTATATTTAGAATTATATCCAAAATTGGGAAAAGGTCGTTTTAAATGCAGTTCGATGACCGTTTATGGAAATCGACTAAATAGCCTTAATAGCATTATTTAAAATATTAATAAATTGTGTAAAATCATAATAAATGATATGGAAAGAATTGGGATGAAAAATTCCATGTTTGTAAAGATAAAAATACATTTTATCAAAATTAACTTATTAACTAAAATAATAATCCAATGTTTTTAAAGAAATAAATTGGATTTGAAATGGTTTTAAAAATAACCAGAATTTTCCATTAAATAAATTGTAATGTATTGGAATGGAAATAATCTTCGGAATATTTCGATATTGGATTCCGTGGTTATACGGATATTGTTATTTGAATTGGGAAGAAACAGATATTGTTAATCCCAATACGATATCCGTTAGTTTCATAATTTGACATTGAATATAAGCCGATACAATTTCTATTCAAAGCCTTGCATTTTATATTAAATCGGATTTTGGGTTTGTCGTGAATGGTGTCTTAAATAACACTGTCCTTAAACCCAGTTGAGAAAAGAATAAATCTTTTAATTAAGATTTAGTGAAGTTTTCCAATTAATTAATAAAATAAATTGGAATTGAATAAAAGAATGTGATTTTGGGTTTGTCGTGAATGGTGTCTTCAATAACACTATTCTTAAACCCTGTGTGAAAAGAATAAATCTTTTAGTTAAGATTATTTGAGTTTCCAGTTATATTTAGTAATTGGAATAAAATGGAATGTGATTTAGGTTTATCGTGAACTGTGTTTTTAACAACATGCGTTCTTTAATCCAATTAACAGTGAAATGTGATTTGGAATTTATAAATCTTCTTATTAAGATTTAATGGAAAATTTTCCAAAGTAAAGTTTTCCAATTTAATAAATAAATTGTAATGGAATGGAATTCGATATGGTATTAATCGAAGTGAACTTCTGTGGAGGAAGACTGTTACTATATATGGAATCTAAAAGGCTTTGCCGTTATTATATATATATTATTGGTCAGATATGGAAGTTTATATCGATTATATATATTGATATGTTTTTCGTGAGGATTCCATAATTAAAGGAATGTGATTTTGGGTTTACTGTGAACTGTGTTTTAAATGACATTGGTTCTTTAACCCAGTTAAAGACAGAATTACATGTCTAACATTGTATTTCGAACTATATTGTTGATCTCTGCTAAATATATATATGTTTGGTGGTGGAGAACTTATTCTCTTGCTTAACACCCTTCTCTGAGACATACGAGCTTAGAGGTTATATATTGGCAGAAATCAGTGGTACGGTGTAGATTGTCGATGTGGCATGTTTGATTTCCCAAAGTTAAATAATCATTAATAATGATTTTTGGGAAGATTAAAACTAAGTGGAGTTTTAATGAATCTTTAATTAGATTGAATGTGATTGTGATAATTTATATTATCAAGTTTGGGAAATAACCGAGAATGAGGTATCACTAGATTTACTCCAGGCGATAGTTAAATCTTTAATTAGATTTGAATGTGAAATGGTAATTAATTTTAGTAATAACATTGTGGTGTTAGATATGGAGTGCTACCAGTTTTGCTCCATGGAATGAATGGGTTGGGATTGGGAAATTAAATAAATGATTATTTCGGTAAGGCTCGATAATCCTGACTAGTTGATAAACCTTAATTTGGTTTGAATTGATATCCAAAGGAAGATTAAAGAATAAATTTAAAGAATTTATCTTTGATAAAATTAATGGGAACCTTTCCCTAATGATGTGAATATTTGAATAAAAGAATATTCTGAATTGGAATGAGGCGTATGTTGTGTTTTTAAAGCACTTGTTTATCAAATACGTAAATTATTCGGAAAGGCGGGTTCATACCCATTCTGAATAATTGATTCGACGATAAATCGACGATGAAGACGGTGTTTGAAGACCGGAGTTCTTCTGATCGTTTGGATTATTACTGATGTCTTGATTGGGTTGTACACCCAAGACAAGGTAATAAGTGGTGATCGTCCAGACGTACTTGGAGATCGACTGGATATGCGAGGACCTCTCTCCTGTATTGGACATATGGGACGAGGAATAAGGTGCCTCCAGTTTCGTTCAGACCCAGAACGAACTAATAAATGGATGTGTGTCTGAAATTGGATTTTATTCTGTGTTGATTTATTTTTATTAAATATATATCTGTTTGGTGGCGGAGAATTTATTCTCTTGTTTAACACCCTTCTCTAAGACGTACGAGCTTAAAGGTTATATATCGATAGACATCAATCGCATGACGTGAATTGTCAGTGTGGCATGCTGAGATGCAAATGATCAAGGCTTTTGTTGAAAAGCAGAGCCTTGTAGTTGACGATCAAAGCATGGATTTAAATAGCATAGCTTTGTGTAGTGTTAATTCGCGAGCCTCACAACCAGGTATGAACCAAAAACGGGATAGTGACTGCATGAAAATGGACATATGTTAGTTCTAGCTACGAGTAACGTCATGGTATGGAGCCCAGAATGTTTACTCATGTGGATGTTGCATACTATTATTACTGGATGGAAGGCGAGGTAACTCAGATATATTGGTCACTACGGGGTTGATGGATATGGTCGACTGGATTGACCAATTTGGAGGTTCGATAGAACCGACTAACATATAGTTTATGGTATAACTAATCATCGACGGATGACCGACCATGAAGATCCAAGGGGTTCACTGCGGGGGATCCTGAGGCACTTGCTAGTGTGCCTTGAAATCGGTGAGGATGATCCCTTGACTCGGTTCATAGATGGAAACCCAATTTCCAATACGTGATTTTTTTATTTTAGTTGTAAATATATATTTGGCGACGTAATATACGGGTACCTACGCCACCTATGATTGATATATTTATATTTGAAAATGATTTCTTCACTTATAGTAATAATAAAATATGAAATTTCACATACCAAGCATTTTTGGCTATTATAAGGTAAAACTCTATCCTCCGGCTTGCGTTGCATTATGTGATTGGACCCGAATCTTATAATAGTTCCATTTTTTCAAAAAGCATTGCGTTGTTTGTTTTAGGCACTAGTATTCTTGGGAGGAAACCCATTCCGTGTTATACAGCGTGGTCCCTTGATTTACTTTATTTTAAAGTAAAGATTTAATAACTGTTTTAGTTCTCACACTAGTCCCAAGACTGACCTGGAGGTTATTATTTTAACCTAAACTCTGGGTTCCCATATTATCCACACGGGAAGCTAGTAGTTTTGGTTTTGCAGATTTCTAATTTAGGATCCTGGATTTACAGCTGGAGTTATATTCGAAAAGCTCTGTATCCGTGTATTTCTTTCAGTTGTGTTTTGTATTATTTTTCCGCTGCATTGTGACATGTAAATCTCTGGTGTTTATCAAATGTGTATCATTTATTCATACTCCGGCATATTCTTGTACTCTGATGTAAATTGTTGTAATAAGCAATGAAACGTTCTTCTGTTTATGTTTTGATTTGTCGTGTTCTCAACTCAATCCGGGCTTTCCTGTAAGGGCAAGTTTGGGTCGTTTCAACTTTTATGCATCTATCACGCATATATATCACAAATATATATATATATATATATGTACATAAGCGTTTGGTTAATAACGCTTATAGTAAACAACTAATTAACCATACATGCATAACCATCATCCAATCAACAAGCATAACTATATATTTAACCTATATATATATATATATATATATGAAGTTTCTCACCTTAGAGATCCATTCCACCAAACATTTTTTTTCTAAACTGAAGGTCCTAAACGAAATCATCCCTTTGTTTTCTTTTCTTTTTTATAAGGAGGAGGACGTGGGGTCTAGGCACAAAGAGGAGCTAGGGCGTGAGGGGGGCTTCTTGTCGTGGGATAAAGGGCTTCTTGCCCTGGGGGAGGGTAGGGGTGAGCATTATTTGGTTAAACCGAATAAACCAACCAAGCCAATTGAATTTGGTTTGGTTTTGAAATTAGAACCATTTTAATCAGTTTGGAAAAATATTTAGTTTGGTTATCGGTTTAACCGAATTAATCGAACTTTTATTATATTTTCACAATTATCGATATTATAGTATATATTTTAGGTTAATTTGGTTATCTAAATTAGTTTTAATCATCACATATATAACATAATTACTTTTGAGAAGCATAAAATCATAAATAACAATACTTTAATCATATATTTATAATTTATTTCAAATTATATTTAATATTACGAGCATAAAGTCTAAAATAGTTTAAGTTCGGTTAAAACAGATAACCAACCGAACCAACCAATCTTTATTTGGTCAGTTTGGTTTGGTTTTCATTTTTATCGGTTTAGTTTGGTTTGACAATTTTCATCATCGGATAAACCAAATCAACCAAGCGCTAGCCCCTAGGGGAGGGAGAGGGGGCGTTAGCGGGGTAGGGGAGGCGGTGGGCTGCCATGGGGTAAGGTGGGGGAGGGGAGGGAAATGACGTATCTTGGAGGAGGAAGTGGTGGCTAATGGTAGCCAAGGGGAGGAGGGAGAAGGAGGGAGATAGGCCTTCGAAGCCATGGCTAGAAGCCTAGAAGAAGGAAGGAGAAGACAGAAAATGGAGAGTGGAATGAATGAAGTATTAGGAAGGGAGGTGGTTCTTTTATACAAGCGGGAGAGGCTTCTCCACTTGACACATCAAGGGTGGTTTCACAATACAAGCGGCTGAGCTGACGGTTTTGCTAAAGGGGTTTGGAGAATAAGAAAAAAGGCATGTGCTTAGGAATGTTCTAGAATTCCTAAGCCTTTTCTATAGCATTTCAATCTAATGTGTTATGAAAATACATACAACACATATAAAACTTTGCCAAATTAAATTCAAAGTGGCTTTTGTCGATTCCAGTCAAAAGACAAATGGTAGAAACCATTTTAATACTCTTATTTGTCGATTTAAATCTTTGTATTCTCAGTTAAACTCAAGTTTATTTTAAAATTAAATTTAAATGGAGTATTATAGTTTAATAATCTTGCTTTTTAACATTGACTAAAAAATGGCAAAATCGATAAAATTCCTTTTAAAATTTTAACAAAAGCTTGATGAAAATCCAAGGGTGTTAAAAAAAACTCTATTTTCATGCTCTAATATAATGTGGTCTTAGCTAACTGAAAAATTCAAGCTGACCCGAGCAACAGTGAAAAGAAAAAAACACTTGGATCAGAATTGAAGTATTCTTTTATCAGTTAAATCAAACCGTGTAACAGATGAGTGTCACGACATCAGAGATGCTTATAGTAATTCACACCTCATATCCAATGTGTTCGTGAGTGCAATAACTTAAGAGATGTTATGGGGATTTTGATCTACTAAGGATCTGTTAAACTATTTACATATAATAGTATACACTATAAGAGGTAATGTCTTTCAGTAAAATAAATATCAAAATAGCATTAAGGCTTTACATTGATCCACCTTGACACGTTTAATTTGGTAACCAAATTCGTAATGGGCTCGTACAAGGAATATATGACAAGGCATGTGAGGCAATGCCCACGGTAGGATTCTACTGATTACCCTTTTTGGTTGGTCGTATCCCATTTGTGGAAGATCGCGACTATCAATCAGACGAACAAGGGTGCACCCGTCGAATATAAAATCATGATAGCAATACGAGTGATCAACGTCGCTAGAGGTAAAAACCTCAATGGCCAGACATAGGCTCATGTTTTATTCATTTTAATTATAACATGAATGTCAAGGCTATCCATCATCGTTCTCTTACTTCATTCCAGTAAACATTCGCCAATTCAACCACTATATTCTGGATTTCATCCACCGCTTACACGGTTATCAAAGTGGTTCCAATACTGACATAGAGTATGCCAGTAAGAGACTCCAATCTCTTTAACAACCCATCGTCATTTTTCACATCGGTTAGTTCTTTTACATTTCAAAACGATTCACATTTGATATCAAAGTATCGTATTCATTTTCAAAAATAAAATTCATTTTGAAATCATCTTATTTATTTAAAAATACCACTTCATTCAAAATCACATGTAAACATAAAAAAGCCACTACATTTGAATATATTATTTCAATTCTCAACTTAGGTTATACTGTATTAACCATATTCGCATTTAAATTCACGATTTAAATATAATCATTTCACCGTGCGCAGTTCGAAATTCATAAAAAAACATTTTGAATAGAATTAAATAGTTTAAGTATAAAAATTGATTTATATAGTAAAATAGTTTGTAAAACCAAAATAAATTGATATCCATAAAATAAGTTTTAAAACAGTTTATATTAAAATAATAAAATTTAAAAATATATCAAATCAAACTATTTTCCTTCATTCCAACAAATCTGGACTCGTGTCCAAATTTCAAATCGGTAAACTAAATTATCGATTTCCTATAATTTCATTTTAACTAAATTTCGACTTAGTTTCGATCCATGACTTAACTACTAATTCATATAAATCTCATCCTTTAAATCATACATTTAAAAGTTTAATTTGACCCAACAATTAACTTTTATGATTTAAAATTCCAAAGTCCACTCTTATTTGAACCATTTCGATTCATATCAATTTTAAGTCAAATTTACAATTTAAAACACGTAAATCGAATTAAATGTCAATTTTGTATTTTAAAGTTCAAACCTTTTAAATAAACTCATCCCTCGAATTAAATCCATACATAATTCATAATTTTCTATTTCCAATTCAATTCTTTAAACGGTTCCTTTTAACTAACTCCTATTTAAGTTCGAAATTAACTTCAATTAAAATTTAAGCTAATTTCAATTCCAAGTAGATTTGGATTCCAATTTCATATTTATTTCGATTCCGATTTAATTTTGATTCCTCATTAATTTAGATTTATTCAATTTCAAGTGTGATTTCCAAGCGTATTGATTTAAAACATTTAAATCAAATTTCCTTCGATATCCAATTTAACACCCCAAAACTTCAGTTTCAATTCAGTCTCGAGTTTAATTTCGAAATGTTATTTTATTTTACTTTTGCCTAGAAATATCCAAAGTTCGATTAAAAATCTAATCTTTTGAAATAAATCAATTTCTGAATTTCAAATCACATTCCGATTATAACTACAAAATCTCAACTTCAATTATTTAAGTAATTCTCTTTACCAAATGTAAATATCAACATTTCAAGCTTCAATTAGAAAATAATTCAACTTCCATAATGTTTTTTTTCCAAAATGGAATCATTTCAAATAACTTCAAATCACTATTCAAAATCATTTAATTTAACCAAGCCTGTGTCCTTATATATTTTTCTATCCTATGGTCAAGTGATACTTAAATTTAATTTTAGAGTTTTAGGAATAAATATATATCACTTCAATCCAAATTAGGTGTCATTGGTATTTATAAGGGGAATTATACATTAAGGGCTTCTTTTAGTTAAACAATTATTTTCTAGGACACAGGTTCAAATTAATTATTTTCCAGGACAAATTTCAGAACCCGTCCCGTCTTCTTCTCTTTCTCCTCCACAAAATTGTTTGCGCTGTTATCTTCTCTTTGTGACGATCATCTCCTATTTCTCAAAACAATCGATCTTCAAAAAATAAACCTAACCTGATTTGTGAATCCATAAAACCCTAAATCCCTAAAATCTAAGCCGATTCATAAGTGCGTAAAATCCTAAATCCCTAAGTCGATCTTCTCAAACAAATTGATCTTCTCAAACAAATTGATCTTCTCAAACAAGTCGATCTTCTCAAACAAGCTAAAACCCTAAATTTTCTAAGACTCAACAGGTATGAATCTACGTTTTTATCTTTTAGTATTCACAAGTAACCTGTAACAACCCGGAAATTCTGAGCCAGTTTAAAATTTTTATTTTGGAAATTTTGATGAATTTTGAAGATTTAAAATGAATTATTTTAAATAATAACGACGGAAAATTTATTTTAAATAGAATTAGAACGTATATATTTATACAGATCGTCGTTAGAATATAAATATTTATTTTAAATTATAAAAGGAATTGAAAATGGCGCGGTAGTTCGAAAATTCGATTTCAAAGTTCAAATGAATGTACAGGATTCAAAATAAAACGGATTTTAGTGAAACCAAATATATTTAAATCCGTTTATGAATATCTTTCTAACGAATCTGAAAAATCAAAATTTCATAGCGGGAATCAAAAGTTATGGCCAAATGAATTTTCAGAAAGGTCGCTATAGAGTATATATGGCCCTTGAAAATAAACATTTTGCAAACGACCTCGAAATTCGACGAAACCACTTTTGTTGGATCCGGAATACCAAATTATGGTTAGGTTTCAAATTCCATAATTTTTGAAGTTAATATGTGAGCGTGGCGAAGGAAAATGTGTTTAGTCAATTATAGTTAAATTGGATCAACCAGAAAATGGTCATTTTTCAAACGGTCTCAGAATTCGACGAAATCAGTTTTGTTGGGACCGTATCGTCCCAACATAGCTGGATAAATTTTTTGGGAATTTTTAGAATCAGTATGTGGCCCCGGCAAATTATAATGTACGCTCAAAACAGAAATTGAATGTTTTATACTTTAATTTGAAGAATAACTGGCTGTAACAGTCGAATTGGCCTTCGAAACATACCCCATTATGTTCGGAATGGGGGTATTTAGCTAGGGGCGACAGTCATTGGGTTTGATTTGGAGTTCATGGTGTTAAACGAGGAATTTAAAAATTAAAAGAATAAAATATTATAAAGTATTTAATATAAAAAGGGCCCAAAACCCTAGCCTTTTCCCAAATCAGAAACGCAACCACCTTAACTGATGAACGACCAAGAAAGCTCCAAATTAAATTCCATTTTAAATTCCAATCCTTTAATCAATTCGTGAATCTCTAAATGGGAAATTCAGAGAGGGTTTTACGAGCTTTAAGGCCATACGGTTTTGATCGCAAATGAGTTAGTAATTAGTTCGGATTTTGGGTGGAAATGGCTGACGTTCATGGCCTTATCCACGGCGTTAGGGGGGACTGAACCTCGAAGTACGGAAGGCAGAGGTTGGCGACGGAAGCAGCTTCAGGGTGACGACATTGGATCGTCAGCAAGGTGGTCATAGGTGGAGCGATGGTGAGGTTCTTGGGGGCGCCGATGGGTTTTTCTCGTTTCAGAACAACGAAGAGGGAAGGAGGGATTTAATTGTAATTAGAGGGGTAATTAGTGCTAATTAATTAATTTATTATTTAATTATTTTAAATTATGAAATGCAATGTTTAAAATACTGTAATTATTTCATACGAGATCGGATTCATGAACCGTCAGTTGCGTTGGACTCGCATCGACGGGAACTATGCAATGGAATGGCAGGAACAAATTCAGAAACAGGCAGGAATTTTGATTGAATTAAACGCAGTGTTTAATTCAATTGAAAATAATCGTTTTGACGATTTCAGAACCGACCAATGTGAGAATTCTCTCACTATATTATTTCTGTACAGTTATTTATTGTATTACTGCATACATGAACTGCTCCCCGTCATCCACAGACCATGGACGACCTGTTTGATTGTATTCTGTGTGAAAATTGATCATGATGTGAAATGAAATAAATTGAAATGTGAATGTATATATATGAAGTGCGATGGTAAATATATATATATATATATTGAAAGTGAATATATATATATATATATTGAAAGTGAAAATATCGTATATATTGAATGCGAAAATATCGTATATATTGAATGTGAGAATATCGTATATATTGAAATGTGAAAATATCGTATATATTGAAATGTGAAAATATCGTATATATTGAAATATGAGAATATCGTATATATTGAATGTGAATATATATTTATATATATATTGAAAGTGAAAATATCGTATATATTGAAATGTGAATATATATATATATTGAAAGTGAAAATATCGTATATATTGAATGTGAAAATATCGTATATATTGAAATGTGAAAATATCGTATATATTGAATGTGAAAATATCATATATATTGAAAAATGAAAATATCGTATATATTGAAATGTGGATATATATATATATATATATTGAAAGTGAAAATATCGTATATACTGAATGTGAAAATATCGTATATATTGAATGTGAAAATATCGTATATATTGAAATGTGAAAATATCGTTTATATTGAAATGTGAAAATATCGTATATATTGAATGTGAAAATATCGTATATATTGAAATGTGAAAATATCGTATATATTGAAATGTGACAATATGGTATATATTGAAATATGAAAATATCGTATATATTGAATGTGAAAATATCGTATATATTGAATGTGAAAATATCGTATATATTGAATGTGAAAATATCGTATATATTGAATGTGAAAATATATATACATATGAGTTGAAATGAAAAATATATATATATATATATATATATGAGTTGAAATAAAAATGTATATGAGTTGAAATGAAAATATATATGAGTTGAAATGAAAATGAATATATATGAAATCGAAATAATATATATTTGAAATGAAAATGATATACATATGAAATGCGAAAAATGAATATAGATGAAATGAAAATGATATTTATTTGAAATGAAAATAATATATAATTTGAATAACATATATATGAGATAAAAATATATATGAGACGAGAATAATATATATATTGAAATTGAAATATATATACGATGTGAATTGAAATCGAATTGAATTGAATCAAATTGAAATCGAATTGAAATCGAACTGAATCGAATTGGAATTGAATGGAAATCAATTTGAAATGAATTCAAATCGAATTGAAATTGAATTGAAACGAATTGAAATCGAATTAAAATCGAATTGAAATTGAATTGAAATTGAATTGAAATCAAATAGAAATGAATGTAAACGAATTTATAAGGAAAAATTCAATTTTGATTTGAATTTGAAATGGAAGTTGAAATTTTTTTTGAAACGAATTTAAAACTATTTATAAAATTCGTTTTAAATGGAAATCGACAAAATATATATTATATTATATATATATATATATATACATATATATAATATAATGGCCTGAATAGAACGCGCCGCGCTGCGGCAGTTTGCGAATTTTGACCATTGACTTCGAACGGACATTACGGGAGATCCGACCATCAAATTCTCCTAAAACTAGAACCGTTGGATTCGTATCGAAAAGTGCTTTATAACAAATACAAGAAATCAGAAATCTAACGGTTGGATTTGGAGATACGTCCAAATCAAAATTTGAAATGGTCGCTGTAAGTGCAGTTCGATGGCCGCTGATGGAAATCGACTGTACGTGCCTTGATAAAATTATTAAAAACATCAATAATTAATGTAAAATCATAATAAATGATTTGGAAAGAAATGAGATGAAAAATTCCATATTTGAAAAGATAAAAATAGATTTTTATCGAAATGAACTAGTTATGAACTAGAATTAAAATCCAATAATTTTAAATAAAATAATTGGATTTGAAGTGGTTTTAATATAACCAGAAATTTCCAATATATGAACTGGAAAGGATTTGAATCGAAATTATCTTCGGAATATTTCGATATTGGATTCCATGATTATACGGATATTTTGGAGGAATTTGGAAGATATATATATCGTTATTCCAATACGATATTGGTTGATTTCAGAATTTGATATTGAATATATGCCGATATATTTTCTATTCAGAGCCTTGTATTTAATATCAAATGGGATTTGGGGTTTGTCGTGAACTGTGTTTAAATGACATTAGTTCTTTAACCCGTGTAAAAGCAGAATTAATTTCCAAAATGTAGAACAATCAATATGAAATCATTCTAGAGATGAAACCAATTGGGGTTTGAATAAATCTTTAATTAGATTTGGATGAATGAATGGTGATTAAATTTACCAAAACACGTGATGTGATTAAACCAAATTTACTTAGTTGTTGATATTGATTGTGGTTGATTGATTGTTTGGATGGTGCTCGACCAGTTTATGAGCAGAATATGCTTTTACATTTAGCATTGGGTTGGGTAGAAATACTGGTATGCTAACACCTTGTGAAACACTTCACCATTTGACGATAAGGTGTTTAGCAATTTTGTGTTCATTTCAAATTTAATGAATGATTTTGAAATGATATTTTTCTTAAGTGAAAAGAAATGTATTCCCGATTTTGGATAGGGAATGTTTTATAAAAATGTTTTTTAAAACAGAAAGGATTTCGAGGGCTAAAACCCGATGATTTCGAAATGATTTGGAAGTATATTATGGTTTTACATTGAGGTTCATCACATATTCGATTAGTTGCTATTAATGATGTATCTGTTTGGTGACAGAGAATTTATTCTCTCGCTTAACACCCTTCTTTGAGACGTACGAGCTCAAAGGTTATGTGATTAATAGTGACTGATCATATGTGTGAATTAGTGATGTGAAGTACTATAGATTTGATTATACTTGTGATTATTATGTTGTGAAATGATTTTCCCTACTTCGGGATATTAAATGATTTAGTATGTGGCTAAAGATTCGGGTAACCCTGAGACTAAAAGTATGCGTGAGAGGGCGGTGTATGCTCTCCATGTGTGGGAGGAGCATCGTCGGTGTAGCCTGCTCCTATGTGGGGTAGGTGCACATTTATATATATCGAGTTGCTAGGTGCGTACCCTTTGCCTTGTCGATGGGGAGCACGATATTTGGTTGCATACTTGTTTGTATGCATTGTTATGATTTGGAATTCATATTTCCAAATGATTTGATTTGAGATCCCGAAGTGAAATCTACTTTGATATAGAAAGTTAGATAGGTATTTCAAATGATTTGAAATAAGAAATCGGGAATAAAATCTAAAGGAAATTTTTTTGTAAATTGAATTGGATTTGGAAAATCTAAGTGGTGATTAATCTAAATTGGTAGATTGAGATATTGCATGTTGATTGATGCATAGTAGATCCATATCTATATTACCGATTGTTGTTTATACACTGGCATTCATGGGGGTAAACCCGTTCCGCGTTAGCGGCGTGATCCTGTGATTTGTCTTATGATTAAATAAGTTAAATTTAACTGTAGAGTTTCTCACACCAGTCGCATGACTGACCTGTAGTTTGCTTTTCCCTTGCAAACTCGGGTGCTCCTATTTTCCACACGGGCAGTCGAGTAGTTTGTTTTGCAGATACTTATTTTGAGCAGGATTCTGGATTGAAGCTTAAAGCTGTGTCCGGTGCATTCATTGTCTTCCGCTGTGTTATTTTATATTTTCGCTGTGCATTTATTGTAAAATCATCTTCCGCCGTATTGTTATATTTCGAAATACTCTGATATTCTGTACTCTGATGTAACATTATTATGATGTTTATAAAAGTCTTCTGTTATTTGTTCTGATGTGTTGTATACCCAGAGTTAGCGTATGCGGGATTCGAACGGTCTTGGTCGGTTTAGCGATCGATTAGGACCGGGCGAAATCCGTGTCGTTACAGATGGTATCAGAGCTTTGGTTAAACTCAAATCTTTGGGGTACAACTCATTAGAACAGAATAGAAGGACTCATCAGAGGTAGGATTAGTAATATCCTATAGAAGAATCCTCATTAGAGATAGAATCAGTAGCATTCTAGAATGAGTGACTCATTAGAGATGGGGTTAGTAATGCCCCAGAATGAGTTGAGAGTTTATATGTTTATAAATAACGTATTTGTGATCATATATAATCTGATTTTAGAATATGACTTTTGAGTATATAAAAGTTATATATATTTGAAAATTTAATCAACAAATTGATTATTGGTTTGATTAATTAAAATATTGGAATAGTAAAACCAATAAGAGAATATAAGAGAAAGTAAGCCAAATCGAATCAAATATTGAACTGTATTGAAATTTGTTTGGAATTGCATGCGTATACATGTACTTACATTGAACAGGTCAAAGCAAAGAGGCTAGAGCAGAAGAATAAAATTGTTTGCCCGACAAATAGGTACATGTTTATTGTATTTCTTGGGTTTTGGATGATTTTATGAGCCGATTGGCTAGCCGATTGGCCTTTTTCTTTTTCTTTTGGATTGAAGAAGGCCATGGGAGGCTATATGAAATATCCCGAAGTCCCCGGTGCAGGGGAGGTTATGGCGAAATTTTTCGAAAATTTAGAGTGTTAGCCAAATTTTTGAAAAATATGAAAAGTTCTTAGAAACTGAAAAGTTGAAGAACTTAAGCCGTAATGAAAATAATGGAAGTTGAGTTGGTTTGTAAAACAACTTTCAGCTTCGTTCCTTTTCGGGGACGAAAGTTTTAAGTGGGGGAGACTGTAACAACCCAAAAATTCTGAGCTAGTTTAAAATTTTTATTTTGGCAATTTTGATGAATTTTGAAGATTTAAAATGAATTATTTTAAATAATAACGACGGAAAATTTATTTTGAATAGAATTAGAACGTATATATTTATATAGATCATCGTTAGAATATAAATATTTATTTTAAATTATAAAAGGAATTGAAAATGGCGCGGTAGTTCGAAAATTCGATTTCAAAGTTCAAATGAATGTACAGGATTCAAAATAAAACGGATTTTAGTGAAACCAAAAATATTTAAATCCGTTTATGAATATCCTTCTAATGAATCTGAAAAATCGAAATTTCATAGCGGGAATCAAAAGTTATGGCCAAATGAATTTTCAGAAAGGTCGCTATAGAGTATATATGGCCCTTGAAAATAGACATTTTGCAAACGACCTCGGAATTCGAAGAAACCACTTTTGTTGGATCCAGGATGCCAAATTATGGTTAGGTTTCAAATTCCATAATTTTTGAAGTTAATATGTGAGCGTGGCGAAGGAAAATGTGTTTAGTCAATTATAGTTAAATTGGATCGACCAGAAAATGGCCATTTTTCAAACGGTCTCAGAATTCGACGAAATCAGTTTTGTTGGGACCGTGTCGTCCCAACATAGCTGGATAAATGTTTCGGGAATTTTTAGAATCAGTATGTGGCCCCGGCAAATTAAAATGTACGTTCAAAACAGAAATTGAATGTTTTATACTTTAATTTGAAGAATAACTGACTGTAATAGTCGAATTGGCCTACGAAACATACCCCATTGTGTTCGGAATGGGGGTATTTAGCTGAGGGCGACAGTCATTGGGTTTGATTTGGAGTTCAGGGTGTTAAACGAGGAATTTACAAATTAAAAGAATAAAATATTATAAAGTATTTAATATAAAAAGGGCCCAAAACCCTAGCCTTTTCCCAAATCAGAAACGCAGCCGTCTTAACTGATGAATGACCAAGAAAGCTCCAAATTAAATTCCATTTTAATTTCCAATCCTTTAATCAATTCGTGAATCTCTAAAAGGGAAATTCAGAGAGGGTTTTACGAGCTTTAAGGCCATACGGTTTTGATCGCAAATGAGTTAGTAATTAGTTCGGATTTTGGGTGGAAATGGCTGACATTCATGGCCTTATCCACGGCGTTAGGGGGGACCAGACCTCGAAGTACGGCAGGCGGAGGTTGACAACGGAAGTAGCGTCAGGGTAACGGCGTTGGATCGTCAGCAAGGTGGTCATAGGTGGAGCGATGGTGAGGTTCTTGGGGGCGCCGATGGGTTTTTCTCATTTCAGAACAACGAAGAGGGAAGGAGGGATTTAATTGTAATTAGAGGTGTAATTAGTGCTAATTAATTAATTTATTACTTTAAATTATGAAATGCAATGTTTTAATTACTGTAATTATTTCATACGAGATCGGATTCATGAACCGTCAGATGCGTTGGACTCGCATCGACGGGAACTATGCAATGGAATGGACAGGAACAAATTCAGAAGCAGTCAGGAATTTTGATTGAATTAAACGGAGTGTTTAATTTAATTGAAAATAATCGTTTTAACGATTTCAGAACCGACCAATGTGAGAATTCTCTCACTATATTATTTATGTACAGTTATTTATTGTATAACTACATATATAAACTGCTCCCCGTCGTCCATAGACCATGGACAACTTGTTTGATTGTATTCTGTGTGAAAATTGATCGTGATGTGAAATGAAATAAATTGAAATGTGATTGTATATATATGAAATGCGATAGTAAAAAAATATATATATTGAAAGTGAAAATATATATATATATATTAAAAGTGAAAATATATATATATATTGAAAGTGAAAAAAAATTGAAAGTGAAAATGTCGTATATATTGAATGTGAAAATATCGTATATATTGAATGTGAGAATATCGTATATATTGAAATGTGAAAATATCGTATATATTGAAATGTGAAAATATCGTATATATTGAATGTGAAAATATATATATATTGAAAGTAAAAATATCGTATATATATATATTGAAAGTGAAAATATCGTATATATTGAATGTGAAAATATCGTATATATTGAAATGTGAAAATATCGTATATATTGAATGTGAAAATATCGTATATATTGAAAAGTGAAAATATCGTATATATTGAAATGTGAATATATATATATATATATTTAAAGTGAAAATATCGTATATATTGAATGTGAAAATATCGTATATATTGAAATGTGAAAATATCGTATATATTGAAATGTGAAAATATCGTATATATTGAATGTGAAAATATCGTATATATTGAAATGTGAAAATATCGTATATATTGAAATGTGAAAATATCGTATATATTGAATGTGAAAATATCGTATATATTGAAAGTGAAAATATCGTATATATTGAATGTGAATATATATATATATACGAGTTGAAGTGAATAATATATATATATATATGAGTTGAAATAAAAATGTATATGAGTTGAAATGAAAATATATATAAGTTGAAATGAAAATGAATATATATGAAATCGAAATAATATATATTTGAAATGAAAATGATATACATATGAAATGCAAAAAATGAATATATATGAAATGGAAATGATATTAATTTGAAATGAAAATAATATATAATTTGAATAACATATATATGAGACGAGAATAATATATATATTGAAATTGAAATATATATACGATGTGAATTGAAATTGATTTGAATTGAATCGAATTGAAATTGAATTGAAATTGAACTAAATCGAATTGGAATTGAATGGAAATCAATTTGAAATGAATTCAAATCGAATTGAAATTGAATTGAAACGAATTGAAATTGAATTGAAATTGAAACTGAATTGAAATCAAATAGAAATGAATGTAAAACGAATTTATAAGGAAAAATTCAATTTTGATTTGAATTTGAAATGGAAGTTGAAATTGTTTTTGAAACGAATTTAAAAATATTTATAAAATTCGTTTTAAATGGAAATCGACAATATATATATTATATATATAATATAATGGCCTGAATAGAACGCGCCGCGCAGCGGCAGTTCGCGAATTTCGACTATTGACTTCGAATTGACATTACAGGAGATCCAACCGTCGGATTCTCCTAAAACTGGAACCGTTGGGTTCGTATCGAAAAGTGCTTTCTAACGAATACAAGAAATCAGAAATCTAACGGTTGGATTTGGAGATACGTCCAAATCAAATGTGGAAAAGGTCGCTGTAAGTGCAGTTCAATGGCCGTTGATGGAAATCGACTGTACGGGCCTTGATAAAATTATTAAAAATATCAATAATTAGTGTAGAATCATAAGAAATGATTTGGAAAGAACTGAGATTAAAAATTCCATATTTGAAAAGATAAAAATAGATTTTTATCGAAATGAACTGGTTATGAACTAGAATTAAAATCCAACATTTTTAAATAAAATAATTGGATTTGAAGTGGTTTTAATATAACCAGAAATTTCTAATATATGAACTGAAAAGGATTTGAATCGAAATTTTCTTCGGAATATTTCGATATTGGATTCCATGATTATACGGATATTGTGGAGGAATTTGGAAGATAAATATATATCGTTATTCCAATACGATATTGGTTGATTTAAGAATTTGATATTGAATATAAGCCGATATATTTTCTATTCATAGCCTTGTATTTAATATCAAATTGGATTTGGGGTTTGTCGTGAACTGTGTTTAAATCACATTAGTTCTTTAACCCGCGCAAAAGCAGAATTAATTTCCAAAAAGTAGAACAATCAATATGAAATCATTCTAGAGATGAAACCAATTGGGGTTTGAATAAATCTTTAATTAGATTTGGATGAATGAATGGTGACTAAATTTACCAAAACACGTGATGTGATTAAACCAAATTTACTTAGTTGTTGATATTGATTGTGGTTGATTGATTGTTTGGATGGTGCTCGACCAGTTTATGAGCAGAATATTCTTTTACATTTAGCATTGGGTTGGGTAGAAATACTGGTATTGTAATGACCCGGATTTTGAGCGACTTTGGTTATTGACATAAACTCGATGTCGATAACCAATCATCGAAAAATACACGTCATTAGTGAAAGAAATTAGAGGGTGAGGAAAGATAAGACAGAAAATTAGAATAGAAGAAGAAGAAGAATACAACATCAGAGTAACACGAATCTCACAGCGGAACGAATAAATATATTTCATAACATAACTTTGAAATACAAATCTGTACTTGAATATACATATCATTATCAAAGTACAACACTTACAACACAGCGGAAATAACTATAGCTATATGATCCTGAAGCCTCCTGCTCCTAGCTCTTCCAGTATATCTGTAAATCCTGACTACTTGACTGCCCGTACAAATTTAGGCACCCAAGGTTTTAGGGAAAACAACAAAATAAACTCCGGGTCAGTCATGGGACTGGTATGAGTAAAACAGTTTAAAATAGTTTGAACAAGTAAACGATATCTCATAAGACCACGCCGTATAACGGAACGGGTTTTTCCCTTATGAGAATCCAATATCTTTATATCAAAACCTTTTGATATTACAATAATGTCTATTAACACAATATAATAATCATCTAGCAGAAACGCTTTCATCTCACGTTCTACATATATAGTATACAATCAAAACCACAAGCACGTATTGGGAAATGGATTTTTAACTATGACAAGGTATGGAACCACCTCTCGCTAGTGTACCTCTAGAGAGGAATACACTGGGTTCAACAAGAACATCTTGCAACCCGGCCACACATGACCGACCACTCATTTCGCTTGAGTGTATCGGATGTATATCACCAACGGTTGGGATCAGCAACCGTTTCCCAAATAGGACAGCATCAACAATAGATTTTTTAGAAGTAAATGAAACTCTAGATCAGGTGATTATACACCCTACTTCGGTGCGACCGACTTAGCCATGCTGCCTGGCCGATTTCTGTCATTTACCGGATGTGAGGCTAGAAGCTACGCTTTATCATCACCTCAGATTCACATGGAATGCCACATTGTCAAATCCATCAAATCACCGATTGACGTCCTCAACCATACATTACATGTTAGCTAAAAGAAGTTTCCTTCTCCGCTTCCACTCTTGGTACAGTTGGAGAAATCAATATACGTGATCGTCTGGAAATACTCTGTCAGACATCCGTCCATACAAGTCATCCAGGAACGGGATGAACTGAAGGCACTATTCTATAAACAGGATAGCCCTTGCATAACTCCGTCTTCAATTTCCTTTGGCATATATGATTCGCAACGCTTATGCCAATACTGAGTGGTTCATTGGATAATAATCCAACCGGTCTCTCCATATTAACTACGTTAAAATGGTCAAAACTTCGATAGTCTGTGATTTAACTATCGAAGAAAAACAGATGTGCAAACAAACGATATTATTTCCAAATGGAAATTTATATCGATCAAACATCATTCAACATTCATCTCTTTATTTCATTAATTTACTTATCTCCTGTTTCCCTATATTCAGTATTTCTTATTTTCTAAATTTGGAAAATATACTTTTTTTACAAGGGAAAACATTTCCATTTCTTGTTTTCTTTATTAGAAAACATTTCTGGTTTCTTATTTGGAAAACATTTCCACAGCTTCTTCAATGGACTTAGACAGATGTTTTAAAAAAACCATCGCGATGCCAACTCAAACCATTTCCTTTACTGCCGAACCTTAACTATTCCTTAGTTAAAAACGAAGCCAATCAAGTTGGGGTAGAACTACCTCTCAGACCTTAACTGAACAACATTTCTAACTTTGAAATAGGCAAAGTTCACTTTATATTTCTTTAACTACCTTCCTTACTTAACTCTCGTTCGAATAAATCTCTATTCGATTTATTCTATTTGATTTACTCTATTTGATTTACTCTATTCACTTAACCGCTTTCGAATAAACTATATTCGATAACTCCTCTAACTTTATTCGAATAAACTATATTCTATTAACTCCTTTATTCTATTCGAATAAACTATATTCGATTAACTCCTTTATTCTATTTGAATAAACTATACTCTATTAACTCCTCTAACACTTTTCGAATAAACTATATTCGATAACTACTTTTAATTAACAAGATTTGATAACTCCTTTCGAATAACTAGATTTGATAACTCCTTCTCTTTAACTCTATTCGAATAAACTATATTCGATTACTCTATTTAAATAACTCTAGTTCGATTTAACTCTCTTCAATAAATTCTAGTTCGATATAACACTATCGATTTACTTTAACTGATTAACACTAACTGTTTAACTCTAATGGTTTTACCCTGACTGGTTTAACCAAATTCGAATAACTAATATTCGATTAACTCTATTCAACTAACTCGACTCGACTAACCCCTTTCGAATAACTAATTCGATTTACTAACTTTCAAATACCATATTCGTTTTAACTCCTTTAACTCTATTTGAATAAACTATATCTGATAAACTCCTTTATTCTATTCAAATAACTAATTCGATTAACTCCTTTTCGAATAAACTATTCATTTATAAAGATTTACTTTTAGTAACGGTTCTTCACTTTACAAATGATTTCCTTTTATTCTACTTATCCTTTGATTTTTATAATTATTTCTTTTATAAAAAACCCTTTTCCTTTCCTATATAAAATCCATCGATTTTATATAAATAATTCATTTTCAAAATACATTTTGAAAATCCTCTTTCCCATATCCAGTATTTCTTATGGTATTTAACATACCATATAACAACGATAAATATCGTCCAAACACACACAATCAACAACAGATTATATATCACATCATATATCACAATATATGAATCACAGTAAAATAAATGTTGAGGAATCCAGTTGGATTCCTCCAACCTATTCCCTACATCACAGATGTTAAACAATATAGATAACATCACTTTCAGTTCCATATGATATATTCTGTTAAACAGAATCAATATAGAAAATTCAACTAACTGACTAGCAGTTCAATCAAACAGTCAACATACAGTCAATCAACCAATATTTATCAGTTCTAAAAATACAACATGAAATTATAAACTGTTCAGAGTTAGTGAGATTAACTCACTTTTGCAGTTCATCGTTAAAGAACGATAAACTGTTATTTGATTTGAATCAAACAGTTTATTTTGCCATAAATTCAAACGAGCTCCAATCCACTCCCGGTCAGTCCCATTGTGTTGCTCTCGTCCATACGATCCCAATGGATCCAGGTTTGCCTGATTCCGACAACGCATGGTAAAGTTATGCATTTTTAAATTTACATGCACTATTTAATTTAAACAAACTTTAAAAATAAAACCCACTGGGCCTTTACCCTTTAAAATAGTCGGCCCACCTCCCTAACCCGAACCCGCTCCCTCTTAATCCTTCTTCCCCAAATCGGATTCATCCCGTCGCTCCAGTATTTGTTAACACCACAAATGGCCGGCGTCCTCACTGGCTGATCCTCCTCCTTCCACCTTACTCCGCCAAACCATCACCATTATTCACCTCGTCACTTCCTCGTTCACTTCCTACCCTGAGAAACACACTCGACGTCTTCATTCAGAGGCCGACATCGCATTGTACAGGTGAAGACTGCGACGTCTTCCTGCTTCGGAAATCCTCAAACCGTGCGCGCAGGTGCTAAGAGCACCCATGAACTCAAATACACTGCTCTCACCCTCAATCGAGGCCTAAATCCTCCATACACTGCAACCCTAGTTTGCTTCAAAAAAAATCCAGCGGACCCATTGATGTCGAACCAAACAAAGAGCACACAGAAACGAAGAGTACTCCCTCGCGAATCCATACATACATATGAGATGATTTACATAATTTTATTTCATTTCTTTTTGATTTTATTTGCTCGACATTTTTTTGCTGTAAGCATACAGAGGACGGCGGAAAGAAATTGACCAAGGCAAATGAGAATTTAGGTTTAGGAAAATTAGAGGGGGTATTTATAGGGTTGATAAATATCTAGATATTTTCATAGAAGGAATATTCCCGGTATATTCTCCATTGTTAATTCGTTTTTGACTTCTAAAAATTCGTGTGGTCACACACGATACCCAAAAATCACGAAACTGGACATGCAGCTACAGTTTGACATTACGGTCCCAACGAAACTGGTTTCGTCGAATTCCGACTTCGTATGCTCACACAGTGTATTTTTAACTATAAAATACTGTCTGTTTCTCACTCTAAAAATCCGTGCGTTCACACACTGACTCTAAAAATCACGAAACTGGAAATCTAACAACTATTTGACCTTGCGGATCCAACAAAATTAGTTTCGTCGAATTCCGACTTCGTTTGCAAAAGTGGCTATTTTTAAAGCTCTAAATAGCCTATTTAAAAATATGAATATATTTAAATGAAATTGAATTAAATATTTAAAATTAAATATTAACTCTATATTCATATGGAATACTGTACAACTTCAGAATATTCCTATATGGATTTACAACTAGATATTACATCGTCAGAGTTATATTGACGCTCGATTTCTATTTAAATCCTTATATAAAATATATTTAAATCGTTATGGTCAGGGCGCTGCATTTCTAAGAATTTGATTTGGACGTAACTCAAAATCTACACAATGAAATCCCGATTTTTCTCTTTCACTAGAAAGATATACTTCACCAGCTCCACACGTTTCTTGTTTCACAGGAATCCGATTTAAAACGAACCCTGTTTATTTAGTTGAAGTTCAAATCGCCAAATAGCGAACTGCTGCGCCATTTCAAGCTCTATTTTAAATTATATTAAAATTCTACGTTCAAACTGACGTTGATTGAATATATTCGTCAATATAATTCAACTCTAAGCTGAACTAAATCCTAGGGACGACCCAGTATACAGAATATTGTGACTTCCAATATTTTTGATTATTTCTGAATTAAATATATAATTTAATTTAAATTACATAACCACTATAATTTAATTGTCGACGATTTAATTCCCTAAATCACTATTTATATAATTAAATAAACTAATTATAATACCTCTGCCAATGCGGGTCATTACATTCTTCCCCACTTAAAATAATTTCGTCCTCGAAATTGCTAAAAGGTAGAGAACGACCCTATCGACTGGTTAGAACATATTTGTTCACTTCTTAACTTCAGTTTTCAACTGAACCAATTTAATTTCAATTAAATTATTAATTAATTCTTATCAACGAAAATTTTCAAAAATCCTGAAAATTTTCTAACGCCTTAACTTTTCGAAAAATTTCGCCAGCACCCCTTTTGTAATGGTCAATCGGTCAAACTCCAACTCGCCTCTCTGGGTCATCTCCATTCCAAAAGGAAATCAAACAGCCAAGCGGCTTACCAATTTGGCTCATCAAAATCTCATCCCGTATGAAATATAAACTTGTACCTTTTTGTCGAGCATATCAACTCTATCACTTCCATATGATATCAACTCAGCATATACCAATGTTATCCCAATCAAATTCTGAAATCACTTTCATCTCCAACACAACCATTCGCCTTTTTACTAAGCCAAATATCATTTCAACTCGAGTTTCTTCTCGATTCCCAACTCTTAACTTGATTATCACATTACACTTCAAATTTGGATCTCAAAATCCAAATTGTCTTGATATCATTCTAATTCAATCTCCGTTACCACTTTACTGGCTTTACTTTAATTCAAATTTGCTTTTACAAATTTCTGTTAAATTTGTTTTTAATTCAAACAATCTTTCCCTGGAAGTTTTTAAATAGTTTACTCTTTTCAAAAATCAAAATTCCCTTTTGAACAAGTTACTGAGCCCTTAATTAATATTCCATTAATTAAATCACTTCTCTATTTCTTTATCAATATTTGTTAACCAAATATTTTCAATAACCATATTGGCCTTTTATGTTATTTGGAAAACATTTCCGAATATCGTCTTCCTTTATTTTCTAAACTTTAGAAAATATATGCTATTTATAATTGGAAAATATTCCAATTACTTATCTCTTTTCCGATCTCGTTTATTACTATACTTAGGAAATATTCTTTATTATATTTCCAAGCTTACACTATTTGGGTTAAAATGGATGTTGTGTTTAACATCGCTACGACAACCCAATTTCTATATTCAACTAAATCTTATTCAACACTGATCTTCGAGTCTGAAATCTTACTATTTATTTGTTAATAATGAAATCAATCAAGTTGGGGTATAACTACCTCTCAGACCTTAACTGAATAACATTTATAACGTCAAAACAGATATGACTACTTACTCGAATAATCAATACCATACAACTACTTATTCACTTTTAAACACGTATACGCTTCCTCTTTCTATTTTTACTAGATTTTATTTCTAGTCTTCTATTTGATTTTACTATTCTATTTCTAAGTTCGTTCCTTATCCACTTCTATATATATCGATACGTTGATTTCTAACTATCAAATTATCTTTGAAAAATTTCTAACTCCTTAAATTCCCGGAAAAATTCGCCATAACCTCCTTTGTACCAGGAGCATCGGGATATTTCAAATAGCCTCCCATGGCCCTCACCAATCCAAAAGAAAAAGAAAAAGCCAAGCGGCTAGCCGATACGGCGCATAAAATATCATATATGAATTAAATACATACCCTTTTTTTTTCGAGCATTATATTTATACTCTTCTAACACTTCATTCCAAACCTGTTTAACCTATATCCAACGATTCCCATTTTTGTTTCATCTCAATCAAAAAGTTTTAACTCGTTTCGTTAAGTACTTCGCTAATTAGCTCTTTTCCTTATTGCACTTTATTTTTGGACACAACATTTTCAAATCTAAGTTTAACTTGTTTATAACTAATTGAACTCCTTTTTCAACTTACGTTTCATATCAAATTTCGAAATCTAAGTTCTCAAATCCCATTTACCTTTCAAAGTTCAACTTTTAATTAAAAATTTCATTAATTAATTTCTAGTTAACTGTTTTGCCTATCTCCCCCTTTCATTTTGAATATAACCTATTCAAATATAAGTTTAACTTATATTTCACTAGTTGGATTCCGTTTTCAATTCTATTTGAATTCTATATTCAAATTCTATATCAAATTCATATTTGAACTTCTCTATTCAAATTCTATATCAAATTCATATTTGAACTATTTTCAAACTTCATTTATTCATTCTTTAAACAAGTCTCGATTTCAATTCCTTTTGAAATCGATATTTCTACCTTTGGAAAATAGATTTCCCTTTTCAATTCCACACTTGCATTTTTATTTCTAAATTATCCAATGAAAATTCTTTTCACTTTATTTATAAACTTCGTTTATAAAAGAACTATTTATAAACTTTGTTTATAAAGAAACCACTTGTTTTATTTTTCAAAACAAGTTTGTATTTCAAATCTATTTAAAAATTCAAATTCTATAGTTTAAATTCCATTTGAATTCTATATTCAAATTCTATATCAAATTCATTGAATTTCATATATTCAAACTCCCTTTGAATTTCTATATTCAATTTCTATTTCAGTTCCATTGAATTTCATATATTCAAACTCCCTTTGAATTTCTATATTCAATTCTATATTATAAATCCCATTTTGAAATTCAACACAACTTGTCTTTCCCAAAACAAATTCAAAACAGTATTTCTGGTAGTAATTCGTCACTTACAACTCGAAAATGAATACTGATGATGCAGCTGTCATCATCAGAATCTATTTTCCAGCGATCGAAGTGAGTTCAATAGTATAAAACCATTTCTAAACATTTTTACTTTGAAATTTCATTTCAAAATATAATTCACATTGCTTGTAAAACAATTTAAAATCTTCCAGGATCTTAAATTTTCCTTATTTTTTACCCAAATCCATTTACAAACACTTATCCAATTCTCCAGAGTTTTAATTCAATTTCTGGTTTAAATTTCAGATTTAACTCATCTGATTTCACGTATTTCACTTATGTGAATTCTGATTGGTTATTTACATAACCATTTAATTTATAATCTTACTCGATTATAATATCAACCAATATATCCAATATATATCAAAATATACTTTGGGTAAAATTATTTTTATTTACCCTCTTTTCAAAACGTATCGTGCCGACCCATCGTATTTGATTGTTTATAAACTCCTACCGATACAGTGGATCAAACTGATCGACCAGAACTCATAAACGACTCAACCAATAAATCTCCACAATATAAAACAAATTTTTATATCAATAACAAATACGTTCACTCGTATGTATACATTCAAAATCAATCTAGGGTATTGCTAACCCTATCTCTACCGAGTCACACCACAGAGCCAAGGTAATTCTTAACTTAAGCTCTGATACCAACTGTAATGACCCGGATTTTGAGCGACTTTGGTTATCGACATAAACTCGATGTCGATAACCAATCATCGAAAAATACCAGTCATTAGTGAAAGAAATTAGAGGATGAGGAAAGATAAGATAGAAAATTAGAATAGAAGAAGAAGAAGAACACAACATCAGAGTAACACGAATCTCATAGCGGAACGAATAAATATATTTCATAACATAACTTTGAAATACAAATCTGTACTTGAATATACATATCATTATCAAAGTACTACACTTACAACACAGCGGAAATAACTATAGCTATATGATCCTGAAGCCTCCTGCTCCTAGCTCTTCCAGTATATCTGTAAATCCTAACTACTTGACTGCCCGTACAAATTTAGGCACCCAAGAGTTTAGGGTAAACAACAAAATAAACTCCGGGTCAGTCATGGGACTGGTATGAGTAAAACAGTTTAAAATAGTTTGAACAAGTAAACGATATCTCATAAGACCACGCCGTATAACGGAACGGGTTTTTCCCTTATGAGAATCCAATATCTTTATATCAAAACCTTTTGATATTATAATAATGTCTATTAACACAATATAATAATCATCTAGCAGAAACGCTTTCATCTCACGTTCTACATATATAGTATACAATCAAAACCGCAAGCACGTATTGGGAAATGGATTTTTAACTATGACAAGGTATGGAACCACCTTTCGCTAGTGTACCTCTAGAGAGGAATACACTGGGTTCAACAAGAACATCTTGCAACCCGGCCACACATGACCGACCACTCATTTCGCTTGAGTGTATCGGATGTATATCACCAACGGTTGGGATCAGCAACCGTTTCCCGAATGGGACAACATCAACAATAGATTTTTTAGAAGTAAATGAAACTCTAGATCAGGTGATTATACACCCTACTTCGGTGCGATCGACTTAGCCATGCTTCCTGCCCGATTTTTGTCATTTACCGGATGTGAGGCTAGAAGCTACGCTTTATCATCACCTCAGATTCACTTTGAATGCCACATCGTCAAATCCATCAAATCACCGATTAACGTCCTCAACCATACATTACGTGTTAGCTAAAAGAAGTTTCCTTCTCCGCTTCCACTCTTGGTACAGTTGGAGAAATCAATATACGTGATCGTCTGGAAATACTCTGTCAGACATCCGTCCATACAAGTCATCCAGGAACAGGATGAACCGAAGGCACTATTCTATAAACAGGATAGCCCTTGCATAACTCCGTCTTCAATTTCCTTTGGCATATATGATTCGCAATGCTTATGCCAATACAGAGTGGTTCTTTGGATAATAATCCAACCGGTCTCTCCATATTAACAACGCTAAAATGGTCAAAACTTCGATAGTCTGTGATTTAACTATCGAAGAAAAACAGATGTGCAAACAAACGATATTATTTCCAAATGGAAATTTATATCGATCAAACATCATTCAACATTTATCTCTTTATTTCATTAATTTACTTATCTCCTGTTTCCCTATATTCAGTATTTCTTATATTCTAAATTTGGAAAATATATGTTTTTTTACAAGGGAAAACATTTCCATTTCTTGTTTTCTTTATTAGAAAACATTTCTGGTTTCTTATTTGGAAAACATTTCCACAGCTTCTTCATTGGACTTAGATAGATGTTTTAAACAAACCATCGCGATGCCAACTCAAACCATTTCCTTTACCGCCGAACCTTAACTATTCCTTAGTTAAAAACGAAGCCAATAAAGTTGGGGTAGAACTACCTCTCAGACCTTAACTGAACAACATTTCTAACTTTGAAATAGGTAAAGTTCACTTTATATTTCTTTAACTAACTTCCTTACTTAACTCTCGTTCGAATAAATCTCTATTCGATTTACTCTATTTGATTTACTCTATTTGATTTACTCTATTCACTTAACCCCTTTCGAATAAACTATATTCGATAACTCCTCTAACTTTATTCGAATAAACTATATTCTATTAACTCCTTTATTCTATTCGAATAAACTATATTCGATTAACTCCTTTATTCTATTTGAATAAACTATACTCTATTAACTCCTCTAACACTATTCGAATAAACTATATTCGATAACTACTTTTAATTAACAAGATTTGATAACTCCTTTCGAATAACTAGATTTGATAACTCCTTCTCTTTAACTCTATTCGAATAAACTATATTCGATTACTCTATTTAAATAACTCTAGTTCGATTTAACTCTCTTCAATAAATTCTAGTTCGATATAACACTATCGATTTACTTTAACTGATTAACACTAACTGTTTAACTCTAATGGTTTTACCCTGACTGGTTTAACCAAATTCGAATAACTAATATTTGATTAACTCTATTCAACTAACTCGACTAGACTAACCCCTTTCGAATAACTAATTCGATTTACTAACTTTCAAATACCATATTCGTTTTAACTCCTTTAACTCTATTTGAATAAACTATATCTGATAAACTCCTTTATTCTATTCAAATAACTAATTCGATTAACTCCTTTTCGAATAAACTATTTATTTATAAAGATTTACTTTTAGTAATGGTTCTTCACTTTACAAATGATTTCCTTTTATTCTACTTATCCTTTGATTTTTGTAAATATTTCTTTTATAAAAAACCCTTTTCCTTTCCTATATAAAATCCATCGATTTTATATAAATAATTCATTTTCAAAATACACTTTGAAAATTCTCTTTCCCATATCCAGTATTTCTTATGGTATTTAACATACCATATAACAACGATAAATATCGTCCAAACACACAAAATCAACAACAGATTATATATCACATCATATATCACAATATATGAATCATAGTAAAATAACCCTTTTCCTCCAACCTGTTTCCCTGCATCACAGATGTTAAACAATATAGATAACATCACTTTCAGTTCCATATGATATATTCTGTTAAACAGAATCAATATATGAAATTCAACTAACTGACTAGCAGTTCAATCAAGCAGTCAATCAACCAATATTTAACAGTTCTAAAAATACAACATGAAATTATAAACTGTTCAGAGTTAGTGAGATTTACTCACTTTTGCATTTCATCGTTAAAGAACGATAAACTGTTATTTAATTTGAATCAAACAGTTTATTTTTCCATAAATTCAAATGAGCTCCAATCCACTCCCGGTCAGTCCCATTGTGTTGCTCTCGTCCATACGATCCCAATGGATCCAGGTTTGCCTGGTTCCGACAAAGCATGGTAAAGTTTTTCATTTTTAAATTTATATGCACTATTTAATTTAAATAAACTTTAAAAATAAAACCCACTGGGCCTTTACCCTTTAAAATAGTCGGCCCACCTCCCAAACCCAAACCCGCTCCTTCTTAATCCTTCTTCCCCAAATCGCATTCATCCCGTCGCTCCAGTATTTGTTAACACCACAAATGGCCGGCGTCCTCACTGACTGCTCCTCCTCCTTCCACCTTACTCCGCCAAACCATCACCATTATTCACCTCGTCGCTTCCTCGTTCACTTCCTACCCTGAGAAACACACTCGACGTCCTCATTCAGAGGCCGACATCGCATTGTACAGGTGAAGACTGCGATGTCTTCCTGCTCCGGAAATCCTCAAACCGTGCGCGCAGGTGCTAAGAGCACCCATGAACTCAAATACACTGCTGTCACCCTCAATCGAGGCCTAAATCCTCCATACAACGCAACCCTAGTTTGCTTCAAAAAAAATCCAGCGAACCCATTGATGTCGAACCAAACAAAGAGCATACAGAAACGAAGAGTACTCCCTCGCGAATCCATGCATACATATGAGATGATTTACATAATTTTATTTCATTTCTTTTTGATTTTATTTGCTCGACATTTTTTTGCTGTAAGCATACAGAGGACGGCGGAAAGAAATTGACCAATGCAAATGAGAATTTAGGTTTAGGAAAATTAGAGGGGGTATTTATAGGCTTGATAAATATCTAGATATTTTCGTGGAAGGAATATTCCCGGTATATTCTCCATTGTTAATTCGTTTTTGACTTCTAAAAATTCGTGTGGTCACACACGATACCCAAAAATCACGTAACTGGACATACTGCTACAGTTTGACATTACGGTCCCAACGAAACTGGTTTCGTCGAATTCCGACTTCGTATGCTCACACAGTGTAATTTTAACTGTCAAAATATTGACTGTTTCTCACTCTAAAAATCCATGCGTTCACACACTGACTCTAAAAATCACGAAACTGGAAATCTAACAACTATTTGACATTGCGGATCCAAAAAAATTAGTTTCGTCGAATTCCGACTTCATTTGCAAAAGTGGCTATTTTTAAAGCTCTAAATAGCCTATTTAAATATATAAATATATTTAAATGAAATTGAATTAAATATTTAAAATTAAATATTAACTCTATATTCACATGGAATACCGTACAACTTCAGAATATTCCTATATGGATTTACAACTAGATATTACATCGTCAGAGTTATATTGACGCTCGATTTCTATTTAAATCCTTATATAAAATATAATTAAATCGTTATGGTCAGGGCGCTGCATTTGTAAGAATTTGATTTGGACGTAACTCAAAATCTACACAATGAAATCCCGATTTTTCTCTTTCACTAGAAAGATATACTTCACCGGCTCCACACGTTTCTTGTTTCACAGGAATCCAATTTAAAACGAACCCTGTATATTTAGTTGAAGTTCAAATAGCCAAATAGCGAACTGCTGCGCCATTTCAAGCTCTATTTTAAATTATATTAAAATTCTACATTCAAACTGACGTCGATTGAATATATTCGTCAATATAATTCAACCCTAAGCTGAACTAAATCCTAGGGACGACCCAGTTCACAGAATATTGTGATTTCCAATATTTTTTATTATTTCTGAATTAAATATATTATTTAATTTAAATTACATAACCACTATAATTTAATTATCGACGATTTAATTCCCTAAATCACTATTTATATAATTAAATAAACTAATTATAATACCTCTGCCAATGCGGGTCATTACAGGTATGCTAACACCTTGTGAAACACTTCACGATTTGACGATAAGGTGTTTAGCGATGTTGTGTTCATTTCAAATTTAATGAATGATTTTGAAATGATATTTTTCTTAAGTGAAAAGAAATGTATTCCGGATTTTGGACAGGGAATGTTTTATAAAACAGAAAGGATTTCGAGGGCTAAAACCCGATGATTTCGAAATGATTTGGAAATATATTATGGTTTTACATTGTAGTTCATCACATATTCGATTAGTTGCTATTAATGATGTATCTGTTTGGTGGCAAAGAATTTATTCTCTCGCTTAACACCCTTCTTTGAGTCGTACGAGCTCAAAGGTTATGTGATTAATAGTGACTAATCATATGTGTGAATTACTGATGCGAAGTACTATAGATTTGATTATACTTGTGATTATTATGTTGTGAAATGATTTTCCCAACTTCGGGATATGAAATGATTTAGTATGTGGCTAAAGAGTCGGGTAACCCTGAGACTAAAAGTATGGGTGAGAAGGCGGTGTATGCTCTCCATGTGTGGGAGGTGCATCGTCGGTGTAGCCTGCTCCTATGTGAGGTAGGTGCACATTTATATATATCGAGTTGCTAGGTGCGTACCCTTTGCCTTGTCGATGGGGAGCACGATATTTGGTTGCATACTTGTTCGTATGCATTGTTATGATTTGGAATTCATATTTCCAAATGATTTGATTTGAGATCCCGAAGTGAAATCTACTTTGATATAGAAAGTTAGATAGGTATTTCAAATGATTTGAAATAAGAAGTCGGGAATAAAATTGTAACAACCCAGAAAATCTGAACCAGTTTAAAAATTTTAAATTGGCTAAAATAGTGGATTTTAAATATTTAAAATAAATATTTTAAATAATAGTGATAAAAAGTATGGTTGAATCGATGTTTGAAAATAAATATAATTAATTTTAATTATAAACAAGGCCTGAAATGGCGCTGTAGTTTCAAAAATTGGATTCAAACTTCAAACGACTGTACCGAGTGCAAAATAAAACGGAATTTAGTGAAACCAAAAATATTTAAATCTATTAGTGAATATCTTTCTAATTAATCCGAAAAATCGAAGTTTCGTAGCGGGAGTCAAAAGTTATGGCCAAATGAATTTTCAGAAAGGTCGCTATAGAATTTATATAGCCCGTGAAAATAGACATTTTGCAAACAAGCTCAGAATTCAACGAAACTGTAACAACCCGAAAATCTGGGCCAGTTTATTTTTTTTTTTTTTGGCAATTTTAGCGAATTTTGATTATTTTAAATGAATTATTTTAAATAATATCGACGAGAAATTTATTTAGAATGGAATTCAAACGTATATATAATATACGTTGTCGTTAGAATATAAATATTTATTATATAATTATAAAAGGAATTGAAAATGGCGCGGTAGTTCGATAATTCGATTTCAAACTTCAATTGAATGTACCGGGTGCAAAATAAACCGGATTTTAGTGAAACCAAAAACATTAGGATCTAATTGAGAATATCTTTCCAACGAATCCGAAAAATCAAAATTTCATTGCAGGGATAAAAAGATATGTCCAGTTGAAAATTCTGAATAGTCGCTATGGAATTCAGGCCCTTAAAAATAGCCATTTTGCAAACGACCTCGGATTTCGACGAAACCACTTTTGTTGGATCCGTGATGTAAAGTTATTGCTAGGTTTCAAATTTCATAATTTTTCGATTCAATATGTGAGCGTGGCAAAGGAAAACGCATTTGACCAGTTTCAGTTGATTTTAATCGACTGGAAAATGGCCATTTTTCCAACGGTCACAGAATTCGACGAAACAAGTTTTGTTAGGACCGTATCGTCAATACGAAGCTAGAAAATATTTTTCTGGAATTTTTAAAGTTCGTATGCGACACCGGTAATTTGAAATGTACGTTTAAAACTCAATATAGTGGTTTAAATGTAAATTCAACGGAAACTGTTTGAAACGGTCGAAACAGCTTGCGATACATATCCCATTGGGTTCGGAATAGGGGTAATTAGCTGGGGGCGATAGTCGGTGGGACTCGTTTTGAGATCGAATTAAAAAGTTACCTTTTTGGGAATTAAAAATTAAATTAAATAATTAAACAAAGTCAACTCTCCTACTTTATCTCCCTCCCCGTCATTCGTGGATCTCAGAAAGAAAAAAAAACCCACGCAATCGATTCCGTGGTGCCTCCCTCCTTGTCCATCGCCGATCGTCGGAGGAGCCCCTCCCCCTCCCCGTTAGAGATCCCGTCTCCTCCATACCCCAAAGCGACGCTGTCGCGTTCCAGCCTCCGACATCGCCCTGTTCAGCACCCCACACCCCATCGAACTCCGACGCCACCACCTGAACGTTGCCCAATTCCAGTGCGCCACCCGCCAGAGCCACCAAGCCTTGCCACCTCAGGGCGCCACTGCCATCTCGATTTCTCCCATCCTCTTCTCCCTCACCTCGCACGCTTCACCCAATTCAAACACCCCCTTGCCCAAATCGATTTGAAAACCGCCACCTCCCCCTTCACGCGAGACCGTGGGCTGCTTCTTCTGGTGACCGCCGTTGATACTCCGGTGGTTGGCATAGTCGGCGGCATCATAGTATAAGGGTGGTGTTATCACGTTGAACGAGCATGAGCAATGGGAATTGCAACCTGGAAGATGACAGTGAGCTTTTGTTTTTAATTTTTATTTATTAGCAATTAGTTTAGTTAAGCAGTAAAAATAATATTGGTTTAAAATATGAAAATAATATATATATATAGTATTGATTTAAAATTATAAGGTTAAGAAAAATAAAAGAACTTTGCTTAGAAAAATATACATATGATTTGATTAGAAAAATATACATATGATTTGAAAAGAAATAACATCGTTTTGAAAAGGGATTTTTATGTACCTTAGCATTATATAGGAAAGATGTAATTTTTAAAATATGAAGAACAAGTGTAAAGATATAATCTTTAGTGTTAGAAATATAGAATTTTGCGATGATAAAAATATGATTTTTATTTTAAAAATAGCATAAGAAACAAAAATGAAATCTTTATATTTGAAAAGGCGAAATCTTTATAGTTGAAAAGGCGAGATCTTTATATAGAGAATAACAAAGTAAAAATAGGATTTTTATCTATATAATAGCAAAGTAAAAATTCGATTTTTATATATTGAATAGCAAAGTAAAAATTCGATTTTTATATATTGACTAGCAAAGTAAAAATTCGATTTTTATATATCGAATAGCGAAGTAAAAATGTGTGATTTTTATATATGTAGTGGCTACGGGCAACGAAGATGACGAAGATGCGATAACGATGAAGATTTCTATCAATGAAGTGTCGTGGAGTTGGATAGCTATCGGTGAGAATTTCTCACCTTTCAATTTCTTTTTCTAGTTATATATATATATACTAGGATACAGACGGTGCTTAGTAGCACCCGACACAATCGTCCACAGACCATGGACTTGTTTGTTTGGTTGCATGGATTAGTTAGATGATTTGATTTGAATTTGGTTGTTTGGTGAATTTGATTGATGTGTGAATGGCGTGGGCCTTCACTAGACCGGGGATAAGGCTAGGCCTCGTCCCGTTTCTAGTATCGTGCCGTTATGCCGCCAAAATTATCTAAAATATGTTAGAAAAATAAAAATATCATTTTCATTATGTAAATGAACTGAATAAAAATTCATGTGTTGAAATAAAATATTTTATCGTTAAAAATATAATTTTTAACGTGAAGTGAACAAGATAAAATATTCATTTACAAACCGGACGGTTTGTTTATGTACACTGATTTGACTGACATTGATTGGGTCGATAAATTTTACACATCGCCCAACTGCACAAATAAAATATGCGTTTGATTGTTTGAAACCCCACACGGGTGTTGGGATGAAATATGAAGTTCACTCATCCTGATTGATTAAATATGTCGATCGATTGATTGACAGGCTGTTATAAGCGTTAGATTTCTATATTTGATGCTTATACAGTGTAGTGCACTTTGGTTGATGGTTGATTATTTTTCAATGCTATTATATACATGTGTTGTATGAAAATCCATATAATTAATTTTATATGGTAATTGATTGGGCCTCATTCCAATTTAGAAGATAAAGAATATTAAATAAAGGATCATGTGTTGACTGTACTCATCCGTTGAGATTAGTCATGTGTTGAACGTAATATTTTAACAATAAATTTTATATCCTTATCACTATAAAATAAAGGTTCATGTGTTGACGGTACTCATCCGTTGAGATTAGTCATGTGTTGAACGAAATAATTTAACAAAAATAGTCACACGTGGACAGTACTCATTCGTTGAGATTAGTCGTGTGTTGACAAAAATAAATATTCATTTGTTGAATAGAATGAAGGAATATATGAAGCCGTGTTGATTAGATTAATGCCATTTTGACGTGAACGATATTTATATCGATTTTATTCATTTTGAAATGAATATTGAAAAACGATTTCAAAATGAATTGAATATAAAACGATTTCGAAATGAATTGAATATAAAACGATTTCGAAATGAATTGAATATAAAACGATTTCGAAATGAAATGAATATTGAAAAACGATTTCGAAATGAATTGAATATAAAACGATTTCGAAATGAATTGAATATAAAACGATTTCGAAATGAATTGAGTATAAAACGATTTCGAAATGAATTGAATATAAAACGATTTCGAAATGAATTGAATATAAAACGATTTCGAAATGAATTAAATATAAAACGATTTCGAAATGAATTGAATATAAAACGATTTCGAAATGAATTGAATATAAAACGATTTCGAAATGAATTGAATATAAAACGATTTCGAAATGAATTGAATTGAAAACGAATTCGAATTGAATGGAAAACGAATTGAAGTGAATTCATAATGAATTGAAATTTGAATTGAATAGAAATGAATTTTAAAACGAATTTATCATAGAAAATTCAATTTTGATTTGATTTGAAATAAAGGTTGAAATTGTTTTTGAAACCAATTCAAAACGAATTTTATATAATTCGTTTTAAATAGAAATCGGCGAAATATATATTATATATACTATATATATAATATAATGGCTTGAATAGAACGCGCCGCGCCGCGGCAGTTCTCGAATTTCGACCATTTATTTCAAACGGACATTACGGGAGATCCGACCGTCGGATCCTCCTAAAACCGGAACCGTTGGGTTCGTATCGAAAAGAGCTTCCTAACGAATATTAGGAATTTGAAATCTAACGGTTGGATTCGGAGTTACGTCCAAATCAAATTTGAAAAAGGTCGTTGTAAGTGAAGTTCGATGGCCATTGTTGGAAATCGATTGTACGAGCCTTAATAAAATTATTAAAAATAGTAATAATTTGTGTAAAATCATAAGAAATGATTTGAGAAAAATTGGGGTGAAAAACTCCATATTTGAAAAGATAAAAATGGATTTTTTATCGAAATGAACTAGTTTTGAACTAAATTTAAAACCCAATTATTTTTAAATAAATAAATTAGATTTAAAAAGGGATTTTAAATAATCGGAATTTCTAATATATTTGATTGGATTTGAAATGGGTTTATCGTGAATGGTGTTTTAAATAACGCTAGTTCTTTAACCCGATAATAAATAGAATGTGATTTGGGTTTGTCGTGAACTGTGTTTTAAATAACACCTAGTTCTTTAACCCAGTAAAAGGAGTTTTAACGAATCTGCAATTAGGTTGAAATGTGAATCTATAATCTAAATTATCAAATTTAGAAATGAGCGAGAATGGAGTATCGCCAGTTTTGCTCCAAAGCGATAGTTAAATCTTTAATTAGATTTGAACGTGAAATGGTAATTAATTTTACCGATAACACCATAGTATTAGATATGGAGTATTACCAGTTTTGCTTCATGGGAAGAATAGGTTGGGATTGGGAAATAAAATAAATAATTACTTCGTTGTGGTTCGCTAATCTCGACTAGTTTGGAAAACCATAATTTGGTTTGAAATGACATCCAAAGGAAGATTAAAGGATAAATTTTAAAGAATTTATCTTGGATAAAATTAATGGGAACTTTTCCCTGAGAATATGAATTGGAATGAGGCGTATGTTGTGTTTGTGTAACATTCGTTTTAATATACGCGGGTTGTTCGGAAAGGCCGGGTTTATACCCATTCTGAATAACCGATTCGACGATATGTCGAAGATGAAGACGGTGGTTGAAGACTGGAAGTCTTCACATCGTTTGGGTAATTACTAACAATCCTGATTGGGCTGTACACCCAAGAGGATGGAAATAGTTGGTGGTCGTCCAGACATACTTGGAGATCGATGGATATGCGAGGAAAGTGCCTCTGGTTTCGTTCAGACCCAGAACGGACTTGTAAATGGATTGTGTGTCTGACATTGGATTTTATTCTGTGTTGATTGATTTCTGTTGAATATACATCTGTTTGGCGGCGGAGAATTTATTCTTTTGCTAAACGCCCTTCTCTGAGACGTACGAGCTCAGAGGTTGTATATCGATGGACATCAGTCGCATGGCATGAATTGCCTGTGTGGCACGCTAAGGTGCAATGATCAAGGCTTCTGTTGAAAAGAAAAGTCTTGTGGTTGATGATCAAAGCACGCCTACGTGGCAGCTTTGTGTAACGTGAATTCGCGAGCCTCACACCCCGGTGGTGAACCAAAAACGGGAGACGGACCTCAGGGGGACATGCGTTTTCTTTCTAGCTAGGGTGGTGTCAGTGACCTACCAGCCCTGACATTTATATACTTTTCACCTGTGTGGTTGTTGCTATTGCGAGGTGCCTCGGTTTGATCGGACGATCCGGGTCCGATGGAGTCATTCGTTGGCTCATTTATGCCCCAAAGGGCGGAGAAACATAGTGTTCAGGCATTATAATCCACATCGGTGGACCGGCCCTGACGATCCAAGGGGCAGTTGCGGCTGTTCCTGAGGCTCGGGCTAGAGAGTCTCGAATCGGTTGAGGACTATCTTTTGCCTCGGTTCATAGATGGAAACCCAATTTCCAAATACGTGACTTTGCGATTTTGATTGTATAACCTATATATGGCGACATAGTGGTATGGGGCATTCATGCCGCCTATGATTGATACTTATGATTTGAAGTTGTTTTATACAATATGCACTTATAATAGTATCAAATGATTTGTTTTAAACGTATCAAGCATTCTTTGGCTGTTATAAGGGAAAACCCTATCCCCCGGCTTGCGTTGCATTGTGTGATTGGACCTGGGTCTTATAACAGCTTCATTTTTCTTTATTTAGCATTGCGCTGTTTGTTTTAGGCACTGGTATTCTTGGGAGGAAACCCGTTCCGTGTTATGCGGCGTGGTCCCTTGATTTACCTTACTTTAAAAATAAAGATTAATAACTGTTTTAGTTCTCACACCAGTCACATGACTGACCTGGAGTTTATTGTTTTAACCTAAACTCTGGGTGCCCCTATTTTGACACGGGCAGCTAGTAGTTTTGGTTTTGCAGATTTATATTCACAGGATCCTGGTTTACAGCTGGAACGATATCCGGAAAGCTTTGTATCCGTATATCTCTTCTAGTGGTGTATTGTATTATTTTCCGCTGCGATGTATTTAAATGTAATTTAAATCTCTGATATTTCTGTGTAATGTATATTCATTTATACTCTGTATATTCTTGTAATCTGATGCATTGTGGTAATATACAATGAAATGTTCTTCCGTCTGCGTTCTGTTGTGTGTTGTTCTCAAAACGGTCAAGCGTTTCGAACGGTCTAGATCGGTTTAGCGACTGGTTCGGGCCGAGCGAAATTCCTTTTCGTCACATTTGGTATCAGAGCTTCGGTTTACAAAGCTTAGAGAACAAGACACCTTAGAACCATACGAAAGAATTCATCAGATATTGGATTAGCCATATCCAATGGAATGACTCGTTAGAGATGGGATCAGTAGTATCCTAGAACGAGTGTGAAGAGTATATTTTTAAGATGAAAACAAATTTTGTTTTGAAAATTTAAATCAATTATTCGTATTTGATTATTTATTTGTATTGATTTGGACAGTCCAGTATATAAAGATATTGCATATACGCCTTGCAAACGTGTATTTGAAGTTTTAATATACTGGATAGATATAGAATTACACTCTAATCGCCCGAAGATGATTTTGATGATGGAGCTCCATCATTAGAATTTATGTTCGTGTGACGAAGGTGGACTTTCTATATATTTCCTATTGACTGGTGTGAGAACCAAAATTAGATAGGACCTGTTGTTGTGATTTGGCATCAAAAATCTGATTTTTGACTATGTATCAAAGCTATGAATTTCAAAAGCTAATCAACTAATGGATTGATGTTTGTGTTGTTTGTTTATTTATTTGATAATTTTGAACCATTTAGCCTAATTGAACCGAATATTGAATTGTATTGAAAATTGGTCGCATTTGCTTGCATATATACGTACTTACATTGAACAGGTCATAGCAAGGAGGCTAGAGCAGAGAATAAAATTTGTTTGCCCGATAAATAGGTACATGTTTACTACATAATTTACTGTTTTGTTTGGGTGATGATGATTTTATGAGCCTATTGGCTTTTTCTTTTTCTTTTTGGGATCAGAAGGCCTGTATGGCAATTTCGGGATTTTCCCGTGGCTCCCGGTGCAGGGGAGGTTATGGCGAAATTTTTCGAAAATTTAGGGTGTTAGCCAAATTTTTGAAGAATCTGAAAATTCTCAGAAACTGAAAAGTTGGAGAATGAAAGCCAGATCGAACGTAGAGTTGATTAATCAAACCACTTCCGACTTTGTTCCTTTTCGGGGACGAAAAGTTTTAAGTGGGGGAGATTGTAACAACCCGAAAATCTGGGCCAGTTCAAAATTTTTATTTTGGCAATTTTAGCGAATTTTGATTATTTTAAATGAATTATTTTAAATAATATCGACGAGAAATTTATTTAGAATGGAATTCAAACGTATATATTATATACATCGTCGTTAGAATATAAATATTTATTATATAATTATAAAAGGAATTGAAAATGGCGCGGTAGTTCGATAATTCGATTTCAAACTTCAATTGAATGTACCGGGTGCAAAATAAACCGGATTTTAGTGAAACCAAAAACATTAGGATCTAATTGAGAATATCTTTCCAACGAATCTGAAAAATCAAAATTTCATAGCAGGGATAAAAAGATATGTCCAGTTGAAAATTCTGAATAGTCGCTATGGAATTCAGGCCCTTAAAAATAGCCATTTTGCAAACGACCTTGGATTTTGATGAAACCACTTTTGTTGGATCCGTGATGTAAAGTTATTGCTAGGTTTCAAATTTCATAATTTTTCGATTCAATATGTGAGCGTGGCAAAGGAAAACGCATTTGACCAGTTTCAATTGATTTTAATCGACTGGAAAATGGCCATTTTTCCAACGGTCTCAGAATTCGACGAAACTAGTTTTGTTAGGACCGTATCGTCAATACGAAGCTAGAAAATATTTTTGTGGAATTTTTAAAGTTGTATGCGACCCCGGTAATTTGAAATGTACGTTTAAAATTCAATATAGTGATTTAAATGTAAATTCAACGGAAACTATTCGAAACGGTCGAAACAGCTTGCGATACATATCCCATTGGGTTCGGAATAGGGGTAATTAGCTGGGGGCGACAGTCGGTGGGACTCGTTTTGAGATCGAATTAAAAAGTTACCTTTTTGGGAATTAAAAATTAAATTAAATAATTAAACAAAGTCAACTCTCCTGCTTTATCTCCCCCCCTCCCGTCATTCGTGGATCTCAGAAAAAAAAAAAAACCCACGCAATCGATTCCGTGGTGCCTCCCTCCTTGTCCATCGCCGATCGTCGGAGGAGCCCCTCCCCCTCCCCGTTAGAGATCCCGTCTCCTCCATACCCCAAAACGACGCTGTCGCGTTCCAGCCTCCGACATCGCCCTGTTCAGCACCCCACACCCCATCGAACTCCGACGCCACCACCTGAACGTCGCCCAATTCCAGCGCGCCACCTGCCAGAGCCACCAAGCCTTGCCACCTGTGTGGTTGTTGCTGTTGCGAGGTGCCTCGGTTTGATCGGATGATCCGGGTCCGATGGAGTCATTCGTTGGCTCATTTACGCCCCAAAGGGCGGAGAAACGTAGTGTTCAGGCATTATAATCCACATCGGTGGACCGGCCCTGACGATCCAAGGGGCAGTTGCGGCTGTTCCTGAGGCTCGGGCTAGAGAGTCTCGAATCGGTTGAGGACTATCTTTTGCCTCGGTTCATAGATGGAAACCCAATTTCCAAATACGTGACTTTGCGATTTTGATTGTATAACCTATATATGGCGACATAGTGGTATGGGGCATTCATGCCGCCTATGATTGATACTTATGATTTGAAGTTGTTTTATACACTATGCACTTATAATAGTATCAAATGATTTGTTTTAAACGTATCAAGCATTCTTTGGCTGTTATAAGGGAAAACCCTATCCCCCGGCTTGCGTTGCATTGTGTGATAGGACCTGGGTCTTATAACATCTTCATTTTTCTTTATTTAGCATTGCGCTGTTTGTTTTAGGCACTGGTATTCTTGGGAGGAAACCCGTTCCGTGTTATGCGGCGTGGTCCCTTGATTTACCTTACTTTAAAAATAAAGATTAATAACTGTTTTAGTTCTCACACCAGTCACATGACTGACCTGGAGTTTATTGTTTTAACCTAAACTATGGGTGCCCCTATTTTGACACGGGCAGCTAGTAGTTTTGGTTTTGCAGATTTATATTCACAGGATCCTGGTTTACAGCTGGAACGATATCCGGAAAGCTTTTTATCCGTATATCTCTTCTAGTGGTGTATTGTATTATTTTCCGCTGTGATGTATTTAAATGTAATTTAAATCTCTGATATTTCTGTGTAATGTATATTCATTTATACTCTGCATATTCTTGTAATCTGATGCATTGTGGTAATATACAATGAAATGTTCTTCCGTCTGCGTTCTGTTGTGTGTTGTTCTCAAAACGGTCAGGCGTTTCGAACAGTCTAGATCGGTTTAGCGACTGGTACGGACCGGGCGAAATTCCTTTTCGTCACAGAAACCACTTTTTTTGCATCCGGGATGTGACGTTGTTGCTAGGTTTCAAATTTCATAATTTTTGAAGCTAGTATGTGAGCGTGGCGAAGGAAAATGTGTTTTGGTCAATTATAGTTAAATTGGATCGACCAGAAAAGGGCCATTTTTCAGACGGTCTCAGAATTCGACGAAACTAATTTTGTTGGGACCATATCGTCAAAACATAGCTAGATTTATTTTTCGGGAATTTTTAGAAGCAGTATGTGGCCCCGGCAAATTGAAATGTACGTTCAAATTAAATATTGAATGGTTTATATTTTAATTTGAATGAAAACTGACTGAAACATTCGAATGGGCCTTCGAAACATATCCCATTGTGTTCGGAATGGGGGTAAAACGCTAGGGACGACAGTCGTTAGGCTTGAATTGGTGTCTGTATGGAATAACACTATTTAATTTTTTTTGTTTATAAAGTATCGGCCAATAAGAAAATTTCGTTCATTATTTAAAAATATAAAAATTCTTCCAAAAACCCCCGTAACCCTTGCTCTCGACGGCGGCTCGCGCTCCCTCCTTCCCGACCCTTTTCCCGCCGCCTCAGCCACCTACAAGCGCCGCCGCCACCCGATCTCGACAGCGCCGACCCTCCTCTTTAGATCCGACCCACCCACGCCTTCTCCCTCCTCCCCATCGACGAGAACGAGACCCAGGAAGTTTCGAACTTCCCGCCGCCGGATCTCCATCCTCCGACCACCGAACTGGCTGCGACCACCATGACCTGGAGCGCCTCTCCCCCCTCTTCGACACCATATAACCCGATCTTCATACCGTACAGCGAATCAAAAGAAAAGTCCATACCTAGTTTCGAACAGTAAAACGAGGTATACGGTTGTTCTATTTTAAATTGATTTTTACACTTTTAAGTGTTGCAAACTTGTAAAAATCATATCTTTTTCGCTCCTTATCGAAATTCAGTGAAACAAGAGACGCCGGGACCGTGAGGATGTCTTCTACTTTTTAGAAGAGACCGCATATTTTTCTGAGCCTTCTGCAATTTTTGGTGGAGTGGAACCCAATGTGAGATTTCTAAATTATAAACGATATGGAAAACAACGATGTATAAATTATGTAGTTGATGTATGAGTTATATAAGCATTGTACATCTCATGTATAAGCGTTGTATAAGTTGAATGTTCGATGTATAAGTTATATATGCGTTGTAAAAATTATATATGCAATGAAATGACATTGAAATGAATTGAAGTGAATTGAAATATATTTATATACGAACATATACATATATATACTCCCCTCGTCCACAGACCATGGACGATATTTATTGGTTGTGTTGGTGTTTGGATTATTTGGTTGATGTGAAATTTGGTGAATAATGTGACTGGTTGATATGATTGATCGTGGTTGAAAAATACCCATTTGTGGTTGAAATAAAAAATAGAATAGGTTGTGGAAATGAAAATAAAACATGCCGCCTGCGTGTGAATTAGATGCATGAATTCCCATTGTCAAAAACCGCAAGGTTTTAAGGTAGAGCGAGGAGCCATACATCGATACGGTCCCGGTTTTAACTACCCTGTCGTTATGCTGCCGAAATTTCCTGAAATCTTTCTGTGTTTGATTTATATTCATTTGTTGAAACTATATTCATTTGTTGAATATAAATTCATGTATTGAAAAATAATCGTGTTTTGAAATAAATTGTTTTATATTAAAAATTACATTTTTATCACCTGTTTGAACTATATAAAATAATCGTGTTTTGAAGTAAATTGTTTTATATTAAAAATTACATTTTTATAACCTGTTTGAACTATATAAAATAATCGTGTTTTGAAATAAATTGTTTTATATTAAAAATTACATTTTTATCACCTGTTTGAACTATATAAAATAATCGTGTTTTGAAATAAATTGTTTTGTATTAAAAATTACATTTTTATCACCTGTTTGAACTATATAAAATAATCGTGTTTTGAAATAAATCGTTTTATATTAAAAATCACATTTTTATCACCTGTTTGAACTATATAAAATAATCGTGTTTTGAAATAAATTGTTTTACAATAAAAATCACATTTTTACTATATACATGAATTGTTAAAAATAGTGATGTGATGAAATAAATATCTGTTGGATAAAAATATCATTTTTATCGAAAGTATGAAATGAATATGGTTTTGAAATCGAAGAATGAACTATATAGGAATATATATAATGAAACACCCCACCTCCGTTAGGGTCACTCTCAAAGGGAATGCCCTAATTTTGGTGGAGGTTTATAAGTATAAGTCACAGATACACAAGACAGATATAAATACACATATTTTTGAACAACAGAAAACAACAACAATTTTTATTTCAACAAAATACGTGTTACACAAACCATGTCATAATTGTCTTACAATACTTCCAAAAACCATTACATTTTCATAACTGTCTTGATTTCATAACTTAAAGAAGCATAAAAACAAAAGTAAACTGCATAAGTCCCCATAGTTGCAATCCAAAGCCATAGTCCAAAACGAAAGAGATCCAAACAATACATTCTTTCTCTTCAAGCTGGATGTGAAAACTGGTCAAGCTGCGGTATTCCCTCCCTGTGGACCTGGGGGGGAACGAAAGAAAAGAAGACGAAAGAAAAGCAGAGTCAGACATAAAGCCTGAGTAAATCTAGGACTATTCAGTCTATGAATAAAGAATTGGGCATGATAAGTATAAACTGGAATTGGGAAAGCACCATAAACTAAGTCAAGTTGTCTAGAGTCGAATATACTTATTGTACCCCATATTAATCTCTGCATCCATATAAACTAGTTCCCAACAGGCACCCCATAATCAGGGTGAGGTGATCCGTTTCTAATGATCGGCTCCTACTCGCATAGTTACATGTGTCTTACGGCCCCCGATGTTGTAGTTACCTATGCTGGTCCCACCATGGGGTGTATCAAGTCCCATGGTGGCGGCCCGACACAATTCTAGAGTGCACAGGTATACTACTGGTGCCCGGTGCCTTATTTTTCTGCGCCGGAGTGTGTGCACGCCCGCACCCCGTTAGAACCTACACCGCTGCACCACCGCCATCGATTTGACCTCCTACAGTCAGCCCGGTAATCGTGCCCCACCCTGCCTAGTTCAGGGTATCCTGATACACCTTGTAGGGTTACTACTGAAAAGGGTCCCCCGCTACTAGGTTTTCTATTTCTAGCCAACATGCTAAGCTGGTTTAGTGTTTTGTAAACCTAACCCCCAATCAGTCTTTATAGTTTAGCATGTTCCATTTTTGATTAAGTATTAATTCAATTTACTTAATCCTACCAATCCTGACTCAGCCTTAATTGTCTTATTAAAGCCTCGACCTCTCACATTAGACAGATATTGTTGTGGCTGCCTGTTGCCAGTTGGGTCCGGGCGGTCTTACGCCACAACTCAGTCTAACCTCGGGTCCTTATTGGGCTCCGTGTTTAACCACCCACATTGGATAGGTATTGTTGTGACTACTGGACAACCGGGCGGTTCCGGGCAGGTTTACATCACAACTCAATCCAATCTCGGGTAAAACACATCGTATTTTCTAAATTTACATATTTTGTCTTTTTTTTTTATATGTAAATATTTGTGGCCCATTATTCAAATTCATCTTTATTGGGTAAAATTAATTTACACCACTTAATTGTTTTTCAAGGTCGTTGGCATGCGTCAAACATGCCAACACATGTGTTCTATATTTTAACCCAAACGTCATTACCCCCGTTTTATACGTTCGTTACAATATAACAAATGTTGGGTTTAGCATTTAAACCCAGCGTAGCCACATGAAAAAGGGGAGGCTTAGAACATGGTGTTTATATATTCTAAGTAACATAAAAAGGGGAGTGTGAACGCATGAACTTGCAACATAGCGAACTAATTAACATAAATTTGGCACTTGTGAACTTGCATTGTAATAGCATATAATCATGGCATAAACATACCTAAACATGAAATCATAGTTTTTGATCTATTCATATAATCATGGCATAAACATACCTAAACATGAAATCATGTTTTTTGATCTATTCATATAATCATGGCATAAATATACCTAAACATGAAATCATGGTTTTTAATCTATTCATGCAAACTTGCAATTGGAATGTAAATCTAACTTAGCTATGTGCCACATATATTATCATATGATTTTGATAACAACATAGGCCTAAAACATGTTTTCAATTAGGCATAACACCAAACATAGTTTAGTCATGTTCATAGAGTCAACACAAGTTCACAAAGATGCTTACTTTTGTCTCTAATACAAAAGTATGGTTTTACACTTGAATCATGATGCCAATTCCAACATAAATTCATATGAGTCATAATACCCAAATGGATCCAACCACACTAAAAGTGATTATAAAAAAATATATATTATGTTGGCATAATAGTGAACCATATACTTGCATGAATCTCAAATAAACTACCACAAACATATAGTCGTTACTTTCAACATGAATCACATACTTGCAAATATCCAATCGTTATACCACAACATCCCAAATCGATTAGAATCGTAGCAACATACAATTATGAATTATTATCACCACAAATCAAGTACAATTCTATTTCTCATTTTACACAAATCAAAACACAATTATTTATTCACATCGGAAAAGCACTCTACTTACAACGTATGACGAATCTTCAATTCAGGAATCTGAATTCTGAATTTGGAGATGCTATCCTTTGTTGTAGGCGTTGTTTTGATTTAGTTGTCGTTGCTTTAAGCTTTTAAATTGTCTCCAAATCGTCTCTCTATTTTGACGGCTACTCCTAGTCTTTCCTCAGCAGCATGACGGTCTCATTCTTATTTTTGTTTGTATGAATTAGGTGGAGTCTTAGGTCCTTTTTATAGAGTTTGTGAATTGATTAGGACCGTCGATGGAGCTCGGATTAATATTAGCCATTCATTTGAAGGAGAGACCAATCAGGAGCTGACATCTAGCCCTAGTGACAAGGCAAGGCTCAAAAATTCGGCTAAGCACAGACCAGGCCAGCCAAGGGGGCTGGGTTCGACCTGGCTCAGGGGCCAGGTCGACTCCCCATTCGACCCCCAGGTCGACTCTAGAGTCGACCTGCCTGGGGCAGGTCGTCCCCCAGGTCGACTCCCAGGTCGACCTGGCCTGGCAGGTCGACCCTAGGGTCGACCCCCAGGTCGACCTGGTGGGTTGGGCTGGAACTTTTCCCGCCTACTCTGATTGGTCTGAAATTCAAATTTGTTTTCGAAATTTGAATTTTCTGAAACTTCATCGGGCCATAATTTTGTCATACTGGCTCCGTTTTTCGAAAACCCGGACTCTATTTCGCGTATTTTTCCGAGAAGAACGCAATGGCGTATCCCGTTTCCCTTAATACTTTGATTTGAAATTAATTATACTTTAATTTTTGAATTTCACTGTTATAGAACACTCGGGGTGTTACATTCTCCCCCACTTAAAAGGATTTCGTCCCCGAAATCTTCAAGTTTAGGAAGAATGTATATCCTAACATCCAAACATCCGTCTACTCATCCATCAAACTCGAGCATCCATTGTCCTTAAAAGACTTCTAATGCTTCATGATCATATGCGAAGTGTATGTACATATACTTATCTAATGCAAAGTCAGTCGGTCTACTGATTCAGTTGACCTCCTTAATGCAAATTATGTAAGTGTCATGAATCCATCATGTATGCAAATTTTCCTATTCATGATTTTACATGAGTGCACAATCATTCACATATAAATGCAACATCCATATGGCAACACATTAAAATTCAACCATATACAAATATAAATACATATATGCACATGCGACATTAAGTGACTGAGCCGATCTAAAACCTAAATTGTGTGTGTATATGCAACCACGAGCAACCACTAGCAATCACTTGCAACCACTTGCAACCATCATCCATAACATGTTTCAATTACATGTTTTCATCCAAAGAGTTTCTACCTAAAGGATAAGGTCGAGGAGATATACCTAAAAAGATAGATAAAAGAGCAACTTAAGGAAAAAGAAAGATCAAAGATGTACCCTCGAAAAGAAAAGGGTAGGCAGCGCGTATTCTAGCTTCAGTTTCCCAAGTTGTGTCTCCCTCGACGTCGCTCCACTGAACTTTGACGAGCTTGACTTCGCGGTTGCGTAGCTTTTTCATTCCGTTCCTAATATGCGGGTTGGAACTTTCCTCACGGTTGCTTCGCGTTCCACTTCAGCTTCTTTTAGGATATTTGGCTCTACCACTTTAGCAGATTCATGTAGACATTTTCGGAGGGGCGAAACATGAAAAACGTTGTGAACTCCGGCCAGCTTTTCGGGTAACTCTAATCTATAGGCCATTTTCATAATTTTCTCGATGATAGGAAATGGCCCTACGAACCTTGGTGCTAGCTTTCCTGTGGTTCCAAAACGAACAACGTTCCTTAGCGGAGATACCTTAAGAAAAACTCTGTCCCCAACCTCAAATTCAAGGTTGGTCCTCTTCTTGTCGGCGTAGGATTTCTGTCTGTCTTGGGCTGTCTTCATCCTTCTTTGTATCAAGTCTACTTTCTCTGAAGTCTCTCGGATCATATCTGGCCCAAGTATGAGTTTATCAGTAGACTCCCACCTACAAGTGGGCGATCGACACAGTCTTCCATATAAAGCTTCGAAGGGTGCCATTCCGATGGTGGCTTGGTAGCTGTTGTTGTAGGGAAATTCCACCAAAGGAAGATGGTCTTCCCACGTCCCTCCGAAGTCAAGGACGCATAGTCTTGAAAGGTCCTCCAAAACTCTGTTCACTCTTTCTGTCTGGCCGTCGGTCTGGGGATGATAGGCTGTGCTCAAGCATAACTGTGTGCCTACCGCTTCTTGCAGACTCCGCCAAAACTCACTTGTGAAGATAGGGTCTCGGTCACTAACAATGCTGGAGGGTATTCCATGGAGTCGAACAATTTCCTTGAGGTAAAGAAATGCTAGGGATGAGGCAGTTCTTTTACTCTTGACAGGTAAGAAGTGGGCGCTTTTAGTAAGCCTATCCACTATTACCCAAATGCTAGTGTTGCCTCTTCTAGACCTAGGCAGCCCATCAATGAAGTCCATTGAGATGCTATCCCACTTCCACTGCGGGACCTCTAGAGGATGGAGCAGACCGCCAGGCTTTTTCTGTTCCGCTTTAACCTGTTGGCACACCATACACTTAGAAACAAACTTTGCCACGTCCTTCTTCATGCCGTTCCAAAAGAAAGTTCTCTTTATGTCCTTGTACATTTTATCTCCACCTGGATGTATCGTCATCTTGGAGTGATGTGCTTCCTCGAGAACCGTCTTTACTAAATCCCTTGTCTGTGGGACGCATAGTCTTCCGTCTCGCCTTAGCCAGCGCTTATCGTCGATGGAGTATCTGTTGAGGTGACTTGAAGTCTCACCCCTAATTAGCCTATCAATCGTTTCCACAAGCTGAGGGTCTTCGCGTTGTGCTGTCCCTATTGAGTCCACTAAAGTCGGACGTACTTTGAGAGATGCCAGCAAGCCCGGTACAAAATCGGAGGAGGGCCTAAAGTCAAAGCTGGCTATAAACTCTAGGCTTTTTCTTTCAACAAATAGCGGGCTTAGGGTCAGTTTCTTTCAGCTCAACGCATCTGCCACTACGTTGCCTTCGCCCGAAGTGTAGGAGATCTCGAAATCGTACGAGGCAAGAAATTCCATCCATCTCTGTTGCCTAAAGTTAAGATCTTTCTGCGAGAAAAGATATTTCAACGATTTATGGTCAGTGTAAAGTTCGAACTTCTCACCTAGGAGATAGTGTCGCCAAGACTTGAGTGCAAAGACGATGGCAGCTAACTCAAGATCGTGGGTCGGGTAGTTCTTTTCATGCACTTTCAACTGTCTTCTGCCATAAGCTACTACCCTTCCTTCTTGCATTAAGACAGTGCCTAGTCCTGTCCCACATGCATCTGTATAAACTGTGAACATCTTGCTTCCATCCGGCAACGTCAAAACTGGGGTTGTTGTAAGAGCCCTTTTTAGTCGTTGGAAAGAAAACTCGCAATCCAAGTCCCAATTGAACACTAGATTCTTCTTGGTCAACCTTGTGAGCGGAGCTGAGATTTTCGCAAAATCCCTTATGAATTTTCGGTAGAAACCTGCTAGTCCTAGAAAACTTCGGACCTCAGTTGCATTCCTTGGTGTCTTCCAATCCTGTACCACTACTACCTTAGCAGGGTCCATAGCTAACCCTTCTTTGGATACTATGTGCCCAAGAAACCTTACTTCCTCTCTCCAAAAGTGGCGTTTGGAGAATTTGGCTTTTAACTGATGGACTCGCAGAGTTTCCATGATTTCCCTTAAGTGCTGAGCATGCTCTTCCCCATTCTTTGAGAAGATCAAGATATCGTCTACGAAGACCACTACAAACTTATTGAGGAAATCTCTGAACACCCTACTCATTAGGTCCACGAAGTAAGCGGGTGCGTTTGTCAAGCCAAAAGGCATGACAAGCCATTCAAATAAGCCGTCTGGGGTTCTGAATGTCGTTTTATCGATGCTATCTTCAGCCACCCTTAGCTGATGAAAACCGGTCGCCAAATCGAGTTGGGAGAAAACAGACGCTCCTACAAGCTGATCAAACAGATCGTCAATTCTGGGGAGAGGGTTTCTATTCTTTTTCGTTAGCTTGTTGAGCTCCCTATAGTCAACACACAGACGGAGTGAACCATCCGCCTTTGTGGCGAACACCACTGGAGCGCCCCATTCTGAAATACTCCTTCTAATGAACCCCTTCTCTAAAAGCTCTTTAATCTGTTTACTGAGCTCCTTCCTTTCCCGTGGAGCCATGTGTCTAACGGGCAACGCAATGGGCTTTGCATTATCTACAAGATATATGCGGAAGTCTATCTCCCGCTTCGGAGGTAAGCCCTTCACCTCTTCGAAGACATCCGGATATTCCCGGACCACTCTAACCGATTGCAAACTTTCAACAGAGGCATCTAGCGATTCAAGATATTTAAGCATAACCGCATACGAGGGATTACAAGTAATTTCTAGAGTGTTACTGAGTTGGGTCAGAAGCCTAACCACCCTTTTCTCACAATCCAGGATGGCACCATTACTGGATAGCCAATCCATGCCCAATATCAAACCATATCCCGAGAAGCCCAAAACAAAGGCACTACATCTAAATTCTACGCTTAGAATAGAAATTTTCAATCCCACACAGATCATAGACAAATGAGCTGGGCCCCCAATTGGGTTTGAAACAATTAAGGGGTCCTCTACCATACTAGTTTCTAGGTGCAGAGATTCTACTAAAGCAGACGAGATAAAGGAGTGTGATGCGCCAGAATCAAATAAAGTGCGAACTGGGTGATCATAAAGATAAACTACACTTTCTACAGAAGTATTTATACCTCGCTGTTGCAGAGGTGGCGCTTCTAGCACATGAACCTGTGCCCCTGAGGTGGATCCAACCCTCTGCCCCTGCCCTCGTTTCTTGGGGCAATCCTTAGCCATATGGCCTATTTCACTGCAAGAAAAGCACCCACCATTCATCTTGGCCTTCTTTTTTCGGCAATCTTTCACCAAGTGCCCCACTTTGCCACAGAAATTGCACTTCCTCTTCTCTTTGTTGTCTTTCTCTACCTTCTTAAAGTCTGTCTTCTTAGGCGGTAAACCCTCTTTCTTCCCTTGAGAGCTTTCTGCCTTTGTCTCCTTCTTGCCCTTATCCTCTTCGTTCAGCAATGCCATCTGTACCAACCTTTCATACATAGCTCCCATGGGTATATGGGTCATGGCCAAACTGTGTAATGGCTCATTCAATCCTTTGACAAAGCGGAGAGCCTTCTTGTGCGGAGTGTTGACTAGGTCCAGTCTGAACCTAGCCAGCTGATCGAACTGATTAACATACTCTTTGACTGTCATATTCCCTTGCTTAAGAAATAAGAATTTTTCCAACTGAAGACTCCTTTCAGCTTTTGAGAGAAATTTAGCCTCAAACCTTTCCCTAAAGTCCTCCCATGTTTCCACTGGTCTTTCTGCATTGGTGACTTCCCACAAGTAGGAAGCCTCGCCTTTAAGTAGCCATACTGCCAGTTGCACCTTCTGCCTATCTTCTACCTCAAAGATGACGAATAAGTCCTCGGTTTCCTTCAGCCAATTCCTGGCTGCCACGAAGGATTTGGTTCCATGAAAGTCCTTTCCTCCCATAGCTTTAAAATCTTTACATATCTTAGCAAAAGTATTACCCCGCAGAGGAGGTGGAGGAAGAGGTGCTGCTGCAGCTGGATGATTTCCCGCAGCTGGGGGAGGAGGAACGGTAGGACCTGGCTGAGTGGCCCTCGCTTCTAAGAATCGTCTGAACCAACCAGGTATTGGTATACCCTTTGGCAAGTTAAGTTCTTCGGACATGCTGAAACAAAAAGGGTAGATTCAAAACGAAGGATAAAAGATTGTACCTATGGCTTTGGGGGACTATGCCTTTTTAAAATAAAATAATATTTTATCTTTAAAAATGCTTCTTTAAATTTTCTTTTTGGAAATGAATTTTCAAAACTTTTTATCTTATCTGGTAAACCTATGCTCTGATACCAAGTGAAACACCTGAGACGACCCGATTTCCCGTTCTCACGGAAACAAGGTTATCTTTTGGAATATAACACAGAAACATATGATAGCAGAACAGAATTAAATAAATACACCAGAATGAACAACAAAATATACTGGATAAAAGTAATCATCAGAGTTACACAGTATACAGGATCTTACTTAGTACAAATACAGTTCAGCTATACAGAAATGTCTACAGCGGAAATAAACAAAATATGTACAATAGGAGCTGAACAGCATAAAAAGAAATAAATGATAGAATCCATCTTCAGCTCCAGCTATCCAGAAAGAACCAGCTAAACCTGAATACAAGGCTGCCCGTGTAGAAAAAGGGGCACCCGAGTTTGAGAGTGAAACAAACTACGAGTCAGTCATGGGACTGGTATGAGAAATCTACTCAACACATATATAATTGGCCAATCACAGGACCACGCCACTTTCGTGGAACGGGTTTACTCCATTGGATTGCCAGTGCTTTAAAACAAATCATTCTTTTAAACATCGCTATGCTTTTTATAAAAATGAAGCCGTTATAAGACTCAGTTCCCATCACACAATGCAACGCAAACCGGAGGATAGAGTTTTTACCTTATAACGGCCAAGATATGCTTGATACGAATAAAACAAAGGCATTTGATATTATTACTAGTGTTTATATGTTTTGAAAACAATTTCAAATCATAACTATCAATCATAGACGACATGAGCGTCCCATGCCACTATGTCGCCAAATGTATATATACAATCGAAATCGCATCGTCTCGTATTTGGAAATTGGATTTCCGTCATGAACCAAGGCAAAAGATAGTCCTTACCGAATTCGTGACTCTCTAGCCCGAGCCACAGGCAAGTACTCAGTCAAGCCTTCGGAGCGACAGGGCCGGTCCACCGATGTGGATTAAAATGCCTGAACACTACGTTTCCCCGCCCTTTGGGGCGTAAACGAGCCAACGAATGACTCCATCGGACCCGGATCGTCCGATCAAACCGAGGCGCCTCGCAACAGCAACAACCACATAGGTGAAAAGTATATAAATGTCAGGGCTGGTAGGTCACTGACACCACCCTAGCTAGAAAGAAACGCATGCCCTCCCTGAGGTCCTTCCTCCCGTTTTAGGTTCCTACCGGGGTGTGAGGCTCGCGAATTCACGTTATACACAAAGCTACGCCACACAGGCGGTGCTTTGATCATCACCACAAGACTTTGCTTTTCAACAGAAGCCCTGATCACTGCATCTTAGCATGCCACACAGAATAAATCCTATGTCGGACACACAGTCCTTTTACAAGTCCGTTCTGGGTCTGAACGAAACCGGAGGCACTAAATACCTCGCAAACCCTTCGATCCACACGTACGTCTGAACGATCACCACTCATTATCCATATTTCGGGATGCCTCCCAATCAGGACCTCGGTTACCATCCAAACGAGGTGAAGATCTCCGGTCTTCGACCGTCGTCTTCATCTTCGACTTTCAATCGTCGGTCAATTATTCGAAATGAGAATTAACTCGGCCTTTTCAAATAATTTACGTATATTTAGAATTTCAAATCGATTTATTTCAATGGTTAAATTATTTGACAACATCACGTTTGTTCTTTAATGTAATTTTCACACCAAACACATTCAACCATCAAACATCACATAAATCAAGCAAATTCAGTTTATTTCCATTCCATATCGCTTACGATATTTTATAACTATTTATCGCTATTTTTATTTATTTTAAAATAGCCATTTTATTCAAAACGACGCTTCGGGCCATAAGGCGGCCGTGGCGCTGTTTTTCTTCAGATTTGATTTACACATATCTGAAAATCTAACCGTTGGATCTTCACAAAATTTACATCATTAGAAAGGTCTTTTCAAAACGAACCCAACGGTTCCAGTTTCGGGAAAATCCGACGGTCGGATCTCTCGGTACAATCGTTTGAATTTTCGATTTCAAAATACGAACTGCAGCGTCGTTATTCGATTAAATATAATTTTATTTATATATATAAATAAATATAATCGTTTCTGGCGCTGTTTTTCTTCAGATTTGAATTAAACATTCCAGACAATCCAACCGTTGGATTTTTACAAGGTTGGTGCCGTTGGAAAGATTATTCCAAGGCGAACCCGACGGTTGAGGTTTCGGGAAAATCCAATGGTCGGATTTCCCGTACTAGTCGTTTGAAATCACGGTTTCAAAATACGAACTGCACGGCCTCCTTTCGTTTTAATTTTATTTATATTTATATAGTTATATAAATATAGTTCATTCAACTATTTCAATATCGTTTTCACTTCAAAAAATTTTCTAACACCTTAAATTTTGGAAAAATTTCGCCATAACCTCCCCTGCACCGGGAGCGTCGGGAAATCGCAAATAGCGTCCCGGTCCTTCTAATCTCAAAAAGAAAAAGAAAAAGCCAAGCGGCTAGCCAATCAGGCTCAAAATCATCACCCAAACAAATCAGTAAATGTGTACCTATTTGTCGGGCACAAAATTTTATTCCTCTTCTCTAGCCCCTTCGCTATAACCTGTTCAAAGAATATGCATGTATATATATATACAGTTCATATCATTTTTCATTTTCTATTCAACTTCATATTTGATTTCTATTTGGTTTAAAAACACCATTCATTCTAATGTTACCTAAATAGGTGCAAATCACTTCATTAGGATTTTAATGAATATTTCAACTCATATATGTTTATTTTGAACAAGTGGCTATTTTCAACATTTCACATTTCAACGATTTATGCATACAATAAAAATGTGATTTTTATTGTATAACAATTCATTTCAAAACACTTCTTTTTCTATATAGTTCATATAGTCGATAAAAAGTGATTTTTATTATCAAACAATTTATTTCAAAATATGAATACCATTCAACACATGAATTTCTAAACAACGAATGAATATCAATTCAACCCATGAATGTTTTCCATAGTTTTTATATATGAATAAAAATGTGATTTTTATTATCGAACTATTTATTTCAAAATATGAATACCATTCAACACATGAATTTCTAAACAACGAATGAATATCAATTCAACCCATGAATGTTTTCAATAGTTTTTATATATGAATAAAAATGTGATTTTTTATTATCGAACTATTTATTTCAAAATATGAATACCATTCAACACATGAATTTCTAAACAACGAATGAATATCAATTCAACACAAGAATGTTTTCAATAGTTTTTAGATATCGATAAAAATGTGATTTTTATTATCGAACTATTTATTTCAAAATATGAATACCATTCAACACATGAATTTCTAAACAACGAATGAATATCAATTCAACACATGAATGTTTTCAATAGTAGGAATAAATATAGTTTAAGCATATGAAAATAATTCAAACACACAAATATTATTCAAAATTTCGGCAGCATAACGGCAGGGTAGTTACACCGGCACCGTCCCTAGTACGGCTCCTCGCTCTACCTTAAAACCTCGCGGTTTTTGACAATGGGAAACATGCATCTAGTTCGCACGCAGGCGGCATGTATATATTTTTATTCATTTCCACAAACTAATCCTAAGTGGTTTCAACCAAATATTTCACAACCACAAACGGGTATTTTTCAACCACAATCCATCCAATATCAATCACAAACAATCCCAAACAACTATTCGCTATCAATCAAATTTCCACAACAATTTCAACCAATAAATATCGTCCATGGTTTGTGGACGAGGGGCGTATATATATATATATATATTTATATATAGCAATTCACTTTTACTTCACACATATATATATAAATTTTAAATCAGAAATCTCACCAATAGCTATCCAGCTGCACGACTCTTCTTAATAGAAATCTTCGCCTTTTGTTGCTTTCGCCCGTATTCTTTACATATGTAAAAATAGAATTTTTACTATGCTATTCAATATATAAAAATCGAATTTTGACTTCGCTATTCAATATATAAAAATCGAATTTTTCCTTTTGCTTTCGACATATAAGAATATGATTTTTATTTTTGACTTCAACATATAAAAAATATGATTTTTATTTTTGACTTCAACATATAAAAAATATGATTTTTATTTTTGACTTCAACATATAAAAAATATGATTTTTATTTTTGACTTCAACATATAAAAAATATGATTTTTCCCTTTTGCTTTCGACATATAAAAATATGATTTTATTCCTTTTGCTTTCGACATATAAAAATATGATTTTTTTCCTTTTGCTTTCGACATATAAAAATATGATTTTTCATTTCGGCTTTCAACATCAGTTTTTCCTTGCTTTTAAAATTCGGTTTTTAAAATACTTTAAACAATTTCAGTTTTAAATTTTTAACATAAAACGGTTTTTTAAATTTTTAACATAAAACAGTTTTTTATTTTAAAAACATAAAACAGTTTTTATTTTAAAAAAACATAAAACAGTTTTTATTTTAAAAAACATAAAACAGTTTTTATTTTAAAAAACATAAAACAGTTTTTAAATTCTTTTATAACAAAACAGTTTTTATTTTCTGTAAAACAAAAATCAAAAATAAAAATAAAACCAAATTAAATGCTCACCTAGGTATGCGAAGGGGAGGAGACGTCGAGGGGTTCTGGCGGTGGCTCGTGGCGTTCGGAAGTGTCGGGCGGTTCAGGGGGGCTCGCGTCTGGGTTTCTGCTTCGATTCGTTCGGTGGGAGGAGGATGCGAGGCGGCTCAGACGATGGGGCTTCGGCGGTGGCTTCGTCGGCGGAGGGCGGTCAGGCGGCGGCTTCCAGGATCGGGCGGCGCGATTCGGAGTCTTAGGGTTTTGTCTTCCTTTTTTTTTTTCGTTTTAAAATTAACTGATCGGGGGGGGGGCCAATTGAAGAAGAAAAAGGGGGAAGTGTTTATTTTTTTATTATTTTATTTTATTTTTTTATTACTTAAATTTGCACTAGGGTTGACTTTTATATATGACCTCGAAATGAGGTCCACCGCCTGTCGTCCATAGCGTTTTACCCCCATTCCGAACACAATGGGATATGTATCGCAAGCTGGTTTGATCGTTACAATCAGTTTCTGTTGAAATTTACAATTTAAATCCTTATTTTGAATTTTAAACGTACATTTCAAATTACCGGGGTCACATACTAACTAGAAAAATTCCAGAAAAATATTTTCTAGTTTCGTATTGACGATACGGTCCTAACAAAACTAGTTTCGTCGAATTCTGAGACCGTTTGAAAAATGGCCAATTTCCTGTCGATTAAAATCAACAGAAACTGGTCAAACGCGTTTTCTTTTGCCACGCTCACATATTGATTCGAAAAATTATGAAATTTGAAACCTAGCAATAACCTGACACTGCGGATCTAACAAAAGTGGTTTCGTCGAAATCCGAGGTCGTATGCAAAATGTCCATCTTTAAGGGCCTGAATTCCATAGCGACTATTCAGAATTTTCAACTGGACATATCTTTTGATTCCCGCTATCAAATTTCGATTGGTCGGATTCGTTAGAAAGATATCGTCAATTAGATACTAATGTTTTTGGTCTCACTAAAATCCGGATTGTTTTGCACCCGGTATTTTCAATTGAAGTTTGAAATCGAATTATCGAACTACCGCGCCATTTTCAATTCTATATATAATTATAATTAATTATATTCGTTTTCAAATGTCGATTCAACTCAGTTTTCATCGCCATTGTTTAAAATATTTATTTTAAATATTTAAAATCCATTATTTTAGCCAATTTAAAAATTTTAAATTGGTTCAGATTTTCTGGGTCGTTACAATCTCCCCCACTTAAAACTTTTCGTCCCCGAAAAGGAATAAAGTCGAAAGTGGTTTGATAATTCTACGATCACACAATTCAACAACCAATTTGTTTTTAATATTCAGAGAATAGAATAAACAATGCACATCCATGGGAAGAAAATAGCAGCAGAATAGAGAATTAAATGGTAATGCAAGGTAAAGTAAATGTACCTTGCACCAGAGTCAATCAGAGATATCTACTCGGCATCTAGGATAAGCTTTCTGAATGCTCTCCTCAGTTTCCCAAGTACAATCTCGCGGATCTCCACTCCATTGCACTTTGACTAAGTGAACCTTCTTGTTTCTCAGCTCTTTGGTTTCTTTGCCGATAATCTTTAGCGGCTCTCGCCTCTCAGCTAATTCTGGAGTAATTTCAATGTCCTGCTGAGCTGCTTCTTCCACGATCAAGTCTGGATCATGAACGTGCTTTCGAAGTTGAGATATATGAAATACATCATGCACACCAGGCAACCAGTCAGGCAATTTAACTTTATATGCGAGAGTTCCAATCCGTTCCAGAATAGGAAACGGACCAATGAATTTGGGTGCTAACTTTCCAGTTTTACCGAACCGGATAACTCCTCTCATCGGCGATACTTTCAAATATACATAGTCGCCAACTTCAAAGGATATATCTCTTCTTCTTTTATCGGTATAGCTCTTTTGTCGGCTTTGGGCGGCGAGTAATCGCTTCTTAATAAAATCGACTTTGTCGGCCGCTTCTCGAATCATATCGGGACCCAACACAAGTCTATTTCCGGGCTCGACCCAACAAGCAGGAGATCGGCAAGGTCTACCATACAATGCTTCGAATGGCGACATTGTCAGACTCGCCTGGTAGCTGTTGTTATAAGAGAATTCAGCCAAATGCAGATTGTCTTCCCATGATCCACCGAAATCTATAACACAAGCCCGCAATAGATCTTCTAAAATGCGATTCACCCTCTCAGTCTGACCGTCTGTCTGAGGATGATAAGCGGTGCTCAAGTTTAACTTCGTTCCCAGCTCGACTTGAAATGCTTCCCAGAATTTACTAGTGAAAATTGTATCTCTATCACTTACTATACTGAGCGGCACTCCATGTAGTCTAACTATTTCCCTGAAGTAAATATGTGCCAGACTCTGGGCAGTTCTGTTTGATTTGACAGGTATGAAATGGGCGGTCTTCGTGAAACGATCTACGATCACCCAAATACTGTCATTCCCTTTTCTGGTTCTGGGCAGACCATCAATGAAATCCATAGAAATATGCTCCCACTTCCAACCAGGAACTTCTAGTGGTTGTAATAATCCAGCCAGTTTCTGTTGGTCACTCTTGACTAGCTGGCAAGTGGGACATCGACTAACATATATTGAGATGTCTCTTTTTAACGACTTCCACCAGAATGTGCGTTTGATGTCGTTATACATTTTATTCACCCCTGGATGGATACTGAGCTTAGATTTGTGACATTCATCAAGCACCTCTCTTCTGAGTTCAGGAATATCTGGAACGCAAATTCGCCCTTCTAACCTCAGAATCCCTTCGCTGTCTAACTGGAAATCCGAAGCATTGCCTTCACGAATTCGCTGACTTATTCCTTTGATAAATTGATCGTCCTTTTGGAGAGCCGATATCTTATCAATCAATGAAGTCGCAATGATGAAACTGGCGATCATTACATTCTTTCGGCTTAACGCATCGGCCACGACATTGGCTTTTCCTGGAGTATATATAATTTCGAAGTCATATGCTGCAAGAAACTCCAGCCAACGCTGTTGCCTCAGATTCAAGTCCTTCTGAGTGAACAGATACTTTAACGACTGGTGGTCTGTAAACAGTTCAAACCTCTCGCCCAGAAGATAGTGTCTCCAGATTTTCAAAGAGAATATGATAGCCAATAACTCAAGATCATGAGTTACGTAGTTCTTCTCGTGTGGCTTCAGTTGACGGCTAGCATAAGCAATTACTTGGCCTCTTTGCATTAACACTGCTCCAAGGCCTTCTCTAGAAGCATCAGTCCAGACTTTTAGATCCTGGTTGCCATCAATGATGGTTAACACTGGAGCTGTTGTTAATCTTAACTTTAGCTCTTCAAAAGCCTCCTCACTCTCTTCAGTCCATTTGAACTTAGAATGCTTCTTTGTAAGCTTCGTTAAGTGGCCAGATATCTTCGAAAAGTCTTTAACGAACTTCCGGTAATAACTAGCCAATCCGAGAAAACTGCGGACTTCAGTGGGAGTACTGGGCTGTTTCCAATTCTGAATAGCTGTGATTTTGCTTGGATCCACAGCGATTCCATCTTTCGATACGACATGGCCCAGAAATTTTACTTCATCTTGCCAGAATATACATTTGGAAAATTTGGCTTTCAATACATTCCTTCTGAGGATTTCAAGAACCTGTTCCAGATGTTTTTCATGTTCGGCCTTAGATTTAGAGAAGATTAGAATATCGTCAATGAAAACCAGAACGAATTTATTCAGAACCCCTCTGAACACTCTATTCATCAGATCGACGAAATAAGCTGGAGCGTTACATAAGCCGAACGGCATTACTAACCACTCGTAGAATAAGTCGGGGCCTCTGAACGCTGTCATTGGAACACACTCTTCGGCAATTCGAAGTTGATGGAAACCTGTAGCTAGGTCCATTCGTGAGAATACTTGTGCTCCATTTAATCGATCCAACAAATCATCAATCCGCGGCAATGGATATTTGTTCTTTATAGTCTGCTTGTTTAAATCACGATAATCCACACATAGACGTAGAGTACCATCAGATTTTGGGACAAATACCACTGCTGCACCCCAATCAGAGAAACTAGGCCTTATCAGACCTTTCCATACTAGTTGTCTTGTTTGATTGTCTAATTCCTCCTTCTCTTTCAAGGACATTCTTCGAATAGCGTGAACTACCGGCCTTGCATTGGGAACTAAAGCAATCTTGAAATCTATTTCTCTCTGCGGAGGTAAGCGAACAACTTCCTCGAACACATCCGCATAGTTCTTGACAACAGGGATGTCTTTAATGAGGTCAGGAATATTCTCTGTGATTTCAGGGATACTTTCTATTTGGGCTGGAGAAACATCGAGAGCTGACCAGAAATCTTTTCTATTTGAAGTCGGGCCTTCACATGGTATGGTTATATAACTCCCTGATTTAATCTTAGCTCTAACAACTCTCTCGGCGCATCTAACCTCTGCTTCATATTTGGTTAACCAATCCAATCCCAAAATAAGATCGAATTCATCAAAATTCATGACTACAGAGATAATAGGGAATTTATAGCAAGAAAAAGAGACGGGTACTGCACAAACCCAACTAAGATTGATGGAACCTCCAACTGGATTTCTGACAGTCATTGGCTCTTTGAGCTTCTTCAAATTCAAATCCAACTTCTTGACTGCACTCTTTGCAATAAAGCTTCGCGACGCGCCTGTGTCAAACAGTACTTTAACTGGAATGTTTTTGACATTGAGCGTGCCTTCTAAAACGTCGGCCCTTTCTTGACTAGCTGAGGGCTCGGAAGTTTCTGCTACTTCATTTACCTGTACCGTTTCATATTTCTGAGACAGCGGGCAGTTTTTCTTAATATGACCAGCTTGATGGCACTTCCGGCATTTCCTACTCTCTCGAGCCTTCCCACCGGATTTGAATTCACCCTTGCTTCGTTTCTTTAAGGGCCCACAATTTATCGACAAATGCCCCTTTTGATGGCAGTTATTGCATACGGCAGTTGTGACAGGTTCTTTTTCAGATCTAGCCCTTTTTCGATCTGCTTCGGGCTCCTTACTGACTTCAGACATCATACTGGCTTCAGGAATATCAGTTTCCAACTCTGCTATGTCACTACAACAAACTTCTTCTTCGTCGCGCAACATTCCTTTCTTATGAAGATCTTCATATTGATAAGCCATATAAATCATTTCTGAAAAAGGAAGCTTCACATGCCCCAATACTTTATTCTGGTATTTCCTTTGAAGGCCATGAATAAATCTCATATTTTTCCTCTTTGGGTCTTGAATTAGATGAGGAGCAAAGTGAGCAAGTTCATTGAATTTCTTATGATATTCGGGAATGGTCATATCACCTTGTATCAAATAAGAAAATTCATCGCATAGCCGCTCGGTCGCTTCGGGAGGAGTAAATCTTTCTAAGAAAATCACTTTGAATCTGTCCCAGGTGATATCACCTTCTGGATTATTCTGTATAACCGAATCCCACCAAAACAAAGCTTCGTCTTTGAGAGCCCAGGAGGCCAGCAATCTTTTCTGGTCATCCCTAAGCTTTAATGCTTCGAAGATTTTCTCAGCTGAACGAATCCAAGCTTGTGTCTTCATAATAGATTCTTCACCAGAGAACGGTATTCCACCCATATTTCGATATTTGATTAATAGGGCCTCAATATCCGGCTCTGCATTCCTTCTGTTTCTGACACTCATTTTTCTAGTACTTCTGCAAATGGCAGATCAAGTGTCAGGTCACAGAAAAGGTATTTTAAAATATAGAGACAAATACTTGAAGTGTAAATGTGTCTATCGAAGTGTATTCATTCTGCTTTACTCATACTAGGATATTACTGATCCTATCTGTATTGAGTTACCCGTCCTAGAACACTACTGGTTCTATTTCTGACGAGTTCGTTCAAATGTTATATTCCAGAACTAAGCTTAACCAAAGCTCTGATACCACGTTGAGACGACCCGATTTCCCGTTCTCACGGAAACAAGGTTATCTTTTGGAATATAACACAGAAACATATGATAGCAGAACAGAATTAAATAAATACACCAGAATGAACAACAAAATATACTGGATAAAAGTAATCATCAGAGTTACACAGTATACAGGATCTTACTTAGTACAAATACAGTTCAGCTATACAGAAATGTCTACAGCGGAAATAAACAAAATATGTACAATAGGAGCTGAACAGCATAAAAAGAAATAAATGATAGAATCCATCTTCAGCTCCAGCTATCCAGAAAGAACCAGCTAAACCTGAATACAAGGCTGCCCGTGTAGAAAAAGGGGCACCCGAGTTTGAGAGTGAAACAAACTACGAGTCAGTCATGGGACTGGTATGAGAAATCTACTCAACACATATATAATTGGCCAATCACAGGACCACGCCACTTTCGTGGAACGGGTTTACTCCATTGGATTGCCAGTGCTTTAAAACAAATCATTCTTTTAAACATCGCTATGCTTTTTATAAAAATGAAGCCGTTATAAGACTCAGTTCCCATCACACAATGCAACGCAAACCGGAGGATAGAGTTTTTACCTTATAACGGCCAAGATATGCTTGATACGAATAAAACAAAGGCATTTGATATTATTACTAGTGTTTATATGTTTTGAAAACAATTTCAAATCATAACTATCAATCATAGACGACATGAGCGTCCCATGCCACTATGTCGCCAAATGTATATATACAATCGAAATCGCATCGTCTCGTATTTGGAAATTGGATTTCCGTCATGAACCAAGGCAAAAGATAGTCCTTACCGAATTCGTGACTCTCTAGCCCGAGCCACAGGCAAGTACTCAGTCAAGCCTTCGGAGCGACAGGGCCGGTCCACCGATGTGGATTAAAATGCCTGAACACTACGTTTCCCCGCCCTTTGGGGCGTAAACGAGCCAACGAATGACTCCATCGGACCCGGATCGTCCGATCAAACCGAGGCGCCTCGCAACAGCAACAACCACATAGGTGAAAAGTATATAAATGTCAGGGCTGGTAGGTCACTGACACCACCCTAGCTAGAAAGAAACGCATGCCCTCCCTGAGGTCCTTCCTCCCGTTTTAGGTTCCTACCGGGGTGTGAGGCTCGCGAATTCACGTTATACACAAAGCTACGCCACACAGGCGGTGCTTTGATCATCACCACAAGACTTTGCTTTTCAACAGAAGCCCTGATCACTGCATCTTAGCATGCCACACAGAATAAATCCTATGTCGGACACACAGTCCTTTTACAAGTCCGTTCTGGGTCTGAACGAAACCGGAGGCACTAAATACCTCGCAAACCCTTCGATCCACACGTACGTCTGAACGATCACCACTCATTATCCATATTTCGGGATGCCTCCCAATCAGGACCTCGGTTACCATCCAAACGAGGTGAAGATCTCCGGTCTTCGACCGTCGTCTTCATCTTCGACTTTCAATCGTCGGTCAATTATTCGAAATGAGAATTAACTCGGCCTTTTCAAATAATTTACGTATATTTAGAATTTCAAATCGATTTATTTCAATGGTTAAATTATTTGACAACATCACGTTTGTTCTTTAATGTAATTTTCACACCAAACACATTCAACCATCAAACATCACATAAATCAAGCAAATTCAGTTTATTTCCATTCCATATCGCTTACGATATTTTATAACTATTTATCGCTATTTTTATTTATTTTAAAATAGCCATTTTATTCAAAACGACGCTTCGGGCCATAAGGCGGCCGTGGCGCTGTTTTTCTTCAGATTTGATTTACACATATCTGAAAATCTAACCGTTGGATCTTCACAAAATTTACATCATTAGAAAGGTCTTTTCAAAACGAACCCAACGGTTCCAGTTTCGGGAAAATCCGACGGTCGGATCTCTCGGTACAATCGTTTGAATTTTCGATTTCAAAATACGAACTGCAGCGTCGTTATTCGATTAAATATAATTTTATTTATATATATAAATAAATATAATCGTTTCTGGCGCTGTTTTTCTTCAGATTTGAATTAAACATTCCAGACAATCCAACCGTTGGATTTTTACAAGGTTGGTGCCGTTGGAAAGATTATTCCAAGGCGAACCCGACGGTTGAGGTTTCGGGAAAATCCAATGGTCGGATTTCCCGTACTAGTCGTTTGAAATCACGGTTTCAAAATACGAACTGCACGGCCTCCTTTCGTTTTAATTTTATTTATATTTATATAGTTATATAAATATAGTTCATTCAACTATTTCAATATCGTTTTCACTTCAAAAAATTTTCTAACACCTTAAATTTTGGAAAAATTTCGCCATAACCTCCCCTGCACCGGGAGCGTCGGGAAATCGCAAATAGCGTCCCGGTCCTTCTAATCTCAAAAAGAAAAAGAAAAAGCCAAGCGGCTAGCCAATCAGGCTCAAAATCATCACCCAAACAAATCAGTAAATGTGTACCTATTTGTCGGGCACAAAATTTTATTCCTCTTCTCTAGCCCCTTCGCTATAACCTGTTCAAAGAATATGCATGTATATATATATACAGTTCATATCATTTTTCATTTTCTATTCAACTTCATATTTGATTTCTATTTGGTTTAAAAACACCATTCATTCTAATGTTACCTAAATAGGTGCAAATCACTTCATTAGGATTTTAATGAATATTTCAACTCATATATGTTTATTTTGAACAAGTGGCTATTTTCAACATTTCACATTTCAACGATTTATGCATACAATAAAAATGTGATTTTTATTGTATAACAATTCATTTCAAAACACTTCTTTTTCTATATAGTTCATATAGTCGATAAAAAGTGATTTTTATTATCAAACAATTTATTTCAAAATATGAATACCATTCAACACATGAATTTCTAAACAACGAATGAATATCAATTCAACCCATGAATGTTTTCCATAGTTTTTATATATGAATAAAAATGTGATTTTTATTATCGAACTATTTATTTCAAAATATGAATACCATTCAACACATGAATTTCTAAACAACGAATGAATATCAATTCAACCCATGAATGTTTTCAATAGTTTTTATATATGAATAAAAATGTGATTTTTTATTATCGAACTATTTATTTCAAAATATGAATACCATTCAACACATGAATTTCTAAACAACGAATGAATATCAATTCAACACAAGAATGTTTTCAATAGTTTTTAGATATCGATAAAAATGTGATTTTTATTATCGAACTATTTATTTCAAAATATGAATACCATTCAACACATGAATTTCTAAACAACGAATGAATATCAATTCAACACATGAATGTTTTCAATAGTAGGAATAAATATAGTTTAAGCATATGAAAATAATTCAAACACACAAATATTATTCAAAATTTCGGCAGCATAACGGCAGGGTAGTTACACCGGCACCGTCCCTAGTACGGCTCCTCGCTCTACCTTAAAACCTCGCGGTTTTTGACAATGGGAAACATGCATCTAGTTCGCACGCAGGCGGCATGTATATATTTTTATTCATTTCCACAAACTAATCCTAAGTGGTTTCAACCAAATATTTCACAACCACAAACGGGTATTTTTCAACCACAATCCATCCAATATCAATCACAAACAATCCCAAACAACTATTCGCTATCAATCAAATTTCCACAACAATTTCAACCAATAAATATCGTCCATGGTTTGTGGACGAGGGGCGTATATATATATATATATATTTATATATAGCAATTCACTTTTACTTCACACATATATATATAAATTTTAAATCAGAAATCTCACCAATAGCTATCCAGCTGCACGACTCTTCTTAATAGAAATCTTCGCCTTTTGTTGCTTTCGCCCGTATTCTTTACATATGTAAAAATAGAATTTTTACTATGCTATTCAATATATAAAAATCGAATTTTGACTTCGCTATTCAATATATAAAAATCGAATTTTTCCTTTTGCTTTCGACATATAAGAATATGATTTTTATTTTTGACTTCAACATATAAAAAATATGATTTTTATTTTTGACTTCAACATATAAAAAATATGATTTTTATTTTTGACTTCAACATATAAAAAATATGATTTTTATTTTTGACTTCAACATATAAAAAATATGATTTTTCCCTTTTGCTTTCGACATATAAAAATATGATTTTATTCCTTTTGCTTTCGACATATAAAAATATGATTTTTTTCCTTTTGCTTTCGACATATAAAAATATGATTTTTCATTTCGGCTTTCAACATCAGTTTTTCCTTGCTTTTAAAATTCGGTTTTTAAAATACTTTAAACAATTTCAGTTTTAAATTTTTAACATAAAACGGTTTTTTAAATTTTTAACATAAAACAGTTTTTTATTTTAAAAACATAAAACAGTTTTTATTTTAAAAAAACATAAAACAGTTTTTATTTTAAAAAACATAAAACAGTTTTTATTTTAAAAAACATAAAACAGTTTTTAAATTCTTTTATAACAAAACAGTTTTTATTTTCTGTAAAACAAAAATCAAAAATAAAAATAAAACCAAATTAAATGCTCACCTAGGTATGCGAAGGGGAGGAGACGTCGAGGGGTTCTGGCGGTGGCTCGTGGCGTTCGGAAGTGTCGGGCGGTTCAGGGGGGCTCGCGTCTGGGTTTCTGCTTCGATTCGTTCGGTGGGAGGAGGATGCGAGGCGGCTCAGACGATGGGGCTTCGGCGGTGGCTTCGTCGGCGGAGGGCGGTCAGGCGGCGGCTTCCAGGATCGGGCGGCGCGATTCGGAGTCTTAGGGTTTTGTCTTCCTTTTTTTTTTTCGTTTTAAAATTAACTGATCGGGGGGGGGGCCAATTGAAGAAGAAAAAGGGGGAAGTGTTTATTTTTTTATTATTTTATTTTATTTTTTTATTACTTAAATTTGCACTAGGGTTGACTTTTATATATGACCTCGAAATGAGGTCCACCGCCTGTCGTCCATAGCGTTTTACCCCCATTCCGAACACAATGGGATATGTATCGCAAGCTGGTTTGATCGTTACAATCAGTTTCTGTTGAAATTTACAATTTAAATCCTTATTTTGAATTTTAAACGTACATTTCAAATTACCGGGGTCACATACTAACTAGAAAAATTCCAGAAAAATATTTTCTAGTTTCGTATTGACGATACGGTCCTAACAAAACTAGTTTCGTCGAATTCTGAGACCGTTTGAAAAATGGCCAATTTCCTGTCGATTAAAATCAACAGAAACTGGTCAAACGCGTTTTCTTTTGCCACGCTCACATATTGATTCGAAAAATTATGAAATTTGAAACCTAGCAATAACCTGACACTGCGGATCTAACAAAAGTGGTTTCGTCGAAATCCGAGGTCGTATGCAAAATGTCCATCTTTAAGGGCCTGAATTCCATAGCGACTATTCAGAATTTTCAACTGGACATATCTTTTGATTCCCGCTATCAAATTTCGATTGGTCGGATTCGTTAGAAAGATATCGTCAATTAGATACTAATGTTTTTGGTCTCACTAAAATCCGGATTGTTTTGCACCCGGTATTTTCAATTGAAGTTTGAAATCGAATTATCGAACTACCGCGCCATTTTCAATTCTATATATAATTATAATTAATTATATTCGTTTTCAAATGTCGATTCAACTCAGTTTTCATCGCCATTGTTTAAAATATTTATTTTAAATATTTAAAATCCATTATTTTAGCCAATTTAAAAATTTTAAATTGGTTCAGATTTTCTGGGTCGTTACAACACCCCACCTCCGTTAGGGTCACTCTCAAAGGGAATGCCCTAATTTTGGTGGAGGTTTATAATTTTAAGTCACAGATACACAAGACAGATATAAATACACATATTTTTGAACAGCGGACAACAGCAAATTTTATTTCAACAAAATACGTGTTACACAAACCATGTCATAATTATCTTACAATACTTCCAAAAACCATTACATTTTCATAACTGTCTTGATTTCATAACTTAAAGAAGCATAAAAACAAAAGTAAACTGCATAAGTCCCCATAGTTGCAACCCAAAGCCATAGTCCAAAACGAAAGAGATCCAAGCAATACATTCTTTCTCTTCAAGCTGGATGTGAAAACTGGTCAAGCTGCGGTATTCCCTCCCTGTGGACCTGGGGGGGAACGAAAGAAAAGAAGACGAAAGAAAAGCAGAGTCAGACATAAAGCCTGAGTAAGTCTAGGACTATTCAGTCTATGATTAAAGAATTGGGCATGATAAGTATAAACTGGAATTGGGAAAGCACCATAAACTAAGTTAAGTTGTCTAGAGTCGAATATACTTATCGTACCCCATATTAATCTCTGCATCCATATAAACTAGTTCCCAACAGGCACCCCATAATCAGGGTGAGGTGATCCGTTTCTAATGATCGGCTCCTACTCGCATAGTTACATGTGTCTTACGGCCCCCGATGTTGTAGTTACCTATGCTGGTCCCACCATGGGGTGTATCAAGTCCCATGGTGGCGGCCCGACACAATTCTAGAGTGCACAGGTATACTACTGGTGCCCAGTGCCTTATTTTTCTGCGCCGGAGTGTGTGCACGCCCGCACCCCGTTAGAACCTACACTGCTGCACCACCGCCGTCGATTTGACCTCTTACAGTCAGCCCAGTAATCGTGCCCCACCCTGCCTAGTTCAGGGTATCCTGATACACCTTGTAGGGTTACTGCTGAAAAGGGTCCCTCGCTACTAGGTTTTATATTTCTAGCCAACATGTTAAGTTGGTTAAGTGTTTTGTAAACCTAACCCCCAATCAGTCTGTATAGTTTAGCATGTTCCATTTTTGATTAAGTATTAATTCAATGTACTTAATCCTACCAATCCTGACTCAGCCTTAATTGTCTTATTAAAGCCTCGACCTCTCACATTAGACAGATATTGTTGTGGCTGCCTGTTGCCGGTTGGATCCGGGCAGTCTTACGCCATAACTCAGTCTAACCTCGGGTCCTTATTGGGCTCCGTGTTTAACCACCCACATTGGATAGGTATTGTTGTGACTACTGGACAGCCGGACGGTTCCGGGCAGGTTTACATCACAACTCAATCCAACCTCGGGTTAAACACATCGTATTTTCTAAATTTACATATTTTGTCTCTTTTCTTTTTATATGTAAATATTTGCAGCCCATTATTCAAATTCATCTCTATTGGGTAAAATTAATTCACACCACTTAATTGTTTTTCAAGGTCGTTGGCATGCGTCAAACATGCCAACACATGTGTTCTATATTTTAACCCAAACGTCATTACCCCCGTTTTATACGTTCGTTACAATATAACAAATGTTGGGTTTAACATTTAAACCCAACTTAGCCACATGAAAAAGGGGAGGCTTAGAACATGGTGTTTATATATTCTAAGTAACATAAAAAGGGGAGTGTGAACGCATGAACTTGCAACATAGCGAACTAATTAACATAAATTTGGCACTTGTGAACTTGCATTGTAATAGCATATAATCATGGCATAAACATACCAAAACATGAAATCATGGTTTTTGATCTATTCATATAATCATGGCATAAACATACCTAAACATGAAATCATGGTTTTTGATCTATTCATATAATCATGGCATAAATATACCTAAACATGAAATCATGGTTTTTAATCTATTCATGCAAACTTGCAATTGGAATGTAAATCTAACTTAGCTATGTGCCACATACATTATCATATGATTTTGATAACAACATAGGCCTAAAACATGTTTTCAATTAGGCATAACACCAAACATAGTTTAGTCATGTTCGTAGAGTCAACACAAGTTCACAAAGATGCTTACTTTTGTCTCTAATACAAAAGTATGGTTTTACACTTGAATCATGATGCCAATTCCAACATAAATTCATATGAGTCATAATACCCAAATGGATCCAACCACACTAAAAGTGATTATAAAAAAATATATATTATGTTGGCATAATAGTGAACCATATACTTGCATGAATCTCAAATAAACTACCACAAACATATAGTCGTTACTTTCAACATGAATCACATACTTGCAAATATCCAATCGTTATACCACAACATCCCAAATCGATTAGAATCATAGCAACATACAATTATGAATTATTATCACCACAAATCAAGTACAATTCTATTTCTCATTTTACACAAATCAAAACACAATTATTTATTCACATCGGAATAGCACTCTACTTACAACGTATGACGAATCTTCAATTCAGGAATCTGAATTCTGAATTTGGAGATGCTATCCTTTGTTGTAGGCGTTGTTTTGATTTAGTTGTCGTTGCTTTAAGCTTTTAAATTGTCTCCTAATCGTCTCTCTATTTTGACGGCTATTCCTAGTCTTTCCTCAACAGCATGACGGTCTCATTCTTATTTTTGTTTGTATGAATTAGGTGGAGTCTTAGGTCCTTTTTATAGAGTTTGTGAATTGATTAGGACCGTCGATGGAGCTTGGATTAATATTATCCATTCATTTGAAGGAGAGACCAATCAGGAGCTAACACCTAGCCCTAGTGACAAGGCAAGGCTCAAAAATTCGTCTAAGCACAGACCAAGCCAGCCAGGGGGGCTGGGTTCGACCTGGCTCAGGGGCCAGGTCGACTCCCTAGTCGACCCCCAGGTCGACTCTAGAGTCGACCTGCCTGGGGCAGGTCGACCCCCAGGCGACTCTAGAGTCGACCTGCCTGGGGTAGGTCGACCCCCAGGTCGACTCCCAGGTCGACCCTAGGGTCGACCCCCAGGTCGACCTGGTGGGTTGGGCGGGAACTTTTCCCGCCTACTCTGATTGGGCTGAAATTCAAATCTGTTTTCGAAATTTGAATTTTCTGAAACTTCATCGGGCCATAACTTGGTCATACGGGCTCCTTTTTTTGAAAACCCGAACTCTATTTCGCGTATTTTTCCGAGACGAACGCAATGGCATATCCCGTTTCCCTTAATACTTTGTTTTGAAATTAATTATACTTTAATTTGTGAATTTCACTGTTATAGAATACTCGGGGTGTTACATATAATTATAATATATCGAATAACAAAGCTGCAGTTCGTATTTTGAAACCGTGATTTCAAACGATTATTGCGGAAGATCCGACCATCGGATTTTCCTGAAACTGCAACCGTTGTGTTCGCCTTGGAAATATCTTTCCAATGGCACCAATTTTGTGGAGATCCAACGGTTGGATTGTATGGAATGTTTAATTCAAATATGAAGAAAAACAGCGCCAGAATCGATTATAATTATATATATATAATTATAATTAAAATAAATCGAATAGCGACGCTGTAGTTCGATATTTGAAATCGAAACTTCAAACGATTGTACCGGGAGATCCGACCATCAGATTTTCCCAAAACTGAAACCGTTGGATTCGTTTTGAAAAGATCTTTCTAATGATGTAAAATTTGTGTAGATCCAACGGTTAGATTTTCAGATATATGTAAATCAAATCTGAAGGAAAACAGCGCCACGGCCGCTTTAAGGCCTGAAGCGTCGTTTGAATGAATTGGCTAGTTTTAAATAAATAAAAATAGCGATAATTCGTGTTAAAATATTATAAACGATATGGAATGAAAATAAACTACATTCGCTCGGTTTGTTAGAGAATTGATGGTTAAATGTGTTTGGCGTGAAAATTACATTAAAGAACAAAATGATTGTTGTTGAATAATTTAACCATTGAAATGAATTGATTTGAAATATCGAATATACGTGAATTATTTGATAAGGCCGAGTTAATTCTCATTTCAAATAATTGATCGGCAATTAAAAGTCGAAGATATGGAGACGGTGCAAGACCGATGATCTTCACGTCGAATGGAGGGGTGCTACGGATGCTCATGATGGGAGTAGCTACCTAGAAGGGGCTGAAGTAGTAACCGTCTAGACGTACGTGTTGATTGTACGGATGAGCGAGGAATAAAGACCCTCCGGTTTCATTCAGACCCAGAACGGACTTGTAAATGGACGTGTGTCTGACGTTATATATTGACAACGTGGCATACAGAGATGTTGTCATCAAAGCTTTTGTTGAAAAGCAAAGCTTTGTGGTTGATGATCAAAGCACCGCCTGTGTGGCATAGCTTTGTGTTTTATCGTTGTTTCGCGAGCCTCACACCCCGGTATGGACCAAAAACGGGAGAGGACCTCAGGGAGGGCATGCGTTTCCTTCTAACTAGGGTGGTGTCGGTGACCTACCAGCCCTGACATTTATATTACTTTCACATGTGTGGTTGTTGCTGTTGCAAGGCGCCTCGGTTATATCGGTCGATCGGGACCGATGGAGTCATTTGTTGGCTCATCTATGCCCCAAAGGGCGGGGAAACGCAGTGTTCAGGCATTTTAATCCACATCGGTAGACCGGCCCTGACGATCCAAGGGCCCACCTGTGTCTGGGTCCTGAGGGGCGGGCTAGAGCGTCTCGAATCGGTGAGGACGATCCCTTGCCTCGGTTCATGACAGAAATCCAATTACCAAATACGACATCGTGCAGTTTTGATTGTATACCTATATATGGCGACATAGTGGTATGGGGCATTAATGCCGTCTATGATTGATAGTTATGATTCAAGTTGTTTTTGAAACATATAAACACTAGCAATAATATCAAATGATTTGTTTTGATCGTATCAAGCATATTTTGGCCATTATAAGGTAAAACTCTATCCTCCGGTTTGTGTTGCATTGTGTGATGGGACCTGAGTCTTATAATGGCTTCATTTTTATAAAAAGCATAGCGTTGTTTAAATGATTTACTTGTTTTAAGGCACGGGCAATCACTGGAGTAAACCCGTACCGCGAAAGTGGCGTGGTCCTATGATTTGCCGCATTGTAAAATGTGTTAAGTAGATTTCTCATACTAGTCCCATGACTGACTCGTAGTTTGTTTCACTTGCAAACTCGGGTGCCTCTTTTTCTACATGGGCAGCCTTGTATTCAGGTTTATCAGGCTCTTTCTGGATAGCTGGAGCTGAAGATGGATTCTATCATTTATCTCTTTTTATGCTGTTCAGCTCCTATTGTACATATTATGTTATTTTCCGCTTTAGACATTTATGTATAGCTGAACTGTATTTGTACTAAGTATGATCCTGTATACTGTGTAACTCTGATGTTTATTTTATCCAGTATATTATGTTGTTCATTACCTGATGTATTTATTTATTTATTTCTGTCCTGCTGATTATCTGTTTATGTGTTATATTCCCAAAGATTACCCTTGCCGCCGTGTTACGGGGTTTGGGTCGCCACAAACGTGGTAGCAGAGCTTTGATTAAGCCTGGAATATAAAATGTGAACGATCTCGCCAGAAATAGAACCAGTAGTGTTCTAGGACGAGTAACTCATTACAGATAGGATCAGTAATATCCTAGTATGAGATAACAGAATGAAATACACCTCGATAGACACATTTACATTCAAGTATAAGTTTCTATGCTATATAATTATCTTTTCTGTTGACCTGACACTTGATCTGCTATTTGCAGAAGTACTAGAAAATGAGTGTCAGAAACAGGAGAAGGAATGCAAGACCAGATCTAGAAGCTTTATTAAAGAAGTATCGAAATCTGGGTGGAGTACCATTTTCGGGAAATGAATCCATTAGTCAAACCCAGCATTGGATGCGTTCTGCAGAAAGAATTCTTGAACGTCTCCAGCTAAGAGATGATCAGAAAAGATTAGTGGCTTCTTGGGCACTCAAAGATGAAGCTTTGTTCTGGTGGGATTCGATTATTAAAGATAATCCAGAAGGTGATATCACCTGGGATAGATTCAAAGAAATTTTCAACGAAAGATTTATTCCTCCAGAAGCAACTGAGTGGTTATACGATGAATTCTACTATCTGATCCAAGGAGATATGGATATTCCAGAATATCATAAGAAATTCAATGAACCTTCTCGATTTGCCCCTCATCTAATTGAGAATCCGAAGAGGAAGAATCTGAGGTTTATTCATGGCCTTAGAAGAAAATATTAGAATAGTGTAATAAGACTTGTGAAGCTTCCTTTTTCTAAAATGATATACATGGCTTACCAGTATGAGGATCTCGATAAGAAAGGTATGTTGCGAGACGAAGACGAAAGTAGTTCTAGCAACAAAAGAAAATTAGAAACTGATAGCCCAGAGGCCAGTACGACGTCTGGGGCCAGAAAGAAGCCTAAGTCCAACAAGAAAAAGGATAAGTCTGTAAAAGGACCAGTAACAATTGCCACATGTTCGAGCTGCAACAAGCAGGGGCATTTGGCGATAAATTGCAAACCTTGGAACCAAAGGAAGAAGGATAAATCTAAATCCAAGAATAAGTTGCAAGAGAAGAGAATATGCAATCTGTGTCACCTGGAAGGTCATATTGCGAAGAATTGCCAGTTATCAAAGAAATCTGCAATAGTGCCAGTCAATGAAGTAGAAGAAACTTCTGAGCCCTCGACTAGTCAAGCGAGGCCAGATGTTTTAGAAGGCATGCTTAATGTCAGAGATATTCCAGTAAAAGTACTGTTCGATACAGGCACGTCGCGAAGCTTTGTTGCAAAGAATGCAGTTAAGAAGCTAGATTTGAATTTGAAAAAGCTCAAAGAGCTAATGACTGTTCATAATCCGGTTGGGGGTTCCCTCGATCTTAGTTGGGTTTGTGGAGTGCCTGTTTCTTTTTCTCGCTATCAGTTCCCTACCATGGCAATCGTTATGAATTTTACAGGATTTGATCTTATCTTGGGGTTAGATTGGTTAACCAAATATGAAGCTGAGGTTAAATGCGCCGACAGAGTCGTTAAGGCGAAGATTAAATCAGGTGATTATATAACCATTCCCTGTGAAGGTCAGAATTCTAGTAGAAAGGACTTCTGGGCAGCTTTAGATGTTTCTCCTGCTCAAATAGAACCTGTTCCTGTAGCTGCAGAGAATATTCCAGTCGACATTGAAAATATACCAATTGTCAGGAACTATGCGGATGTGTTCAAAGAAGTTGTTAGCTTACCTCTACAGAGGGAAATTGATTTCAAAATCTCTTTAGTCCCTAATGCAAGGCCAGTAGTTCACGCTATTCGAAGGATGACCTTGAAGGAGAAAGATGAATTAGATAATCAAACTCGACAACTCGTATGGAAGGGTCTGATCAGACCTAGTTTCTCTGATTGGGGTGTAGCAGTGGTATTTGTCCCGAAGTCAGACGGTACTCTCAGACTATGTGTAGATTATCGTGACTTGAATAAGCAGACATTGAAAAACAAATATCCATTGCCGCGGATTGATGATTTGTTGGATCGATTGAACGGCGCACAAGTATTTTCATGAATGGACCTAGCTACAGGTTTCCATAAACTTCGTATTGCTGAAGAGTGTGTTTCTTTGACAGCATTCAGAGGTCTGGACTTATTCTACGAGTGGTTAGTAATGCCGTTCGGCTTATGCAACGCTCCAGCTTATTTTGTCGATCTAATGAACAGGGTGTTCAGAGGGGTATTGAACAAATTTGTTCTGGTTTTCATTGATGATATCCTGATCTTCTCTAAGTCAGAAAGTGAGCACGAAAAACATTTGGAACAGGTGTTAGAAATTCTTAGAAAGAATGTTTTAAAAGCAAAGTTTTCCAAGTGTATATTCTGGCAAGAAGAAGTCAAATTTCTTGGCCACGTCGTGTCAAAGCAAGGAATTTCAGTGGATCCCAGTAAAATCACTGCCATTCAGAATTGGAAACAGCCTCGTACACCCACAGAAGTCAGAAGTTTTCTCGGGTTGGCCAGTTATTATAGGAAATTCATTAAGGATTTTGCGAAGACATCCAGTTCCTTAACAAAACTGACTAAGAAACATTCGAGATTCAATTGGACTCCGGTATGTGAGGAAGCCTTCCAAGAGCTGAAGCTGAAACTGACAACTGCTCCAGTGCTAACAATCATTGATGGCAATGAGGACTTGAAAGTCTGAATTGACGCTTCTAGAGAAGGCCTTGGAGCAGTATTAATGCAAAGAGGTCAAGTGATCGCTTATGCTAGCCGTCAGCTGAAACCACATGAGAAGAACTACGTTACCCATGATCTTGAGTTGTTAGCCATCGTATTTTCTTTGAAAATCTGAAGGCACTACCTTTTGGGTGAGAAATTCAAGCTGTATACAGACCATCTGTCATTGAAATATTTGTTCACCCAGAAAGACCTGAATCTGAGACAGCAACATTGGCTAGAATTTCTTGCAGCGTAAGATTTTGAGATTTTGTACACTCCAGGGAAAGCCAATGTTGTAGTTGATGCGTTCAGTAGAAAGAATGTAATAATTGCCAGCTTTATCATTACGACATCGTTGATTGACAAGATCTCCATTCTACAGAAAGATGATAATTTTGTTAAGGAGGTGATCAAAAGAATTCAAAAAGGCGAAGCATCCAGTTTCCATGTGGATAATGAGGGAATTCTTAAATTAAAAGGAAGCATTTGTGTTCCTGACGTCTCCGAGCTCAAAAGAGAAGTTCTTGATGAATGCCACAAGTCCAAACTGAGTATCCACCCAGGGGTTAGCAAAATGTATAATGACCTCAAGTGAACTTTCTGGTGGAAGGCGATGAAAAGAGATATCTCTATATATGTTAGCCGGTGTTCCACCTGTCAACAAGTCAAAAGCGATCAGCAGAAACTCATTGGATTGTTGCAACCTTTAGAAATTCCAGGTGGAAAGTGGGAACAAATTTCTATGGATTTCATAGATGGTTTTCCCAGAACCAAAAAAGGAAATGATAGTATTTGGGTGATCGTAGATCGTTTCACGAAGACCGCCCATTTCATACCTGTCAGATCGAATAGAACTGCTCAGAGTCTGGCGCAGATATATTTCAAGGAAATTGTTAGACTGCACGAAGTTCCCATGAGCATCGTTTGTGATCGTGACCCGATTTTTGCTAGTAAATTTTGGGAAGCATTCTAAGCAGAATTGGGAACGAAACTAAACTTGAGCACCGCATATCATCCTCAGACAGATGGTCAAACTGAGAGGGTGAATCGTATTTTAGAAGATCTATTGCGGGCTTGTATTATGGATTTTGGCGGATATGGGAAGACCATTTGCATTTGGCCGAGTTCTCATACAAAAACAGTTCCCAAGCGAGCCTGACAATGTCACCATTCGAAGCACTGTATGGTAGACCGTGCTGATCCCCTGCTTGTTGGGTGGAACCTGGAAATAGACTTGTATTGGGGCCAGATATGATTCGGGATGCTGCGGGCAAAGTCAACTTCATTAAGAAACGATTATTAGCCGCTCAAAACCGACAAAAGAGCTATGCAGATAAGAGGAGAAGAGATATATCATTCGCTGTTGGCGACTATCTTTATTTGAAGGTATCTCCGATGAGAGGAGTGATTCGATTTGGTAAAACAGGGAAATTGGCACCCAAATTCATTGGCCCGTTTCCTATTCTAGAACGGATTGGAACTCTCACTTATAGGGTTCAGTTACCAGATTGGTTGCCTGGAGTACATGATGTATTTCACGTATCTCAACTACGAAAGCATGTGCATGATCCTGACCTTGTTGTGGAAGAAGCATCTCAAGAGTTCTTGGTTATTACTCCAAAATTGGCTGTGAGAAGAGAGCTGATAAAGATTATTGGCAAAGAAACCAAAGAGCAGAGGAACAAAAAGGTTCACTTAGTCAAAGTGCAATGGAGTGGGGATCCGCGAGACTGTACTTGGGAAATAGAGGAAAGTATTATGAAAGCCTATCCTAAGTGCAGGGTGGATATCTCTGATTGACTCTGGTGCAAGGTACATTTACCATATTTTGCAATTTCCATAGTGTTCTCTATTTTGTTATTGTTTTCTTTTCATGAATGTAGAATTTTAATTATATAGTCTGAATGATTTTAAAAGAATATATGAATTAGCTAATATATTTGTGAAAAGATAAAAAATAAATTGATTAATGTTTGAGTTGTGTGATTGTGGATTGGATTAATTAAATTATTAGAATGACAGATAATTAAATCAATAAGAGGATGAATGGTACAATCTATTCGAATAAATCACACATTGAACTGATTGGAGAATTAATTAAAAATATATACATGTGCATTATATATATTTGAACAGGTAAATGGATTAGCTGTTGAGTAAAGATTTTATTTGCGTGCCCGACAAATAGGTAAACCTTAATGAGTTGGATGCGCACTTTTATTATTATATCAACTCCTGTGAATGCCATTGGATGCGGAGTGCGGGTTATTCTGTGTGTAATTAATAAATGTCGCCACAGGATAGTAACAATTAATTTTGAACTACACTACATGGCATACTTCTTGAAGATAGGCATACTTCATCATATACCACATAAGCATTTGGAGCTTGTGTGACGAGGTTGAAGATTTATCATACGAGCGAGAGGCTTGTATGGCGATGACTATATTTTACAGGTTGAACTGATGACTGATATGGACTATTTAAATTGTAACGGTAAATTGCCAGATTAATAAAAACCCTACATGGGTCTGGAGTAGACAATAATCACGTCTCTCTAGTCACTAGATACGGCACATGGATTATTTATTTCCCACACGGGACGAGGTGACGAGAATTTATTATTTGGAGCAATTAAAAATACACACTCCCTCAGGCTTAGACAGGGTGACGAGAATTTATTCTCTGGAGTAATTATCTATACACGCTCCCCTGTAAACACCAGAATATATCACTATAAATATGTGTATGCTTATTAGGATTTATTGGGTACCTAATACGGCCCAATAAATTTCCAAACCCCTCCCAGTACAAAGGAGGTTATGGCGAAATTTTTCGAAAATTCCGGGTGTTAGCCAAATTTTTGAAGAATTTGAAAATTTTCAGAAACTGAAAAGTTGGAGAATGGAAGCCAGATTGAATGGAGAGTTGAATAATCAAACCACTTTCGACTTTGTTTCTTTTCGGGGACGAAAAGTTTTAAGTGGGGGAGATTGTAACAACCCGGAAAATCTGAACCAGTTTAAAAATTTTAAATTGGCTAAAATAGTGGATTTTAAATATTTAAAATAAATATTTTAAATAATAGTGATAAAAAGTATGGTTGAATCGATGTTTGAAAATAAATATAATTAATTTTAATTATAAACAAGGCCTGAAATGGCGCTGCAGTTTCAAAAATTGGATTCAAAATTCATACGACTATACCGGGTGCAAAATAAAACGGAATTTAGTGAAACCAAAAATATTTAAATCTGTTAGTGAATATCTTTCTAACGAATCCGAAAAATCGAAGTTTCGTAGCGGGAGTCAAAAGTTATGGCCAAATGAATTTTCAGAAAGGTCGCTATAGAATTTATATGGCCCGTGAAAATAGACATTTTGCAAACGAGCTTGGAATTCGACGAAAATACTTTTGTTGGATCCGGTATGTGAAGTTATTGCAAGGTTTCAAATTTCATAATTTTTGAAGCTAGTATGTGAGCGTGGCGAAGGAAAATGTGTTTTGGTCAATTATAGTTAAATTGGATCGACCAGAAAAGGGCCATTTTTCAAACGGTCTCAGAATTCAACGAAACTAGTTTTGTTGGGACCGTATCATCAAAACTTAGCTAGATTTATTTTTCAGGAATTTTTAGAAACAGTATGTTGCCCCGACAAATTGAAATGTACATTCAAATTAAATATTGAATGTTTTATATTTTAATTTGAATGAAAACTGACTGAAACATTCGAATGGGCCTTCGAAACATATCCCATTGTGTTCGGAATGTGGGTAAAACGCTAGGGACGACAGTCGTTGGGCTTGAATTGGTGTCCGTATGGAATAGCACTATTTAAAATTTTTTTATAAAGTATCGGCCAATAAGAAAATTTCGTTCATTATTTAAAAATATAAAAATTCTTCCAAAAACCCCCGTAACCCTTGCTCTCGACGGCGGCTCGCGCTCCCTCCTTCCCAACCCTTTTCCCGTCGCCTCAGCCACCTACAAGCGTCGCCGCCACTCGATCTCGACAGCGCCGACCCTCCTTGTAACAACCCGAAAATCTGGGCCAGTTTAAAATTTTTATTTTGGCGATTTTAGCGAATTTTGATTATTTAAAACGAATTATTTTAAATAATATCGACGAGAAATTTATTTTGAATAGAATTTGAACGTATATATTATATACGTCGTCGTTAGAATATAATAATTATATATATAATTATAAATAGAATTGAAAATGGCGCGGTAGTTCGATAATTCGATTTCAAACTTCAATTGAATGTACCGGGTGCAAAACAATCCGGATTTTAGTGAAACCAAAAACATTAGGATCTAATTGATAATATCTTTCCAACGAATTCGACCAATCGAAATTTCATAGCGGGAATCAAAAGATATGTCCAGTTGAAAATTCTGAATAGTCGCTATGGAATTCAGGCCCTTAAAAATGGACATTTTGCAAATGACCTCGGATCTCGACGAAACCAGTTTTGTTGGGTCCGTGATGTCGAATTATTGCTAGATTCCAAATTTCATAATTTTCGAATCAATATGTGAGCGTGGCAAAGGAAAACGCGTTTGACCAGTTTCAGTTGATTTTAATCGACTGAAAAATGGCCATTTTTCAAACGGTCTCGGAATTCGACGAAACTAGTTTTGTTAGGACCATATCGTCAATACGAAGCTAGAAAATATTTTTCTGCAATTTATAAAGTTCGTATGTAACCCCAGTAAATTGAAATACGCGTTCAAATTCAATATATAGAGTTATATGTTGATTTTAACGGAAATTGATCGAAACAGTCGAATCAGCCTACGATACATATCCCATTGTGTTCGGAATGGGGGTAAAACGCTATGGGCGACAGGCGGTGGGCCTCGTTTCGAGGTCGAAAATAAAAGTTTCTTTTAGGGGAAAAATAAAATAATTTAAATAATATAAAATATATATATATACACCCTAGGTCAAATTGAATTGGTCAAACCCCTCATTTAATTTCCCACGGTCAAACATCAGAAACCCGCCCCCTTCCTCGATCTCGCGCCGCTCCACCCTCCACCCGACGCCGACGGTGGCGCGCCCACCAACAAGTCCTCCTCCTTGCCGCCTTCTCTTCTCCCTCCCTTCTCCGTAGTGGAAATCTCAAACCCCCCCTTCTTCGTATAGAACCGCGCCACCAGTCAACGGGGGGGGCCCGCCTCAGGCCATCCGCCACCACATCGACCCCTGCGCGCCCTTTCCTCTCCCCCTTCTCCAGCGTGAGCCCCAAGACCCACAGCCCAGGAAACCAGCGCCTTCGGCCGCTGCTCCAACCACCTCGTCCGAACCAGCGTGTTGCGCCCTCCTCTGGCCACTCTCCGGTGGCTACTGGACCCTCCTTCACTTAATTTTCAATGTAAGTTTTCTTTGTTATTTTTATTTAATTCTTTCAATCGATATTTGTTTTCTAAATTCAGTTTATATATATATGACCTATTATAAAATCAGTTTTATAAGTAGCAAAACATTAATAGATTAAAAATATAATTTTTAATTATATAGAGATATAAGAAATATGATTTTTAATTTACGGAAGATATAAAAATATAATTTTTATATAATATAGATAATAAGAATTCGATCTTTTTTATGTAGGAAGTATAAAGATATGATTTTTATAAGGTAGAAGTATTAAAAATATGATCTTTGTATTTTTAAAGTAATAAAAATATGATCTTTATATTTTTAAGGTAATAAAAATATAATCTTTACTATATAGAAGATGTAGAAATATGATTTTTGCTCAAATAGGAAAAAGTATATTTTTAGAAAAAAAATAGGATTTTTGCTTTCGTGAAGTCCGGATTTTCAATATCTAAAAGTTCGGATTTTTAAAATTAGAAAAGGCGAAATTTTTAGATGTAAAAATGCGAAATCTATATTTTTGAAATGGAATTTTATCTATATTGGATAACATAGTAAAAATTTGATTTTTATATAAAGTATAACGAAGTAAAAATTCAATTTTTAAAAGGTATGAAGCAATTATAAAAATATGATTTTTAAATTGAAAGTGAACAAATAAAAATGTGATTTTCATTTTAAAGGCATCAACAAATAAAAATGTGATTTTTATATATGTAGTGGCTACAGCAACGAAGATGACAAGAATGCGATAACAATGAAGATTTCTATCAAAGAAGAGTCAAGATGATTGGATAGCAAAATGTGAGAATTCCTCACCTTTCAATTTCTTTTTCTAGATATATATATATACTAGGATGCAGACGGTGCTTAGTAGCACCCGACACAATCGTCCACAAACCATGGACTTGTTTGTTTGGTTGCATAGATTAGTCAGATTATTTGATTTGAATTTGGTTGTTTGGCGAATTTGATTGATGTGTGAATGGCGTGGGCCTTCACTAGACCGGGGACAAGGCTAGGCCTCGTCCCGTTTCTAGTATCGTGCCGTTATGCCGCCGAAATTTTCTAAAATAAGTTAGAAAAATAAAAATATCATTTTATTTAAAGAATGAACTGAATAGAAATTCATATGTTAAAATAAAATGTTTTATCGTTAAAAATATAATTTTTAACGTGAAGTGAATAAAATAAAATATTCATTTACAAACCGGACGGTTTGTTTATGTACACCTATTTGAAGGATTGATTGGGTCGATAAATTTTACACATCGCCCAACTGCACGACTAAAATCTGTGTTTGATTGTTTGAAACCCCACATGGGTGTTGGGATGAAATTTGAAGTTCACTCATCCTGATTGATTCAATATGTCAATCAATTGATTGACAGGCTGTTATAAGCGTTAGATATCTATATTTGGTGCTTATACAGTGTAGTGCACTTTGGGTGATGGTTGATTATTTTTCAATGCTATTATATACATGTGTTGTATGAAAATCCATATAATTAATTTTATATGGTGATTGATTGGGCCTCATTCCAATTTAGAAAATAAAGAATAATATAAAATAAAGGTTCATGTGTTGACTGTACTCATCCGTTGAGATTAGTCATGTGTTGAACGAAATATTTTGATAATAAAATTTACATCTTTATTAATATAAAATAAAGGTTCATGTGTTGACTGTACTCATCCGTTGATATTAGTCATGTGTTGAATGAAATATTTTAATAATAAAATTTACATCTTTATCAATATAAAATAAAGGTTCATGTGTTGACTGTACTCATCCGTTGAGATTAGTCATGTGTTGAACGAAATAATTTAACAAAAATTGTCACACGTGGACAGTACTCATTCGTTGAGATTAGTCGTGTGTTGACAAAAATAAATATTCATTTGTTAAATAGAATATTTGAAAATAGAAATATATGAAGCCGTGTTGGTTAGATTGACGCCATTTTGACGTGAACGATATTTATATCAATTTTATTCATTTTAAAATGCATATTGAAAAGTGATTTCGAAAACGCATATTTTGAAATGAAATCGAAATGAATTGAATATAAAATGATTCCGAAATGAATTGAATATATAACGATTTCGAAATGAATTGAATATATAACGATTTCGAAATGAATTGAATATATAACGATTTCGAAATGAATTGAATATATAACGATTTCGAAATGAATTGAATTGAAAACGATTTCGAAATGAATTGAATAGAAAACGAATGTGATTTCAATTGAATATATAACGAATTTGATTCGAATAGAAAACCAATTTGAATTGAATCGAATAGAAAACCAATTTGAATTGAATCGAATAGAAAACGACTTTGGAATTGAATTAAATTGAAAATGAATTCAAATTGAATTGAAATTTGAATTGAATAGAAATGAATTTTAAAACGAATTTATAAAGAAGAATTCAATTTTGATTAGAATTGAAATGGAAGTTGAAATTACTTTTGAAACGAATTTAAAACTATTTATATAATTCGTTTTAAATAGAAATCGACGAAATATATATTATATATAATATAATGGCCTGAATAGAACGCGCCGCGCCGCGGCAGTTCGTGAATTTCGACCATTTATTTCAAACGGACATTACGGGAGATCCGACCGTCGGATTCTCCTAAACCGGAACCGTTGGGTTCGTATCGAAAAGGGCTTTCTAACGAATATTAGAAATTAGAAATCTAACGGTTGGATTTGGAATTATGTCCAAATCAAATTTGAAAAAGGTCGCTGTAAGTGCAGTTCGATGGCCATTGATGGAAATCGACTGTACGAGCCTGGATAAAATTATTAAAAATAGTAATAATTTGTGTAAAATCATAAGAAATGATTTATGAAGAATTGGGATGAAAAACTCCATATTTGAAAAGATAAAAATAGATTTTTATCGAAGTAAACTTGTTTTGAACTAGAATTATAATTCTATTTATTTTTAAATAAATAAATTGAATTTGAAAAGGGTTTTAAAAATAACCAGAATTTCCAATGATTGCATTGGAGTGGATTTGAATCGAAATTGTCTTCGGAATATTTCGATGTTGGAATTCGTGATTATGCAGATGTTGTTATGGAAATTTGAAAGATATATATCTATATCGTTATTTCCAGCACGACATTTGTTAATCGTAGAATTTGATATTGAATATAAGCCGATATATTTTCTATTCAGAGCCTTGTATTGAATATCAAATGTGATTTGGGTTTGTCGTGAATGGTGTCTTCATTAACACTGTTCTTGAGCCCAGTTGAGAAAAGATTAAATCTTTTTATTTAGATTTAATGAAGTGTACCAATTAAATAATATTTAATTGGAATTGAATTGATATTGATTTTTGGGTTTATCGTGAACAGTGTTTTAAATAACACTCGTTCTTTAACCCGATAATTAATGGAATGTGACTTTGGGTTTATCGTGAACCGTGTTTTAAATGACACGGATTCTTTAACCCAGTTAACGATTAAAACTAAGTGGAGTTTTAATGAATCTTTAATTAGATTGAAATGATCGAGAATGGAGTATCACCAGTTTTGCTCCAGGCGATGGTTAAATCTTTAATTAGATTTGAACATGAAATGGTAATTGAATTTACCGTTAACACCGTGGTGTTAGATATGAAGTACTACCAGTTTTACTTCATGGGATGAATAGGTTGGGATTGGGAAATTAAAACAAATGATTACTTCGGTAAGGTTCGCTAATCCCGACTAGTTTTGAATTGATATTCAAAAATAGATTAAAGAATAAATTCAAGAAATTTATCTTGGATAAAATTAATGGGAACCCTTCCCTATGAATGTGAAATTTAGAAACTAACTGTCGGTTAGCCAAGTAGAATGGTTTTCTGAATATTGATCTGATGTTGGTTTCGGCCTTCGGGGTTAATATTTGGGGAATTATTCTCTTGATTAATTTACGGTTAGTGACTGATGAATTGGAATGAGGCGTATGTTGTGTTTTTGTAACACTTATTTAAAGTATACGCGAGTTATTCGGAAAGACCGGGTTTATCCCATTCTGAATAACTGATACGACGATAAGTCGAAGATGAAGACGATGGTCGAAGACCGGAGGTCTTCACGTCGTTTGGGTGATTACTGATGATCTTGATTGGGCTGTACACCCAAGAAGATGGAAACAGTTGGTGATCGTCCAGACGTGCTTGGAGATCAATGGATATGCGGGGTACTAGGTGCCTCCGGTTTCGTTCAGACCCAGAACGGACTTGTAAATGGACTGTGTGTCTGACATTGGATTTTAGCCCGTGTGATTGATCTCTATTAAATATATATCTGTTTGGCGGCGGAGAATTTATTCTCTTGCTTAACGCCCTTCTCTGAGATGTACGAGCTCAGGGGTTATATATTGATGGATATCAAACGCATGGAGTGAATTGCCTGTGTGGCATGCCTGAGTGGCAATTGATCGAGGCTTCTGTTGAAAAGCAAAGTCTTGTGGTGATGATCAAAGCACGGCCTTTGTGGCGTAGCTTTGTGTAACGTTTACTTCGCGAGTTTCGCACCCCGGTTGTGAACCAGAAACGGGAGGAAGGACCTCAGGGAGGACATGCGTTTCTTCCTAGCTAGGGTGGTGTCAGTGACCTACCAGCCCTGATATTTATATACTTTTCACCTGTGTGGTTGTTGCTGTTGCGAGGCGCCTCGGTTTGATCGGACGATCCGGGTCCGATGGAGTCATTCGTTGGCTCGTTTACGCCCCAAAGGGCGGGGAAACGCAGTGTTCAGGATTTAAGTTTAATCCACATCGGTGGACCGGCCCTGTCGCTCCTAGGGTCACTCGAGCTCTGATCCTGAGACTCGGGCTAGGCAGTCTCGAATCGGTTGAGGACTATCTTTTGCCTCGATTCATAGATGGAAACCCAATTTCCAAATACGTGACATTTGCGGTTTTATTTGTAAACTTATATATGGCGACATAGTGGTATGGGTCATTCATGCCGCCTATGATTGATACTTATGATTTGAAGTTGTTTTATACACTATGCACTTATAATAGTATCAAATGATTTGTTTTAAACGTATCAAGCATTCTTTGGCTGTTATAAGGGAAAAACCCTATCCCCCGGCTTGCGTTGCATTGTGTGATAGGACCTGGGTCTTATAACAGCTTCATTTTTCTTTATTTAGCATTGCGCTGTTTGTTTTATGCACTGGTATTCTTGGAAGGAAACCCGTTCCGTGTTATACGGCGTGGTCCCTTGATTTACCTAACTTTAAAATAAAGATAAATAACTGTTTTAGTTCTCACACCAGTCACATGACTGACCTAGAGTTTATTGTTTTAACCTAAACTCTGGGTGCCCTTATTTTGACATGGGCAGCTAGTAGTTTTTGTTTTGCATATTTATATTCACAGGATCCTGGTTTACAGCTGGAACGATATCCGGAAAGCTTTGTATCCGTATATCTCCTTCAGTTGTGTATTGTATTATTTTCCGCTGCTATGTATTTAAATGTAATTTAAATCTCTGATATTTCTGTGTAATATTCATTCATACTCTGTATATTCTTGTAATCTGATGCATTGTTGTTATATACAATGAAAATGTTCTTCTGTATGCGTTATGTTGTGGCTTGTTCTCGAACTATCCGCGCTTTCCTTTATGGGGAAGTTACGGGTTTTTACAGTTGGTATCAGAGCTTTGGTTTACAAAGCTCAGAGAACAAGACACATTAGAACCATACGGAAGAATTCATCAGATATTGGATTAGTAATATCCAACGGGAATGACTCGTTAGAGATGGGATCAGTAGTATCCTAGAACGAGTGTGAAGAGTGTATTTTTAAAGTGAAAACAAATTTTTGTTTTGAAGATTTAAATCAATTATTCGTATTTGATTATCTATTTATATTGAGTTGGACAGTCCAGTATATAAAGATTTTGCGTATACGTCTGATCCACGTGTATTTGAAATTTTAATATACTGGATAGATATAGAATTGCACTGTAGTCGTTCGGGGATAATTCTGATGATAGCGATCGCATCATCAGTATGTATGTTCGAGTGACGAAGGTGGGACGTCTATATATTTCCTATTGACTGGTGTGAGAACCAAAATTAGATAGGGCTTATTGTTGTGATTTGGCATTAAAAATCTGATTTTTAGAATATGTATCAAAGTTACGAATTTGAAACGTTAATTCACTAATCGATTGATGTTTGTGCTGTTTGTTTAATTGTTTGATAATTTTGAACCATTTAGTTCATTTGAATCAGATATTGAGTTATAATTGAAATTTAGTCGCATTTGCTTGCATATACGTGTACTTACATTGAGCAGGTCATAGCAAGAAGGCTAGAGCCAGAGAATAAAATTTGTTTGCCCGACAAATAAGTACATGTTTACTACATAATTTACTGTTTTGTTTGGGTGATGATGATTTTATGAGCCTATTGGCTAGCCGCTTGGCTTTTTCTTTTTCTTTTTGAGATCTGAAGGACCGGGGAAGCTATTTGAAATTCCCCGATGCTCCCGGTGCAGGGGAGGTTATGGCGAAATTTTTCGAAAATTTAGGGTGTTAGCCAGATTTTTGAAAATTTGAAAATTCTCAGAAACTGAAAAGTTGGAGAATGGAAGCCAGATCGAACGTAGAGTTGATTAATCAAACCACTTTCGACTTTGTTCCTTTTCAGGGACGAAAAGTTTTAAGTGGGGGAGATTGTAACAACCCGAAAATCTGGGTCAGTTTAAAATTTTTATTTTGGCGATTTTAGCGAATTTTGATTATTTAAAACGAATTATTTTAAATAATATCGACGAGAAATTTATTTTGAATAGAATTTGAACGTATATATTATATACGTCGTCGTTAGAATATAATAATTATATATATAATTATAAATAGAATTAAAAATGGCGCGGTAGTTCGATAATTCGATTTCAAACTTCAATTGAATGTACTGGGTGCAAAACAATCCGGATTTTAGTGAAACCAAAAACATTAGGATCCAATTGATAATATCTTTCCAACGAATTCGACCAATCGAAATTTCATAGCGGGAATCAAAAGATATGTCCAGTTGAAAATTCTGAATAGTCGCTATGAAATTCAGGCCCTTAAAAATGGACATTTTGCAAATGACCTCGGATCTCGACGAAACCAGTTTTGTTGGGTCCGTGATGTCGAATTATTGCTAGATTCCAAATTTCATAATTTTTCGAATCAATATGTGAGCGTGGCAAAGGAAAACGCGTTTGACCAGTTTTAGTTGATTTTAATCGACTGAAAAATGGCCATTTTTCAAACGGTCTCAGAATTCGACGAAACTAGTTTTGTTAGGACCGTGTCGTCAATACGAAGCTAGAAAATATTTTTCTGCAATTTATAAAGTTCGTATGTAACCCCAGTAAATTGAAATACGCGTTCAAATTCAATATATAGAGTTATATGTTGATTTTAACGGAAATTGATCGAAACAGTCGAATCAGCCTACGATACATATCCCATTGTGTTCGGAATGGGGGTAAAACGCTATGGGCGACAGGCGGTGGGCCTCGTTTCGAGGTCGAAAATAAAAGTTTCTTTTAGGCGAAAAATAAAATAATTTAAATAATATAAAATATATATATACACCCTAGGTCAAATTGAATTGGTCAAACCCCTCATTTAATTTCCCACGGTCAAACATCAGAAACCCGCCCCCTTCCTCGATCTCGCGCCGCTCCAGCCTCCACCCGACGCCGACGGTGGCGCGCCCACCACCAAGTCCTCCTCCTTGCCCGCCTTCTCTTCTCCCTCCCTTCTCCGTAGTGGAAATCGCAAACCCCCCTTCTTCGTATAGAACCGCGCCACCAGTCAACGGGGGGGCCCCGCCTCAGGCCATCCGCCACCACATCGACCCCTGCGCGCCCTTTCCTCTCCCCCTTCTCCAGCATGAGCCCCAAGACCCACAGCCCAGGAAACCAGCGCCTTCGGCCGCTGCTCCAACCACCTCGTCCGAACCAGCGTGTTGCGCCCTCCTCTGGCCACTCTCCGGTGGCTACTGGACCCTCCTTCACTTAATTTTCAATGTAAGTTTTCTTTGTTATTTTTATTTAATTCTTTCAATCGATATTTGTTTTCTAAATTCAGTTTATATATATATGACCTATTATAAAATCAGTTTTATAAGTAGCAAAACATTAATAGATTAAAAATATAATTTTTAATTATATAGAGATATTAGAAATATGATTTTTAATTTACGGAAGATATAAAAATATAATTTTTATATAATATAGATAATAAGAATTCGATCTTTTTTATGTAGGAAGTATAAAGATATGATTTTTATAAGGTAGAAGTATTAAAAATATGATCTTTGTATTTTTAAAGTAATAAAAATATGATCTTTATATTTTTAAGGTAATAAAAATATAATCTTTACTATATAGAAGATGTAGAAATATGATTTTTGCTCAAATAGGAAAAAGTATATTTTTAGAAAAAAAATAGGATTTTTGCTTTCGTGAAGTCCGGATTTTCAATATCTAAAAGTTCGGATTTTTAAAATTAGAAAAGGCGAAATTTTTAGATGTAAAAATGCGAAATCTATATTTTTGAAATGGAATTTTATCTATATTGGATAACATAGTAAAAATTTGATTTTTATATAAAGTATAACGAAGTAAAAATTCAATTTTTAAAAGGTATGAAGCAATTATAAAAATATGATTTTTAAATTGAAAGTGAACAAATAAAAATGTGATTTTTATTTTAAAGGCATCAACAAATAAAAATGTGATTTTTATATATGTAGTGGCTACAGCAACGAAGATGACAAGAATGCGATAACGATGAAGATTTCTATCAAAGAAGAGTCAAGATGATTGGATAGCAAAATGTGAGAATTCCTCACCTTTCAATTTCTTTTTCTAGATATATATATATATATATATACTAGGATGCAGACGGTGCTTAGTAGCACCCGACACAATCGTCCACAAACCATGGACTTGTTTGTTTGGTTGCATAGATTAGTCAGATTATTTGATTTGAATTTGGTTGTTTGGCGAATTTGATTGATGTGTGAATGGCGTGGGCCTTCACTAGACCGGGGACAAGGCTAGGCCTCGTCCCGTTTCTAGTATCGTGTCGTTATGCCGCCGAAATTTTCTAAAATAAGTTAGAAAAATAAAAATATCATTTTATTTAAAGAATGAACTGAATAGAAATTCATATGTTAAAATAAAATGTTTTATCGTTAAAAATATATTTTTTAACGTGAAGTGAATAAAATAAAATATTCATTTACAAACCGGACGGTTTGTTTATGTACACCTATTTGAAGGATTGATTGGGTCGATAAATTTTACACATCGCCCAACTGCACGACTAAAATCTGTGTTTGATTGTTTGAAACCCCACACGGGTGTTGGGATGAAATTTGAAGTTCACTCATCCTGATTGATTCAATATGTCAATCGATTGATTGACAGGCTGTTATAAGCGTTAGATATCTATATTTGGTGCTTATACAGTGTAGTGCACTTTGGGTGATGGTTGATTATTTATCAATGCTATTATATACATGTGTTGTATGAAAATCCATATAATTAATTTTATATGGTGATTGATTGGGCCTCATTCCAATTTAGAAAATAAAGAATAATATAAAATAAAGGTTCATGTGTTGACTGTACTCATCCGTTGAGATTAGTCATGTGTTGAACGAAATATTTTAATAATAAAATTTACATCTTTATTAATATAAAATAAAGGTTCATGTGTTGACTGTACTCATCCGTTGAGATTAGTCATGTGTTGAACGAAATATTTTAATAATAAAATTTACATCTTTATCAATATAAAATAAAGGTTCATGTGTTGACTGTACTCATCCGTTGAGATTAGTCATGTGTTGAACGAAATAATTTAACAAAAATTGTCACACGTGGACAGTACTCATTCGTTGAGATTAGTCGTGTGTTGACAAAAATAAATATTCATTTGTTGAATAGAATATTTGAAAATAGAAATATATGAAGCCGTGTTGGTTAGATTGACGCCATTTTGACGTGAACGATATTTATATCAATTTTATTCATTTTAAAATGCATATTGAAAAGTGATTTCGAAAACGCATATTTTGAAATGAAATCGAAATGAATTGAATATAAAATGATTCCGAAATGAATTGAATATATAACGATTTCGAAATGAATTGAATATATAACGATTTCGAAATGAATTGAATATATAACGATTTCGAAATGAATTGAATATATAACGATTTCGAAATGAATTGAATTGAAAACGATTTCGAAATGAATTGAATAGAAAACGAATGTGATTTCAATTGAATATATAACGAATTTGATTCGAATAGAAAACCAATTTGAATTGAATCGAATAGAAAACCAATTTGAATTGAATCGAATAGAAAACGACTTTGGAATTGATTTAAATTGAAAACGAATTCAAATTGAATTGAAAGCGAATTGAAATGAATTCAAATTGAATTGAAATTTGAATTGAATAGAAATGAATTTTAAAACGAATTTATAAAGAAGAATTCAATTTTGATTTGAATTGAAATGGAAGTTGAAATTGCTTTTGAAACGAATTTAAAACTATTTATATAATTCGTTTTAAATAGAAATCGACGAAATATATATTATATATATAATATAATGGCCTGAATAGAACGCGCCGCGCCGCGGCAGTTCGTGAATTTCGACCATTTATTTCAAACGGACATTACGGGAGATCCGACCGTCGGATTCTCCTAAAACCGGAACCGTTGGGTTCGTATCGAAAAGAGCTTTCTAACGAATATTAGAAATTAGAAATCTAACGGTTGGATTTGGAATTATGTCCAAATCAAATTTGAAAAAGGTCGCTGTAAGTGCAGTTCGATGGCCATTGATGGAAATCGACTGTACGAGCCTGGATAAAATTATTAAAAATAGTAATAATTTGTGTAAAATCATAAGAAATTATTTATGAAGAATTGGGATGAAAAACTCCATATTTGAAAAGATAAAAATAGATTTTTATCGAAGTAAACTTGTTTTGAACTAGAATTATAATTCTATTTATTTTTAAATAAATAAATTGAATTTGAAAAGGGTTTTAAAAATAACCAGAATTTCCAATGATTACATTGGAGTGGATTTGAATCAAAATTGTCTTCGGAATATTTCGATGTTGGAATTCGTGATTATGCAGATGTTGTTATGGATATTTGAAAGATATATATCTATATCGTTATTTCCAGCACGACATTTGTTAATCGTAGAATTTGATATTGAATATAAGCCGATATATTTTCTATTCAGAGCCTTGTATTGAATATCAAATGTGATTTGGGTTTGTCTTGAATGGTGTCTTCATTAACACTGTTCTTGAGCCCAGTTGAGAAAAGATTAAATCTTTTTATTTAGATTTAATGAAGTGTACCAATTAAATAATATTTAATTGGAATTGAATTGATATTGATTTTTGGGTTTATCGTGAACAGTGTTTTAAATAACACTCGTTCTTTAACCCGATAATTAATGGAATGTGACTTTGGGTTTATCGTGAACCGTGTTTTAAATGACACGGATTCTTTAACCCAGTTAACGATTAAAACTAAGTGGAGTTTTAATGAATCTTTAATTAGATTGAAATGATCGAGAATGGAGTATCACCAGTTTTGCTCCAGGCGATGGTTAAATCTTTAATTAGATTTGAACGTGAAATGGTAATTGAATTTACCGATAACACCATGGTGTTAGATATGAAGTACTACCAGTTTTACTTCATGGGATGAATAGGTTGGGATTGGGAAATTAAAACAAATGATTACTTCGGTAAGGTTCGCTAATCCCGACTTGTTTTGAATTGATATTCAAAAATAGATTAAAGAATAAATTCAAGAAATTTATCTTGGATAAAATTAATGGGAACCCTTCCCTATGAATGTGAAATTTAGAAACTAACTGTCGGTTAGCCAAGTAGAATGGTTTTCTGAATATTGATCTGATGTTGGTTTCGGCCTTCGGGGTTAATATTTGGGGAATTATTCTCTTGATTAATTTACGGTTAGTGACTGATGAATTGGAATGAGGCATATGTTGTGTTTGTGTAACACTTATTTAAAGTATACGCGAGTTATTCGGAAAGACCGGGTTTATCCCATTCTGAATAACTGATACGACGATAAGTCGAAGATGAAGACGATGGTCGAAGACCGGAGGTCTTCACGTCGTTTGGGTGATTACTGATGATCTTGATTGGGCTGTACACCCAAGAAGATGGAAACAGTTGGTGATCGTCCAGACGTGCTTGGAGATCAATGGATATGCGGGGTACTAGGTGCCTCCGGTTTCGTTCAGACCCAGAACGGACTTGTAAATGGACTATGTGTCTGACATTGGATTTTAGCCCGTGTGATTGATCTCTATTAAATATATATCTATTTGGCGGCGGAGAATTTATTCTCTTGCTTAACGCCCTTCTCTGAGACGTACGAGCTCAGGGGTTATATATTGATGGATATCAAACGCATGGAGTGAATTGCCTGTGTGGCATGCCTGAGTGGCAATTGATCGAGGCTTCTGTTGAAAAGCAAAGTCTTGTGGTGATGATCAAAGCACGGCCTTTGTGGCGTAGCTTTGTGTAACGTTTACTTCGCGAGTTTCGCACCCCGGTTGTGAACCAGAAACGGGAGGAAGGACCTCAGGGAGGACATGCGTTTCTTCCTAGCTAGGGTGGTGTCAGTGACCTACCAGTCCTGACATTTATATACTTTTCACCTATGTGGTTGTTGCTGTTGCGAGGCGCCTCGGTTTGATCGGACGATCCGGGTCCGATGGAGTCATTCGTTGGCTCGTTTACGCCCCAAAGGGCGGGGAAACGCAGTGTTCAGGATTTAAGTTTAATCCACATCGGTGGACCGGCCCTGTCGCTCCTAGGGTCACTCGAGCTCTGATCTTGAGACTCGGGCTAGGCAGTCTCGAATCGGTTGAGGACTATCTTTTTCCTCGGTTCATAGATGGAAACCCAATTTCCAAATACGTGACATTTGCGGTTTTATTTGTAAACTTATATATGGCGACATAGTGGTATGGGTCATTCATGCCGCCTATGATTGATACTTATGATTTGAAGTTGTTTTATACACTATGCACTTATAATAGTATCAAATGATTTGTTTTAAACGTATCAAGCATTCTTTGGCTGTTATAAGGGAAAAACCCTATCCCCCGGCTTGCGTTGCATTGTGTGATAGGACCTGGGACTTATAACAGCTTCATTTTTCTTTATTTAGCATTGCGCTGTTTGTTTTATGCACTGGTATTCTTGGGAGGAAACCCGTTCCGTGTTATACGGCGTGGTCCCTTGATTTACCTAACTTTAAAATAAAGATAAATAACTGTTTTAGTTCTCACACCAGTCACATGACTGACCTGGAGTTTATTGTTTTAACCTAAACTCTTGGTGCCCTTATTTTGACACGGGCAGCTAGTAGTTTTGGTTTTGCAGATTTATATTCACAGGATCCTGGTTTACAGCTGGAACGATATCCGGAAAGCTTTGTATCCTTATATCTCCTTCAGTTGTGTATTGTATTATTTTCCGCTGCTATGTATTTAAATGTAATTTAAATCTCTGATATTTCTGTGTAATATTCATTCATACTCTGTATATTCTTGTAATCTGATGCATTGTTGTTATATACAATGAAAATGTTCTTCTGTATGCGTTATGTTGTGGCTTGTTCTCGAACTATCCACGCTTTCCTTTACGGGGAAGTTACGGGTTTTTACACTCCTCTTCAGATCCGACCCACCCACGCCTTCTCCCTCCTCCCCATCGACGAGAATGAGACCCAGGAAGTTTCGAACTTCCCACCGCCGGATCTCCTTCCTCCGACCACCGAACTGGCTGCGACCACCACGGCCTGGAGCGCCTCTCCCCCCTCTTCGACACCATATAACCCGATCTTCATACCGTACAGCGAATCAAAAGAAAAGTCCATACCTAGTTTCGAACGGTAAAACGAGGTATACGGCTATTCTACTTTAAATTGATTTTTACACATTTAAGTGTTTCAAACTTGTAAAAATCATATCTTTTTCGTTCCTTGTCGAAATTCAGTGAAACAAGAGACGTCGGGACCGTGAGGACGTCTTCTACTTTTTAGAAGAGACCGCCTATTTTTCTGAGCCTTCTGCAATTTTTGGTGGAGTGGAACCCAATGTGAGATTTCTAAATTATAAACGATATGGAAAACAACGATGTATAAATTATATAGTTGATGTATGAGTTATATATGCGTTGTACATCTCATGTATAAGCGTTGTATAAGTTGTATGTTCGATGTATAAGTTATATACGCGTTGTAAAAATTATATATGCAATGAAATGACATTGAAATGAATTGAAGTGAATTGAAATATATTTATATACGAATATATATAAATACTCCCCTCGTCCACAGACCATGGACGATATTTATTGGTTGTGTTGGTGTTTGGATTATTTGGTTGATGTGAAATTTGGCGAATAATGTGAATGGTTGATATGATTGATTATGGTTGAAAAATACCCATTTGTGGTTGAAAACAAAAATAGAATAGGTTGTGGAAATGAAAATAAAACATGCCGCCTGCGTGCGAATTAGATGCATGAATTCCTATTGTCAAAAACCGCAAGGTTTTAAGGTAGAGCGAGGAGCCGTACATCGATACGGTCCCGGTTTTAACTACCCTGCCGTTATGCTGCCGAAATTTCCTGAAATCTTTCTGTGTTTGATTTATATTCATTTGTTGAAACTATATTCATTTGTTGAATAGAAATTCATGTATTGAAAAATAATCGTGTTTTTAAATAAATTGTTTTATATTAAAAATTACATTTTTATCACCTGTTTGAACTATATAAAATAATCGTGTTTTGAAATAAATTGTTTTATATTAAAAATTACATTTTTAACACCTGTTTGAACTATATAAAATAATCGTGTTTTGAAATAAATTGTTTTATATTAAAAATTACATTTTTATCACCTGTTTGAACTATATAAAATAATCGTGTTTTGAAATAAATTGTTTTATATTAAAAATCACATTTTTATTAACTGTTTGAACTATATAAAATAATCGTGTTTTGAAATAAATTGTTTTACAATAAAAATCACATTTTTACTATATACATGAATTGTTAAAAATAGTGATGTGATGAAATAAATATCTATTGGATAAAAATATCATTTTTATCGAAAGTATGAAATGAATATGGTTTTGAAATCGAAGAATGAACTATATAGGAATATATATAAATATAATATATCGAATAACGAAGCTGCAGTTCGTATTTTGAAACCGTTATTTCAAACGATTATTGCGGGAGATCCGACCATCGGATTTTCCTGAAACTGAAACCGTTGGGTTCGCCTTGGAAATATCTTTCCAATGGCACCGATTTTGTGAAGATCCAACGGTTGGATTGTTTGGAATGTTTAATTCAAATCTGAAGAAAAACAGCGCCAGAATTGATTATAATTATATATATAATTATAATTAAAATAAATCAAATAACGACGCTGCAGTTCGATATTTGAAATCAAAACTTCAAACGATTGTACCGGGAGATCCGACCATCGGATTTTCCCAAAACTGAAACCGTTGGATTCGTTTTGAAAAAATCTTTCTAATGATGTAAAATTTGTGAAGATCCAACGGTTAGATTTTCAGATATATGTAAATCAATTCTGAAGGAAAACAGCGCCACGGCCGCGTTATGGCCTGAAGCGTCGTTTGAATGAATTGGCTAGTTTTAAATAAATAAAAATAGCGATAATTTGTGTTAAAATATTATAAACGATATAGAATGAAAATAAACTACATTCGCTCGATTTGTTAGAGATTTGATGGTTAAATGTGTTTGGCGTGAAAATTACATTAAAGAACAAAATGATTGTTGTCGAATAATTTAACCATTGAAATGAATTGATTTGAAATATCGAATATATGTAAATTATTTGAAAAGGCCGAGTTAATTCTCATTTCAAATAATTGATCGGCGATTAAAAGTCGAAGATATGAAGACGGTGCAAGACCGATGATCTTCACGTCGAATGGTGGGGTGCTACGGATGCTCATGATGGGAGTAGCTACCTAGAAGGGGCTGAAGTAGTAACCGTCCGGACGTACGTGTTGATTGTACGGATGAGCGAGGAATAAAAACCCTCCGGTTTCGTTCAGACCTAGAGCGGACTTTTGAATGGACGTGTTTCTGATGTTGTATATTGACAACGTGGCATACAGAGATGCTGCGATCAAAGCTTTTGTTGAAAAGCAAAGCTTTGTGGTTGATGATCAAAGCACCGCCTGTGTGGCATAGCTTTGTGTTTTATCGTTGTTTCGCGAGCCTCACACCCCGGTATGGACCAAAAACGGGAGAGGACCTCAGGGAGGGCATGCGTTTCCTTCTAGCTAGGGTGGTGTCAGTGACCTACCAGCCCTGACATTTATATTACTTTCACCTGTGTGGTTGTTGCTATTGCGAGGCGCCTCGGTTATATCGGTCGATTCGGGACCGATGGAGTCATTTGTTGGCTCATCTACGCCCCAAAGGGCGGGGAAACGTAGTGTTCAGGTATTTTAATCCACATCGATGGACCGGCCCTGACGATCCAAGGGCCTACCTGTGCCTGGGTCCTGAGGGGCGGGCTAGAGCGTCTCGAATCGGTGAGGACGATCCCTTGCCTCGGTTCATGACGGAAATCCAATTTCCAAATACGACATCGTGCAGTTTTGATTGTATAGCTATATATGACGACATAGTGGTATGGGGCATTAATGCCGTCTATGATTGATAGTTATGATTCAAATTGTTTTTGAAACATATAAACACTAGCAATAATACCAAATGATTTGTTTTGATCGTATCAAGCATATTTTGGCCATTATAACATAAAAATCTATCCTCCGGTTTGTGTTGCATTGTGTGATGGGACCTGAGTCTTATAATGGCTTCATTTTTATAAAAAACATAGCGATGTTTAAATGATTTACTTGTTTTAAAGCACGGGAAATCACTGGAGTAAACCCATTCCGCGAAAGTGGCGTGGTCCTATGATTTTCCGCATTGTAAAATGTGTTAAGTAGATTTATCATACCAGTCCCATGACTGACTCGTAGTTTGTTTCACTTGCAAACTCGGGTGCCCCTTTTTCTACACGGGTAACCTTGTATTCAGGTTTATCAGGCTCTTTCTGGATAGCTGGAGCTGAAGATGGATTCTACCATTTATCTCTTTTTATGCTGTTCAGCTCCTATTGACATATTATGCTGTTTTCCGCATTAGACATTTATGTATAGCTGAACTGTATTTGTACTAAGTATGATCCTGTATACTGTGTAACTCTGATGTTTATTTTATCCAGTATATTCTGTTGTTCATTACCTGGTGTATTTATTTATTTCTGTCCTGCTGATTATCCGTTTATGTGTTATATTCCCAAAGATTACCCATGCCGCCGTGTTACGGGGTTTGGGTCGTCACAAAAATCCAAAGGAATAATTTCTGTAAATTGAATTGGATTTGGAAAATCTAAGTGGTGATTAATCTAACTGGGTAGATTGAGATATTGCATGTTGATTGATGCATAGTAGATCCATATCTATATTACCGATTGTTGTTTATACACTGGCATTCATGGGGGTAAACCCGTTCCGCGTTAGCGGCGTGGTCTTATGATTTGTCTTATGATTAAGTAAGTTAAATTTAACTATAGAGTTTCTCACACCAGTCCCATGACTGACCTGTAGTTGCTTTTCCCTTGCAAACTCGGGTGCTCCAATTTTCCACACGGCCAGTCGAGTAGTTTGTTTTGCAGATACTTATTTTGAGCAGGATTCTGGATTGAAGCTTAAAGCTGTGTCCAGTGCATTCATAGTCTTCCGCTGTGTTATTTTATATTTCCGCTGTGCATTTATTGTAAAATCATCTTCCGCCGTATTGTTATATTTCGATGTACTCTGATTTTCTGTAATCTGATGTAACATTATTATGATGTTTATAAAAGTCTTCTGTTATTTGTTCTGATGTGTTGTATACCCAGAGTTAGCGCATGCGGGATTCGAACGGTCTTGGTCGGTTTAGCGATCGATTAGGACCGAGCGAAATCCATGTCGTTACATAACCGAAGTTTCTAAGCATTAGAAATCGCTACTTTTCAATTATTATTATGTGTTTTTTTGTGATTGTAAATCTTTTTTAGTTGTTTGATTAATATTCATGGCTTTTTACTGTTTGATTACTCAAAAGATAAATACATTTATCTTTTAAGGTATTCTGTGTATTTTATATGTTTTACTGAATTATAATTAAGCGTTTAGTGCATGCATGTCTTCATTTATTTCACAATTGAAAACTTTTATTATGCATGAATGTAATATTCTAATAGCAGCTAGTGGGAGAATGACATTGTTCCAACCATAGTGTTATTTCAAACTAAAAATACTATATGTCTTAAGTATATTGGTAAATCTTAATTTTCACAAGCTTGAATCATCTCCATTTGTGTTTTAAAATTAATTTTGCATATGCATACAACCTTTATGTTAGTCAGAAATAGGAAGTAGTTATTTATTGTTTGAAGGCTTTGCAAGTTTATAGATAAAAGGTATATTTTTCTCTCGAGTTTATTTAGAATAACTCGTTAAATCATTAAAGAATAGTTGTCCATGAAAAAGAAGATACGTATGTTTTAATGTTTTTTTTATCATACTAAGGTAATGGTAAATTAATGTATCACTATAATTATATATTGATGATAAAGAAGAAAAAGAAAAAGAAAATCATCTTTTTAAATTAGTATTGTCTTTACACAATCGTATATACAAGTTATTTTCATATATACAAGTTATTTTTATTAATATTGTTAAGTTATTAAGGAAGAAATATTTAATAACAACTATCTTAATTAATATTTTTGAAGCCAGAAACGTTGTTGGTCTAAAAAGATAAACAATTTTAACTTTTTATAGAGATGTTGTATTTAAAAAAAACATATTAACATTAACCTCTTAATTAAATTTTGGTAGAGTGTTAAGTAATACTTGCTTTATTTTTTTATCATTTGTATTGCTGCGTTTTTTATATAATATAAAAGTAGGAAAAAAGATAAATATATTTATCTTTTTAAACAAAAAGTGTAACACCCCACCTCCGCTAGGGTCGCTCTTTCGGGGGCACTAGCTTCTGGGGGGCGTTAGAACTGGGTAAGCATGCATAATGATATATCAAGGCAGAACAAGAACATAAATATATATGTAAAACAGAGTAAGTGAGAATAAAACAGCGGAATATCTCAAACCATCTCAAAACAAGTTTAGTACATCATAAAGTCAACTGCCAAAATAAACATGTCTAGTACATCATAAACAGAAATACTGAAATACATAGTGCTATCCCCAAAATAAAGATGATAAACCATAGCGAGCTCAATGTCCAGACATACATGAGCTATCCAGCAAACAAGCAGGCGATCCAAGCTAAGCACCACTATTCCCTCCCTGAGAACCTGGGGGGGGGGGAAACGGAAGAAAAGAAGCGAAAGAAAACAGGTCAGTCGAAAAGACTGGTAAGCCCTACTACGATCAGTCTATAAACTAATAAAGTTAGCATCATGATGGAAACTGAGATGAACATACTGGCAATAGATAAAGGTGTCATCACATAAAGAAGATTAAGCTTTGCACCACAGTGTACTAGCAAACTAACATAACAGGTATTGATCCCTCAGCCCAAACTTTGGCCCAATAACATGAGATGACCTTAATACAAGGTCCAGCCCAACGGTCTAGTCGATCGGCTCCCTATAAACCTAACACGTCAAGTGTTGGTGTCCATCCGGCCCACATATGGTTGTAGTTAGACTGTGCTGGGTCCACCTTCGGGTGTATCAAGCCCTCGGGTGTCAACCCCGGACACTTAAGCAATAATGCACAGTCTAAACCTACTGGTACCCGTGCCTCGAGTTTGTCCAACACCGGACTACGTGCACGTCCGTAGCCCGCCTGGACCCGCACCGCTGTACCACTCAGCCGTCGCTTTGGTCGCTTACATCAGTCCAGTAATCGTGCCCCGCCCTAGCCTAGCCTCTAGGGTTGTGAATGATACCAAACTGGGATTACTGCTAGAACAGACCACGTTGCTAGGGTTTTCTAAGAGGGTTAAGTGTGGTTTAACCCCTCACTAATCATGGATTAAATTAGTTAAGTGTAACCAACAGTTCACCACTTAACCCCATTTAATCCCTCGTATCCCCAAAATTGGTTAAGTATTAGTGGGCCATGACTTAACCCTAATCATGAGGCATTAGTTAATTTAATGCACCCAACCTCTCACATTAGACCTTGTTGTGGTTACTATTTAGGCCGGGCGGGTCCGGGTAGGTTTACACCACAACTTAGTCTAACCTCGGGTTTTACGTGCAACATGACCAACTACTCACATTGGGTCCTATTGCTTGTAGCCACTAGTTAAGCCGGTCGGTTCCGGGTAGGTTTATGCTACAAACCCAACCCAACCTCGAGTTGGCCACACTTATGTTTTCTAAGTGTCATGTCCACTTTAATTTCAAAACATAATTACAAGTTTAACAAATACTTGGGTAGACCTAACTTAATAGGTAAATTCCCAAGGGGTAGACCTAACTTAATAGGTAAATTCCCAATCTTATATTTTCATGTATTTTAAGTTTTACCCAAAACCCCCCCAACGTCATTCTATCGCTTTCATATTCGTCATAACGCATAAAGGATAGAAATAGGGAACTTGGCACAACATACATGATGAATCTTACATATCATAATAAACATGCATAACATGTTGGACTTGCATAACTTAGCATAGTGAACTTGCATAAACATGCATAACTTATCAAACATGTGTAACATGGCTTATTGAACTCGCATAAGCATGCATAACTTATTAAACATGCATAAATCCCAACTTTCATCACATATTAACTTTAGAGTTTCTAAAATGAAGGTAAGAGGGCTTACAATGCTTTTGCGGACTCAAATGAGTATAGCAAATGTAAGAAACCCCTTATGCAACAAAATAAAACCCCAAAATGCAAGCAAACTTGGTCAAGACTCCTCCTTTATGTTGATAATAGAGAAACAAGACTTTAATGCAAGCTAAAGAGGATCATACAAGCCTAAATACACTTGTATGCATGGAAATCTCTTAGAAATTGATTTAGGAATTGTATGAAGAGAGTGGAGGCCATGAGAGGTTTGATTTTGACATAGTTTAGTTGCTAGAATGAATAATGAATGATTTAGGGTAGGTTAGGGTCTTATTTATAGATTAGGTTAGTGATTTAGACCATAGGATTAAACCCTAGTTGAATTAGGTCCATCAGATTTCGGAATTCTCCAGAACCAAGCCACAAGACCAGACCAAGACCCAAAATGGTGCGCCAGGCAAAACTGCCCGGCCACCCTGTGTCGACAGGGCTGTCGACACCCTTAGACCCCTGTCGACATGCCTGTCGACTTGGGGGTCTTGGCGGGAGTTTTCCCGCCTGCGCCAGTTGTGCCCTAATCCCTTGTTTTTAACTTAAAATTTAAATCTGTTTTTAATATGGAAATTTCTGAAAACTTCAACGGGCCTTAACTGGGTCATACGGACTCCGATTTTCGAAAACTCGGACTCTATTTCGCGTATTTTTCCGAGACGAACGCAATGGCATAGCCTGTTTCCCTTGATTCAGATCTTAGAATTAATTTCTGCCTCGATTTATGTTATAACCGGTTATTGAAAATACGGGTTGTTACATTCTCCCCTCCTTAAAGGATTTCGTCCCCGAAATCTTCAAGTTAGGAAGAACATATCCTACCATCCAACATCCATCTACTCAAAACATCATCCACGAGCACCCATTGTCCTTAAAAGATTCTAAATGTTGTATGAACATATGCAAAAGTGTGTGTATATGTACTTATCTAATGCAAATATCAATGCAAAATATGTTAGTGAAATGTATCCATATGTATGCAAATCCCTAACATAATGTATAATATCTACATGCGTGCTCAATCATACATCCATATGCAACATCCATGTGATATCATACAAATTTCATCCAAGAATAATCATAAACACTCATGCATATGCAATATGAGGAGTGTGTGAGCCGATCTAATGCCTAATGTGTATCATGCATCCACGAGTAACCACTTGCAAACACTTGCAACCACTTGCAACCATCAAACATAACATGTCTCAAACACATGTTTCATCCAAAGGATTCTACCTAAGGTTCTCATGATAAGATAGACACGATGAACTAGATAAACTAGATAGACATGGAAAGATAAAGAGATTGAGAGTGTACCCTCAAAAAGGAATGGATAAAGCCTACGCATCTTCTCTTCAGTTTCCCAAGTTGCGTCTTCCTCGGCTTCACCCCATTGAACCTTCACCAATTTGACCTCTCGATTCCTTAGCTTCTTGGTCTCCGTCCCCAAGATACGAATCGGAGCTCTCCTCAAGGTAGCCTCTTTCTCCACTTCTACATCTTCCAGAACACTCGGCTCAACAACCTCTGCTGATTCATGTAAACATTTCCGGAGATGCGAGACATGAAAAACATCGTGTACTCCGGCAAGCTTCTCGGGCAACTTCACTCTATAAGCCATCTGCCCGATCCTCTCTATAATAGGGAATGGTCCAACAAACCTCGGTGCCAACTTCCCAACAGCTCCAAATCGGACCACATTCCGCAAAGGAGAAACCTTCACGAAAACCATATCCCCAACATCAAACTCCAAATCCGTTCTTCGCTTATCAGCATAGGATTTCTGTTGGTCTTGGGCCGCTTTCATCCGTCTCCGAATCAACTCGATCTTCTCGGATGTATCTCTGATCATATCAGGCCCAAGTATAAGCTCATCTGTAGTCTCCCACCAACATGTAGGCGACTTGCACGGCCTCCCATATAAAGCTTCAAATGGTGCCATCCCTATGCTTGCCTGATAACTGTTATTATATGCAAACTCAATAAGAGGAAGATGGTCTTCCCAAGTACCACCAAAATCCAGAATACAAAGCCTCAACAGATCCTCGAGTACCCTATTCACCCTTTCGGTTTGACCGTCCGTCTGTGGGTGATAAGCCGTACTTAGATTCAACCTTGTGCCCATAGCTTCTTGCAAGCTATTCCAGAATTGACTTGTAAAGATTGGGTCACGGTCACTGACTATACTAGAAGGGACTCCATGTAGTCTCACAATCTCACGAAGATATACAGACGCTAGCCAAGATGCGGTCCTCTTGCTCTTCACCGGAATGAAATGAGCACTCTTCGTAAGTCTATCCACAATAACCCAAATGCTCGTATTCCCTTTCCTTGACCTTGGTAGCCCATCGATAAAATCCATGGAAATACTCTCCCACTTCCATAGTGGAACGTCTAGAGGATGCAATAGCCCACCGGGCTTCTTCGACTCGGCCTTAACTTGCTGGCAAATGATACATCTAGAGACAAATTCTGCCACATCCTTCTTCATCCCAGGCCAAAAGAAAATGCGCTTCATATCTTTATACATCTTATCTCCGCCCGGATGTATAGTCAACTTAGAGCGATGCGCTTCCTCAAGAACTCTTCTTACTAGATCTTCTACCATTGGAACACATAACCTTCCGTCTCTCCTCAGCCAACCCTTGTCATCAATAGAATATCGAGCGAGATGACTAGACGTCTCTCCTCGAATTAGCTTATCCATAATCTCAACTATTTGAGGGTCTTCTCTCTGCGAAGCCCCAACTTGATCAAGAAGGTTAGGTCTGAGTTCCAGAGATGCTAAAGAATCGGTCATCGACTCAATCGCCAAAGAGAAATCAAAGGTTGCCACATACTCTAAATTCTTCATCTCAACGAATAGAGGACTTAGGGTCAACCTTCTTCTACTCAATGCATCTGCTACCACATTCCCCTTGCCAGGGGTATAAGCTATCTCAAAATCGTAGGACGCCAAGAATTCCATCCATCTTTGTTGCCTCAGATTCAGATCCTTCTGAGAAAAGAGATACTTCAATGACTTGTGATCGGTATAAAGCTCAAATCTTTCTCCCAGAAGATAATGGCGCCAAGCCTTGAGTGCATATACTATTGCTGCCAACTCTAAGTCATGAGTGGGATAATTCTTCTCATGCACTTTGAGTTGTCTACCGCCAAAGCATATCACTCTTCCTTCTTGCATAAGAACAGCTCCTAACCCCGTGCCACATGCATCGGTGTATACGGTAAATAACTTCCCTCCATCGGGCAAAGCTAGAACAGGTGCTGATGTAAGGGCTCTCTTGAGTCTCTGAAAAGCAAGCTCACAGTCCATATCCCAAGCAAAAACTAAGTTCTTCTTCGTCAACTTAGTAAGAGGAGCGGATATCTTCGCGAAGTCCTTGATGAACTTCCGGTAAAACCCTGCAAGACCTAGAAAACTTCTCACTTCGGTTGCATTCCTTGGAGTCTTCCAATCCTGCACAGCAACTACTTTAGCGGGATCCACCGCCAAGCCTTGCTTAGATACTATATGCCTAAGGAACCGAACTTCCCTTCTCCAAAAGTGACACTTGGAGAACTTGGCCTTCAACTGATGCGCTCTAAGTGTATCCATCACCTCTACAAGATGCCTCGCGTTCTCTTCTTCATCCTTAGAGAAGATCAGAATATCATCCACAAAGACCACGACAAACTTGTTCAAGAACTCCCGAAACACCCTACTCATCAAGTCCACGAAATACGCGGGTGCATTCGTCAAACCGAACGGCATAACAAGCCATTCAAAGAATCCATCTGGAGTTCTGAATGCAGTCTTGTCTATACTATCTTCAGCCACTCTGAGCTGATGAAATCCAGTAGCAAGATCAAGCTGAGAGAAAACAGAAGCACCAACAAGCTGGTCAAAAAGATCATCAATCCTCGGTAATGGGTGTCTGTTCTTCTTAGTCAGCTTATTCAACTCTCTATAGTCCACACAAAGTCGAAGAGAACCATCTGCCTTAGTAGCAAACACCACAGGCGCTCCCCATTCGGATATACTTCGTCTGATGAAGTTCTTCTCAAGCAACTCCTTTACTTGCTTGCTGAGCTCCTGTCTCTCACGCGGAACCATGTGCCGAACGGGCAAAGAAACAGGCTTAGCATTATCCACCAGATAAATGCGAAAATCAATCTCTCGTTTAGGGGGCAACCCCTTAACTTCTTCAAAAACATCTGGATAATCTCGGACTACCCTTACAGACTGAAGGGTTTCCTCTGACGAATCGAGAGATTCAAGATAGCACAACATAACGGGATCCTTCGGATTGCATGAAATCTCTAAGGTGTTGCCAAGGCGAGTCACAAGCCTCACAACCCTATGCTCACAATCTAGAATGGCTCCATGTCTAGACAGCCAATCCATGCCCAAAATCAATCCGTATCCCCTGAAACCAAGAACATACGCACTACACAAGAACTCTACACTGAGTATAGAGATCCTCAGACCCTCACATATCATAGATAGATGAGCAGAACCCCCAATGGGATTCGAAACACAAACGGGATCATCCACTAAGCTAGTACTAAGGTGCAAACTATCAACAAGATCAGATGAAATAAAGCTATGTGATGCACCAGAATCAAACAAGGTACGAACTGGAAGATCAGAAACATAAACAAGGTTCTCAACAGAAACACTACCTCGATCGGGAACTGGAGCGGTATTGAGAGCATGAACTTGCCCTCCTGAAGGTCCAGCACGCTGAGTCTGACCCTGCCCTTTCTTCTTCGGGCATTCCTTGCTGAAGTGTCCAGTCTCACCACAGGAAAAACATCCACCACTAAGCTTCCTTTTCTTCTTCCTACAATCCTTAGCAAAGTGTCCAGGCGCACCACAGTAATTGCACTTTCCCTTGCCTTTGTTGTTGTTCCCCTTCTTGCTCTGATTCCCCTGACTACTTTGACCACCTTGATTGCCTTTACCCTGAGAATCGGTCTTCTTAGCTTGAGTATCACTTGACTTGACCTCTTTCTTTCCATCTCCCTGAAGTAGAGCCATATCGACCAAACTCTCAAAAGTAGCCCCATGCGGAATATGTGACATCGCCAAACCCTGCAGCGGCTCATTCAATCCTCTGGCGAATCAAAGAGCCTTCTTCTCAGGAGTGTTCACCATATCCAAACCAAAACGGGCCAGCTGATTAAACTTGTTCACATACTCCTTGACAGTCATATCACCTTGCTTTAATGCAATGAACTTCTCCATCTGTAAATTCGCCTCAGCAGAAGATAGAAACTTGGCCACAAATCTAGCCCTCAAATCGGCCCAAGTCTCGACGGGCCTCGTCCCATTGGTGACCTCCCACCAATAGGCTGCTTCGTCCTTCAAAAGCCACACTGTCAATAAGATCTTCCTCTCGTCATCAATCCTAAAGATAGCAAACAAGTCCTCAGTGTCTTTCAGCCAATTCCTAGCTTCAACAAAAGATTCCGTGCCTAGGAAATTCTTGCCTCCCATCGCCTTGAAGTCTTTACAAACCTTCGTGAACTCAACCTGAGGATGCTGAGGAGGAGGAGGAAGAGGAGCCTCAGCAACTGGAGGAGGAGGAATAGGAACTACCGGAGGAGGGACATTAGGGGGAGGATTCTCAACTACAGGAGGAGGAGTGGGAGTAGGGTTTGCGGGGCCAACTGCCGCCCTAGCCTCTTGAAGTCTCCTATACCAGAGTGGTACGTTTACTCCATCCGGGATGGCCAGATTCTCAGCCATACTGAAACGAAAGGTAAGATAAGATAAGATTAGGTCAAGGAAACGAAGGATAACGCTAATGGCTTTTTGGGGAATAGCCCTTTAAAATACTAGACTTGGAAAATACTTTATACTTGTTTTGAATTTTTTTTTCAAAAGTCTTTTAAAAACTTTTTGTTCTTTCTTGTAAACCTTATGCTCTGATACCAAATTTGTAACACCCCACCTCCGCTAGGGTCGCTCTTTCGGGGGCACTAGCTTCTGGGGGGCGTTAGAACTGGGTAAGCATGCATAATGATATATCAAGGCAGAACAAGAACATAAATATATATGTAAAACAGAGTAAGTGAGAATAAAACAGCGGAATATCTCAAACCATCTCAAAACAAGTTTAGTACATCATAAAGTCAACTGCCAAAATAAACATGTCTAGTACATCATAAACAGAAATACTGAAATACATAGTGCTATCCCCAAAATAAAGATGATAAACCATAGCGAGCTCAATGTCCAGACATACATGAGCTATCCAGCAAACAAGCAGGCGATCCAAGCTAAGCACCACTATTCCCTCCCTGAGAACCTGGGGGGGGGGGGGAACGGAAGAAAAGAAGCGAAAGAAAACAGGTCAGTCGAAAAGACTGGTAAGCCCTACTACGATCAGTCTATAAACTAATAAAGTTAGCATCATGATGGAAACTGAGATGAACATACTGGCAATAGATAAAGGTGTCATCACATAAAGAAGATTAAGCTTTGCACCACAGTGTACTAGCAAACTAACATAACAGGTATTGATCCCTCAGCCTAAACTTTGGCCCAATAACATGAGATGACCTTAATACAAGGTCCAGCCCAACGGTCTAGTCGATCGGCTCCCTATAAACCTAACACGTCAAGTGTTGGTGTCCATCCGGCCCACATATGGTTGTAGTTAGACTGTGCTGGGTCCACCTTCGGGTGTATCAAGCCCTCGGGTGTCAACCCCGGACACTTAAGCAATAATGCACAGTCTAAACCTACTGGTACCCGTGCCTCGAGTTTGTCCAACACCGGACTACATGCACGTCCGTAGCCCGCCTGGACCCGCACCGCTGTACCACTCAGCCGTCGCTTTGGTCGCTTACATCAGTCCAGTAATCGTGCCCCGCCCTAGCCTAGCCTCTAGGGTTGTGAATGATACCAAACTGGGATTACTGCTAGAACAGACCACGTTGCTAGGGTTTTCTAAGAGGGTTAAGTGTGGTTTAACCCCTCACTAATCATGGATTAAATTAGTTAAGTGTAACCAACAGTTCACCACTTAACCCCATTTAATCCCTCGTATCCCCAAAATTGGTTAAGTATTAGTAGGCCATGACTTAACCCTAATCATGAGGCATTAGTTAATTTAATGCACCCAACCTCTCACATTAGACCTTGTTGTGGTTACTAGTTAGACCGGGCGGGTCCGGGTAGGTTTACACCACAACTTAGTCTAACCTCGGGTTTCACGTGCAACATGACCAACTACTCACATTGGGTCCTATTGCTTGTAGCCACTAGTTAAGCCGGTCGGTTCCGGGTAGGTTTATGCTACAAACTCAACCCAACCTCGAGTTGGCCACACTTATGTTTTCTAAGTGTCATGTCCACTTTAATTTCAAAACATAATTACAAGTTTAACAAATACTTGGGTAGACCTAACTTAATAGGTAAATTCCCAAGGGGTAGACCTAACTTAATAGGTAAATTCCCAATCTTATATTTTCATGTATTTTAAGTTTTACCCAAAAACCCCCCAACGTCATTCTATCGCTTTCATATTCGTCATAACGCATAAAGGATAGAAATAGGGAACTTGGCACAACATACATGATGAATCTTACATATCATAATAAACATGCATAACATGTTGGACTTGCATAACTTAGCATAGTGAACTTGCATAAACATGCATAACTTATCAAACATGTGTAACATGGCATATTGAACTCGCATAAGCATGCATAACTTATTAAACATGCATAAATCCCAACTTTCATCACATATTAACTTTAGAGTTTCTAAAATGAAGGTAAGAGGGCTTACAATGCTTTTGCGGACTCAAATGAGTATAGCAAATGTAAGAAACCCCTTATGCAACAAAATAAAACCCCAAAATGCAAGCAAACTTGATCAAGACTCCTCCTTTATGTTGATAATAGAGAAACAAGACTTTAATGCAAGCTAAAGAGGATCATACAAGCCTAAATACACTTGTATGCATGGAAATCTCTTAGAAATTGATTTAGGAATTGTATGAAGAGAGTGGAGGCCATGAGAGGTTTGATTTTGACATAGTTTAGTTGCTAGAATGAATAATGAATGATTTAGGGTAGGTTAGGGTCTTATTTATATATTAGGTTAGTGATTTAGACCATAGGATTAAACCCTAGTTGAATTAGGTCCATCAGATTTCGGAATTCTCCAGAACCAAGCCACAAGACCAGACCAAGACCCAAAATGGTGCGCCAGGCAAAAGTGCCCGGCCACCCTGTGTCGACAGGGCTGTCGACACCCTTAGACCCCTGTCGACATGCCTGTCGACTTGGGGGTCTTGGCGGGAGTTTTCCCGCTTGCGCCAGTTGTGCCCTAATCCCTTGTTTTTAACTTAAAATTTAAATCTGTTTTTAATATGGAAATTTCTGAAAACTTCAACGGGCCTTAACTGGGTCATACGGACTTCGATTTTCGAAAACTCGGACTCTATTTCGCGTATTTTTCCGAGACGAACGCAATGGCATAGCCCGTTTCCCTTGATTCAGAACTTAGAATTAATTTCTGCCTCGATTTATGTTATAACCGGTTATTGAAAATACGGGTTGTTACAAAAAGTGTTTTCTTAAATAGTTATATTTCCAATAACTAGTATAGTTAACCTAATTACTTATGGTTGATCATGAATTTAAATATTCATAGCTATGTATAGTTAACAATTTATCGAATAACAAAATTGATATTTCAATGCAAGAAAAACGCATACAAAAAGTTCAAGGATACGCTGATCAAAACAAAGCATTTGAAAATACACAACAGCGTATCTTTATCAACATTAATGGAAAATAGTGTTCTAAATACATAATCAGTCAGCTTCTTTTTGCGATATACACAGCAAGGCGACGCAAAATCCACCAACCCCTCAACATACTCCTGTAGTAAGTAAAATAAAGTTTATATTATTAAGTGCAGTAGTTGAACTATATTATCTTTTTATTCCTATAAAATAATTTGATTAACATACAATAAATGATTATATAACATATGATAAAGATATAATATGTATATTATCTTATGTGAAAACATATAAATTGTTTAAAAAGATAAATGTGTTTATCTTTCTAAGAAAATATAAATATTAAAATCATATGATCATCTAAACTTCCTTGATATGTTTTCCTGCATACTTGACCAAAATCTAAATGGAAATATTCTCCTACATATGATTTACCAATATTTCCCTTGATTTATTTGGTATAACAGGTTTCTAAATCCGATTTCATAGAAGCAGAAAAAAGAATACTTGAGTCATAGCCAAAGCTTCAGGAATCTAACTACTCTCCTCCGAAAGGGTGCATATATGCAAATTTAGATGACAACTCAGACCCCGACACTGACGACGATATTGAGCAAAATGAACTGGAAAAAGGGGTGAGAAACAATATAACGGAACTTACAGGTGTAATTGAGATGCTTTCTTTAAGGTGATGACCAAAATAAAGAAAAAAACATATACTCTTCTGCTGTAATGTCATATATAAATAACACACCATTCAAGAATTTCTTTTATATTTTTTTAGATGGTAAAATAGAAAGAAAGGATTTTAGAAAAAGTGCACAAAGTTTAGATGAAGTCATTACATCATATGATACACAAGAGAAAGCATTTGAAATAGGGGGTGCTAGTCTTAAGTTGACTGAAGAGGAAATTTGTTTAACACTTCAAATTCCATTGGTCGGAAAGTATGTATTCCCAATTGGAGTTATTAGTAGGAATAACTAGGATGAGGAGTACTTAAGTATTTTAAATCGACATTTTGAGGAGAATGAGAGGATAAAAAAATTTGAGTAAGAGAATCAACATAATGATTGAAAACAGTAAAGAAGATAAAGATTTAGGGAAATTGCTTCTTTTGTTACTAATTATCACATTCTTCTTTCCCTACAACCAGTTCTACTTACAATGGGGATTAATTCCAAAATTGTTGAATTTAAAGAACATAAATTCAATTTCTTGGGCATCTATTCACTCGTATGCCTAAAAATGTGGAAAAAATTGCTCAAGATGCAAGAAATAAGCTCCGAAGCTCCATGATATTATTGGTATGTATTTTAAATTTTATAATATACATCAAAATTGTTTAGTAACAAAAATTAACATCTTTTTTTTGGCATTATTGGCTTTTTGAAAGGACACAAATCATAAAGATTAAAGAGAGATGTGGAAATGAAAGTGCAAGAATAATAAAATGGAATTTATCATTGTTGAAAAACATATCTATTAAATCAATTGAGCTAGAAAAGGTAATTTTTTTAAATTTTTTTAGTTTCTGAACTATCTAGGTGATCATGTGATTTTACTGTTATGTTTAGATTAGAAAAACAAAATTTTCTATACATACTGAAAAAGCTTAAAACTATTATCTTTATAATTTTTTTATGGTGTTATTAGTCGTACATTTGATTAGTCTTAAGCATACTAAACAGTATTTTGTATTTTCACCTAGAATTCAAATAATTTTCCACATAACAAATTAATCAACAATATGAAGTAATAGCATTCTCTACCTTGTTTTATTTTTTTAGTTTGTGAAGAGATTCAAGAAAATTATGAAACATGAAAAAAAAATCTGTTGAAAGTGACCAAGAGTGTGGAAGATGGAAAAAATAAAGATAAAGAAGAAGGATGTCTTCGAACACAAGTTGAAGGCAAAGATAAGAAATTGCAAAGTTAAAAAGAAAAGTTGAACAGTTGGAAAAAAAGCTTCAGTCCTGAGAAACACAATTACAAGCAGAAAACCAATTGAGAATGGAATTGGAAATTTTGGTAAAAGATGGCCAAAATACAACTGGATTTATGGAAAAGAACAATAGATGGTGACGAAATAGAAGAAAAAGAAGGAGAACTGAAACATAATGAACTCGAGGAAATTGAAGAAAAAGATAAAAGAGAAAAAGAGAAAAGAAAAGGAGAAAATCCACAAACCCAGAACCAATAGATGTGGATACTCTCAATACACCAGAAATTACTAAAAAGAGAAAAACAAAAGGGAAATCTAAAATTGTCAGTTTTTAATGCAATTTCCTGAGGATGAAGTAAAGAGAATAAAGGATTTCTTCAAAAAAGTTGGTGATGTTAAGTAAGCTTATATACCTGTTACATTATACATATTACATTTCTAATATATTCCCTATACTATAATAGTTGTCACTACATAGTGCAAATATTCAAAGTTGATGACATTAAGAAGCTTTTAATTAATAAATTGTTTGTCCATAAATTTAATAAAAATAATATTCTTAAATTATAACTTTTTTTCTTTCTAGTGAAGAGATATACAATCCGAACGATGAAAACAATATTGTCATATACAAAGATATGGTTGAAGACATGCCTTTCGGTGATTTTATTTGTTGACAGGTAAGTATTTCATATTATTTGAGTTATGATAGTGATGTATGTGTACACATATGTTAGTGATTCCAATTACTCATATGAACATGGTTTAACAACACTAATGATTCATCTCACAGACATCACTTATTGTTCAAAAAAGATAAACACATTAAAATTTGTCACTAAAGTACAGTAGGAATTTTTTCACTGACATCATTTAAATTTATCATATGCTGCAAAAAAGAAACTCAAACGATCATATGATTTGGATATATTTATTATTTTAAAAAGATAAACATGTTTATCTTTTTAAAGAAGTTAAATGTTTTCACACAGTATAATATTCATTTTATATTTCTATCATATGTTTTCATATAATTTTAACTTAAGAGAATTTATCATATGCTGTAATAGAGAAGCTTAAATGAGCTTGAAAATTTAATATGTTTATTATTTCCAAAAGATAAATACATTTATCTTTTTAAACGATTCACATGTTTTCACACAGTATAATATACATATTATATTTTTATTATATGTTTGTATTTGATTATGAGTAAGTGTGTAACAACCCAAATTTTCAGAACCAATTTAAAATTTTATTTTAGCAATTTTAATGAATTTCAAGATTCAAACTGATTTATTTTAAATAATAACAATTAAAAATTTATTTTAATCGAAGTTAGAACGAATAAATTTATTTTAATTATATAACGAACAAGAAATGGCACAGTAGTTTGAAAATTCGAGTTTAAATTTCAAATGGATGTACAGAATTCAAAGTAAATCGGATTTCAGTAAAACCAGAAATATTTGAATCTGTTTAACTATATCTTTCTAATGAATGTGAAAAATCCGAATTTCATAACGGGAATTGAAAGTTATGTCCAGTTTAAAATTTAAAATAGTCGCTATGGAATTTTGTATATTTTTAAATTATAGCCATTTTCCAAACGACCTCCGTTTTCGACAAAATCACTTTTGTTGGATCCGGAATGTCAAATTATTGCTAAGTTTTAAATTTCATAATTTTTGGATTTAATATGTGAGTGTGGTAAATTTAAATGTGTTTTGACAGTATCAGTTTGAATTGGATCGACCAGAAAATGGTCATTTTTCAAACGGTCTCCAAATTCAACAAAATTAGTTTTGTTAGGACCGTATCGTCAAAACATAGCTAGATTTATTTTTCTGGAATTTTTGGAGTCAGTATGTGGCCCCAGTAAATTAAAATGTACGTTGAAATCAATTTTGAATGTTAAATTAATTTATATTTTAAATGTGATAAAAACTGATCAAAACAGTTGAATTGGCTTATGAAACATGTTCCATTGTATCCGAAACAGGAGTATTTGGTTTGGGGCAGAAGTCGTTAGGGTTCGTACGGAGTTCAAACGCAAAATTTCACAATAAAGTAATTAAATGAATTAAATAATAATATATAACTCCATATATATACACCCTCACAAGGTCAAAATGGGTCAACAACTCTAGTAATTGCTACTACGTGGTCTTCTTTACTTGGACCCGCCAATTTATCCTCCTCTACAAAAAAATCATGTCTTTTAAAAAATTAAAAGCAATACAAAATAAATCCTACAAATCATATAGCAAATAAGTTGGAATTGATAAGGGGGTCCTCTTCAAACTAGGATGGGTTTTAAAGGGTTCAAACACTCTTTTGCCACTGTCGTATTTTACAATGAATTAGAATTGTAAAATTCGTGAAGATCAAGGCTTTAATCCACTGATTCGTGTTCGTATTTGGGTTTGTGGGTAGTTTTAGTTCTAGCGTGCAATTTCTTGTGAGGTGCGATGGAAATTAAGTAACGCCGGTCACTGTTGAGGCGCTGGGAAGGGTCGAAGTCGCATTCAATAGGAGGCAGCCGAGTTTTGTAACTTTGGTAGGAGATTGGAGAGTGGATGAAGAGGAGAATTTTGGTTTTTTTGGTTATTTATTGTGGAGAGATGAAGTGGAAAAAAGGGAAGGAAGAATTGAAATGGCCATGGCAAGAGGGATGGAGTCGGGTCTGCAAATGGGGAATACGAGTAACAAGCGGCCAAATGGAGATTAAGGGAATGATTAAGGTTTAGTTTAAAAAAATTTACTCAAGAAAATAATCATTTAAATGTATATAATCTTGTAAAATTAATATCGTTGTCAAATGAAATCAGATTCGAACTAAACCGGGCTCGTTGGAATCGCGTCCACAAATACTACAACATGGAATTGACTAGAAGCGATTTGGAGCAAATCAGAATTTCAGGCAAATTCAAGTCCACGCGGTATAGAGATTCAGAAATAAAAGAATGGAGGAGTGGAAACGAATGTGAGAACTCTCTCTCACTCAAATTATTTCACTGTAAATATGTACTAGGATGCAGACGGGGCTTAGAATCCCCCGATACTATTTACTGTACAGACCAGTTGATTGTTTGTTTGGATTGTCATGTATTAATATTGTTGTTGTATATCAAAATTATTTATATAATATATATATATATATTATCATGAAATAAAATAAAATAAATATTCATTACAAATCGGACGATTTGTTTATGTACACTTATTTTTCTGATATTGATTGGGACGATAAATTTTACACATCGCCCAACTGGACAAAAAATAAATAGTATTTGTTGTCTGAAAACCCTATACGGGTATTGGGATAATATTTGACATACTGATCCCAATAATTAGTGGTATGTCAATTGATGGGTTGACACTGTATAAGCGTTATTTATTTATTTTAATGCTTATACAGTTGTAAAATGCACTCTGGATGTTGTATGAAATGATTGTTTATCGTTATTATTGTATACATGCGATGTATGAAATTCGTATAACTGAAATTATATGGTATATGATTGAGTCTGACTCTAGTTCAGAATTAACGAATATTTTAAAATAATATTCAGTAAATATTGAAATGTGAAGCCGTGCTAAATAGTTAAACGCCATTTTAACACAAACGGGATTTTCTGTCGATTTTATTCATTTTATAATGAATATCGAAAAGTGATTTCACAATCTGATATTTTGAAAATATTATCATTTTAATATTATAATGATATGGAATATTCAATTTTGATTTAAATTTGAAAATGAAATGGAAATCGTTTTGAAATCGTTTTATAATGAATTTATATGGAATATTCAATTTTGATTTAAATTTGAAAATGAAGTGGAAATCGTTTTGAAATCATTTTAAAACGAATTTATATGGAATAATCAATTTTGATTCAAATTCAAAAATGAAATGGAAATCGTTTTAAAATGAATTTAAAACGAATTTATATGGAATATTCAATTTTGATTTAAATTTGAAAATGAAATGGAAATCGTTTTAAAATGAATTTAAAAGGAATTTATATGGAATATTCAATTTTGATTTAAATTTGAAAATGAAATGGAAATCGTTTTAAAATGAATTTAAAACGAATTTATAAAGGAATACTCAGTTTTGATTTGAAATTGAAATGGAAGTGGAAATCGTTTTTAAAACGAATTTAAAACAATTTATAAAATTCGTTTTAAATGGAAATTGACGATACACACACACATATATATATATATATATATTATAAAGGCCTGAAAAAACGCACCGCGCAGCGACCATTCGCGAATTTCGACCATTAACTTCAAATTGATGTTAGGGAGATACGACCGTCGGATTCTCCTAAAACCGGAACAGTTGGGTTCGTATCGAAAAGAGCTTTCCAATGAATACAAGAGATTTGAAATCTAACGGTTGGATTTTAAGATATGTCCAAATCAATTTCAGAAAAGGTCGTTATGGATGCAGTTCGGTGGCCATTATCGGAAATCGACTATATAGGCGATAATAAAATTATTAAAAATATGGAAAAATTATGTAAAATCATAATAAATGATTTGGAATGATTTTGGATGAAAAATTCCAGTTTTGAAAAGATAAAAATATATTTTTATCAAAATGAACTAGTTATTAACTAGAATAATAATTTAATTACTTTTAGGAATAAATAAGTTGGATTCGAAAATGGCTTTAAATTAACCAGAATTTTCCAATGATTAAATTAGAATGGATTTGGAATGGAAATAATCTTTGGAATATTTCGATATTGGATTATGTGATTATACGGATATTGTCGAGGAATTTGTAAGGTATATATATATTGTTATTCCCAATACAATATTGGTTGGTTTCAAAATTTGAGATTGAATATAAGCAATAAATAAGTTGGATTTGAAAATGGTTTTAAAATAACCAGAATTTTCCAATGATTAAATTAGAATGGATTTGGAATGGAAATAATCTTCGGAATATTTCGATATAGGATTTCATGATTATACGGATATTGTCGAGGAATTTGTAAGGTATATATATTGTTATTCCCAATACAATATTGGTTGGTTTCAGAATTTGATATTGAATACAAGCCGATATAATTTCTATTCGGATCCTTGTATTTGATATCAAATTGGATTTTGGGTTTGTCGTGAACGTCGTCTTCATTAACACTGTTCTTAAACCTAGTTGAGAAAGGAATAAATCTTTAAACTAAGATTTAGTGAAGTTTTCCAATTAATTAATATTTAATTGGAATTGAAAAATAGAATTGGATTTTTGGGTTTATCGTGAATGGTGTTTTAAATAACACTTGTTCTTTAACCTAATTAACACTGTAGATATGATTTGGAATTTATAAATCTTTTTATTAAGATTTAATGGAAATTTTCCAAAGTAAAGTTTTCCAGTTTGATATAGTAAATTGGAATTGAATGGAATTCGATTTGGTAATAATCGAAGTGAGCTTCTATGGAGGAAGACTGTTAATATATATGGAATTTAAAAGGCGTCATTGTTATTCCATTTATATTATTAGTCGGACATGGAAATTTATATTGATTATATATATTGATCTGTTTTCCATGAAGATTCCATAATTAATGGAATTTTATTTTGGGTTTATCGTTAACTGTGTTTTAAATGACATTGGTTCTTTAACCCAGTTAAAGACAGGATTTCATGTTTGACATTGTATTTCGAGCTGTATTCGTTGATCTCTGCTTAATATATATCTGTTTGGTGGCGGAGAATTTATTCTCTTGCTTAACACCCTTCTCTGGGACGTACGAGCTTTTAGAGGTTATATATTGGCAGAAATCAGTGGTACGGCATAGATGGTTGATGTAACATGTTTGATTTCCAAAGTTAAATAATCATTAATAACGATTTTGGGAAGATTAAAACTAAGAGGAGTTTTAATGAATCTTTAATTAGATTGAAACGTGAAAGTGATAATTTAAATTATCAAATTTGGGAAAATGATCGAGAATGGAGTATCACCAGTTTTGCTCCAAGCGATAGTTAAATCTTTAATTAGATTTGAACGTGAAATGGTAATTAATTTTTACCGATAACACCATGGTTTTAGATATGGACTATTACCAGTTTTGCTCCATGGGATAAATAGGTTGGGAATGAGAAATAAAATAAATGATTACTTCGGTAAGGTGCGCTAATCCCGACTAGTTTGGAAAACCTTAATTTGGTTTAAATTATGAAAAGAATATTTGAATAAAGAATATTCTAGATTGGAATGCAGCGTATGATGTGTGGTTATAACACTTGATTATAAGATATGCGAGTTATTCGGAAAGATCGGGTTTAACCCATTTTGAATAACTGATAGGACAAAAAGTCGAAGAGATTGAAGACGGTGCAAGACTGACGATCTTCATATCGAATGGGTGGGTTTCTACTGATGCCCATGATTTGGAGTAGCTACCTTGAAGGGGCTACAGTGGTAGTTGTTCGGATGTACTTGTTGATTGTGCGGATTTGCGAGGGACACTCTCCTATATTGGACATACGTGACGAGGAATAAGGTGCCTCAAGTTTTGTTCAGACCTAGAACGGACTTGTATATGGATGGTGTATCTGACATTGTATTCCTTTATGCTGTATTCGTTGATCTCTGCTAAATATATATCTGTTTGGTGGCGGAGAATTTATTCTCTTGCTTAACACCCTTCTCTGAGACGTACGATCTTAGTGGTTATATATCAGCATAAATCAATGGTACGACATGGATTGATAGTGTGGCATGCTGAGATGCAGTGATCCAAGCTGTTGTTGAAAAGCAGAGCTTGGTAGGTGATGATCAAAGCACAGCTTTAAATAGCACAACTTTGTGTAGCATTAGTTCGCGAGCCTCACATGTCGGTTTGGTGGTAAACTGATGGTTAGATTAGTATACTTTAGAGATGTGGATAGACATCCTATGAGTTGTCATGGATTCGGTCGACCGAGGTGATACTGGATGTGGTCGCTCCACACCGGTAGGGACAGGGCACACCCCCCGATTCTCAGATGGATAGAGTTAGCGGTGTTTTCCAATGCTTGGACATAAGCCACAATAACTTGTTTCCTGGATATAGTGCGGATGTGCATTACGGCGTTTTCTCATGCACAGGACGTGAGCCATTGGATATTGCACTACGCGGTAGATATTTCAAATCAGGAGCCATCAGTATGGAAATCCAAACTCCCAATACGACATTTCGGTTTTAATTGTATACTATATATGGTGACATAGTAGGATGGGGCGCTCATGCCGTCTATGATTAAGACATTTATATTTGAAGTTGATTTTTTCACTTATAGTAATAATAAAAGATTTGTTTTAAAACGTACCAAGCATATTTGGCTATTATAAGGTAAAACTCTATCCTCGACTGCGTTCATTGTGTGATGGGACCTGAGTCTTATAATAGCTTCATTTTTCTTTATTTAGCTTTGCGCTGTTTGTTTTAGGCGCTGGTATTCTTGGGGGTAAACCCGTTCCATGTTATACGGCGTGGTCCCTTGATTTACCTAACTTTAAAATCAACTTAATAACTGTTTTAGTTCTCACACCAGTTGACACGACCCAAACTTCCCCGTGAAGGAAAGCCCGGATTGAGTTGAGAACACGACAAATCAGAACACAAACAGAAGAACATTTCATTGCTTATTACAACAGTTTACATCAGAGTACAGGAATATACAGAGTATAAATAAATATTATACAATTGATAAGTATTAGAGATTTACAAATTACAATGCAGCGGAAAATAATACAAAAACACAACTGAAAGAGATAAACGAATACAGAGCTTTTCGAATATCATTCCAGCTGTAAACCTGGATCCTGTGAATATAAATCTGCAAAACCAAAACTACTAGCTACCCGTGTGGAAAATAGGGGCACCCAGAGTTTAGGTTAAAACAATAAACTCCAAGTCAGTCATGTGACTGGTGTGAGAACTAAAACAGTTATTAATTTGATTTTAAAATAAGGTATATCAAGGGACTATGCCTTATAACACGGAACGGGTTTACCCCCAAGAATACCAGTGCATAAATAAATAGCACAAGGCTAAATAAAGAACAATGAAGCTATTATAAGACCCAGGTCCCATCACATAATGCAAAGCAAGCCAGAAGATAGAGTTTTACCTTATAATAGCCAAATAATACTTGATATGAAAAATTTAATATTTTATTATTACTATAAGTGAAGAAATCAACTTCAAATATAAATGTATCAATCATAGGCGGCATGGGTACCATCTATCATGTCGCCATACTAGGCTCTACAATCAAAACCAAAATGTCATGTATTGGAAATTGGATTTCCATCATGAGTCAAGGCAAGGGATATACTCCTTTTTGCTTTGAGACAATCAAGCAAATGTCTCAGGACTACACACTCTAGGTAACCCCTGGAATCGGCTGGGCCGATCCTCCCTTACGTTTGAGGATTGGTTATTCCTGAACACACGTTTCCCGATCCTATCGGACCTATCCGTCGGCTCCGTAGAGACCGATATAACCGAGACGCCTCGCAATCCAACAACCAAATAGGTAAAATTATAACAATGTTAGGGCATGCAAAATGCTGACACCACCTAAAGCTAGAAAGAAACGTCATGTTCCCCCAACGGTCCTTATCCCGTTTTTAACTCATACCGTAGTGTGAGGCTCGCGAATTAACGCTATACACAAAGCGGCGCTATATTAAAGCTATGCTTTGATCATCAACCACAAGACCCTTCTTTTCAACAGAAGCCTTGATCACTGCATCTCTGCATGCCACACAGGCAATTCATGCCATGCGACTGACATCTATCAATATATAACCTCTGAGCTCGTACGTCTCAGAGAAGGGCGTTAAGCAAGAGAATAAATTCTTTGCCGCCAAACAAAGATATTGTAACACCCCGTATGTTGAATAACTTGATATAATATAAAACGGGGCAGAATTAAATTTTAAAATCTGAATCAGGGGAAAATGGCTATGCCATTGTGTTCGTCTCGGAAAAATACGCGAAATAGAGTCCGAGTTTTCGAAAATCGGAGTCCGTATGACCCCGATAAGGCCCAAAGAAGTTTTCAGAAATTAAAGTATACTTAATTTTTAGAAAAGAATTAAGTGAAATGGGTTGCTCAGAGAAATATATATATATATTGATATATATATATATATAATTGAAAATTAAATAAATAAATATGCAAAAATGTTCAAAACAGCGAATTGGGAGAGGGGAATAACCGAACCGGCCGATTTTTGAGGTCGACCCAAGCTCGCTGGGTCGACTAGGGGTTAATCCAGGGTGTTTGGCTGTCAACCCGTGGGCCGATTCGCTCAAATGCAGATTTTGCATTTGAATGGTTCTCATGGTTCAGCTTTAATCTAAAGGCCCTAAATGGTTCCTGCACTTGACTTCTTCCCCAAGACATGCTTTAAAGGCTAGGATTGGTTCTAGGGTATATCCTATGGCTAAAACTATCCTAGTCTTCTATAAAAAGACCCCTAACCTAAACCTAAATGCTCATTATTCAATCCTATAGCTAAACTATGCCAAAATGTTCTCTCATGGCCTCCATCCTCTTGTCATAAATTCTATCTTCATTTCTATGAGAGATTCTTTAATCATATGAGTGCATGAGAGCTTCTATGTTCACATGAGAGCTTCTAATCAACTTCTAGCAACTAAATCTTCCTCATAGGAGTGCTAATCAACAAGTTGTGAGTTTCTATAGCCTTAATGATCAATTATTGAAATGATTATGATAGGATATAATGAGGTTATGGCTATGAATGTGGATTAATGCATGTATGTTATCATATGCTATGTATGCAAGTTAGATGTTTGATTATATGCAAGTTAGCATATGCTATGTTATGCAAGTTAGATTTTTGATTATATGCAAGTTAGCATATGACATGTATGCAAGTTAGATGTTTGATTATATGCAAGTTAGCATATGCTATGTTATGCAAGTTAAGTGTTTGATTATATGTAAGTTGACATATAATATGTTATGCAAGTTTGGTGTTTGTTTATATGCAAGTGACATATGACATGTTATGCAAGTTTGGTGTTTGTTAATATGCAAGTTCACCTATGACATGTTATGCAAGTTCGGTGTTTGTTTATATGCAAGTGACATATGACATGTTATGCAAGTTTGGTGTTTGTTAATATGCAAGTTCACCTATGACATGTTATGCAAGTTTGGTGTTTGTTAATATGCAAGTTCACCTATGACATGTTATGCAAGTTTGGTGTTTGTTTATATGCAAGTGACATATGACATGTTATGCAAGTTTACCCCTTTGTATGTCATACATACATATGCAAGTTTAACCCTTTGTATGACATACATAAAAATGCAAGTTACCCTCTTTATGACATATGTGATTCATGCAAGTTTGGGTTAATGATTTATGCTAGTTGGGTTTAATGTATGATGTAAGTTGACACCTTTTAAACCCATGTTAATGCAAGTGTTATGCTAAGTTGAACCCATTATATTTATGATGAATCTTCCCAATTATATGTCATGTTATGAGAACGAATTACGTGGGAACGATGGGGTTAATCATTTAAACATGTTAGGATAAATTATGTGAAGTTGGTATGATTATACATACCATAAAGTGGATGGACATAATTAGTAATTTACCTATTAAGTTAGGTCTACCCATATTATGGAATTGGGAATTTACCTATTGAGTTAGGTCTACTCATATTCTTGAAAACTTGAATATGAACATAGATAATTAATACAAATTATGAGGGTGATTAATTAGGTGTAATTAATCGACTAAAACACGAGGTTGGACCCTTTTGTAGCATAAGACTGCCCGAAACCAACCGGCAAATCCAGCGGCTACAAATGATTGGCCCAATGTGAGAGGTCTTAGTCATAAATTAAATACGTGACAAGTGTAAAGACACGAGGTTAGACTCTGTTATGGCGTAAGGCTGCCCGGACCCAACCGGCATATCCAGCTGCCATAAAAGACAGTCTAATGTGAGAGGTCTTTACAAAGGTTACGGTCTTAATCAATTAAGAAACACTTAACCATATTAGCATGTAGAGGGACATGAGGGGTTAAGTGGGTGCCTTGGGTGGCATGTGGAAAACAAATCTAGTGGTTGCCTTGGGTGGCATGTGGAAAACAAATCTAGTGGTTGCCTTGGGTGGCAATAGAGAATACGACAAGAATACTTAACCAAAGGGGAACATGTAACTAAACATGATTAAAGGGTTAAGTGGGTGCCTTGGGTGGCATGTAGGAATCTAGTGGGTGCCTTGAGTGGCAATTGAAATATGATTAGATGACTTAACCAAACCTTAACATGTAAGTGGGCATGATTATGAAAAGGGGTTAAGTGGGATGCACTAGATTAAATGACAAGCTTAAGTAGTAGCTTGTGGGTGCCTTAAGTGGCAATTGAAATATGATTAAATGACAAGCTTAAGTAGTAGCTTGTAGGGGCCTTGAGTGGCAATTGAAATATGATTAAATGACAAGCCTAAGTAGTAGCTTGTGGGGGCCTTGAGTGGCAATTGAAATATGATTAGATGAGTTAACCAAACCTTAACACGAAAGTGGGCATGATTATAAAAAGGGGTTAAGTGGGATGCACTAGATAAAATGACAAGCTTAAGTAGTAGCTTGTGGGGGCCCATTTCAACCAGTAACCCATATGTATCTTATTGGGCTCGACCCATGTCGAGGACGGGACACGCGTACTGGGCTTGACTATAAGAGGCCAAAACGGGGTAGCGGTGGCAACGCAAGTCCAACGGGTTTCATATGCGTGTGTGGACCCGGGCTGGTAGGTAAAACGTTGTTGCATCGTGTAGATATAAGTCGTGCACCATTTTCGGGTTGCCACTTTGGGGAGTGATACACCCCACTGTGGGGCCAGCACGGGTATCTACGTTAGGGAGCCGATCGCTTGGGGAGTAGTGGGTACACCTATGTAGTCAGCTAGGGGTACACGAAACTACTAATTATATATTACTAAGTATACTTATTGGGATCAACCTTTAAATTAGGAATGACTGGTGTGGTGCAGTGTAGTAATTATCCTTGGGTGGGTAGATGTGTCGTTACCGTTATCTTAGTTAATTCTAAGTCTAGTTGACTGCTTAGTGTAGTCATTTATCCCCAGTCGTACCGTACCAGGTTTATATCATACCCTAATTACTTTAGTAATTGTATTGTTAAGATTATAGGACTCGCTCAGACTTATGTCTGACCCCGTTGTTTTTATCTTTTTCCCAACCCTCAGGTTATCAGAGTGGGCCTAGCACTAGTGGGCTTTGATCGGATTGCTTTATCTATCTTTTGGAGCTTGGACTGTTGATGTAAAGCTCAGCTTATCTTTTATCTATGGCTATTAGTTTATGTAGTGGGATTATGTACTTTTATTTTATCAGGATGGATATTATGTACTTGACTCTTGTTATGGTTTTGTGATGTAACCAAACATGTTTTACTTTCCGCTGCAATGAAATGATGTTTTAATTTTCAAGTATTACTTATATCTGTCTTGTTGTAACTTTTCTGTTCTATATTCACTTAAAATACTCCATCGAAACTAAGGCATTCCCTTAGTGAGTGACCTTAGCGGGTGTGGGGTGTTACACGTGGTATCAGAGCTTAAGGTTACCAGAACAGATAAAATTTTTAGAAAACTATTTTTCTAAAAACATTTTCGGAAGAAGTATTTTCAAATACATGTCTTTTAAGAGAAAAGTTTTTGAAAGAAAAGCATAATCCCCAATAGCCATATCTTTATCTTTCGAAATCTCCGTTTTGAATCTCTTCCTCTCTCTTTTTGAATTTCCCCTCCGTGTATAGATGATCTTTCTAAGATAGATAAGAATGGAAAACCACTTCAAGGGACTTAGACATTCTTCGGATTAGAAGTTGGTTCAAGAAGGAGGAGGACTGGTAGATACCTATAGGATAGACGATGGGAGGAAGGCTCAAATAGTTGTTTGGTTAATGAAGGACGAAACGTCATTGGTGGGAGATTACGAGTGGAGAATGGGAAGAAGAGGGCTAGTAGTTATCCTTTTGGAGGAATAGGACACCTTATTAGGATTGTCCAAAGAGGCAAGGGCAAGGTATGGAATCTTCTGGAGGGTAGTTGTATTCCCTCACGGCTAGTGTACCAGATGGGGATAGGACCGACTAGGTTGGAATTTGGATTTCTTTATTATCCAGTTCGAACTTTATTTGATTCTGACGCATCGAGTTCGTTTATCTCATCGTTGTTGGTTGAGTCACTGCACCTAGACACCAGTTTAGTGGATGATCCCGTGGTTGTTTCAAACCCAATTGGGCGGGCTCCACTTATTTGTCCATGATATGTTTGGGTTTGAAGATTTCCATACTTAGCGTTGTGTTTAGAGGTGATGCTTTTGTTTGGGCTTCACGGGCTATGGGTCGATTTTGGGCATGGACTGGATATCCAGTAATGGTGCCGTTCTTGATTGTGAAAGGAGAGTTGTTAGGCTTATGACCCGTTTGGGGAACACTCTCGAGATCTCTTGTAATCCCATAGATTCTGTTTTGATAAGTTATTTTGAATCGCTTGACGCTTCGGTCGAGAGTTTGCGATCTGTTAGAGTGGTCTGGGAATACTCGGATGAGTTTGGGGAGGTGAAAGGTTTACCTTCGAAGCGGAAGATAGACCTTCGAATATATCTGGTAGACGATGCTAAACCAGTATCTTTGTCAGTGCGCCACATGGCTCCTCGTGAGAGGAGGGAACTCCATAAGCAAGTAGGGGAGTTGCTTGAGAAGGGGTTCATAAGACGAAGTATATCGGAGTGGGGTGCTCCAGTAGTTTTTGCCACGAAGGCGGATGGGTCCCTCAGACTTTGTGTAGACTATAGAGAACTCAACAAACTCACAAAGAAGAATAGACACCCATTGCCAAGGATTGACGATCTCTTTGATCAGTTGGTTGGCGCCTCAGTGTTTTTGCAGTGGGACTTGGCCATGGAGTTTCATCAGTTGGGAATGACTGAGGATAGTATAGAGAAGACCGCCTTTAGGACTCCGGATGGTTTCTACGAGTGGCTTGTGATGCCATATGGTTTGACGAATGCCCCCACATATTTTGTTGGTTTGATGAGTAGGGTGTTCAGGGAGTACCTAGATAACTTTGTAGTGGTCTTTGTGGATGACATCTTAGTATTTCTAAGAGTGAAGAAGAGTGAAATAAGTTTTCGTATGTGCTTAATAGGTTAAGCAAAGCCAGTTATTTGATCAACGGTGGTTTTGGAGCGAGACTGGCAAGGACATCCAGAGTTGGACAAGGGCTTAATCATTTAGCCGTTTTACTAGTATCATCTCACGTAGGTCGTCTGAATCCGAAAGAGGTGTCCCTTGGGTGTTTGTCTGATATTGGTTTAGGAATTTGGGGCTTGCACTTGGGGGATGTCGAGTTCGACTAGGATGGTCTGCGTGAGAGATGGATAGTTGTGACGATTTTGCATGGGAGAATATCCTGGTTTTCTCTAGAAGTGGAGAAAAGCATGCCCTACATCTTAGGGAAGTGTTGGAGACTCTTCGAGCGCATAGTCTTGAGACAGCAAAGGTGGATGGAGTTCTTAGCATCCTATGATTTCGAGATAGCGTACACCCCAGTAAGGGTAACGTGGTGGCATACACCTTGAGCAGAAAAAGGTTGTCCTTGAGTCCATTGTTCGTGGAGCAATGAAGCTTGGAATTTATCTCGATGTTTGGTTTCAGACCTTCCGTTGACTATATATACTCGGTTTGCTAGCATCCTTGGAGGTCAGACCTACTCTTTTGAGACCGATTGGCGAGGCACAGCGGGACGACCCACAGTTGGTTGGGTTGGTAGAGAGGCTCATAAAGGTGGAGTCTTCCAGCCATTTGAGTAGGTACACCCTAGACGATAGGGGGTGCTTGCGTAGAGACGGTAAACTTTGCGTACCGCAAGACGAGGGTTTAAGGAAGGCTATTCTTGATGATGCACACCGTTCTAGGATAACCATTTATCCCGGTGGGGACAAGATGTACCAAAACACGAAGCAAGTTTTCATTTGGGCCGGTATGAAGAAAGATGTGGCCGAGTATGTCGCTAGATGCTTGGTGTGCCAACAGGTGAAAGCTGAGCAAAAGAAACCCGGTGGGTTGCTTCACCCATTGGAAGTTCCGAAATGGAAGTGGGATAGCATCTCGATGGATTTTGTTGGTAGGAATCTACGGATAAGATCTTACTTGGGCCCGATATGGTTAGAGAGACTTCGGAAAAGATTGATTTGATTCGAAGAAGGATGAAAGCGGCACAAGACAGACAGAAATCGTATACGGATAAGAGGAGAACGGATCTTGAGTTGATGTTGGGGACATGGTCTTTGTCAAGGTATCTCCATTACGGAATGATTGTTCGCTTTGGGTCCGTTGGGAAGTTAGCACCAAGATTGGTGGGACCGTTTCCTATTAAGGAAAGGATTGGACAGATGGCATATAGAGTAGAGTTGCCCGAGAGACTTAGTGGTGTACATGATGTATTCCATGTATCACATTTGAGGAAGTGCCTACATGAGACTGCGGAGGTGGCAGAGCCGAGCTTACTTGGAGAAGTGGAGTTAGAACGTGATGCTATGATTCGACGAGCTCCTACTTGCATCCTTGGGTCAGAGAGTAGGAAGTTGAGAAACAGAGAGGTTCAACTAGTCAAAGTACAATGGGGAGAAGATGAGAGCAACGCTACTTGGGAGACATAAGTGAAGATGTGTTCTTTGTACCCATTCCTTTTTGAGGGTATGTCTTTTAATTTCTCCTTTATCGTTGTCTAGTACTTATCTTATCTTTAGTATGTCCTCTCGTTAGTACCTTTGACCTTTAGATAGGGTAAACCTATGGTTGAAACATGTGTTTGAGACATGTTATGATTGATGGATGCATGTGGATGCAAGTGTTTGCTAGTGGTTGCTCGTGGATACATATACACACACTCTAGACACTAGATCGGCTCAGTCACTTCATATTGCATATTGCATATAATTGTGTGTGTAGGTAGCTATATTGATGGATGTATAATGGTTGCGTTATCATATGGATGATGCATTTTGGTGTATGGTTGTGCACACATGTAGAGATAATATGTGTCGATAGGGTTCTCTCGCATACATATTGGATGCATGGCACTATCATGGTTTGCATATGTTCATACATTAGATAGGGAACATATACACACACTTTTTGCATATGTTCATACATCATTAGAAATTGTTTTAAGGACAATGGATGCCCGTGTTTGATGGATTGAGTAGATGGTTGTTTGGATGGTAGGATATGCATTCTCCTTAGCTTAGAGATTTCGGGGACGAAATCCTTTAAGTAGGGGAGAATGTAACACCCTGTATGTTGAATAACTTGCTATAATATAAAACGGGGCAGAATTAAATTTTAAAATCTGAATCAGGGGAAAGGGTCTATGCCATTGCGTTCGTCTCGGAAAAATACGCGAAATAGAGTCTGAGTTTTCGAAAATCGGAGTCCGTATGACCCCGATAAGGCCCAAAGAAGTTTTCAGAAATTAAAGTATACTTAATTTTTAGAAAAGAATTAAGTGAAATGGGTTGCTCAAAGAAATATATATATTGATATATATATATATATATATAATTGAAAATTAAATAAATAAATATGCAAAAATGTTCAAAACAACGAATTAGGAGAGGGGAATAACCGAACCGGCCGATTTTTGAGGTCGACCCGAGCTCGCTGGGTCGACTAGGGGTTAATCCAGGGTGTTTGGCTGTCAACTCATGGGCCGATTCGCTCAAATGCAGATTTTGCATTTGAATGGTTCTCATGGTTCAGCTTTAATCTAAAGGCCCTAAATGGTTCCTACACTTGACTTCTTCCCCAAGACATGCTTTAAAGGCTAGGATTGGTTCTAGGGTATATCCTATGGCTAAAACTATCCTAGTCTTCTATAAAAAGACCCCTAACCTAAACCTAAATGCTCATTATTCAATCCTATAGCTAAACTATGCCAAAATGTTCTCTCATGGCCTCCATCCTCTTGTCATAAATTCTATCTTCATTTCTATGAGAGATTCTTTAATCATATGAGTGCATGAGAGCTTCTATGTTCACATGAGAGCTTCTAATCAACTTCTAGCAACTAAATCTTCCTCATAGGAGTGCTAATCAACAAGTTGTGAGTTTCTATAGCCTTAATGACCAATTATTGAAATGATTATGATAGGATATAATGAGGTTATGGCTATGAATGTGGATTAATGCATGTATGTTATCATATGCTATGTATGCAAGTTAGATGTTTGATTATATGCAAGTTAGCATATGCTATGTTATGCAAGTTAGATTTTTGATTATATGCAAGTTAGCATATGACATGTATGCAAGTTAGATGTTTGATTATATGCAAGTTAGCATATGCTATGTTATGCAAGTTAAGTGTTTGATTATATGTAAGTTGACATATAATATGTTATGCAAGTTTGGTGTTTGTTTATATGCAAGTGACATATGACATGTTATGCAAGTTTGGTGTTTGTTAATATGCAAGTTCACCTATGACATGTTATGCAAGTTCGGTGTTTGTTTATATGCAAGTGACATATGAAATGTTATGCAAGTTTGGTGTTTGTTAATATGCAAGTTCACCTATGACATGTTATGCAAGTTTGGTGTTTGTTAATATGCAAGTTCACCTATGACATGTTATGCAAGTTTGGTGTTTGTTTATATGCAAGTGACATATGACATGTTATGCAAGTTTACCCCTTTGTATGTCATACATACATATGCAAGTTTAACCCTTTGTATGACATACATAAAAATGCAAGTTACCCTCTTTATGACATATGTGATTCATGCAAGTTTGGGTTAATGATTTATGCTAGTTGGGTTTAATGTATGATGTAAGTTGACACCTTTTAAACCCATGTTAATGCAAGTGTTATGCTAAGTTGAACCCATTATATTTATGATGAATCTTCCCAATTATATGTCATGTTATGAGAACGAATTACGTGGGAACGATGGGGTTAATCATATAAACATGTTATGATAAATTATGTGAAGTTGGTATGATTATACATACCATAAAGTGGATGGACATAATTGGGAATTTACCTATTAAGTTAGGTCTACCCATATTATGGAATTGGGAATTTACCTATTGAGTTAGGTCTACCCATATTCTTGAAAACTTGAATATGAACATGGATAATTAATACAAATTATGGGGGTGATTAATTAGGTGTAATTAATCGACTAGGACACGAGGTTGGACCCTTTTGTAGCATAAGACTGCCCGGAACCAACCGGCAAATCCAGCGGCTACAAATGATTGGCCCAATGTGAGAGGTCTTAGTCATAAATTAAATACGTGACAACTGTAAAGACACGAGGTTAGACTCTGTTATGGCGTAAGGCTGCCCGGACCCAACCGGCATATCCAGTTGCCATAAAAGACAGTCTAATGTGAGAGGTCTTTACAAAGGTTATGGTCTTAATCAATTAAGAAACACTTAACCATATTAGCATGTAGAGGGACATGAGGGGTTAAGTGGGTGCCTTGGGTGGCATGTGGAAAACAAATCTAGTGGTTGCCTTGGGTGGCATGTGGAAAACAAATCTAGTGGTTGCCTTGGGTGGTAATAGAGAATACGACAAGAATACTTAACCAAAGGGGAACATGTAACTAAACATGATTAAAGTGTTAAGTGGGTGCCTTGGGTAGCATGTAGGAATCTAGTGGGTGCCTTGAGTGGCAATTGAAATATGATTAGATGACTTAACCAAACCTTAACATGTAAGTGGGCATGATTATGAAAAGGGGTTAAGTGGGATGCACTAGATTAAATGACAAGCTTAAGTAGTAGCTTGTGGGGGCCTTAAGTGGCAATTGAAATATGATTAAATGACAAGCTTAAGTAGTAGCTTGTGGGGGCCTTGAGTGGCAATTGAAATATGATTAAATGACAAGCCTAAGTAGTAGCTTGTGGGGGCCTTGAGTGGCAATTGAAATATGATTAGATGAGTTAACCAAACCTTAACACGAAAGTGGGCATGATTATAAAAAGGGGTTAAGTGGGATGCACTAGATAAAATGACAAGCTTAAGTAGTAGCTTGTGGGGGCCCATTTCAACCAGTAACCCATATGTATCTTATTGGGCTCGACCCATGTCGAGGACGGGACACGCGTACTGGGCTTGACTATAAGAGGCCAAAACGGGGTAGCGGTGGCAACGCAAGTCCAACGGGTTTCATATGCGTGTGTGGACCCGGGCTGGTAGGTAAGACGTTGTTGCATCGTGTAGATATAAGTCGTGCACCATTTTCGGGTTACCACTTTGGGGAGTGATACACCCCACTGTGGGGCCAGCACGGGTATCTACGTTAGGGAGCCGATCGCTTGAGGAGTAGTGGGTACACCTATGTAGTCAGCTAGGGGTACACGAAACTACTAATTATATATTACTAAGTATACTTAGTGGGATCAACCTTTAAATTAGGAATGACTGGTGTGGTGCAGTGTAGTAATTATCCTTGGGTGGGTAGATGTGTTGTTACCGTTATCTTAGTTAATTCTAAGTCTAGTTGACTGCTTAGTGTAGTCATTTATCCCCAGTCGTACCGTACCAGGTTTATATCATACCCTAATTACTTTAGTAATTGTATTGTTAAGATTATAGGACTCGCTCAGACTTATGTCTGACCCCGTTGTTTTTATCTTTTTCCCAACCCTCAGGTTATCAGAGTGGGCCTAGCACTAGTGGGCTTTGATCGGATTGCTTTATCTATCTTTTGGAGCTTGGACTGTTGATGTAAAGCTCAGCTTATCTTTTATCTATGGCTATTAGTTTATGTAGTGGGATTATGTACTTTTATTTTATCAGGATGGATATTATGTACTTGACTCTTGTTATGGTTTTGTGATGTAACCAAACATGTTTTACTTTCCGCTGCAATGAAATGATGTTTTAATTTTCAAGTATTACTTATATCTGTCTTGTTGTAACTTTTCTGTTCTATATTCACTTAAAATACTCCACCGAAACTAAGGCATTCCCTTAGTGAGTGACCTTAGCGGGTGTGGGGTGTTACAGATATATTTAATAGAAATCAATCAACACAGAATAAAATCCAAAGTCTGACACACAATCCATTTACAAGTCTGTTTTGGGTCTGAACGGATCCGGAGGCACCTTATTCCTCATCCCATATGTCCAATACATGAGAGAGGCCCTCGCATATCCGTCGATTTCCAAGTACGTCTAGACGATTACCACTTATTACCTCGTCTTGGGTGTACAACCCAATCATGACATCAACAATCATCCAAATGATGTGAAGACCTCCGGTCTTCAACCACCATCTTCATCGTCGACTTATCGTCGAATCAGTTATTCAGAATGGGTATAAACCCGGCCTTTCCGAATAACTCACGTATATATTATAATCAAGTAATATAAACACAACATACGCCTCATTCCAATTCAAAATATTCTTTTATCCAAATATTCACATTCTTAGGGAAAGGTTCCCATTAATTTTATCAAAGATAAATTCTTTTAAATTTATTCTTTAATCTTCCTTTGGATATCATTTCAAACCATATTAAGGTTTTCCAAACTAGTCGGGATTAGCGAACCACACCGAAGTAAACATTTATTTTATTTCCCAATCCCAACCTATTCATCCCATGGAGCAAAACTGGTATTACCCCATAACTAATACCATGGTGTTATCGATAAATTTAATTACCATTTCACGTTCAAATCTAATTAAAGATTTAACTATCGCTAGGAGCAAAACTAGTGAAACTCCACTCTCGATCATTTCCCAAATTTGATAATTTAAATTATCTATTTACATTTCAATCTAATTAAAGATTCACTAAAACTCCACTTAATTTTAATCTTCCCAAAAATCAATGTTAATGATTATTTAACTTTAGAAACACAAGCATGTCACATCGACAATCTACACCGTACTATTGATTTCTACCGATATATAACCTCTAAGCTCGTACGTCTCAGAGAAGGGCGTTAAGCAAGAGAATATATTCTCCGCTGCCAAACAGATATATATTTAATAGAGATCAACCATACAGTTCGAAATACAATGGCATACATGTGATCCTGCCTTTAACTGGGTTAAAGAACTAATATCATTTAAAACACAGTTCACAATAAACCCTAATCACATTCCATTAATTATGGAATCTTCACGGAAAAATAAATCAATTTATAATCGATATCAATTTCCGTATCCGACTAATAATATAAACGGAATAACGGCAAAACCTTTTAAATTCCATATTTATTAACTGTCTTCCTCCACAGAAGTTCACTTCGATTATTATCAAATTGAATTCCATTCAATTCCAAATTAATTTATTAAATTGGAAATCTTTAATTTGGAAAATTCCATAAATCGTAATTAAAAGATAATAAATTCCAAATCACATTTCACTGTAAATCGGATTAAAGAACGAATGTCGTTAAAAACATAGTTCACAATATACAAAATTCACATTCTATTTTCAGTTCCAATAAAATGTTAATTAATTGGTAATTCTTATTTAAATCTTAATTAAAAGATTTATTCTTTTCACACTGGGTATAAGAACAGTGCCATATAAAACACAGTTCACGGCAAACCCAAAATCCAATTTGATATTAAATACAAGGCTCTGAATAGAAAATATATCGGCTTATATTCAATATCATATTCTGAAACCAACGAATATCGTATTGGAATAACGATATATATATATATATATATATATATATCTTCCAAATTCCTCCACAATATCCGTATAATCACGGAATCCAATATCGAAATATTCCGAAGATAATTTCGATTCAAATCCATTCCAATTCATATATTGGAAATTTCGGTTATTTCTAAAACCATTTCAAATCCAATTTAATTATTTAAAAATATTGGATTATAATTCTAGTTCATAACTAGTTCATTTCGATAAAAATATATTTTTATCTTTTCAAATATGGAATTTTTCAGCCTAATTCTTTCCTAATCATTTATTATGATTTTGCACAAATTATTGATATTTTTAATAATTTTATCAAGGCCTGTACAGTCGATTTCCATAAACGGTCATCGAACTGCACTTACAGCGACCTTTTCCAAATTTGATTTGGACATGATTCCAAATCCAACCGTTAGATTTCGAATCTCTCATATTCGGTGGAAATCTCTTTTCAATACGAACCCAACGGTTCCGGTTTTAGGAGAATCCGACGGTCGGATCTCCCTTAATGTCCGTTCGAAGTCAATGGTCGAAATCAGCAAACTACCACGGCGCGACGCGTTCTATTCAGGCCATTATATATAATATATATTATATATATTTCGTCAATTCCCACATAAAACTTATTTTATAAATCGTTTTAAATTCGTTTTCAAAACGATTTCAACTTCATATTCAATTTCAAATCAAAATTGAATATTCCATATCATCGATATATAAATGATAATATTTTCAAAACATTAGATTTTGAAATCAATTTCTTTTCGATATTCATTATAAAAATGAATAAAATCGATATAAATATCGTTCACGTCAAAATGGTGTTAATCTAATCAACACGGCTTTATATATTTAAATATATTCGTGTCCATCCCTAATCGGACATCAAAATCATATTTTGATCTTTTACTGAATATTATTTTAAAATATTCATTATTTTTAAATATTCATTATTTTAAAATATTTATTCTTTCTGAAATGGAATCAGACACAGTCAATTAACATATAATGTTATCTATATGGATTTCATACAACACATGTATCGAACAACAATGATAAACAATCAACCATCATCCAGAGTGCATTCTACACTGCATAAGCATTAAATATAAATATTTAACGCTTACAATAGTCTGTCAACCAATCGATTGACATACAACTAAACATCGGGATTAGTGTATGTCCAATATCATCCCAATGCCCGTGTGGGGTTTTCAAACAACAAACACAAATTATTATTTGTGCAGTTGGGCGATGTGTAAAATTTATCGTCCCAATCAATATCAGTCAAATGTGTGTACATAAACAAATCGTCCGATTTATTTATGAATATTTATTTTATTCATATACACGTTAAAAATTATATTTTTAACTACAAAATATTTATTTCAATACATGAATATTTTATACAGTCCATTTCACATCACAAACAAATTTCACAACATAATCAAACAAATAAACAAGTCGTCCATGGTCTGTGGACGACGGGTGTCGGGTGCTGCTAAGCACCGTCTGCATCCTAGTATATATTTTAACTAGAAAATAAAATTAAAGTGAGAAGTTCTCACCTTTGGGATCCACTCCGCTATTCTTTAACGGACGATGGTTTGGATTCTGTTCAAAATTCCAACGCAATCTTCTTCACGCTGTTCATAGTAAAAATCACATTTTTATTTCAATTCTAAAAATTATATTTTTACTTCGCTAAAAATTATATTTTTACCTCAAAACCATATGTGTAAAAATCACATCTTTAACACGATGTTTACATTATAAAGTTAATATTTTTATTTCGATGTTCATACAATAAAAATCATATTTTTATTTCATATCTCTTCATATAGAAATCATATTTTTATTATCTCTATAATATAAAAATCATATTTTTATTATCTCTATAATATAAAAATCATATTTTTATTAATTAAAAAATTTCATAAATAGAATTAAAAAATAATATCTTTTTATAGTTAAAAATCAAATCTTTTTCTTCGCTACTTCATAATAAAAATCGAATCTTTATACTTGTTACTTCATAATAAAAATCAAATCTTTATCCTAAAATCATGCCTATAAAAATTCTATTTTTATATCGCTCTCCTTATAATAAAGATCATAATTTTATTTCATATTTATACATAGAAAAATCGCATTTTCTTCAATGCTTTTAATACAAAAATCACACATTTATATCATTGCTATATATAAAAAAACATTTTTTTTATAACTAATCTATTTATGCACAATTTCAGATTTTAAACAATGTCTTTTTAATCCAATTTCAGATTTAAAAATATGCTAAAATAAATTAAGAAAACTCACAGTAAATCCTGTAGGTTGACTGGAGGAAGGAGGGGGTTTAGGGCGCACAGGTGGTCGGATCCATGGCGGCAGCGGCGAAAGGGTTTCAGGGTGGCGGTTGGTTGCGGCGGAGGGTAGTGTTGGCTGTGGGGTGGCGGTTTGCTGCGATTTGGAGGGAGAAAGGGGTTTGGAGCATTAGAGAAGGAAGGAGCGAGGGAGGAGAAAGCGGTTGAGGGAGGGCGGGGTCCGTACGATCGACGGTGGTGGAGTAGCGTCGCGCGACGGTGGGGGTGACGGGGAAGAACGCGGTTTCATGTTTTTTTTTGAACTGATTGTGGAGGTGTAAGTTCGGGGGGGGGGGGGAGGGCTCAATGGAAATATATATATTATTTTAATTTATTTTCGTTTTATTCTCCAAAAAATAACTTTTCTATTCGAATTCCAATCTGAACCCAAAGGTTGTCGTCCCTAACAAATTACCCCCATTCCGAACACAAAGAGATATTTCCGGTAAGCCAGTTTGACTATTTAGATCAGTTTCCATCAAAATCAAAATATAAATCTATATATTGAATTTGAACGCACATTTCAATTTGCCGGGGCCACATACGGACCCCAAAAATTCCAGAAAAATAAATCTGGCTATGTTTTGACGATACGGTCCTAACAAAACTAATTTCATCGTATTTGGAGACCGTTTGAAAAACGGCCATTTTCTGGTCGATCCAAATTGAATAAAATTGTCAAAACATGTTTTCTTTTGTCACGCTCACATATTGATTCAGAAAATTATGAAAATTGGAATCTATCAATAACTTGACATCCCGGATCCAACAAAAGTAGTTTATTCGAAAACGGAGGTCGTTTGCAAAATTTCCATTTTTAAGGGCTATATTTTCCATAGCGACTATTCTGAATTTTTAACTGGCCATAACTTTTGATTCCCGCTATGAAATTTCGACTTTTCGAATTCGTTGAAAATATATTTTCAAATAGATTCAAATATTTTTTGTTTCACTAAAATCCAGTTTATTTTGAATCCTGTACATTCGTTTGAAATTTGAAATCAAATTTTCAAACTACCGCGCCATTTCCAATTTATTTTATAATTAAAATAAATATTTGTATTCTAACTACGATTCAAATAAATTTATATGTTCTAACTTCGTCGAAAATAAATTTTTAGTTGTTATCATTTAAAATAAATCATTTTAAATATTCAAAATTCATTAAAATTGCCAAAATAAATTTTTTAACTTGGTCTTGATTTTTCGGGTTGTTACAATCTCCCCCACTTAAAATCTTTTCGTCCTCGAAAAGGAACGGAACTGAAAGTTGTTTAACTAATTAACTCAACTTCCATTTTGGTTTTCATTCTTTAACTTTTCAATTTCTAAGAATTTTCAATTTTTTCAAAAATTTGGCTAACACCCTAAAATTTCGCCATAACCTCCTTTGTACGGGGAGCACCAGGAAAATCCCCAAACCGCCACACAGGCCCTCTCATATCAAAAAGAAAAAGAAAAAGCCAATCGGCTCATAAAATCATCCAAACCCAATAAATTAGTAAACATGTAGCTATTTGTCGGGCATACAATTTTATTCCTCTTCTCTAGCCTCCTTGCTATGACCTATTCAATGTATGTACATGTATATGCATGCAATCTCAAACAATTTTCAATTAAGTTCAAAATTTGATACAATTTGGCCCAAATTTACAATGCATCTATATGTTGGTTTAAATGAGTAATCACAAAACACAATCATCAATCAATTAGTTGATTATCATTTCAAACACATAACTTTAATATATATATATATATATATGTTCAAAAATCATATTTTTGATGCCAAATCACAACAATAAACCCTATCTAGTTTTGGTTCTCACACCAGTCAATTGGAAATATATAGACATCCCACTTTCGAAAATTGAACATAAATGCTGATGATGCCATAGCGATCATCAGAATCATCTTCGGGCGACTAGACCGTGACTCCATATCTATCCAGTATATTAAAATTTCGAATACACATTTTGCAAGGCGTATATGCAAAATCTTTATATATTGAATTGTCCGAATTCAATACAAATATAATATTCAAATACGTATAATAAGGTTTAAATTTTCAAAACAAAGTTTTTTTTTCATTTTGATTTTAAAAATAACACTCTTTCGACTCATTCTAGGATACTACTGATCCTATCTTTAACGAGTCATTCTTATTGGATATTTCTAATCCAATCTCTGATGAATTCTTTTGTTTGGTTCTAAGGTGCCTTGTTCTCGAGCTATGTAAACCAAAGCTATGATACCAAACTGACACGACCCAAACTTCCCCATGAAGGAAAGCCCGGATTGAGTTGAGAACACGACAAATCAGAACATAAACAGAAGAACATTTCATTGCTTATTACAACAATTTACATCAGAGTACAATAATATACAGAGTATGAATAAATATTATACAATTGATAAGTATCTGAGATTTACAAATTATAATGCAACGAAAAATAATACAAAAACACAACTGAAAGAGATAAACGGATATAGAGCTTTCCGAATATCATTCCAGCCGTAAACCAGGATCTTGTGAATATAAATCTGCAAAACTAAAACTACTAGCTGCCCCTGTGGAAAATAGGGGCACCCAGAGTTTAGGTTAAAACAATAAACTCCAAGTCAGTCATGTGACTGGTGTGAGAACTAAAATAATTATTAATTTGATTTTAAAGTTAGGTATATCAAGGGACCACGCCGTATAAGACGGAAAGGGTTTACCCCCAAGAATACCAATGTCTAAATAAACAACGCAATGCTAAATAAAGAACAATGAAGCTATTATAAGACTCAGGTCCCATCACACAATGCAACGCAAGCCGGAGGATAGGGTTTTACCTTATAATAGCCAAATAATGCTTGATACGCGAAATTTAATCTTTTATTATTACTATAAGTGAAGAAATCAACTTCAAATATTAATGTATCAATCATAGGCGACATGGGTACCATCTATCATGTCGCCATACTAGGATCTACAATCAAAACCGAAATGTCACGTATTGAAAATTGTATTTCCGTCATGAGTCGAGGCAAGGGATATACTCTTTTCCACTTCGAGACACTCTAGAAAATGTCTCAAGGCTACACACTCTGGGTAATACCTGGAATCAGCTGGGCCGGTCCTCCCTTACATTTGAGGATTGGTTATTCCTGAACACACGTTTCCCGGTCCTATCAGACCTATCCGTCGACTCCGTAGAGACTGATATAATCAAGGCGCCTCGCGATCCAACAACCTCATAGGTAAAAATATAACAATGTCAGGGCATGCAAAACGCTGACACCACCCAAAGTTAGAAAGAAACGTCATGTTCTCCCAACGGTCCTTATCCCGTTTTTAACTCATACCCAGGTGTGAGGCTCGCGAATTAACGCTATACACAAAGCGGCGCTATATTAAAGCTATGCTTTGATCATTAACCACAAGACCCTGCTTTTCAACAGAAGCCTTGATCATTGCATCTCTGCATGCCACACAGGCAATTCATGCCATTCGACTGATATCTATCGATATATAACCTCTGAGCTCGTATGTCTCAGAGAAGGGCGTTAAGCAAGAGAATAAATTCTCCGCCGCCAAACAGATATATATTTAATAGAAATCAATCAACACATAATAAAATCCAATGTCAGACACACAATCCATTTACAAGTCTGTTCTGGGTCTGAACGGAACCGGAGACACCTTAATCCTCGTCCCATATGTCCAATACAGGAGAGAGGCCCTCGCATATACGTCGATCTCCAAGTACGTCTGGACGATCACCACTTATTACCTCGTCTTGGGTGTACAACCCAATCAAGACATCAGTAATCATCCAAATGATGTGAAGACCTCCGGTCTTCAACCACCGTCTTCATCGTTGACTTATCGTCGAATCGGTTATTCGGAATGGGTATAAACCCGGCCTTTCCGAATAACTCGCATATATATTATAATCAAGTGATATAAACACAACATACGCCTCATTCCAATCCAAAATATTCTTTTATCCAAATATTCACATTCTTAGGGAAAGGTTCCCATTGATTTTATCAAAGATAAATTCTTTTAAATTTATTATTTAATCTTCCTTTGGATATCAATTCAAACCATATTAAGGTTTTCCAAACTAATCGGGATTAGCGAACCACACCGAAGTAATCATTTATTTTATTTCCCTATCCCAACCTATTCATCCCATGGAGCAAAACTGGTATTACCGCATAACTAACACCACGGTGTTATCGGTAAATTTAATTACCATTTCACGTTTAAATCTAATTAAAGATTTAACTATCGCTAGGAGCAAAACTGGTGATACTCCACTCTCGATCATTTCCCAAATTTGATAATTTAAATTATCAATTCACAATTCAATCTAATTAAAGATTCATTAAAACTCCTCTTAGTTTTAATCTTCCCAAAAATCAATGTTAATGATTATTTAACTTTGGAAACACAAACATGTCGCATCGACAATCTACACTGTACTATTGATTTCTGCTGATATATAACCTCTAAGCTCGTACGTCTCAGAGAAGGGCGTTAAACAAGAGAATAGATTCTCCACTGCCAAACAAATATATATTTAATAGAGATCAACCATACAGTTTGAAATACAATGACAGACATGTGATCCTGCCTTTAACTGGGTTAAAGAACTAATGTCATTTAAAACACAGTTCACGATAAACCCAAATCACATTCCATTAATTATGGAATCTTCACGGAAAAACAAATCAATATATAATCGATATCAATTTCCGTATTCGACTAATAATATAAATGGAATAACGGAAAAACCTTTTAATTTCCATATGTATTAACAGTCTTCCTCCACAGAAGTTCACTTCGATTATTATCAAATCGAATTCCATTCAATTCCAATTTAATATATTAAATTGGAAAACTTTACTTTGGAAAATTCCATAATTTTTAATTAAAAGACTATAAATTCCAAATACAATTTCACTGTAAATCGGGTTAAAGAACGATTGTCGTTAAAACACAGTTCACAATAAACCCAATTCACATTCCATTTTCAGTTCCAATAAAATGTTAATTAATTGGTGATTCTTCTTTAAATATTAATTAAAAGATTTATTCTTTTCACACTGGGTTTAAGAACAGTGCCATTTAAAACATAGTTCACGACAAACCCAAATTCCAGTTTGATATTAAATACAAGGCTCTGAATAGAAAATATATCAGCTTATATTCAATATTGTATTCTGAAACCAACAAATATCGTATTGGAATAACGATATATATATATATCTTTCAAATTCCTCCACAATATCCGTATAATCACGGAATCCAATATCGATATATTCCGAAGATAATTTCGATTCAAATCCATTCCAATTCATATATTGGAAATTCCGGTTATTTTTAGAACCATTTCAAATCCGATTTAATTATTTAAAAATATTGGATTATAATTCTAGTTCATAACTAGTTCATTTCGATAAAAATATATTTTTATCTTTTCAAATATGGAATTTTTCAGCCCAATTCTTTCCAAATCATTTATTATGATTTTACACAAATTATTGATATTTTTAATAATTTTATCAAGGCCTGTACGGTCGATTTCCATAAACGGTCATCGAACTGCACTTACAACGACCTTTTCCAAATTTGATTTGGACATGATTCCAAATCCAACCGTTAGATTTCAATTCTCTCATATTCATTCGAAATCCCTTTTCGATACGAACCCAACGGTTCCAGTTTTAGGAGAATCCGACGGTTGGATCTCCCGTAATGTCCGTTCGAAGTCAATGGTCGAAATTCGCGAACTACCGTGGCGCGGCGCGTTCTATTCAGGCCATAATATATATATATATATATAATATTCCGTCGATTTCCATTTAAAACTTATTTTATAAATCATTTTCGATTCGTTTTCAAAACGATTTCAACTTCATATTCAATTTCAAATCAAAATTGAATATCCATATCATCGATATATAAATGATAATATATTCAAAACATTAGATTTTGAAATCAGTTCCTTTTCAATATTCATTATAAAAATGAATAAAATCGATATAAATATCGTTCACGTCAAAATGGCGTTAATCTAATCAACACGGCTTTATATACTTAAATATATTCGTGTTCATCCCAAATTGGACGTCAAAATCATATTTTGATCTTTTACTGAATATTATTTTAGAATATCCATTATTTTAAAAATATTCGTTATTTTAAAATATTTATTCATTCTGAATTGGAATCAGACACAGTCAATTACCATATAATGTTATTTATATGGATTTCATACAATACATGTATCGAACAACAATTATAAACAATCAACCATCATCCAGAGTGCATTCTACATTGCATAAGCATTAAATATAAATATTTAACGCTTACAACAGTCTGTCAACCAATCGATTGACATACAACTAAACATCGGGATTAGTGTATGTCCAATATCATCCCAATGCCCGTGTGGGGTTTTCAAACAACAAACACAGATTATTATTTGTGCAGTTGGGCGATGTGTAAAATTTATCGTCCCAATCAATATCAGTCAAATGTGTGTACATAAACAAATCGTCCGGTTTGTTTATGAATATTTATTTTATTCATATACACGTTGAAAATTATATTTTTAACTACAAAATATTTATTTCAATACATGAATATTTTATACAGTCCATTTCACATCACAAACAAATTACATAACACAATCAAACAAACAAACAAGTCGTCCATGGTCTGTGGACGACGGGTGTCGGGTGCTGCTAAGCACCGTCTGCATCCTAGTATATATTTTAACTAGAAAATAAAATTAAAGTGAGAAGTTCTCACCTTTGGGATCCACTCCGCCATTCTTTAACGGACGATGGTTTGGATTCTGTTCAATATTCCAAAGCAATCTTCTTCACGCTGTTCATAGTAAAAATCACATTTTTATTTCAATTCTAAAAATTATATTTTTACTTCGCTAAAATTTATATTTCTACTTCAAAACCATATATGTAAAAATAACATCTTTAACATGATGTTTACATTATAAAGATAATATTTTTATTTCGATGTTCATATAATAAAAATCATATTTTTATTTCATATCTCTTCATATAGAAGTCATATTTTTATTATCTCTATAATATGAAAATCATATTTTTATTATCTCTATAATATAAAAATCATATTTTTATTAACTAAGATATTTCATACATAGAATTAAAAAAATCATATCTTTTTATAGTTATAAATCAAATCTTTTTCTTCGCTACTTCATAATAAAAATCGAATCTTTATACTTGTTACTTCATAATAAAAATCAAATCTTTATTCTAAAATCATGCCTATAAAAATTATATTTTTATATCGCTCTCCTTATAATAAAGATCATATTTTTATTTTATATTTATACATAGAAAAATCACATTTTCTTCAATGCTTTTAATACAAAAATCACACTTTTATATCACTGCTATATATAAAAAAACCATTTTTTTATAACTAATCTATTTATGCACAATTTTAGATTTTAAACAATGTCTTTTTAATTCAATTTCAGATTTAAAACTATGCTAAAATAAATCAAAAAAACTCACAGTAAATCCTATACGTTGACTGGAGGAAGGAGGGGGTTTAGGGTGCGCAGGTAGTCGGATCCATGGCGGCGGCGGCGCAAGGGTTTCAGGGTGGTGGGTGGTTGCGGCAGAGGGTAGTGGTGGCTGTGGGGTGGCGGTTTGCTGCGATTTGGAGGGAGAAAGGGGTCTGGAGCATTAGAGAAGGAAGGGGCAAGGGAGGAGAAAGCGGTGGAGGGAGGATGGGGTCCGTCCGATCGACGGTGGTGGAGTAGCATCGCACGACGGTGGGGGCGATGGGGAAGAATGCGGTTTCCTCTTCCTTTTTTATTTATTTATTTTGAACTGATCGTGGAAGAGTAAGTGGGGGGCTCAATGAAAATGTATATATTATTTTAATTTATTTTTGTTTTATTCTCCAAAAAAGTTGCTTTTCTATTCGAACTCCAATCCGAATCCAACGACTGTCATCCCTAACTAATTACCGTCATTCCGTACACAATGAGATATGTCTGGTAAGCCAATTCGACTATTTCGATCAGTTTCCGTCAAAATCAAAATATAAATCTATATATTGAATTTGAACGCACATTTCAATTTACGGGGCCACATACAGACCCCAAAAATTCCAGAAAAATAAATCTGGCTATGTTTTGATGATGCGGTCCTAACAAAACTAATTTCGTCATATTTGGAGACCATTTGAAAAATGGCCATTTTCTGGTCGATCCAAATTGACTGAAATTATCAAAATACGTTTTCTTTTGCCACGGTCACATATTGATTCAGAAAATTATGAAAATTGGAATCTAGCAATAACTTGACATCCCAAATCCAAAAAAAGTGGTTTCGTCAAAAACGGAGGTCGTTTGCAAAATTTCCATTTTTAAGGGCTATATTTTCCATAGCGACTATTCTGAATTTTTAACTGGCCATAACTTTTGAGTCCCGCTATGAAATTTTGATTTTTTGGGTTCGTTGAAAAGATATTTTCAAATAGTTTCAAATATTTTTTGTTTCACTAAAATCCTGTTTATTTTAAATCCTGTACATTCATTTGAAATTGAATTTTTAAACTACCGCGCCATTTCCAATTTATTTTATAATTAAAATAAATATTTATATTATAACTTCGATTCAAATAAATTTATATGTTCTAACTTTGTCGAAAATAAACTTTTAATCGTTATTATTTAAAATAAATCATTTTAAATAATCAAAATTCATTAAAATTGCCAAAATAATTTTTTTTAATTGGTTCTGATTTCCCGGGTTGTTACACCAGTCCCATGACTGACCTGGAGTTTATTGTTTTAAACTAAACTCTGGGTGCCTATATTTTCCACACGGGCAGCTAGTAGTTTTGGTTTTCGCGGATATTTCTTTTCACAGGATCCTGGATTACAGCTGGGGCTATATTCGAAAAGCTTTGTATCCGTATATCTCTTTCAGTTGTTTCGGTAGTTATTTTCCACAACGCATTGTATTTATACATTATTTTTCCGATGCTGTGTATTTTAATATCTGATATTTTTCTGTGTAATATTTATTTATACTCTAAATATTCTTGTACTCTAATTTAAATTGTTGTAAATAGAAATGAAATGTTCTTCTATTTATGTTCTGATTTGTCGTGCTCTCAATTCAATCTGGGCTTTCCCGTAAGGGTGTGTTTGGGTCATTTCAAAGTGAATTTATCATACGCTACAATTAAAAAGCTCAAACAATCATATGATTTGGATATGTTTACTATTTTAAAAATATAAATACATTTATCTTTTTAAAGAAGTTATATGTTTTCATGCAATATAAAATACATATAATATCTTTATTATCTGCTTTCATATTATCATGAGTAAGGTAATTTATCGAATGTTGAAAAAAATAAGTTTAGATGATCATATGATTTTAATATTTATATTTTTTTCAAAAAAGATAAACACATTTATCATTTTAACAATTTATATGTTTTCACACGAGATAATATACATACTGTATCTTTATCATATATTTTCGCATTATCATTAGTAAGGTAATTTATCGTATGTTGAAGAAAAAAAAGTTTAGATGATCATTTGATTTTAATATTTAAATTTTTTAGAAACATAAACACATTTATCTTTCTAAACAATTTATATGTTTTCACAGAAGATAATATACATATTTTACCTTTATCATATGTTTTCATATTATCATGAGTAAGATAATTCATCATATGTTGAAATAAATAGGTTTAGATGATTATCTGATTTTAATATTTTATATTACTTTAAAAAGATAAACGCACTTATTTTTTACACAATTTATATGTTTTCACACAAGATAAACACTTTTATATTAAATTATCTAATTGATTTTCTGTTCAGATAATATATTGGTACTTGTTCAGAAGAGCCAAAGAAATGGATAAAAGTTCAAGCATAACTCACATAAATATGACCATGACGGTAAAATCAGTTTTCTATACATTCATATAATGATTCATTAATAAATCAATTTTTTATAACTACAACAATCATTTCTTTTAACAGAAACGTGCTACCTATGATGTAGAAAATGCCAAAAAATATGTGTTTGCTCCGGCAGTCACTTAAACACTAACAGATCTGATGTGTTGTAAGCTATTATTTCCAGTCCATGATAATGCGCATTGGGCTTTCCTACAATTTGAACATCAAACATCAACGTGGATTTCTTATGATTCCCTGTGTAATAGATCAAGGAATCGAAGATTTAGCAGTAGGCACACAAAGGCGGCTTTGATAATTGTAAGGAATTTTATACTTCATTGGAATGTACATAAAATTTTATATTTTTCTATGTTTACTGAATAATTAAATCTTTTTATTATAAAAAAACAGCGAAAGATTATGGATGAAGTTAATAATAATCTTCAAATTAAAGAAAGCAAAGAAAATACAAAGAATTCAGCTGTCCTTCGTCTTGCAGATTGTGCTCAACAAAACAATGGGTAATTATTCGTACTTATTTGCTTTAATAATTCATTAACTAATAGTTATATACTTGAGAATACAGACACAAATTAAATGAAGTTCATTCTTATCTGGATACAGTAATTACATGTAGTTCAATTTCACACTTTGCCGCTCATCAAGTTAAATATTATTTATAGTGACATTAGAAATTATTTTAGCTTCAATAAGTTATTTTTATTTTAACTTCCAAATTAACTTAATATTTTTTCTTCATAGAACATATATGATTGTGCATTGTATGTTATTATGAACTTGAGTGCTTTGGCAAAGGAATGGATATTATTAAAAGCATCCCCCAAGAAGAGATCAAAAAAGTTAGAGCAAGTATAGCATCTAGCATATTGCATGATGAACCGTATTGCTGGATGCAAGAAAATTTCTAGTCGTCAACTTGAAATTTTCAAAGGAGTTTTGGTGTTGGACACGCAGTGTTGAGTCTTTGGTGTTGTGCTGAATTGGGTTATGAACATTGTCGGACAAGTGCTATGACATTACTGTTTCAGTCTGTTTAAATTGCATTTGTACTTTGGTTTGTTTGTGTGCAAGTTTGGCTTGAGTTATTTGTAATATTTTGATATGTTATTTTGATACGTTACAGATGACTGAGTAATATTTTGATATCATACTTATTTAGATATCATACTTTCCAGACATGTATCCTTTTTTCTACATTTCTATGTATGTTTCTGATGTATGAAGTCATCTAGCTGTTTTAGGTTGTTTCTAGCATGTAGTTGCATACTTAGGAACCATATTTGTTTTTGGTGCACAGAAGGGAAGATGAAAACTAAGCTTTAAGTTTGAATCAAAATGGATCATAATTATGACAATAAACAATAGAAAGGGCCTCATCGTTATCTTTAGTTATTTGGTGTTGGACATGCAGTATTCAATTTGAACCAGTAATGACAAGTTAGAATCAGTTGCAGATTTTTCTTTACCATACCATATGGGCCACGAATCTTAGCCTTGCAAAAAGAGAAAAAATCTAGGCTAATTGGTTCATACATAACAGGATAATACTAGAGTTACCAATTCATAATTCTTTCACTGTCTACAACACCATACAGATATAAACACTAATAAGAAGACATGGTCGGAACATGAATACTAATAAAGGGATAATGAAGGGCTCGAGATATACAGAATAGCTACTGAACAAGCAATTCGTTTATTGCAATGTTTAAAAAATATAAAAGCATTTATCTTTTATTAAAATTCTACTTATTCTCCTATGTTTGCAGTGTTGGAGATAGTTCAATAGATAGAAGCAACTAGGAAATAGCTAATTACAACATTCAAACGATAAAAAGTTTTATCTTTTTGAAAACTTCAACAGAACTAGTCATAAATCAAAATATAATTTTAAGAAAAAACATAACCATTATACAACACAGATAAATAAGAAAATAAACTTAAAATACATAAAATATATAAATTGTAGAAAACAAAATTTTTAATATCAAAAATAAAATTAAAATGATAAAGCACTTTATCATTTTAGAACGCCACAGATAAAATTTAACAAAAACAACATATAAAAACTCAAAAAAAATTAAACAATATAAAATATAAGTTATTTTATCTATTGTTATTTTGTACAAAACAAATGTATAGGCTATACAATGTAGCTGCTGATATATATTTGATGTATAACACAACAGAACAAAAGAAAGATACATACATTTATCCTTTCAGCGACATTTGCTAATTATACATTCATATTTCTCACCACTCGTATCATATACAGCATGTATCATGTAATGCCTTTATGACTTTATTAAACAACAAGTGAAAATAGTAAATAAACAGAACAATTGAAATCAACAAAAGCTGGATTGAACAACTAAACAATGGTATAGAGTTTGTTACTGAAGACTATTTGCAGCAGTCTGTGCTCTCAACTGAACAACAACTTAGCAATGTAAAACTAAAAAATGAACAACTGAACAACTAAACAATGAACAACTGAACAACTAAAAAAAAGTTGAACTGAATAACTAAAAATGAACAACTAAACAATGGTACTTGTAGATGATGAAATAACTTATTAATGGTCCGACTATAAGGATCATCATGCGCAATATTTGCAGCGGTCTGTGCTCTCAATTGTTAAACATTTTGTAAAGTGAAGTTTGTTACTCCTTGCATTCCTTTTGTTATTGCTTCCATGAATAACATCACAAAAATTCCATAGTCACTCCGGTATAAAAGATTTGATTAATTACTTGAGCATTAAAAATGGAATTTTTTATATTCATTTAATCATATGTAAAAATTCAGTTTTATAATTCATTGTTAAAATGCTATAACTAGAGTTACGAAAATATAGTATTAAAAAGTTAATTCAAAACAAAAATTAGCCAAAAGAATATAAAGTTTACAAAAAAAGATATTCAATTAACAAAAAGAAACTCGGTGCATACAAATACATTTATCTTTTTCAAAAACTATGAGCAATGTATAATTAAAGCAATATTCATGTAACTGCTGAAAAATATATATCTTCTTAAACACATATAGTTAATTAACAATAAAAGCTTTATAGGTTCATTTACCTTGAAAGATATATACATTTATCTTTTTAAACTATTGAATCAAATATATGTACAACATTGAAATAATTGTGCAATTATTTATTGATATGTTACAAAAAAAATTAAGCATGGATGTATAATGAACATATGAACCTACGTTTTAATTTTATTGTGTTTTATTTTCTGAAAAGATAAATGCATATATCTTTTCCGAAAAGATAAATGCATAAATGCATAAAAGTCATTACATCATATGAAATATATCATTTAGTGTAACGACCCACCCTCTCGGTCGATCCAAATTCGATCGTTAAACTGACTTAAATCGAACCAAAAAGGCGGATACGCTAACTTTGGGCGCATAACACATCAGAACAAACAACAGAAGACTTTTATAAACATCATAATAATGTTACATCAGAGTACAGAATATCTGAGTATCGAAAATAATATACAACAGAAAATAAATTTACAATAAATGTAATACAATGCAGCGGAAACAAATAAACTAACACAGCGGAAGACTATCAATGCTCTGGACACAACTTTAAGCTTCGATCTAGAATCTGCTAAATGAAATAATCTGCAAAACCAAAACTATTAGCTTCCCGTGTGGAAAATATGGGCTCCCAGAGTTTAGGTAGAAACAATAAACTCAGAGTCAGTCATGGGACCGGTGTGAGAAGACAACAGTTATTAAACTTTACTTTAAAATATGGTAAATCACGGGACCACACCGTATGTCATGGAATGAATTTACCCCCATGAATACCTGTGCATAAACAATAACCGATAATAGACGTATGGATCTACAATGCATCAAACAACATGCAAATATTCCAATCTACCCATTTAGGCTTAACCCCAAACATAGATTTTTGAAATCCAATTCACTTTACAGAAATTATTCCTTTGGACTTTATTTCCCGATTCTTATTTCAAATCATTTGAAATATATATCTATCTTTATACCAAAGTAGATTTCACTTCGGGAGCTCAAACCAAAATCTTTGGAAATATGAATTCCAAAACATAAGAATGCATACAAACAAGCATGCAACCAAATATCGGGTTCCCCTTAGACAAGGAAAAGGGTACTACCTTACCAAAGTAGGGAAAATCATTTCACTACATAATAATCACAAATTCTTTCCAAAATATAGTACTCTACATTAGCAATTCACACATATGATGAGACGACCCGATTTCCCGTTCTCACGGAAACAAGGTTATCTTTTGGAATATAACACAGAAACATAATATAGCAGAACAGAATTAAATAAATACACCAGAATGAACAACAAAATATACTGGATAAAAGTAATCATCAGAGTTACACAGTATACAGGATCTTACTTAGTACAAATACAGTTCAGCTATACATAAATGTCTACAGCGGAAATAAACAAAATATGTACAATAGGAGCTGAACAGCATAAAAAGAAATAAATGATAGAATCCATCTTCAGCTCCAGCTATCCAGAAAGAACCAGCTAAACCTGAATACAAGGCTGCCCGTGTAGAAAAAGGGGCACCCGAGTTTGAGAGTGAAACAAACTACGAGTCAGTCATGGGACTGGTATGAGAAATCTACTCAACACATATATAATTGGCTAATCACAGGACCACGCCACTTTCATGGAACGGGTTTACTCCATTGGATTGCCAGTGCTTTAAAACAAATCTTTCTTTTAAACATCGCTATGCTTTTTATAAAAATGAAGCCATTATAAGACTCAGTTCCCATCACACAATGCAACGCAAACCGGAGGATAGAGTTTTACCTTATAATGGCTAAAATATGATTGATACGAATAAAACAAGGGCATTTGATATTATTGCTAGTGTTTATATGTTTTGAAAACTATTTCAAATCATAACTATCAATCATAGACGGCATGGGTACCATATATCATGTCGCCATATATATATACAATCAAAGCCGCACGATGTCGTATTTGGAAATTGGATTTCCGTCATGAACCAAGGCAAAAGATAGTCCTTACCGAATTCGAGACGCTCTAGCCCGCCCCTCAGGAACAGCCGCAACTGCCCCTTGGATCGTCAGGGCCGGTCCACCGATGTGGATTATTATGCCTGAACACTACGTCTCCCCGCCCTTTGGGGCGTAAACGAGCCAACGAATGACTCCATCGGACCCGGATCGTCCGATCAAACCGAGGCGCCTCGCAACAGCAACAACCACATAGGTGAAAAGTATATAAATGTCAGGGCTGGTAGGTCACTGACACCACCCTAGCTAGAAAGAAACGCAGGCCCTCCCTGATGTCCTCTCCCGTTTTAGGTTCATACCGGGGTGTGAGGCTCGCGAATTCACGTTATACACAAAGCTACGCCACACAGGCGGTGCTTTGATCATCACCACAAGACTTTGCTTTTCAACAGAAGTCCTGATCACTGCATCTTAGCATGCCACACAGGCAATTCATACCGTGCAACTGATGGCTATCAATCACACAGAACAAATTCCAATGTCGGACACACAGTCCATTTACAAGTCCGTTCTGGGTCTGAACGAAACCGGAGGCACTAAATACCTCGCAAACCCCTCGATCAACACGTACGTCTGAACGATCACCACTCATTATCCATATTTCGGGATGCCTCCCAATCAGGACCTCGGTTACCATCCAAACGAGGTGAAGATCTCCGGTCTTCGACCATCGTCTTCATCTTCGAATTTCAATCGTCGGTCGATTATTCGAAATGAGAATTAACTCGGCCTTTTCAAATAATTCACGTATATTTAGAACTTCAAATCGATTTATTTCAATGGTTAAATTATTCGACACACCAATTGTATTCTTTATATAGTTTTCACACCGAACACATTCAACCATCAAACATCACATAAATCAAGCAAATTCAGTTTATTTCCATTCCATATCGCTTACGATATTTTATAACTATTTATCGCTATTTTTATTTATTTTAAATTAGCCGTTTTATTCAAAACGACGTTTCGGGCCATAAGGCGGCCGTGGCGCTGTTTTTCTTCAAATTTGATTTACACTTATCTGAAAATCTAACCGTTGGATCTTCGCAAAATTTACATCATTAGAAAGGTCTTTTCAAAACGAATCCAACGGTTCCAGTTTCGGGAAATTCCGACGGTCGGATCTCCCGGTACAATCGTTTGAATTTTCGATTTCAAAATACGAACTGCAGCGTCGTTATTCGATTAAATATAATTTTATTTATATATATAAATAAATATAATCGTTTCTGGCGCTGTTTTTCTTCAAATTTGAATTAAACATTCCAGACAATCCAACCGTTGGATTTTTACAAGGTTGGTGCCGTTGGAAAGATTATTCCAAGGCGAACCCGACGGTTGAGGTTTCGGGAAAATCCAATGGTCGGATTTCCCGCACTAGTCGTTTGAAATCACGATTTCAAAATACGAACTGCACGGCCTCGTTTCGTTTTAATTTTATTTATATTTATATAGTTATATAAATATAGTTCATTCAATGATTTCTATATCGTTTTCACTTCAAAAATTTTTCTAACTCCTTAAATTTTGGAAAAATTTCGCCATAACCTCCCCTGCACCGGGAGCGTCGGGAAATCGCAAATAGCGTCCCGGTCCTTCTAATCTCAAAAAGAAAAAGAAGAAGCCAAGCGGCTAGCCAATAGGCTCAAAATCATCACCCAAACAAATCAGTAAATGTGTACCTATTTGTCGGGCACAAAATTTTATTCCTCTTCTCTAGCCCCTTTGCTATAACCTGTTCAAAGAATATTGCATGTACATATATACAGTTCATATCATTTTTCATTTTCTATTCGATTTCATATTCGATTTCTATTTGGTTTAAAAACACCATTCATTCTAATGTTACATAAATAGGTGCAAATCATTTCATTAGTTAATTAATGAATATTTCAACTCATCTATGTTTATTTTGAACAAGTGGCTATTTTTAACACTTCGCATTTTAACGATTTATGCATACAATAAAAATGTGATTTTTATTGTAAAATAATTCATTTCAAAACACTATTTTTCTATACAGTTCATATAGTCGATAAAAGGTGATTTTTATTATCAAACAGTTTATTTCAAAATATGAATACCATTCAACACATGAATTTCTAAACAACGAATGAATATCAATTCAACACATGAATGTTTTCAATAGTTTTTATATATAGATAAAAATGTGATTTTTATTATCTAACAATTTATTTCAAAATATGAATACCATTCAACACATGAATTTCTAAACAACGAATGAATATCAATTCAACACACGAATGTTTTCAATAGTTTTTAGATATAGATAAAAATGTGATTTTTATTATCTAACAGTTTATTTCAAAATATGAATACCATTCAACACATGAATTTCTAAACAACGAATGAATATCAATTCAACACATGAATGTTTTCAATAGTTTTTAGATATAGATAAAAATGTGATTTTTATTATCTAACAGTTTATTTCAAAATATGAATACCATTCAACACATGAATTTCTAAACAACGAATGAATATCAATTCAACACATGAATGTTTTCAATAGTTTTTAGATATAGATAAAAATGTGATTTTTATTATCTAACAGTTTATTTCAAAATATGAATACCATTCAACACATGAATTTCTAAACAACGAATGAATATCAATTCAACTCATGAATGTTTTCAATATAAGGAATAAATATAGTTTAAGCATATGGAAATAATTCAAACACACAAATATTATTCAAAATTTCGGCAGCATAACGGCAGGGTAGTTACACCGGCACCGTCCCTAGTACGGCTCCTCGCTCTACCTTAAAACCTCGCGGTTTTTGACAATGGGAAACATGCATCTAGTTCGCACGCAGGCGGCATGTATATATATTTATTCATTTCCACAAACTAATCCTAAGTGGTTTCAACCAAATATTTCACAACCACAAATGGGTATTTTTCAACCACAATCAACCAATAACACCACAAACAATCCCAAACAATCATTCAATTTTCACAACAATTTCAACCAATAAATATCGTCCATGGTTTGTGGACGAGGGGCGTATATATATATATATATTTATATATAGCAATTCACTTTTACTTCACACGTATATTTATAAATTTTAAATCAGAAATCTCACCAATAGCTATCCAACTTCACGACTCTTCTTAATAGAAATCTTCGCCTATTTGTCGCTTTCACCCGTATTCTCTGCATATGTAAAAAAATAGAATTTTTTACTATGCTATTCAATATATAAAAATCGAATTTTGACTTTTGCTTTCAACATATAAAAATATGATTTTTACTTTTGCTTTCACATATAAAAATATGTTTTCTATTTTTGCTTTCAACATATAAAAACATGATTTTTACTTTTGCTTTCACATATAAAAACATAATTTTTACTTTTGCTTTCACATATAAAAACATAATTTTTACTTTTCTAAAAGAAATCAGTTTTATTCTTTTACAAAATCAATTCAGTTTTATTCTTTTAAAACAATTCAGTTTTCACTTTTAAAACAATATCAGTTTTAATCTTTATAAAAACAAAATCAGTTTTAATTTTTATTAAAACAAAATCAGTTTTAATTTTTATTAAAAAATCTGTTTTAATACTTTTATAAAAAAAATTCAGTTTTAAAATCTTTTTAAAAATTCAGTTTTACTCTTTTAAAAATTTCAGTTTTAAACCTTTAAAACATTTCAGTTTTTTTTCCACTGTTGAAAAATCGAATATATTTTTTTTTTATTAAAAATGAAATCAAACAAATCACGTACCTGCGAGAGGGGGGGGGGGGGGGTGGCGACTCGCCTTCGTCGGCGGCTCGGCGGCAAGGCGGCGCTTCTGGAGGGGGGGGGGTCTTCGCAGTACGAGGGAGAGGGGGGGGGGGTACGGTGAGGGCAGCGGCTTCGCTTCAGGGGGGGGGAGAAGATCGGAGGGCGGTGGCTCTTCGTCGGCGCTCGAGGGATCGGGGGGGGTACGGTGAGGGCAATTCGATTTAGGTTTTGTTTTTTTTTTTTCTCACTGAAAATAAAAGGGAACGGGGGGGGGGGGGGGGGCAGTCAGAAGATAAGGGGAGGGAGGGAATTTTAAAATATTTTTTTTTTTTATTTATTTAAATTAATTGCATAAAGTTGACTTTTACCCACGACCTCGAAACGAGGCCCACCGCCTGTCGTCCATAGCGTTTAACCCCCATTCCGAACACAATGGGATATGTATCGCAAGCTGATGTGATCGTTACAATCAGTTTCTGTTGAATTTACATTTAAATCACTATATTGAATTTTAAACGCACATTTCAAATTACCGAGGTCACATACTAACTAGAAAAATTCTAGAAAAATATTTTCTAGCTTCGTATTGACGATACGGTCCTAACAAAACTAGTTTCGTCAAATTCTGAGACCGTTTGAAAAATGGCCAATTTCCAGTCGATCAAAATCAACTGAAATCGGTCAAACGCGTTTTCCTTTGCCACGCTCACATATTGATTCGAAAAATTATGAAATTTAAAACCTAACAATAACTTGACACTACGGATCCAACAAAAGTGGTTTCGTCGAAATCCGAGGTCATTTGCAAAATGTCCATTTTTAAGGGCCTGAATTCCATATCGACTATTCAGAATTTTCAACTGGACATATCTTTTGATTCCCGCTATCAAATTTCGATTGGTCGAATTCGTTAGAAAGATATTCACTAACAGATTTAAATATTTTTGGTTTCACTAAAATCCGGATTGTTTTGCACCCGGTATATTCAATCGAAGTTTGAAATCGAATTATCGAACTACCGCGCCATTTTCAATTCTATATATAATTATAATTAATTATATTCGTTTTCAAATGTCGATTCAAACTTAGTTTTCATCGCCATTACTTAAAATATTTATTTTAAATATTTAAAATCCATTATTTTAGCCAATTTAAAATTTTTAAATTGGTTCAGATTTTCTGGGTCGTTACAATCTCCCCCACTTAAAACTTTTCGTCCCCGAAAAGGAATAAAGTCGAAAGTGGTTTGATAAATCCATAATCATACAACACAACAACCAATCCAATTGTTTTTAACCTTCAAAAATATACTAATCAAATTTTATATTCCTTTAAAAATCATTCAGAGTATAGAATAAACAATGCACATCCATGGAAAGAAAATAGCAACAGAATAGAGAACTAAAAGGTAATGCAAAGTAGGTTAAATGTACCTTGCACCAGAGTCAATCAGAGATATCTACTCGGCATCTAGGATAAGCTTTCTGAATGCTCTCCTCAGTTTCCCAAGTACAATCTCGCGGATCTCCACTCCATTGCACTTTGACTAAGTGAACCTTCTTGTTTCTCAGCTCTTTGGTTTCTTTGCCGATAATCTTTAGCGGCTCCCGCCTCACAGCTAATTCTGGAGTAATTTCAATGTCCTGCTGAGCTGCTTCTTCCACGATCAAGTCTGGATCATGAACGTGCTTTCGAAGTTGAGATATATGAAATACATCATGCACACCAGGCAACCAGTCAGGCAATTTAACTTTATATGCGAGAGTTCCAATCCGTTCCAGAATAGGAAACGGACCAATGAATTTGGGTGCTAACTTTCCAGTTTTACCGAACCGGATAACTCCTCTCATCGGCGATACTTTCAAATATACATAGTCGCCAACTTCGAAGGATATATCTCTTCTTCTTTTATCGGCATAGCTCTTTTGTCGGCTTTGAGCGGCGAGTAATCGCTTCTTAATAAAATCGACTTTGTCAGCAGCTTCGCGAATCATATCAGGACCCAATACAAGTCTATTTCCAGGCTCGACCCAACAAGCAGGAGATCGGCACGGTCTACCATACAATGCTTCGAATGGTGACATTGTCAGACTCGCCTGGTAGCTGTTATTATAAGAGAATTCAGCCAAATGCAGATGGTCTTCCCATGATCCACCGAAATCTATAACACAAGCCCGCAATAGATCTTCTAAAATGCGATTCACCCTCTCAGTCTGACCGTCTGTCTGAGGATGATAAGCGGTGCTCAAGTTTAACTTCGTTCCCAGCTCGACTTGAAATGCTTCCCAGAATTTACTAGTGAAAATTGTATCTCTATCACTTACTATACTGAGCGGCACTCCATGCAGTCTAACTATTTCCCTGAAGTAAATATGCGCCAGACTCTGAGCAGTTCTATTTGATTTGACAGGTATGAAATGGGCGGTCTTCGTGAAGCGATCTACGATCACCCAAATACTGTCATTTCCTTTTCTGGTTCTGGGCAAACCATCAATGAAATCCATAGAAATATGTTCCCACTTCCAGCCAGGAACTTCTAGCGGTTGTAATAATCCAGCCAATTTCTGTTGATCGCTCTTTACTAGCTGGCAAGTGGGGCATCGGCTGACATATAAAGAAATGTCCCTTTTGATCGACTTCCACCAGAAAGTGCGTTTGATGTCATTATACATTTTGTTTACTCCCGGATGGATACTGAGTTTTGACTTGTGGCATTCATCCAGTACTTCCTTTCGAAGTTCAGGAATGTTAGGAACGCATATTCGACCTTTGAGCCTTAGAATCCCCTCATTATCAACTTGAAAACTCGAGGGTTCGCTTCGTTGAATTATCCTTCTGATCTTCTGAATGAAGTGATCATCCTCCTGAAGAGCAGATATCTTATCTAGCAATGAAGTCGTGATAATAAAACTGGCGATCATTACATTCTTTCTGCTTAACGCATCGGCCACGACATTGGCTTTTCCTGGAGTATATATAATTTCGAAGTCATATGCTGCAAGAAACTCCAGCCAACGCTGTTGCCTCAGATTCAAGTCCTTCTGAGTGAACAGATACTTTAACGACTGGTGGTCTGTAAACAGTTCAAACCTCTCGCCCAGAAGATAGTGTCTCCAGATTTTCAAAGAGAATATGATAGCCAATAACTCAAGATCATGAGTTACGTAGTTCTTCTCGTGTGGCTTCAGTTGACGGCTAGCATAAGCAATTACTTGGCCTCTTTGCATTAACACTGCTCCAAGGCCTTCTCTAGAAGCATCAGTCCAGACTTTTAGATCCTGGTTGCCATCAATGATGGTTAACACTGGAGCTGTTGTTAATCTTAACTTTAGCTCTTCAAAAGCCTCCTCACTCTCTTCAGTCCATTTGAACTTAGAATGCTTCTTTGTAAGCTTCGTTAAGTGGCCAGATATCTTCGAAAAGTCTTTAACGAACTTCCGGTAATAACTAGCCAATCCGAGAAAACTGCGGACTTCAGTGGAAGTACTGGGCTGTTTCCAATTCTGAATAGCTGTGATTTTGCTTGGATCCACAGCGATTCCATCTTTTGATACGACATGGCCCAGAAATTTTACTTCATCTTGCCAGAATATACATTTGGAAAATTTGGCTTTCAATACATTCCTTCTGAGGATTTCAAGAACCTGTTCCAGATGTTTTTCATGTTCGGCCTTAGATTTAGAGAAGATTAGAATATCGTCAATGAAAACCAGAACGAATTTATTCAGAACCCCTCTGAACACTCTATTCATCAGATCGACGAAATAAGCTGGAGCGTTACATAAGCCGAACGGCATTACTAACCACTCGTAGAATAAGTCGGGGCCTCTGAACGCTGTCATTGGAACACACTCTTCGGCAATTCGAAGTTGATGGAAGCCTGTAGCTAGGTCCATTCGTGAAAATACTTGTGCTCCATTTAATCTATCCAATAAATCATCAATCCGCGGCAATGGATATTTGTTCTTTATTGTCTGTTTGTTCAGATCCCGATAATCCACACATAGACGTAGAGTACCGTCAGATTTCGGGACAAACACCACTGCTGCTCCCCAATCAGAGAAACTAGGCCTGATCAGACCCTTCCATACAAGCTGTCGTGCTTGATTGTCTAATTCCTCCTTCTCTTTCAAGGACATTCTTCGAATAGCGTGAACTTCTGGCCTAGCATTGGGAACTAAAGCAATCTTGAAATCTATTTCTCTCTGCGGAGGTAAGCGAACAACTTCCTCGAACACATCCGCATAATCCTTGACGACAGGAATATCTTTAATGAGGTCAGGAATATTCTCAGTGATTTCAGGGATATTTTCTATTTGAGCTGGAGAAACATCGAGAGCTGACCAGAAATCTTTTCTATTTGCATTCTGACCTTCACACGGTATGGTTATATAACCCCCTGATTTAATCTTAGCTCTAACGACTCTCTCGGCGCATCTAACCTCTGCTTCATATTTGGTTAACCAATCCAATCCCAAAATAAGATCGAATTCATCAAAATTCATGACTACAGAGATAATAGGGAATTTATAGCAAGAAAAAGAGACGGGTACTGCACAAACCCAACTAAGATTGATGGAACCTCCAACTGGATTTCGGACAGTCATTGGCTCATTGAGCTTCTTCAAATTCAAATCCAACTTCTTGACTGCACTCTTTGCAATAAAGCTTCGCGACGCGCCTGTGTCAAACAGTACTTTAACTGGAATGTTTTTGACGTTGAGCGTGCCTTCTAAAACGTCGGCCCTTTCTTGACTAGCTGAGGGCTCAGAAGTTTCTGCTACTTCATTTACTTGAACTATTTTAGGTTTTCTCAACTGCCAGCAATCTTGCTTTACGTGACCAAACTGATGGCATTGATTGCACCTTTGATTTCCTTGAAAATCCTTCTTGGGCTTAGATCCACTCTTTCTTTGTTCGTTCCAAGATTTGCAACTTATCGCCAAATGCCCTTTTCTATTGCAGCTTGAGCACGTGGCGGTCATTATTCGTTCATTCCCAGGTTCAGCCCTTTTTCTCTTGGCACTGGGCTTCTTACTGATCTCCGACCTTGTACTGGTTTCAGGAATATCAGTTTCCGAATCTTCTTTGTCACTACAACAAACTTCTTCTTCTTCTCGCAACATGCCTTTCTTATGGAGATCTTCATATTGATAAGCCATATATATCATTTCAGAAAAAGGAAGCTTCACATGCCCCAATACTTTATTCTGGTATTTCCTTTGAAGTCCGTGAATAAATCTCAGATATTTCCTCTTCGGATTTTGAATTAGGTGAGGGGCAAAGTGAGAAAGTTCATTGAATTTCTTGTGATATTCGGGAATTGTCATGTCTCCTTGTATCAGATAAGAAAATTCATCACATAGTCTTTCGGTTGCTTCAGGAGGGGTAAATCTTTCTAAGAAAATCACTTTGAATCTGTCCCAGGTGATATCACCTTCTGGATTATTCTCTATAACCGAATCCCACCAGAACAAAGCTTCATCTTTCAGAGCCCAGGAGGCCAGCAATCTTTTCTGGTCATCCCTAAGCTTTAATGCTTCGAAGATTTTCTCAGCCGAACGAATCCAAGCTTGTGTTCTCATAATAGATTCTTCGCCCGAGAACGGCTTTCCACCCAGATTTCTATACTTCATGAATAGAGCTTCAATATCCGGGTTAGTATTACTTCTTCTGTTTCTGGCACTCATTTTCTAGTTCTTCTGCAAATAGCAGATCAAGTGTCAGGTCACAGAAAAGGTATTTTAAGATATAGAGACAAATACTTGAAGTGTAAATGGGTCTATCGAAGTGTATTCATTCTGCTTTACTCATACTAGGATATTGCTGATCCTATCTGTATTGAGTTACCCGTCCTAGAACACTACTGGTTCTATTTCTGACGAGTTCGTTCAAATGCTATATTCCAGAACTAAGCTTAACCAAAGCTCTGATACCACGTTGAGACGACCCGATTTCCCGTTCTCACGGAAACAAGGTTATCTTTTGGAATATAACACAGAAACATAATATAGCAGAACAGAATTAAATAAATACACCAGAATGAACAACAAAATATACTGGATAAAAGTAATCATCAGAGTTACACAGTATACAGGATCTTACTTAGTACAAATACAGTTCAGCTATACATAAATGTCTACAGCGGAAATAAACAAAATATGTACAATAGGAGCTGAACAGCATAAAAAGAAATAAATGATAGAATCCATCTTCAGCTCCAGCTATCCAGAAAGAACCAGCTAAACCTGAATACAAGGCTGCCCGTGTAGAAAAAGGGGCACCCGAGTTTGAGAGTGAAACAAACTACGAGTCAGTCATGGGACTGGTATGAGAAATCTACTCAACACATATATAATTGGCTAATCACAGGACCACGCCACTTTCGTGGAACGGGTTTACTCCATTGGATTGCCAGTGCTTTAAAACAAATCTTTCTTTTAAACATCGCTATGCTTTTTATAAAAATGAAGCCATTATAAGACTCAGTTCCCATCACACAATGCAACGCAAACCGGAGGATAGAGTTTTACCTTATAATGGCTAAAATATGATTGATACGAATAAAACAAGGGCATTTGATATTATTGCTAGTGTTTATATGTTTTGAAAACTATTTCAAATCATAACTATCAATCATAGACGGCATGGGTACCATATATCATGTCGCCATATATATATACAATCAAAGCCGCACGATGTCGTATTTGGAAATTGGATTTCCGTCATGAACCAAGGCAAAAGATAGTCCTTACCGAATTCGAGACGCTCTAGCCCGCCCCTCAGGAACAGCCGCAACTGCCCCTTGGATCGTCAGGGCCGGTCCACCGATGTGGATTATTATGCCTGAACACTACGTCTCCCCGCCCTTTGGGGCGTAAACGAGCCAACGAATGACTCCATCGGACCCGGATCGTCCGATCAAACCGAGGCGCCTCGCAACAGCAACAACCACATAGGTGAAAAGTATATAAATGTCAGGGCTGGTAGGTCACTGACACCACCCTAGCTAGAAAGAAACGCAGGCCCTCCCTGATGTCCTCTCCCGTTTTAGGTTCATACCGGGGTGTGAGGCTCGCGAATTCACGTTATACACAAAGCTACGCCACACAGGCGGTGCTTTGATCATCACCACAAGACTTTGCTTTTCAACAGAAGTCCTGATCACTGCATCTTAGCATGCCACACAGGCAATTCATACCGTGCAACTGATGGCTATCAATCACACAGAACAAATTCCAATGTCGGACACACAGTCCATTTACAAGTCCGTTCTGGGTCTGAACGAAACCGGAGGCACTAAATACCTCGCAAACCCCTCGATCAACACGTACGTCTGAACGATCACCACTCATTATCCATATTTCGGGATGCCTCCCAATCAGGACCTCGGTTACCATCCAAACGAGGTGAAGATCTCCGGTCTTCGACCATCGTCTTCATCTTCGAATTTCAATCGTCGGTCGATTATTCGAAATGAGAATTAACTCGGCCTTTTCAAATAATTCACGTATATTTAGAACTTCAAATCGATTTATTTCAATGGTTAAATTATTCGACACACCAATTGTATTCTTTATATAGTTTTCACACCGAACACATTCAACCATCAAACATCACATAAATCAAGCAAATTCAGTTTATTTCCATTCCATATCGCTTACGATATTTTATAACTATTTATCGCTATTTTTATTTATTTTAAATTAGCCGTTTTATTCAAAACGACGTTTCGGGCCATAAGGCGGCCGTGGCGCTGTTTTTCTTCAAATTTGATTTACACTTATCTGAAAATCTAACCGTTGGATCTTCGCAAAATTTACATCATTAGAAAGGTCTTTTCAAAACGAATCCAACGGTTCCAGTTTCGGGAAATTCCGACGGTCGGATCTCCCGGTACAATCGTTTGAATTTTCGATTTCAAAATACGAACTGCAGCGTCGTTATTCGATTAAATATAATTTTATTTATATATATAAATAAATATAATCGTTTCTGGCGCTGTTTTTCTTCAAATTTGAATTAAACATTCCAGACAATCCAACCGTTGGATTTTTACAAGGTTGGTGCCGTTGGAAAGATTATTCCAAGGCGAACCCGACGGTTGAGGTTTCGGGAAAATCCAATGGTCGGATTTCCCGCACTAGTCGTTTGAAATCACGATTTCAAAATACGAACTGCACGGCCTCGTTTCGTTTTAATTTTATTTATATTTATATAGTTATATAAATATAGTTCATTCAATGATTTCTATATCGTTTTCACTTCAAAAAATTTTCTAACTCCTTAAATTTTGGAAAAATTTCGCCATAACCTCCCCTGCACCGGGAGCGTCGGGAAATCGCAAATAGCGTCCCGGTCCTTCTAATCTCAAAAAGAAAAAGAAGAAGCCAAGCGGCTAGCCAATAGGCTCAAAATCATCACCCAAACAAATCAGTAAATGTGTACCTATTTGTCGGGCACAAAATTTTATTCCTCTTCTCTAGCCCCTTTGCTATAACCTGTTCAAAGAATATTGCATGTACATATATACAGTTCATATCATTTTTCATTTTCTATTCGATTTCATATTCGATTTCTATTTGGTTTAAAAACACCATTCATTCTAATGTTACATAAATAGGTGCAAATCATTTCATTAGTTAATTAATGAATATTTCAACTCATCTATGTTTATTTTGAACAAGTGGCTATTTTTAACACTTCGCATTTTAACGATTTATGCATACAATAAAAATGTGATTTTTATTGTAAAATAATTCATTTCAAAACACTATTTTTCTATACAGTTCATATAGTCGATAAAAGGTGATTTTTATTATCAAACAGTTTATTTCAAAATATGAATACCATTCAACACATGAATTTCTAAACAACGAATGAATATCAATTCAACACATGAATGTTTTCAATAGTTTTTATATATAGATAAAAATGTGATTTTTATTATCTAACAATTTATTTCAAAATATGAATACCATTCAACACATGAATTTCTAAACAACGAATGAATATCAATTCAACACACGAATGTTTTCAATAGTTTTTAGATATAGATAAAAATGTGATTTTTATTATCTAACAGTTTATTTCAAAATATGAATACCATTCAACACATGAATTTCTAAACAACGAATGAATATCAATTCAACACATGAATGTTTTCAATAGTTTTTAGATATAGATAAAAATGTGATTTTTATTATCTAACAGTTTATTTCAAAATATGAATACCATTCAACACATGAATTTCTAAACAACGAATGAATATCAATTCAACACATGAATGTTTTCAATAGTTTTTAGATATAGATAAAAATGTGATTTTTATTATCTAACAGTTTATTTCAAAATATGAATACCATTCAACACATGAATTTCTAAACAACGAATGAATATCAATTCAACTCATGAATGTTTTCAATATAAGGAATAAATATAGTTTAAGCATATGGAAATAATTCAAACACACAAATATTATTCAAAATTTCGGCAGCATAACGGCAGGGTAGTTACACCGGCACCGTCCCTAGTACGGCTCCTCGCTCTACCTTAAAACCTCGCGGTTTTTGACAATGGGAAACATGCATCTAGTTCGCACGCAGGCGGCATGTATATATATTTATTCATTTCCACAAACTAATCCTAAGTGGTTTCAACCAAATATTTCACAACCACAAATGGGTATTTTTCAACCACAATCAACCAATAACACCACAAACAATCCCAAACAATCATTCAATTTTCACAACAATTTCAACCAATAAATATCGTCCATGGTTTGTGGACGAGGGGCGTATATATATATATATATTTATATATAGCAATTCACTTTTACTTCACACGTATATTTATAAATTTTAAATCAGAAATCTCACCAATAGCTATCCAACTTCACGACTCTTCTTAATAGAAATCTTCGCCTATTTGTCGCTTTCACCCGTATTCTCTGCATATGTAAAAAAATAGAATTTTTTACTATGCTATTCAATATATAAAAATCGAATTTTGACTTTTGCTTTCAACATATAAAAATATGATTTTTACTTTTGCTTTCACATATAAAAATATGTTTTCTATTTTTGCTTTCAACATATAAAAACATGATTTTTACTTTTGCTTTCACATATAAAAACATAATTTTTACTTTTGCTTTCACATATAAAAACATAATTTTTACTTTTCTAAAAGAAATCAGTTTTATTCTTTTACAAAATCAATTCAGTTTTATTCTTTTAAAACAATTCAGTTTTCACTTTTAAAACAATATCAGTTTTAATCTTTATAAAAACAAAATCAGTTTTAATTTTTATTAAAACAAAATCAGTTTTAATTTTTATTAAAAAATCTGTTTTAATACTTTTATAAAAAAAATTCAGTTTTAAAATCTTTTTAAAAATTCAGTTTTACTCTTTTAAAAATTTCAGTTTTAAACCTTTAAAACATTTCAGTTTTTTTTCCACTGTTGAAAAATCGAATATATTTTTTTTTTATTAAAAATGAAATCAAACAAATCACGTACCTGCGAGAGGGGGGGGGGTGGCGACTCGCCTTCGTCGGCGGCTCGGCGGCAAGGCGGCGCTTCTGGAGGGGGGGGTCTTCGCAGTACGAGGGAGAGGGGGGGGTACGGTGAGGGCAGCGGCTTCGCTTCAGGGGGGGGGGGGAGAAGATCGGAGGGCGGTGGCTCTTCGTCGGCGCTCGAGGGATCGGGGGGGGGGTACGGTGAGGGCAATTCGATTTAGGTTTTTTTTTTTTTTTCTCACTGAAAATAAAAGGGAACGGGGGGGGGGGGGGGGGGGCAGTCAGAAGATAAGGGGAGGGAGGGAATTTTAAAATATTTTTTTTTTTATTTATTTAAATTAATTGCATAAAGTTGACTTTTACCCACGACCTCGAAACGAGGCCCACCGCCTGTCGTCCATAGCGTTTAACCCCCATTCCGAACACAATGGGATATGTATCGCAAGCTGATGTGATCGTTACAATCAGTTTCTGTTGAATTTACATTTAAATCACTATATTGAATTTTAAACGCACATTTCAAATTACCGAGGTCACATACTAACTAGAAAAATTCTAGAAAAATATTTTCTAGCTTCGTATTGACGATACGGTCCTAACAAAACTAGTTTCGTCAAATTCTGAGACCGTTTGAAAAATGGCCAATTTCCAGTCGATCAAAATCAACTGAAATCGGTCAAACGCGTTTTCCTTTGCCACGCTCACATATTGATTCGAAAAATTATGAAATTTAAAACCTAACAATAACTTGACACTACGGATCCAACAAAAGTGGTTTCGTCGAAATCCGAGGTCATTTGCAAAATGTCCATTTTTAAGGGCCTGAATTCCATAGCGACTATTCAGAATTTTCAACTGGACATATCTTTTGATTCCCGCTATCAAATTTCGATTGGTCGAATTCGTTAGAAAGATATTCACTAACAGATTTAAATATTTTTGGTTTCACTAAAATCCGGATTGTTTTGCACCCGGTATATTCAATCGAAGTTTGAAATCGAATTATCGAACTACCGCGCCATTTTCAATTCTATATATAATTATAATTAATTTTATTCGTTTTCAAATGTCGATTCAAACTTAGTTTTCATCGCCATTACTTAAAATATTTATTTTAAATATTTAAAATCCATTATTTTAGCCAATTTAAAATTTTTAAATTGGTTCAGATTTTCTGGGTCGTTACATATGATCACTCACTATTAATCACATAATCTTTGAGCTCGTACGTCTCAAAGAAGGGTGTTAAGCAAGAGAATAAATTCCCCGCCACCAAACAGATACATTATCAATAGCAACTAATTGGTTATGCAATGAACTACAATGTCAAACACATAAAACATTTTGAAATCATTTTGACAACATCGGGTTTAGCCCTCGAAATCCTTTCTGTTTTATAAAACATCCCATGTCCAAAATCGGGAATACATTTCTTTTCACTTAAGAAAAATATCATTTCAAAATCATTCATTAAATTTCAAATGTACTCAACAACATCGCTAAACATCTCATAGTCAAATCGTGAAGTGTTTCACAAGATGTTAACATACAAATATTTCTACCCAACCCAATGCTAAATGTAAAAGCATGTTTGCTCATATACTGGTCGAGCACAATCCAAAAAATCAATAAATCACAATCAATATCAACAACCAATTATATTGGTTCTAACACATCTCATGTTTCGGCAAGTATAATGACCATTTATTCATTCCAATCTAATTAAAGATTTATTAAAACTCTTCTTAATTTTAATCTCAAAAAATCATTATTTAATGATTACTCGAATTTAGGAAATTAATCCTGTCTTTAACTGGGTCAAAGAACCAATGTTATTTAAAACAACGTTCACGATAAACTCAAAATCATCTTCCATTAAAATGGAATCTTCACGGAAATCATAACAGTATATAATCAATATAAATTTCCGTATCAAATCAATACTATAAGTGGAATAGCGGCAATGTCTTTTAAATTCCAAAAATAGTAACAGTCTTCATTCATAGAAGCTCATCTCGATTATTACCAAATCGAATTCCATTCAATTCCAATTTAATATTTTAAATTGGAAAACTTTACTTTGGAAATTTTCCATTAAATCTTAATTTAAAGATTATAAATTGCAAATCATATCTTCGCTGTTAATTGGGTTAAAGAACGACCGTTATTCAAAACATTGGTCAGTATGAATCCTAAAATCCATTTTCAATTCAATTTCAATTAAATATTAATTAATTGGTAAACTTATATAAATCTTAATTAAAAGATTTATTCTTTTCTCAACTGGGTTTAAGAAGTGTTATTGAAGACACTATTCACGAAAAATCCAAAATCCAATTTGATATTAAATATAAGGCTCTGAATAGAAATAATATCGGCTTATATTCAACATCAAATTCTGAAACCAACAGATATCGTATTGGGAATAACAATATCTATATCTTCAAAATTCCTCAACAATATCCGTGTAATCCCGGAATCCAATATCGAAATATTCCGAAGATTATTTCCACTCAACCCCAATCCAGTTTATTAATTCGAAAATTCTGGTTATTTTAAAACCCATTTTCAAGTCCAATTTATTTATTTAAAAACAATGGATTTTTATTCTAGTTAATAACTAGTTCATTTTGATAAAAATATATTTTTATCCTTACAAGTATGGAATTTTTCATCCAAAATCTTTCCAAATCATTTATTATGAATTTACATAATTTTTTTCATATTTTTAATAATTTTATTAAGGCCCATACAGTCGGTTTCCAATATCGGCCATCGAACTTCATCCATAGCGACTTTTTCTGAATTTGGTTTGGACATATTTTGAAATCCAACCTTTCAAATTTAAATATCTTATATTTATTGGAAAGATCTTTTCGATACGAACCCAACGGTTTCGGTTTTGGAGAGAATCCGGTTTTGAGAGAACCCAACGTATTTTATAAATCGTTTTAAATTAGTTTTAAAAACGATTCCAACTTCCATTTCAACTTTAAATAAAAATTGAATATTCCATAACATGACAATTTTATACAGTGCATATATATGTTAAAAATTATATTTTTAACAATCCAATAGTTATTCCATTACATGACAATTTTATATATTCCATATATACGTTAAAAATCATATTTTTAACGAACTAATAGCTATTCCATAGCATGACGATTTTATATATTGCATATATAATTTTATACAATGCATATATATGATTTATTCAACACATATATATTTTTCACATCGCATATATATATATATATTATTCACATCGCATATATATATTTTACTCACATCGCATATATATATATATATATATATTTTATTCGCATCGCATATATATATATATATATTATTCACATAGCATATATATATATTATTCACATCACAATTACAATACAGTACAGTCAATTAAATCGTCCATGGTCTGTGGACGAGGGAGGTGAGCTAACAGGCACCATACAACATTTGTGATAATTAAAAAAAGATAAAAATCAATATTGGCAGTTCATATATACAGTTATAAAATAAATAACTATACAAGAATTTTAGTGAGAAATTCTCACATTGATTTCCACTCCGTCATCCTTTATTTGAAGATTTTAATATTGTTCGAATTCAAATTTGCCTCAAATTGGAATTTGCTCCATTTCCATTCTGGTCAGTTCTAAAATGTAGTGTTCATCGTTGCGAATCTAAAGGAACTTGAATCGTCCGATTCTGACCTTGTATGAGAGAGTTATGGTAATTTTACATTAATTACAATGTGGAGCTAATTAATAAAATAATTAATTTAAATTAACATCTTTCTTCCTCACCCTTATACTCTCAGTACACGTCGAACCCAATGTTGATTTTTAGGGTTCCACCTTGCCATTTATTCACAAAACCTGACATCGATCCATACTTCCCACGCCCTCGGCCTTGGAGCCACCTATCAGCGCCACTTTAATTGCCCGAATTTCCGTACCCTTTGAGTCGAAGAATAACACCACACGTCCAACCCAAATTGCATAGAAATACGAATGATTAGTAGAAAGAAGTTAGAGGATGATAAATAGAAAGAAAGAGAAATTAGAATAGAAGAACACAAGTCACATAGCGAAATGAATAAAATATATTATATAATATAACCTTTGAAATACAAATCTGTAACTGTATATACATACCATCATCAGAGCACAAAAGTTATTCCTGGAATAGTTATAAACACCTATTTCCAGATACAACATAGTACACAACGGAAAATATGATAGTCTATAGCTAACAGGTGGAGCCTCCTGCTTCAAGCTCCTCCAAGTGAATCTGTAAAATCCCGACTACTTAACTGCCCGTACAAGTATGGGCACCCAAGAGTTTAGGGAAAATAAACTGTGGGTCAGTCATGGGACTGGTGTGAGTAAACTCCAACAATTGGTTTAACTTTTAAAAACCCTTTAGAAAGAAAAGATCATTGTAAGACTGATCCACACATAAAAATAAATGGTTTTTACCTTACGATAACCAAAAATATTTTTGATATCAAATTCGGTGATATTATAATAGTGTCTACAACAAATAAATTGAATTTAATGGAACGCTTGCATCTCATGCTCCATATATAATATAAAATCAAAAACCGTAGGGCGCTTATTAGAGATTGGATTTCCAACATGACAAGGTATGGAACCTGTAGCGACCCGGAAATCCGCCACTCGAATCCAGACACTAATACACCTCATGTCCAGACCCTAGTATCAAAAACCCAGAAAGCTAATAGAAAGAAGATAGAGGGTGAGAGAAGAAAGAAAGAAATATTAGAATAGAAGAATAAACAGATCAGAGTCTCATAGCGGAATGGACAAAATATAATAATCAATAATACTTTATACCAAAAAGAACTGTATATATATATATGATTACAACATCAGAGTATACATTTAGATACTACACGCAGCGGAAATAAACTAGTACCAGTATATATGGAATACATCTCGACTTCAACTCCTTCTTTGAAACTCCAGCGAAATCCAACATGTAAAGATACTCGGTCTGACCCGAGCACATTTGAAGCAAAGCAAAATTCACCCGGATCAGTCTGGAATACTTCCAGTGATAAATTCATAACACAAACAACTTGCTTAACTTTGAAAATCCTTTTGAAACAAAAGGATAATAGTAAGACCAACCCACACATAAATACGGACGGTTTTTACCTTACTATAACCTAAACCATTTGAAATCAGTATCTTATTCTGATATTATAATAGTGTCTAAAGACAAGTAAATAGAATCTGGCAGAACGCTTGCATCTCACGCTCCACCTATATAGTATACCATCAAAACCGCAGACGCTTATTGGAGATTGGATTCCGACTATGAGATGGTATGGAACCACCTGCCGATAGTGTATCTCTAAAGAGGAATACACTGGGTTCAACCAGAATGTCTTGCAACCCGGCCCACACATGACCGACCACTCATTTCTCTTGAGTGTATCGTATATATTGTCACCTCACGGCTGCGCAGCTACCGTTTTCCCGGGAGATACAGAAATGAAAAGAAGTAATCAAATATGAATATTCTCTAGATGATAACAATATACCCTAATGGGTGCGACCCACATAGCCATGCTGCCTGCCCAATTTTTGTCATTTCCCAGTTGTGAGGCTTGAGGTTATAATCGACTTTTGAAACATCTGGCCACCGTTCACATCATCCATACAAGTCATCCAGGAACATGATGAACTTAAGCCACCCTCCTACCACATCCTAGGAATCACCCTATAGATCAGTAGCGAGTGGTCCTTGCAACCCATATATTCCAATCACGACAGAATCATTGTTAACTCTGGGGATCAGCCAGAGGTATTTAATAATAGTTCTTCCGCTCATGAAGATTTATGGTCTTCAATTGCTCCATCTCGATCAGCATCTTCGACGTATTCATATTTATTGGTCGGAATGGTTTTTGAATATAAATTAGATCTCGGTCTTTCTGTACCAATAACGTTGGGTCAGATTTTGATAGTTGGTTATTTAACTATCAAAATAAACAACCATAAAAACAGATCCATTGATTTATTACACAGCATCACTTGGCCATTTAAAAATAATTTATCAGTAGAAATCCCCAAAAATAATTGGTTTAAATATGTTAATACTCACAAATCCTTTACCTGCGTACCTAGAAAATATCTTAAAATCATATCTAATTTAACCTTCAACTAACGTTTCAAAACATTGCTATAACATTTCTTATTATCTTATCGATTCAACTTATCATTTGTAAAATAATCATTACGACGTCTTCTTTGGCTTCGTTATTTGGATGCCAAAGTCACCCGTTAACCTTTTAGAATAATCCCATTTAAATCTTATTTCAGTACTTTGAAAATACCATTATATTTCCACCAAACCCCTTTTTATTTCTTTATTCATAGAGATATCATTTCATTCATCAAGCCCCTTTTTATTTCCTTTTATTTCGGAATCTCATTTTATATATATTTTCAAACCCTTCAAATAATGTTACACTATTATTTCCAAAATAATTAACTCTAACATTTTCACCATTACAACTAATATCATCCTTTGATAATCCTAAAGTTGTTCAAGTTGGGGTATTTTAATTACCTCTCAGACCGAGATCAACAACGTTCTTATCTTAAGATAAATATCAGTTGTAATACGAAAACCGATACTGATTTCCCATATCACAACAAATCCCATTTTCGTTCCATATTGATGAAATATCATATCTCCTTTAAAATAACAGTTCTATATCGCATATTTATAACTTATCTCGTTTAACTGCTCTAATTCAAACTTGGGTATATGTTTGATTTTCCATTCCATATCTCCACTAATTCCTAACCGTAAATCAGTCAGGGTATAACTCCCTAAATATTAACCCCGAATGCCGAAACCAACATCAGATCAATATTCAGAAAATCAATTATCCCAACTGATTCCTAGTTAAGTTCTAGTACTTTAATTTCCAATCCTGGCTTTTACTTTATTCAAATGTCACTCCTACTAACTCGTTCCATTCATATATCCAATAAAGCTAGGGTTTTATAACTTCGTATAATGTGGATTCATAGGATCCAATTAAATATAATTCAGAAGAATCAAGTTAAAACTCCGATCCCACATTATAAATATTAAATCGCCTTATTAACTATAAAAACAGCTTTAAACTTTACAAACTTTCCTTACTATATTTTACATTCCAAATTATTACTTTAATTATTATTAAATGAATAATAATCAAGTTTCAACATTTATTAAAACAAAATTGGGTTACTTACCCATTAACTACCCCCTTTAAATTAGTGAACTAATTAAACAAACAATTTTAGTTAATGTCGTTAGCTTGTTCAACTCTAAACCTGACTAACCCGTTAGTCAATCGTTATTGATCTTTCCATTTAAATTAATTAATAATTAATTAATCTAAATAATTCTATTCACTTTGGTTTTATTCAAATCAATTATCAATATAAACCCATTCTAATTGTTACGTTCATCCTGGTCACTTGAATTTAACTAAATACAATTTGTTTACAAATCACTTAATAAGCACGTGCTTTGCGCACGGTAGATTTTGGTTAAACCAACCAATGTATATATGTGGTTGGTTTATTCCCTTTTTAGAAATTCATTTAAAATAATATATTTAAAAATCTATATTGGGTTATAAAATAAATTCCATAACTTTATTTCTAGCGATTCACCTGACGGTGAATCGATCTTTATAAAACGGTGTATATCTAGCCATCTGCTATTTATTTTGTAACCAATACTATATATTGATTCAAAACTCAACAACATTGAACAATTAATAGGTTTAAAGTTAACGGAGTTTAATCAGTTCATATGTAATATGAAATAAACAGTATACTAAATATTTGAGGAATCCGGTTTGATTCTCCAACCTGTTCTTCCCTGCATCACAGTTTAGTATAACAACATATAAAATAAAAATTTTAATCCAATAAATGATGATAATATAATTAACGTCAACCACTAAAATCAACCGTAGGCATCCAATTCATCCAATCAACCAATTATCAACAATTAAATTTAATTATATGGATTTAGCACATCATAGAATTTCAGAAGGTGTGAGAGTTAACTCACCTTGTTTCAACCGACGTTTCACGTGTCGCCTTGTTTAATTTTAAACCAGCATCAATAACTAATCGGGAAACTGGTTGCTCCCGTTCCTTTCTGAATCAACACAACTGTGTAATGTTTGGTATTGCGATTCCAATGTGACGGATTTCACACCATTCTGTTCACCAACGAACAAAATATCATCGTTATAAGTTAACAATTATTTTTATGTATATATGAGAGTGATTAATTTAATCAACTTAAATATCCTTAATCTAATTACCTTAATAAACATTATAATGTTGCCACTGTCACCTTAGTTCACGCGGTATCTTCCTTGAACCTTCCTTTTCTCGTTATAATACATGACCCCTTCTGAAGCCAAGCCAATCATGTTCAAAGCCTGTCGCCAACTTCCATTTGGTCCCCTCCCTTACGCCAAACCTTTCTTCACCTTATATATATATATATATATATATATATATATATATAATTTCTCATCCCGACACAAAAGAAAAACCTGCCACTTTGTAATGTCCCGTGTTTTTGGCCATCAAATATTTATTTCAATTTATTATTTTAAATATTATATTTGGAATATTAATGGGTTTAATATTTAATTCGTGATTAAAACGAAGTTTAAACGTTAATTTATTTATAATATAAAAACGAGCTCGAAATCGCACGGCAGTTCGTAATATGGAGTTTTGAACTTCAACTGAGAATACAGGAGCCGATATAAGTCGGATTTCTGTGAAACAAGAAACCTTGGGAGCGTGTTGATGATAATTTTCATATGGAAGAGAAAAATTCAGATTTTGTGTTATAGTTTATTAGTTATGGCCTAATAAAATTTTGAAATAGTCGCTATGGAAATCGTTATTAAAATATACGCGCTAAAATAGCCGTTTTGCAAACGGACTCAGATTTCGACGAAATCAGTTTAATTAGAACCGTAACGTTAAATTATTGCACGGTGTTAAATGGCGGGACAAACCGATATCGTATGTGGCCACGGTAGCCGTAAACGCCCGTTCAATTTCTATAGCGCGTAATTAATTTAATAAATGTATATTTGAGTGTAACTTGAGAAGACGATCAAGTTAAGACACGAAACCAATTCCGTTGAGTTCGTATCATCGATTATAGTCAGGATAGGTATATAGTTAGTTATTTTTGAAGACCGGGTAATTTGGTGTCCAAAATGGCATTGCGGTGCACATAAAAATAACCTACCGGGGAAACATTCTCAGAATGCGACGAAACTGGTGCTGTTGGGTTTGTATTGAAGAATTATTGTAGGATTTCATGGTTTCAAGTTGATTGGGTTTATCTAGTGATCGTGAAAAAATTAAAACGCGTGTTTATTTCTGGTTTTATAAAGGAATTTTTTTCAAACGATGTCGGAATTCGATGAAATTTGTCCTATTGGGTCAAGAATATATTTTTATACTAAGATCAGCCTTTTCTCAGTAAACAGAGATCGTTCGTAGTAGTTTGAACTAATTACTTTACGCGTAAGTTTCACTGATAAATAAACTAATACTATAATATACCATATTTCACGCTACGCCCTGTATTGTCAACTTCGAATTAAATCACAAGACCACTCAAACTAAAAATGTTGGATAAGATTTAAATAAATGTAAATACAATTTGTGCATCACTACACTGATAGAGTCTCTAAATAATTTGCGCATATTAATATATTACTAAACAAATTGTCACCATTATTTTCTGTCGTCCAAAGTTAAATGTGAATACGTCAAACTACACTGCACCATTCTTTTCAATGTCCTAAACAAATCTCCAGTCCCTTGAAGAAAAGAACACTCGCTTCTTGCTTTTGATGTTCTATAACCACAAGTTCAAAGTATTTAAAAACTAGCATACGAAAACTCAGCTACCGTTAAGTGTACTAACTGAGCAGCCTTTTATGGTATGTACACATATCATGGTAGCCGATCCAACTAAATCTTACCAGCTCATTTTTCATTGCCTTGCCCACCACACAATCCACTTACTTGCGAGCCAAACTTCCTAAACACCGTGCCTCCCAAGGCACTTACATTACTTGCTCCCCACGTAGTGTTTTTATATAAACAGTACCTCTCCTCATTTTAGTAACAAAGAAACCCACTCTTCCTAGAAAAAACGCAAGCTTCCTCCCACTTTCCGCATCAATATTCACAAAAAATCCAAATGGTCTCATAAATTTATATCCAGTCCGATATTCCCGAGATAAGGTTCGTTCGCCCCCTCTTCACATCAGCTTCACACAAGCATTTACCTTTCCGGGTTTCATGAGAGTACGGTTCGGATTTTCTTCACAGCAGCAGGCGAAATATGGTGGGAGGCTCACAACATGGTTCGAAAATAAGCAGAGAAAGGGGAGCTTCAATTTCACTGTCTCAAAGTTTGGGCGATGCAAACTTTTGTGCGCACTGGGTTAAACAACGAACGTTAAAATTATGATTTAGGAGATCGGAGAAGAATTGGTGGGGAAGTTTACAAGTAAATATTGGAAAGAAGTATGGGGATTGGAGAGAAAACGTGCAGGTGGAATAGTGGCTGTATATAGAGGTCTGTTGAATGAAAGTGGGGTAGCAAAAGTGTTCGACTTGGTGCAGACGTGCGGTATGTGGTTGATGGCGCCATACTGGGTGTGGGAACCGAAGTTGGATTGAGAAGGAAGATCTACAGTGCGGTTTGGTTTAACTCAAAACGTGGCCTGGGTATGTCCTATATTTGCCTAATGGAGTTTCATAACATAAGTAGTTATTTAAATTTAATAATGCTTATATGAATAATTAAGCTAGCGCCTGTACATGTATTGGATGATGGACCGAATCTCTAATGTGTCCAACGTGTTTGTGCCTAATGATAAACCTATTTTATGCCTACTCGGTTTTTTCTTTGCTTAATCAAGTTTAATTATACCTAATTTACGCATAATGAAGCCTAAAAATAGGGGTGCCTAATCCTAGTACATATATGTCAACCTGGGTATGGGACATCAACACAAGCAAAGAGATCATAGGAGGAGGACTGATCGTGTATTAAAAGTACCCAATTTGATAGTTTAAATATAACGTGATCAACCATTTTATTGCCGGTTTATATAAAAGTGAAATAAACGTGACATTATAAATAAATGTATAAGTAGTGAATTAATTACGGATTTAGTTAAGGTTAATAATTGGAATCGATAATTATAAATTATGTAATGTGTTCCTTTGTCATCAGAATTCGACAAGAACAGAAGACGTTGGAACCGTATTGGCGGACGTATGGAGCTGATTTGGTCGGCAATGGAAGCTGCTAATTTTATTAAACCGACTCTGGTTAATCGCAGAATTTAAATCAGGTTAGTTAAACTCACTCAGTATTTTTCTCATTTATATTTTATATAAATTGGGTTTTTATTTTGTGTGCTCTGTTTGCTATGATTGACTGTTCGTTGGTTATATATCTATTTGTTGATTTAACTGGTGAAATTAAACCATCGTTTAATTTCAGTGAAATACCAAATCGTTATTTTAACGAATTGGACCCAATGAAGGTAACTTACCTCGTTGGTCACGTTTATAAAATAAACGTGTTTTGTTTGAATTGTGTGAACTGATGGAAATGTTTTGTTGGTTGGTTGATATAAAATAGTTGCTATTTACTATTTTATATCAGTTAAATGGAATGGAATGATCTGGTTTGTGATAACCGTTTTGAATACAGGGAAGAACAGGTTGGAGGGATCCAACCGGATTTCTCAAATATATTATTTATTTTTATATATGAACTGTCATGATTGGGTAATTGATATTAGCAGTGATCATTGACTGAAAAGTCAACCTGTGTTGTATTTTAACCAATGGGCAGTATTGGTTGAGTAATCGGCAGTAAATGGCCTAAAAGTAAATTATTTTATTTATATCGATTTACCGTCAGGTAAATCGATAGTACTGAAGTTAAAAAATTACAACTAAAAATTGATTTTGAAATATATATTTTGGATAAAAACCTATTTAAAAGGAAATAAATATTTATAATTAAGTGTAAATTGATTTTATAAAGTCAAATCTGATGTTAATCAGATCTGTAAATGTGAGAATAAGGAAATTAACCTAACGGTTAAATTTGGATAATTGTGTTGTTGAGAAACAATTTAATGGAATTATTTAAATTCATTAATTATATTATTAATTAATTTAAAGGGAAGAACTAATTGGAATCGGTTAATAAGATAATCGTGTTTTGAGTGAATAAATCGACTCTTTAATTGGATTGATTACTAAATTAGTATGTTTGAATAGGAATAGTTTAATGAATATTGTTTAAATTATAATAAGATTTTAAAAAGGGATTTACTGTTTATTTTAATTAATAAAGAAATTAACTATTAATGTAGTTAATGGTTGAAATAAATTATTATCGTAATTAATAATAATTTAGAAAATTACTTTTTAATGGGAAATCATTTAAAACGTATCTAAGTTAAAATGGAATTCAATTTAAGGACGAAAGGAGAGTGTGAACAAGTTTTGTTTAACACTTGAGTTTTATGACGAAGTTATGAAAGGAATGGTTAAGCCAATGTGATAGTATTAAACAAATGTTACTTAATTATTCGAATTAAGTAAAAGGAAAGTAAGATAAAGAGTTTGAGGATAAACCAGAGTTATATATAAAGGGTGAAGTGGTAAATCATTAATTTTATATTAACGTTACTTAATAATGGGATACATAGAATTGGGAATTGAAATGAAATTTCCAAAGCGGGATATGGTTGAATGGATTTGAAGCGAGACTGGTAAAAGTGAATTTGATAGGAGAAGTAAATCATAAGATTTGTAAACCAGTCCGAATTATAAAGTGATTTTTTTTAAAAGAGGAAGGTGTTAGAAGTGGCATTTTTATAAGAAGTTGCTTAATTATTTAATGAAGGAATAATGGTTATAACCGAGAGAGCGAATTTCAAAATAATAAGAAGGGTTTTGAAACCGTATTTCGAATAAAATAGTTCAAAGGTATTTGTATGGGGATTAGAATGAAATATTTGTTTTGGATTACAACTTATATTTATTTTAAGGTATGAACGTTGTTGATCAAGGTCTGAGAGGTAACTAAAATACCCCAACTTGAACGACTTCGGGATTATCTTAGAATGATATGAGTTTTAATGGTAAATGTAATGTCCCGTACTTTCTGACCATTTATTTGAATTATTTTATTATTAAAAATATTGGTTTGAATTTAAATAATCAATTTTAACCATTTTATTTTGAATATTTAATTATAATAAAATAATATTTTAATTTCAAAATATTTGGAAAATGTAGAAATTTCAGTATAATGTGATTGGGCAAACCTAAAGTGGTTTATATTGATTTTTGTTGAAGTATAGTGACGATTTCAATTCTAAAACGACGGTCGAGCGAATAGTTTATAATTTAATTACAAAACGAGCTGTAGCGGCACGGTAGTTCGTAAATTGGCGTTTTGAACTTTAAACGGCTGTACAGGGCCCAAAATAAGTCGGATTTTCTCGAAATAAGAAACGTCGGGTTCTGTTGGGTAATATTTTTCTAATGAAAGAGAAAAATCCAGTTTTCATAGCGTAGATTTTATTTTATGTCCAAATCAAATTTTTAAAAGGTCACTATGGAATTTCCTTTATATATATTTTACGATTATTTATATAAAATAAATGGTTTTTAAATTTTTATAATATCGATTTGGCTTCAAATTCAACCCGTGATATTTTATTTTGGTAGTGTATGAAATTCTAGTCGTGTATGGCCAATTTCAATATTTTAATATTATTATATTGAGGTATTTTAAAATTGGTTTATTTTATTTGAATTGGGCAGTTATAAAAGGGTCATTATTCAAACGACCTCTGTTTTCGACGAAACAAATTTTATTGAGACCGTAATAGTAAATTATTGCTAGGTTTCAAGTGGCGCGTCAATCGGGGCTATTCTGTGAGCGTGGCAAAATAAAATACAAATAAAATACGACCATTTGAACGTGAACGAGCGCCATTCGAGCAAACGAACTCGGAATTCGATGAAACAAATTTCATTAGGACCGCAATGTCAAATTATACTATGTCGTCCATTCGCATCTCGAACAGGGTTTGTATGTGAGCGCAGGAGCAAATAAACAACGTTCGAAATAGCGATAGGTACGGAATAAAAATCGTTAGTCAACATCGTTCGTTAAATAAACATAAAATATATTATTTACACATTATATAAACCCCATAAAGTCAGAAATTTCCAGCAAAACTAAATCCTCATCCATCAATTTTGCAAATAAGTCCCTCATCACAAATCTATTTATTTCTCTCAATCCGTTGAGAATTTGTGAGGGCGGCCTGAAGTGGATTTGTAGATCGAGTCGAGGAGAAGCTGCTGTAAAAAGTTGACGAGGTTTCATGGACGAAGGTTGCCGGAATTGGCCTAAAACCAGCAAAATTGACTTTCGTTCTTTTCAGAAATTAAGGGGATTGGGTTGATTTGAGAAGACGGGACCTTGGGGGGATTAAAGAGGGGAGTCCAGGCCTTACAACGGTGGTGGTGTGGTGTTGAATGGTCGACGGTGGTCGGAGAAATCAGTAGTTGAACGGAGGGGAGCATTTTTCGAAGCAGAAAATGGATTCAGTGATTTTCCGGCGTCGACGATCGGTTTCAGGTGGTAGACGATGAAGCAAAATGGAAGAGGCGAGGGTGCTCTCTCGATTAGCGGTAGGCTCGACGGTTTTGATGATCTCTGGACGGAGAATTTGGGAATAAGGCCGATTCCGTTCATCTATGGATTCCAGGGACTTGGTCAAGGGTTGGAGCTCGGCACGATCGTCGATGGTAGGGCTCAGAGCAGCAGTTCTGGTGAGGTCAGTGGCGTGGGTTCCGGTGTGACAGATCGTCGGTGGTAGGACTGGGAAGGTCCGGTGTTCTCAACGAAGAAGGAAGATCGGGTTCTGGAAATTGTTTTGGGGGAAACCGCGTTTTCCCATCTAATGATGATGACGTGGCTCTGATTAGAGTAAGTAAAGGTAATTAAATGTTTAATTAATTTATAATTGGTTTAGTTAATAATCGTATAATTTTTACAAACTTTAAATTATCATATTTTTTACATACGTTAACGAAATCTGACGAAACTGGATCCGTTAGGATCGCAGGGACGAGGCCTAGGTAATGGCACTGACTAGGCATTGATCCGACGCAGTTGAAATTTCAGCTAATTTTTGAATGCTTGACTGAAATTAAATGCAACAAACGCGTCAACCGTCAACTGAAATGAACTGGTGAGTTAATTCTCACACCTTCTGGAATCCTGGGATGTGGTAAATTCATATTAAAATATAATTTACCTTTAAAAATATAAATTGGTTGATTGGTTGCTATTGGCTGATTATAGGTTGATTGGTTGTTGTTATTTATAATTCATCATTTTAAATTAGTAGATCATATGAGATTTATTTCATATATTATTATCAAATGTATAACGACCTGTGATACAGGGAAGAACAGGTTAGAGGGATCCGACCGAATTCCTCAAATATTATATTTGTTGTTTGTTTTATATTATTTATATTTGAACTGATTGGACCCCATATGGTAGTAAAACCTGTTTGAGCGTGATGGTTGAATAAACATTCACCTGTGTTGTGTTTAAAATCAATCGCTAGTGTTGATTGGGTAATTGGCAGTGAGTGGCCATAAATGTACTATTTAGACGTCGTTTTATCGTTCGGTGAATTGACGCAGTTTAAAGTTATAAATTATTTTATAACTAAACTGAAGTTTTTCAATCATTTTATAAAAAGTAATTAAATTAGAAATTTATAAATATATCTTTGATCAAGGTTATAAGAGAAATTATTTATAAGGGTTAGACCAGTTTTAAAAGCAGAAGGCTAAAGATTTTACCTACGGGTTGATAAATAAATCATTGTAATTAAAACAATTAAATAGCAATTTTAAATTAATTAAATTATTTAATTAATTTAAAAAGGGAAATGACAGAATGAAAATCAGTGAATAATTAACTGAGATGTACGGTTGACAAAATCAACCGTGTTCAATTAAAATTGGTAAATGGGATATATAAATGAGATGCAGGGATTTGAATAATGTTTTACTTATTTTTTTTTAAAAAAAATTAAATTTAGTAAAGTGAATTCAATTGAATGGAGTTTTTAGGGCAAATGGTTAATAGATTGGAAATAGATTGAATAGGGATGGTTTAAGAATAAAATCTAAGGAATTGTTGTAAGATTGGGAAGAAATACATGCCAGGTTTAAAAAGGGATTTTTAAACCATAACGATAATTTTGAAAGTTAAAGAATTGAGTTGAGCGAAATGTTGTAAATTTTATAAGGGTTTAAGTTACGAACTGATATTATTCTGAGGTAAGGACGTTGTCGATCAAGGTCTGAGAGGTAAATAGAATACCCCAACTTGAACGACTTCATTATTATCGAGGAATGGTATTAGTTTGAAACAAGTGAAAGGTGTTGTGATTTGTGTGATATCCCATACGAGAAGTATTGAATAAAAGTGCGGGATTTTGGAATATTAAGAACACTACAATATTAGTTATAATGTAAATAAGAATATTTGATTTTTAAATTATATAAATTTGACATTTGAGTTGTCAGATCAGAATTGGTAAATTGGTTTATACCATTAAGTATTATATATATATAAATATACATCGTGATGCCATCATTTAAAGAAAGGTGGGAAAAAGATTTTCTGGAAAATAAAAAGAATGATATTTCCAAGGGAAATGGAAATAGAAAGTTGGACATATATACATGTTCTAAACCATAGAAAAAAGTTTGGCTATAATAAAAATTATAATAAAGAAAATGTTTTAGATATTGGAAGATCATAAAGTTATTTAACCATTTTGTCAAATATATTTTAAATAGGCCAAGTAGTGCCAAGTACCGAATCAACAAACTCATTTTGTTCACACATTTGTTCTTTGATAGTTAAATCACCGACTATCAAACCTGACCAAATACGATTGTTGGTATGGAAAGACCGGGATCGAATGTATATTCGAAAACCATTCCGACCAACAAATACGTGAAGACATCGATTGAAGACGGAGCAAGTGAAGACCGTGGATCTTCATAAGCAGAAGGACTACTTGTCGAATTTCTCTGGCTTGCAACCAAAGTTATTTGGTTTGTGATTCTGTCGTGGTTGAAATCTACGGATTTGCAAGGACTGCTCGCTACTGATCCTTGGGGTGATTCCTATAAGGATGCGGTAGGAGGGTACCTTCGGTTCATCCTATGCCTGGATGACTTGTACGGACGAATGTCTGACAGAGTATTTCCTTAAAACCACATATGTTGATTTTTACAAATATACCGAGTTGGTGGCGAAGAGGGGCACCTTTTCTCTACCCAGAGTATATTTGTGGACGTCAATTAGTGATTTGATGGATCTGACAATGTGGCATTCAAAGTGAATGATGACCAGATGTTTCCAGGTTAAATTCTAAACCTCAAGCCTCATCAACCGGGAAATGACAAAAATCGGGCAGGCAGCATGGCTATGTGGGTCGCTCCGATTAGGGTGTATAATCACCTATCTAGAGAAATTCCATTTGCTTCTTTAATCTATATTCAATGTTGTCCCTTTTCGGGAGGCGGTTGCTGATCCCAATCGTCGGTGATATACATTCAATACACTCAAGCGAAATGAGTGGTCGGTCATGTGTAGGCCGGGTTGCAAGACATTCTTGTTGAACCCAGTGTATTCGCCTCTAGAGATACACGATCGGAAGGTGGACCCATACCTTGTCATAGTTGGAACCCAATCTCCAATAAGTTCCCGCGGTTTTGATTGTATACTATATATGTGGAGCGTGAGATGCAAGTGTTCCACTAGATTGTTAATTATTTGTATTTAGACATTATGATAATATAAGAATAAGTTATGATTTCAAAAATGGTTTGAGTTATAGTAAGGTAAAAACTGTCCGTGTTTATGTGTGGGCTGGTCTTACTATTATCCTTTGATTTCAGAAAGGATTTCCAAAGTTAAACAAGTTGTGTGTTCTGTGAATTTATCACTGAAAGTATTCCAGACTGACCCGGTGTATTTTGCTTTGCTTCAAATGTGCTCGGGTCAGACCGAGTATGTTCCAGGTTAGGTTTCGCTTGGAGTTCAGGAGTTGGAAGCAGACGGCTTCACCTCTAGTTATATAAAGTTATTTTTTGCTGTGACTGATATCTGTTGTACTCTGATGGTTGGTATGTATATACAGTTCTTCTGTATAAAGAGATTTGTTATATTATATTTTATTCGTTCCGCTGTGAGATTCTGATGTGTTGTTCTTCTTCTTTCTTCTATTCTAATATTTCTTTCTTTCTTTTCTCACCCTCTAATTTCTTTCTATTGACAATCTGGGGTTCGATACTTGGATTTTTGACAAGTAATACGGTTTTATGTATTATTGTCGAAAATTCGAGCGTCGAGTTTTCCCCGGGTCGTTACAGTGGTATCAGAGCTATTGGTTCAGTGATAACCTTGGCTCTGTGGTGTGAGTCAATAGAGATGTGGTTAGTAATACCCTAGATTGAGTTTGAATATGTATATGAGAGCGCGTATTTGTGATTTGATATAAAATTATTTTTGAAATTATTTTTGCCCAATATATTTTATAAATAATCAAAGTAATAATTTTCTCAAATTATTATAATATGGGCAAATTATTGGAATTTGTTAATGTTGATTGTGTGATATGTTTGGATGGTGTGCTCGATCTCATGGATATAAACCTAAACCTGAATAGACTTGGTTAAAACCAATAGAAATAAATAAGTTGGATAAATTTATCCAAATTCAATAAATCAGAATGGATAAATAAAGAGATAAATGGATTGTTAAGACTTGGTTATTAATAATTATAATCTTGTGTGGACTGAATTGTGTGTATAATTGGTTGATATGAATGATATGGGCATTTTGAACCTAATCGACATTTGTTTGGGGACTAATGAAATTCATTTGAGTTGAGGAACAGGTGCTGAAGAGCCAATTCAGTTTTAAAATCCATCCAGGAGAGAAATTCTGGAGTTAATCAGATCCAGTTTGAATAGAGCTGCATTATAACTAAGCAAGCTCGTGTACAATATATCGCATATAGCATAATAACGCTCGCCAAAAGGTACGCCTACGCAAATATGAAATTTTGGATTTTGGTTGGGTTTTGAGTTTGGATTTTGAATTTTCCAACCATGAGAGTCGATGTATATATATTTCTTGAACCTGCAATATTGCAGATGTCCTCCGTGCAGGGGAGACTACCGAAATTTTTCCAGAATTTAAGGTGTTAGAAAATTTTTGAAGATTTTTGGGAAATTCTTTTATTTGAATTAATTTGGTTTTACGACCAATTAGATTTGTTTTGGAAATAAAATCGAGTTTTAAATTTATTATTTTTATAAAGATAATGGGTTATAACGTTCTTTCGACCTTAGCAATTTCGAGGACGAAATTATTTTAAGGGGGAAGGAATGTAATGTCCCGTATTTTCTGACCATTTATTTGAATTATTTTATTATTTAAAATATTGGTTTGAAATTAAATAATCAATTTTAACCATTTTATTTTGAATATTTAATTATAATAAATAATAAAATAATATTTTAATTTCAAAATATTTGGAAAATGTAGAAATTTCAGTATAATGTGATTGGGCAAACCTAAAGTGGTTTATATTGATTTTTGTTGAAGTATAGTGACAATTTCAATTCTAAAACGACGGTCGATCGAATAGTTTATAATTTAATTATAAAACGAGCTACAGCGGCGCGGTAGTTCGTAAATTGGCGTTTTGAACTTTAAACGGCTGTACAGGGCCCAAAATAAGTCGGATTTTCTCGAAACAAGAAACGTCGGGATCTGTTGGGTAATATTTTTCTAATGAAAGAGAAAAATCTAGTTTTCATAGCATAGAATTTATTTTATGTCCAAATCAAATTTTGAAATGGTCGCCATGGAATTTCCTATATATATTTTACGATTATTTATATAAAATAAATGGTTTTTAAATTTTTATAATATCGATTTGGCTTCAAATTCAACCCATGATATTTTATTTTGGTAGTGTATGAAATTCTAGTCGTGTATGGCCAGTTTCAATATTTTAATATTATTATATTGAGGTATTTTAAAATTGGTTTATTTTATTTGAATTGGGCAGTTATAAAAGGGCCATTATTCAAACGACCTCTGTTTTCGACGAAACAAATTTTATTGAGACTGTAACAGTAAATTATTGCTAGGTTTCAAGTGGCGCGTCAATTGGGGCTATTCTGTGAGCGTGGCAAAATAAAATACAAATAAAAAACGACCATTTGAATGTGAACTAGCGCCATTCGAGCAAATAAACTCGGAATTCGATGAAACAAGTTTCATTAGGACCGTAATGTCAAATTATACTATGCCGTCCATTCGCATCTCGAACGGGGTTTGTATGTGAGCGCATGAGCGAATAAACAACGTTCGAAATAGTGATAGGTACGAAATAAAAATCGTTAGTCAACATCGTTCGTCAAATCAACATAAAATATATTATTTACACATTATATAAACCCCATAAAGTCAGAAATTTCCAGAAAACTAAATCCTCATCCATCAATTTTGCAAATAAGTCCCTCATCACAAATATATTTATTTCTCTCAATCTATTGAGAATTTGTGAGGGCGACCTGAAGTGGATTTGTAGATCGGGTCGAGGAGAAGCTGCTGTAAAAAGTTGGCGAGGTTTCTTGGCCGGAGGTCGCCGGAATCGGCCTAAAAATGGCGAAATCGACTTTCGTTCTTTTCAGAAATTAAGGGGATTGGGTTGATTTGAGAAAACGGGACCTTGGGGGGATTAAAGAGGGGAGTCCAGGCTTTACAACGGCGGTGGTCGGAGAAATCAGTAGTTGAACGGAGGGGAGAATTTTTCGAAGTAGAAAATGGATTCAATGATTTTCCGGCGTCGACGATCGGTTTCTGGTGGTGGACGATGAAGAAAATTGAAGAGGCAATGGTGCTCTCTCGATTGGCGGCAGGCTCGACGGTTCTGATGATCTCTGGACGGAGAATTTGGGAATAAGGTCGATTTTGTTCATTTAGGGATTCCGGCGATTTGGTCAAGGGTTGGAGATCGGCACGATCGTCGATGGTAGGGCTCAGAGCGGCGGTTCTGGTGAGGTCAGTGGCGTGGGTCCCGGTGTGACAGATCGTCGATGGCAGGACTGGGAAGGTCCGGTGTTCTCAACGAAGAAGGAAGATCGGGTTCTAGAAATTGTTTTGGGGTAAACCACGTTTTCCCATCTAACGATGATGACGTGGCTCTGATTAGAGTAACTAAAGGTAATTAAACGTTTAATTAATTTATAATTGGTTTAGTTAATAATCGTATAATTTTTATAAACTTTAAATTATCATATCTTTTACATACGTTAATGAAATCTGACGAAACTGGATCCGTTGGGATCGCAAGGACGAGGCCTAGGTGATGGCACTGACTAGGCACTGATCCGACGCAGTTGAATTTTCAGCTAATTTTTGAATGCTCGGCTGAAATTAAATGCAACAAACGCGTCAACCGTCGACTGAAATGAACTGGGGAGTTAATTCTCACACCTTCTGGAATCCTGGGATGTGGTAAATTCATATTAAAATATAATTTACCTTTTAAAATATAAATTGGTTGATTGGTTGCTATTGGCTGATTATTAGTTGATTGGTTGCTGTTATTTATAATTCATCGTTTTAAATTAGTAGATCATATGAAATTTATTTCATATATTATTATCAAATGTATAACAAGCTATGATGCAGGGAAGAACGGGTTGGAGGGATCCGGCCGGATTCCTCAAATATTATATTTGTTGTTTGTTTTATATTATTTATATTTGAACTGATTGGACCCCATATGGTAGTAAAACCTGTTTGAGCATGATGGTTGAATAAACATTCACCTGTGTTGTGTTTAAAATCAATCAATAGTGTTGATTGGGTAATTGGCAGTTAATTGCCATAAATGTAATGTTTAGACGTCGTTTTACCGTTCGGTGAATTGACGCAGTTTAAAGTTATAAATTATTTTATAACTAAACTGAAGTTTTTCAGTCATTTTATAAAAAGTAATTAAATTAGAAATTTATAAATATATCTTTGATCAAGGTTATAAAAGAAATTATTTAAAAGGGTTAGACCAGTTTTAAAAGCAGAAGGCTAAAGATTTTACCTACGGTTGATAAATGAAATCATTGTAATTAAAACAATTAAATAGCGATTTTAAATTAATTAAACTATTTAATTAATTTAAAAAGGGAAATGACAGAATGAAAATCAGTGAATAATTAACTGAGATGTACGGTTGAAAAAATCAACCGTGTTCAATTAGAATTGGTAAATGGGATATATAAATGAGATGCAGGGATTTGAATAATGTTTTACTTATTTTTTTTTAAAAATTAACTTTAGTAAAGTGAATTCAATTGAATTGAGTTTTTAGGGAAAATGGTTAATAGATTGGAAATAGATTGAATAGGGATGGTTTAAGAATAAAATCTAAGGAATTGTTGTAAGATTGGGAAGAAATACAAGCCAGGTTTAAAAAGAGATTTTTAAACCATAATGATAATTTTGAAAGTTAAAGAATTGAGTTGAGCGGAATGTTGTAAATTTTATAAGGGTTTAAGTTATGAACTGATATTATTCTGGGGTAAGGACATTGTCGATCAACGTCTGAGTGGTAAATAGAATACCCCAACTTGAATGGCTTCATTATTGTCGAGGAATGGTATTACTTTGAAACAAATGAAAGGTCTTGTGATTTGTGTGATATCCCATACGAGAAGTATTGAATAAAAGTGCGGGATTTTGGAATATTAAGAACACTACAATATTAGTTATAACGTAAATAAGAATATTTGATTTTTAAATTATATAAATTTGACATTTGAGTTGTCAGATCAGAATTGGTAAATTGGTTTATACCATTAAGTATTATGTATAAAATTATACATCGTGATGCCATGATTTAAAGAAAGGTAGGAAAAAGGTTTTCTAGAAAAGAAAAAGAATGATATTTCCAAGGGAAATGGAAATAGAAAGTTGGACATATATACATGTTCTAAACCATAGAAAATAGTTTGGTTGTAATAAAAATTAGAATAAAGAAAATGTTTTAGATATTGGAAGATCATAAAGTTATTTAACCATTTGTCAAATATATTTTAAATAGGCCAAGTAGTGCCAAGTACCGAATCAGCAAACTCATTTTGTTCACACATTTGTTCTTTGATAGTTAAATCACCGACTATCAAACCTGACCAAATACGATTATTGGTATGGAAAGACCGGGATCGAATGTATATTCGAAAACCATTCCGACCAACAAATACATGAAGACGTCAATTGAAGACGGAGCAAGTGAAGACCGTGGATCTTCATAAGCGGAAGGACTACTTGTCAAATTTCTCTGGCTTGCAACCATAGTTATTTGGTTTGTAATTCTGTCGTGGTTGAGATCTACGGATTTGCAAGGATTACTCGCTACTGATCCTTGGGGTGATTCCTATAAGGATGCGGTAGGAGGGTACCTTCGGTTCATCCTGTTCCTGGATGACTTGTATGGACGAATGACTGACAGAGTATTTCCTTAAAACCACGTATGTTGATTTTTACAAATATACCGAGTTGGTGGCGAAGAGGGGCACCTCTTCTATACCCAGAGTATATTTGTGGATGTCAATTAGTGATTTAACGGATCTGACAATGTGGCATTCAAAGTGAATGATGACCAGATGTTTCCAGGTTAAATAATAAACCTCAAGCCTCATCAATCGGGAAATAACAAAAATCGGGCAGGCAGCATGGTTATGTGGGTCGCTCCCATTAGGGTGTATAATCACCTATCTAGAGAAATTCGATTTGCTTCTTTAATCTATATTCAATGCTGTCCCTTTTCGGGAGGCGGTTGCTGATCCCAACCGTCGGTGATATACATTTGATAAACTCAAGCAAAATGAGTGGTCGGTCATGTATGGGCCGAGTTGCAAGACGTTCTTGTTGAACCCAGTGTATTCGCCTCTAGAGATACACGATCGGAAGGTGGACCCATACCTTGTCATAGTTGGAACCCAATCTCCAATAAGTGCTCGCGATTTTGATTGTATACTATATATGTGGAGCGTGAGATGCAAGCGTTCCGCTAGATTGTTAATTATTTGTATTTAGACATTATGATAATATCAGAATAAGTTATGATTTCAAAAATGGTTTGGGTTATAGTAAGGTAAAAACCGTCCGTGTTTATGTGTGGACTGGTCTTACTATTATCCTTTGATTCCAGAAAGGATTTTCCAAAGTTAAACAAGTTGTGTGTTCTGTGAATTTATCACTGAAAATATTCCAGACTGACCCGGTGTATTTTGCTTTGCTTTAAATGTGCTCGGGTCAGACTTAGTATGTTCCAGGTTAGGTTTCGCTTGGAGTTCAGGAGTTGGAAGCAGGCAGCTTCACCGCTAGTTATATAAAGTTATTTTCCACTGTGACTGATATCTGTTGTACTCTGATGGTTGGTTTGTATATACAGTTCTTCTATATAAAGAGATTTGTTATATTATATTTTATTCGTTCCGCTGTGAGATTCTGATGTGTTGTTCTTCTTCTTTCTTCTATTCTAATATTTCTTTCTTTCTTTTCCCACCCTCTAATTTCTTTCTATTGACAATCTGGGGTTCGATACTTGGATTTTTGACAAGTAATACGGGTTTATGTATTGTTGTCAAAAATTCGAGCGTCGAGTTTTCCCCGGGTCATTACAGTAAATGTGGTTAATAAACTTTATTATTTCATTAGTGAAATGATAACAGAATATTTTTGGTGAAATATATATATATATATATGATGATTTCAAAGAAAAGGGGAATAAAGGAGATTGCGTCAAATTATAACGATATCCCCATGTTTAGAAAGGAAATGTAAAGTTGAGTATTAAAATAGATTTACTCTATATTAATAAGCATTTATTATCGTTGTCAAGTAATGAACGAAGATGTTTTGTAAAGTTATGGTATGAGTAATAAGTTGAGTTGATTTCCCAATATTATATGATAATGTGGTAAATGGTTTGAAAGTGAAAATAGAAAACTAAAATATGATATAGGATTATCCTAAGTAATTAATTGGTTAAATAAAGAAGCGAGGAAACTATATTTATAATATCGAAAGATTTAAGAGTTTTAAATTTACATTTGTTTTGAATTAAAAGGACAAGTGGTGTTGAATACTGAATCAGTGAACTCACTGGATTGTCATGATTGAAACACTGTTTATTTTGATAGTCAAATCACCGACTATCAAATCTGTCCAATACGATTGTTGGTACGGAAAGACCGGGATCGAATTTATATTCGAAAACCATTCCGACCAACGAATACGTGGAGATATCAAGAGATGATCGAGATGGAGCATTGAAGACCGTGGATCTTCATTAAACGGAAGAACCGCTAAAATCTTTGGTTAGCTCCTAGGGATAAGCTATGGTTCTGTCGTGGTTGGAATCTACGGGTTGCAAGGACTACTCGCTACTGACCCCTGGGGTGATTCCTATATGAGATACAGTAGTAGAGGGCCTTCGGTTCATCCTGTTCCTGGATGACTCGTATGGACGGATGTCTGACAGAGTATTTCCAAAAGAATCGCATGCGTTGATTTCTTCAAACGTGCCATAGTTGGTTAGCTCCCAACTAGAGTATTTTTGTGGACGTCAATTAGCGATATCTAGTGGATCTGACGATGTGGCATTCAAAGTGAATGGTGGCCAAAAAGTTAATCTAAACCTCAAGCCTCATTAACCAGGAATTGACAAAAATCGGGCCGGCAGCATGGCTATGTGGGTCGCTCCCATTAGGGTGTTTAATCACCTATCTAGAGAAATTCCATTTCATTGTTTAATCTATTTCGATGCTATCCCTTTTCAGGAGACGGTGGGTAGCTCCCAACCGTTGGTGATATACATTCGATACACTCAAGCGAAATGAGTGGTCGGTCATGTGTGGGTCGGGTTGTAAGACGTTCTTGTTGAACCCAGTGTATTCGCCTCTAGAGATACACTATCGGCAGGTGGCCCCATACCTTGTCATAATTGGAATCCAATCTCCAATCAGCGCCTGAGGTTTTGATTGTATACTATATATGTGGAGCGTGAGATGCAAGCGTTCTACTAGATTCTATTACTTGTATTTAGACACTATTATAATATCGAACAAGATATTGATTTCAAAACTGTTTTGAGTTATCATAAGGTAAAAACCATCCGTATTTATGTGTGGATTTGGTCTTACGATTATCCTTTTCTTTTGAAAAGATTTTGACATTAAAACCAGGTTGTGTGATACCGTTAATACTGTGTGAGTTTTACTAACTCTGGTTCACCAAACTGACCCGGTGTTTTGTAAATGCTCGGGTTAGCCCGGGGTGTACAGGTTCAGATTATCGAATGCTGTGAAGAGACGAACTGGAAGAGTTCAGACGTATGATATTATGTAGCTACTATTCCGCTGTGTGATGTATATGAGGACAGGTTATTATAACTGTCCAGATGTATTGTTGTACTCTGATGATGTGAGTATTATTTTTCAAGCTTTCAATAAAGAATATTTCTATATTATACTTTATTCCGCTGCGATGTGAGACTCTGATATTGTGTTGTGTTAATTCTTCTTCTTCTTCTATTCTTATATTTCTTTCTTTCTTATCTCATCCTCTAACTTCTTACTTCTAGTAATCCATTTTCCGTGCACTTTGGGTTGGACTGGTGTGGTGTGGTCAACTCAAAGGGTACCGAAAATTTGGGTCGCTACACACTTCCTTTTCTATTCTGCACGCCAACATTCTTATCTCTGGGATTTGAAATGCTTTATCATTTGTTTAAATCTTTCTTTTTCTTTTTATAAAGCCTGAAAGGCCCAACAAGCCCACTGGCCTTATATATATCTTCCTTCCACGTAAAGAAAACCATCCCTCCTCCCATATTTCAATACCACTCACTACAGTACACGCACCCCTTTTGTTTCTTTTCGCACCACTTAAACTTCACCGAACAGTCCACCTACCACCTGACGCGATGACCGCTGCCATTACAACTTCACAAGCCTTCACATTTTACTTCCCTCACCACAAAACCCAACCAGTAATAACTCGGAAAATCTGAGCCAGTTTAAAATTTTTATTTTGGCAATTTTAGTGAAGTTTGAACATTTAAAATAGATTATTTTAAATAATATCGACGGAAGATTTATTTTGAATGGAATTCGAACATATATATTTATATATGTCGTCGTTAGAATATAAATAATTATTTTAAATTATAAAAGGAATTGAAAATGGCGCGGTAGTTCGATAATTCGATTTCAAACTTCAATTGAACGTATCGGGTGCAAAATAAACCGGATTTTAGTGAAACCAAAAACAATAGGATCTATTTGAGGATATCTTTCCAACGAATCCAAAAATTTGAAATTTCATAGCGGGAATTCAAAGATATGTCCAGTTGAAAATTCTGAATAGTCGCTATGGAATTCAGGCCCTTAAAAATGGAAATTTTGCAAATGACCTCGTATTTCGACGAAACCACTTTTGTTGGGTTCGTGATGTCAAATTATTGCTAGGTTTTAAATTTCGTAATTTTTCGAATCAATATGTGAGCGTGGCAAAAGAAAACGTGTTTGACCAGTTTCAGTCGATTTTAATCGACTGGAAAATGGCCATTTTTCCAACGGTATCAGAATTCAACGAAACTAGTTTTATTAGGACCGTATCGTCAATACGAAGCTAGAAAATATTTTTCGGGAATTTTTAGAGTTAGTATGTGACCCCAGTGAATTGAAATGCACGTTCAAATTCAATATATAGAGTATATTTTGATTCTGACGAAAACTGATCGAAACAGTCGAATCAGCCTACGATACATATCCCATTGTGTTTGGAATGGGGGTGAAACACTATGAACGACAGGCGGAAGGCCTCGTTTAGAGGTAGTATGAAAAAGTCAACTTTTTATAAGTTAAATAATTAAAATAATTAAAAATTAAAAAACTTCCTCTCCTCCCCTTCAAAACCGCTGCTCCCCCTTTTTCATCGTTTCATTCAAGCGAGAAAAAAAAAGGGGGAAAGCATCGATCGCCCCCCTCCCCCGTTCACCGCCGTGGCCACCACCGTCGAGGCGCGGCCTTCCCCTCACCTCCCCCTCCGTTCGACCTCCATCCTCCTCCACCTCCCGATCTTCTCCCCTTCCTCCTAGTGGAGGAATCCGCACACCCTCCCCCCCAGCCTCCTTCCTCCCCTCCTCTCCGCCCTCCTCTTCTTCTCCTTCCCCTCCGCAGCAGTGCAACAACCCCCTCCGCCAAGCCCTCCCTCGAGCTAACGCTGTAAGTTTTAATTTTATTTTTATTTATAAAATCAGTTTTTTTAATATATGAAGTAGCATTTATAAAATCTGAACTTATAGTGTAGGAAAAGATTTGGATTTTGTTAGGAAGAAATTCGATTTTTAAAATAGAAAAGAGGCGATATTTTTAAAAGTGAGAAGACGAGATTTCTAACTATATAAAGATTAAATTTTTGAAATAGAAAACATATGATTTTTAGCGATGTAAAAATAGAATTTTTATCTATATTGAATAGCAAAGTAAAATTATGATTTTTATATATTGAATAGCGATATAAAAATATGATTTTTATATATTGAATAGCAAAGTAAAAATATGATTTTTTATATATTGAATAGCAAAGTAAAAATATGATTTTTATATATTGAATAGCGAAGTAAAAATATGATTTTTATATATTGAATAGCGAAGTAAAAATTCGATTTTTATATATTGAATAGCAAAGTAAAAATATGATTTTTATATATTGAATAGCGATATAAAAATATGATTTTTATATATTGAATAGCGATATAAAAATATGGTTTTTATATATTGAATAGCGAAGTAAAAATATGATTTTTATATATTGAGTAGCGAAGTAAAAATATGATTTTTATATATTGAATAGCAAAGTAAAAATTCGATTTTTATATATTGAATAGCGAAGTGAAAATTCGATTTTAATATATGTAGTGGCTACGGGCAACGAAAGTGACGAAAGGCGAGAACGACGAAGATTTCTACTTAAGAAGAGTCGAGATGATTGGATTAGCTATCGGTGAGAACTTCTCACTCTAAATCTCTTTTTCTAGTTATATATATATATATATATATATATATATACTAAGATGCAGACGGTGCTTAGCAGCACCCGACACCCGTCATCCACAGACCATGGATGGATTGTGTAATAACCCGAAAATCTGGGCCAGTTTAAAAATTTTATTTTGGCAATTTAAGCGAATTTTGATTATTTAAAATGAATTATTTTAAATAATATCGACGAAAAATTTATTTTGAATATAAATCGAACGTATATATTTATACGCGTCGTCGTTAGAATATAAATATTTATTTATAATTATAAATAGAATTGAAAATAGCGCGGTAGTTCGATAATTCGATTTCAAACTTCAATTGAACATACCGGGTGCAAAACAATCCGGATTTTAGTGAAACCAAAAATAATGGGATCTAATTGATGATATCTTTCCAACGAATCCGAAAAATCGAAATTTCATAGCGGGAATCAAAAGATATGTCCAGTTGAAAATTCTGAATAGTCGCTATGGAATTCAGGCCCTTAAAAATGGGAATTTTGCAAACGACCTCGGATTTCGACGAAACCACTTTTGTTGGGCCGGGATGTCAAGTTATTGCTAGATTCCAATTTTCATAATTTTCTGAATCAATATGTGAGCGTGGCAAAGGAAAACGCGTTTGACCAGTTTCAGTTGATTTTAATCGACTGGAAAATGGCCATTTTTCCAACGGTCTCAGAATTCGACGAAACTAGTTTTGTTAGGACCGTATCGTCAATACGAAGCTAGAAAATATTTTTCGAGAATTTTTAGAGTTAGTATGTGACCCTGGTAATTTGAAATGTACGTTAAAAATGCAATATAATGATTTAAATGTAAATTTCAACGGAAACTGATTCAAATGATCATATCAGCTTGCGATACATATCCCATTGGGTTCGGAATAGGGGTAAAACGCTATGGACGACAGGCGGTGGGCCTCGTTTTGAGGTCGTATGTAAAAGTCAAAATTTTGCATTTAAAATAATAATAAATTAAAAAAATGAACTTTCTCTCTCCTGCCCTCTTCCTATACGTTCTAGCCCCCCCTCATTCTCGATTCAGTTTTTAAAAAGGGAAAAAAAAACCGACATCTCGTTCGACGCGCCGCCACTTCTGGCGATCGACACCCTTCGCGCCACCGCCCCCTCCTTCCTTCGCCTACTGCTCCTTTCCCTCCCCTTCGCCAGCACCGTGAGCCCCCCCAACCCAAATCGAGCCGCGCCACCCTGCAGAAGCCCTCCACCACCCCTGCGTGCCCCCCCTCAGTCCAACTCCTACCCCGCGGCCCCCTCAACCCGCGGACACCACTTTTCAACAAAAAATTCCGAATTTCTTCAAAGAAATGTAAGTTTTTTTACTTTATTTTAATTAATTTATACATACCATTGTTTATATATGATGATATGAGTAAAATATGATTTTTCTTGTGTAAGAAAAAAATGAGATTTGCTTTCATGTACGGTTTTAAATTGAGAATAGCATGATGTTTTTGAAATTATGAAAGACGAGATTTTTTATATAAGGAAGAGGTAAAATAGATTTTTATTCAATTAAAAATATGATTTTTATATTTTTAAAGTATTAAAAATATAGTCTTTAGTATATAGCGACTATAAAAATATGATTTTTATATTTTTAAAGTATTAAAAATATAGTTTTTATATTTTTAAAGAATTAAAAATATAATCTTTACTATATAGAAGTGGTAGAAATATGATTTTTGTTTAGGTAGAGAATTAAAAATATAATTTTTACATGATAGGAATATTAAAAATATCATCTTTATATGTGTAGAAAAATAAAAATGAGATTTTTATAAAGATGAAATCTTTAAATTTGAAAAGGCGAAGTCTATGTGTTTATAAGGGCGAAATCTTTATTTTAGAAAAGGAGAAATCTTTAGGTGGAAAATAGCGTGATAAAAATATAATTTTTATCTATATAACGAAGTAAAAATTCGATTTTTATATATTGAATAACGAAGTAAAAATTTGATTTTTATATATTGAATAGCGAAGTAAAAATTCGATTTTTATATATTGAATAGCGAAGTAAAAATTCGATTTTTATATATGTAGTGGCTACGGGCGACGAAGCTGACGAAGATGCGAAAACGATGAAGATTTCTATCAAAGAAGAGTCAAGATGATTGGATAGCTATCGGTGAGAATTTCTCACCTTTCAATTTCTTTTTCTAGTTATATATATATACTAGGATGCAGACGGTGCTTAGTAGCACCCGACACAATCGTCCACAGACCATGGACTTGTTTGTTTGGTTGCATAAATTAGTTAGATGATTTGATCTGAATTTGGTTGTTTGGTGATTTTGATTGATGTGTGAATGGCGTGGGCCTTCACTAGACCGGGGATAAGGCTAGGCCTCGTCCCGTTTCTAGTATCTTGCCGTTATGCCGCCGAAATTTTCTAAAATAAGTTAGAAAAATAAAAATATCATTTTATTGAATAAATGAACTGAGTAGAAATTCATATGTTAAAATAAAATGTTTTATCGTTGAAAATATAATTTTTAACGTGAAGTGAATAAAAGAAAATATTCATTTACAAACCGGACGGTTTGTTTATGTACACCTATTTGAATGACATTGATTGGGACGATAAATTTTACACATCGCCCAACTGCACAAATAAAATCTGTGTTTGATTGTTTGAAACCCCACACGGGTGTTGGGATGAAATTTGAAGTTCACTCATCCTGATTGATTAAATATGTCGATCGATTGATTGACAGGCTGATATAAGCGTTAGATATCTATATTTGATGCTTATACAGTGTACTGCACTTTGGTTGATGGTTGATTATTTTGCAATGCTATTATATGTATGTAATGTATGAAAATCCATATAATTAACATTATATGGTAATTGATTGGGCCTCGTTCTAATTTGAAAAATAAAGAACAATATAAAATAAAGGTTCATGTGTTGACAGTACTCATCCATTGAGATTGGTCATGTGTTGAACGAAATATTTTGATAATAACAACTATTTTGAAAAAGAAATTTATGAAGCCGTGTTGATTAGATTGACACCATTTTGACGTGAACGATATTTATATCGAAATGAATTGAAAACGATTTCGAAATGAAATGAATTGAAAACGATTTTGAAATGAAATGAATTGAAAACGATTCCGAAATGAAATGAATTGAAAACGATTTCGAAATGAAATGAATTGAAAACGATTTCGAAATGAAATGAATTGAAAACGATTTCGAAATGAATTGAATTGAAAACGATTTCGAAATGAATTGAATTGAAAACGATTTCGAAATGAATTGAATTGAAAACGATTTCGAAATGAATTGAATTGAAAACGATTTCGAAATGAATTGAATTGGAAACGAATTCAAATTGAATTGAAAGCGAATTGAAATGAATTCAAATTGAATTGAAATTTGAATTGAATAGAAATGAATTTTAAAACGAATTTATAAAGAAGAATTCAATTTTGATTTGAATGGAAAAGGAAGTTGAAATTGCTTTTGAAACGAATTTAAAACTATTCATATAATTCGTTTTAAATAGAAATCGACGAAATATATATTATATATATTATATATATTATATATATAATATAATGGCCTGAATAGAACGCGCCGCGCCGCGGCAGTTCGCGAATTTCGACCATTAACTTCGAACGAATATTACGGGAGATCCGACCGTCGGATTCTCCTAAAACCGGAACCGTTGGGTTCGTATCGAAAAGAGCTTTCTAACGAATATTAGAAATTAGAAATCTAACGGTTGGATTTGGAATTATGTCCAAATCAAATTTGAAAAAGGTCGCTGTAAGTGCAGTTCGATGACCGTTGATGGAAATCGACTGTACAGGCCTCGATAAAATTATTAAAAATAGTAATAATTTGTGTAAAATCATAAGAAATGATTTGGGAAAAATTGGGATGAAAACTCCATATTTGAAAAGAAAAAAAATAGATTTTTATCGAAATGAACTAGTTTTGAACTAGAATTATAATTCTATTTATTTTTAATAAATAAATTGAATTTGAAAAGGGTTTTGAAAATAACCAGAATATCCAATGATTGCATTGGAGTGGATTTGAATCGAAATTGTCTTCGGAATATTTCGATGTTGGAATTCGTGATTATACAGGTGTTGTTATGGAAATTTGAAAGATATATATTTATATCGTTATTTCCAATACGACATTTGTTAGTCGTAGAATTTGATATTGAATATAAGCCGATATATTTTCTATTCAGAGCCTTGTATTGAATATCGAATGTGATTTGGGTTTGTCGTGAATGGTGTCTTCACTAACACTGTTCTTGAACCCAGTTGAGAAAAGATTAAATCTTTTTATTTAGATTTAATGAAGTGTACCAATTAAATAATATTTAATTGGAATTGAATTGATATTGATTTCTGGGTTTATCGTGAACAGTGTTTTAAATAACACTTGTTCTTTAACCCGATAATTAATGAATGGGATTTTGGGTTTATCGTGAACCGTGTTTTAAATGACACTGATTCTTTAACCCAGTTAACGATTAAAACTAAGTGGAGTTTTAATGAATCTTTAATTAGATTGAAACAATCGAAATGGAGTATCACCAGTTTTACTCCAGGCGTTAGTTAAATCTTTAATTAGATTTGAACGTGAAATGGTAATTAAATTCACCGATAACACCGTGGTGTTAGATATGAAGTATAACCAGTTTTACTTCATGGGATAAATAGGTTGGGATTGGGAAATTAAAACAAATGATTACTTCGGTAAGGTTCGTTAATCCCGACTAGTTTGAATTGAGATTCAAAAATAGATTTAAGAATAAATTCAAGGAATTTATCTTGGATAAAATTAAGGGGAACCTTTCCCTATGAATGTGAAATTTAGAAACTAACTGTCGGTTAGCCAAGCAGAAGGGTTTTCTGGATATTGATCTGATGTTGGTTTCGGCCTTCGGGGTTAATATTTGGGGAATTATTCTCTTGATTAATTTACGGTTAGTGACTAATGAATTGGAATGAGGCGTATGTTGTGTTTGTGTAACACTTATTTAAAATATACGCGAGTTATTCGGAAAGACCGGGTTTATCCCATTCTGAATAACTGATACGACGATAAGTCGAAGATGAAGACGGTGGTCGAAGACCGGAAGTCTTCACGTCGTTTGGGTGATAACTGATGATCTTGATTGGGCTGTACACCCAAGAAGATGGAAACAGTTGGTGATCGTCCATACGTGCTTGGAGATCGATGGATATGCGGGGTACTAGGTGCCTCCAGTTTCGTTCAGACCCAGAACGGACTTGTAAATGGACTGTGTGTCTGACATTGGATTTTAGTCCGTGTGATTGATCTCTATTAAATATATATCTGTTTGGCGGCGGAGAATTTATTCTCTTGCTTAACGCCCTTCTCTGAGACGTACGAGCTCATGGGTTATATATTGATGGATATCAAACGCATGGAGTGAATTGCCTGTGTGGCATGCCTAAGTGGCAATTGATCGAGGCTTCTGTTGAAAAGCAAAGTCTTGTGGTAATGATCAAAGCAAGGCCTTTGTGGCGTAGCTTTGTGTAACGTTTGCTTCGCGAGTTTCACACCCGGTATGAACCAAAAACGGGAGGGGACGTCAGGGAGGGCATGCGTTTCTTTCTAGCTAGAAGTGGCGTCAGTGGTTTTACACGCCCTGACGAGTTTGACTTATGTGGTTGTTGCTGTTGCGAGGCGCCTCGGATTGATCGGTCGTTCTCGAACCGATGGAGTCATTTAGTTGGCTCACCTACGCCCCATAGGGCGGGGAAACGCATGTTCAGGGTTTAAGTTTAATCCACATCGGTGGACTGGCCCTGAGGATCCAAGGCTTGACTGAGTACTTGCCTGAGACACGGGCTAGAGCGTCTCGAATCGGTTGAGGACTATCTTTTGCCTCGGTTCATAGACGGAAATCCAATTTCCAAATACGTGACATTTGCGGTTTTATTTGTAGAGCCTAGTATGGCGACATAGTGGGATGGTGCGCTCATGCCGCCTATGATTGATACTTATGATTTGAAGTTGTTTTATACACTATGCACTTATGATAGTATCAAACGATTTGTTTTAAACGTATCAAGCATTCTTTGGCTGTTATAAGGGAAAACCCTATCCTCGGTTGCGTTGCATTGTGTGATGGGACCTGGGTCTTATAACAGCTTCATTTTTCTTTATTTAGCATTGCGCTGTTTGTTTTATGCACTGGTATTCTTGGGAGGAAACCCGTTCCGTGTTATACGGCGTGGTCCCTTGATTTAACTAACTTTAAAATAAAGATTAATAACTGTTTTAGTTCTCACACCAGTCCCATGACTGACCTGGAGTTTATTGTTTTAACCTAAACTCTGGGTGCCCTTATTTTGACACGGGCAGCTAGTAGTTTTGGTTTTGCAGATTTATATTCACAAGATCCTGGTTTACAGCTGGAATGATATCCGAAAAGTTTTGTATCCGTATATCTCTTCTAGTTGTGTATTGTATTATTTTCCGCTGCGATGTATTTAAATGTAATTTGAATCTCTGATATTTCTGTGTAATATTTATTCATTTATACTCTGTATATTCTTGTAATCTGATGCATTGTTGTAATATACAATGAAATGTCCTTTTATATGCGTTCTGTTGTGGCTTGTTCTCGAACTATCCGCTCTTTCCTTTACGGGGAAGTTACGGGTTTTCACAGTTTGTTTGTTTGATTGATATGTTGTGAAAATTTGTTTGTGAAATTGATGTGAAATAGGTAATGAAATATATTCATGTGTTGAAAGGAAATAAAATATTTATATAGTTAAAAATATTTTATCGTTAAAAATATAATTTTTAATGTGAATGTGAATAAATGAATATTTATAAACAAATCGGTCGATTTGTTTATATGCACTGAATTGACTGATATTGATTGGGTCGATAAATTTTACACATCGCCCAACTGCACAAATAAAAATCTGTGTTTGTTGATTTGAAACCCCACACGGGTGTTGGGATGAAATTTGGCGTACACTAATCCCAATTATTTAATTGTATGTCGATCGATTGGTCGACAGACTGTGTAAGCGTTAATTATTTATATTTGATGCTTATGCAGTTGTGTGGTGCACTTTGGATGATGGTTGATTGTTTATTGTGGCTATTATATACATGTGTTGTATGGAATCCATATAATTAACGTTATATGGTAATTGATTGGGCCTCATTCCAATCGGGAAAATAATGAATATTATAAAAGAAAATTCATGTGTTGAATATAAAAATAGTCATATGTTGACGATGTTCATGTGTTGAAACTATTCATGTGTTGAGTAAAATATTTTAAATAATAAAAATTACATCTTTATCATATTTACAATTAGAATCTACTTCACGGTGGAGTTTAATTAAAAATCAAACGATAGATACCATAATTTTATAAAATATTTTACATAACAAAAATAGTGATTTGCTGACAGTACTCATGTGTTGAGATTAGTCGTGTGTTGAAAGAAATATAGATTCATGTGTTGAATAGAATAAATATTCATTTGTTGAATAGAATAACGAATTTATTGAAATATATAAAGCCGTGTTGATTAGAGAAGCGCTATTTTGAGGCGAACGATATTTATATCGATTTTATTTGTTTTATAATGAATATTGAAAAGTGATTTCAAAATTTAATATTTTGAAATGAAATTCAAATTAAATTAGATTAAAATTCAAATTGAAATTTTATTGAATCAATTTGAAATGAATTCGAATAGAATAGAAAATGAATTCGATTCGAATTGAATAGAAAGTGAATTTGAATTCGAATTGAATAGAAATGAATTCAAATTGAATTAAATTGAAATTGAATTAAAAACGAATTGAAATTGTTTTGAATGAAATTTAAAACGAACTGTAATTGAATTGAAATCAATTTGAAATGAATTCGAATTGAAGTAAATAGAAGGTAAATTCAAATTGAATTGAATTATAACGAATTAGAATTAGGATTGAATTGAAACGAATTTGAATTCGAATTAAATAAAAATTGAAATGAATTCGAATTGAATTGAAATCAAATCGATTTGAGATTGAAGATGAGGTTGAAATTGTTTTTGAAAACGAATTTAAAACGATTTATAAAATACTTTTTAAAAGGAAATCGACGAAATTTATATAATATATATATATATATATTATATATATAATGGCCTGAATAGAACGCGCCGCGCCGCGGCAGTTCGTAAATTTCGGCCATTGACTTCGAATTGACGTTGCGGGAGATCCGACCGTCGGATTCTCCTAAAACCAGAACCGTTGGGTTTGTATCGAAAAGAGCTTTCCAATGAATATTAGAAATTTGAAATCTAACGGTTGGATTTGGAATTATGTCCAAAACAAATTTGAAAAAGGTCGTTGTAAGTGCAGTTCGATGGCCGTTGTTGGAAATCGACTGTACGGGCCTTGATAAAATTATTAAAAATATTAATAATTTGTGTAAAATCATAATTTGTGTATTGGAAAGAACTGGGATGAAAAACTCCACATTTGAAAAGATAAAAATAGATTTTTGTCGAAATGAACTAGTTTTGAACTAGAATTAAAATCAATTTATTTTTGAAATAAATAAATTGAATTTTAAAGGGATTTTAAAAATAATTAATATTCCCAATACGTGAATTGGACTGGAGTGAATCGAAATTATTTTCGGAATATTTCGATGTTGGATTTCGTGACTATACAGATATTGTTATGGGAATTTGAAAGATATATTTTATATCGTTATTTCCAATACGATATTTGTTAGTTTCAGAATTTGATATTGAATATAAGCTGATATATTTTCTATTCAGAGCCTTGTATTTAATATCAAATGTGGTTTGGGTTTATCGTGAATCGTGTTTTAGATGACATTGGTTCTTTAACCCAGTTAAAGACAGGATATTGATTTTTGAAAAGATTGAAACTAAGTGGAGTTTTAATGAATCTTTAATTAGATTAAAATGTGATTTGATAATTTAAATTATCAAACTTGAAAGGTGATCAAGAATGGAGTACCACCAGTTTTGCTCCAAAGCGATAGTTAAATCTTTAATTAGATTTGAACGTGAGATGGTAATTAATTTTACCGAAAACACCATGGTGTTAGATGTGGAGTATTACCAGTTTTCTCTATGGGATAAATAGGTTGGGATTGGGAAATAAAATAAATAATTACTTCGGTGTGGTTCGCTAATCCTGACTAGTTTGGAAAACCATAATTGGTTTGAAATGATATCCAAAGGAAGATTAAAGAATAAATTTAGAAGAATTTATCTTGGATAAAATTAATGGGAACCTATTCCCTCAGAATGTGATTTTTTGAATAAAAGAATATTCTGAATTGGAATGAGGCGTTTGTTGTGTTTGTGTAACCTTTGTTTATCATATGCGTGGGTCATTCAGAAAGGCCGGGTTTATACCCATTCTGAATAACCGATTCGACGAGATGTTGAAGATGAAGACGGTGGTTGAAGAACGGAATTCTTCACATCGTTTGGGTGATTACTGATGATCTCGATTAGGGTGTACACCCAAGATGAGGGAAACAATTGGTGATCGTCTAGACGTACTTGGAGATGGATGGATATGCGAGGAAAGTGCCTCCGGTTTCGTTCAGACCCAGAATGAACTTGTAAATGGATTGTGTGTCTGACATTGGATTTTATTCTGTGTTGATTGATCTCTATTAAATATACATCTGTTTGGCGGCAGAGAATTTATTCTCTTGCTTAACGCCCTTCTCTGAGACGTACAAGCTCAGAGGTTGTTTATCGACGGACATCAGTCGCATGGAGTGAATTGCCAGTGTGGCACGCGTAAGTGGCAATTGATCAAGGCTTCTGTTGAAAAGCAAAGTCTTGTGGTTGATGATCAAAGCATGGTCTGTGTGGCGTAGCTTTGTGTATAATGTGAATTCGCGAGCCTCACACCTCGGTATGAGTCAAAAACGGGAGACGGACCGTTGGGAGAGCACGACGTTTCTTTCTAGCTAGGGTGGTGTCAGTGACCTACCAGCCCTGACATTTATATACTTTTCACCTGTGTGGTTGTTGGAATGCGAGGCGCCTCGGATATAGGTCTGTAAGGACCGGGAAACGTGTGTTCAGGAATTGCCAATCCTCAAAAGTAAGAGAGGACCGGCCCAGCCGATTCCAAGGATCAAAGTGGGGTCCTGGGACATTTGCTAGAGTGTCTCGAACGCGGAGAGGAGCTTGCCCCTTGCCTCGACTCATGACGGAAATCCAATTTCCAATACGTGATATTGCGGTTTTAATTGTAGAACTAGTATGGCGACATGATAGATGGTACCCATGCCGCCTATGATTGATATTTATGATTTGAAATGTTTTGACACTATACACTTATAATAGTATCAAGTGATTTGTTTTGAACGTACCAAGCATTTTTGGCTATTATAAGGGAAAACCCTATCCTCCGGCTTGCGTTGCATTGTGTGATGGGACCTAGGTCTTATAATAGCTTCATTTTTCCAAAAAGCATTGCGCTGTTTTGTTATATGCACTAGTATTCCTGGGAGGAAACCCGTTCCGTGTTATACGGCGTGGTCCCTTGAATTATTCTCTTTTAAAGTAAAGTTTTAAATAACTGTTTTAGTTCTCACACCAGTCACATGACTGACCTGGAGTTTATTGTTTTAACCTAAACTCTGGGTGCCCCTATTTTCTACACGGGCAGCTAGTAGTTTTGGTTTTGCAGATTTATATTCACAGGGTCCTGATTTACAGCTGGAACGATGCTCGGAAAGCTCTGTATCCGTGTATCACTTTCAGTTGTGTTTTGTATATTTTTCCGCTGCTATGTAATTTATTGTAATCTCTGATATTTATCGAATGTAATTTATTCATTTATACTCTGTATATTCTTGTCTCTGATGGAATTGTTGTAATAACAATGAAATGTTCTTCCGTCTGCGTTCTCTTTTGTCTTGTCCTCAACGCAATCCATGCTTTCCTTATCGGGGAAGATCGGGTCGTGTCACAACCGACCTTACTTCTTTATGACAGTCCATCCTCTTCCAGGTAACACGACTTCTGGCCACTGTGAGCTCCTCCATATGCTTACCATACCCGCACAGTAAACTCCAACACCAATTTTCCATCTGACGTCCAAAACTGTTGGTGTCCTCCTCTCCCATGCACTTAAACCATGTTAAAGCTAACTCCATCGAAAGATGTTTCCACGAATGCTTCCGTATTCCCACTTCCCAGCGCCATGCCAGTCTAACTCCTTCCGTCCATACACCCTTGTTTAACACCGCTACCCCAACACAAGGCCTCCTAACCAAATTAACATATCACGTTGGTCATTGTTCACAGCCCATCGCATATAGCTCTTCTTCATTTGCTGCTACCTTCTTCTTGTTTTCTTTTTCTTCCTATAAAATGCATGCAACCCATGCGAGCACCTCGACCAATGATCATCGAACCACTTTCTCCACTTCACGCTTCAGTCACCACCGCCTCGACGAACCCGCCTCCTAATCTCGGTTACTGCGTCCTACAGGCCTGCCTTAGCCCTGTTCTGACGCACTCAACATCGAACCCCAACAGTGTCTGCACACAGTCCCACTCGAACTACCATGAAAACAAGGAAGTGCCTCCACTTCTTACTGAACCCATCAAAGCACTTCCTTCCGACCATTTGCCCCCACCGTTGGTCACGCACTCAACCCTGGTTGTTATGCTATATTTTTTTGTGTTTGATTCGGTTGTAGGAGAAAATATGAGCAAAGCATGCATGGGGAGTTTGATTATTATACTAAATGGAGGCTTTGATTTTCATTTCTTTGGTAATTTTAAAATATACGAGTGGATCTAAAAATGTATATTTCTTTTCTAAAACTGAACATATTGGTTTTGTTCTTTGGAAATCTGAAAGCTGGCTATATTTATAGCCTTAAGTAGTTTGGCAAGCATGATAGTAGTTGGCCACACACGCAAGGTAATGGAAACTTGGCCTCTACGGACTTGAAGTTTGGATGGCACGATAATGGGGTTTTAGAGTAGAAGATAGGTCTGAATGTTCTTACGCTTTTAAGTCTATGATTGGATTCCTGCATGTGCATGTATGCGCATAGAAAAATAGGGTAGGAGAAGAGTATGGCTGTGTGATTTGAACGCCTATTTCCAGTAGCTGTACACGAGTTTTCATAGGGTCGTATAACTTTTCTTTGGTTTTTGTTCTCTTTGTTTAATAACATATGGTATACTATCACTTGTCAGGTCCCGTTTTATATTTCAAAGAGAGAGAAAAAGGTTTAGTTCTGACGTAGACAAAAATATAGGTTATATATATTCTTTTCATTTACATGGCAGACGTGCGTGTCTAGTGATTATGGTATGTCTACAGATAATTGGTGGTAGACATGGTAAAAAATTTATTTGTTTATTATCTTATTTTATTATGTCGGCAGAACATGTATGAAAGGAAGAGGGTGAGGCAAATGGATTATCAGACAAGTTTTCGACCGAACAATTATTTGATGGGAGATATCTTTTCCTTTACAGTATGGTCTCCATTGCTTAAAAATGAAGGGTACACGGTGGACTGAAATGAAATGATATATTACAGACTTTGAAAAGAATTGTATAGGTGTTGAAAATGAAGGCTGAAGCTCTGTTTTGCCACTTTCAGTATTTATGAATGATACAGTTTTGAGAGGGGAGGCCACGTTCATTCTTTTCAAGGAATGGCAAATCACGTTCAAAGGGCAGCGCAATTTTACAGAAATATTTATGTTTATTTGACCAATGATTTTATTATAATAAAGTTAAATGTACACCGCTATATACAACTCTGTTCGTATATAATGCGCTATCGACAAAAATAAAAATACCGTCACGCCCAGCAGTGTGTCACGACCACAAAAATATAGTAAAATAGACTAGTTAGCTCATTGTGTGAAACCCCCAAAAATGCCGATGTAGGGTGTAAAATACTCTAAATAAAAAGTTGCTTATTTTCCAAATTAAAAATTACAGTAAAATTCTAAAAATTAATTTATAACTATATCTTGAAAATCTTGTCCAAATTCGATACCAATGATTTATTATATTTAATAAATCGTTACGGCATATAAACAATTTCACAGCGACTATTTGAAAATTTGATTTGGACATAAAACACAATCTATAACACGGAAACTCAATTTTTCTCGTCCATCAGAAAAATATTATCAATTAGATTCAAACGTTTCTTGTTTCACCGAAATCCGACTTAAAACGGATTTTGTATGATCAATTGAATTTCAAACTCGATTTTACGAACTACCACGATGTTTCGAGTTCGTTTTATAATATAAATATAAATATACAGTCGGCGTTTATTTAATGAATTCAATATTAAATTCCGTAAATAATTCAAATATAATATTTAAAACAAATTTAAATATTCGAATTCGAACAGCCGAAAACTCTGAGTCGTTACATTCTTCCCCCCTTTAAAGAATTTCGTCCCCGAAATTATAAAATAAGAAGAATGTTTTGATCTTGATTATTTTCAAAATAATTCATTTAAAACATTATCAAAAATGTTTCTAAGTTTCAAAAAATTTCAAAAAAAGATTCGCTAGCAACTTCTCTATACTATTCGATCTAAACAACTACAAACGCCACTCTGGGCTTCTCATATTGATCCAAGGAAAATAAAAGCCAAGCGGCTACCCATCTCGGGTATAAATTCAAACACCCGATCAATAATATTAAGGTTTACCTTTTCTCGGGCACCCAATACTCGAATCACAAAGTTCGGCAACTAACAACTCTTCCATTTTCAATCTACACTTAACTTGATATATAATGGAAATAACTAATACAGGTTTAAACCACTTATTTCTTGTAACACCCTGAATTTTTGGTTAACATTATAATAACAAATTAAAGAATACTTAATTTAAAATGTGAGAATTAAGTAAAACGGACATCACCATTACGTTCGTCTCGGAATTCTGCTTGAGATATAGTCCGAGTTTGTGTAAAACGGATAACGTATGAAGAAGATATCTTTAAATTAAATATTGCAGCAAAACATGAAAAAAAAGGAATGAGTTAAGAATAATGTTTAGCATTGTTCTAAGGTTTATAAGCAAAAGACTTTGTAGCTCGTTTGGTTGGAACACGTGGCTTGCATACAAGAGGTACAGAGTTCGATCCCCGCCAGCGCCATATTTTTGTTTTAGGGGAATGACTTAAAAGCGACTTAGTGTGAACGCGGTTCAAAAAGTGGTTTAGTGTGAAAATAGTTAATTGGGAAGATGGATAAAAATAAATATATATATATATATATATACATATATATTAGCATTAAAATGGTCATTTTTAGAATAATGTTATATTAGCATTAAAAAGGTCATTTTTTTAGAATAATGTTTTATTTAAAATAAGATTACCATTTTAGTGATAAATTTGTCGTATTTGTTAGAAATCAATTGTGTCATATATGTTAGGGATTATATTATGTAAATTAACCCATCATATATGTTAGGGATCATATTTGGAAAATTAACATGTCACTTATGTTAGAGAACATATTGCGTAAATAAATATGTTGTTTAGTTAGAAACATATTCTATAAATAACTAGATCAGTTAGCTAGAATATATATTTTTTGGCAAATAAAATGTCATTAGAATATGTTATGTTAACATAGAAATTGTCTGTTATTTGAATAAAATTGTCATTTTGTCATAAATGGGTTATTAAAATAAATTAAGAATGTCGTGAGAATAAAAAGGGAACATTTATGTTAGAATTCAAAATGACATTTATGTTAGGATTCAAAAAAAAATGTCATTTATGTTAGATTAGAAATGTCCTTATATTGGAATGGTCATTAGATTAAAATGTTATTAGGGAATGTCATTAGATTAGAAATATTCATTTATTGGTTTCTTCTGAGATGGATGGCCTTGATGGATCATAGCTTGAATGAACGGCTCTAATTAATTCCAAAATCTATATAAGCAACCGAAGACTCAAACCTAAAACCTAATCAAAAATGAGAAAAATGGCCATCATGCTGTCACTCCAAAGCCTAGAGTAGCCGCCACAAAGTAGAAGCCTAGTGAAGATAATCAAATCAATTCAACTTAAGTCTAATCTAATCTTAACAATGAATTCAACATCAAAGGCGTGCTAATCAAATCCAGAACTCAGATTTCAGAACCCTAGAATTCCTTTAAATTGTAAGTACGGTTATTTTTCAGTTATGAATGAAATAAAGATGTGATTTGCAATGGAATGTAAATAGAATTCCTATCATGTTATGTGCGGAATTGATTCATGTTATTCATATCTATTTAATCATGTTATATGCGAAATTGATTCATGATTATTTAAGAGTTATTGTGGATTTATTATGAGTATTTTTGCGGCCATGTGTATGTGAATCTACGATGGAATTACTTTTGTTGAAAGCTTGTAAATAAGCATATGGATTATTTGTTTGGCGATAACATATTATGTACTTAGGTATTGTATGTACGTTTTTTTGGGATTTTGCAATCCTTATGCAAAATTAGACGATGCCATCATGTCATAACACATGCAAACTATAGGCTTAACATGACTGTGTAAACTTTCATGATGGATCCATTTTCTTTTATGATAAGTCTACAACTTTTATGTTAACATATGTTAGATCTATATGCTCTTATGTTAAATCTACAACTTTTATGTTAACATATGTTAGATCTATATTCTCTTATGTTAAATCTACAACTTTTATGTTAACATATGTTAGACTCGTATGTTTATCTACAACGCTTATGTTAAACTCATATGCTTTATGTTAGATTTATGACTTCTATGTTAGATCCACATATGTTAGACTCATATGCTTTTATGGCAAATCTACAACTTTTATGTTAGTAGACTCATATGCTTTTATGACAAATCTACAACTTTTATGTTAGTAGACACATACGTTAGACTCATATGCTTTTACGACAAATCTACAACTTTTATGTTAGTAGACACATATAATAGACTCATATACTTTTATGTTAAGATCTATGCTAGTTGATTCAACCCCTATGCAAGTTCACTACTACATGTTTAATTAGGTTTGGTGTAGTTTTATGAACAACTCTTATGTTATGATTCATGTTGCATAAATTAAGTTTGCAAGTTCATAATTAAAAGTATATTGTTCTTTGCCCATTCATGAGACACCTATTAATTTAGATCCTATTTCAATGCAAACTTACCTCTACATGACATGTTTAAATTGTGTAAATTCATATGCTATGATTTATGATAGTTGGTTCTAAAAGTACAAGTTCCCCTTTTTATGCTAAGTTAATTGTGTACATGTTTATGATTTATGTTGCAAGTTCATCATCACATGAAAAATCTATATGTCACATATGTTATGTTGTTAGAATAATTCATGTTTTTCTCTTTTCCCTTTTATGTTTGTAAGTTGGGCTAAAATATTTAGCCCAACGTTCCTTGTAATTTTGCAAGCGTAAATGCGGGGGATATCGTTGGGATAAACATGAAAATATATGAAAATTGGCATGTTTGGCACATGCCAAATATTGATGACATTTAATGGTAAAAATTTTATATACCAAACATGATGAACTTGATTAGAGGGAAAGTGGGTCATGTCAATAAATATTTGACAAATTTACATATAAATATAAAAGGATAAAAAGGGAAATATTAGAAAAGACGAATATGCCTAACCCGAGGTTAGACTGAGTTGCGGTGTAAACCTGCCCGGAACTGACCGGCACATCCAGTAACAGCGACAATACCCGTCTAATGTGGGTGGTTAGAGCATTGAGCCCAAAAAGGGACCCGATGTTAGGCTGAGTTTTGGTGTAAACCTGCCCGGAACCGACCGGCACATCCAGTAACCACAACAATATCTGCCTAATGTGAGTGGTTGGAGCTTTAATGAACAAATTAAAGCTAAGCCAAGACTGGTAGGGTTAAGTAATTAAACACTTAACAAATTTCAACATGTTAATTAGATAAGCGGGTGAGGTTAAGTAAATTTAGAATACTTAACCGTTATAACACGTTAGCTGGACAAGTGGGTGAGGTTAAGTAAATTAAAAACACTTAACCAATATAACATAAATGACTAGGGTTAAGTCCACAAGAACACTTAACCAATATAACAAGATGGAAGATTAAGGTTAAGTTAATAGGAAATACTTAACCGGTGTAGCATGATGAATGGGAGGGTTAAGAACATATTGGGTTGGTGGGTAATATTAGTAAATATAGGCCCACAGACTTAACCATAAAATAAATATGGTTGAATCAGTGGAAGGGTTAAGTACATTTCGGGTTGGTGGGTAATATTAGTAAATATAGGCCCACAGACTTAACCATAAAATAAATATGCTTGAATCAGTGGAAGGGTTAAGTACATATCGGGTTGGTGGGTAATATCAGTAAATATAGGCCCACAAACTTAACCATTAATAAACATGCTTGAATCGGTGGGAGGGTTAAGTACATCACGGGTAGGTGGGTAATATCTGTATATATAGGCCCATAAACTTAACCAGTAGGAAACCCTAGTAACGAGGACCCATTTCAGTAGTAACCCAATTAGGTATCAATGGTACCCTGAGCTAGGCAGGGTGGGGCACGATTACTGGGCTGATTGTAAGCGGTCAAAATTGCGGCAGGGGGTGCAGCAGTGCAGGTTCCGACGGATTACGGGCGTGCACATATTCCGGAGTGGAAAATTTAGCCACTGGGCATCAGTAGGTATATAAAGCTGTGCATCTTGGTTTTATCGAGGTTGCCATCCTAGTGGTGGGTTGATACACCCTAGGGTGGGACCAACACAGGTATCTACAAGTAGGGGGCCGCATGACACAAACGAGAACTAGATTGAGTAAGAGCCGATCGATAGGGTAGTAAGGGTACATCTAACATATTCATGGCAATTGGGCTGATTGAGGTAAAATCCTCAAAATAGATGTACACCTGAAGGCTACCACAACTGTGCGGATTGGGAACGTATTTATACAGATTACTAGTTGGGACACTAGTTAGGAGGTGTAGAGATATAGAATGGGGTGCGAAAGTATATTCGGTTTAAACCGTCTTACCTTGGTTGATGATACTGTCCTGTTTACAGTTTATTTCTATCATGATCTTTCTCTTATTCATGCACTGAAGAGTCACTAGACTTACTCAGGCTTTATGTCTGACTCTATTTTTTTCCGTCTTCTTTCCTTCCGTCCCCCCCCCCCCCCAGGTCCACAGGGAGGGAATATTCCAGCTTAGTTAGACTCTTTGCAAGCTTCAAGATAGTGGATGTATGATTTGAACTCTCTTTCCTTGGATTATGGCTTTGGATACATTCTATAGGGACTTATGCTATTCTGTTTTATTTTATGCTTCTTTATGAATAATCAAGACAGAGATTATGATGTAATGGTTTGAAAGTTGTTTTAAGACAATTTGTTGTAACGCTTTTGTTATGAACCAAATTTAAATAAATGACTATTTCTTTTCCGCTGCTTATTTATATCTGTCTTGTAAATTATCTGTGTCTTTTACCTATAACCCTCCACCAAAGTTAAGGCATTCCCTTTGTGAGTGACCTTAATGGAGGTGGGGTGTTTCACTTGGTATCAGAGCAGAAGGTTACCGGATCAGATCAAAAGATTTGAAAAATTACTTTCAAAACAGTTTTTTTTAAGAAGCATTTTCAAAAGGAAAGTTTTATTTTAAAGGCATATTCCCCAAAGCCATATGCACTATCTTTTGATCCTCTGCTTGAATCCTTGTTTCCTTCTTTCTTGAGTCTCTGGGGCTCCTGGCTTTCTAGGAGGTAACCTCATCGCAGCATGGTTTCGTAGGCTTGAAGACACTACGACACCGGTCAAAGGGCGAAGAAGTGCCAAACCTCCATCTATAGCCACATTAGTTTCACCTGCGGTTAATTTTCTTCCAAGATTTGTAGGTTTCTTTGTGCGATAGAGGTAGCTTTCGAGAGACCTGTCAACATGTTACACAATGATGGTAATGGCGAGAGATGAATAGTTATGGCAGGTGCCCTAAGTAGGAAGAAAGACTGACCTTAAGAAAGGTAAAAAGTGCATAGCAACTTTTAGCTTTATACCCTCAGATTTGTAACGTGATGGATAAGCTAAGTGGAGGAGAGACCTCTAATCATCTTAGTATATACACTAGGTATCAAGGTTAACATCGATTTATCTTGGAAAGATAGTTCGACTACATTGGATACCCTCTAGCATAGTAAGTGATCGAGGTCCTATCTTTACTAGTGGGTTTTAGAAATGGAGGCCAAGAAGCTTCGCAATCGTGAAGATTAATTAGTTAAGGTACAGTGGAGTGAAGCACAAGAAGATGCGACGTGGGAGACTGAAGATAAGACACGCATATCATACCCTTTTTCTTAGGGATATATCCTTGATCTTTTTATAGGAATCTTATGCATACTTGTTTCTATCTTTTGAGGTATATCCTCTAGGTCATATTTTCGATCCTTAGGTAGGTATAAACCTATGGTTGAAACATGTGTTTGAGACATGTTATGTTTGGTGGATGCAAGTGTTTGCTAGTGGTTGCTCGTGGATGCATTTACACACATTAGGCACTAGATCGGCTCAGTCACCTTTTCATTTGCATATGGATCCAAGTGCATATGTTTGTATATGGATTAAAACTTGATGTGTTATCATATGGATGAATGAATATGCACGCATATAGTATTTACATGGCTAGGGATGCTTGCATACATATTGGACGCATGACACTCTCATAATTCGCATTAAGGAGGTCAACTGAATCAGTAGACCGCCTGATTTTGCATTAGATAAGAACATACACACACACTATGCATATGAACATGAAAGCATTAGAAGTCTTGTAAGGATTATGGATGCCTATGTTTGATGATTGAGTAGATGGAAGATTGGATGGTAGGATAAACGTTCTCCTTGACTTGAAGATTTTGGGGACGAAATCCTTTAAGGAGGGGAGAATGTAACACCACGAATTTTCGGTTAACATTATAATAACAAATTAAAGAATGTCATGAGAATAAAAAGGGAACATTTATGTTTGAATTCAAAATGACATTTATGTTAGGATTCAAAAAAAATGTCATTTATGTTAGAATAGAAATGTCCTTATATTGGAATGGTCATTAGATTAAAATGTTACTAGGGAATGTCATTAGATTAGAAAAATTCATTTATTGGTTTCTTCTGAGATGGATGGCCTTGATGGATCCTAGCTTGAACGAACGGCTCTAATTAATTCCAAAATCTATATAAGCAACCGAAGACTTAAACCTAAAACCTAATCAAAAATAAGAAAAATGGCCATCATGCTGTCACTCCAAAGCCTAGATAGCCACCACAAAGTAGAAGCCTAGTGAAGAGAATCAAATCAATTCAACTTAAGTCTAATCTAATATTAACAACGAATTCAACATCAAAGGAGTGCTAATCAAATCCAGAACTCAGATTTCAGAACCCAAGAATTCCTTTAAATTGTAAGTATGGTTATTTTTCAGTTATAAATGAAATAAAGATGTGATTTGCAATGGAATGTAAATATAATTCCAATCATGTTATGTGCGGAATTGATTCATGTTATTCATATCTATTTAATCATGTTATATGCGAAATTGATTCATGATTATTTAAGAGTTATTGTGGATTTATTATGAGTATTTTTGCGGCCATGTCGTATGTGAATCTACGATGGAATTACTTTTGTTGAAAGCTTGTAAATAAGCATATGTATTATTTGTTTGGCGATGACATATTATGTACTTACGTATTGTATGTAAGTTTTTTTGGGATTTTGCAATTCTTATGCAAAATTAGACAATGCCATCATGTCATAACACATGCAAACTATAGGCTTAACATGACTGTGTAAACTTTCACGATGGATCCATTTGCTTTTATGATAAATTTACAACTTTTATGTTAACATATGTTAGATCCATATGCTCTTTTGTTAAATCTACCACTTTTATGTTAACATATGTTAGATCTATATTCTCTTATGTTAAATCTACAACTTTTATGTTAACGTATGTTAGACTCATATGTTTATCTACAACGCTTATGTTAAACTCATATGCTTTATGTTAGATTTATGACTTCTATGTTAGATCCACATATGTTAGAATCATATGCTTTTATGGAAAATCTACAACTTTTATGTTAGTAGACTCATATGCTTTTATGACAAATCTACAACTTTTATGTTAGTAGACACATACGTTAGACTCATATGGTTTTACGACAAATCTACAACTTTTATGTTAGTAGACACATATGATAGACTCATATACTTTTATGTTAAGATCTATGCTAGTTGATTCAACCCCTATGCAAGTTCACTACTACATGTTTAATTAGGTTTGGTGTAGTTTTATGAACAACTCTTATGTTATGATTCATGTTGCATAAATTAAGTTTGCAAGTTCATAATTAAAAGTATATTGTTCTTTGCCCATTCATGAGACACCTATTAATTTAGATCCTATTTCAATGCAAACTTACCTCTACATGACATGTTTAAATTGTGTAAATTCATATGCTATGATTTAGGATAGTTGGATCTAAAAGTACAAGTTCCCCTTTTTATGCTAAGTTAATTTTGTACATGTTTATGATATATGTTGCAAGTTCATCATCACATGAAAAATCTATATGTCACATATGTTATGTTGTTAGAATAATTCATGTTTTTCTCTTTTCCCTTTTATGTTTATATATTGGGCTAAAATATTTAGTCCAACGTTCCTTGTTATTTTGCAAGCATAAATGCGGGGGATATCGTTGGGATAAACATGAAAATATATGAAAATTGGCATGTTTGGCACATGCCAAATATTGATGGCATTTAATGGTAAAAAATTTATATACCAAACATGATGAACTTGATTAGAGGGAAAGTGGGCCATGTCAATAAATATTTGACAAATTTACATATAAATATAAAAGGATAAAAAGGGAAATATTAGAAAAGACGAATCTGCCTAATCCGAGGTTAGACTGAGTTGCGGTGTAAACCTGCCCGGAACCAACCGGCACATCCAGTAACCGCGACAATACCTGTCTAATGTGGGTGGTTAGAGCATTGAGCCCAAAAAGGGACCCGATGTTAGGCTGAGTTGTGGTGTAAACCTGCCCGGAACCGACCGGCACATCCAGTAACCACAACAATATCTGCATAATGTGAGTGGTTGGGGCTTTAATGAACAAATTAAAGCTAAGTCAAGACTGGTAGGGTTAAGTAATTAAACACTTAACCAATTTCAACATGTTAATTAGATAAGCGTGTGAGGTTAAGTAAATTTAGAATACTTAACCGTTATAACACGTTAGCTGGACAAGTGGGTGAGGTTAAGTAAATTAAAAACACTTAACCAATATAACATGAATGACTAGGGTTAAGCCCACAAGAACACTTAACCAATATAACAAGATGGACGACTAAGGTTAAGTTAATAGGAAATACTTAACCGGTGTAGCATGATGAATGGGAGGGTTAAGTACATATTGGGTTGGTGGGTAATATTAGTAAATATAGGCCCACAGACTTAACCATAAAATAAATATGCTTGAATCAGTGGACGGGTTAAGTACATATCGGGTTGGTGGGTAATATTAGTAAATATAGGCCCATAGACTTAATCATAAAATAAATATGCTTGAATCAGTGGAAGGGCTAAGTACATATCGGGTTGGTGGGTAATATCAGTAAATATAGGCCCACAAACTTAACCATTAATGAACATGCTTGAATCGGTGGGAGGGTTAAGTACATCACGGGTAGGTGGGTAATATATGTATATATAGGCCCACAAACTTAACCAGTAGGAAACCCTAGTAACGAGGACCCATTTCAGCAGTAACCCAATTAGGTACCAATGGTACCCTGAGCTAGGCAGGGTGGGGCACGATTACTGGGCTGATTGTAAGCGGTCAAAATAGCGGCAGGGGGTGCAGCAGTGCAGGTTCCGACGGATTACGGGCGTGCACGTATTCCGGAGTGGAAAATTTAGCCACTGGGCATCAGTAGGTATAAAGCTGTGCATCTTGGTTTTATCGGGGTTGCCATCCTAGGGGTGGGTTGATACACCCTAGGGTGGGACCAACACAGGTATCTACAAGTAGGGGGTCGCATGACACAAACAAGAACTAGATTGAGTAAGAGCCGATCGATAGGGTAGTAAGGGTACATCTAACATATTCATGGCAATTGGGCTGATTGAGGTGGACTCCTCAAAATAGATGTACACCTGAAGGCTACCACAACTGCGGGGATTAGGATCGCATTTATACATATTACTAGTTGGGACACTAGTTAGGAGGTGCAGAGATATAGAATGGGGTGCGATAGTATATTCGGTTTAAACCGTCTTACCTTGGTTGATGATACTGTCCTCTTTACAGTTTATTTCTATCATGATCTTTCTCTTATTCATGCACTGAAGTGTCACTAGACTTACTCAGGCTTTATGTCTGACTCTATTTTTCTTTCGTCTTCTTTCCTCCCCCCCCCCAAGGTCCGCAGGGAGGGAATATTCCAGCTTAGTCAGACTCTTTGCAAGCTTCAAGATAATGGATGTATGATTTGGACTCTCTTTCCTTGGATTATGGCTTTGGATACATTCTATAGGGACTTATGCTATTTTATTTTATTTTTTGCTTCTTTATGAATAATCAAGACAGAGATTATGATGTAGTGGTTTGAAAATTGTTTTAAGACAATTTGTTGTAATGCTTTTGTTATGAACCAAATTTAAATAAATGACTGTTTCTTTTCCGCTGCTTATTTATATCTGTCTTGTAAATTATCTGTGTCTTTTACCTATAACCCTCCACCAAAGTTAAGGCATTCCCTTTGTGAGTGACCTTAATGGAGGTGGGGTGTTTCGTTTCTATTTCATATTGATTTTATATTGAAATTTATTTTCTAGTTTCCAGTTCATTCAACTGTTGATGAATTCTTATATTCGATTAATCTAGCAAACAATTCACAATACATAATCACTTTAATAAAATCATTTCAATTTCCTTTTTTGATTTTAATTTGTCTTCAGTTAAATATTTAATTCCATATTCAAATTTTATCTACCAGTTCTACAATGTAAATTTCCTTCTTGTTTTATTAAAGCATTCCAATTTATTACCCCTGAATCTCATTTTAACAAGCCCAACTCATTCATTGGCTCTAAATCCAAATCAAATTCATATTTCAATCATATAATTCAGTTCCCCTGATATTTTATTCGTAACTAACTGTTGTATATATTCCATTCAAACTCAGTATATTTGAATTTTATTTCAATTTATTTACTCCAAATCAGTCCTCAACCAAGTTCAAATCCATATCCAGATTCGTGCTTATGAAATTTATTCCAAACATAAAATCCAACAAATTTCCATTTATTCAGTTTGGATTCATTCACTTTTTATTTTACCCAACACAAGTCAAATTCTTGTTGGCTTGTCTCAATTCCAATTCAAAAGGATTCATTTTAACTCATACAAGTTAAATTTAATTATCATTTCATATTTGAAATGTTTCCAACTTCATACAAGTTTTGAATTAAATAATAATTTGAGAAAATTATAAATTTTACCTTCTTATATAATACATATTGGGTCAAAACAATATAAAAATAATTTTATATTCAAACTACAAATATGCACTCTCGTATATATACACTCAGCTCGATCTTGGGTATTACTAGCCCAATCTCTATCGAGTCACACCATAGAGCCAAGGTAATTCCTAAACCATTGCTCAAATACCAACTGTAGCGACCCGGAAATCCGACACTCGAATCCAGACACTAATACACCTCATGTCCAGACCCTAGTATCGAAAACCCAAAAAGCTAATAGGAAGAAGATAGAGGGTGAGAGAAGAAAGACAGAAATATTGGAATAGAAGAATAAATAGATCAGAGTCTCATAGCAGAATGGACAAAATATAATAATCAATAATACTTCATACCAAAAAGAACTGTATATATATATATGATTACAACATTAGATTATACATCCAGATACAACACGCAGTGGAAATAAACTAGTACCAGTATATATGGAATACGTCTCGACTTCAACTCCATCTTTGAAACTCCAGCGAAATCTAACATATAAAGATACTTGGTTTGACCCGAGCACATTTGAAGCAAAGAAAAATTCACCCGGATCAGTTTGGAATACTTTCAGTAATAAATTCATAACATAAACAACTTGCTTAACTTTGAAAATCCTTTTGAAACAAAAGGATAATAGTAAGACTAGCCCACACATAAATACGGACGGTTTTTACCTTACTATAACCCAAACCATTTGAAATCAATATCTTATTCTGATATTATAATAGTGTCAAAGACAAGTAAATAGAATCTAGCAGAAAGCTTGCATCTCACGCTCCACCTATATAGTATACAATCAAAACCGCGGGCGCTTATTGGAGATTGGATTCCGACTATGACAAGATATGGAACCACCTGCCGATAGTGTATCTCTAGAGAGGAATACACTGGGTTCAACAAGAACGTCTTGCAACCCGGCCCACACATAACCGGCCACTCATTTCTCTTGAGTGTATCGAATATATTGTCACCTCACGGCTGCGCAGCTACCATTTTCCCGGGAGATACAGAAATGAAAAGAAGTAATCAAATATGAATATACTCTAGATGATGACAATACACCCTAATGGGTGCGACCCACATAGTCATGCTGCCTGCCCAATTTTTGTCATTTCCCAGTTGTGAGGCTTGAGGTTATAATCGACTTTTGAAACATCTGGCCACCGTTCACATCGTCCATACAAGTCATCCAGGAACAGGATGAACCGAAGGCACCCTCCTACCACATCCTAGGAATCACCCTATAGATCAGTAGCGAGTAGTCCTTGCAATCCGTAGATTCCAATCACGACAGAATCATTATTAACTTTGAGGAACAGCCAAAGGTATTTAACAATAGTTCTTCCACTCATGAAGATTTACGGTCTTCAATTGCTCCATCTCGATCAGTATCTTCGATGTATTCGTATTTATTGGTCGGAATGATTTTCGAATATAAATTCGTTCCCGGTCTTTCTGTACCAATAACGTTGGGTCAGATTTTGATAGTCAGTTATTTAACTATCAAAATAAACAACCATAAAAACAGATCTATTGGTTTATTACACAGTATCACTTGGCCATTTAAAAATAATTTATCAGTAGAAATCCCCAAAAATAATTGGTTTAAATATGTTAATACTCTCAAATCCTTTGCCTACGTACCTAGAAAATATCTTAAAATCATATCTAATTTAACCTTCAACTAACGTTTCAAAACATTGCTATAACATTTCTTATTATCTTATCGATTCAACGTACCATTTGTAAAATAATCATTACGACGTCTTCTTTGTCTTCGTTATTTGGATACCAAAGTCACCCGTTACCCTTTTAGAATAATCCCATTTCAATCTTATTTCAGTACTTTGAAAATACCGTTATATTTCCACCAAACCTCTTTTTGTTTCTTTATTCATAGATATATCATTTCATTCATCAAGCCCCTTTTTATTTCCTTTTATTTCGGAATCTCATTTTATATATATTTCCAAACCCTTCAAATAATGTTACACTATTATTTCCAAAATAATTAACTCTAACATTTTCACCATTACAACTAATATCATTCTTTGATAAAATTGAAGTTGTTCAAGTTGGGGTATTTTAATTACCTCTCAAACCTAGATCAACAACGTTCTTATCTTAAGATAAATATCAGTTGTAATGCAAAAACCGATACTTATTTCCCATATCACAAGAAATCCTATTTTCGTTCCACATTGATGAAATATCATCTCCCCTTTAAAATAACAGTTCTATATCGCATATTTATAACTTGTCTCGTTTAACTACTCTAATTCAAACTTGGGTATACGTTTGGTTTTCCATTCCATATCTCCACTAGTTCCTAACCGTAAATCAGTCAGGAAATTGTTCCCTAAATATTAACCCCGAAGGCCGAAATCAACATCAGATCAATATTCAGAAAATCAATTATCCCAACTGATTCCTTGCTAGTTAATTTCTAGTTCTTTAATTTCCAATCCTAGCTTTTACTTTATTCAAATGTCACTCCTACTAACTCGTTCCATTCATATATCCAATAAAACTGGGAATGTGGATTCATAGGATCCAATTAAATATAATTTAGAAGAATCAAGTTAAAACTCCGATCCCACATTATAAATATTAAATCGCCTTATTAACTATAAAACAGCTTTAAACTTTACAAACTTTCCTTACTATATTTTACATTCCAAATTATTACTTTAATTATTATTAAATAACTAATAATCAAGTTTCAACATTTATTGAAATAAAACTGGGTTAATTACACATTAACTACCCCCTTTAAATTAGTGAACTAATTAAACAAACAATTTTAGTTAATGCCATTAGCTTGTTCAACTCTAAACATGACTAACCCGTTAGCCAATCGTTATTGATCTTTCCATTTAAATTAATTAATAATTAACTAATCTAAATAATTCTATTCACTTTGATTTTATTCAAATGAATTATCAATATAAACCCATTCTAATTGTTACGTTAATCCTGGTCACTTGAATTTATCTAAATACAATCTGTTTACAAATCACTTAATAAGCACGTGCTTTGCGCATGGTAGATTTTGGTTAAACCAACCAATGTATATATGTGGTTGGTTTATTACCTTTTTAGAACTTCATTTAAAATAATATATTTAAAATCCTATATTGGGTTATAAAATAAATTCCATAACTTTATTTCTAGCGATTCACCTGACGGTGAATCGATCTTTATAAAACGGTGTATATCTAGCCATCTGCTATTTATTCTGTAACCAATACTATATATTGATTCAAAACTCAACAACATTCAACAATTAATAGGTTTAAAGTTAACGGAGTTTAATCAGTTCATATGTAATATGAAATAAATAGTATACTAAATATTTGAGGAATTCGGTTTGATTCCTCCAATCCGTTCTTCCCTGCATCACAGTTTAGTATAACAACATATAAAATAGAAATTTAATTCCAATAAATGACGATAATATAATTAACGTCAACCATTAAAACCAACCATAGGCATCCAAGTCATCCAATCAACCAATTATCAACAATTAAATTTAATTATATGGATTTAGCACATCATAAAATTTCAGAAGGTGGGAGAGTTAACTCACCTTGTTTCAACCGACACTTCACGTGACGCCTTGTTTAATTTTAAACCAACATCAAGAACTAATCGTGAAATCCGGTTGCTCCCGTTCTTTTCTGAATCAACACAACAGTGTAATGTTTGGTACTGCGATTCCAATGTGACGGATTTCGCACCATTCTGTTCACCAACGAACAAAATATCGTCGTTATAAGTTAGCAATTATTTTTATGTATATATGAGAGTGATTAATTTAATCAACTTAAATATCCTTAAACTAATTACATTAATAAACATTATAATGTTGCCACTGTCACCTTATTTCACGCGGTATCTTCCTTGAACCTTCCTTTTCACGTTATAATACACGACCCCTTCTGAAGCCAAGCCAATCGTGTTCAAAGCCTGTCGCCAACTTCCATTTGGTCCCCTCCCTTACGCCAAACCTTTCTTCACCTTATATATATATATAATTTCTCATCTTGACATAAAAGAAAAACCTGCCACTTCCTTTTCTATTCTGCATGCCAACATTCTTATCTCCGGGCTTTGAAATGCTTTATCATTTTTTTTAAATCTTTCTTTTTCTTTCTATAAAGCCTGAAAGGCCCAACAAGCCCACTGGCCTTATATATATCTTCCTTCCACGTAAAGAAAACCATTCCTCCTCCGTTATTTCAACACCACTCACTACTGTACACGCACCCCCTTTTGTTTCTTTTCGCACCACTTAAACTTCACCAAACATACCACCTACCACCTGACGCGATGACCGCTGCCATTACAACTTCACAAGCCTTCACAGTTTACTTCCCTCACCACAAAACCCAACCGACCTTACTTCTTTATGCCAATCCATCCTCTTCCGGATAACACAACTACTGGCCACAGTGATCTCCTCCATATGCTTACCATACCCGCATAGTAAACTCCAACACCAATTTAAGAACTGACGTCAAAAATTGCCAGTGTCCTTCTCTCCCATGCACTTAAACCATGTTAAAGCTAACTCCATCGAAAACTGTTTCCATGTATGCTTCTGTATTCCCACTTGCCAGTGCCATGCCACTCTAACTCCTTCCATTCTTACACCCTTGTTTAACACCGCTACCCCCAACGCAAGGCCTCCTAACCAAGTTAACACATCACGTTGGTCATTGTTCACAGCATATCGCATATAACTCTTCTTCATTTGATGTTACCTACTTCTTGTTTTCTTTTTATTCCCATAAACCGCATGCAACCCATGCGAGAACCTCGCCCAGTGATCATCAAACCACTTTCTCCACTTCACGCTTCAGTCACCACCGCCTCAATGAACCCGCCTCCTAATCTCGGTTACTGCATCCTACAGGCCTGCCTCAGCCCTGTTCCGACGTACTCAACATCGAACCCCAACAGTGTCTGCACACAGTCCCACTCGAACTACCATGAATACAAGGAAGCGCCTCCACTTCTTACCGAACCCATCAAAGCACTTCCTTCTGACCATTTGCCCCCACTATTGGTCAGGCACTCGACCCTAATTGTACTACCATATTTTGTTGTGTTTGTTTCGGTTGCGGGAGAAAATATGAGCAAAGCATGCGTGAGGAGTTTGATTATTATACTAAATGGAGGCTTTGGTTTTCATTTCTTTGGTGATTTTAAAATATACAAGTGGATCTAAAAATGTATATTTTTTTCTGAAGCTGAACTCATTGGTTTTGTTCTCTGGAAATCTGAAAGCTGGCTATATTTATAGCCTTAAGTAGTTTGGCAAGCACGATAGCAGTTTTCCACACACTCAAGGTAATGGAAACTTGGCCTCTACGGATTTGAAGTTTGGATGGCACGACAATGGGGTTTTAGAGTAGAAGATAGGTCTGAGGGTTCATACGCTTTCAAGTCTATGATTGGATTCCTGCATGTGCGTGTATGCGCATGAAAAGATAGGGTAGGAGAAGAGTATGCCTGTGTGATCTGAACGCCTATTTTCCAGTAGCTGTACACGAGTTTTCATAGGGTCATATAACTTTTCTTTAGTTTCTGTTCTCTTTGTTTATTAACATATGGTATACTATCACTTGTCAGGTCCTGTTTTATATTTCAAAGAGAGAGAAAAACGTTTAGTTCCGACGTAGACAAAAATATAGGTTATATATAAATTTTCTTTTCATTTACATGGCAGACGTGTGTGTCTAGTGATTAGGGTATGTCTACAGATAATTGGTGGTAGACATGGTAAATTTTTTATTTGTTTATTATCTTATTTTATTTTGTTGGCAGAACATGTATGAAAGGAAGAGGGTGAGGCAAATGGATTATCAGACAAGTTTTCGACCGAACAGTTATTTGATAGGAGATATCTTTTCCTTTACAGTATGGTATTCATTGCTTAAAAATGAAGGGTACATAGTGGACTAAAATGAAATGATATATTATAGACTTTGAAAAGAATTGTATAGGTGATGAAATGAAGGCTGAAGCTTTGTTTTGCCACTTTCAGTGTTTATGAATGATACAGTTTTAAGAGGGGTGGCCACATTCTTTCTTTTCAAGGAATGGAAAATCACGTTCAAAGGACAGTGCAAGTTTACAGAAATATTTCCGTTTATTTGACCAATGATTTTATTGTAATAAAGTTAAACGTACACCGCTATATATAACTCTGTACGTATACAATGCACTATCGACAAAAATAAAAATACCGTCATGCCCAGCAGTGTGTCACGACCACAAAAATATAGTAAAATAGACTATTTAGCTCATTGTGTGAAACCCCCAAAAATGCCGATGTAGGGTGTAAAATACTCCAAATAAAAAGTTGCTTATTTTCGAAATTAAAACTTACAGTAAAATTCTAAAAATTAATTTATAACTATGTCTTGAAAATCTTTTCCAAATTCGATACCAATGATTTATTATATTTAATAAATCATTACGGCATATAAACAATTTCACAGCGACTATTTGAAATTTTATTTGGACAAAAAACACAATCTATAACACGAAAACTCGATTGTTCTCATCCATCAGAAAAATATTATCGATTAAATTCAGACGTTTCTTGTTTCACCGAAATCCGACTTAAAACGGATTATGTATGATCAATTGAAGATCAAACTCGATTTTATGAACTACCGCGCTGTTTCGAGTTCGTTGTATAATATAAATATAAATATTCAGTCGGCGTTTAGTTAATGAATTCGATATTAAATTTCGTAAATAATTCAAATATAATATTTAAAACAAATTTAAATATTCGAATTCAAACAGCCGAAAACTCTGGGTCGTTACAGAACCACATTCCGATAGTGTATCTCTAGAGGGGAATACACTGGGTTCAACAAGAACATCTTGCAACCCGGCCCACACATGGCTGACCACTCATTTAACTTGAGTGTACCGAGCATATTATCACCAACGGTTGTGATCAGCAACTGTTACCGAAAGCATACAACAACGAATAGAATAAGAAGAAAATGAAATTTCTCTAGATCACGTGATAATACACCTAATGGGAATGACCCACATGGCCATGCTGCCTACCCGATTTCTGTCATTTCTTGGGTGATGAGGCTTGAGGTCACGATTATCTTTTAGAACATCTTGCCATCATTTACTTTGAATTCCACATTGTCAGATCCATCCATATACGTTGTCCTAGGACTGGACAAACCGAAGGCACTATTCTATTAATCCATCTTGGGCAATTTCTACCTAGGATTAACAGAATAGCCCTTGCATTTTACTCCGTCTTCAACTATCTTCAGCATAAGTTGATTTGTAACGCTTATGCCAATACGAAGTGGTTTTCAAATATTAAATCTGATCCTGGTCTCTCCATATTGACAACGGAGGTATAAAATAAATCAAAACTTTGATAGTCGGTGATTTAACTATCAAAGAAAACATCCATACAACCAACAATCCTGTTTCCAAATGGAAATTTTATGGATCAACCATCAAACAACACTGGCCCGTTTAAAAATTAATTCTGATTATATAATCATTTCCAATTCCAATTTCCTATCTTTTGTATCCTTTCAAAGCTTTATTTTCTTTCTCAATTCTTGGAAAAACATTTCCAATATCCTAATTTCTTTATTCGATAAAATATCTCTTATTCCAGTTAGAAAACATTTCTAAATATTCATGAATCCTTATTTTCTATATTCACAAAATATACCTTTCTAGTATCGGAAAATATTACTATATTCCATTTTTTAATTCCTCGTTGACCAATTCATTTCGTTTTCTATGCGTCGAAAATATATCTCATTTTATTTGGGGAAAACTTTTCAAAATCCTTTAAATTAACGTGATGTTATAAAACATCATTATTATAACTCAAACCATTAATCATTTATTAACTAACTATATTGCTAACCAATCTTCACTATTGAACTTTAACCATTCCTCCATCAATCATGAAGTCAATCAAGTTGGGTTATAATTACCTCTTAGACCTTAATTGAAAACAATTCTCAACTTTGAAATAGTCAAAGCTCACAACTTCAAACAAAACATCGCTTACGCGACTCTCGGATTCAATCTAAGAATCGACTCCTTTAATGGAAAAACATTGATTATAACGGTAGTGTTATAATCGCTGTTTCCAAATATTTGATTTATAAAACATTTATTTTAATGATAGCGTTATAATCGCTGCTTAGATTTATAAAACATTTATTATAACAGTAGCATTAAAATCGTTGTTTAGATTTATAAAACATTTATTATAATGGTAGCGTTACAATCGTTGTTTCCGGATATTTGATATTTAAAAATATAACTTGTACTTATTAATTTTAATTAATAAGTAAATAAATAAATAATTAAATTCGGTTCAAAATGGAAAGTAAATATAACTACTTCGCTAAATTCGACATAAATGAATTCCAATAAATAACTCTCTCTCGAATAATCTATATTCGATTTATATTCCGAACTTCGAAATTTATCTACTATTTCAGGTTAATAAAAATTCCAAATTCACTTTTGAATTTATCCTTTCCAAATCATTAACGAATTCCTCTATAACCAATTCAGTCTACAAAACATTATCACACTTTATGTTATATTCCGAATTTTGAACTAAAACTCATTGTTTTCTTTTAAAACGATTACCCATTTCCCTCTTCATTCAATTTCCAATTTGTATTCATATTTCAAATCTAAATTTCCTTTAGAGATATTTCATTTGTAAAATATTTACTTTAAACCATTATTCATTTTAATCGTGAATATATTTCTTTTATATATAATCAAATCAGTTTGATTTCATACATATAAATAATATCTTAAACCCATATTCTATTTATAACTTTTATTCATTGTATTGCAATTGTTCAAATCTCGTTTATATTTTTCTTTATAATTTGCTAAGTTCATATCTCATTTTAAATATTGGTTTCAAAACCGATTTTCACTTTTTCATATAAATTCAAATTTGAGTTTATATTTCAATTATCCAATGGTAAATAATTCAATCAGTATATTCTCATTTATAAACAAATTTTTGATTCACCCATTTGAACCGGGTTCTATTATCAACTCTATTCAAAAATTAAATTTCCATTTTTTTGAAATAAAATCCCAAATTCCTTCTCTATATCTAAAAATATTTTGCGGTATTTTAAATAACAAATTACTAGGCTAGGGTAGCTCAAACACAACAAAGTCAATCTTTGATTATATATATATCACATCATACATCACAATCAAGGAAAAACAATAATATAAATATTGAGGAACCCAATTGGGTCCCTCCAACCTATTTCCCTGCATACAAAGATGTTAATTAACATCATTAGTATTTATTTCACATAAATATGAAATATCATAGTAAAACAGAACTAATAATCGATTAACGGTGTAACTATATCAACCATTTTATCAGCCATTCATCCAAACAACCATCACACAGCATAAAATTACTATAAATAAATTTAAAACTCGTTCATATAAAAATATAAACGAGCCAGAGTTAGTGAATTTACTCACCTTAGTTCATAGTTGAAGATTCTGCATTTGTTTCGCTCTAAAATCAAACACATGTCTGCCTTTTATCAAGAAATTCCATTAGCTCCATTCTCAACCACCTCAGTTCCATATCGTAGATTTTGTTGCTACGATCCCAGCATGACCGGTTTCATTTAATTCTATTAATGTATGGGTTAAATATACACATTTCAATTAAGCATATGATTTAAATAAATTAAATTGTCATCAACTTACTTTAATAATTTAATTAACCACCTTATCTCATGTTTGTAGTCCTTGGCCAAAACCCATTCAAAATTCTCGATACCTCCTTAGTTGCCATACGCAGAATTGCTATCCTAATAAATCGATAAAATCAGGACTAAGCCTTTGGTTATTATCCAAGTCACGACCTCTTCCTTCTTCAACAACTTTGCACTGTGCTCCACCCAATCTACGCAATCCATCGCCCTAAACCAGCGACAGACTGCCTCCCCTTTTTACTGTAGACGTGCACTAACGTTGTAACGACCCGGATTTTCGGCGACTTTGGTTATCGACATAAGCTCGATGTCGATAACCAAAACATCGAAAAATCCTGGTAATTAGTGAAAGAAATTAGAGGGTGAGGAAAGATAGGATAGAAACTTAGAATAGAAGAAGAAGAACACAACATCAGAGTAACACGAATCTCACAGCGGAACGAATAACATATAATAGATATCATGTCCTTGAAATAAATCATTATATGTATACAATACATTATCAGAGTACAACACTTACAACACAGTGGAAATAACTATAGGTATACAATCCTGAAGCCTCCTGCTCCAGTTCTTCAAGTATCTGCAAAATCCCGACTACTTGACTGCCCGTACAAATTTAGGCACCCAAGAGTTTAGGGAAAACAACAAAGTAAACTCCGGGTCAGTCATGGGACTGGTGTGAGTAAAATATTTTAACACAGTTTAACATATATATGATATCTCATAAGACCACGCCGTGAATACGGAACGGGTTTTTCCCTTATGAGAATCCGACATCTTTGACAAGCAATATCATTCTGATATTATAATAATGTCTAAGTACCAATATATATCAATCTAGCAGAAACGCTTTCATCTGACGTTCTATATATATAGTATACAATCAAAATCGCAAGCACGTATTAGATAATGGATTTCCAACTATGACAAGGTATGGAACCACCTTCTGCTAGTGTACCTCTAGAGAGGAATACACTGGGTTCAACAAGAACATCTTGCAACCCGGCCACACATGACCGACCACTCATTTCGCTTGAGTGTATCGAATGTATATCACCAACGGTTGGGATCAGCAACCGTTTCCCGAATGGGACAGCATCAACAATAGATTTTTAGAAATAAATGAAACTCTAGATCAGGTGATTATACACCCTAATAGGTGCGACCTACATAGCCATGCTACCTGCCCGATTTCTGTCATTTACCGGATGTGAGGCTAGAAGCTACGCTTATCTTCACATCAGATTCACTTTAAATGCCACATCATCAAATTCGTCCAATCACCGATTGACGTCCTCAACAATACATTATGTGTTAGCTAAAAGAAGTTTCCTTCTCCGCTTCCACTCTTGGTACGGTTGGAGAAATCAATGTACGTGATCGTCTGGATATACTCTGCCAGACATCCATCTTCATTCACTTAGAAATGTCACATCGTCATGCCCGCAAAATCACAAATTGATTTCCTCAAAGATACAACATGTATACAGATAAGAGAAACGAATTCCTCCGCCACCAACGTATATATGTTTGAAGGGATCAACTTACGCGATCCATTGGATATACTCTGTCAGACCTTCATCCATACAAGTTATCCTGGGACTGGACAAACCGAAGGCACTATTCAGTATATCCATCTTAGTCACTGTTAACTAAGACTTATACAACATCCCTTGCACTTTACTCCGTCTTCAATTATCTTTAGCATAAATGATTCACAACGCTTGTGCCAATACAGAGTGGTTCTTTAGATAATAATCCAACCGGTCTCTCCGTATTAACAACGTTAAAATGGTCAAAACTTCGATAGTCTGTGAGTTAACTATCAAAGAAAAACAAGTGTGCAAACAATGATATTATTTCCAGAAGGAAATTATATCAAACAAACATCATTTCAACATTTATCTCCTTAGTTCATTTTTCATCTCATGTTTCCCTATATTCAACATTTGCTATTTTCTATATTTAGAAAATATACGTTATTAACATTGGAAACATTTCCATTCCTTGTTTTCTGTATTTAGAAAACATTTCCGATTCTTGTTTGGAAAACATTTCCAAACTCCTACGTTTGGATTAAACAGATGTTTAGATAAAACATCGCTATGCCAACTCAACCATTTTCTTTTAATTACTAAATTCACTTTACCATCCTTTACTGCCGAACCTTAACCATTCCTCAGTTAAAAACAAAGCCAATCAAGTTGGGGTAGAACTACCTCTCAGACCTTAACTGAACAACACTTCTAACCTTGAAATAGGCAAAGTTCACTTTATATTTCTTTAACTAACTTCCTTACTTAACCTTTCTTTCGAATAACTATATTCGATTAACTCTTTTCAATTAACTCTATTGGACTGACCCTATTGGGTTAACTCTGTTTGATTTACTCTATTTGATTAACCCCATTCACTTAACTCCTGTCGAATAAACTATATTCGATAATTCCTCTAACTCTATTCGAATAAACTATATTCGATTAACTCCTTTACTATATTCGAATAAACTATATTCGATTAACTCCTTTGATTTAACTCTAATCGATTAACTCCATCGAATAAACTATATTCGATAATCTCCTCTCGAATAAATGATATTCGATAATCTTCCCTTTTGATTTAACAAATCGATAACTCCTTTTCGAATAACTAAATTTGACAACTCCTTTCGATTTAACTAATCGATAACTCCTTTCGATTAAACTATAATCGATAACTCCCTTCGATGAAACTAACATCGATACTCCTTTCGATTAAATTAACATCGATTGACTCCTTTCGATGAAACTAACATCGATTAACTCCTTTCGATTAAACTATAATCGATAACTCCCTTCGATGAAACTAACATCGATACTCCTTTCGATTAAATTAACATCGATTAACTCCTTTCGATGAAACTAACATCGATTAACTCCTTTCGATGAACTAACATCGATTAATTTAACTCGACGAACTTAACTCGACTCACTTATCTCGATAATCTAACTCAAGAACTTAACTCGATTAACTTATCTCGATAATCTAACTCAAGAAAACTCAATTAACTTATCTCGATAATCTAACTCAAGTTGATTAACTCCTATCGAATAACTAATATTCGATTTAACTCCATTCGCTTGACTCTAGATCGCAGCGATCACAATGGTTACGCCTGACTCCCTCAGGAAACATCCGACCGCCGTAGGCTATAAACAGCCCTGCGAATTACGCTAGCGGTCGTACGAGATGGCAACTTATCCTGAATAACTCTGTTTGACTAACTCTATCTTAAATAACTATATTTGATTAACTCTAGTTCGTTTTAACTCTAGTCGATTTACTCTAACTGATTTACCTACCTGATTAACTCTAACTGATTAACTCTAACTGGTTAACTCTTACTGATTAACTTGACTGACTTAACCCAACTGGTTAACTCAACTTACTTAACCTAACTGGTTAACTCTACTGAACTGGTTAACTCTACTGAACTGGTTAACTCTACTGAACTGGTTAACTCTAACTGAACTGGTTAACTCTACTGGACTGGTTAACTCCACTGAACTGGTTATTCATTACGTTCCTTTTAACAATGTTTATTCATTTTTTTAAAGATTTACTTTTGGTAACGGTTCTTCACTTTAAAAATGATTTTTCCTTTTCAATTTGCCTATATTTATTTCATATAAATATTTCCTTTATAACTTTATTTATTTCCTACATAAATATTTCCTTTTAACTCTTTATTTATTTTCACAAGTATTTCCTTTATATTTGGTTTCCACAAATATTCCTTTTATATATTCTAACTCCTTAAATTTCCGGGAAAATCCGCCATAACCTCCTTTGTATCGGGAGCATCGGGAAAATCCCCAAACCCGCCACACAGGCCTTTCCACTCAAAAGAAATGTTTTGAAATTATTTCCTTTTTCTATGTATCTCCTATTTATAAATATTCCAATTTATAAACATTTCTTATTTATAAATATTCCACTTTATAAATATCTCTTATTTATAAATATCCCATTTTATAAATATTCTATTTTCAATATCACTTTAAAAATCCCCTTATCAACATTTCGGTATGTTATGGTATTCAATCATATCAAATCACGATGTTCAATATCGTCCAAGCACATATAATCGCCCACAGATTTTATATCACATCATATAACAATATATGAAAAACAATAAAATAACTGTTTAGGAATCCAGTCGGATTCCTCCAACCTGTCTCCCTGCATCCACAGATGTTACATCAAAGTGATTGGTTAAGTTAACCAAAGTGAATTTGTTGCGTCAAACTAAGTGAATTAGTCAAGTTAAACAAATGGGTTAATCGAAGTAAATTAGTTGGGTTAATCAAAGTGAATTAGCTAAGTTAAACTAAGTGGATTAGTTCAGTTAATCGAGACGAGTTAACCAGTTTGAGTTGATCAGTTAGAGTTGACCAGTTAGAGTTGACCAGTTAAAGTTGACCAGTCAGAGTGGATCAGTTAGAGTTATCCAAGTAGAGTTAATCGAGTAGAGTTGTCGAATATCACTTATCCGAAGTAGAGTTATCGAATATAGTGTATTCGAGGGAAGAGTAACCGAATATAGTTTATTCGAGTGGAGAAATCAAATGTTATTCATTTGAGAAGAGTTACCGAATATTATTTATTCGAAGAGTAGTTATCGAATATTGGTTATTCGAAGTTAGCTAATCCAAAGGAGTTAATCGAAGAGTTAATCCGAAGGAGTTAGTCGAAGAGTTAATCCAAAGGAGTTATTCGAAGTTAGTTAATCCAAAGGAGTTATTCGAAGTTAGTTAATCCAAAGGAGTTATTCGAGGTTAGTTAATCCGAAGGAGCTAGTCGAAGAGTTATTCGAAGTTAGTTAATCCAAAGGAGTTATTCGAAGTTAGTTAATCCGAAGGAGCTAGTCGAAGAGTTATTCGAAGTTAGTTAATCCAAAGGAGTTATTCGAAGTTAGTTAATCCGAAGGAGTTAGTCGAAGAGTTATTCGAAGTTAGTTAATCCAAAGGAGTTATTCGAAGTTAGTTAATCCGAAGGAGTTAATCGAAGAATTAATCCGAAGGAGTTAGTCGAAGAGTTAATCCAAAGGAGTTATTCGAAGTTAGTTAATCCAAAGGAGTTAGCCGAAGAGTTAATCGAATATAGTTATTCGAAAGAAGGTGTTAATCAAATATAGTATTTGAGTAAAGATTAAAAGAGTTAATCGAATTTAGTTATTCGAAATGAGTTATTCGAATTAGATATTTGAATAGAGTTAAACACATTAGAGTGATTTGGATTACTTATTCAAATAGAGTTAAACACGTAAGAGTTAATTGAATATTAGTTATTCAATCAGAGTTATATCGAATTTAGTTATTCGAAAGGAGTTAATCAATTTGAGTTAAGTTAATCGATTTGAATTAAGTTGAATCGAAATGGAGTAAATCGATTAGAATTAAGTTAATCGAGTTAGAGTAAATCGAATATTGGTTATTTGAAGGTAAGTTATTCGAATTAGTTATTCGAAGGAGTTAATCAAATGAGTTGATCCAAAGGAGTTAGTCGAATATTAGTTATTCGAATAGAGTTAAAGGAGTTATCGATTTTAGTTTGATCGAAAGGAGTTATCGATTAGTAAATCGAAAGGAGATTTTCGAATATAGCATATTCGAAAGAAAGAGATTGAATATTGTTTATTCGAAAGAGAGAGATTTCGAATATGAGTTATTCGAAGAGAGATAATCGAGTATAGGTTATTCGAAGAAGAGTTAATCAAATAGAGATTACTCGAAAGAGAGTTATACGTCGAATTCGATTATAGCGAATTCAGGAAAGTACTATTTACTTTCCAGGGTTTAAATCAAGATTTAGTTATTGATTTAGAAATTAGGTGTCTGTTAAATTATTCGAGTTAGGAGATAAAGTTATAATTTAGGTTAGACATTGCAGAAGTAGGAATTATAACGTTATAGTTATAATCAAACGTTGTCATATAAGAAGTGGATTCGTAACCTGAATCCGAGAATTTGCGTAAAACAGATGATTGTAAAAAGTGAGTGACGAGCTTCATCTATTTCACAGTAAAGGACGTTGTTCAATTAAGGTCTGAGAGGTAATTATACCCCAACTTGATTGACTTCAGAATTGACAAAGGAATAGTTGTGGTTCGATAGGAAAGGTTGATTTGAAATATAGTTAAGTAATAAGCGATTAATGGATTAAGCGAAACGATGTTTTATACAACGTTCATTGGAAATCCGTAAATGAGTTTTGGAAACGTTTTCCAAATATAGTCAGATATGTTTTCTAAACATAGAAAATGAAATGTTTTCATGATAAGAATTTAAGAAATAGTGTTAAGCAAATTCAGAAACTGACTGGAGAGGGTAAGTTGAACGGTTTTCTAAGTGACGATCTGATGTTGGTTTCGACCTTTCAGATTGATACTTAGAGAATTGTTCTCATACTAGTTACAGTTAGGGACTGATAGTTGCGAAATAATAGTGATGTGAAAATAAGCTATGGAAATGTTTTCTAATGATTAATAACATATATTTTCTAAATATATGAAATAAGGAAATATGAACATATGATGATTGATCGATCGAATTTCCATTTGGAAATAAGATCGTTGTTTGTACACCGACATGTTTTCATTTGATAGTTGAATCACAGACTATCAAAGCTTTTACCATTTTAACGTTGTTATTATGGAGAGACCGGTTGGATTATTATCCAAAAAACCACTCTGTATTGGCATAAGCGTTGCGAGCAATATATGCCAAAGATAAATTGAAGACGGAGTAAAGTGCAAGGGCTGTTGTATAAGTCTTAGATAACAGTGACTAAGATGGATATACTGAATAGTGCCTTCGGTTTGTCCAGTCCCAGGACAACGTATATGGAAGAAGGTCTGACAGAGTATATCCAATGGATCGCGTAAGTTGATCTGTTCAAACGTATTCACGTTTGGTGGCGGAGGAATTCGTTTCTCTTAGCTATATACCCGTGTTATTTTTGGATAAGTCAATTTGTGATTTGGCGGGTATGACGATGTGGCATTCAAAGTGAATGGTGATCAGATGTTCTGAAGATAGACGTAGCTTCTAGCCTCACACCGGGAAGTAACAAAAGTTGGGCTAGGCAGCATGGCTAGTTGGGTCATTCCCAAGCAGGGTGTATTGTCACCGATCTAGGGAATATTCATATTTATACTTCTTTTTGATTCTGTATCTTCGGATGACGGTTTGATGGCCTATAACCGTGGTGGCAATATATTCGCGACACTCAAGCTAAATGAGTGAGCGGTCATGTGTGGCCGGGTTGCAAGACGTTCTTGTTGAACCCTGAGTGTATCACCTCTAGAGTACACTATTCAGAAGGTGCTCCCATACCTTGTCTGTTGGAATCCATTCTCCGATAAGTGCCCTGCGGTTTATGATTTTATACTATGTATGTAGAACGTGAGATGCAAGCGTTTCTGCTAGATTGATACCTATTTGTACTTAGACATTATTATAATATCACAATGATATTGCTTGTCAAAGTTGATTAGATACTCATAAGGAAAAACCCGTTCTGTATTCACGGCGTGGTCTTATGAGATATCATATACCTGTTCAATTGTTTTAAACTGTTTTACTCATACCAGTCCCATGACTGACCCGGAGTTTACTTTGTTGTTTTCCCTAAACTCTTGGGTGCCTAAATTTGTACGGGCAGTCAAGTAGTCAGGATTTACAGATATACTGGGAGAGCTTGGAGCAGGAGGCTGCAAGATTTTATAGCTATAGTTATTTCTGCTGTGTTGTAAGTGTTGTACTCTGATAAGTGCTATTGTATATATATAACTGTTTACTTCAAAGTTATGTTATATATTATATGTTATTCGTTCCGCTGTGAGATTCGTGTTACTCTGATGATTCTGATGTTCTTCTTCTTCTTCTATTCTATTAGTTCTATCTTTTCTTTCTCACCTTCTAAATTCTTTCACTAACGTCTCGGAATTTCCGACTCTCGAGGAGTCGGAAATTTCCAGCCGTTACACATTATCCAATAAGAGCCCGTGGTTTTTGATTGTATATTATATATGTAGAGCGTGAGATGAAAGAGTTCTACTAGATTTTTATCTACTTGATTTAGACATTATTATAATATCACAAAATATTGATCTTAAGAAATATTTTGGGTTATCGTAAGGTAAAAACCATCAGTATTTATGTGTGGATCGGTCTTACGATTATCATTGCTTTTGAAAAGGATTTGGAAAGTTAAACCAAGTGTTTGGAGTTTACTCACACCAGTCACATGACTGACCCAGAGTATATTTTGTTTTGTTTTTCCCTAAACTCTTGGGTGCCCAATTTTTTACGGGCAGTCAAGTAGTCGGGATTTTATAGATATTTGTAGAGCTGGAGCAGGAGGCTTCAGGATTATAAAGCTATTGTTATTTCCGCTGTGTTGTAGGTGTTGTACTCTAATAATAGTATTGTATACCGATACTATTTTATTCCAAAGTTATGTTATATAATATATTTTATTCGTTCCGCTGTGAGATTCGTGTTACTCTGATGATGTCATATTTATGTTCTTCTTCTTCTATTCTAATTTTCTATCTTATCTATTCTCACCCTCTGCTTTCTTTCATTAACTATCTGGAATTTCCGATGCTTGAATAGTAGATATTGAGTTTATGTCGATTACCAAGGTCAAAAATTCCCTAGGTCGTTACAGTGGTATCAGAGCTGAAGTTTAAGTAATTACCTTGGCTCTATGGTGTAACTCGGTAGAGATAGGGTTAGTAATACCCTATATTGAATTTGAACGTATACATATGAGCGCGTATCTGTCATTTGATATAAAAACTATTTTATATTGTGGAGATTTATTGGTTGAGTTGTATATGAGTTCTGGTCGATCAGTTTGATCCACTGTATCGGTAGGAGTATCTAAACACTCGAATACAATAAACTGACATGGTATGTTTTGAAAAGAGGGCAAATGAAATAATTTTACCCAAATTAAATTTTGATGTAAAAGAAAGTATAGATATTAGAATTATTATAATATATTGGATATATTGGTTGTTATTAGAATCGATAAGATTATAATAGAAATGGTTATGTAAATAACCAATCAGAATTTGTGTAAGTGTAATATATAAAAATTAGACGGATTAAATATGAATTTAAAATCAGAATTGGAACTAAAAACTTTGGACACATGGAAAAGTGTTTGTAATTGGGTTCGGATTGAATATATGAGAATTTAAAAATCCTGGGAGATTTTAAATTGTTTTACAAGCATTATGAAGGATATTTTGGAAATAATTTCAAAATAGAAATGTTTAAGAATGGTTTTGAAAAGTGTTATAGTATTTGACTTACTTCAATCGCTAGGAAATAATTCTAATTATGCTGGCCACATCATCAGTGTTCATTTTCGAGTTGTAAGTGATGGATTACTACCAAAGAGATTGTTTTTGAATTGTTTTGAGAAAAGCAAGTTGGTTTGAATTCCAAAAAGAAATATTTGATTTATGAAAAGGGTAATTTGTTTAAAACTCCCGAGAAGTGATTGTTTGAATTAAAAACAAGTTAAATAGAAATTTGTGGAAGCAAAATGAATTGAAATTGAGTTAAAGCCATAAAGTGGAAACTATATTGAAATGGAGTAATATCGAGTGAAAATGGAATTTGGTATATAATTGGACCCATGTGCATTTAAATGGATTGATTTTTGAAATAAAAATCCGATTTGAGTTATAAGATAAAAATCTCTGATTAGAAAATTTAACCAGTTAATGAAATATGGGATGGAACTAAAACTTGGTAAAGTATAGTGGGTTGGCGAGTTAAGAATTCGAAACCGAAAATGGGATTTGGGATTGAGAATGAAATTTGGTTTGGGATATAGAATGATTGGATTTAATGATGGATGATTGGAGTTTGATTGGGATGGCATTGGTATCTGCTGAATTAGCAGCAGACGGAAAGGATATAATGATATGCCCGACAAAAAGGTACAACTTTATATTTCATATTAGTTATGAGATTTTATGAGTCGAATTGGCAAGCCGCTTGGCTATTTGATTTTCTTTTGGGTTGGAAAAGGCCTAGAGAGGCGAGTTGTAGTTGTACCGATTGAGCTGTGCAAAGGAGGTGCTGGCGAAATTTTTCAGAAATCTAGGGTGTTAGAAAATTTTCAGAATTTGTGAAATTTTTTGTTGATAACAATGAATTAATATTTAATTTAAATTAGTTGGTTCAGTTGAAACTGGAGTTAAGAAGTAAACAAATAATTTTTAAACCAGTTAATACAGTTTGTTTTCTACCTTAGCAATTTCGAGGACGAAATTATTTTATGGGGGGAAGAATGTAATATCTCGTATTTTTACAGTATAATAATTAATTAATTTAATTATTTAAATAGTGATTTATATATTTATATGGTTGTTTAATTAAATAATATTTATATTTAATTAATATAAATAATAGAATAACATATTTAATTTTCGAAATAGTCGGAAATGGTAGAATTCACAATATTGTGTGAATTGGATAGTGTAAGAGATTTGGTTGAGTTTAGATTCGAATTATAATAACGAATCTATTTAATAAACGACGTTAGAACGTACAAATTATATTATAATTTTAATCGAGCTCGAAATGGCGCGACAGTTCGTAATTTGGCGATTCGAACTTTAAACTAATATTCAGAATTCGTTTTAAGTCGGATTTCTGTGAAACAAGAAAGGTTCGGAGCTAGTGAACTATATTTTTCTAATGGAAGAGAAAAAACGTGATTTCGTCGTGTGGACTGTGAGTTGTGTCCAAATCAAATTTTCGAAAAGTCGCTATGGAATTCCTTTATAATTTATAACAATTTATTTATATTATAAAAGGGTTTTTAATATAAATTGGATATCGATTTAATCCGAATTTGAAATATCGAGTTATAAATCTCGATAGGATTATTTTGGACTTGTATGATGCTCTATGTGAATATATATACGATAATATTAATTTATTAATATTAAATTTAATTATTTTTAAATATATTAATATTTAAATGGGTTTATTTAGAGCTTTAAAAATAGCCATTTTTGCAAACAATCTTCAATTTAGATGAAACTAAATTTGTTGGATCCGGAATATTAAATTATTGTTAGATTTCAATTTCCGTGATTTTTGGAGTCAGTATGTGGCCGTACGGGATTTTAATGCGAAAAACAGTCAATATTTTGACTTTAAAATATCACTGTGTGAGCAAACAAACTCGAAATTTGATGAAATAAGTTTTGTTGGGTCCATAATGTCGAGATATAGGTGTGTGTCCATTTTCACTAAAATTTGGATATCGTATGTGATTGCATGAATTTTTAAACAGCATATGCAAACAATGATTGAATTAAATCGAATATAAAAATAAAATAAAATAATATATTTTCTAGCTATAAAATACCTTACCTCTTCTACTCTAACCTAATTCTTTCCATGGTCAATACTCTCAACCGCCATAAATTTTCTGCCTCAAACCAAAACGCCACTTCAAAAATCAATGGAAAATCACAGGAAAATATATAAATTGAAATAAGTATATATTTAGATTCTCTAGATGATCCTCTTCAATCATATGTGGGTATTTCTGGGTTCGACACATTTTCTTATCGATCTATTTTACACAGCGTGTAGATTTTGGGTGCTAGGGTTGGAGTATTCGATCGATAGAGGAGGAGATAAGCGAATTAGATTATTGCGTTGGGATTCTAAGGTGGAAGGCTTTGGTTTTTGTGAGTTTTGTGAAGATTGGTAATAAAAATATTCTCCATTTTACTATATGGCATGGAGGAGGGTACGAGGTCAGAATCATAGAAGGAGGCGCGAGTTGCCGGCTATGGGGTGGAGATTTTTGAGCTCTCGAAGTGCAGTCCGTTGAGCAGTCCGTCGGAGTTGTTGGTTTTGATTTTCGTGAATCAGGGTGAGAGCAGCTATGGAAGGAAAATTTGGGCAATATGGTTCGAAATGGAGAAGCAGCGTTATTGTTAGAAGGTGTAAGAAGGAGTCGTGAGTTAGCAGCAAGGAGTTGAGGACAGTAAGAATGTGATTAAAGGATTATGGGTGCTAAGTTAATCAGGAGATGTGAGTTCGAATATATGGACGAGGGTTCATGTATTTCTGGGTGTGGAAAGGAAGATAATGAGCAGAGTTTTTAACCGGCTAATGATGAGTTAAAAGGTTAATTAAGATCTTAATATAATTATAAGTTTATTGCTAAGGACATTTTTATATGTACAAAATTATAAAATGTATGTCTTTACCAGTCATTATCAGAATTCAATGAAACAAGATCCGATGGGATCGTATGGACGAGGGCTACACAATGAAACTGATTTGGAGTGAAGAGCTCGTTACAATTTATAGCGAAATAAATTGCCTGATTTGAATCAATGACGGTAATCGTTATATAACGATAAACCTACCAATATGAGTAAAACTTTCTAACTCTGCCCAGTTATATTTTTATAACGTATTTTTAGAACTGATAAATGTTGGTTGATTTCTGTGTGTTGACTGTTGGATGAACTGCTAATTGATTGGTTGAGTTATATATAACTATATATATATATACTGTTGATCAAATATTGATTCTGTTTATCAGAATATTTCATATTGAAATGAATTTGATGCAAATTATATTGTTTAACATTTGTGGATGCAGGGAAACAGGTTGGAGGGATCCAACTGGATTCCTCAACATTTATGTTACTGTTTTTCATATATTGTGATATATGATGTGATATATAATCTGTTATTGATTATGTGTGTTTGGATAATATTGATCCTTGTTATTTGGTATTTTAAATACCATAAATAATACTGGAATTTAAAAGGGAATTTTCAATGTGTATATTGAAAATAAAATATAATTATAAAATCAAAGGATTTTATAAAAGGAAATATTTATAAAATCAAAGGATTTTATAAAAGGAAATATTTGTTAAACAAATAGAATTGAAACAGAAATATTTGTTAAATAGATAAAATTGAAAAAGTAAATATTTGTTAAACAAACATAATTGAAAAAGGAAATATTCATAAAATAATTATAAAATCAAACTTAATGGATTATATAAAAGAAATTATTTATAAAATCAAAGGAATTTATAAAAGAAAATATTTATAAAATCAAAGGATTTTATAAAGATAAAAGGAATATTTATTTAGAAAATAAATCGAATTATAAAAGGAATATTTATTTAGAAAATAATTAGAATTATAAAAGGAAAATTTACTTACATAATAAATAGAATTATAAAAGGAAATATTTATAAATTGAATGGAATTTTATAAAAGTAAATATGTGGATAAATACTAAATAGAAATCAGTTTTAACAGATAAATGGAAAAGATTAATTTAAAGCAGATTTTAAATAGAATCTATTTTAATAGATAAATTGAGAAGATTAATTTATAAATAATGTTTTATAAATTAAATAAAATATATATCATGAGATAAATGGAATATATAAGTCTTAACTTATATAGAGAAGTAGAAATCGGTTTTGACACCGATATTTTAAATAGAATGTGAACTCAATATTTGTAAAGGGAATTATAAATAGGATTTAAGTGTTAGAAATAAAAAGGAGATTTCGTATGAATAATTCTATAAATAGAAGTATAAACAGAATTTGGAAATGAGATGTTATTTTAAAATATGAAATCAAACTTAATGGATTATATAAAAGCAATATTTTTCACATTCGATGTGAATAATGGATTAAAATGAATATTTTATAAATTAAAACATGTATAAGGAAAATTGGGTTTTGAAATAGGAATTTAAATGGGAATTTGAATAAGGTAGGAAATAGGGTTAAAATAAAATTAGTTAATCGAATTAGAGTTAATCGAATATTAGTTATTCGAATAAGAGTTAATCGAATAGAGTTAATCGAATTAGAGTTAATCGAATATTGGTTATTCGAATAGAGTTAATCGAATATTAGTTATTCGAAGAGACTTAATCGAATATTGGTTATTCGAATAGAGTTAATCGAATATTAGTTATTCGAAGAAAGTTAATCGAATATTGGTTATTCGAATAGAGTTAATTGAATATTGGTTATTCAAAGAGAGATTATGGAATATAGTTTATTCGAAAGGGAGTTATCGAATAGGGATTCTTCGAGAGGGAGTTATACGTTGGAATTCGACTATATCGAATGTAGGAAAGTATTATTTATTTTCCATTTTGAAATCATGATTTATTTATTCATCAATAAATTAGTTGTTTATTTATTCAGATTAATAAACGAAAGGTATATTTAAGTTATTATATTTCGGGAGCATGGGATTATAACACTATTGTTATAATCAAATGATTTCTGTAAAAGAAATGGATTCGTAAATAGAATCCGAGAGTTTCGTAAAGAAGTTTGTTAAAGATTAAAAAGGTGAACTTTGTTTATTTCGAGGTTAGAAATGTTGTTCAGTTAAGGTCTGAGAGGTAGTTATACCACAAATTGATTGACTTCGTTTTTTAACTAAGGAATGGTTAAGGTTCGATAGTGAAGGTTGCTTAAGTGAATTTAGTTAATGAGTGTAATGGTTTGAGTTGGCATCGCGATGTTTTATTTAAACATCTGTTTAAATCCAATGAAGGAGTTTTGGAATGTTTTCTAAATAAGAATCAGAAATGTTTCAAATGTAGAAAATAAGAAATAAGAGTAAATATGGAAATGTTTTCTAATGATTAATAACGTATATTTTCTAAATTTAGAAAATAAGAATTTACAAAATATATGAAAAAACAGGAAAAGGGAAATGGAATAAATTAATGATAAATTAATTTAAACAGATAAATGTTGATTGATGATTGATTGATAAGATTTCCATTTGGAAATACGACCGTTGTTTGTACACATGTTTTCCTTTGATAGTTAAATCACCGACTATCAAAGATTTTGACCATTTCCGTTATCAATACGGAGAGACCAAGATCAGATATATTATCTTAAAAACCCTTCGTATGGCATTAGCGTTGCGAATCAAATATGATGAAGATAATTGAAGACAGTGTTATGCAAGGGTTGTTCAGTAAATCCTAGGTAGAAATTGCCTATGATGGATTTACTGAATAGTGCCTTTGGGTTGTCCAGTCCCAGGACAACTTGAATGGACGAATGTCTGATAGAGTATATCTGGTAGATCGCGTAAGTTGATCGTTTCAAACGTGTTTACGTTGGTCGCGGAGGAATTCATTTCTCTTAGCTTATACCCGTGGTATTTTTAGGGAAATCAATTTGTGATTTGACGGGTATGACAATGTGACATTCAAAGTAAATGAAGGAGTGATCTGTTAAAAGATACGTTATGTCCTCAAGCTTCATCAACCGGGAAATGACAAAAATCGGGAAGGCAGCATGCCTAAGTCGGTTCCACCCAATTAGGGTATACTGTCACCATCTAGAGAATATTCATATTTGTTACTTCTTTCAATTCTGTATCTCCCAGGAATGGTTATGTGGGTATACCAACCGTAAGGTGATAATATAATCGAAACATTCAAGCGAAACGAATGGCCGGTCGTGTGTGGCCGAGTTGCAAGATGTTCTTGTTGAAATCCAGAGTATTGCTTCTAGAGTACGCTGATCGGAAGGTGGTTCCATACCTTGTCATAATTGGGAATTCATTATCCAATAAGAGCCCACGGTTTTTGATTGTATATTATATATGTAGAGCGTGAGATGAAAGATTTCTACTAGATTTCTATCTACTTGATTTAGACAATATTGTAATATCAGAAAGTATTGATCTTAAGAAATATTTTGGGTTATCGTAAGGTAAAAAACATCGTATTTATGTGTGGATCAGCCTTACAATTATCATAGCTTTTGAAAAGGATTTGGAAAGTTAAACCAAGTGTTTGGAGTTTACTCACACCAGTCACATGACTGACCCAGAGTATATTTGTTTTGTTTTCCCTAAACTTTTGGATGCCCAATTTTGTACGGGTAGTCAAGTAGTCGGGATTATACAGATACTTGGAGATCTGGAGCAGGAGGCTTCAGGATTATATAGCTAATGTTATTTCCACTGTTTTGTAAGTGTTGTACTCTGATAACAGTATTGTGTACCGATACTGTTTTATTCCAAAGTTATGTTATATAATATATTTTATTCATTTCGCTGTGAGATTCGTGTTACTCTAATGATGTCGTATTTATGTTCTTCTTCTTTTATTCTAATTTTCTATCTTATCCATTCTCAACCTCTATTTTCTTTCATTAACTATTCGGAATTTCCGATGCTTGAATAGTCGATGTTGAGTTTATGTCGATTACCAAGGTCGAAAATTTCTTGGGTCGTTACACCTGTCACCGCCTCTTTCCCTTGGAACTGCACCTCCTTCGTGGCTTACAGACCGTCATGACTCACGCTTCAAGCGCGCCCAGATGACCTGAACCCTACGTTACTCATAACATCCTCCAGCCAACCCCAGCGTCGAAGAACCCATACCCTAGTTCACCGCTTCGAATACGATCTCCGCCCAAAATCAGTGGAACTGACTAAAGTTCGAACGAGGTGGAAGCTCTCACTTAGGCGTTTTCAATGAATTAATAACTCATCAATTTCATAGGGTTTCAATTTTAATTTGATTTTCTAAAGATTGATGATGAGGACGGTTTTTATTTCCCTGGGTTGCGAATTGAAAAATAATGGAACGAAGGGGTTCTCTTTCTTTTATAAATGCGGTTTTTTAGTGTGAAAAGGGGTAGCCGCAACCTTTGACCAAAACCACACTCGTTGCTTTAATTTTTAATATTTGTAAGGATTCGAACAAAAGATTTTAACCTATGCAAACTGATTGACATAGAAATGTGTTTATTTTATGCTCTTATATCTTATCTTTTGTATATAAATAAATATTACTTGGGTATTGTTTTGTTACTTTTACAGATATTCCAAACCAACCCGCATGCAACCAGAAATGTAGAGAAATAGAGATCAATTTGCTGTGTATTTGCAGTTTGAAGAATTGTAGATGAAGATCTCACATCTAGTTGTTGTTGGACAAGAAAAGGATTGATAAAAAGGCTTTGAACATCACAAATCAATGAAGAAATGTCAAGGAAGCAAGAGGAAAAAGAGAAAAGGCCAAATTTGCTTTATTTATCTAAGGCCCATTTATGTTTCTCATTGTAACTAATTAGTGGTGTAATGACCAAGCCCATTTACCATTAGGGTTAGGGTTAGGGTTTGGCTATCTACCCTATATATACCCCTGTAATAACCTTGTAGCCACCATCCTATCTCATCTCTTATTCCATTGTTCTAATAAAAGTTCTTTCTCTTTTATTTTCTGCATTCTTTTTGTTTTCTTAGCAACTAGTGTTGTCTATACGATTAGATTCGGTAGAACACTATTTGTATTTTGCACTTACTTTCATTAGTGATTTACCGTCTGATTAGATTCAGCGGAAATCCTAATTTTAATTCTTGTTTGTTATTTCAATTTCTGCAATTTTCAATTTCTGCTTTTTATTATTTTCTTAGGTCAAATTGGGTTTGATTAGATTCAAATCTAATTCATAGTTTCATTTGCTTTCCATTGAAATTGTGATTTGATCGTCGGTTCAGTTAGATCTGTTCTGAATCAAATTACAGTTTTAATTTTGTTTTGTTTTGCAAAATCAACCTCCAAAGTTCGTCTAACACGCCCACGAAACATATAAATAATAAAATTTAACTTTCCTCCCTGTGTTCGACCTGTATGCTACACACCTGTATGCTTGCAGAATTTATTACAAATGTCGCGCTTTTCTAATTCATAGACTAGCGTCGATCAAGTTTTTGGCGCCGTTGCCGGGGAGGTAACGTTGAATTTTATTATTTATTTAATTTCCGATTCGTGTTAGTTTTTATTTTTATTTTGTTTTTTTTGTTTTCTTTTATATATAGAAAAAAAATCTCAATTAGTTGATTTGGTTTTGATTGATGATACCGTAATCTTCTATACAAGAGAGAAAAAAAAATAAGCTGCCAATTTTCTTCAATTTCTTTCCCATTACAATTCTTCCCTCTTTTCAATAATTAAAAAAAAAATACATCAATTTCCTTTTCAAATTTTTCCTTCTATTCACTGCCTTCTGTTCGCAAATTTCATAAGCCCCTTTTTCCATCTTCTCTTCTGTCCATCTTCATCAAAACACCCTCTTCACCGCAAATACCCAATTCACTACCATCACCGTACCCAATCGCCAACAGTTCGTAAAGCCCTCAACTTCTGTAACCACCCAAATTAATTCTCCCTTGCCAAAACTACATCGTCATTACTTCCAAATTCCAGAACTCAACTTCAACAAAACATCATCGAATACAAGTCCCGCCCTCCTCGCAGCAAACTGCACAATCCAACAGATCACGAATCCAACCCCCTCTTACCTGGTACTAACAACCATCCCACTGTCTATAACAACCCAGCAATAATCCATCTCCACTTCACACAAATACTCCCAGTAACGTTCAGCTTCAACGCAAACTTCAGAAACCAAAACCCCTATTTGAATCTGACACCATCTCCATCAAACACAAACCGCAAACTGCAACCATCCCCCTGAATTTTCATACACCACTTCGGCCAACACCTACAAACCATCACCATTCAACCGTTCACCACGCAAACCCCCCTGTCATCTTCAAACAGACCACAAAGTCCCCACAAACAAACGTCAGCAACTCCCCCCATACTAGTCTAAATTGAAAATTGCAGAAATTGAAATAACAAACAAGAATTAAAATTAGGATTTCCGCTGAATCTAATCAGACGGTAAATCACTAATGAAAGTAAGTGCAAAATACAAATAGTGTTCTACCGAATCTAATCGTATAGACAACACTAGTTGCTAAGAAAACAAAAAGAATGCAGAAAATAAAAGAGAAAGAACTTTTATTAGAACAATGGAATAAGAGATGAGATAGGATGGTGGCTACAAGGTTATTACAGGGGTATATATAGGGTAGATAGCCAAACCCTAACCCTAACCCTAATGGTAAATGGGCTTGGTCATTACACCACTAATTAGTTACAATGAGAAACATAAATGGGCCTTAGATAAATAAAGCAAATTTGGCCTTTTCTCTTTTTCCTCTTGCTTCCTTGACATTTCTTCATTGATTTGTGATGTTCAAAGCCTTTTTATCAATCCTTTTCTTGTCCAACAACAACTAGATGTGAGATCTTCATCTACAATTCTTCAAACTGCAAATACACAGCAAATTGATCTCTATTTCTCTACATTTCTGGTTGCATGCGGGTTGGTTTGGAATATCTGTAAAAGTAACAAAACAATACCCAAGTAATATTTATTTATATACAAAAGATAAGATATAAGAGCATAAAATAAACACATTTCTATGTCAATCAAATACCCCCACACTTATCTTTTACTCATCCTCGAGTAAAGCAAGAAATGAAAAACTAACTAGATAGGTCACACTTTCGTAGGAAACACGATTGCATTGAGCGCATGCAACAAGCCGTTAAACCTCTAGGTGTCCCTAGTAGGACGAGTGGTGTCTCGTGAGGGTTTTCAGCGGATACTACCCACAAAATCCAAATGCAGTATGCTATGATTCTAATGAAACTACATGAATGCAATGGACATATGCAAAAAATAAAAACGAAAAATGACAACACGACTTATTTCAGGAAAGTGGTACAACAGATTAAGTTAATAATTTCTAATCAGTTGATTTTATTTTAGATACCTCGACTTGTCACAAATTTTCAATATAAATCAAGTTTTCAAATGTTAAATTCCAGTTTGGCCAGTTAGTTTGGTCGATAACATAGTGCAGCCATGAAATAAATTCTTAGTTTGCTTGGCACAGTTTGCAAAGTGGTATTCTAATTTTATCATGTATGGCTAGTCAAATCAATAAGGTCAAGAAGTGTTTGGGTATCATCGCTTATTCTTTATTCTATAAAATTTTAAGATTTATGATTAAGTACATACACCTAAAAAGACCAAGGTTTACCACCCATGCACTGCCTCGACGACTAACGGAGAGTGGGTAAAGAGCTTGGCGGATTGTGCAGGCCGACTTTGACTTTGTCAACAACGTGTCGGTAATCCTTAGGTGTCCAATCCCATAGAATGAGACCAAGATATTCCAACTTTGACTTTGTCAACAACGTGTCGGATAGAGCTTGGCGGGTTTGCACACCAACGCTCGATATACAAGCAATGTTGGATACCCTTGGAATACTATTATTATTATTATCGAAAATATAAGCACAAAAGAGAGTTACACGAATTCAACTTAACACAACTTAGTTATAAAGGTTTGACAAGCCATTGTAAGTATTTTAAGTCCTCCACTTATTTAAACAAAGTCTACAATATAGAATAGATTTCATGGCCATCACCTAAGAATCTCCCTATGTACCAGTTACACTATTATCCCTCAAAATTAAACTTTTCATTATATTTCTAATTCGATCTAGGTTGAGAGAGAAAAATACTATCAACTGATTAATAATCCTTAACTTATTTTGTTGTATCAAATCGAAATTGAGTCGTAAAAGAAAGAAAAAAAATGGCATGTTACTACAATCTAAAATGCATGATGGTCCTATATGAAAAGAAAGAAAAAAATTTAAAGAAAAAATAAAAGGATGTAATGCAGACTCCCCCCACACTAGAACTAAACAGTGTCCACACTGTAATTTTTTTCTGAATGTGAAAGATAGAAACCAACGATGGATTAATTGCAATATGATTTGTAAAATAAAATGCAATTTAGCAACTATCTGCGTATGAAAATCATATGCAAGACGGAATCTGTGAAGATGATGAATGATTTGTGAAGAATGAAATTTCCTTTTCCCCCCACACTTGCCTTTGTCGAAAATGATGCATGATGATTTCATGTTTGATTTGTGAGGTACCCTAGGCATATCAATGGATTCTGAGATCAAAATCCTTCCAACAATTTTTTTATCGTGCCAATGATTTGTATCATTCAACTGAAGATTATCATAATCCCATAAATTTGAGTTTTCAATCATAATTTCTTTTGATGATATGGAATTATGGTTATCTTTGAGACTTCCCAAATATTCATTTTCTCCATTTAAAAGCTTAAGTTCATCTTCAAATAATTCTTCAAAAGACATAGTGGTCACGTCTATCGAAGAAAGTGAAGTTTTCTGAGGAGATAAATTAGACGTGTCATCCAAAACTGTTTCTACTATGTCGACTTCTCCTATTTCGATTTCTTTGGGTTGATGAAAAATATTCAGTTCGATGGTTAAGTGCCCAAATGACAGTCGAAGTAGGCCGGACCTACAATTGATGATGGCATTCGAGGTAGCTAAGAATGGTCGACCCAATATCAATGGAATCTGATTATTTGAATTCGAAACAGGCTCGGTTTCAAGAACTATGAAGTCAACCGGGAAATAAAATTGTTCAATTTGAATCAAGACATCTTCAACAATGCCTAAGGGTTTTTTAAAAGATCGATCAGCTAGTTGAAGTGTGATATTCGTAGGTTTCAACTCTCCTAGTCCAAGTTGACGATAAACAGTGTAGGGAAGAAGGTTAACACTTGCACCAAGATCAAGTAAGGCGTGACTGATGTGAGTATTTCCTATTTTACAACCGATTGTAGGGCAACCGGGATCCTTGTACTTGATTAGTGAAGGATTTGAGAAAACAGAGCTAGTATTTGCCGTCAAGAAGGCAGTTTTGGGAATGTTGGTGGCTCGTTTTTGGGTGCATAGCTCTTTGAGACACTTTGCGTATTGTGGAATTTGGTGGATAGTGTCTAAGAGTGGAATATTGACACGAACTTGTTTGAAGATTTCCAGAATTTTTTCGAAATTCGCATCCGTCGTCTTATTGTTAAGTCTATGAGGGTATGGAGCTACTGATTTATAGACTCTTTCAGACTTTTGATCGTTTGAAGAAGAAGGTTTCGATATAGGAAGTGAAAGAGTCACGGGTGTAGAAGATGGTTTGTTGGGATAGCCAACATTCGGTGGAAGTTTAGAAAGTTCAGAATGGTGGGCATTAGTAGTCATTGGATGAGTGTCAATGATTTCAATTGGGGTTGAAACCGAATGATTATCGGGATTGCCGACACTGTTGTCAACCGTTTTCCTGATCTGAGGGTGATGACTGAGTTGTTCGAATTAATGTTTTTGTCCTTGCAAGAGTTCACTGTACGAGAATTATATTTTGGATTCACCTCGGGTTGACTAAGCAAATTTTCATTCTCACCATTATTTTTTCTTAGTTCCTTTATCATATCCATCATTTGTTCCATTCGTTTCTCTAAACGCACAATTTCTGGTGACGATTGAGAAGATGAAGTAGATTGAAAGTTAGAATGTCTATATGGTTCACTCGAAGGCTCGAATTGAGGTGAAACTTGAAAAGTTTGAGGACCAAAAGAAAAAGGAGCTTGGTAATTCGAATTTGATATCATGTGAGATGGATTTACGACATTATTTGGATTAGACCATGAGAAATTTGAATGATTTCTCCAACTAGGGTCAGATGTGGATGAGTAAAGACCATTTTGAGGTATGGCATTGACTTGGTCTTGAAGGTAATATTGGGGTAGTCCATTGAATTGAGGAGTTTGAGTCTCTAAGGGAATATGAATTGTATCCACAACATGCACTCCTCTAGTGGAAGCACGGATGGGAACACGAATGGACTCCCATTGCATGTCCTTTTCAGCATAATCCTCTAAGAATTTCCAAGCTTCATCGGCTGTTTTAGACATAAAATCTCCCCCACACATTGATTCTAGTTGAGTTCTAGTCTGATAGTTTAAACCCTCATATACAATTTGACATAAGTAATCTTTTATGATTCCATGATGAGGACAACTATACAGTAAATGGTTGAACCTATCAAAATATTTTGAAAAAGTTTCCCCTTCATTTTGAGAAAATTGATGTATCTCAGTTCGGATTTGCAGAGTTTTGTGAAAAGGGAAAAACTTTTTCAGGAATACACTGACGAATTCATCCCAACTTCTTATTGACTGTTTGGGAAGAGAATTTAGCCATCGTTTAGCGCTTTCAAGTAGTGCAAATGGAATTAGCCTTAGCTTGATTGATTCATTGGATAATTGTTGCATTTGAGTTGTGGATGAATACAGTTCAAATTCACTTAAAAATTCATAAGCATTTTCAGAACCAGTGAATTTTGGTACCCCTCGAATGAAAGAATGTTTAAGTTCAAAATTTCCTTCAGCTGGTGGAAACATGATGACAGAGGGTTGAACGGTTCTATTTGGATAACAACGTTCTCGAAGAGATAAGGGTCTATTCATTTCCAAATTGAGATTTTGAAAGTTTTGATTTACTCGGTTTTGATCCAACTCGTTTGGAAAGTTCTGATTTACTCGAGAACCCCTAGGAGAGTTATGTTGGCTAACACTGTTTTCACTCATCGTTATCAAATGTAAACAAAGAAAATCTTAGATTCGAGGTTGACAAAATGAGCTTCACTTCAAAATAAATAACGTACACTAGTATATCTTATTAATTGATAATCTCGATTTGAAGGGGGAAGAGGGTCTTATGGCCGTTCACGTATAGTATAAATACTAAGGGATACGACCAATGTTTTACGGGTAGTATGCAACCTCTTTTGCTAGAAGTTCAATAAATTGAACTAATATATATCCACGATCAAACCGTTGAGAAAATCAATTTCATGAAATACACTTTTGTAGTTAAATAATTTGAAATATCTAATCTGTTGAAAAACGATGGAAGTGATGATTTTAATTATCGAAATTCGCTCCTCACCAAATAGATTCAGAAACAACAACACAGAACAGTCACAGAAATATAAATTGCAGAATTAAAATTTACATTCAAGCCGCTGCCCCTGCAGAAAATTTTTACAACAATTGTCTATATATTTTTTTCTTTTTCCTTTTTCAGCAGAGCACCTGTAGAGTTTTAAAAGTTTTCACCTTGATCGGCAGTCCTCCAGTGAATTTGGGAAGCGCTAGCGCGTTCACACCCCACTTGGTGTGCAACCGCTCCAACCTATCTGAATCGTTCGCTGTTTTTCTTTTTGCTGTTTTTTAGACCCTTTTTTTAAAAATTTCAGCTGTACCTGGTTTTGAAAAATTCACCTTTTTTTTTTTTTAAAAAAAAAAAAAAAAAAAAAGAATATAAAACGGACTAGACTTAAACCGACCAAAAAGAAATTCTGAAACAAAGAAAAGAAAAGCTAGGTCAAGTTGCCACTTGAATTTCACGCGTATAGCACACACAGGCCCAAATGAAACCCGCCTTACTTCCTTGAATACTTGGCCACACAATCTGCTTTCTTACCCAAATAAATTAACCAACCCTCTAAACAGATTATCCCCAAAAAAGAAAGAAAGCACAAGTCCCTCTTTTATATTCTCAAACATAAGCCTTGATGTAAATCACTAATTCACAGAGCAAAATCACGGACTAATACCCAAAACATAATCACGGAACCTCGATCGAATTGGGTTCAGGATATTTGAAATGGTTTTCGGGTTTTTGAAGCGGCTGTTCGATTTTTAGATCGAATTTAGGGTCCTTCTGAGGGAACGGTACAGCGGCTTTGGGTTCCAGCAGTGAATCGATTTTGGGGTTCTTTTTTTTTTTTTTCGTTTTCGCAGGTTATGGGTGCTGGGGTTGAGCGTGGTGCAGCTGAAAGGAGATGTGGTCTTGGGTGTTCGGCTTGGTTGTGGTGAAGGGCAGAAAGTGGATACTGGCGATAGTATGGAGTATGGAAGAGGAGCAGCGTCTGTTTGGGAGGGAGTGAAGAGTTTTAACAGTCGTAGTGGGTTCCGATCGGTTTCAGGTTTGAGTTTTAAGATTGATGGCGTTGTATTGGTGAGGACTGGTGAAAGCACGGGTGAAGAGGTTTCAACGATGTTGAGGCTGGAGTTGACTTGCGGTTTGGATGATCAGCAACCTTGTAGTTTGGTTGGGTGCGATTGAAACGGGTTGATGTAATGGAAAGGTGGTATTTGATCAAGACGGTGAAGAGATTGTGAGATGGCAAAAAGTCTGGGTTCTGCTGATTTGTGGTTGCGAGTTCGATTTGCTGTTGGGTTTTTTTTTCATTTTTTTTTTTTTTTTTTTTGTGGTGTATAATGAGAATGGTTTATGGACGATCAAACTGGATTGTGGTAATGCTGTGTGGCTTGATGTTTGTGGTTGATAGAGGATTGAGGAGTTGTGCTGATTTTTGGGCGTGAGGCAGAAGTATTTATGGACGGTTGATGGTTGCGATACTGATGGAGAATACAGGTTCCTGGTGGATCTTGTGTTCAGTTGTGACGATGGTACAGGGCATACAGGAGGGTGATGGTTTATGAATTGTGGCAGTGAACAGGAGATCTGAAAGTTGATTATGAGGCTGGTTCTGCCTGTGGTGGTTGCGGTTTGTGGGTGTTGAATAGAGGGTTTGGTCAATGGAAGTGGTTCTTGAACGTTGCAGTTTGTTTGGATGTGTGTCGGTGAAAAAGTTCTGCAGTGTTTACAATGTGGAGATGTGAAGGTTCGTTGTGGGTTTGTGATGATGGTCGGATTATGTTGGCGATGGTGGCGATGGTATGGTTTGATGTCAGTCTGATGGTAGGTGTTGGTTGGGGTATGGTAGATGGTGAAAATGGGAGGGTGATGGGTGTACGTTTGTGTGGTTTGGCAAAGGTGAAAGGTGGCAAGAAGAAAGAAGAAAGAACAAAAATAGAAAAAGGAATCCTTGTAATAATTTTTTTATTTATTTATATTTTTTTTTTTTTGAAAGGGAACGAAGTTTGTGAGAAAAGGAAAGAATAGAATGTATTGAAGACAAGAAAGAATTGTAAGGAAAGAATCAGAAAATGAGGAAGAGATTGAAAGAAAACTGGCAACTTATTTTTTTTCTCTCTTGTATAGAAGATTACAGTATCGTCAATCAATACCAAATCAACTAAATGAGAATTTTATTCTATATATACAAGAAAAACAAAAACAAGCAAAAATAAAAAAATAAAAACTAACACGAATCAGAAACTAAATAAATAATAAAATTTAATCGTTACCTCCCCGGCAACGGCGCCAAAAACTTGATCGACGCTAGTCTATGAATTAGAAAAGCGTGACATTTGTAATAAATTCTGCAAGCATACAGGTGTGTAGCATACAGGTCGAACACAGGGAGGTGAATTAAATCAATTATTTATTTAACCTCTTGGGCGAGTTAGACGAAGCTGGAGGTTGATTTTGAAAATAAAACAAAACAAAATTAAAACTGTGATTTGATTCAGAACAGATCTAACTGAACCGACGATCAGATCACAATTTCAATGGAAAAGAAATAAAACTATGAATTAGATTTGAATCTAATCAAATCCAATTTGACCTAAGAAAATAATAAAAGCAGAAATTAAAATTGCAGAAATTGAAATAACAAACAAGAATTAAAATTAGGATTTCCGCTGAATCTAATCAGACGGTAAATCACTAATGCAAATAAGTGCAAAATACAAATAGTGTTCTACCGAATCTAATCGTATAGACAACACTAGTTGCTAAGAAAACAAAAAAATGCAGAAAATAAAAGAGAAAGAAGAACTTTTATTAGAACAATGGAATAAGAGATGAGATGAGATTACAATGGGTATACATGTGCTTTTATAGCTGAATTGCTAAACCCTAATCAAATCTATTAATATATGGGCTTTTTTTATTCCATCAAGATTATGATAGATCCTCTTCTTATCCCTCTTTGCCATGTGTCAATCAGAAGATTTTAAAAAATCTTTTCTACAAATCTCCTTCCAAAAGCAAATATGCTAGCCCAATATGAACATAATTAGCCTTCAATGACCACTTCTTATGCAATCTTCATGTATATGGCATCAATTCTTCACTTTAAAGGCTGTATAAGGCTTGAACAACTCATCTGTAAAAACATCAAAATAATACCCAGCGTAATATTTATTTATATACAAAAGATAATATATAAGAGCATAAAATAAACACATTTTTATGTCAATCACAAACTGATGTGGGGCGACCATTATTAATTACAAAGGTACATAGCCGAAAAGTTTTGACTCTTGTACAGATCAGATCTCAATTGCAGATTTTTCCATAAATTTTGAAAACGACCTTGCAGGGTATGATAAGATTTTACAGAGCATTGGTCGAGATTTATACATATAATATTTGTCTACGCCAATATGTTCACGTTCAGCGAATCCTTTCATTCAAGCTATAGTCAGATTTTTGACAGCGAAAGAACAAAAGATTTTTATTTCTTTATTTAAGGTATTACATAAATCAGTAAAATATAAATAACATCAAAACAACACAATTTGATGATAATAATTTATCATTATCGTACGTATCCAAATAGAACATCGTATAGCTTCAAAATAATCATATTTGGATTTTAAATTCGATATTTCAAATTAAAACAATGTTCTGATTATTTAAAATCGATATATTATATATAATAAATCGTTATAATTTATAAATGATTTCATAGAGGCCTTTTGAAAATTTGATTTGGATATAACTCACAATCTATAAAACGAAATCTTGAATTTTCACTTCCATTAGAAAAATATAGTCCAACAAATTCGAACATTTCTTGATTCAATGAAATCTAACTTACAATGGATCCTGTATATTCAATTGAAGATTAAATCGTAAATTGCGAACTACTGCGACTATTTCATGCTCGTTTTTAATATAATTATAATCTATATATTCAAACATTGTTTATAAATAAATTCGTTATTATAAATCGAATCTAAATTTGATTAAATTTAACAAATTCGCCAATTTACATAATATTACCAATTCAACAAATTTCTGACTATTTCAAAAATTAAATTTATTATTTACTATTTATATTAATTAATTATTCAAAATTATTAAATAAAATCATTTAAAACTCCAAATCAACCTTTAAAATAATTAAATTAATTAATTATTCTTCACTAAAAAATCTGGGTTGTTACATTCCTTCCCCCTTAAAAGAACTTCGTCCCCGAAATTGCTAAGGTAGAAGAGTGTTACAACCCTACTTTTGGTTAGCTTCTTAACTTCAGTTTCAGCTGAACCAATTAATTTCATTTAAAATGTTAATTCATTCTAATTAACGAAAATTTTCAAAAATTCTGAAATTTTTCTAACACCTTAAATTTTTGAAAAATTTCGGTAGACTCTCCCTTGCACGGAGGGACTTCTGCGATATCGTAGGAATAACAAATATGTATACATCGACCCACACGGTTGGAAAACAAAATTCAAAACCTAGTTTTTTTTTTATTTTTGCGTAGGTTTACCTTATATAAGCGTTATTAAGCAATTCGCTCAATTCTTATGCTGTATACGCAACCAAAATCAAGCTATTCAGCTCCAAACCTGTACTTCCTCAATTCAACAGGTAAGTTTCAATAATGAAGTTTAAATCAACCTTCATAACCACATTATCCATTTGTTTTTGAATGATCTTCAATTCATATTCTCACATTTAATCCATAATCCACATACAAACATTCACATTCATCCAAATTGATTTTAAATCAATTTATTCAATTTACAAGCCAATTTTTTTCTTGGAGTCTTTCCATTTCTTTTAACTTAAATTTTAATCCAATTGTTTTTTAATTTATTTAGTTTCATAAGTCAAATTTTAAGTCTAGAATTAAAATTCCCGGCTTTTATTTCAAATCAGTTTGGAAACATATAACTCTACACATATATTTATAACCAATTCAATTCAAAACAATTGAATTTCTAAACAACTCTGTTTTTTTCAAACAAATCTTCCATTTATGAATTATTATGGTAGTAATCCATCACTCAGGAACTTGAAAACGAATACCGATAATGTCGCGACCCATTATTGGAATTATTTTCTCGCTACCGAAGTGATTTCAGTGCTTAATCACTTTTCAAAATCCATGTAAAATAACACTGATTCAAAAATCTTCAAAGTAATGTTATATTACTTTTTAAAAATACTACAGAAAATATTCCTAAACATCTGGGGTTTAAATTCCAAATTCTGGTCTGAATCCAATTGTAATTTAGTTTATTTGTATATTCTATTCTTATACAAATTCAATTTAGTTTTATATAACCGTCTCAATATTTTATAATTCCATTTGATTGCGATAACAATCAATACAATCATACACTATATGTAACAACTCGGAAAATCAGAACCAATTTAAAATTTTTATTTTAGTTATTTTAATGAATTTTAAATATTCAAAATGATTTATTTTAAATAATAATGATTAAAATTTATTTCAACTGAAGTTAGAACGAATAAATTTATTTTAATTATAAAACAGCCTGAAATGGCGCGGTAGTTTGAAAATTCGATTCCAAATTTCAATTGAATGTACAGGATTCAAAATAAATGGGATTTTAGTAAAACCATAAAAATTTGAATCTATTAGAAAATATCTTTCCAACGAATGTGAAAAATCCAGATTACATAACGGTAATAAAAAGTTATGTCCAGATGAAAATTCAGAATAGTTGCTATGGAAATTAATATAACATATAGCCCTTAAAAATAGCCATTTTGCCAACGACCTCCTTTTTCGATGAAACCATTTTTGTTGGATCTGGAATGTCAAATTATTGCTAGATTCCAATTTTCATAATTTTTGGAATTAATATGTTAGCGTGGTGAATTTAAACGTGTTTGGTAATTTCAGTTTGAATTTTATCGACTGGAAAATGGCCGTTTTTTCAAACGGACTCCAAATGCGATGAAATTAGTTTTGTTAGGACCGTATCATCAAAACAAAGTCAGAAATAATTATTCTGTTATTTTTTGGAGTCATTATGTGGCCCCGGTAAATTACAATGTGCATTTGAATTTAAAATATATTGACTTATATTTTAAATTTAACGGAAACTGATCGAAACGGCCTAATTGGTTTACGATACATATCCCAATGTGTTCGGAATGGGGGTATTTGGCTAAGGGCGACAGTCGTTGGGTCTAGTCTGGAGTTCGAATAAAAAGTCAACCTTTTTGAAAATTAAATTAAATTAAAATATAAAATATAATCCTTCTTTTCACTAACCCCCCCCCCCCCCCTTCATTTTACTTCCCCCGATCTGAATCTCGTCCCCCCCCCCCTCGAATGAAATTCTTCGATCTAAAAACCGCTGCTCCCCAAATCGCGATGCCGCTCCTGGCCATCGCCACCATCGCTTCGCCAACCCTAGACCACCGCTGTAAAAACCCGGAAAATCAAAACCAATTAAAAAAATTATTTTGGCTATTTTATTGAATTTTTAATAGTTAAAATAATTTATTTTAAATAACAACGATTAAAATTTTATTTAAATCGAAGTTAGAATGAATATATTTATTTTAATTTCGAAAGGAGTTAGAAATAGCGCGGTAGTTTGAAAATTTGAATTCGAACTTTGACTGAATGTAAAGGATGCAAAGTAAATCTGATTTTGGTGAAACCAAAAATAATTAAATCTGTTTCAATATATCATTCCAACGAATTTGAAAAATTGAAATTTCATAGCGGGAACAAAAAGTTATGGTCAGTTGAATATTCAGTATAGTCGCTATGGAATTTAATATAATACATAGCCAGTATAAATAACCATTATGCAAACGACCTCCGTTTTTTACGAAACCACTTTGGTTGGATCTGGAATGTCAAATTATTGTAAGATTCCAATTTTCAAAAAATTTAGAATTAATATGTGACCGTGGCAAAACAAATTGTGTTTTGTCAGTTTCAGTCAAATTTGATCGACTAGAAAATAGCCATTTTTCAAAAGGTCTCCAAATTCGCTGAAATTAATTTTGTTAGGACCGTTTCATCAAAACATAATTAGATTTATTTTTCGGGAATTTTTGGAGTCAATATGTGGCCCCGGTAAATTAAAATGTGTGTTCAAATTTAATAATGAATGTTTTATATTTTAATTTGAAGAATAACTAACTGAAACATATCATATAACAAACATAAATCTATTAATTATTGAAATTAGGTTAATCATAAGGGGGTACGGGTTTTGGCCTGGAGAGATGACGTGGAGGGGAAATTTTTGAGATTAGGTTAATTATAAAAGAATTAATTTATTAATCTCCTATTTAAATATCAAACATTTAAAATGTCATATCTTTGTACTGCGTGATCAGAATTCAACAAACAAGGGTACGTTGGAGTCATCTCAACACAATCTACATTTTAAAACTGACTGGGATAGATTTGGAGCCTCCTACAATTTTAGAAGAAATAAAAAGCAATGTGAGATTTATGAATCCAATTAAATAAATAAAAATTATATTAGGTTGCAGACGAAGTTTAGAAACTCCCAACACCCGTCATCCACAGACCATGGACGACTTGATTGTATTATGGTGAATTTGATTGTGATTGTGGTTATTTGATTTTGGTTGAAACGAAATCGATCATGTTTGTGGAAAATTCATTGTATAGTAGAAAAAAATTGTATTAGGAAAATATGACCCATGTATAGCCGCGAGGCCTATATTAGTGCGAGGAGCCGTACTAGGGACGGTGCCGGTTTTAATTACACTGCCGTTATACTGCCGAAATTTTCTGAAATATTTATATGTTGTGAAATATTCATGTTATGATATAAAATTGTTTGAAAAATAAAAAAAATAGATTTTTATTGTATATAAAATTAAAAGTGATCATTATTTAGGATGGAAACGTTCAACAATAAATTCACAATTTTTATTGTAATTTAAAATGATCATTAGTTAAATAAAAATGTTCATAATTAGAAATTTACATTTTTAATGTTAATGAACAATTTAAAATGATCATTAGTTAAATAAAAATGTTTATATATTGAAATTTACATTTTTAATGTTAATGAATCATTAAAAATAAACATTGTTATATAAAAATGTCTTTACATTGAAATTAACATTTTAATGTAAATGAACAGTTAAAAAGGATCATTGTAAAATAAAAAATGTTCTTACATTGAAATTTATATTTCATTTTTTTATGTAAAAGAAAAAAAATTAAAAATATTCATTGATTTGAATGAAAATATGTTTACAATAAAAATTCACATTTTATTATACATAAGAAATGATCATAAATGATCATTATTTAAAATGAAGATTGTTTAACAATAAATTCACATTTCTATTGTAAAGTAAAAATGATCATTTATTGAAAAGAAAAATATGGTTAACATAAAAAGAATTACATTTTTATGTAAGATTATAAAGAATTACATTTTTATGTAAGATTTAAAAAGAATTGCATTTTTTATGTAAGATTAAAAAGAATTACATTTTTTTATGTAGATTAAAAAGAAATACATTTTTTTATATAAGATAAAAAGAATTACATTTTTATGTAATATAAAAAGATTACATTTTTGTTGTAAATGAGTCAAGATTAGAATTCACATTTTTAATGTAAATGATTCAATGAAAAGATTCATTGTTTAACAAAATGAGTTAACATTAGGATTCACATTTTTTTTAATGTAAATGAATCATTTGAAATGATTCATTGTTTTGAAAAAATTATGTTGACCTGAGAAGTTTACATTTTCATTTTAAATGAAATATGATTCATTTAAAGATGCTTGTTGTAACAACCCGCATTCTACGCATCGGAGGATCGTAGAATATTTATTTCTTCTTCTTGGTAAGTCGTATGGTCATGTACTTATGGGGAACGACTATTGGGGTCATTTCCCATGTTCATAATTTTTGTAGATTTTTAAATGACCATTTTGCCCCTAGTTGAACTTATTTCGTCCATAACTTTTGATTGGCAAGGAGTTTTGACTTGAAACTACTTCCATTAGCTCCGGATGATGGTTTCTCTTTCCGTAGAGTGGTCATAATAGCCAAACGGACTTACCGTTTGGGAGATATGGCTGAATTAAGGTTTAGATGGTTAAAAACAGCTTAACCAGGCTTAATTGGGTAGTTAACAGCTAGGCCCAATGGGGTATTTCGGGATTAGGAGTTTAGAAGGGCTGATTAGGGTTAGAGGGACCTTTCTTTGTCATTTTCCAGCCGCCACAAACTCTCTCTTCAACATAACAATGGCCTCCACTCTGTAAAAACACCCCAAATCACTTTCTAATTGAAGATTAGACTAATCAAACATCAAAATAAAGAGGAATAGCACCAAGGCAAGGTTAGAGCTGTTGTGTTGCATTGGGAACAACGCCATAATAGTAGAATATTTCAGATCTGATTTTTATTTGTGGCCAAGGTGAGTGGTTAGCATTGTTTTGACACTAATTACAGTTAATCAGGGTGATTAGTGATAATTAGTGAATTCTTACACTATAAAATTCTGGAGAAATATTCTAAAAATTTGAAATATTATTTTAGACCTCTGTTAGAAATTTGGGTTGATTTGATTAAGTTTTGTTAATCCTATGATTAGTTTTACTTAAACATGCTTAAGGGAAAATATGGGATTTTGGCTATGTTTGATCCGTTTTATCCTATCACATTTGTGTTTTGATGTTTGTGAATGATTATACATGTTTCTATGACTGTATGGTATGCTTTGTGATTGTATAAAAGTGTTAGATTGGTCGAAAACGTCGTCGAATGGCGTAAACAATCGCTGGAAGAGTTGCAGGAAATTGTGCAGGAAACGGATAGCCCCCTGTCCCGCGATCCGATACGGATAGCCCCCTGTTCCGCGATCTGAAACGGATAGCCCCCTGTTCCGCGATCCGAAACAGATAGCCCCCTGTCCAGCGATCCGATGAAGTCTAGCGATCCGATGAAGTCCAGCGATCCGATGGAGTCCAGCGATCCGATGAAGTCTAGCGATCTGATGGAATCCAGCGATCCGATGGAGTCCAGCGATCCGATGAAGTCCAGCGATCCGATCCAATGGAGGGAGCATGAGCTGATGCTATGGGGCGATCCACGAGTCACGAATCGAACCAGGACTGGATGGAAGCTTGGACGTGAGGCATGGATTACGAACCAAATGAAGACCGATCCGGAGAAGACCAAAACCCGAGATGCAAAGGTAGTCCAAATGAGAAGTTTGTACTCAGGATCCAGTTGGGAGCCAATGAGTTCACTTCATGATTGGGCTTTGCTGCGGGACATGTGCGAAGGATTGTCGGCATTCATAACTTTGGTTCACTACTGAGATACGGATAGTGGGCTTGTAGTGATAGTTGTACGGGATTGGATTCCGTCATGGCCTAAAGGATTAGGTGACCAAGGCAGTGGATGTCGTATGCTTTACGCACTGAGTGAGAGATGTGAGGATGGTTGCTATGGTTGATTTGTTTTCCATCATTATGACGTGCACACCCCCTCCCCCGTATCTTTACACCACATGTTAGTGGCACCTTAGAGTATTGTATGGTATGCAGTACTAACTCTTTGGTTGTAGGTTCAGGTATGATTGGATTATACCCGTTATTGTTCTGTTTTGTTGCTTATCGCTCATACCATACTTTTTGTCTAATCCAGAGTTTTATGTCTCTTTTTATTACTCTGGGTGCTCTCACGAGCAGACTAGAGACAGGTTAGCTGGTGATGCATGGGTAGCTGATCCGGAGACGAGCAGGAGGCTTCCACGTATGATATATATAGATATTCTCCCTGTGTCACTGCTGGTCACTACTTTGGGCATTAATAGTGTACCCTTTCTTTCTTTTGCTTTTAGAGATAGTTTGAAAAGTTGTAATAATGATGATGTGGAACATAAGTTGTATTTGGATTTTCCGCTGCTATGATAGTTTGTTATCAGCTTATGCACTGTCTCGCCTATTTTATGTCAAGTATATTATTATTATATTTTGTTCCATGCGTTGTGAGACATTCTATAGGTTCTTTGTTAGTTCATTCTCTTCTTACTTTTCTTCTGACGACCGTTCTGTGCTAGTTGGACATGTGTACAACGCACTCACGGAGGAAATGTCGACTGGTATAGGGCGGGCCGTCACATTTGGTATCAGAGCTCTAGGTTGCGTAGTTAACCTAGGGAAAGACACCAGGGAGAGATAGTATACGTATATGAGAGTGCGTATTTGTGATTATTTTGGTTTTCAAAAGCTATATATATAGTATTAGTAGATGTAAGGATGAAGCCGCACTGCACTGGCACCACTTTGAGATGGTTAATTGTTTTCTCTTTACAGATTGAACGATGAGCCGATATACGAGGGGTAATGGTAGAGGAGCCAATAATGGGAATGCTCCTGACATGAGAACTATGTTCACTAATTTCATGAGGGAGATGCTTAGGGATGTTCAGGGAGAAGCTCCCAATGCCGGTAATGGTGGTGGTCCAGTAGTGCAGGCGCCTAGGGTCGATTTCGCCAAGCTGTGCAAGGATTACTATAACACCCCACCTTCGTTAAGGACACTCACAAAGGGAATGCCTTAACTTTGGTGGAGCATTTTAGTAAACAGAACAGAAAATTTCAAGACAGATAAACAATACTTGAGAAATTATAACTTTATTACAGCGGGAAACAGAAATCAGTATGGTTACATCTTTTCTAAAATAAAACTCAAGTACATAATATCAGTCTTGTTTAGGAAATCATCAGAGTACAAAACTTTAAAATCATAATCCCCACAGAACAGAAGCTATACAGAGCCAAGCCATACTTTAAGCACTTCAAGCAGAAGGAATCCAGATCAAGCTAAAGTATTCCCTCCTTGGATAATCTGGGGGGAACGGAAGAAAAAGGGGTGAAAACAAGCAAGGTTAGACATAAAGTCTGGCAAGTACCGTGATTTTCAGTTATGAACAGATAATAATAACATGACATGAAAATAAAACTGGATGAGAGATAACAGTAACATGTGTAGCGGATATAACAGAAGAACAGAATGATATAAGCTATTGCTTTACACTTCTCTGCACTAATACTAGTATGACAGGATTAGGTGTCACCCTAATGTCTAAACAGAAACAGAAACGGGAACAGAGTAATTTCCACAGAAGCAGAATGCTAATAATGGGCCTTTACCACCCCAACCGAAATAGACATAAGCAGAATGCTAATAATGGGCCTTTACCACCCTAACAGAAGGTACAGAAACAGATTAATCCCTACGAAAACAGAATGTAGAATTAGGTGTACACTAGTAAATGGGCCTTTACCACCCGAACAAACGGTACCACGCAGAAACAGACAGGTGTTACCACCCAACAGAAACAAATGGTACCAACAGAAACATACAGAACTAAGTGTACCCCAAAACCCTACCCCAAGCGATCGGCTCCCTAATACATAAATACCCTGTGCCAGCCCCACAAAACGGTGTATCACTCCCCAAAGTGGCAACCTTTAAATGACACAGACCTATTTACAGATGTCACGGCGTCTTACATCCTCAGAGGCAGACCGGAATCCATGCACGCACATGACCCGGTTGGAACGCACCATCAACACCCCTCGCCTTTACCAGAATGAACCACTTATAATTAGTTCAGTAAGCATGCCCGGACCCTACCTACTGTTGGGTCAAAGTTTTGATACCAGAAAGGGTTAATTACTAATATGGGTCCCAAAAAACAGATGACACAAGTAATTCCCCTCCTAACCTTGTGTCCCCAGACTAACAGATTTCAGATTAACTTGTTTACAAGTTTAGACATACAGAGTTCAGATCAACTAGTTCACAGATCAGACAAGTTTTCAGACTAACGAATCAGATATACGGATTTAACAGACTTACAGATTAACCGGTTATAGATTAACAGACTTACAGATTTTCTAACTTTGTATTGGGCCTAAAGATTCATGAAACGGGTTTATTAATTTCATTAGTCCAGTTGGTTTCACCCTATCCACCCAACACGTTTTAGACATCATATTTATCTCAGATTTTTATTAATTAAATATTAATGCCCTGACCTCTCACATTAGATTGACAGTCTGCAGCTACTGGTTAGGCCGGTTGGTTCCGGGCAGGTTTCTGCCATAAACTGAGTCTAACCTCGGGTTTCAAGCACGTTATGACTAACTTCTCACATTAGAACTTATTGTTTGCGACCACTGGATATGTCGGGCGGATCCGGGCAGGATTACGTCGCAAACTCATTCTAACCTCGAGTCAGCCATGTTTATCTTTGCAGCCAATTAATTAATAATTTACCAATTATGGCCACGCCTAATATACATGTCAATTATTCATAACTATAGCGAATTCAGATTATGTCAATAACAGACTAAATTTATCAACTCAACAGATATAGCAGATAGCAGAGTTTGCAGATTAAGCGACTTAACGGATTTAGCAGATTAAGCAATTTAGTAGATTTAGCATATAACAGATTAGGCATTTTCAGCAGACTTAGCAGATGACAGATTTGGCAGATGAACAGATCTAGCAGATTAGGCAATATAGCAGAACTAGCAAATTAGGCAATATAACAGATTTAATCATTCCTTAAATTTCATAGACATATCTTGCTTAATTGTAAATTTGGCCTAAGTTTACATACCTAAATAGTTGTCATGATTCACAATATGATCATATTCCCCACGTTTGCATTGAATTTACATGGCACAGATTATGGTCATAATTTACCACATAACACATGTCCCAAATTTAGTTCAACTTGCCTAGTACAAAAGATTCACATATAATTTATACCAAATATAGCCATCGATTTCAATGCATGTATTATATTCAAAAATCTCCCACTTAGGTGTTATTCACATTTAATAGTTATCAAATCTTAATATAGACCTTCACACCTAAGTCATATTCTCTTTTTATCCCAAGTCATGAATTGCTATATAAACAATATGCCCAACAATCTAGAACTTTAAATTATAACAGATCTTAATTCAAAATATACGTTATGTCCAATGTCTCAAGTCACATGTTAACATACAATGGTTCATCTTCTTCCAATTCACAGAATATGCATAGATCTAAATCTAGTTTACAACCTATGTCCTTTTTCTTAAATCAGTCGCAGATTAGCCATGTCCCATTTATGACATTATTCATTATTTGTCCCAAAGCTTAACGTTCGTGCGTTAATCTCTTATGAGATTTGGCGCAGGCTCGTGGTAGCCTGGCTATAGAACAGAAAGAAGAAAGAGATACAGAATAAAATAGATCAGAACGGAACATACACAACCTCAAATTCAGATTTACAATCATGTCACAATTATAATTAAAGTTTATATCGGAAATTAACTGTACTTGCCTTTCGTGGTTTAAGAAAGGATAATAAACTGTTGTTGATGCAGAAAGGCTGAATTACTCTTCTTTAATTGTTGTTGTAGCTCTAAACTTTAATTTGAGATTTGATTTAGCTTTTAATTCTATTCAGGTTAGAAGAAGGTGCATCAGTCCAAGTTTTGATTCCAGCAGAGTAACGGTGCCATTATTATTTTAATTAGAACAGAGGCAGAGTATAGGCAGAATGAAATGGTGTAGAGAGAATGAGGCTAGGGGACTGTTTATATAGGATTAGGCCGACGAACCTAGGCAGAAAACGTGACCAAATACATCAGAACGAACCAGGTTCAAAACTGGGTTTCGGAAGCAGGTCGACTCCCAGGTCGACTACCCAGTCGACCTGGTCAGGGGGGTCGACTACCCAGTCGACTCCCCAGTCGACCTGGGTCCTGGGCGGGAAATTTCTCGCCCAGCCCGCTTCTGGGTTTGAATTCGAATTTCGAGTTGTTTTCGATTCTGAAAATTCCTGAAACTTCGGAGGGTCATATCTCCCTCATACGGACATCGATTCTCGCAAACTCGGTCTCGTTTCCAAGCAGAATTCCGAGAAGAACGCAATGGCGCAACCCATTTCCCTTGATTCTTATTTTAAAAATTAATTATTCTCTGATTTGTTACTTATACGTTCACAGAAAATACGGGGTGTTACAATTACACTATTCTTGGTGGAAAGCCGTTCCACGGAACGTAGTCGGCCACGGATGTTCAGGATTGGTTGGATAGCTGTGATCGTATCTTCGAAGACTTGGGTATCGAGGATGCGATGAAGAGAAGGCTAGCGTCTCGTCAGCTGCAAGGGCGAGCGATGAATTAGTGGAATGCTATTAAGACAGCCACACCAGAGGATCAAGTTACTTGGGATCAGTTTAAGGCTCGCTTTAGCGACAAGTTTATCCCGGCTGCTCAGAAGTCAGAATTGTTTAGGAAGTTCTTGGAGCTTAAGCAAAATGGTAGGACAGTCTCGGACTATATTGCTGAGTTCGATACCCTATCGACGTATGGATTATCCCTTATCGATATTCCTAAGAAGAAGAATGAGAAGTTCATTACTGGTTTGGGTGGATACTTGGGGGAAAGGCTTATTAACCACATCGATGAGACTTTTGAATCGATTGTTGGGAAAGCTTTGAGATTGGAGAGTCTTTACCCTAAGTCAAAGACTGAGGTTGCTATTTCATCTCCAGAGGAGCCGAAGCCGTAAGCAAGCGGTGAAGGCAAGAAGGATACTCAGAATAAGAGGAAACAAGACCAAACCATGGATGGTCAGAGTAAGAAGAATAAGAAAGACGGCGTGTGACGGCCCGCCCCGCACCAGCCTGCATTTCCTCCGAAAGTGCGCTGTACACATGCCCGACTAGCACGGGACGGTGTCAGGAGAAAGGAAAGAAGGGAATTAACTAATCAAGAACCTGTAGAATATCTCACAGCGCATGGAGTAAAATATAATAATAATAACATACTTGACATAAAACAGGGGAGACAGTGCATAAGCTGATAACTAAAATCAACATCAACATCAGAGCAGCAGAAATCCAAATACAGCTTATTACAACTTTTCAAATTTACTGTCTCTAAACAAAAGGAAGCTAAAGTAGAAGATGCACCACCAATGCCCAAGCAGTGATCTTCAACAACACAGGGAGAATACTATATATATATATTATGTGGAAGCCTCCTGCTCGTCTCCGGATCATCTACCTGTGCATCACCAGCTAACCTGTCTCTAGTCTGCTCGAGTGAGCACCCAGAGTAATAAGAGTAGACATAAAACTCTGGGTCAGACATAAAGCCTGGTATGAGCGATAGGCATCTAAACAGAACAATAACAAGTATACTAAACCATACCTGAACCTGGACCTGCAACAAAAGAGTTAGTACCACATACCGTACAGTACTCTAAGGTGCCATAATAAATAGTGTAAGAATACGGGGGTGGGGTGTGCATGTCATAATGATGGCAAAAAAATCATCCGTAGCAACCATCCTCACATCTCTCACTCAGTGCGTAAAGCATACGATGTCCACCACTGTCAATCACTAGACCCATCGAAGTAGTGATGGAGTTCAACTTGTACAACTACTGCTACTACCAAGCTTACCACATGGAGTCATAACCAAATCTTTACAAATGACCCCACTTCATTGGTCTATAGCTCTTTAGTCGTACCTAGGCCACTGTGGCCCTGAATCCGTTCACGTACCTCCCATACATAGTGATCCAAAGTCATAGACATCGATAGCCCCTTGGCACACGTCCCGCAGCAAAGCCCAATCATGAAGCCCACTCATTGGTTCCCAGCTGGATCCTGAGTCAAAGCTCCTCATTTGGACTTCCTTTGCATCTCGGGTATTGATCGAATTGGAGTTGGTCTTCAAAAGAGTCGTCGCATAGAAGTGGTCCTTAATTCGATTCGGTTCGGATATATGCGTATAACACGGTTCGGTTCGGTGCAATGCACCATGGTGCATTCCTGAGTGCGGTTCGGTTCGGTGCAATGCTCCATGGTGCATTCCTGAGTGCGGTTCGGTTCGGTGATCCTTCCCCTTCAGACGTCGGTTCGGTTCGGATGTCACGCTCCATTCGGTTCGGTTCGTCCCTCCTGCTCCAGCTTTCCTGCTCCGACCCGACTTCGCTCCCTAGCCTACTCCGATCCAATCCTGCTCCATAGCTCCGATCCGATCCCCCTCGCTTGCCTCCTCCGGTCCGATCTCGCTCCATAGCCTACCCCGATCCGGTCCTGCTCCATGGCTCCGATCCGATCCTCTGCCCAACTCCAACTCGAAGCAGTGGCCTTCCTTCTTGCCAAACTTCTTTGTGCCAGATTCCAGTTCGGGTCGGATTCCTTGCCCAGCTCCCTACCCGATCTGAGCCCATACCCGATCCGATCCGAAACCCTGCATAACTTTCTGCAACTTTTTCCAGCAACTTGTTTACGCCATTCGACGACGTTTTCGACAAATCTAACTATACTAATCAATCACAAATCATCCCAAACAGTCATAGCAACATAACAAACTAACCACAAACACCAAAACAATGAATTTACATGTCAAAATGGATCAAATATGCTTAAAACCCCATATTTTCCCTTAAGCATGTTTAGGCAAAACTAATCATAGGGTTAACAAAACATAACCAAATTAAACTAAATTTCTACCAGAGGCATAAAATATTATTTTCGAATTTATAGATATTTTTCCAGAATTTATTAGTGTATAAATTCGCTAATCTTCACTAATTACCCTTAATTAACTGTAATTAGTGTCAAAACAATGCTAATCACTCACCTTGGCTACAAATAAATTTCTCAGTACTGAAACCTTGCTGATTTGGGTGAATACTGATGTCTAACAGCAGCTCTAACCTTGCTTTCATGTTTCCTCTCCTTAATTTGATGTAGATTAAGCCAAAACTTGATTAGAAGGTGAATTGGGTGTTGGAGGCCATTGCTAGGGTTGCAAGAAAAAAAGTGGCGGCTGGAAAATGAGGATAAGATCGTTCTCTAACTGATTTCAGCCTCCTCCATACCCTAATCCCGAAATCCCCCATTGGGCCTAGCTGTTAATCACCCGGTTAAGCCCAATTACGCTGTTTTTCACCATCTGAAACTTTTTTCAGCCATACCTCTCAAACGGTGAGTCTGTTTGGCTAATGTGACCACTCTATAGAATTGTAAACCATCATCCGGAGCCAATGGAAGTGGTTTCAGGTCGAAATTCCTTTCCAGTCAAAAGTTATGGCCAAAACAGTACCAACTAAGGGTAAAATGGTCATTTAAAAATCGGGAAAAATCATGAACATGGGAAATGATCCCAATAGTCGTCTCCCAAAGTTACATGACCATACGACTTCATATGTGAAAGAGACAAATATTCTACGGTCCTATGATGCGTAGAATACGGGTCGTTACACTCTCTCCCCCCCCCCCCCCCACAAAGAAATTTCGTCCCCGAAATTCCTTAACCCAAAACATACAAAAGATCCCGCATGCCTAACAGCCACATACAACAATGAAACATGCAAAACAAGCAAACAAGCCTATCCTAGCATGCGGAAAACTAAATCGAAGTCAAAATCTTACCAGGCAAAGAGTTTTGAATACGTCTTCCTAATGTTCTCCTCTGTCTCCCAAGTGCAATCATTCTCGTCCTCGCCCTACTGAACCTTGACTAGCTTCACCGCCTTCCTTCGAAGTTGCTTCATGTTGTGCTCGACAATATGGGCCGGCTTGCGGTTCCCAACTGCCTCGGGTTCTACTTCGAAGTCCTCTAACCGATCAGGTGAAATAGTCATATCTGGGTCGTGAACGAACTTCCTTAGTTGGGAAACATGAAATACATTGTGAACTCCCGCCATCTTCTCTGGTAAGTCAACTCTATATGCCAAATTCCCGACTAGTTCAAGAACAGGGAATGGGCCAACAAACCTTGGTGCCAACTTGCCTCTCCTGCCAAATCGTATTACACTCTTCAACGGAGAAATCTTGACAAACACCAAGTCACCAACGGAGAATTTTAAGTCTCTTCTCCTCTTATCAGCATAACTATTCTGTCTATCTTGGGCAGCCTTCATTCGTTGTTGAATGATCTTGATCTTATCTGAAGTTTCCCTCACCACATCTGGTCCAAGCATAAACTTCTCGCCAGTCTCTATCCAACATGATGGTGAGTTGCACGGTCTTCTGTACAAAGCTTCAAACTGAGCCATACCGATACTGGATTGGTAGCTATTATTATATGCAAACTCTACTAGATGCAAATGGTCATCCCATGATCCACCAAAATCCAATATACATGCTCTCAAGAGATCTTCCAAAATACGATTCACCCTCTCCGTCTGACAGTCGGTCTGAGGATGATATGCGGTACTGAGATGTAACTCTTACCCTAGAGCCTCTTGTAAGCTCTTCCAAAACCCACTAGTGAACAACGGGTCTCGGTCACTCACAATGCTTTTAGGTACTCCATGAAATCTTACTACCCACTTCATATACAATTCTACTAACTTAGCTGCCGTTCTGGTCGATTTGACTGGTATAAATCTTGCGCTTTTAGTCAATCAATCCACAATTACCTAAATGCTATCATGTCCCGATCTAGTCCTTGGTAACCCATCAATGAAATCCATTGACACTTGTTCCCATTTCCATTTTGGAATTTGTAATGGTTGCATCAAACCACTAGGCTTCTTTTGCTCAGCTTTAACTAGCTGGCAATTCATGCATTTGGATATAAACCTCCCAATGTCTCTTTTCATCCCTTCCCAGTAGTAGGTCTGTTTCATATCTCGATACATCTTGTTACCCCCGGGGTGTATAGTCAGTTTTGAGTGATGACATTCTCTAAGCACTTCATCTGTCAATCCATTGACATTGGGTACAACAAGCTTTCCATTCTTTCTAAGCCATCCTTCTCGATCAAGCCCATACTTGTTTATCTCCTCATCAATACCCATCTCTAACTTGGAGATGATTTCCAATAGGTTAGGATCGTCCCTCTGACTAGAGCCGATCCGCTTAATCAAAGTGGGTCTGATCGTCAAGCTTGCTAACATTTCTGGATCCAATTCGCACTTTGGTCTGAAATCATCCCCAGCGATGTACTCCAGTTGCTTCCATTCTAGGAACATAGCCCCTAAACTGGCATGTCTCCTACTCAATGCATCAGCCACCGCATTGCCCTTTCCCGGTGTGTATGCGATGTCAAAATCATAGGAAGCCAAGAATTCTAATCACCTTTGTTGCCGGAGATTTAGATCCTTCTGGGAGAAGAGATACTTCAATGACTTATGATCTGTAAACAGCTCAAATCTTTCTCCTAAGAGATAGTGTCTCCACATCTTTAACGCGAACACGATCGCTGCCAATTCCAAATCATGGCTAGGGTATCTTCTCTCATGCGGTTTTAATTGCCGACTTGCATAAGCTACAACCCTACCGCCTTGCATCAATACAGCACCCAGTCCGGTACCACAGGCATCCGTGTATACCGTCATCTCTTCATTCCCCTCAGGAATGACTAACACTGGTGCACATATCAACTTGTCCTTTAGACTCTTGAATGCATTCTCGCACCTTTCATCCCAGACAAAAGCTTGATTCTTCTTGGTCAACTGGGTCAATGGTGCTGCTATCTTGGAGAAACCTTGGATAAACTTACGATAATATCCAGCTAACCCCAAGAAACTTTTTACATCTGTTGCATTCTTGGGCGTAGGCCAATCCTGTACCGTAGCCACCTTCGCCGGGTCTACGGAAATACCATTCTCTGAAACAACATGGCCCAAGAACCTCACTTCCCTCTTCCAGAAGTGACACTTAGAAAACTTTGCTTTCAGTTGGTGTTTTCTCAACACCTCCATCACTATTCTTAATTGTTCCTTGTGTTCTTCCTCTGTCCTCGAGTAGACCAAAATATCATCAACGAACACAAGGACAAACTTATTCAACTGATCTCTGAATACCCTATTCATAAGATCCACAAAATATGCTGGGGCATTGGTCAGCCCGAATGGCATGACCAACCACTCATAAAATCCAGAAGGCGTCTGAAATGCCGTTTTAGCTATACTCTCAGCTTCCACTCTAAGCTGATGAAAACCTGTCGCGAGATGCAACTGAGAAAATACTCTCGCGCCACTCAACTGATCGAACAAATCTTCTATCCGCGGTAGAGGATACTTGTTCTTCCTCGTCACTTTATTCAACTCGCGGTAGTCTACACACAAACGAAGGGAACCATCCGCCTTGGTAGCAAACACAACTGGTGCTCCCCATTCAGAAACACTGCTTCTGATAAATCCCTTCTTCAAAAGATCGCTGACTTGCACCTCGAGCTCTCGCTGCTCCCTTGGTGCCATACGACGAAGTGGCATCACTATAGGTCTAGCATCTTTCACCAAATCAATACAGAACTCAATCTCTCGATGTGGTGGAAGCCCGGTCACTTCTTCGAAAACATCCGGATACTGGCCAACCACGGGCAAACCTGACAACTCACTATGCGGAATGTCGAGGGAGTTTAGAAAACTAGCCAATACCCCCTCACTGGGTAGACCATCAAACACTATCCTCCGTCCATCATCCGCTCTAGCTGTCACCAAAAAGCCCTCACAGTCTACGACCACCCCGTATCTTCGGAGCCAATCTACTCCCAAAATAATGCCAAACCCAGTAAAGCCCAAAACAAAGCAATCACAAACAAACATGCATCCATGACTCGATAAGACCACATTACGACAAATCATGCTAAGGCTAGTCGAACCACCAATCGGGTTCGTCACTACTAAAGGTCTATCGACAATCTCGGGCTCCAATCCCAACCTATCTACCAGGTCACTAGATATGAAAGAACTGGAAGCTCCGGTATCAAACAAAACTCTAACAGGAACATCATAAACAGAAAGCATACCTTGAATGACGACATTCTTTCCCTTCTCCGCCGCGGTTGGGGCATTCGACGAAGAAGGAATAACATTAAGGGCATATGCTTTCACCATTTTCTTTTCTTTGGGGGGTTGCGGACACTTGTCCTTGTGATGTCCCATTTGGCCACAGTTGAAGCACTTCCTATCCGCTGGCTTGGCCCAACAATTACTAGCATAATGGCCCTTCTTACCACAGCTGAAGCACTCAACATCTTGCTTATTCTTTTTCTTCTGGCCATCCTTAGTCTGACTCTGCTTTCTCTTATTCTGGGAACCACCCTTGCCTCCACCACTTTCTTGTGGCTTTGGCTCATCTACGGATGCAACCTCAGGCTTCGGCTTAGGGTAGAGACTTTCTGACCTCAATGCTTTCCCCACAATCGACTCAAACGTCTCATCGATGTGGTTAATAAGCCTTTCCCACAAGTACTGATCCAAACCAGTTATGAATTTCTCATTCTTCTTCTCGGCAGTATCAATAAGAGATAACCCATATTTTGACAAAGTGTCGAATTCAGCAATATACTCCGAGACAACTCTTCCATTCTGCTTGAGCTCCAAGAATTTCTTAAACAACACTGACTTCTGGGCAGCTGGAATGAACTTCTCGCTAAAGCGAGCCTTAAACTGCTCCCAAGTAATCTGATCTTCGGGAGTAGCTGCCTTTATAGCAATCCACCAATTCATTGCCCGCCCTTGCAGCTGACGGGACGCTAGCTTTCTCTTCATCGCATCTTCGATACCCAAATCCTTGAAGATACGTTTGCAACTATCCAACCAATCCTGAACATCCGTAGCCGACTCCGTTCCGTGGAATGGCTTCCCACCAAGACTAGTATAATCCTTGTTCAGCTTGGCGAAGTCGACTCTCGGCGCCTACACTATTGGACCACCACCATTTCCACCATTGGGAGCTGCCTTCTGTACATCCCTAAGCATCTCTCTCATGAGGTCAGTAAACATCGTTCTCATGTCAGCAGCATTCCCATTATTGGCCCCTATACCGGTACCTCTAACATATCGGCTCATCGTCAATCTGAAAAAAGAAACGATTAACGACTCCATAGTGGTGCTAGTGCAGCACGACTTCATTCTTATACTACTAATAGTATATATATAGCTTTTAAAAATCAAAATAATCACAAATAATCTCTCTCGTATACGTATATTATCTCTCCCTGATAACTTCCCTAGGTTAACTACGCAACCTAGAGCTCTGATACCAAGTGTGACGGCCCGCCCCGCACCAGCCTGCATTTCCTCCGAAAGTGCGCTGTACACATGCCCGACTAGCACGGGACGGTCGTCAGGAGAAAGGAAAGAAGGGAATTAACTAATCAAGAACATGTAGAATGTCTCATAGCGCATAGAGTAAAATATAATAATAATAACATACTTGACATAAAACAGGTGAGACAGTGCATAAGCTGATAACTAAAATCAACATCAACATCAGAGCAGCAGAAATCCAAATACAGCTTGTTACAACTTTTCAAATTTACTGTCTCTAAACAAAAGGAAGCTAAAGTAGAAGATGCACCACCAATGCCCAAGCAGTGATCTTCAACAACACAGGGAGAATACTATATATATATATATATATTACGTGGAAGCCTCCTGCTCGTCTCTGGATCATCTACCCGTGCATCACCAGCTAACATGTCTCTAGTCTGCTCGTGTGAGCACCCAGAGTAATAAGAGGAGACACAAAACTCTGGGTCAGACATAAAGCCTGGTATGAGCGATAGGCATCTAAACAGAACAATAACAGGTATACTAAACCATACCTGAACCTGCAACCAAAGAGTTAGTACCACATACCGTACAATACTCTAAGGTGCCATAATAAACAGTGTAAGAATACGGGGGTGGGGTGTGCACGTCATAATGATGGCAAACAAATCATCCATAGCAACCATCCTCACATCTCTCACTCAGTGCGTAAAGCATACGATGTCCACCACTGTCAATCACTAGACCCATCGAAGTAGTGACGGAGTTCAACTTGTACAACTACTGCTACTACCAAGCTTACCACATGGAGTCATGACCAAATCTTTACAAATGACCCCACTTCATTGGTCTATAGCTCTTTAGTCATACCTAGGCCACTGTGGCCCTGAATCCATTCACGTACCTCCCATACAAGTGATCCAAAGTCATAGACATCGATAACCCCTTGGCACACGTCCCGCAGCAAAGCCCAATCATGAAGCCCACTCATTGGTTCCCAGCTGGATCCTGAGTCAAAGCTCCTCATTTGGACTTCCTTTGCATCTCGGGTTTTGATCGAATTGGAGTTGGTCTTCAAAAGAGTCGTCGCATAGAAGTGGTACTGAATTCGATTCGGTTCGGATATATGTGTATAACACGGTTCGGTTCGGTGCAATGCTCCATGGTGCATTCCTGAGTGCGGTTTGGTTCGGTGATCCTTCCCCTTCAGACGTCGGTTCGGTTCGGATGTCACGCTCCATTCGGTTCGGTTCGTCCCTCCTGCTCCAGCTTGCCTGCTCCGACCCGACCTCGCTCCTTAGCCTACTCTGATCCGATCCTGCTCCATAGCTCTGATCCGATCCCCCTCGTTTGCCTCCTCTGGTCCGATCTCGCTCCCTAGCCTACCCCGATCTGGTCCTGCTCCATGGCTCCGTTCCGATCCTCTGCCCAACTCCAACTCGAAGCAGTGGCCTTCCTTCTTGCCAAACTTCTTTGCGCCAGATTCCAGTTCGGGTCGGATTCCTTGCCCAGCTCCCTACCCGATCCGAGCCCATACCCGATCCGATTCAAAACCCTGCACAACTTTCTGCAACTTTTCCAGCAACTTGTTTACGCCATTCGACGATGTTTTCGACAAATCTAACTATACTAATCAATCACAAATCATCCCAAACAGTCATAGCAACATAACAAACTAACCACAAACACCAAAACAATGAATTTACATGTCAAAATGGATCAAATATACCCAAAACCCCATATTTTCCCTTAAGCATGTTTAGGCAAAACTAATCATAGGGTTAACAAAACTTGACCAAATTAAACTAAATTTCTACCAGAGGCATAAAATATTATTTTCGAATTTATAGATATTTTTCCATAATTGATTAGTGTATAAATTCGCTAATCTTCACTAATTACCCTTAATTAACTGTAATTAGTGTCAAAACAATGCTAATCACTCACCTTGGCCACAAATAAATTTCTCAGTACTGAAACCTTGCTGATTTGGGTGAATACTGATGTCTAACAGCAGCTCTAACCTTGCTTTCGTGTTTCCTCTCCTTAACTTGATGTAGATTAAGCCAAAACTTGATTAGAAAGTGATTAGAAGGTGATTTGGGTGTTGGAGGCCATTGCTAGGGTTGCAAGAAAGAAAGTGGCGGCTGGAAAATGAGGATAAGATCGTTCTCTAACTGATTTCAGCATCCTCCTTACCCTAATCCCGAAATCCCCCATTGGGCCTAGCTGTTAATCACCCGGTTAAGCCCAATTAAGCTGTTTTTCACCATCTGAAACTTGTTTCAGCCATACCTCCCAAACGGTGAGTCTGTTTGGCAAATGTGGCCAATCTACGAAATTGTAAACCATCATCCGGAGCCAATGGAAGTGGTTTCAGGTCGAAATTCCTTTCCAGTCAAAAGTTATGGCCAAAACAGTACCAACTAAGGGTAAAATGGTCATTTAAAAATCGGGAAAAATCATGAACATGGGAAATGATCCCAATAGTCGTCTCCCAAAGTTACATGACCATACGACTTCATATGTGAAAGAGACAAATATTATTTGGTCCTATGATGCGTAGAATACGGGTCGTTACACGGCGAGTGCTTTAGTTGTGGCATGAAGGGCCACTATGCCAGAGATTATCGAGAAAAGCCTGGGGAAAGGAAGTGCTTTAATTGCGGTCAAGCGGGACATCACAAGAATGATTGTCCATAACCTCCTAGGGTGAAGTAGATGGTGAAAGCATATGCCATCAACGCTATTCCTTCTTCGTCGAATGCCCTAACTGCGGCGGAAAAGGAGAAGGGCGTCGTTATTCGAAGTACGCTTTCTATTTAAGATGTTTCTGTTTGAGTATTGTTTGAAAAACTCGAGATAGTCGATAGACCTTTAGCAGTGACAAACCTGATAGGTGGTTTGACTAGCCTTTGTAGGATTTGTTGTAATTTGTTCTTATCGAGTCATAGATGTATGTTTGTTGTGATTGCTTTATTTTGAGCTTTACTAGGTTTGGCTTGATTTTGGGAGCTGATTGACTCCAAGGGTATAGAGTGGTAGTAGATTGTGAAGAGTCTTTGACGACCATTAGAGTGGATGATGGACGAAAGGTGGTATTGGATTGCCCACCTTATGATGAAAATGATAACGGGAGTTAGAGAAGCAAATGTACATTGGATGTACACTAGTTGGTCAGGACTTGGTCATGAGATCGATGATAATTTCAAACAAGATTGGCAAGGATAGCCAAAGTCAGTTATGGATGCTTGGGTGTTTGGATGTTTTGCTCATATCATCTCACGTAGATCGTCTGAACTTGGAGGAGATGTTCCTTGGGTGCTTATCTGATATTGGTTTAGGCCTTTGGGGCTTGTGCTCGGGGAATGTCGAGGTCGACTAGGATGGACTGCGTGAGAGATAGTTAGTTGTTGCGATTTTCATTGGATGATATCTTGGTTTACTAGAAGAGTGATGGGCAGTTGTGACAGGATAAGACTATTCGATGGTATGGACTGCCCCGAGTTAGACTCGATAGGGTTATGAGATGACTCGAGTGGGACTCGCGAAAGATGCAAAGTAATGGATTGTTTAGGACCATATGTTGATGTTCTTTTCGAAAGAATAGGATGTGTTCGTTGATCATGGAAGATGCAACGAAGGGTAGGATGATTCAAGTTGGACTTGTACTCGTAAAAGAAAATAGGTGTTCGTTGATCTTGGAGCTGCAACGAATAGGGAGACGACTCACGTTGGACTAGAGTTTGTAGGTAACGGATACTCAAGACTAGGTCTGAGTTTATAGGTAATAGATTGACTCGAGTTGGACTCGAGAAGGCTGCAAGGAATTGGATTGGCTCGAGTTGGACTCGAGAGGGCAGCAAGATAATGGATAGACTTGGGTGGGACTCGAGTGTTTCAGGCGGACTAAAAGTAGGGGTATCTGGGGACGCCCGTTACCTTGGATCCGTTGGACGTGATCTAGTTATCCTTAGAGGATAAACGTGTGTTGGACGTATGGTAGTCCGTTTGGAGGCGGGGCTTCCATTAGTTATTGATGTTGGTTGGACCAAGCATATAGGTATCAATGTATTCACCGCTTTAGCAGGTGATAGATATGGTTGCTATGTTTGTTCCTACCTTTCTTCTCTTGAGTAGACTATCACCTGTAGGATCCTGTTGAATAGAAATAGAATAAGTTCGTTGATCATGGTGATATGACGGGTGTAAGATACTTTACGTTAGACTTGAAGTATATTTGGGCATTGTGGAGCGTCCGTTGTCTTGGAGATTCAGCGGATATAGGAGCTCAGTTGGACTTGGACTCGTAGGTAGAGCACCTAGATTCATTGGATGAGTCTAGTTCACCTTTAGAAGGTGAATGTACGTTGGATATGCAGTACGAATATGGGTAGGGTACCTAGGTTCATTGGATGAGTCTAGTTCACCTTTAGAAGGTGAATGTACGTTAGACGTACAGTACGGATATAGGTGTTGTGCCTAGGGTAATTTGATGGATCTAGTTTGCCTCTAGGAGGTGAATATACGTTGGACGTGCAGTATGGATGTATGTAAGATTCGGGTTAGACTTGAAAGGACATTTGGAATGTAGTTGGTAATTTGATGTATAGAGTTGAATTACCTAAGGAAGATGACAAGAGTACATGACATTTTTCATGTTTCTCAGTTAAAGAAGTTTATGCATGATTTTGATTTAGCTATTTCGCCAGACCAGTTGGACAATATCGAAATAGAACCCAAGACGGTTGGGAACCGCGAGGCCGATTCGCATTGTCAAGGATGATACGAAGCAACTACGAAGGGAAAACGGTGAAATTAGTGGAAGTCCAATGGGGCGATGTTTCTTCCCTTGTTAGTAAAACCGCATGCTAGGATAGGCTTGTTGTGCTATCATGTATGTTTAATTTTTTGAAATTGGTTGATAGGCATGCGGGACCCATTGTTTGTTTCTTAGTTAAGGAATTTCGGGGACGAAATTTACTAGGGGGAAGAATGTAACAACCCGCATTCCACGCATCGGAGGATCGTAGAATATTATTTCTTCTTCTTGGTAAGTCGTAAGGTCATGTACATATGGGGAACGACTATTGGGGTCATTTCCCATGTTCATAATTTTTGTAGATTTTTAAATGACCATTTTGCCCCTAGTTGACCTTGTTTCGTCCATAACTTTTGATTGGCAAGGAGTTTTGACCTGAAACCACTTCCATTAGCTCTGGATGATGGTTTCTCTTTCCGTAGAGTGGTCATAATAGCCAAACGAACTTACCGTTTGGGAGATATGGCTGAAATAAGGTTTAGATGGTTAAAAACAGCTTAACCGGGCTTAATTGGGTAGTTAACAGCTAGGCCCAATGGGGGATTTCGGGATTAGGGGTTTAAAAGGGCTGATTAGGGTTAGAGGGATCTTTCTTTGTCATTTTCCAGCCGCCACAAACTCTCTCTTCAACCTAACAATGGCCTCCACTTTCTAAAAACACCCCAAATCACTTTCTAATTGAAGATTAGACTAATCAAACATCAAAATAAATAGAAATAGCACCAAGGCAAGGTTAGAGCTGCTGTGTTGCATTGGGAACAGCGCCATAACAGTAGAATATTTCTGATCTGAGTTTTATTTGTAGCCAAGGTGAGTGGTTAGCACTGTTTTGACACTAATTACAGTTAATCAGGGTGATTAGTGATAATTAGTGAATTCTTACACTATAAAATTCTGGAAAAATATTCTAAAAATTCGAAATATTATTTTAGACCTCTGTTAGAAATTTGGGTTGATTTGATTAAGTTTTGTTAATCCTATGATTAGTTTTGCTTAAACATGCTTAAGGGAAAATATGGGATTTTGGCTATGTTTGATCCGTTTTATCCTATCACATTTGTGTTTTGATGTTTGTGAATGATTATACATGTTGCTATGACTGTATGGTATGCTTTGTGATTGTCTAGAAGTGTTAGATTGGTCGAAAACGCCGTCGAATGGCGTAAACAATCGCTGAAAGAGTTGCAGGAAATTGTGCAGGAAACAGATACCCCCTATCCTGCGATCCGAAACGGATAGCCCCCTGTTCCGCAATGTGAAACGGATAGCCCCCTGTTCCGCGATCCGAAACGGATAGCCCCCTGTTCCGCGATCCGAAACGGATAACCCCCTGTTCCGCGATCCAAAACAGATAGCCCCCTGTTCCGCGATCCGAAACGGATAGCCCCCTGTCCAGCGATCCAATGGAGTCCAGCGATCCGATGGAGTCCAGCGATCCGATGGAGTCCAGCGATCCGATGATGTCCAGCGATCCGATCCAATGGAGGTAGCATGAGCTGACGCTATGGGGCGATCCACGAGTCACGAATCGAACCAGGACTGGATGGAAGCTTGGACGTGAGGCATGGATTACGAACCAAATGAAGACCGATCCGGAGAAGACCAAATCCCAAGATGCAAAGGTAGTCCAAATGGGAAGTTTGTACTCAGGATCCAGTTGGGAGCCAATGAGTTCACTTCATGATTGGGCTTTGCTGCGGAACATGTGCAAAGGGGTTGTCGGCATTCATAACTTTGGTTCACTACTGAGATACAGATAGTGGGCTTGTAGTGATAGTTGTACGGGATTGGATTCCGTCATGGCCCAAAGGATTAGGTGACCAAGGTGATTGACATAGAAATGTGTTTATTTTTATGCTCTTATTTCTTATCTTTTGTATATAAATAAATATTACTTGGGTATTGTTTTGTTACTTTTACAGATATTCCAACCCAGCCCGCATGCAACCAGAAAAGTAGAGAAATAGAGATGAAATTGATATATATTTACATTTTGAAGAATTGTAGATGAAGATCTCACATCTAGTTGCTATTGGACAAGAAAAGGATTGATAAAATGGCTTTGCACATCACAAATCAATGAAGAAGTGTCAAGGAAACAAGAGGAAAAGAGAAAAGGCCCAAATTTGCTTCATTTATCTAAGGCCCATTTATGTTTTCATTGTAAACTAATTGGTGATGTAATGACCAGGCCCATTTATCATTAGGGTTAGGGTTAGGGTTTGGCTATCTACCCTATATATACCCTTGTAATGGCACTGTAGCCACCATCCTATCCTATCCTATTTTCTCTTCTTCTCCATTAATAAAGTTTCTAGTTCTCTTTTATTTTTCTGCATTTTTTCTTTTTCTTAGCAACCGGTGTTTTCTTCACAATTAGTTTTGGAAGAACACCAATTGTATTTTACATTTTTTTTATTAGTGATTAGTCGTTTGATTAGTTTCAATGACAATCCTAATTTACTTTTTGTTGTTCTTCTTTTCCTGTAATTTTAATTTCTACATTTTATTTCTGTTTGCATTTCAATTTCCAATTGATAATTGTGATTTGATCGTCGGTTCAATTAGATTTGTTCTGAATCGGATCGCAGTTTCAATTTTTATTGTTTTCAAAATCAACCTCCAAATTTTGTCTAACTCGCCCAAGAGATTAGATAAATAATTTGATTTAATTCACCTCCCTGTGTTCGACCTGTATGCTACACACCTGTATGCTTGCATAATTCACCTCCCCGACAACGGCGCCAAAAACTTGATCGACGCTAGAAAAGCGCGATATTTGTAATAAATTCTGCAAGCGCACAGGTGTGTAGCATACAGGTCGAACACAGGGAGGTAAATTAAAATCAAATTATTTATCTAATCTCTTGGGCGAGTTAGACAAAATTTGGAGGTTGATTTTGAAAACAATAAAAATTGAAACTGCGATCCGATTCAGAACAAATCTAATTGAACCGACGATCAAATCACAATTATCAATTGGAAATTGAAATGCAAACAGAAATAAAATGCAGAAATTAAAATTGCAGGAAAAGAAGAACAACAAAAAGTAAATTAGGATTGTCATTGAAACTAATCAAACGACTAATCACTAATAAAAAAAATGTAAAATACAATTGGTGTTCTTCCAAAACTATTTGTGAAGAAAACACCGATTGCTAAGAAAAAGAAAAAATACAGAAAAATAAAAGAGAACTAGAAACTTTATTAATGGAGAAGAAGAGAAAATAGGATAGGATAGGATGGTGGCTACAGTGCCATTACAAGGGTATATATAGGGTAGATAGCCAAACCCTAACCCTAACCCTAATGATAAATGGGCCTGGTCATTACATCACCAATTAGTTTACAATGAAAACATAAATGGGCCTTAGATAAATGAAGCAAATTTGGGCCTTTTCTCTTTTCCTCTTGTTTCCTTGACACTTCTTCATTGATTTGTGATGTGCAAAGCCTTTTTATCAATCATTTTCTTGTCCAATAGCAACTAGATGTGAGATCTTCATCTACAATTCTTCAAAATGTAAATATATATCAATTTCATCTCTATTTCTCTACTTTTCTGGTTGCATGCGGGCTGGGTTGGAATATCTGTAAAAGTAACAAAACAATACCCAAGTAATATTTATTTATATACAAAAGATAAGAAATAAGAGCATAAAAATAAACACATTTCTATGTCAATCACAAGGCAGTGGATGTCGTATGCTTTACGCACTGAGTGAGAGATGTGAGGATGGTTGCTATGGTTGATTTGTTTGCCATCATTATGACGTGCACACCCCTCCCCCGTATCTTTACACCACATGTTAGTGGCACCTTAGAGTATTGTACGGTATGTAGTACTAACTCTTTGGTTACAGGTCCAGGTCCAGGTTCAGGCATGATTGGATTATACACGTTATTGTTCTGTTTTGTTGCTTATCGCTCATACCAGACTTTTTTTCTGACCCAGAGTTTTATGTCTCTTCTTATTACTCTGGGTGCTCTCACGAGCAGACTAGAGACAGGTTAGCTAGTGATGCACGGGTAGCTGATCCGGAGACGAGCAGGAGGCTTCCACGTATGATATATATAGATATTTTCCCTGTGTCACTGCTGGTCACTACTTTGGGCATTAGTAGTGTACCCTTTCTTTCTTTTGCTTTTAGAGACAGTTTGAAAAGTTGTAATAATGATGATGTGGAACATAAGCTGTATTTGGATTTTCAACTGCTATGATAGTTTGTTGTCAGCTTATGCACTGTCTCGCCTATTTTATGTCAAGTATATTATTATTATATTTTGTTCCATGCGCTGTGAGACATTCTACAGGTTCTTTGTTATTTCATTCTCTTCTTTCTTTTCTTCTGACGACCGTTCTGTGCTAGTTGGACATGTGTACAGCACACTCACGGAGTAAATGTCGACTGGTACAGGGCGGGCCGTCACACTTGTTTTGATAAAAATTTGTTAACATGAGAATTTACATTTTTATGGTACATGAAAATGATTCATTTGTTTAAATAAAGATGTTAAACAGTAAAAAGTTACATTTTTTGAGTAAATGAGGAAATATGAAAAATGAACCTTTGTTTAAATAGAAAAGTAAATAAAATGGTGTTTACATTAAAATTTACATTTTAATGTATGTATGACTCATATTAAAAGATTCAAGTTAGTAAAGTTGTGTTTACATTAAAGATTACATTTTTAATGTAATAGTGAATCATTAAAATGATTCAAAGGTGATAAAATGTCTTAACACAAAAGATTACATTTTTAATCTAAAGTAGGATTCATAAAATGAATAAAAGTGAGTCATTAAAAAGATTCTTGTTTGATGGAAATATTTCAACATTAAAAACTATATTTTTAATGTATGAATGAGTCGTTAAAAAGAACCATGTGTTAAAAATCTATTTTTTGTTAGATAAAATATTCTTTTTACCATATGTATGAAGTGTACAGAATTATTTAAAGAATAAATGGTGTTGAAATCGTCGAACAAATTAATTTATATATATATATCTTATATTATAATGCAAAACCTCATGTCAATGGTCAAAGTGAAGCCTTTTTGGCTTTTCCTAACATGCTCTTTCCATCAGAACTCCATCACCTATTGTTCGACCAACGCATACGTAATTTGACCACGCACGTCTCCACTTTCTCCATTATGTCTTTCGTTTTTCAACCGCTTTCCCATCAATTCCACAGCCATTGTTTTTTTTTCATGCCGAAATACAGATTTACGCTATTTCCGATAGCAAAACCGTCGTCTTTACTTTTCCACAAGCTTTCCCCACCCACAATCTTCTTCGGCTAAATCGCACCGTTGCTCCATCCTTTAGCAAGAAAACCTGTTAGAAAGGCATCGCTACACTGGAGCTCATGCATCTCCACCCAAAAAAAAAGCCCTAACCTTGAGATTGATGGTGGAAAAATTTAAAAAAATTGTAGTTGAGGCCTAACATATTTCTCAAAAGTAAGATCTCAAATTTACTATAACCTTTTAATGATTTAATTTGTGCGGTTTTCTTCTCACTTGCTTAGTTTGGAATTCAATTGTCCAATTTGGTATTTGGGGATTTTTCTACGACGTTTACTTATTTCGGTAGTTTCTATTTCTTCTACATTTTAATCTTACAGAAACAGACGTCCTTTTGTTTAACATTTTGGAAAACTTGCGGCAGAATCCAAGCATATTTCTCAAAGTAAGATCTGAAACTTACTTTAAGCTTTCAATGATTATGTTCTTACGGTTTTTTTCTCACTTTTTTAGGCCTGAATTTAGTTGTCTATTTTTTGTATTTGGAGCTTTGTGTTCACAATTGACCCATTCAGCGTAGGCACGTAATTACATAATTATAATAAAAAATTATTCTTCTCTATTTCCAAAGAGAGATATTATATGATTGCTTTTATGTTCTGCAAAGCATGCATGTGTTCCATGCTTGCATCATAAAGTATATCAATGTATCATTCCAGAAGCATGGCTGTTGGGGTTGATAATACTTCTAGACGAAAATGGGATGCTACAGACACTCTGGGTCGAGCTTGCAAGTTAGAGTACTTGGAGAGGGCAAGACAAATACAAATGGACTTTGTGGGGTTGTGCCTCATCCCCAATTCTGATTTCATCCCTCTTCATTTCACATTTCATTAATTCATCCATTTGTCCATCGATTCCATTGTCTATAGGTACTGCTTATTGAGTTGTGCTGCTTTGTGCTTTTGTTCATGCTTCTTTTACTTTTCTGCTTTGGCAGACAGCGCTGAAGAAGCCGACATGTTAGCAAACCCTTCGCCAAAATACCACCACCAATCAGCAATTGCCTTTGCATAGAGTTTGTAAGCCTTTTTGCTTTCTCCTTTTCCTGTTCTTCAATTTGTATTTTGTTTACCATTTTCTTCCACCGGAACTACACCAATTTTTTATCGCTTTTTAATTTTTCTACTTTTCGTATGTCAATTGGATAGACTGCTGCTATTTTAATTTATCAAATTGTAATATATATTTTTCCTATCTGAAATTTTACAGATGTTACTGCAAAAAAATTAGACCAGTTTGGGTTGTTTTGCTGTTTTCTCTCAAATTATGTACATGGATGACAGATTCAAAAGCTTTTGCATCATAAGGCAGCACTTCAAAACAAATAATTACAAGAATGAATTTCCTTTGCGCATGAATTCCCTTTGATATGTAAGTTTGATATATTAACATGCCACACAAATCATTTTTTGCATTAGTTTGGGAATGCGTTTGTTCGTAGGTGAATGCCAGGTTTTGTGTTGAGGCAATAAAGAAAGAGACGTGGAATAGAGGCAAATTTGGTGTTAGGGAAGAGAAAATCACTAATTATAAGGGTACGTGCTTTGCTTTTATCATTATCACACAACGTTTTTTCTTGAAATGAAACTTTGGTTCTACTGTTTGTCGTTTTGATTTTCACAGCAGGAAGTTGGTAGGAGATTACTACTGCTACCATTTTGCATTTAATGTAGCTTTAATTATTTTTCTTGCTTAAGTAACGTTGAACTATTGAAATTCCTTACACTGAGTTAATCAGTTTCTGAATCCCGATTCCAATTTCAACAATAAGGGAATATGCCAATTAACTTCTTTCCATATGTTCTAATGGATTTGCCCTTAACTGTACAAAAATAAACCTTTACAATTTAATTGGGCATTAACTTCTTATCATGTTTATTTCTCTTCCTTTGGCCTAGCAACTGATGGTCCTCGGTTACAACATTAGCCAATGCTTATTAATATTTGGTCATTCTTATTAAAAAAATCACCAGTCAAATAGGGATAGCTCTTTTGATTTTGGATTAGAAGACGGATTTCTGATTTTAGCTTCCCGATTTGCCTTTAATGTAAAAAGGAATAGTTCTTAATTTGTGCAAAGCTATCATTTTTCATTTTAATTTGTAAATTTTGAATCATGGTGTTTGGGTTTACTGATTTGCTTCAAAAGAGAGCTTGCATTGGGGTTTGTAGTTTAAGATGAGAAGATGGACTTTGATGCACCGCTGTCTAAGAAAAAGTAGACAAGACGCGTTGGACATTCAACTTAAACCGTAATGTCCTAGCACAAAAGGAACAACGAGAAAAGAATTATTTGTGAAGTTTACTAAACTTAAACCGAAGCACTTAATTGTCACTTGACCATCATAATAAATGGTTGTATATTTGTAAATGACAAAAAATATGAGATACCTAAAATGAAGAATACATAATTACATTTCATAAGGTATTAGCTATTTGAATGCTTCGTTGACCTAACCTGAGCAATTCTAGGCAGACCAAAACATAAACAGTTTTGGTAAGTCACAAAAATAATTGCATTTATTTGAGGTGAAATCATGAAAGAGCAATTAATACACAAAAATAATTGCATTTATTTGAGGTGAAATCATGAAAGAGCAATTAATACATAATTTTAAGACAATAAATTTATTATTAACAATAAGATTACTAAATATGAATAAATATAGGAATGAATTAGTTTAAATTATGAAAACATGGCCCATTTCATAAACATATATTGTAATTATGCCTGAAAAATAAGATCTTCCATTTCTTTTACTGCTTTTTTAAGCTTTATCTACCATCCGTGATTCTGTATATGATTTTTAAAATGATCCCCCCTAATGAGGCTGCTAATTTTGATGAAGGTAAATTCATATACTTATTTTATTAAGTACAGAAGAAAGATATAGTTAACTATTGTATTAACTTCAATAATTAAACTCATACTGTTCCTTTTTTATCATTTGTTTAAACTCATGTTATTGATGATTTGTTAAATAATTACAAAACTTATTTATATTAATCCTTGGAAATATGAATGCAAACTATTGATTGCTTTTAATCATAAACCAAATAACTAGAGAAATGAACAACCATAGAATTATGGCATGTTCATAATTTATGTTCTAACTATTGATAGCAAAATGGTATGCATTACCTTTTGTTATCTCCAAAATACAAAAAAATTGATTTTTTGACTGCTATAGTATCTGACATATGCAGCATTGTCATCGTATTTGACAATTAGGGATGGGTGAAAAACTGCTTGTTTATTTTATTTTTTTTATTTTTATTTTGGTGGTAGGAGGTGAACGCATGGAGCCCATTGAAGTTGCAACTAGACTACTTGGTGGTAGGAGGTGAACGCATGGAGCCCATTGAAGAAGTAATTCTTTCGTTCAGCAGTCTAATGAGCCAGTCATGCTCCCATAACCAAAACCAGATCTAGAAGCTCTAGTAAAGAGGTATCGAAATCTGGATGGAGTATCATTCTCGGCAAAGAGTCCGTTATTGAAGCACAAGCATGGATGCATTCTTCTGAGAGAATTTTTGAAGGCTTAAAGCTGAGAGATGATCAGAAGAGATTAATAGCATCTTGGGCACTCAAAGGCGAAGCTTTAATATGGTGGAAAATGTTACTGAAGAAAATTCAAAAGGTAGTATTACCTGGGATAGATTTAAAGAAATGTTTACAGAAAAATTTATTACTCCAGAAGCAACTGAACGACAATATGATGAGTTTTATAATCTAACAAGGAGATATGACCATTCAGGAATATCAGAATAAATTTAATGAACTTACTCGCTTTGCCCCAGAATTAATTCGAGATCCTATAAGGAAGAATCTAAGATTTATTCCACGGACTTCAAAAGAAATACGAAGGTAGAGTACTTGCTCATGTAAATCTTCCATTTTCTGAGATGATACAAATGGCTTATCGCTATGAGTATATTGATGAGCGACATGGTTTGGAAGATGAAGAGGAAAGCAGTTCTGGCAGCAAAAAGAATTTTGAAACTGATAGCCCTGAGGCAAGTACAAAGCCTGAGGTCGGTAAGAAGCCTAAAGTCAGTCAAAAAAAGGTAAAGACAGTTGTATGTCTCAAGTGTAATAAGCAAGGGCATTCGATAAGAAATTGCAAATCGTCGAAGAAGCGAAAGAATGATGGATCTAAATCCAATAAAAAGTTTCAATAGAATAGAGAATGCAATCTTTGCTATAAACCAGGTCATGTAAAGCATGATTGCCGGCTTTTGAAAGCGACCAAAGAGGCTCAAGTCAATAGCACGGCAGAAGCTCTAACACCCTCAGCTAATCAGAAAAGGCCAGATGTTTTGGAAGGCACTCTTTCTATTAAGAATATTCCTGTCATAGTATTATTTGATACAGGTGCATCACGAAGTTTCATTTCAAGTAATACAGTCAAGAAGCTAAATTTAAAAACGAGGGATCTTAAAGAATCGATTAGTGTCCATAATTCGGTCGGTGGTTCCCTTGTTCTCTGTTTATATTGCATAGTGCCGATCTCTTTTTCTTGTTACCAGATCTCTATTAATTTGATCGTCATGGATTTTTCTGAGTTCGATGTTATTCTTGGGCTAGAATGGTTAACAAGATATGAAGCCGGGGTTAAATGTGCCGAAAGAATCGTTAAAGTTAAAACGAAGCTCGGAAATGTTATTATACCATGCCATGGCTCAGATTCCAATAGAAAAGAATTTTGGGCTTCTCTTGAGGTCACCCCCACTGCTATTGAGAATATTCCTATCGTCAAAAATTATGCGGATGTGTTCAAAGAAGTTGATAGCTTACCTGTGCGAATAAAAATTAACTTCAGGATCGATCTAGTTCCGAACGCAAGTCCAGTGGTGCATCATATTCGAAGAATGACATGGAAAGAGAAAGGCGAATTGGGCAATCAAACTAAACAGTTTTTATGGAAAGGTCTGATCAGGCCTAGTTTTTCAAATTGGGGTGCAACAGTAGTATTTGTTCCTAAGTCATATGGTAATCTCAGACTGTGTGTGGATTACCGAGATTTAAATAAGCAGACACTCAAGAATAAATATCCATTGCCCCGTATAGATGTTTTTTGGATCATTTGAATGGAGCTAAAGTATTTTCTAAAATGGACCTCGCTAAAGGTTTCCATCAACTGCGGATTGTCGAAGAATGAGTTCCTTTGACAGCTTTCAGAGGTCCAAACATATTTTATGAGTGGTTGGTAATGTCGTTCGGCTTATGCAACGCTCCTACTTATTTTGTCGATTTAATGAACAAAGTATTTTGGGATGTTTTGAATAAATTTGTGTTGGTTTTCATTGACGACATCTTAATCTTCTCTGAGTCAACTACCGAGCATGAGAAACATTTGGAACAAGTTTTGGAAATTCCGAGGAAGAATGTTTTAAAAACCAAATTTTCTAAATGCATATTCTGGCAAGATGAAGTAAAGTTCCTCGGTCATGTAGTATTGAAGGAAGGAATCTCGATGGATCCAAGCAAGATCACAGCCATTCAAGATTGGAAGCAGCCTAGCACGTCTACAGAAGTCAGAAGTTTCCTAGGATTGGCTGGCTATTATTGGAATTTCGTTAAGGATTTTTCGAAGCTATCTTGTCCACTAACGAAGCTCACCAAGAAACATACAAAGTTTAATTGGACACCTGAATGTGAGGAAGCTTTCTAAGAGCTGAAATTGAGGTTGACCACTGCTCCTGTGTTGACCATTATTGATGGAAATCAAGATTTGACAGTCTATACCGATGCTTCTATTGAAGGTATTGATGTGGTGTTAATGCAAAGAGGCAAAGTAGTTGCTTATGCTAACCGTCAGTTGAAGCCGCATGAGAAGAGATACCCCACTCATGATCTTGGGTTGATGGCCATCGTGTTTGCTTTAAAGATATGGAGGCACTATCTTTTGGGTGAGAAGTTCGAATTATATACAGATCATATATCCTTGAAGTATCTGTTCACCCAAAGGGACTGAAGTTGAGACAACAACGTTGCTTAGAATTTCTTGCGGCCTATGATCTGGACATCTTGTATACTCCAGGGAAAGCCAATGTTGTAGCTGATGCGCTCAGCAGGAAAAATGCGGTCACCGCCAATCTTATCATTACACCTACATTGATTGACAAAATATCTACTCTTCAGAAGGATGATGAATTTATTCAGAGAATTATTAAAAGAGTTCGGGAAGGCGAACCCTCCAGTTTCCAAATTGATAACAAGGGAGTTCTTTGGTTAAAAGGCCGAATTTGTGTTCCGAATATCCCTGAGCTCAAAAGAGAAGTAATGGATGAATGTCATAAATCCAAGCTTTGTATTCATTTAGGGGTGAGCAAGATGTATCATGATCTCAACCGCACGTTCTGTTGGAAATCTATGAAAAGTGACATTTCCATTTATGTCAGCAGGTGTTCTACTTGCCAACAAGTCAAGAGTGATCAACAAAAGCCTGTCGGATTGTTACAACCACTAGAGGTTCTAGGTTGGAAATGGGATCAAATTTCCATGGATTTTATTGATGGCTTTCCCCGAACCAGAAAAGGAAATGACAGTATTTGGGTGATCGTAGATCGTTTCATGAAGTTCGCCCATTTTATTCCGGCTAGATCAACTAGAATAGCTCAAAGTCTGGCGAAAATTTATTTCAAAGAAATTGTCCGACTACATGGAGTTCCCAGTAGCATTGTTAGTGATCGTGATCTGATATTCGCTAGTAAATTCTGGGAAGCATTCCAAGAAGAGCTGGGGAAAAAGTTAAATTTGAGCACCGCATATCATCCTCAAACAGATGGCTAGACTGAGAGGGTGAATCGTATACTGGAAGACTTGTTGCGAGCATGTATTCTTGATTTTGGCGGGTCATGGGAAGATCACTTGCATTTGGTTGAGTTCTCCTATAATAACAGTTACCAAGCAAGCTTGCAAATGTCACCATTCGAAGCTTTGTATGGCATGCCATGTAGATCTCCCGCGTGTTGGGTAGAACCAGGCAATAGACTAGTATTGGGTCCCGACATGGTTCGTGGAGCTTCAGAAAAAGTTAATTTTATTAAGAAGCGATTACTAACAGCTCAGAGCCGACAGAAAAGTTATGCAGATTCAAGAAGAAAGGATTTGGAATTTGCTATTGGTGATTATGCGTACTTGAGGGAGGAGCAGTTCGTTTCGGGAAGACTGGGACGTTGGCGCCTAGATTCATTGGTCCATTTCCTATTCTCGAAAGAATTGGAACTCTCGCTTATAGGGTTTAGTTGCCTGACGGGTTGCCAGTGGTACTTGATGTATTCCATGTGTCTCAACCTCGAAAGCATGTGCATGATCCAGACTTGATTGTAGAAGAAGCAACACAAAAAGATTTGGAGATTACCCCGAGCTTAGCAGTAAGAAGCGAGTCGGTAAAGATCATTGGCATAGAAACCCGAGTTCTGAGAAACAAAAGAATTCATCTAGTCAAAGTGCAGTGGAGCGGAGATCCTAGAGACTGTACATGGGAGACCGAGGACAACATCAAATAGGCTTATCCCCAGTGCAGAGTGGATATCTATGATTATCTCTGGTTCAAGGTATATTTACAATATCTTACATTTTCCGTTTTGTTTCCTACTTTACTGTTGTTCCCTTTTCGGGGACGAAAAGTTTTTAAGTGGGGGAGATTGTAATAACCTGGAAAATCGGAACCAATTTAAAATTTTTATTTTGGCTATTTTATTGAATTTTGAATAATTAAAATAATTTGTTTTAAATAATAACGATTAAAAATTTATTTAAATCGAAGTTAGAACAAATATATTTATTTTAATTTTGAAAGGAGTTAGAAATAGTGCGGTAGTTTAAAATTTTGAATTCGAACTTTGATTGAATGTACAAGATGCAAAATAAATCAGATTTTGGTGAAACCAAAAATATTAAAATCTGTTTAAATATATTATTCCAACGATTCTGAAAAATTGAAATTTCATAGCGGTAATAAAAAGTTATGGCCAGTGGAATATTCAATATAGTCACCATGGAATTTAATATAATATATAGCCCGTATAAATAACCATTTTGCAAACGACCTCCGTTTTCGACGAAACCACTTTGGTTGGATCCAGAATCTCAAATTATTGCAAGATCCAATTTTCATAATTTTTGGAATTAATATGTGAGTGTGGCAAAAGAAATTGTGTTTTGTCAATTTTAGTCAAATTTGATCAACCAGAAAAAAGCTATTTTTCAAACGGTTTCCAAATTTGACAAAATTAATTTTTTTAGGACCGTATCGTCAAAACATAGCTAGATTTATTTTTTGGGAATTTTTTGAGTTAGTATGTGGCCCCGATAAATTAAAATGTACGTTCAAATTTAATATTGAATGTTTTATATTTTAATTTAAAGAATAAATGACTGAAACAGTCGAATAGGCCTACGAAACATATCCCATTGTGTCCGGAATGAGGGTAATTAGCTAGGGGCAACAGTCATTGAGTTTCGTTTGCAGTTCGTGATGTTAATCAAGTAATTTACGAATTAAAAGAATTTAAATAATATAAAATGATTAATATATATACTTAAAATTCTCCAAAAGCTAGTCCTCGTTCACCACTAAGAAGAAGCCGCCAGTTTTAATTTTAATGGCCTAAAAGCTACGAAATTCAATCCTTATTTTCTCCAAATCCAATTCGAATTACCTTCCAACTTTTGAACGAAAAACGAAGAGATCTTTGTGACCTTTCATTTGGTACAGATAAGATCGGGTCTGGGTTCTTATTTTGTTCGAAATCATCGCCCAAAGCATCGACCTTTGAACCCGATTTTATGGCCATTGGGGCCTTCGAGCTCATTGCAACAACAGGCGGTGGTGGAGCATGGGAGGCTCGACGATGTGGTGATTTCTGATGATCTTCCGGGTGCCTCAGTGGATGTGCAACAAGGAGGGAGTGATTGCGATTTTGGGTTTTCTCGTGGCAGGAAGAAGGAACAAGGGGGTACGGGTTTTGGCCTGGGTAGATTACGTGGAGGGGAGATTATTGAAATTAGGTTAATTATAAAAGAATTAATTAATTTGTTAATCTTCTATTTAAATATCAAACGTTTAAAACGTCAATCTTTGTACTGTGTGATCATAATTCAACAAACAAGGATGCTTTAGAATCATCTCAACACGATCTACATCCCAGAACTGAGTGGAACCGATTTGGAGCCTGCTACAATTTAAGAAGAAACAAAAAGCGATGTGAGATTTCTGGATCTAAATTAAATAAATAAAAATTATATTAGGTTGCAGACAGAGTTTAGAAACTCCCGACACCCGTCGTCCATAGACCATGGATGACTTGATTGTATTGTGGTGAATTCGATTGTGATTGTGGTTATTTGATTTTGGTTGAAACGAAATCGATCGTGTTTGTGGAAAATTCATTGTATAGTAGAAAAAAATTGTATTAGGAAAATATGACCCTTGTATAGCCGCGAGGCCTATATTAGCGCGAGGAGCCGTACTAGGGACGGTGCCGATTTTAATTACCCTGCCGTTATGATGCCGAAATTTTCTGAAATATTTATATGTTGTGAAATATTCATGTTATGATATAAAATTGTTTGAACAATAAAAAAAATTAGATTTTTATTGTATATAAAATTAAAAGTGATCATCATTTAGGATGGAAAGGTTCAACAATAAATTCACAATTTTTATTGTAAATTTAAAATGATCATTAGTTAAATAAATATGTTCATATATTGAAATTTACATTTTTAATGTGAATGAAGAATTTAAAATGATCATTAGTTAAATAAAAATGTTTATATATTGAAATTTACATTTTTAATGTTAATTAATCATTAAAAATAAACATTGTTATACAAAAATGTCTTTACATTGAAATTAATATTTTAATGTAAATGAACTGTTAAAAAGGATCATTGTAAAATAAAAAATGTTTTTACATTGAAATTTATATTTCGTTTTTTTTATGTAAAAGAAAAAAAAATTAAAAATATTCATTGATTTGAAATGAAAATATATTTACAATAAAAATTCACATTTTATTGTACATAAGAAAAGATCAAAAATGATCATTATTTAAAATGAAGAATGTTTAACAATAAATTCACATTTCTATTGTAAAGTAAAAATGATCATTTATTGAAAAGAAAATTATGGTTAACATAAAAAGAATTACATTTTTATGTAAGATTAAAAAGAATTACATTTTTATGTAAGATTTAAAAAAATTACATTTTTATATAAGATTTAAAAGAATTACATTTTTTATGTAGATTAAAAAGAATTACATTTTTTATGTAAGATAAAAAGAATTACATTTTTATGTTTTAAAAAGATTACGTTTTTGTTGTAAATGAGTCAAGATTAGAATTCACATTTTTAATGTAAATGATTCAATAAAAAGATTCATTGTTTAACAAAATGAGTTAACATTAGGATTCACATTTTTTTAATGTAAATGAATCATTAGAAAGGATTCATTGTTTTGATAAAATTATGTTAACATGAGAAGTTTACATTTTCATTTTAAACGAAATATGATTCTTTAAAAGATGCTTGTTTTGATAAAATTATGTTAACATGAGAATTTACATTTTTATGGTGCATGAAAATGATTCATTTCTTTGAATAAAGAGGTTAAACAATAAAAAGTTACATTTTTAGAGTAAATGAGGAATTATGAAAAATGAACCTTTGTTTAAATAGAAAAGTAAATAAAATGGTGTTTACATTAAAATTTACATTTTAATGTATGTATGACTCATATTAAAAGATTCAAGTTAATAAAGTTGTGTTTACATTAAAGATTACATTTCTAATGTAATAGTGTATCATTAAAAAGATTCAAAGGTGATAAAATATCTTAACACAAAAGATTACATTTTTATTGTAAAGTAGGATTCATAAAATGAATAAAAGTGGGTCATTAAAAAGATTCTTGTTTGATGGAAATATTTCAACATTAAAAACTATATTTTTAATGTACGAATGAGTCATTAAAAAGAACCATGTGTTAAAAATCTATTTTTGTTAGATAAATATTCTTTTTACCATATGTATGAAGTCTACAGAATTATTTAAAGAATAAATGGTGTTGAAATCGTTGAACGAATTAATATATATATATATATATATATATATATATAAATTAAAATAAAACGAATCGCGCTGGTGTAGTTCGCAATTTGAAATCGTAACTTCAAACGATTATACCGTGAGATCCGACCGTTGGATTTTCCAAAAACTAGAACCGTTGGGTTCGCTTTGGAAATATCTTTCCAACGATATAAAAGTTTCTAAGATCCAACGGTTAGATTCTGAGAAATGTGTAAATCAAATTTTGATGAAAACAGCGCCAGGGCCGTGTAATGACCTGAAGCGCCGTTTAATTAAAAATGACTATTTTTATATAAATAATGTAATAACCCGCAAAATCTGAGCCAGTTTGAAATTTTTATTTTGGCAATTTTAGCTGAATTTGAATATTTAAAATGAATTATTTTAAATAAAATCGACGAGAAATTTATTTTGAATGGAATTCGACGTATATATTATACACGTCGTCGTTAGAATATAATAATTATATATAATTATAAAAGGAATTGAAAATGGCGCGGTAGTTCGATAATTCGATTTCAAACTTCAATTGAATGTACCGGGAGCAAAACAATCCGGATTTTAGTGAAACCAAAAACATTAGGATCTAATTGACGATATCTTTCCAACGAAGTTAACAAAGTGAGATTTCACTTTATAAATGAAAAGATATGTCCAGTTGAAAATTCTGAATAGTCGCTATGGAATTCAGGCCCTTAAAAATGGACATTTTGCAAACGACCTCGGATTTCGACGAAACCAGTTTTGTTGGGTCCGTGATGTAAAGTTATTGCTAGGTTTCAAATTTCATAATTTTCTGAATCAATATGTGAGCGTGGTAAAGGAAAACGTGTTTTGACCATTTCAGTTGATTTTAATCGACTGGAAATTGGCCATTTTTCTAACGGTCTCAGAATTCGACGAAACTAGTTTTGTTAGGACCGTATCGTCAATACGAAGCTAGAAAATATTTTTATGGAATTTATAGAGATAATATGGGACCCCGGTAATTTGAAATGTACGTTTAAAATTCAATATAGTGATTTAAATGTAAATTTAACGGAAACTGATTGTAACAATCGAATCAACATACGAAACATGTCCCATTGTGTTCGGAATGGGGGTAAAACGCTATGGACGACAGGCGGTGGGCCTCGTTTCGAGGTCGTTTGTGAAAGTCAACTTTTTGCAATTAAAAATAAATAAATTAAAGAATATAAATTTTATAAACCCCCCCCCCTTCCTTTTTCTCTTCCCCGATTCAGTTGAAAAAAAATCAAGAAAGAAAAAAAAAAACAACGACGAAAGGGATCGGAGACTCGCCGCCTCCTCCCTGGGCCACCACCGGCCATCGCTCCACCCCCCTCTCACTCCTCCTTCTCCTCACTTCTCCTCCCTCCAATCATTCGCAGCCCCAAATCGAGAAACCGCGGCCCACAAAGCCACCCGCCCCACTGCTCTCCTCCGCCGCCTCAGCAGGCGCAGCCCCACCCCACCACGGATCCGCGACCGCACCCTCTTCCACCCACCTGAACCCGCGAGTAGACCCCCCCTGTAAGTCTTTTCTTCTTCTTTTTTTTATTTATTTTATTTTGTTTTATATAAACTGTAAAAAAAAAGGATAAAATACTGTTTTTATTTTTAAAGTTTAAAACTGTTTTTTTTTTGTTTGTTTAAAAACCGATTTTTTTTTTTTTTGACAAGATTTAAACTTTATAAAAGATGTGATTTTTAAATTAGAAAAGACAGTATTTTTAAATTAGAAAAGACAGTGTTTTTAGAATTATAAAAGATGTGATTTTTAAATTAGAAAAGACAGTATTTTTAAATTAGAAAAGACAGTATTTTTAAATTAGAAAAGACAGTGTTTTTAGAATTATAAAAGACGTGATTTTTAAAGCAGAAAAGATTTGATTTTTAAAGTAATAAAATATGATTTATATATTTTTAAAGTAGTAAAAATATAATCTTTTATATTGTAGAAAGATTAAAAATATAATCTTTATAGGATAGAGAATATAAAAATATCATCTTTGTATATGTAGCGAAATAAAAATCTGATTTTTATTTTATATACGTTGAAGTAAAGTGATGATTTTTATAATGGTGAAATCTATATTTTCGAAAAGGCGAAATCTTTATATAGCGAATAGCGAGATAAAAATATAATTTTTATCCATATAATAGCAAAGTAAAAATTCGATTTTTATATATTGAATAGCAAAGTAAAAATTCGATTTTTATATATTGAATAGCAAAGTAAAAATTCGATTTTTATATATTGAATAGCAAAGTAAAAATTCGATTTTTATATATTGAATAGCAAAGTAAAAATTCGATTTTTATATATTGAATAGCAAAGTAAAAATTCGGTTTTTATATATTGAATAGCAAAGTAAAAATTCGATTTTTATATATTGAATAGCAAAGTAAAAATTCGATTTTTATATATTGAATAGCAAAGTAAAAATTCGTTTTTTATATATTGAACAGCAAAGTAAAAATTCGATTTTTATATATTGAATAGCGAAGTAAAAATTCGATTTTTACATATGTAGTGGCTACGACAACGAAGCGGTCAAAAAGGGCGAGAACGACGAAGATCTCTACAATAGGAGTGTCATGAAGTTGGATAGCTTTTGGTGAGAATTTCTCACCTTTCAATTTCTTTTTCTAGTTACATATATATATACTAGGATGCAGACGGTGCTTAGTAGCACCCGACACAATCGTCCACAGACCATGGACTTGTTTGTTTGGTTGCATAGATTAGTTATATGATGTGATTTGAATTTGGTTGTTTGGTGATTTGATTGATGTGTGAATGGCGTGGGCCTTCACTAGACCGGGGATAAGGCTAGGCCTCGTCCCGTTTCTAGTATCGTGCCGTTATGCCGCCGAAATTTTCTAAAATATGTTAGAAAAATAAAAATATCATTTTGTTGAATAAATGAACTGAATAGAAATTCAAGTGTTAAAATAAAATGTTTTATCGTTAAAAATATAATTTTTAACGTGAAAATGGATAAATGAATATTTATAAACAAATCGGCCGATTTGTTTATATACACTGATTTGACTGATATCGATTGGGTCGATAAATTTTACACGTCGCCCAACTGCACAAATAAAATCTGTGTTTGATTGTTTGAAACCCCACACGGGTGTTGGGATGAAATTTGAAGTTCACTCATCCTGATTGATTAAATATGTCGATCGATTGATTGACAGGCTATTATAAGCGTTAGATATCTATATTTGATGCTTATACAGTGTGGTGCACTTTGGATGATGGTTGATTGTTTATTATTGCTATTATATACATGTGTTGTATGGAATCCGTATAATTAACATTATATGGTGATTGATTGGGCCTCATTCCAATCGGGAAAATAATGAATATTATAAAAGAAAATTCATGTGTTGAATATAAAAATAGTCGTGTGTTGACGATGTTCATGTGTTGAGTGAAATATTTTATATAATAAAATTTACATCTTTATCATATTTAAAATTAGAACTACTTCCCAGTAGAAGTCTAATTAAAAATCAAACGATAGATACCATAGTTTTATAAAATATTTTACATAACAAAAATAGTGATGTGTCGACAGTACTCATGTGTTGAGATTAGTCGTGTGTTGAAAAAAAAAAATATAGATTCATGTGTTGAATGGAACCAATATTCATTTGTTGAATAGAATAACGAATTATTGAAATATAAAGCCGTGTTGATTAGTTTTGCGCCATTTTGACGTGAACGATGTTTATATCGATTTTATTCGTTTTATAATGAATATTGAAAAGTGATTTCAAAATTTAATATTTTGAAAGGAAATTCAAATTGAATTAGATTAAATTCAAATGGAAATTTTATTGAATCAATTTGAAATGAATTCGAATCGAATAGAAAATGAATTCGATTCGAATTGAATAGAAAGTGAATTTGAATTCGATTAAAAATGAATTGAATTGAAAACGATTTCGAAATGAATTGAATTGAAAACGATTTCGAAATGAATTGAATTGAAAACGATTTCGAAATGAATTGAATTGAAAACGATTTCGAAATGAATTGAATTGAAAACGATTTCGAAATGAATTGAATTGAAAACGATTTCGAAATGAATTGAATTGAAAACGAATTCAAATTGAATTGAAAGTGAATAGAAATGAATTCAAATTGAATTAAAATTTGAATTGAATAGAAATGAATTTTAAAACGGATTTATAAAGAAGAATTCAATTTTGATTTGAATTGAAAAGAAAGTTGAAATTGTTTTTGAAACGAATTTAAAACGAGTTATAAAATTCGTTTTAAATGGAAATCGACGAAATATATATTATATATATTATATATATAATATAATGGCCTGAATAGAACGCGCCGCGCCGCGGCAGTTCGTGAATTTCGACCATTTATTTCAAACGGACGTTGCGGGAGATCCGACCGTCGGATTCTCCTAAAACCGGAACCGTTGGGTTCGTATCGAAAAGAGCTTTCCAATGAATATGAGAAATTTGAAATCTAACGGTTGGATTTGGAATTATGTCCAAATCAAATTCGAAAAAGGTCGCTGTAAGTGCAGTTCGATGGCCGTTGTTGGAAATCGACTGTACGGGCCTTGATAAAATTATTAAAAATATCCATAATTTGTGTAAAATTATAAGAAATGATTTGGGAAAAATTAGGCTGAAGAATTCCACATTTGAAAAGATAAAAATAGATTTTTATCGAAATGAACTAGTTTTGAACTAGAATTAAAATCAATTTATTTGTGAAATAAATAAATTGAATTTGAAAGTGATTTTAAAAATAATCAATATTCCCAATATTCTGAAGTGGAAGTGGAGTTGAATCGAAATTATCTTCGGAATATTTCGATGTTGGATTTCGGGACTATACAGATATGGTTATGGGAATTTGAAAGATATATTTTATATCGTTATTTCCAATACGATATATGTGGGTTTCAGAATTTGATATTGAATATAATCCGATATATTTTCTATTCAGAGCCTTGTATTTAATATCAAATGTGATTTGGGTTTATCGTGAATCGTGTTTTAGATGACATTGGTTCTTTAACCCAGTTAGAGGCAAGATATGGATTTTTGAGAAGATTAAAACTAAGTGAAGTTTTAATGAATCTTTAACTAGATTAAAATGTGAATTGATAATTTAAATTATCAAATCAGAAAAGTGATCGAGAATGGAGTACCACCAGTTTTGCTCCAATGCGATAGTTAAATCTTTAATTAGATTTGAACGTGAAATGGTAATTAATTTTACCGATAACACCGTGGTGTTAGAAATGGAGTATCACCAGTTTTGCTCCATGGGATATATAGGTTGGGATTGGGAAATAAAATAAATAATTACTTCGGTGTGGTTCGCTAATCCCGACTAGTTTGAAATGATATCCAAAGGAAGATTATAGGATAAATTTAGAAGAATTTATCTTGGATAAAATTAATGGGAACATTTCCCTAAGAATGTGTTTTTGTGAATAAAAGGATATTCTTAATTGGAATGAGGCGTTTGTTGTGTTTGTGTAATATTCGTTTATTATATACGTGGGTTATTCAGAAAGGTCGGGTTTACACCCATTCTGAATAACCGATTCGACGAGATGTCGAAGATGAAGACGGTGGTTGTAGACCGGAAGTCTTCACATCGTTTGGGTGATTACTGATGATCTTGATTGGGCTGTACACCCAGGATGAGGGAATCAGTTGGTGATCGTCCAGACGTACCTGGAGATGGATGGATATGCGAGGAAAGTGCCTCCGGTTTCGTTCAGACCCAGAACGAACTTGTAAATGGATTGTGTGTCTGACATTGGATTTTATTCTGTGTTGATTGATCTCTATTAAATATACATCTGTTTGGCGGCGGAGAATTTATTCTCTTGCTTAACGCCCTTCTCTGAGACGTACGAGCTCAGAGGTTGTATATCGATGGACATCAGTCGCATGGAGTGAATTGCCAATGTGGCACGCGTAAGTGGCAATTGATCAAGGCTTCTGTTGAAAAGCAAAGTCTTGTGGTTGATGATCAAAGCACGGCCTGTGTGGCGTAGCTTTGTGTATAACGTGAATTCGCGAGCCTCACACCTCGGTATGAGTCAAAAACGGGAGACGGACCGCTGGGAGAGCACGACGTTTCTTTCTAGCTAGGGTGGTGTTAGTGACCTACCAGCCCTGACATTTATATACTTTTCACCTGTGTGGTTGTTGGATACGAGGCGCCTCGGATATAGGTCTGTAAGGACCGGGAAACGTGTGTTCAGGAATAACTAATCCTCAAAAGTAAGAGTGGAATGGCCCAGCCGATTCCAAGGATCAAAGTGGGGTCCTGAGGCATTTGCTAGAGTGTCTCGAACGCGGAGAGGAGCTTGCCCCTTGCCTCGACTCATGACGGAAATCCAATTTCCAATACGTGTATTGCGGTTTTAATTGTAGAACTAGTATGGCGACATGATAGATGGTACCCATGCCGCCTATGATTGATATTTATGATTTGAATTGTTTTGACACTATACACTTATTATAGTATCAAATAATGTGTTTTAAACGTATCAAGCATGCTTTGGCTGTTATAAGGGAAAACCCTATCCTCCGGCTTGCGTTGCATTGTGTGATGGGACCTGGGTCTTATAACAGCTTCATTTTTCTTTATTTAGCATTGCGCTGTTTGTTCTATGCACTGGTATTCTTGGGAGGAAACCCGTTCCGTGTTATACGGCGTGGTCCCTTGATTTACCTAACTTTAAAACCAATATTAATAACTGTTTTAGTTCTCACACCAAACACATGACTGACCTGGAGTTTATTGTTTTAACCTAAACTCTGGGTGCCCCTATTTTCCACACGGGCAGCTAGTAGTTTTGGTTTTGCAGATTTATATTCACAGGGTCCTGATTTACAGCTGGAACGATGCTCGGAAAGCTCTGTATCCGTGTATCACTTTCAGTTGTGTTTTGTATATTTTCCGCTGCTATGTAATTTATTGTAATCTCTGATATTTGTTGAATGTAATTTATTCATTTATACTCTGTATATTCTTGTATCTGATGGAATTGTTGTAATAGCAATGAAATGTTCTTCCGTTTGCGTTCTATTTTGTCCTGTTCTCAACGCTATCCGTGCTTTCCTTCACGGGGAAGTTCGGGTCGTGTCAGTTAAAAATAGCGATAATTGTTATAAAATATTATAAATGATATGGAATGAAACAAATTGATTTGAATTATTTATGTTCGTGAATTATTTGAAAAGGCCGAGTTAATTCTCATTTCAAATAATTATACGACGATTGGAAGTTGAAGATATTGAAGACGGTGGTTGAAGACCGGTGATCTTCACGTCGAATGGATGACTACTGATGCCCTGAATTGGTTAGCTCCCAGGAAGGGTTTACAATGGTAGTTGTCCGGATGTACTTGTTGATTGTCCGGATAGCGAGAGCCTCTCTTCTGTATTGGACATATGGAACGAGGAATAAGGTGTCTCTGGTTTCGTTCAGACCCAGAACGGACATGTAAATGGATGTATGTCTGACGTTGGATTTTATTCTGTGCTGATCGATTTCTATTAAATATATATCTGCTTGGTGGCGGAGAATTTATTCTCTTACTTAACACCTTTCTCTGAGACGTACGAGCTCAGAGGTTATATATTGATAGATATCAGTCACATGGCATGAATTATCAGTGTGGCATGCCAAGATGAAAATGATCAAGGCTTATTTTTGAAAAGCATTGCCTTGAGGTTGATGATCAAAGCACAGCTTTATTTAGCATAGCATTGTGTATAGCGTTACTTTGCGAGCCTCACACCCCGGTATGAACCAGAAACGGGAAAGGACTGCAGGGAGGACATACGTTTCTTTCTAGCTAGATGTGGTGTCATGGTATGGAGCCCAGACATTTTTACTTATGTGGATGATGGAATGAGGCACCTCGAATTTGAGTCCCTAGTGGCTCTATATTTACGCCCCATAGTGCGGGGAAACGTATTGTTCAGGCATTATTAATCCACTAAAATATTTGTGGACCGGCCCTGAAGATCCAAGGTGCAGTTGCGGCTGATCCTGAGATATCGGCTAGATTGTCTCGAATTCAGTAAGGACGATCCCTTGCCTTGGTTCATGATGGAAATCCAACTTCCAATACGACACCTTGTGGTTTTGATTGTATAACTAGTATGGTGACATAGTATATGGTAGCTATGCCGTCTATGATTGATATATTATGATTTAAATGTTTTTGAAACATATATACACTAATAATAATATCAAATCTGTTTTATCGTATCAAGCATGTTTGACCATTATAAGGTAAAACTCTATCCCCCGGTTTGCGTTGCATTGTGTGATGGGACTTGAGTCTTATAATGGTTTCATTTTTCTAAAAAGCATTGCGTTGTTTAACGATTTACTTTATTTATGCACTGGCAATCCAATAGAGTAAACCCGTTCCGCGTTAGTGGCGTGGTCCTGTGATTAGCCTTATTATCAAATAGGTTAAGTAGATTTCTCATACTAGTCCCATGACTGACTCGTAGTTTGTTTCACTTTGCAAACTCGGGTGCCCTATTTTCCACACATGCAGCCTTGTATACAGGTTTTAGCAGACTCATTCTGGATAGCTATGGAGCTGAAGATGGATCCTATCATTTCTATTATGCTGTCCAGACTTCATTTATTATATTATGTTTGATTCCGCTGCAGACATTTTATATTAAGTTGAAAAATGTATTGTGTACTAAGTATGATCCTATTATGTTGTGTAACTCTGATGATATATTATTCCCAGTGTAATTTGATGACCTTTATCCGCTGTAATTCTGTATTTCTGTTATTGTTTATGTATTATATTCCAATGATTATCCTTGCTTTCGTACTACGGGAGTTTGGGGTCATCACAACCGCGACCCCTTCCCCCCTTCTCTCTCCTCTCTCCTCCTCTCCAGCGCCCAAATCGAGGCACCCAACCCAAAACCGCCGTGAGATAGCCTGCGCCGCCTCCAGCCAACACCACCATGCTCCGCCGCCCCTCTGGTCAATCACGACCACGGTAGGGCCCCCTCCTTTGGAGAATCCAATTCAAAGTGAGTTTTTTTGTGTATAGTTTAAAAAAACCAGTTTTTTTTATAAGAACATCGAGATAAAAATATAATTTGTAGTTAGATAAAAATTTGATTTTTATTATATAAGTAGCCATATAAAGATGTGATTTTTTCATGATAGTTTTAGATTAAAAATATAATTTTTAGCAATATAAAAATATGATTTTTATAGAAATGGAATAGCGTAAAAAAATTGGATTTTTATTTATATGAATAGCGTAAAAAAATTGGATTTTTATATAAGTAGCAAAATAAAAATGGGATTTTTATAAGTTTGACAATTAAATAAAAATACGATTTTTATATATGTATTAGCGATATAAAAATTCGATTTTTATATATGTATTACCGATATAAAAATACGATTTTTATATATGTATTGGTGATATAAAAATACGATTTTTATATATGTATTAGCGATATAAAAGTACGATTTTTATATATGTATTAGCGATATAAAAATACGATTTTTATATATGTATTAGCGATATAAAAATTCGAATTTTATATATGTATTAGCGATATAAAAATTCGAATTTTATATATGTATTAGCGATATAAAAATTCGATTTTTATATATGTATTAGCGATATAAAAATGAGATTTTTATATATATTATAGCATAATAAAAATTTGATTTATATATATATATAATAACAAGATAAATATATGATGTTTTATATAAATGAAATTGGTATAAAAATATGATTTTCATGTATGAAGTAGCGGTATAAAAATGTGTTTTTTATAATATAAACATCGTTTTAAAAATGTGATCTTTATAATGTAAACATCATTATACAAAGGTGATTTTTATATATATGACATTAAAATAAAAATATGATTTTTAAATATAAATATCGTGGATTAAAAATATGATTATTAATGTATAAACATCATATTAAAAATGTTATTTTTAATATGAACAGCGTGAAAAAGGATTGCGTTGGAATTTCAGGAAAAATCCAAACTATTCAGAAATTCAGTAGTAAAAGTGGCGGAGTGGATTCCAAAGGCGAGAACTTCTCACCTTAATTTTATTTTCTAGTTAAATGTATATATTAGGATCCAGGCGGTGCTTAGAAGCACCCGACACCTTTGATTGAAACCATGGATGTTTGGTTGTTTGTTTTGATTGATAAATTGGTTGAATTTGATTTGGGATGTAAATTGAATTGATTAGAATGATATGTGTATGGCGCGAGCCAGTATTAGACAATGGATAAGGCTAGACCTTATTCCGGTTCTAGTATCGTGTCGTTATGCTGCTGAAATTTTCTAAAAATGTTAGAACAATAAAAATATCATTTTTATTGTATAAATGAACTGTATAAAATATTCATGTGCTGAAATAAATATTTTATCGTTAAAAATATAATTTTTAACGAGTGTATGAATGAAAATAAATATTCATTTACAAATCGGACGGTTTGTTTATGTACACTCATGGCCTAAATAGAACGCACTGCACCGCGGCCGTTCGCGAATTTCGACCATTGACTTTGAATTGATGTTACGGGAGATATGACTGTCGGATTCTCCTAAAACCGAAACCGTTGGGTTCGTATCGAAAAGTGCTTTCCAATGAATATAAGAGATTTGAAATCTAACGGTTGGATTTGGAATTTTGTCCAAATCAAATTTTGAAAAGGTCGCTATAAGTGCAGTTCGATGACCGTTTGTGGAAATCGACTGAAAAGGCCTTAATAAAATTATTAAAAATATTGATAATTTGTGTAAAATCATAATAAATGATTTGGAATGAATTAGGATGAAAAATTCCATATTTGAAAAGATAAAATATATTTTTATTGAAATGAACTAGTTATTAACTAGGATTATAATCCAATTATTTTTAAATAAATAAATTTGATTGAGAATGGGTTTTAATATAACCAAAATTTCCAATATATGGATTGGTGTGGATTTGAATGGAAATAATCTTAGGAATATTTCGGTATTGGATTTCGTGATTATACGGATATTGTTATGGGAATTTGGAAGATACAGATATCGTTATTCCCAATATGATATCCGTTGGTTTTAGAATCTGTTATTGAATATAAGCCGATATAATTTCTATTCAGAGCCTTGTAATTAATATCAAATTGGATTTTGGGTTTGGTGTGAATGGTGTCTTCATTAACACTTTTCTTAAACCCAGTTGAGAAAAAGAATAAATCTTTTAATTAAGATTTAGTGAAGTTTTCCAATTAATTAATATTTAATTGGAATTGAATAAAAGAATTGGATTTGGGGTTTGTCGTGAATGGTGTTTTCAGTAACACTGTTCTTGAACCCCGTGTGAAAAGAATAAATCTTTTAATTAAGATTATTAGAGTTTTCAGTTATATTTAATAATTGGAATAAAATAGAATGTGAATTGGGTTTATTGTGAACTGTGTTTTTAACGACATTCATTCTTTAACCCGATTTACAGTGAAATGTGATTTGGAATTTATAAATCTTTTTGTTAAGATTTAACGGGAATTTCCAAATTAAAGCTTTCCAATTTAATATATTAAATTGGAATTGAATGGAATTCGATTTGATAATAATCGACGTGAACATCTGTGGAGGAAGACTGTTAATATATATGGAATTTAAAAGGCTTTGTTGTTATTCCAACTATATTATTAGTTGGATACAGAGATTGATATCGATTATATTTTGATTTTTTTTCGTGAAGATTCCACAATTAATGGAATGTGATTTGGGTTTATCGTGAACGGTGTTTTAAATGACATTAGTTCTTTAACCCAGTTAAACACATGATTACATGTTTAACATTGTACTTCGAACTGTATGGTTGATCTCTGCTAAATATATATCTGTTTGGTGGAGGAGAATTTATTCTCTTGCTTAACACCCTTCTCTAAGACGTACGAGCTTAGAGGTTATATGTAGGAAGAAATCAATAGTACAGCGTAGATTGTCAATGCGGCATGTTTGTTTTTCCAAAGTTAAATAATCATTAATATTGATTTTTGGGAAGATTAAAACCAAGTGGAGTTTTAATGAATCTTTAATTAAATTGAAATGAGAATGTGATAATTTAAATTATCAAATTTGGGAAATGATCGAGAGTGGAGCATCACAAGTTTTGCTCAAGCAATAGTTAAATCTTTAATTAGATTTGAATGGGAAATGGTAATTAATTTTATCGATAACACCGTGGTGTTAGATATATAGTATTACCAGTTTTTCTCCATGGGATGAATAGGTTGGGATTGGGAAATTAAACAAATGATTACTTCGGTAAGGTGCGCTAATCCCGACGAATTTGGATAAACCTTAATTTGGTTTGAATTGATATCCAAAGGAAGATTAAAGAATAAATTTAAAGAATTTATTTTTGATAAAATTAATGGGAACCTTTCCCATAGTATAAGAATATATGAATAAAAGAATATTATGAATTGGAATGAGGCGTATATTGTGTTTTTATAGCACTTGTTTATAAAATACACGTGTTATTCGGAAAGGCCGGGTTTATACCCATTCTGAATAACTTATTCGACAATAAGTCGATGATGAAGGCGGTGGTTGAAGACCGGAGGTCTTCACATCGTTTGGATGATTACGGATGTCTTGATTGGGTTGTACACCCAAGACAAGGTAATAAGTGGTGATCTTCCAGACGTACTTGGAGATCGACCGGATATGCGAGGACCTCTCCCCTGTATTGGACATATGGGACGAGAAATAAGGTGCCTCCGGTTTTGTTCAGACCCAGAATGAACTATTAAATGGATGTGTGTCTGATATTGGATTTTATTCTGTGTTGATTGATCTCTATTAAATATATGTTTGTTTGGTGGCGGAGAATTTATTATCTTGCTTAACCCCCTTCTCTGAGACGTACGAGCTCAGAAGTTGTATATCGATAGACATCAGTTGCATGGCATGAACTGTCAGTGTGGCATGCTGAGATGCAAGGCTTCTATTAAAAAGATGAGTCTTGTGGTTGATGATCATAGCACGACCCTTAAAGGGCATAGCTTTGTGTATAGCGTTAATTTGCGAGCCTTACACCTCGGTATGAGTCAAAAACTGGATACGGGACCCAAGAAGTGCATGACGTTTCCTTTTAGCTATGGGTGATGTCATGGTATGGAGCCCAGACATTTATTATATTTTTACCTATGTGGATGATGGATAGCGAGGCGCCTCGGATATATCGGTTACTACGGTGGCGATGGATAGGTTCTATAGGACCGGGAAACGTGTGTTCGGGAATAATTAATCCTCAAACGTAAGGGAGGACCACCTTGGAGGATCCAAGGTTCTACTACGGGAGATCCTGAGGCATTTGCTAGAGTGCCTCGAAGCCGGTGAGGAGTACAACCCTTGCCTCGACTCATGACGGAAATCCAATTTCCAATACGTGACATTTCGGTTTTGGTTGTAAACCAATATGGCGACACAGTAGCATAGGATATTATGCCGTCTATGATTGATACATTTATATTTGAAGCTGTTTTGACACTATACACCTATTATAGTACCAAATGATTTGTTTTAAATGTACCAAGCATGTTGCCTATTATAAGGTAAAACTTTATCCTCCGGCTTGCGTTGCATTGTGTGATGGGACCTGAGTCTTATAATAGCTTCATTTTTTGAAAAGCATTGCATTGTTTATAAACTATTTTATGCACTGGTATTCTTGGGAGAAAACCCGTTTCATGTTATAAGGCGAGGTCCCTTGATTTACTTTATTTCTAAAGTAAAGTTTTAAATAACTGTTTTAGTTCTCACACCAGTCACATGACTGACCTGGAGTTTATTGTTTTAACCTAAACTTTGGGTGCCTCCATTTCACATATGGGCAGCTAGTAGTTTTGGTTTTGCAGATATTATATTCACAGGAACCTGGTTTATAGCTGGAGCTATATTTGAAATGCTCTGTATCCGTGTATTTCTTTCAGTTGTGTTTTTTATTATTTTCCGCTCCATAATAATTTGTAAATCTCTGATACTTATCAAATGTATATTATTTGTTCATACTCTGTATATTCTTGTACTCTGATGTAAATTGTTGTAATAGCAGTGAAATGTTCTTCTGTTTATGTTCTGATTTGTCGTGTTCTCAACTCAATCCGGGCTTTCCCGTAAGGGCGAGTTTGGGTCGTTTTAGCATGGTATCAGAGCTTTGGTTTACAGAGCTCGAGAACAAGACATATTAGAACCAAACAAAAGAATTCATCAGAGATTGGGTTAGTAATATCCAATGAGAATGAATTGTTAGAGATGGGACTAGTAGTATCCTAGAATGAGTCCAAAGAGTGTTGTTTTAAAAAACTCAAATTCAGTTTTAAAATTTTATATCAATTATTCGTATTTGAATATTTTATTTTAAATTAAATTTGGACAATCAAGTATATGTAGATTTTGAATATACGCGTAATTAACGTGTATTCGAATTCTCAAATAAACTGGATAGATATAGAATCACACTCTAGTCGCTCGGGGATGATTCTGGTGATTGTTGCAACATCATCAATATTTATGTTCAAGCTTCGAAAGTGGGATATCTATATATTTCCAATTGATTGGTGTGAGAACCAAAACTAGATAGGGTTTATTGTTGTGAATTGGCATCAAAAATACGATTTTTGTATATATATAGAAGTTATGTGTTTGAAACGATAATCAACTAATTAATTGCTGATTGCATTGTTTGATTATTGGTTTGATTAATTAAAATTTTGAACCATTAAGCCAAACTGAATCAAACATTTAACTGACTTGAAAATTGATTGAAATTGCATATATGTACATGTGTATATAATAAACAGGTCATAGCAATGAGGCTAAGAAGAGGAATAAAATTGTATCCCCGACAAATAGGTACATGTTTACTAATTTATTGGGTTTTGAGGATTTTATGAGCCGCTTGGCTTTTTCTTTTTCTTTTTGGATGAAGGGCCCTGTGTGGCTAGTTGCCATACAAAGGATGTTATGGCGAAATTTTTCGAAAATTTAGGGTGTTAGCCCAATTTTTGAAGAATTTGAAAATTCTTAGAAACTGAAAAGTAGAAGAATGAAAGCCAGAATGAGAGTTGAGTTGATTAGTTAAACAACTTTTAGCCCCATTTCTTTTCGAGGACGAAAAGATTTTGAGTGGGGGAGATTGTAACAACCCAAAAAACCAGAACCAATTTAAAAATTTTATTTTAGCTATTTTAATGAATTTTGAATATTTAAAATCATTTATTTTTAAATAATAATGACTGAAAATTTATATTAATCGAAGTTAGAACGAATAAATTTATTTTCATTATAAAACGAGCCTTAAATGGCGCGGTAGTTTGAAAATTCGATTTCAAATTCTATTGAATGTACATGATTCAAAATAAGCCGGATTTCGGTAAAACCAGAAATATTTGAATCTGTTTGAAAAATATCTTTTCAACGAATGTTAAAAATCCAGATTTCATAACGGGAATAAAAAGTTATGTCCAGTTGAAAATTCAGAATAGTCGCTATGGAATTTAATATAATATATAGCCCTTAAAAATAGCCATTTTGCAAACGACCTCCATTTTTGATGAAACCACTTTTGTTGGATCCAGAGTCTCAAATTATTTCTAGATTCCAATTTTCATAATTTTTGGAACTAATATGTGAGCGTGGTGAATTTAAACGTGCTTGGTAATTTCAGTTTGAATTTTATCAAGTGGAAAATGACTGTTTTTCAAACGGTCTCCAAATGCAACGAAATTAGTTTTGTTAGGACTGTATCATCAAAATAAAGTCAGAAATAATTTTTCTGTAATTTTTTGGAGTCAATATGTGGCCCCGGTAAATAACAACGTGCGTTTGAATTTAAAATATATTGATTTATATTTTAAATTTAATGGAAACTAATCGAAACGGCCTAATTGGTTTACGATACATATCCCATTGTGTTCGAATGAGGGTATTTGGCTAGGGGCGACAGTCGTTGGGCCTCGTTTGGAGTTCGAATAAAAAGTCAACCTTTTTGAAAATTAAATTTAAATAAAATATAAAATATAATCCTTCTTTTCACTAACCCCCCTCCTTTCATTTTATTTCCCCCGATCAAAATCTCGTTCCCCCCTCCCCCCAAATAAAATTCTTCGATCTAAAAACCACTGCTCCCCAAATCACGACGCCGCTCCTGGCCATCGCTTCGCCAACCATAGACCACTGCGACCCCTTCCCCCATTCTCTCTCCTCTTTCTTCCTCTCCAACACCCAAATCGAGGCACCCCACCCAAAACCGCCGCGAGACAGCCTACGCCGCCTCGAGCCAGCACCACCGTGCTCCTCCGCCCCTTTGGCCAATCAAGATCGCGTTGGGGTCCCCTCCTTTGGAGAACCCAATTCAAAGTGAGTTTTTTTTATATAGTTTAAAATAATCATTTTTTTTATAAGAACATCGAGATAAAAATATAATTTGTAGCTAGATAAAAATTTGATTTTTATTATATAAGTAGCCATATAAAGATGTGATTTTTTTTCATGATAATTTTAGATTAAAAATATAATTTTTAGCAATATAAAAATATGATTTATATAGAAATGGAATAGCACAAAAAAAATGGATTTTTATTTATATGAATAGCGTAAAAAAATTGGATTTTCATATAAGTAGCAAAATAAAATTGTGATTTTTATATGTTTGACATTTAAATAAAAATAAGATTTTAATATATGTATTAGCGATATAAAAATTCGATTTTTATATATGTATTAGTTATATAAAAATTCGATTTTTATATATGTATTAACGATATAAAAATACGATTTTTATATATGTATTAGCGACATAAAAGTACGATTTTTATATATGTATTAGCCATATAAAAATATGATTTTTATATATGTATTAGCGATATAAAAGTTCGATTTTTATATATGTATTAGCAATATAAAAATTCGATTTTTATATATATATTAGCGATATAAAAATACGATTTTTATATATGTATTGGTGATATAAAAGTACGATTTTTATATATGTATTAGCGATATAAAAATACGATTTTTATATATGTATTAGCGATATAAAAATTCGATTTTTATATATGTATTAGCGATATAAAAATTCGATTTTTATATATGTATTAGCGATATAAAAATTCGATTTTTATATATGTATTAGCGATATAAAAATTCGATTTTTATATATATTATAGCATGATAAAAATTTGATTTATATATATATATATAATAACAAGATAAAGATATGATTTTTATATATGAAGTAGTGGTATAAAAATATGAATTTTATAATATAAACATCGTTCTAAAAATGTGATATTTATAATGTAAACATCGTTATACAAAGGTGATTTTTATATATATGACATTGAAATAAAAATGTGATTTTTAAATATAAATATCGTGGATTAAAATTATGATTTTTAATGTATAAACATCATATTAAAAATGTGATTTTTAATATGAACAGCGTGAAAAAGGATTGGTTGGAATTTCGAGAAATTCCGAACTTTTCAGATTTTCAGAAGTAAAACTGGCGGAGTGGATCCCAAAGGTGAGAATTTCTCACTCTAACTTTATTTTGTAGTTAAATATATATAATAGGATGTAGACGGTGCTTAGAAGCACCCGGCACCTTTGATTGAAACCATGGATGTTCGGTTGTTTGTTTTGATTGATAAATTGGTTGAATTTGATTTGGGATGTAAATTGAATTGATTAGAATAGGTATGTGTATGGCGCAAGCCAGTATTAGGCGAGGGATAAGGCTAGACCTTATTTCGGTTATAGTATCGCGTTGTTATGCTGCCGAAATTGTCTAAAAATGTTAGAACAATAAAAATAGCATTTTTATTGTATAAATGAACCGTATAAAATATTCATGTGTTGAAACAAATATTTTATCGTTAAAAATATAATTTTTAATGAGTATATGAACGAAAATAAATATTCATTTACAAATCGGATGATTTGTTTATGTACACTTATTTGACTAATATTGATTGGGACGATATATTTTACACATCACTCAACTGCACAAATTAAATCGGTGTGTTGATTGAAACCCCGCACGGGTATTGGGATGATATTTGACATACACTAATCCCAATTATTTAGTTGTATATCAATCGATTGGTTGACAGGCTGTTGTAAGCGTTAATTATTTATATTTAATGCTTATGTGGTTGTGTAATGCACTCTGGATGATGGCTGACTGCGTTTGATTATTGTTATGTACATGTGTATATGAAATCCATATAAATAAAATTATACGGTAATTGACTGTGTTTGAGTCCAATTCGGAAAGAACGAATATTTTTAATTGACGAATAATGAATATTTTAAAATAACTAATATTTTAAAATAATATTCAGTAATGGATCAAAATATGATTTTGATGTCCGATTTGGGATGGACACGAAAATATTGAAATATATGAAGCCATGTTGATTAGATATGCACCATTTTGACGCGAACGAAATTAATATCGATTTTATTCATTTTTATAATAAATATCGAAAAGGAAGTGATTTCAAAATGTAACGTTTTGAAAATATTATCATTTATATATTAATGATATCGAATATTCAATTTTGATTTAAAATTGAAAATGAAGTTGGAATCATTTTAAAATGAATTTATAAACGATTTATTAAATACGTTTTAAATGGAAATCGGCAATATATATATTATATATATTTAATGGCCTGAATAGAATGCGTCGCGCCGCGGCCGTTCGCGAATTTCGACCATTGACTTCGAATTAATGTTATGGGAGATCCGACCGTCGGATTCTCTTAAAACCGGAACCGTTGGGTTCGTATCGAAAAGAGTTTTCCAACAAATGTAAGAGATTTGAAATCGAACTGTTGGATTTGGAATTATACCCAAATAAAATGTGGAAAAGGTTGTTGTAAGTGCAGTTCGATTACCGTTTGTGGAAATCGACTGAAAGGGCCTTAAAAAATTATTAAAAATATTGATAATTTGTGTAAAATCATAATAAATGATTTGGAAATAATTGGGATGAAAAATTCCATATTTAAAAAGATAAAAATATATTTTTATCGCAATGAACTAGTTATTAACTAGGATTATAATCCAATTATTTTTAAATAAATAAATTGGATTAAGAATGGGTTTAATATAACTGGAATTTCCAATATATGAATTGGAGTGGAGTTGAATGGAAATAATCTTCAAAATATTTCAGTATTAGATTTCGTGATTATACGGATTTTGTTATGGGAATTTGGAAGATACAGATATCGTTATTCCCAATACGATATCCATTGGTTTCAGAATTTGGTATTGAATATAAGCCGATATAATTTCTATTCAGAGCCTTGTATTTAATATCAAATTGGATTTTGTGTTATTCGTGAATGGTGTCTTCATTAACATTGTTCTTAAACCCAGCTGAGAAAAGAATAAATCTTTTAATTAAGATTTAGTGAAAATTTTTAATTAATTAATATTTAATTGGAATTGAATGAAAGAACTGGATTTTGGGTCTGTCATGAATGGTGTTTTCAGTAACACTGTTCTTGAACCCCATGTGAAAAGAATAAATCTTTTAATTAAGATTATTAGAGGTTCCAATTAAATTTAATAACTGGAATAAAATAGAATGTGAATTGGGTTTATTGTGAAATGTGTTTTTAACGACATTCATTTTTAACCCGATTTACAGTGAAATGTGATTTGGAATTTATAAATCTTTTTGTTAAGATTTAATGGGAATTTTCCAAAGTAAAGCTTTACAATTTAATATATTAAATTGGAATTGAGTGGAATTCGATTTGATAATAATCGAAGTGAACTTCTATGGAGGAAGACTGTTAATATATATGGAATTTAAAAGGCTTTGTTGTTATTCCAATCATATTATTAGTCGGATACGAATATTAATATCGATTATATATTGATCTGTTTTCCGTGAAGATTCCATAATTAATGGAATGTGATTTGGGTTTATCGTGAACGGTGTTTTAAATCACATTAGTTCTTTAACCCAGTTAAAGACAGGATTACATGTCTAACATTGTACTTCGAACTGTATGGTTGATCTCTGCAAAATATATATCTGTTTGGTGGCGGAGAATTTATTCTCTTGCTTAACACCCTTCTCTATGACGTACGAGCTTAGAGGTTATATATAGGCAGAAATCAATAGTACGGTGTAGATTGTTGATGCGACATGTTTGTTTTTCCAAAGTTAAATAATCATTAATATTGATTTTTGGGAAGATTAAAACCAAGTGGAGTTTTAATGAATCTTTAATTAGATTGGAATGCGAACGTGATAATTTAAATTATCAAATTTGGGAAATGATCGAGAGTGGAGTATCACCAGTTTTGCTCCAAGCGATAGTTTAATCTTTAAATGGATTTGAACGGGAAATGGCAATTAATTTTACCGATAACACCATGGTTTTAGATATGGAGTATTACCAGTTTTGTCCATGGGATGAATAGGTTGGGATTGGGAAATTAAATAAATGATTACTTCGGTAAGGTGCGCTAATCCCGACTAATTTGGATAAACCTTAATTTGGTTTGATTTGATATCCAAAGAAAGATTAAAGAATAAATTTAAAGAATTTATCTTTCATAAAATTAACGGTAACCTTTCCCATAGTATAAGAATATTTGAATAAAAGAATATTTCAGATTGGAGTGAGGCATATATTGTGTTTTTATTGCACTTAATTATAAGATACGTGAATTATTCGGAAAGGCCGGGTTTATACCCTTTCTAAATAACTGATTCGACGATAAGTCGACGATGAAGACGATGGTTGAAGACCGGAGGTCTTCACATCGTTTGGATGATTACTGATGTCTTAATTGTGTTGTACACCGAAGACAAGGTAATAAGTGGTGATCGTCTAGTTGTACTTGGAGATCGACCGAATATATGAGGACCTCTCTCCTGTATTGGACATATGGGACGAGGAATAAGTTGCCTCCGGTTTCATTCAAACCCAGAATGAACTATTAAACAGATGTGTGTCTGACATTGGATTTTATTCTGTATAGATTGATCTCTATAAATATATATCTGTTTGGTGGCAGAGAATTTATTCTCTTGCTTAACGCCCTTCTATGAGACGTTTGAGGTCAGAGGTTATATATCGATAGACATCAGTTGCATGGCGTGAATTGTCAGTGTGGCATGCTGAGATGCAAAGGATCAAGGCTTCTTTTGAAAAGCAGAGTCTTATGGTTGATGATCAAGTCACGACCTTAAAGGGCATCGCTTTGTGTATAGCGTTAATTCGCGAGCCTCACACCTCGGTATGAGTCAAAAACAGGATAAGGGACCCAAGGAGTGCATGACGTTTCCTTCTAGCTATGGGTGGTTTCATGGTATGTAGCCCAGACATTTATTATATTTTTTCCTATGTGGATGATGGATAGTGAGGCACCTCGGATATATCGGTTACTACAGAGCCGATGGATAGGTCCTATAGGACTGGGAAACGTGTGTTTAGGAATAACTAATCCTCAAACGTAAGGGAGGACCGACCTTGGAGGATCTAAGGGTCTACTGCGGGAGATCCTGAGGCATTAGCTAGAGTGTCTCGAAGCAGACAAGGAGTACATCCCTTACCTTGACTCATGACGGAAATCTAATTTCCAATACGTGACATTTCGGTTTTAGTTGTAAACCAATATGGCGACATAGTAGCATGGGATACTATGCCGTCTATGATTGATACACTTATATTTGAAGCTGTTTTGACACTATACACTTATTATAGTATCAAATGATTTGTTTTAAACGTACCAAGCATATTTACCTATTATAAGGTAAAACTCTATCCTCCGGCTTGCGTTGCATTCTGTGATGGGACCTAAGTCTTATAACAGCTTCATTTTTCGAAAAGCATTGCGCTGTTTATAAATTGTTTTATGCACTGGTATGCTTGGGAGAAAACCCGTTCCGTGTCTTACGGTGAGGTCCCTTGATTTACTTTATTTCTAAAGTAAAGTTTTTAATAACTGTTTTAGTTCTCACACCAGTCACATGACTGACCTAGAGTTTATTGTTTTAACCTAAACTCTGGGTGCCCCCATTTTCCACACGGGCAGCTAGTAGTTTTGGTTTTGCAGATATTATTCATAGGATCCTGGTTTATAGCTGGAGTGTAATGATCCAGAATCTTGAACTAATTTGAAATTGGAATTTTTAATACTTAATTTAAATTTTCTGAACATAAAATAAGTTTGAGAACATTTAATAATTTTGATAGGTTAAACAATAGGTTTTATTTGAATTATAACATTTATAAATGGAAATGATTATTAATAAGTTTGGATTTACTAATATTATTTGTCATTCGATCGAATTTGTCAAAAGATAACATAAATTAATAGCATTAGTAATATGCGTTGCTCTTTGTTTTCATAACGTTTAAGGTAAATGCTACCAAAAACACATTCCTTCTCCTTTTTACAAGTGTTAAGACACTTGTAATTTTGCATGCAACATTCCATGCATAAAATACACATGTCTTATGATGTGTCACTCTCTCCTTATTCCTCTTTTCCTACAAATACCACCCTTTCCTTCCACTTTTTCATTCATTCTCACTACTTTTCTTTCTCTCTTCTTCTTAAAGCTTATGGCCATGGTTTCCATGGCATAAGTCTTCCTTTTTCCACTACCACCTTGCCAAAGTTCATCATTCTCCTCCTCCTCTTATAATATAAACAGAGATTAGTGTATATTATATTATATATATTTTAGTGAAGAAGATGTTGCGCTGAAATACTGTCCGATGGTTCACTTAGCTAGGCTCGCCTACCGTGAAGATTTGGAAAGCTGTTAGGTGAGAACTCTTTAACCACGGTTTATATATTTAATTAGTTGCTAGACTAATTTAAATATAGTGATGAATTATTATTGGTTAATGATGATTGATATTTGTTGTGATTGGTGCGAAGTTTAGAACACACACTATTAAGCGTTAGTGTTATAACGCTTGTCCACAATTATGATTTATTGAATCATGTTGACGATGGTTGCTATGGATGTTTAAATGGTTGTTGTTGTTTTGCACACACTATGACACAACAATTATGGTATCACATTGGTGATCGAAAAATCTCCTTCATAATTAAAAGCAATATCATTATTGAAATTGAAGGTTAATAATTGGAAAAGACCATATGTATGAATTCATATATATATATTGTTAAAGTCCTTTAAATGAATAAATAAATACCGAAACATTTTAGGATGATAGAGAGGATAGTGTCTAGGGTTGGGTTTGGAAATGAAGTTTCCTACTCTCCCTGGCTATCCCTAACCGATCCGACGAATGGGAAGGTTAATTTAAATTTAGAAATGAAGTGGAATTTATGAAAGTTGAATTTTAGATCCAAAATAATTTGGAAAGTAAATTTAAATAATTTTTAAAAGGGTTATAAGGATATAATGGTTTTCTAAAATATTTTGAAGTATCGTAGAATAATCGTTATTATGGTCAAAATAGAGCTTGTCGCAAAACGGCAATTTACGTATCTTAGTTGCAAACTTTAAATGCTTATAAATTTTGCAGTCTAAATCAGATTTCCATAAAATGAAAAACGTTTGATTTCCATTAACAAGATCTTTCAAATGAGTGAAAGCAGATTTTAAATTTGAGTTATAATTTTCAAGTTATGTTTGAAACCGTTTTGGAAAAAATCGATGTAAGAACAATCGTTGACCATAACTATAAGCAACTATTTTTAAATGTTTTAAAAATATGGATTTTTTTGTAAAATCATAATAAATTATGTAAAAGTGTTTTGAATTGTAAATTTTAAGTTTTGGCTAAGACAAATGATGTTTTTATCAAAGTAGTTACGATAACTGTTTTGTAACGCTTTTGTAACACTTTTGAAGCGCTATTGTAACGCTTTCTTTGAAAACAACCTATTTTGAATTATTTAAACCGCGAAATGTTTTCCGAACTATAAGTAATCATTTTTAAATGATTTGTTGAATGTTTTCAAAGGTTTAAAAGTATTGAAAATAATTTGTTTGGAATTTAAATTGATTTATTTAATAATAAATGTGTTTTTCAATTTTAAATAGTTGGATATGGTTGGAGATAAATCTTCGGATGGTTGATATTAATCCGGTAGATGATGACTCTTACTATTTGAGGAATTTAAAAGGTAGTTCACCATTATCACGCTTATAGTGTTAGTTGAATATCGAGATTAATATTAAGTATAAGTTGATGGTGTTTCTATCCAGATCTAATGTCAAAGAGTTGGATAAATCTTTTAATTAAGATACGAGTTTACTAAGTTGACCGGCATAAGTTGGATAGAAATAATCTTCAGATATTCGATATGAAATTCTTTGGTGTAAACATATACTATTTGAGGAATTTGGAAGATATTATTATATCGTTGTTCCACTTATAGTATTTGTTGAATATGAGAATTGATATCGAATATAAGTAGATACAATTTCTGGGTAACTTATATTCAATATCAATTGATTTGGGTTTTGTCGTGAATCATATCTTCAATAATATCATTCTTGAAACCCCATGAGATTGAGTTATGGAAATTCATATCGTAATTTGAGGATTTAATCAGATCTTTGATTTGAGGAAATTAAAAGTGAGGAGTTGGAAAGGAAGTATAATCTTTTAGTTGAGATTAAAGAATGGAATGTTGGAAAATCAATTTAATTGGAAACTATGGTTGAAATGTGGATTAAGGATTTTCAAAGGAAACTGGAATATTGATAACGAGTTATCAAAAGGAAAATAATTAAGGCTTTGGGGCTAGATTATCTTGAATTTAAGGGATGTGTTTTAAAGAAGAAGGGTTAAATATGGATTTTGTAATAATTTGAGAATTGATTAAAAGAAGTTTAATTTAACAAAATCCAAGATCGAAGGAGATTGGTAGAACCCTGTGTGTTCTATAATTGTGTGTTTTTTAAATTGTGCCTATTATTTGGAAAGACCGGGATCGAATGTATGTCTGAAAACCATTCCAAGTAATAATACGACGTTGTGGAGCAATTGAAGACATTGGAGACGACATTGAAGACCAGGACCCTTCATGTCGTTAGGATGACTTGCTGAATATCTCAAATGGGTCGCTCCCATTTGCAGATGGATTTTATATCAGTTAAGTGACAAGAAGCCCGAACGTATGTGAAGGAATTCCGGATTGTTGTTTCGTTCAGAACGGACATGTATGGATTGTGTGTCTGACATTGTAATTGACTACGTAGCACTGATCTTTATTAATATATACCTGCGTGGTAGCGGAGAATTTATTCTCTTGCTTAACACCCTTCTCTAAGACGTATGAGCTTAGAAGTTATATATTGATGAAAATCGGTGATGCGTAGTGAATGGACAATGTGGCATACTTAAGTTATGAGATGAGCTATGGATGATCAAAGCATGGCTTATTTAAGCGTAGCTTTATTTATATCGCGACCTCGATGAACCTCATACCCTGGATTGATGGTAAACTGGTGGTCAGATTTTTATGTTCGTTTCGTATGTTCGGTGCACCGGGATGTGATGATGAAAGAGTACTGCGAAGTCCCCAGTTTGGGACGCTATTTGTTGGGTACTTTGATTCATGTATGGTGGGTTAGTATAACGGAGTCCGAGTCTGGACGTTATCCACGAGTACTGGGATGATGCATGCAAGAAAGTTTGTGTGGCCACGAATGATCTTTCGTACCAGGAACCATCATGTTGGAAACCCAATCTCCACTATGAGCCTGTACGGTTTCGATTGTATAGCCTGCTGGTTACCGGCAGGATTGTCAGTATAATGGGATGGGGGCATTATGCTGGTTAGGATTAATACATTTATTTGCGAAAAGGTTTTTCGCACTATATATAGTAGTAAAAGAGGATTTTCACGTATGAAGGCATTTTTGGTCATCATAAGGAAAAACTCGCCCAACTGGTGTGCGCTTGCATTGTGTGATGTGGGATGAGCTTATGATAGCTTCATTTTTTCAAAAATTCATTGTGGATTTCTATGCACTGGTATCCACATGGAGTAAACCCGTTACGCATTGGCGGCATGGTCCGGTGAATTACCTAACTTTAAAATAAACCCTAAAAACAACTGTTTTGAGTTCTCACACAAGTCCTTGTTTGGCATGAGGCAGCGTGATAGGGGGTTCTCGCTCTTGGTTTGGTGGCGAGCGGGGGACTCTTACCTTTACACGTCCCAAGAGGGGTTGGTTAGGCAGGAGGCTGCGACAGTCGAGAGGCTGGCCGTAAAACAAGGTACTGGATACCATTGTAATGCCACGGCGGAGCATAGCCGCTGAATTTAATGATCCGGAATTTTGAACCAATTTGAAATTGGCATTTTTAATACTTAATTTAAATTTTCTGAACATAAAATAAGTTTGAGAACATTTAATAATTTTTGACCGGTTAAACAATAGGTTTTATTTGAATTATAACATTTATAAATGGAAATGATTATTAATAAGTTTGGATTTACTGATATTATTTGTCGTTTGATCAGATTTGTCAAAGATAACATAAATTAATAACATTAGTATTATGCGTTGCTCTTTGTTTTCATAACGTTTAAGGTAAATGCTACCAAAAACACATTCCTTCTTCTTTTTACAAGTATTAAGACACTTGTAATTTTGCATGCAACATTCCATGCATAAAATACACATGTCCTATGATGTGTCACTCTCTCCTTACTCCTCTTTTCCTATAAATACCACCCTTTCCTTCCACTTTTTCATTCATTCTCACTTCTTTTCTTTCTCTCTTCTTCTTCAAGCTTATGGCCATAGAAAGATCATTACAGATTGGTATCAGAGCTTTGGTTTATACAAAGCAATGGGGTACGACACATTTGAACAATAGGAAATACCCATCATAGTTATATATATCTCATTAGAGATAGGGTAAGTAATGCCCTAGAATGAGATTTTGGAGTATTATATTTGAGAGAGCGTATTTGAAAATATGAAATGAGTTTTGAAAAGTTATATTTTAAGAAAGAAACATATTTTGGAAATATATATGGTTAATTATAACCTGGATACTTAATCAAATGATTAAGGTTAAGTTTACATTTTGTGAATATAATTACACATAAAATAATTCTTATGGCATGGTAATTACGCCCCTTCAACTGATCAGGAAAATTATCCAAGTACGAATGCCTTTTGGATTCAATTTCACTATTGGATAACATTTCGAAATATCGATAAACTTGGGTCAAATTTGTTAAGGTAACTAATCAATATGGTTAGAAATTAAAAATTAGAATTTGAGTATTTTATTTGATGTTGAGGTTGGACTATCGAGTATAAGAAGATTTCGCATATACGTTTGATCAACGTATATACGAAGTCTTAAGTATACTAGATAGATATAGAATCACACTCTAGTCGCTTGAAGATGATTTTATTGATGACTGCAGTATCATTAGTATGTATTTTTGAGTTTCGAAAATGGGATGACTATATGATTTCGATTAAAATATCAATATATGCTTGAACCAATTTTGGTAAGTGTTTGAAAATATTGGATAAATTGATATGAATTAGAATAAGTAAGCGAGATCTTGAAAATTTGATAAGTTGTAAGAATTATATCAGGTAAACCTGTAATAAGGATAAGCCAGTAAAGAGTATATGAGAAAGTGCATTTGTGATATATATATATATATATATATATATATAAAAAGGTTTTGAAAAGATGTATAATTTGAAAACTCAAATCAAAATTTTGAGTAAGAATTGGCAGTTACTTTGGAATTGATTTTGAAAGAATATATTTTGAATATAAAGGAAAAAGATCTTTGAAAATACTTGAAAATTAAAAACTTGAGCACGGACATCTTGTGATTGGAATTTCTCAGTTGATTAAAAGACATCTACGTAAAGTTGTAATTTACATAAGCAATCCAAGTAGTTTGGGAAACGATTTAAAGGCTAACTTGGAATTAATTTATCAGGATATTTTATAATTAGTCCTCCCCAACTAATTAAATTTAAAATGCAAATATCTTGAGAATTCAACATGGCAATATGATATTTGATGATATTTTGGTTAAGGACTACATTGGTTAAAGCTGTTTCTCTAAAGTTTGAAGGAAATAATTTTTTAATCTTGAATTTAGAATAATTAATGAGGATAGCCAAACTTAAACAATATAAGGAATTAAAATCTGGAATTATCGGCAAATTTGGACAGTCGATAAGTTTTAAAGTATATTGTGACAACAAAAGGAACTGTTTAAGTGAGCATGAATACCTTGTGAATTAAGTTTCACAATTTGATTAAAGGATATTTGGAAAGTGGGAATATTAAAACGATATTACCTGAACTAAAAAGTTTAGATAAGATGAGTTCTGAGATGATCGAGTTTTCCATGTAAAGTGTAACAACCCAGAAAATCTGAACCAGTTTAAAAATTTTTAATTGGCTATTTTAGTGGATTTTAAATAATTAAAATAAATATTTTAAATAATAACGATGAAAAGTATGTTTGAATCGATGTATGAAAATAAATATAATTATTTCAAATTATAAACAAGGCCTGAAATGGCGAGGCAGTTTCAAAATTTGAATTCAAACTTTGACTGATTGTACCGGGTGCAAAATAAAACGGATTTTAGTGAAACCAGAAATATTTAAATCTGTTAATGAATATCTTTCTAACGAAACTGAAAAATCGAAGTTTCATAGCGGGAATCAAAAGTTATGGCAAAATGAATTTCCAGAAAGGTCGCTATAGAGAATATATAGCCCTTGAAAATAGACATTTTGCAAACGACCTCAGAATTCGACGAAACCACTTTTGTTGGATCTGAGATGTCAAATTATTGCTAGGTTTCAAATTTCATAATTTTTGTAGTTAATATGTGAGTGTGGCGAAGGAAAATGTGTTGGGTCAATTTTAGTTAAATTGGATCGACCAGAAAAAGGCCATTTTTCAAAAGGTCTCAGAATTCGACGAAACTTTTTTTGTTGGGACCGTATCGTCAAAACATAGCTAGATTTATTTTTCAGGAATTTTTAGAATCAGTATGTGGCCCCGGCAAATTGAAATGTACGTTCAAATCGAATATTGAATGTTTTATATTTTAATTTAAGGAAAAACTGACTGAAACAGTCGAATGGGCCTTCGAAACATATCCCATTGTGTTTGAAATGAGGGTATTTAGCTAGGGACGACAGTCGTTGGGTTTGGATTGGAGCAAGTATGAGATAAGGGGTATTTTTGGATTTTTAAAATATAAAAATATAAAAAAAATCTCATTGGCCCTCACACTTTCTCTCTCCCCGACCTTTCTTCCTCGCGCAACGGCGGAAACACGTCGAAACCTTCTCGGCTTGATTTCTCCTCATCCACGCAACGAAATCAAGGGCTCCAGTTGGGAATTCTGTAGAGAATCCCTTCCTCTTCAAATCAGTACCAACCTCATCACCCCTCGTCGCCCGTAGCTCGAGATCCACCTGCTCGAAGTCGCCGCCTTTAGACCGCCGCCGGAGCCACCCACCGCCATCGAGTTCGACGAAACCCCCACCCCCTTGTGCGCCTCTCCTCCCTCTTCCTCGTGGTGAAGACCGATCGGCGAATCGCTGCACGGTTTGGTCAAAAATCGAAAACCTAGTTTTGAACAACTTCAGAGAGGTACGGTTTATATTATTTAAAATAGTTTATAGCACTTTAAAGCGCTACGGTTTTTGATTTCACAATAAAAATCGTATCTTTTTGCTATGTTGATGAAATTCAGTGAAACAAGAGACACCGAGACCGTGAGGACGTCTTCTACATTCTAGAAGAGACCGCATATTTTTCTGAGCCTTCTACAATTTTTGGTGGAGTGGAACCCAAAGTGAGATTTCTAAACTATAAACGATATGGAAACGACGATGTATAAATTATATAGTCGATGTATGAGTTATATAAGCGTTGTACACCTCATGTATAAGCGTTGTATAAGTTGTATGTTCGATGTATAAGTTATATATGAGTTGTAAAAATCATATATGCATTGAAATGATTGAAATGAAGTGAAATAAAATTGAAATATATTTATATACGAACATATATATATATATATATATATATATATATATATATATATATATATATACTCCCCTCGTGCACAGACCATGGGCAATATATATTGGTTGTGATATTGTTTGGATTTGGTTGATGTGAAATTTGGTGAATATCATGAATGGTTGATTGGAAATGATTGATAGTGGTTGAAATATACCCATTTGTGGTTGAAACAAATTAGAATAGGTTATGGAAAAGAAAAACATACTCGCATGCGTGCGAACTAGATGTATGAAATCCCCATTGTCAAAAACCGCGAGGTTTTAAGGTAGAGCGAGGAGCCGTACATCGATACGGTGCCAGTTTTAACTACCCTACCGTTATGCTACCGAAATTTTCTTAAATATTTCTGTGTTTGATTTATTTTCATGTGTTGAAGCTATATTCATGCGTTGAATAGAAATTCATGTGTTGAATTATAATCGTGTTTTGAAATAAATTGTTTTACAATAAAAATTAAATTTTTATCACCTATATGAAGTATATAAAATAATCGTGTTTTGAAATAAATTGTTTTACAATAAAAATTACATTTTTATCACCTATATGAAGTATATAAAATAATCGTGTTTTGAAATAATTTGTTTTACAATAATAATAATCACATTTTTATTTTATATATGAATTGTTAAAAATAGTGATGTGTTGAAATATATATCTGTTGGATAAAAATATCATTTTCATCAAAGATATAAAATGAATATGGTTTTGAAATCGAAGAATCGATTATATTTATATTTATATATATAAATATAATTAAAATAAATCGAATAACGAAGCTGCAGTTTGTATTTTGAAACCGTGATTTCAAACGATTATTGCGGGAGATCCGACCATCGGATTTTCCCGAAACCACAACCGTTGGGTTCGCTTTGGAAATATCTTTCCAACGACACCAACGTTGTAAAGATCCAATGGTTGGATTGTCTGGAATGTTTAATTACAATCTGAAGAAAAACAGCGCCAGAATCGATTATATTTATATATATATATGTATATATAATTATAATTAAAATAAATCGAATAACGACGCTGCAGTTCATATTTTGAAATCGTAACTTCAAACGATTGTACCGGGAGATCCGACCGTCGGATTTTCCCAAAATTGAAACCGTTGGATTCGAATTGAAAAGATCTTTCTAATGATATAAAATTTGTGAAGATCCAACGGTTAGATTTTCAGATATGTGTAAATCAAATCTGAAGAAAAAGAGCGCCACGGCCGCGTTATGGCCTGAAGGGCCGTTTGAATGAATTGGCTATTTTTAAATGAATAAAAATAGCGATAAATCGTAGTAAAATATTATAAACGATATGGAATGAAAATAAACTAAATTTTCTCAGTTTATTGAATGTTTGATGGTTGAATGTGTTTGGCGTGAAAATTACACTAAAGAATAGAATAATTGATGTCGAATAATTCAGCCATTGGAATGAATTGATTTGAAATTCTAAATATACGTGAATTATTTGAAAAGGCCGAGTTAATTCTCATTTCAAATAATTGATCGACGATTAAATGTCGAAAATATGAAGACGGTGCAAGACCGATGATCTTCACGTCGAATGGAGGAGTGCTATTGATGCTCATGATAGGAGTAGCTACCTTGAAGGGGCTGAAGTAGTAGCCGTCCGGATGTACATGTTGATTGTACAGATGTGCGAGGAATAAAGATCCTCCGGTTTCGTTTAGACCCAGAACGGACTTGTAAATGGACTGTGTGTCTGACATTGGATTTCATTCTGTGTGATTGGTAGCCATCAGTTTCATGGCGTGGATTTCCTGTGTGGCATGCTAAGATGCAGTGATCAAAGCTTTTGTTAAAAAGCAAAGCTTTGTGGTGGATGATCAAAGCACCGCCTATGTGGCATAGCTTTGTGTTTAGCATTGTTTCGCGAGCCTCACACCCCGGTATGAGCAAGACAACGGGAGAGGACCTCAGGGAGGACATGCGTTTCCTTCTAGCTAGGGTGGTGTCAGTGACCTACCAGCCCTGACATTTATATTATTTTCACCTGTGTGGTTGTTGTTATTGCGAGGCGCCTCGGATATGGAGTCATTTGGCTCACTTACGTCCAAAAGGGAGGGGAAACGCAGTGTTCAGGGTTTAATTTTAATCCACATCGAGTGGACTGGCCCTGTCGCTCCAAGGGCCTACCTGTGTCTGGGTCTTGAGACATGGGGTAGATTGTCTCGAAGCGGTAAGGACGATCCCTGGCCTTGGTTCATGACGGAATCTAATTTCCAAATACGACATCGTGCGATTTTGATTGTATACCTATATATGGCGACATAGTGGTATGGGGCATTAATGCCGTCAATGATTGATAGTTATGATTCAAATTGTTTTTGAAACATATAAACACTAGCAATAATATCAAATGATTTGTTTTGCTCGTATCAAGCATATTTTGGCCATTATAAGGTAAAACTCTATACTCTATCCTCCAGTTTGTGTTGCATTGTGTGATGGGACCTGAGTCTTATAATGGCTTCATTTTTATAAAAAGCATTGCGATGTTTAAAAGATTTACTTGTTTTAAAGCACTGGCAATCACCGGAGTAAACCCGTTCCGCGAAAGTGGCATGGTCCTGTGGTTGGCCATATTGTAAAGTAAGTTGAAGTAGATTTCTCATACCAGTCCCATGACTGACTCGTAGTTTGTTTCACTTGCAAACTCGGGTGCCCTTATTTCTACACGGGCAGCCTTGTATTCAGGTTTTAGCATGCTCTTTCTGGGTGGCTGGAGTTGAAGATGGATTCTATCATTTATCTCTTTTTATGCTGTTCAGCTCCTATTGCACATATTATGTTTGTTTTCTGCTGTAGACATCCATGTATAGCTGAACTGTATTTGTACTAAGTATGATCCTGTATACTGTGTAACTCTGATGTTTATATTTATCCAGTATATTCTGTTGTACATTATCTGGTGTATTTATTTATTTCTGTTCTGCTGTTATCTGTTTATGTGTTATATTCCAAAGATTACCCTTGCCTTCGTGTTATGGGGTTTGGGTCGTCACAAACGTGGTATCAGAGCTTTGGTTAAGCTTAGTTCTGGTATATAACATATTGACGAACTCGTCCGAAATAGAACCAGTAGTGTTCTAGGACGAGTAACTCATTATAGATAGGATCAGTAATTTCCTAGTATGAGTATAGCAGAATGAAATACACATCGATAGACGCATTTACATTCAAGTTTATGTCTCTATGCTTTAAAAATACCTTTTCTGCTGACCTGACACTTTGTCTGCTATTTGCAGACATTGAAAAATGAGTGGCAGAAGTAGAAGAGGTAGGTCTGACCTGGATATTGAAGCTCTATTAATCAGATATCGAAATCTAGGTGGAGTACCGTTTTCAGGTAATGAATCTATTATTCAAACACAAGCATGGGTGCGCTCTGCTGAGAAAATCTTTGAAGGTTCAAACCTGCTAGATGACCAGAAAAGGTTAATAGCATCTTGGGCACTCAAAGATGAAGCTTTGTTCAAGTGGGATCCGATTGTTAAAGATAACCCATGAGGTGATATCACCTGGGATAAATTTAAAGAGGTTTTCAGTGAAAGATTTATTCCTTCGGAAGCAACTGAGCGGTTATGTGATGAATTCTATTATCTGATACAAGGAGATATGACCATTCCCGAATATCAGAAGAAATTCAATGAACTTTCTCATTTTGCCCCACATCTGATTCAAGATCCAAAGAGGAAGAATCTGAGGTTTATTAATGGTCTTCAAAGGAAGTACCAAAGTAGTGTAATGGGGCATGTGAAACTTCCTTTTGCTAAAATGATATACATGGCTTATCAATATGAAGATCTAGATAAGCGAGGCCTTTTTGTCGATGAAGAGGAAGTCAGTTCTAGCAACAAAAGGAAAACTGAAACTGATAGCCCAAAGGCAAGTACACAGGCAGAGTCAAGTACGACATCTGGGGCCAAAAAGAAACCTAGAGTCGATAAGAAAAAGGTTAAATCAGAAAAAGGACTAGCAACGACTACCACATGTTCGAGCTGCAATAAGCAAGGGCATTTAGCGATAAATTGCAAATCTTGGAACCAACGGAAAAAGGATAAATCTAAATCCAAGAACAAGTTGCAAGAGACTAGGAAATGCAATCTGTGCCATCGGGTTGGTCATATAAAGCGGGATTGCCGGTTATTAAAGAAATCGAAAATAGTTCAGGTAAATGAGGTAGCAGAAACTTCAGAATCCTCCTCTACTCAGAGAAAGTCAGATTTTTAGAAGGCACTCTTACTATCAAGGATATTCCAGTTAAAGTACTGTTTGATACAGGCACATCGCGAAGCTTTATAGCAAAGAATGCGGTTAAGAAGCTGGATTTGAATTTGAGAAAGCTTAAAGAACCGATGACTGTTCATAATCCGGTTGGGGGTTCCCTCGAGCTTAGTTGGTTAGAATTTCTCGCAGCTTATGATCTAGATATTTTATATACTCCGGGGAAAGCCAATGTTGTAGCTGATGCGCTCAGTAGAAAGAATGTGATTATCGCCAGTATTATCATTACACCATCGTTGATTGATAAGATATCTATTCTTCAGAAAGATGATAGTTTCATTAAGGAGATGATCAGAAGAATTCAAAGGGGTGAAGTCTCCCGCTTCCAGGTGGATGGCGAAGGAGTTCTGAGATTGAAAGGTAGAATTTGTGTTCCCAACAATCTTGAGCTCAAAAGAGAAGTAATGGACGAGAGCCACAAGTCCAAACTGAGCATCCACCCAGGGGTTAGCAAAATGTATAATGACCTCAAGCGAACTTTCGGGTGGAAGGCAATGAAAAGAGATATCTCTATATGTGTTAGCCGGTGTTCCACCTGTCAACAAGTCAAAAGCGATCAGCAGAAACTCGTTGGATTGTTGCAACCTTTGGAAATTCCAGGTGGAAAGTGGGAACAGATTTCTATGGATTTCATAGATGGTTTGCCCAGAACTAGGAAAAGAAATGACAGTATTTGGGTGATCGTAGATCGTTTCACAAAGACCGCCCATTTCATACCTGTCAGATAGAACAGAACTGCTCAGAGTCTGACGCAGATATATTTTAAAGAAATTGTTAGACTGCACGGAGTTCCCATGAGTATCCTTAGTGATCGTGACCCCGTTTTTGCTTGTAAATTCTGGGAAGCATTCCAAGCAGAATTGGCAATGAAACTGAACTTGAGCACCGCTTATCATCATCAAACAGATGGTCAAACTGAGAGGGTGAATCATATTCTTGAAGATCTACTACGGGCTTGTACTATTGATTTTGGCGGATCATGGGAAGACCATTTGCATTTGGCCGAATTCTCCTATAACAACAGCTACCAGGCGAGCTTGAAAATGTCACCATTCAAAGTATTGTATGGTAGACCGTGCCGATCCCCTGCTTGTTGGGTTGAGCCTGGTAATAGACTCGTATTGGGGCCAGATATGATTCGCGATGCTACAAATAAAGTCGATTTCGTTAAGAAACGATTACTAGCCGCTCAAAGCCAAAAAGAGCTATGCAGATAAGAGAAGAAAAGATATATCATTTGGCGATTATGTATATTTAAAGGTATCTCCGATGAGAGGAGTCATCCGGTTCGGTAAAACAGGGAAATTGGCGCCCAAATTCATTGGTCCGTTTCCTATTCTTGAACGGATTGGAACTCTCGCTTATAGGGTTCAACTACCTGATTGGTTGCCTGGAGTGCATGATGTATTTCACGTATCTCAACTTCGAAAGCATATACATGATCCAGACTTGATCGTGGAAGAAGCAGCTAAATGGGATATAGAAATTACTCCAGAATTAGCTGTGAGAAGAGAGCCGATCAAGATAATTGGCAAAGAAACCAAAGAGCTGAGGAACAAGAAGGTTCACTTAGTCAAAGTGCAATGGAGTGGAGATCCGCGAGATCGTACTTGGGAAACAGAGGAAACCATTAAGAAAGCCTATCCTAAGTGCAGAGTGGATATCTCTGATTGACTCTGGTGCAAGGTACATTTACCATATTTTGCAGTTTCCATAATGTTCTCTACTTTGTTGTTATTTTCTTTTCATGGATGTAGAATTTTAATTATATTGTCTGAATGATTTTAAAAGAGTATATGAATTAATTGATATATTTTTGAAAAGTTAAAAATAAATTGATCGATGTTTGTGTTGTGTGATTGTGAATTTGATTAATCAAATTGTTAGAAAGATAGTTAATTAAATCAATAAGAGAATGAATGGTAGAATTTATTCGATTAAATCACACATTGAACTGATTAGAGAATAGATAGAAATATATACATGTGCATTATATATGTTTGAGCAGGTAAATGGATTAGCTGTTGAGTAAAGAATTTATTTGCGTGCCCGACAAATAGGTAAACCTTAATGAGTTGGATGCGCAATTTTATTATAATATCAACTCCTGTGAATGCCATTGGATGCGGAGTGCTGATTATTCTGTGTGTAATTAATAATTATCGCCATAGGATAGTAACAATTAATTTTGAACTACACTACATGGCATACTTCTTGAAGATAGGCATACTTCATCATATACCACATAAGCATTTGGAGCTGGTGTGACGAGGTTGAAGATTTACCATAGGAGCGAGAGGCTTGTATGGCGATGACTATATTTTTTAGGTTAAACTGATGACTGATATGGACCATATAAAAATGTAACGATAAATTGCCAGATTAATAAAAACCCCACACGGGTCTAGAGATGATAATAAACACGTCTCTCTAGTCTTATAAGGTACAAAAACTATTTATGGGGTGACGAGAATTTATTCTCTGGAGTTATTATCTATACACACTCCCCCGTGGACACTAGAATATATCACTATAAATATGTGTATGCTTATTAGGATTTATTGGGTACCTAATACGGCCCAATAAATTTCCAAACCCCTCCCCGTACAAAGGAGGTTATGGGGAAATTTTTCGAAAATTTAGGGTGTCAGCCAAATTTTTGAAGAATTTGAAAATTCTTAGAAACTGAAAAGTTGCAGAATGGAAGCCATATTGAAAGTAGAGTTGGTTAATTAAACCACTTTCGACTTTGTTCCTTTTCGAGGACGAAAAGTTTTAAGTGGGGGAGATTGTAACAACCCGGAAAATCTGAACCAGTTTAAAAATTTTAAATTGGCTATTTTAGTGGATTTTAAATATTTTAAATAATTATTTTAAATAATAACGATGAAAAGTATGTTTGAAAATAAATATAATTATTTTAAATTATAAACAAGGCCTGAAATGGCGCGGTAGTTACAAAAATTGAATTCAAACTTTGACTGATTATACCGGGTGCAAAATAAATCGGATTTTAGTGAAACTAGAAATATTTAAATCTGTTAATGAATATCTTTCTAACGAATCTGAAAAAATTGAAGTTTCATAGCGGGAATCAAAAGTTATGGCCAAATGAATTTTCAGAAAGGTCACTATATGGAATATATAGCCCTTGAAAATAGACATTTTGCAAACGACCTCAGAATTCGACGAAACCACTATTGTTGGATCCGAGATGTCAAATTATTGCTAGGTTTCAAATTTCATAATTTTTGAAGTTAATATGTGAGCGTGGCGAAGGAAAATGTGTTGGGTCAATTTCAGTTAAATTGGATCGACCAGAAAAAGACCATTTTTCAAAAGGTCTCAGAATTCGACGAAAGTAGTTTTGTTGGGACTATATCGTCAAAACATAGCTAAATTTATTTTTCAGGAATTTTTAAAATCAGTATATGTCCCCGGCAAATTGAAATGTATGTTCAAATCGAATATTGAATGTTTTATATTTTAATTTGAAGAAAAACTGACTGAAACAGTCGAATGGGCCTTCGAAACATATCCCATTGTGTTCGGAATGGGGGTATTTAGCTGGAGACGATAGTCGTTGGGTTTGGATTGGAGCTAGTATGAGATAAGGAGTATTTTTGGAATTTTATAATATATAAATATTAAAAAAAATCTCATTGGCCCTCACACTTTCTCTCTCCCCGACCTTTCTTCCTCGCGCAACGGCGGAAATACGTCGAAACCTTCCCGGCTTGATTTCTCCTCATCCACGCAATGAAATCAAGGGCTCCAGTTGGGAATTCTGCAGAGAATCCCTTCCTCTTCAAATTAGTACCAACCTCATCACCCCTCGTCGCCCGTAGCTCGAGATCCACCTGCTCGAAGTCGCCGCCTTTAGACCGCCGCCTGAGCCACCCACCGCCATCGAGTTCGACGAAACCCCCACCCCCTTGTGCGCCTCGCCTCCCTCTTCCTCGTGGTGAAGACCGATCGACGAATCGCTGCACAGTTTGGTCGAAAATTGAAAACCTAGTTTTGAAAAACTTCAGAGAGGTACGGTTTATATTATTTAAAATAGTTTATAGCACTTTAAAGCGCTACGGTTTTTGATTTCACAATAAAAATCATATCCTTTTGCTATGTTGACGAAACTTAGTGAAACAAGAGACACCGGGACCGTGAGGACGTCTTCTACATTCTAGAAGAGACCGCATATTTTTCTGAGCCTTCTACAATTTTTGGTGGAGTGGTACCCAAAGTGAGATTTCTAAACTATAAACGATATGGAAACGATGATGTATAAATTATATAGTCGATGTATGAGTTATATAAGCGTTGTACACCTCATCTATAAGCGTTGTATAAGTTGTATGTTCGATGTATAAGTTATATATGCATTGTAAAAATTATATATGCGTTGAAATGATTGAAATGAAGTGAAATAAAATTGAAATATATTTATATATGAATATATATATATACACTCCCCTCGTCCATAGACCATGGGCGATGTGTATTGGTTGTGATATTGTTTGGATTTGGTTGATGTTAAATTTGGTGAATATCATGAATGGTTGATTGAAAATGATTGATTGTAACACCCCATGTCCATTAATGTCACTCACAAAGGGAATGCATTAACTTCCATGGAGGTTATAAGTGAATATAGAACAGAAAAATTACAACAAGACAGATAATAAATAGTACTTGGAAATCTAAAACTTCATTTTATTGCAGCGGAAATTAAACATGTTTGTTACATCATAAAACCATAGATCATAACCAAGTACAATATCCATCTTCATAAAAACAAAATACATAATCCCATTACATAAATAGCCATTAAAAAGATAACAAGCTGGACTTTACTTCAACGGTCCAAGCTTTCCAAAGAGGGATGAAGCAATTCAATCAAACTCCACTAGAGCTGGGCCCAACCTGAGGACCTGGAGGGGTAAAAAGGATAGAAATAGAGGGGGTCAGACATAAAGTCTTACGAGTATGATAATTCTAATAATACTATTATCAAAATAACTAGACTAAGGCATAAGCTGGAAGACAAGTAAATGACTATGAACTCTTAGGAAGATAAAGATAGCGTTTAAGATAACGTTAAAGATAACGGTAAAGGCACACCTAATTACTAATGAATGATTACTACACTGCACCGCACATTACTACACTGCACCACACCAGTCACCCTATTGTTTGACCCCACTTGCTTCACACAGAAACTTTATAAATAGCCTTACGTACCCCTAGCTGACTACATAGGTGCCGTCTGCCCCTATCTCCACTAGGTGTACCCCACTACCCACTTTCGATCGGCTCCCTACTCGTAGATACCCGTGCTGGCCCCATAGTAGGGTGTATCACTCCCCTAAAGTGGCAACCCGATACAACTTGAGAATGCACGGCTTATACCTACACGATGCAACAACGTCTTACCTACCAGCCCAGGTCCACACACGCATATGAAACCCGTTGGACTTGCGTTGCCACCGCTCCCCGTTTTGGCCTCTTACAGTCAAACCCAGCATGCGTGTCCCGTCCTCGACTTGGGTCGAGCCCACAAAGATACGTTTGGGATACTGGTCGAAATGGGCCCCCACAAGCTACCCACCAAAGCTTGTCACTAGTATATCCCACTTAACCCTCTTAGTCATGTTCATTTACATGTGTGTTTGGTTAAGTCTTACTAATCGTATTTCACATGCCACTAAAGGCACCCCCTAGATTCCTCGTGCAACACAAGGCACCTACTTAACCCCCATGTCCCACTTTACATGTTTATCTGGTTAAGTATTTCTTAATTCATTCAGGCCATAACCTCATAAAGACCTCTCACATTAGACTGGCATTTATGGCAGCTGGATTTGCCGGGCGGGTCCGGGCAGTCTTACACCATAAAAGAGTCTAACCTCGTGTCTTTACAACTGTTATGCTTTAGTTTAGGCCTAGGACCTCTCACATTGGGCTGACATTTGTGACCACTGGATTTGTCGGGCGGGTCGGGGCGGGTTTACGTCACAAACGAGTCCAACCTCGTGTCCTAAGCATTGATTAACACTTAAAATCTTTTACGCCAGTTTTAATAATTCCCTATTCAAATTATTAATTAAGTCAACTTTTAATGATGTCCATAATTGACTCAATTATGGCCATCATATCAATTGCACCCCAACTTTTTAATATTAAACCCTTAATATTACCCCTACCCCACGTTTATACGTTCGCTTATTCAACGCATAATATAGGCTAGACTTGTATAGACTAACACCTAGCACAAAGATAAATTATCACAACATATAGACAATTAAAATAAATTTAATCATAATATGGGTGAAACTTGCATAAACTACACATGTTAAGGATCAAAAGGTGTCAACTTGTTAAATGTCTCAATTTACATGATATGTTCATAGCCCAAATCTATACATAAACTTGCATATGAGGTTTTTAGGCAACATAATGATGGTGTGAACTAGCATAGGATATCACATATGTCATAGCATAATTCTAGATGTCATAATAGATGTCTTGGCATATGTTCATAACTTTTCTAACCAATCTAACTTGCATATGTGACTTGTTATATAGATCAACATAACCCAAACATGATGATTTAATTAATATGAACTAACTAGCATAGATGGTAACATCATGGCCTTTTTAACATGTATGATTCATCACAACTTATTATAGAAATTTTCAACATACATAACATCATCATAGCATGATTTACAACATATAAGGTATCATCATCACATAACATTGGATTTACAATATACATGATAGCAAAAAGGGGTTTACAACAACATATATGATAATTCACATCATCTACTCATAATCCATTCATAACTCAACCTAATTAAAATGATAATAATCTTGTTAAGATCATCATACTCACAATTTAGAGAAGAAAAGAGAGAGTTTTGCTTTGCTTTAGGGTTGAGAAATTAGAATTGAATTTGCTTTTCTTCTTTCTTAGTTGGCGGCGGCTCCATTGATTTCCATGGCAACGGTAACTATTCTATTTTAATTAGGTTTAGGGTTAGCATTAGGATGTATTTATAGGTGTAGGAAGTTATTTATGACCATTAGATTAACCCTGAACCATGAGAACTAATCAAATGCAAAATCTGCATTTGAGCGAATCGGCCCACGGGTTGACAGCCAAACACCCTGGATTAACCCCTAGTCGACCCAGTAGGGCTCGGGTCGACCTCAAAAATGGGCCGGTTCGGTTATTTCCCCTCCCAATTCGCTGTTTTGAACTTTTTTTCGCATATTTATTTATTTAATTTTTAATTTTCATATATATATATATATATATATATCAATATATATATTTCTCTGCGCAACCCATTTCACTTAATTCTTTTCTAAAAATTAAATATACTTTAATTTGTGAATTTTAATGTTATAAAATTACGGGGTGTTACATTCTCCCCTCCTTAAAGGATTTCGTCCCCGAAATCTCCAAGTCAGGAAGAATGTATATCCTACCATCTAATCGTCCATCTACTCAACCATCAAACACCAACATCCATTGTCCTTAAAAGACTTCTAATGCTTTAATGTTTATATGCACAGTGTGTGTATATGTCCATATCTAATGCAAAATTAGGCGGTCTACTGATTCAGTCGACCTCCTTAGTGCAATTCATGATAGTGCCATGCGTCCAATATGTATGCAAAAGATTCCTAATGATACATATTAATTCTATATGCGTGCACAACCATCCACCCGAATGCAACAACTATATGATAATACAACCATTATACATCCATTTTACTAAATACATCCATATATATGCAATATGCAATATGAAGTGACTGAGCCGATCTGGTGCCTAATAGTGTGTGTATATGCATCCACGAGCAACCACTAGCAAACACTTGCATCCACTTTGTATCCACCATACATAACATGTCTCAAACACATGTTTCAACCATAGGATTATCCTAACTAAAGGTCAAAGATACTAGCGAGAGGATATACTAAAGATAAGATAAGTACAAGCTAAGCGATAAAGGAGAAATTAAAGGACATACCCTCAAAAAGAAAAGGGTATCGTGAACGCATCTTCTCTTCCGTCTCCCAAGTAGCGTTGCTCTCATCATCTCCCCATTGCACTTTGACTAGTCTGACCTCTCGATTCCTCAACCTCTTGATCTCCGACCCAAGAATGCGCGTAGGAGCTCGTCGAATTGTCGCATCACGCTCTATCTCCAACTCTCTAAGCAAGCTCGGCTTTACCACTTCCGCGGTCTCGTGCAAGCACTTCCTCAAATGTGACACATGGAATACGTCATGTACACCACTAAGTCTCTCGGGCAACTCCACTCTATACGCCATCCGTCCAATCCTCTCCTTAATAGGAAACGACCCTACAAACCTTGGTGCTAATTTCCCAATGGACCCAAAGCGAACGACGTTTTGTAATGGAGACACTTTGACAAAGACCATGTCCCCAACTTCAAACTCGAGATCTGTCCTCCTCTTATCCGCATAAGATTTCTGCCTATCTTGCGCTGCTTTCATCCTCCTTCGAATCAAGTCGATCTTCTCCGAAGTCTCCCTAATCATATCGGGCCCAAGTAAGATCTTATCCGTAGATTCGCACCAACATGTAGGTGAACGACAAGGTCGTCCATATAGAGCTTCGAATGGTGCCATACCAATGCTGGACTGAAAGTTGTTATTATATGCGAACTCAACCAATGGAAGATGCTCTTCCCATGTACCCCCAAAGTCTAGGATACATAGCCTCAACGGATCCTCTAGAATGCGATTCACCCTCTCAGTCTTGCCGTCCGTCTGAGGATGATATGCGGTGCTCAAACATAACTGAGTCCCTACCGCCTCTTGTAAGCTTCTCCAAAATTCGCTAGTGAAAATAGGATCGCGGTCGCTCACTGTGCTAGAAGGAACACCGTGCAAACGAACTATCTCTCGAACGTATACAAAAGCTAACCATGGAGCAGTCCTCTTACTCTTCACGGGAATAAAATGGGCGCTCTTAGTAAGTCTATCTACTATAACCCAAATTCCCGTATTATCCTTCCTCGATCGCTGTAATCCATCCACAAAATCCATCGAGATGCTTTCCTATTTCCATAGTGGAACCTCCAATGGGTGAAGCAACCCACTGGGTTTCTTTTGCTCCGCTTTTACTTGTTGGCACACCAAGCATCTAGCGACATACTCGGCCACGTCTTTCTTCATGCCGGCCCAAAAGTAAACTCTCTTCATGTCTTTGTACATCTTGTCCCCGCCGGGATGAATGGTCATCTTCGAACGATGTGCTTCGTCAAGAATAGTCTTCCTTAGGTCATCGTCTTTTGGTACACAAAGTCTACGTCCCTACGTAACCATCCCTTATCATCTAGGGTATACCTACGGAGATAGCTTGATGACTCCCCTCCTTTGAGCTTTTCTACTAACTCAACTAACTGTGGGTCGTCTCGCTGTGCCTCGCCAACCCATCCCAAAAGCGTAGGTCTGACCTCCAAGGATGCTAGCAAACCGGGTACGAAGTCAACGGAAGGTCTAAAGTCAAACATCGAAATGAATTCTAAATTTCGCCGCTCAACAAACAAAGGACTTAAGGATAATCTTCTTCTACTTAAGGCGTCTGCCACCACGTTACCCTTGCCAGGGGTATATGCTATCTCAAAGTCGTAGGACGCTAAGAACTCCATCCACCTTTGCTGCCTTAAGTTCAAGTCCTTTTGAGAGAATAAGTATTTTAAAGACTTGTGGTCAGTGAATAATTCGAATTTCTCGCCAAGAAGATAATGACGCAAAGACTTAAGCGCGAAAACAATAGCGGCCAACTCTAGGTCATGTGTGGGGTAATTCTTCTCATGCGCTCTCAACTGCCTTCCACCATAGGCTACTACCCTGCCCTCTTGCATTAAGACTGCACCTAGTCCTGTCCCACAAGCGTCAGTATAAACGGTAAACGGCTTACTCCCGTCTGGCAATACTAAGACTGGGGATGAAGTCAAAGCTCTCTTCAAACGTTGGAACGCATCATCACAATCTACGTCCCATGTGAAAACTAGGTTCTTCTTCGTCAAGCGTGTCAGTGGAGCTGATATCTTTGCGAAGTCTTTGATAAACTTCCTATAGTAGCTAGCCAACCCCAAGAAACTTCTCACTTCGGTAGCATTTTTAGGAACCTTCCAATCTTGGATGGCCACCACCTTCGCGGGATCTACAGCTATTCCTTCTTTGGAAACCACGTGTCCTAAGAACCGTACTTCCTTCCTCCAAAAGTGACACTTAGAAAATTTAGCTTTAAGCTTATGCACTCGAAGAGTCTCCAACACTTCCCTAAGATGTAGGGCATGCTCTTCTTCATCCTTAGAAAAGATCAAGATGTCATCTACAAAGACTACCACAAATTTGTTAAGGTACTCCCTAAACACCCTACTCATCAAATCAACAAAGTATGCGGGGGCGTTTGTCAAACTGAAGGGCATCACTAGCCATTCATAGAAACCGTCCGGAGTCCTAAAGGCAGTCTTGTCAATGCTATCCTCAGCCACTCTCAACTGATGGAAACCAGTGGCTAAGTCCAACTGCGAAAACACTGAGGTGCCAACTAACTGATCGAAGAGATCGTCAATCCTCGGCAGTGGGTGTCTGTTCTTCTTAGTAAGCTTATTAAGTTCTCTATAGTCCACACAAAGTCTAAGGGACCCATCCGCCTTCGAGGCAAATACTACTGGAGCACCCCACTCCGATATACTTCGTCTTATGAACCCCTTCTCAAGCAACTCCTTCACTTTCTTACCGAGTTCCCTCCTTTCACGTGGAGCCATGTGGCGTACTGGCAAAGATACTGGTTTCGCATTATCCACAAGATATATTCGAAAATCTATCTCTCGCTTTGGAGGCAAGCCTTTCACCTCCTCAAACACATCCGAATATTCTCGGACCACTCTAACAGATCGTAGATTTTCCTCAGATGCGTCAAGCGATTCTAGATAACTTAGCATAACCGAATTTATAGGATTACAAAAGATTTCGAGAGTGTTGCCAAGGAGAGTCACGAGCCTAACCACTCTCCTTTCACAATCAAGAACGACCCCATTTTTGGATAACCAATCCATTCCTAAAATTAGCCCATAGCCCGTGAAGCCCAACACATAAGCATCACATCTAAATTCAACGCTAAGTATGGAAATTTTCAAATCCAAACACATCATAGACAAATAAGCTGAGCCCCCAATTGGATTCGAAACAACTAAGGGATCCTCTACTAAACTGGTGTTTAAGTGCAGTGATTCAACTAATGATGTAGAGATAAACGAATGTGATGCGCCCGAATCGAATAAGGTACGGACAGGATGATCAAACAGAAAAACTAAGATTTCAACAGAAATGGTTCTACCTCGTTCTTGCAGCGGTGGGACCGCGAGAGCCTGAACTTGTCCCCTTGCTTTCCCTGGTGCCATAAGAGCCTGCACCTGTCCTCCCGAGGTAGCTCCTGCCCTCTGCCCCTTCTTTGGGCAGTCCTTCACTAAATGTCCCGCATCGCCACAATGAAAACAGCATGTCTTCTTTTTCTTTCGGCAATCGTTGCTGAGATGGCCTGGTGTCCCACAGTTAAAACATTTCTTCTTTCCCTTGCCGTTATTGTCTTTACCACCCTTCTTGTTTTGCTGTTGTGGTTTCTTCTGATCCCCCTTCTTCTCGGGTGCCTTATCAGCTTTAGCGCTTTTCTCCTCATGCATAAGCGCCATTTCTACTAACTTCTCAAAGGTGGCCCCCATTTGGATGTGGGTCATAGCCAACCCTTGCAATGGTTCATTCAAGCCATTCACGAACCTCAGCGCCTTCTTCTCCGGCGTGTTCACTAAGTCCAAGCCAAACCTTGCTAACTGATTAAATTTGTTGACATATTCTTTTACTAATGAGCTTCCTTGCTTCAATGTCAAGAACCTTTCCATATATAGATTTTCTTCCGCCCTTGAGAGAAACTTCGCCTCGAACCTACGTCTGAAATCCGCCCAAGAGTCAACAGGACGCTCCCCATTAGTGACCTCCCACCAAAACGAGGCCTCTCCCTTCATCAACCAAGCTGCTAATCGAACTCTCCTCCCTTCTTCTACTTCAAAGATTTCTAGCAATTCTTCCACCTCCTTAAGCCAATCTCTAGCCTCCACAAACGTTTCTGACCCTTGAAATGGTTTTCCACCCATAGCCTTGAATTCCTTGCACGTCTTTGCAAAAGTATCTACGCGAGGAGGAGGAGGAGGAGGAACGGGTGCAACTGATGGTGGAGGAACCTTAGCTGGACCTGCAGCGGCCCTAGCCTCAAATAACCTCCTATACCATCCTGGTATCGTTACACCGTCGGGTAGATTAAGATCTTCAGCCATGCTGAAACGGAAAAGGAAAGATTCAAAATGGAGAATTCGAAAGATAAAGATATGGGCTATTGGGGATTATGTTTTTTTTTCTTCTTAAAAACTATTCTCTTTAAATTTCTCATTAAAACAGGTTTTTGAAAGCACTTCTTCCAAAAATAACTATTTTTCTAAAGTATTTTTATCTGTTCTGGTAACCTTAAGCTCTGATACCACGTGTAACACCCCACGTCCATTAATGTCACTCACAAAGGGAATGCATTAACTTCCATGGAGGTTATAAGTGAATATAGAACAGAAAAATTACAACAAGACAGATAATAAATAGTACTTGGAAATCTAAAACTTCATTTTATTGCAGCGGAAATTAAACATGTTTGTTACATCATAAAACCATAGATCATAACCAAGTACAATATCCATCTTCATAAAAACAAAATACATAATCCCATTACATAAATAACCATTAAAAAGATAACAAGCTGGACTTTACTTCAACGGCCCAAGCTTTCCAAAGAGAGATGAAGCAATTCAATTAAACTCCACTAGAGCTGGGCCCAACCTGAGGACCTGGAGGGGTAAAAAGGATAGAAATAGAGGGGGTCAGACATAAAGTCTGGCGAGTATGATAATTCTAACAATACTATTATCAAAATAACTAGACTAAGGCATAAGCTGGAAGACAAGTAAATGTCTATGAACTCTTAGGAAGATAAAGATAGCGTTTAAGATAACGGTAAAGGCACACCTAATTACTAAGGAATGATTACTACACTGCACCGCACATTACTACACTGCACCACACCAGTCACCCTATTGTTTGATCCCACTTGCTTCACACAGAAACTTTATAAATAGCCTTACGTACCCCTAGCTGACTACATAGGTGTCGTCCGCCCCTATCTCCACTAGGTGTACCCCACTACCCACTTTCGATCGGCTCCCTACTCGTAGATACCAGTGCTGGCCCCACAGTGGGGTGTATCACTCCCCTAAAGTGGCAACCCGATACAACTTGAGAATGCACGGCTTATACCTACACGATGCAACAATGTCTTACCTACCAGCTCGGGTCCACACACGCATATGAAACCCGTTGGACTTGCGTTGCCACCGCTCCCCGTTTTGGCCTCTTACATTCAAACCCAGCATGCGTGTCCCATCCTCGACTTGGGTCGAGCCCACAAAGATACGTTTGGGATACTGGCCGAAATGGGCCCCCACAAGCTACCCACTAAGCATGTCACTAGTATATCCCACTTAACCCTCTTAGTCATGTTCATTTACATGTGTGTTTGGTTAAGTCTTACTAATCGTATTTTACATGCCACTAAGGGCACCCCCTAGATTCCTCGTGCCACCCAAGGCACCTACTTAACCCCCATGTCCCACTTTACATGTTTATCTGGTTAAGTATTTCTTAATTCATTCAGGCCATAACCTCATAAAGACCTCTCACATTAGACTGACATTTATGGCAGCTGGATTTGTCGGGTGGGTCCGGGCAGTCTTACACCATAAAAGAGTCTAACCTCATGTCTTTACAACTGTTATGCTTTAGTTTAGGCCTAGGACCTCTCACATTGGGCTGACATTTGTGACCACTGGATTTTCCGGGCGGGTCCAGGCAGGTTTACGTCACAAACGAGTCCAACCTCGTGTCCTAAGCATTGATTAACACTTAAAATCTTTTACCCCAGTTTTAATAATTCCCTATTCAAATTATTAATTAAGTCAACTTTTAATGATGTCCATAATTGACTCAATTATGGCCATCATATCAATTGCACCCCAACTTTTTAATATTAAATCCTTAATATTACCCCTACCCCACGTTTATACGTTCGCTTATTCAACGCATAATATAGGCTAGACTTGTATAGTCTAACACCTAGCACAAAGATAAATTATCACAACATATAGACAATCAAAATAAATCTAATCATAATAGGGGTGAAACTTGCATAAACTACACATGTTAAGGATCAAAAGGTGTCAACTTGTTAATTGTCTCAATTTACATGATATGATCATAGCCCAAATCTATACATAAACTTACATATGGGGTTTTTAGGCAACATAATGATGGTGTGAACTAGCATAGGATATCACATATGTCATAGCATAATTCTAGATGTCATAATAGATGTCTTGGCATATGTTCATAACTTTTATAATCAATCTAACTTGCATATGTGACTTGTCATATAGATCAACATAACCCAAACACGATGATTTAATTTATATGAACTAACTAGCATAGATGGTAACATCATGGCCTTTTTAACATGTATGATTCATCACAACTTAGCATAGAAATTTTCAACATACATAACATCATCATAACATGATTTACAACATATAAGATATCATCATCACATAACATTGGATTTGCAATATACATGATAGCAAAAAGGGGTTTACAACAACATATATGATAATTCACATCATCTACTCATAATCCATTCATAACTCAACCTAATTAAAATGATAATAATGTTGTTAAGATCATCATACTCACAATTTAGAGAAGAAAAGAGAGAGTTTTGCTTTGCTTTAGGGTTGAGAGAATTAGAATTGAATATGCTTTTCTTCTTTCTTAATTGGCGGTGGCTCCATTGATTTCCATGGCGACGGTAACTATTCTATTTTAATTAGGTTTAGGGTTAGCATTAGGATGTATTTATAGGGGTAGGAAGCTATTTAGGAACACTAGATTAACCCTGTACCATGAGAACCAATCAAAGGAAAAATCTGCATTTGAGCGAATCGGCCCACGGGTTGACAGCCAAACACCCTGGATTAACCCCTAGTCGACCCAGTTGTGCTCGGGTCGACCTCAAAAATGGGCCGGTTCGGTTATTTCCCCTCCCAATTCGCTGTTTTGAACTTTTTTTGGCATATTTATTTATTTAATTTATATATATATATATATATATATATCAATATATATATTTCTCTGCGCAACCCATTTCACCTAATTCTTTTCTAAAAATTAAATATACTTTAATTTGTGAATTTTAATGTTATAAAATTACAGGGTGTTACATTGATTGTGGTTGAAATATACCTATTTGTGGTCGAAACAAATTAGAATAGGTTGTGGAAAAGAAAAACATACTCGCATGCGTGCGAACTAGATGTATGAAATCCTTATTGTCAAAAACCGCGAGGTTTTAAGGTCAAGCGAGGAGCCGTACATCGATACGGTGCCGGTTTTAACTACCCTGCCGTTATGCTGCCGAAATTGTCTGAAATATTTCTGTGTTTGATTTATTTTCATGTGTTGAAGCTATATTCATGCGTTGAATAGAAATTCATGTGTTGAATTATAATCCTGTTTTGAAATAAATTGTTTTACAATAAAAATTACATTTTTATCACCTATATGAAGTATATAAAATAATCGTGTTTTGAAATAAATTATTTTACAATAAAAATTACATTTTTATCTCCTATATGAAGTATATAAAATAATCGTGTTTTGAAATAAATTGTTTTACAATAAAAATCACATTTTTATTTTATATATGAATTGTTAAAAATAGTGATGTGTTGAAATATATATCTATTGGATAAAAATATCATTTTTATCAAAGATATAAAATGAATATGGTTTTGAAATCGAAGAATCGATTATATTTATATTTATATATATAAGTATAATTAAAATAAATCGAATAACGATGCTGTAGTTTGTATTTTGAAACCGTGATTTAAAACGATTATTGCGGGAGATCCGAGCATCGGATTTTCCCGAAACCACAACCGTTGGGTTCGCTTTGGAAATATCTTTCCAACGACACCAACTTTGTAAAGATCCAACAGTTGGATCGTCTGGAATGTTTAATTCAAATCTGAAGAAAAACAGCGCCAGAAACGATTATATATATATAATTAAAATAAATCGAATAACGACGCTGCAGTTCGTATTTTGAAATCGAAACTTCAAACGATTGTACCGGGAGATCCGACCGTCGGATTTTCCCAAAACTGAAACTGTTGGATTCGTTTTGAAAAGATCTTTCTAATGATATAAAATTTGTGAAGATCCAACGGTTAGATTTTCAGAAATGTGTAAATCAAATCTGAAGAAAAACAACGCCACAGCCGCGTTATGGCCTGAAGCGTCGTTTGAATGAATTGACTATTTTTAAATGAATAAAAATAGCGATAAATTGTGGTAAAATATTATAAACGATATGGAATGAAAATAAACTGAATTTGCTCGGTTTATTGAATGTTTGATGGTTGAATGTGTTTGGCGCGAAAATTACACTAAAGAACAGAATAATTGATGTTGAATAATTCAGCCATTGAAATGAATTGATTTGAAATTCTAAATATACGTGAATTATTTGAAAAGGCCGAGTTAATTCTCTTTTCAAATAATTGATCAACGATTAAATGTCGAAGATATGAAGACGGTGCAAGACCGATGATCTTCACGTTGAATGGAGGGGTGCTACTGATGCTCATGATAGGAGTAGCTACCTTGAAGGGGCTGAAGTAGTAGCTGTCCGGATGTACATGTTGATTGTACGGATGTGCGAGGAATAAAGATCCTCCGGTTTCATTCAGACCCAGAACGGACTTGTAAATGGACTGTGTGTCTGACAATGGATTTCGTTCTGTGTGATTGATAGCCATTAGTTGCATGGCGTCGATTGCCTGTGTGGCATGCTGAGATGCAATGATCAAAGCTTTTGTTGAAAAGCAGAGCTTTGTGGTGGATGATCAAAGCACCACCTGTGTGATATAGCTTTGTGTTTAGCGTTGTTTCGCGAGCCTCACACCCCGGTATTAGCTAGAAACGGGAGAGGATCTCAGGGAGGACATACGTTTCCTTCTGGCTAGGGTTGTGTCAGTGACCTACCAGCCCTGACATTTATATTATTTTCACCTGTGTGGCGGTTGCTGTTGCGAGGCGCCTCGGATATGGATTCATTTGGCTCACTTAAGCCCAAAAGGGCGGGGAAATGTAGTGCTCAGGGTTTAAGTTTAATCCACATCGAGTGAACCGGCCATGTCGCTCCAAATGCCCACCTGTGTCTGGGTCCTGAGACATGGGCTAGATTGTCTCGAAGCGGTAAGGATGATCCCTGGCCTTGGTTCATGACAGAATCCAATTTCCAGATACGACATCGTGCGATTTTGATTGTATACCTATATATGGCGACATAGTGGTATGGGGCATTAATGTCGTCTATGATTGATAGTTATGATTCAAATTGTTTTTGAAACATATAAACACTAGCAATAATATCAAATGATTTGTTTTTCTCGTATCAAGCATATTTTGGCCATTATAAGGTAAAACTCTATCCTCCGGTTTGTGTTGCATTGTGTGATGGGACCTGAGTCTTATAATGGCTTCATTTTTATAAAAAGCATTGCGATGTTTAAAAGATTTACTTGTTTTAAAGCACTGGCAATCACTGGAGTAAACCCGTTCCGCGAAAGTGGCATGGTCCTGTGATTGGCCATATTGTAAAGAAAGTTGAAGTAGATTTCTCATACCAGTCCCATGACTGACTCGTAGTTTGTTTCACTTGCAAACTCGGGTGCCCCTATTTCTACACGGGCAGCCTTGTAATCAGGTTTTAGCAGGCTCTTTCTGGGTGACTGGAGCTGAAGATGGATTCTATCATTTATCTCTTTTTATGTTGTTCAGCTCCCATTGTATATATTATGTTTGTTTTCCACTGTAGACATTCATATATAGCTGAACTGTATTTGTACTAAGTATGATCATGTATACTGTGTAACTCTGATGTTTATATTTATCCAGTATATTCTGTTGTACATTATCTGGTGTATTTATTTATTTCTGTTCTGCTGTTATCTGTTTATGTGTTATATTCCAAAGATTACCCTTGCCTTCGTGTTATGGGGTTTGGGTCGTCACTTAAAGAATAATAGTTTGGGGAACTGAAAAGGAATAAGTTTCATAACCTTTGTATTTGCTAGATAAGATTTAAGAGAATAAATTTATAATCTGAATTTTTTTAAAGAAGTAAATGGTTGAGTATAAGCAATTGGCCCAGTAAACGATGAATCGAATATAATGGGTGACTGGAGGTTGTCGTTGGAGGACATATAGATATGGTTGTTCGTAAATATGTTTGTTATAATATTTTACCTAGTATATCCATTATAAGAATAGGGAGCTTTGGTATAAAGGATCTTAATCTAGAATTTGTTGAATGAGTAGTTACGATTCCCTTTCCTTTTCGAGGATGAAAAGTTTTAAGGGGGGTGAATGTAATGATCCAGAATCTTGAACCAATTTGAAATTGGAATTTTTAATACTTAATTTAAATTTTCTGAACATAAAATAAGTTTGAGAACATTTAATAATTTTGATAGGTTAAACAATAGGTTTTATTTGAATTATAACATTTATAAATGGAAATGATTATTAATAAGTTTGGATTTACTGATATATTTTGTCGTTCGATCGGATTTGTCAAAAGATCACATAAATTAATAACATTAGTATTATGCTTTGCTCTTTTTTTTCATAACGTTTAAGGTAAATGCTACCAAAAACACATTCCTTCTCCTTTTTACAAGTGTTAAGACACTTGTAATTTTGCATGCAACATTCCATGCATAAAATATACTTGCCCTATGATGTGTCCCTCTCTCCTTACTCCTCTTTTCCTATAAATACCAGCCTTTCCTTCCACTTTTTCATTCATTCTCACTTCTTTTCTTTCTCTCTTCTTCTTAAAGCTTATGGCCATGGTTTCCATGGCATAAGTCCTCCTCTTTTCCACCAACACCTTGCCAAAGTTAATCATTCTCCTCCTCCTCTTATAATATAAAGAGAGATTAGTGTACATTATATTATATATATTTTGGTGAAGAAGACATTGCACTGAAATACTATCCGATGGTTCGCTTAGCTAGGCTCGCCTACCGTGAAGATTTGGAAAGATGTTAGGTGTGAACTCTTTAACCACAATTTATATATTTAATTAGTTGCTAGACTAATTTAAATATAGTGATGAATTATTATTGGTTAATGATGATTGATATTTGTTGTGATGGATGCGAAGTTTAGAACACACACTATTAAGCGTTAGTGTAATAATGCTTGTGCACAATTATGATTTATTGAATCATGTTGATGATGGTTGCTATGGATGTTTAAATGGTTGTTGTTGTTTTGCACACACTATGACACAACAATTATGGTATCACATTGGTGATCGAAAAATCTCCTTCATAATTAAAAGCAATATCATTATTAAAATTGAAGGTTAATAATTGGAAAAGACCATATGTATGAATTCATATATATTGTTAAAGTCCTTTAAATGAATAAATAAGTACCGGAACATTTTAGGATGACAAAGAGGATAGTGTCTAGGCTTGGGTTTGGAAATAAAGTTTCCTGCTCTCCCAGGCTATCCCTAACAGATCCGACGAATGGGAAGGTTAATTTGAATTTAGAAATGAATTGGAATTTATTAAAGTTGAATTTTAGATCCAAAATAATTTGCAAAGTAAATTCAAATGATTTTTAAAAGGGTTATATAAGGATATAATGGTTTTCTAAGATAGTTTGAAGTATCGTAGAATAATGGTTATTATGGTCAAAATAGAGCTTGTCGCAAAACGACAATTTACGTATTTTAGATGCAAACTTTAAACTCTTATAACTTTTGCAATCTAAATCAGATTTCCATAAAATGAAAAACATTTGATTTTTAATAACAAGTACTTTCAAATGAGTGAAAGCAGATTTTAAATTCGAGTTATAATTTTCAAGTTATGTTTGAAACCGTTTTGGAAAAGATCGATGTAAGAACAATTGTTGACCATAACTATAAACAGCTATTTTTAAATGTTTTAAAAATATGGATTTTTTTGTAAAATCATAATAAATTATGAAAAGTGTTTTGAATTGTAAATTTTAAGTTTTGGCTAAGATAAATGATGTTTTTATCAAAGTAGTTAAGATAACTGTTTTGTAATGCTTTTGTAACACTTTTGAAGCACTATTGTAAGATTTCTTTCAAAACAACCTATTTTGAAGTATTTAAACCGCGAAATGTTTTCCGAACTATAAGTAATCATTTGTAAATGATTTGTTGAATGTTTTCAAAGGTTTAAAAGTATTGAAAATAATTTGTTTGGAATTTAAATTGATTTATTTAGTAATTAAATGTGTTTTTCAATTTTAAATAATTGGATATGGTTGGAGATAAATCTTCGCATGGTTGATATTAATCATGTAGATGATGATTCTTACTATTTGAGGAATTTAAAAGGTAGTTCGCCATTATTCCGCTTATAGTGTGAGTTGAATATCGAGATTAATATTAAGTATAAGTTGATGGTATTTCTATCCAGATCTAATGTCAAAGAGTTGGATAAATCTTTTAATTAAGATACGAGTTTCCTAAGTTGAGTGGAATAAGTTGGATAGAAGTAATCTTCAGATATTTGATATGAAATTCTGTGGTGTAAATGTATACTATTTCAGGAATTTGGAAGATATTATTATATTATTCCACTTATAGTATTCGTTGATTATGAGAATTGATATCGAATATAAGTAGATACAATTTCTGTGTAACTTATGTTCAATATCAATTGATTTGGGTTTTGTCGTGAATCATATCTTCAAAAATATCATTCTCATATCGTAATTTGAGGATTTAATCAGATCTTTTATTTGAGTAAATTAAAAGTGAGGAATTGGAAAGAAAGTATAATCTTTTAGTTAAGATTAAAGAATGGAATGTTGGAAAATCAATTTAATTGGAAACTATGGTTGAAATGTGGATTAAGGATTTTCAAAGGAAACTGGATTTTTGATAATGAGTTATCAAACGGAAAATTAATTAAGGCTTTGGGGCTAGATTATCTTGGATTTAAGGGATGTGTTTTAAAGAAGAAGGGTTAAATATGAATTTTGTAATGATTTGAGAATAGATTAAAAGAAGTTTAATTTAACAAAATCCAAGATGGAAGGAGATTGGTAGAAAGCCTGTGTGTTCTATAATTGTGTTTTTTTAAATCGCGTCTATTATTTGGAAAGACCGGGATCGGATGTATGTCTGAAAACCATTCCAAGTAATAATACGACGTTGTGGAGCAATTGAAGACATTAGAGACGACATTGAAGACCGGGAACTTTCATGTCGTAAGGGCGACTTGCTGAATGTCTCGAATGGCTCCCATTTGCAAATGGATTTTATATCAGTTAAGTGGCAAGAAGCCCGAATGTATGTGAAGGAATTCCGGATTGTTGTTTCGTTCAGACCCAGAACGGACATGTATGGATTGTGTGTCTGGCATTGTAATTGACTATGTAGCACTGATCTTTATTAATATACATCTGCTTGGTGGCGGAGAATTTATTCTCTTGCTTAACACCCTTCTCTAAGACGTATGAGCTTAGAGGTTATATATTGATGAAAATCAGTGATGCATAGTGAATGGACAATGTGGCATACTTAAGTTATGAGAGCTATAGATGATCAAAGCATGGCTTATTTAAGTGTCGCTTTGTGTATATCGTGACCTCGACGAACCTCATACCCCAGATTGATGGTAAACTGGTGGTCAGATTTTTATGTTCGTTTCGTATGTTGGGTGCACCGGGATGTGATGATGAAAGGGTACTGCGAAGTCCCCAGTCTGGGACGCTATTTGTTGGGTACTTTGATTCATGTATGGTGGGTTAGTATAACAGAGTCTGAGTCTGGACGTTATCCGCGAGTACTGGGATGATGCACGCAAGAAAGTTTGTGGGCCCACGAATGATCTTTCGTACCAGGAACCATCATGTTGGAAACCCAATCTCCACTACGAGCCCGTACGGTTTCGATTGTATAGCCTGCTGGTTACCGGCAGGATTGTCGGTATTATGGGATGGAGCATTATGCTGGCCAGGATTAATACATTAATTTGCAAAAAGGTTTTTCACACTATATATAGTAGTAAAAGAGGGTTTTCACATATGAAGGCATTTTTGGTTATCATAAGGCAAAACTCGCCCATCTGGTGTGTGCTTGCATTGTGTGATGTGGGACGAGCTTATGATAGCTTCATTTTTTCAGAAAGTCATTGCGGATTTCTATGCACTGGTATCCACATGGAGTAAACCCGTTCCGCATTGGCGGCGTGGTCCGGTGAATTACCTAACTTTAAAATAAACCCTAAAAACAACTGTTTTGAGTTCTCACACCAGTCCCACGACTGACCTGGAGTTTATTGTTCCCTCACCTAAACTCTGGGTGCCCATAATTTTTACATGGACAGCCTAGTAGTTTGGTTCGCAGATTTAGCCTTGGAGTTAGTTGAAGCAGGATTTTTGTTTTAGCTGAAGCTATTATGACTTGGAGCATTCGCATTCTTCCGCTGAGTTTAGTATCTTTTCCACTGTGTAGTCGATGTACTCTGATGTACCTCTTGTTACACTGATGTAATATTATTTTAATGATAATGGAAAAGTTGTTTTTATATTGGGCAAATGTGTAAGTGCCCCTAACAATCCGTCTTTATGAACGGTTTAAGTTGGTTTAATTACTGGCAAAAACCGGTCAAAAAGTCGGGTCGTTACATTGAGCTATATTCGGATCGCTTTGTATCCGTGTATTTCTTTCAATTGTGTTTTGTATAATTTTCCGCTGCATAATAATTTATAAATCTCTGATATTTATCAAATGTGTATTACTTGTTCATACTCTGTATATTCTTTTACTCTGAAGTAAATTGTTGTAATAGCAATGAAATGTTCTTCTGTTTGTGTTCTGATTTGTCGTGTTCTCAACTCAATCTCGGCTTTCCCGTAAGGGCGAGTTTGGGTTGTTTCACTATAATATTTAGAAATTATTCCTTTTATATCAAAATAATTTTTGGGCAAAATTATTTTTATTTATCCATTTTAAAACAATATTGTATCGAATTGCTTTGTTCGAGAGTTTAGAAACACTTATTGATACAGTTGTACATCCTGTATCGACTAGAATTCATAAACCGCTCAACAAACCAGTCAACATAATATAAAACAATTTTATATCAAATATACAAGTACGCTCTCTCATATATATACTCAAACTCAATCTAGGGTATTACTTACTCCATCTCTATTGAGTCACGCCACAAAGCTAAGGTTACTACTCAACCTTCAACTTTGATACCAAATGTAATGGCCCGAATTTCCGTACCATTTGAGTTGACTAATAACACCACACGTCCAACCCAAATTGCATAGAAATATGAATGATTAGTAGAAAGAAGTTAGAGGATGAGAATAGAAAGAAAGAGAAATTAGAATAGAAGAAAACAAAGAACACAAGTAACACAGTGGAATGAATAAAATATATTATATAACATAACCTTTGAAATACAAATCAGTAACTGTACATACATACCATCATTAGAGCACAACAGTTATTCCTAGAACAGTTATAAACACCTGTTTCCAAATACAACATAGTACACAGCGGAAAATATGATAGTCTATATAAAACAGGTGAAGCCTCCTGCTTTAAGCTCCTCTAAATGAATCTGTGAAATCCCGACTACTTGACTGCCCGTACAAATATGGACACCCAAGAGTTTAGGGAAAACAAACAAAATAAACTCTGGGTCAGTCATAAGACTGGTGTGAGTAAACTCGAACCATTGGTTTAACTTTTAAAAACCCTTTAGAAAGAAATGATAATCGTAAGACCGATCCACATATAAACATGGATGGTTTTTACCTTATGATAACCAAAAATATTTTTGATATCAAATCCGGTGATATTATAATAGTATCTACAACAAATAAATTGAATCTAATGGAACGCTTGCATCTCACACTCCATATATAATATAAAATCAAAAATCGTAGGGCGTTTATTGGAGTTTGGATTTCCAACATGACAAGGTATGGAACCACCTTCTGATAGTGTATCTCTAGAGGGGAATACACTGGGTTCAACAAGAACATCTTGCAACCCGGCCCATACATGGCTAGCCACTCATTTAACTTGAGTGTACCGAGCATATTATCACCAATGGTTGTGATCAGCAACCGTTACCGAAAGCATATAGCAGCAAATAGTATAAGAAGCAAATGAAATTTCTCTAGATCACGTGATAATACTTCTAATGGGAATGACCCACATGGCCATGCTGCTTGCCCGATTTATGTCATTTCCCGGGTGACGAGGCTTGAGGTCACGATTATCTTTCAGAACATCTCGCCATCATTTACTTTGAATTCCACATTGTCAGATCCGTCCATATACGTTGTCCTGATACTGGACAAATCGAAGGCACAATTCTATTAATCCATCTTAGGCAATTTTTACCTAGGATTAACAGAACAGCCCTTGCATTTTACTCCGTCTTCAATTATCTTCAGTATAAGTTGATTCTAACGCTTATGCCAATACAGAGTGATTTTCAAATATTAAATCTGACCCCGGTCTCTCTATATTGAAAACAGAGGTATAAAATAAATCAAAACTTTGATAGTCGGTGATTTAACTATCAAAGAAAACACATCCATACAACCAACGATCCTATTTCCAAATGGAAATTTTATGGATCAACCATCAAACAACACTGGCCCCTTTAAAAATTAATTCCTTATTATATTATCATTTCCAATTACCATTTCCCATCTTTTGTATCCTTTCAAAGCTTTATTTTCTTTCTCGATTCTTGGAAAAACATTTCCAATATCCTAATTTCTTTATTCGAGAAAATATTTCTTATTCCTATTAGAAAACATTTCTAAATATTCATGAATCCTTATTTTCTATATTCAGAAACTATACCTTTCTAGTATCGGAAAATATTACCATATTCCATTTCTTAATTCCTAGTTGACCATTTCATTTTCTATGCGTAGAAAATATCTCTCATTTTATTTGGGGAAAACATTTCAAAATCCTTTAAATTAACATGATGTTATAAAACATCGTTATTATAACTCAAACCATTAATCATTTATTAACTAACTATATTGTTAACCAATCTTCACTATCGAACTTTAACCATTCCTCCATCAACCATGAAGTCAATCAAGTTGGGGTATAATTATCTTTCAGACCTTAATTGAAAACCATTCTCAACTTTGAAATAGTCAAAGCTCACAACTTCAAACAAAACATCGCTTACACGACTCTCGGATTCAATCTAAGAATTCACTCCTTTAACGGAAAAACATTGATTATAATGGTAGCGTTATAATCGTTGTTTCTAAATATTTGATTTATAAAACATTTATTTTAACGATAGCATTATAATCGCTGCTTAGATTTATAGAACATTTATTATAACAGTAGCGTTAAAATCATTGTTCAAATTTATAAAACATTTATTATAATGGTAGCGTTACAATCGCTGTTTCCAAATATTTGATATTTAAAAATATAACTTGTACTTATTAATTTCGATTAATAAGTAAATAAATAAATAATTAAATTTGGTTCGAAATGGAAAGTAAATATAACTACTTCACTAAATTAGACATAATCGAATTCCAATAAATAACTCTCTCTCGAATAATCTATATTCGATTTATATTCCAAACTTCGGAATTTATCTACCATTTCAGGTTAATAAAAATTCCAAATTCACTTTTGAATTTATCCTTTCAAATTATTAACAAATTCCTTTATAACCATTTCAGTCTACAAAACGTTATCACACATTATTTTATATTCCGAATTTTGAACTAAAACTCATTGTTTTCTTTTAAAACGATTACCCATTTCCCTCTTCATTCAATTTCCGATTTGGATTTATATTTCAAATCTAAATTTCCTTTTGAGATATTTCATTTGTAAAATATTTCCTTTAAACCATTATTTATTTTAATCATGAATATATCTCTTTTATATATAATCAAATCAGTTTGATTTCGTACATATAAATAATATCTTAAACCCAAATTCTAGTTATAACTTCTATTCATTGTATTGCAATCATTTAAATCTCATTTATAATTTTCTTTATAATTTGCTAAGTTCAAATCTCATTTCAAATATTAGTTTCAAAACCGATTTCCACTTTTTCATATAAATTAAAATTTGAATTTATATTTCAATTATCCAGTGGTAAATAATTCAATTAGTTTATTCTCATTTATAAACAAATTTTTGATTCATTCATTTGAACCGAGTTCTATTCTCAACTCTATTCAAAAATTAAATTTCTATTTTTTTGAAATAAATTTTCTTTTTAAATCCCATTTTCCTTCTCTATATTTGAAAATATTTTACGGTATTTTGAATACCAAAATTCTTGGCCAAGGTAGCTCAAACACAACAAAGTCAATCACTGATTATATACATCACATCATACATCACAATCAAGGAAAAAGAATAATATAAATATTGAGGAACCCAGTTGGGTCCCTCCAACCTGTTTCCCTGCATCTAAAGATGTTAATTAACATCATTAATATTTCACATAAATATGAAATATCATAGTAAAACAAAACTAATAATTGATTAACGATATAACTATATCAATCATTTCAACCATTTTATCAGCCATTCGTCCAAACGACCATCACACAGTATAAAATTACTATAAATAAATTTAAAACTCGTTTATATAAAAATATAAATGAGCCAGAGTTAGTGAATTTACTCACCTTAGTTCATAGTTGAAGATCCTGCATTTGTTTCGCTATAAAATCAAACACGTGTCTGATTTTATCATGAAATTCCATTAGCTCCATTCTCAACCACCACAGTTCCATGTCGTAGATCTTGTTGCTGCGATTTCAGCGTGACCGGTTTTGTTTGATTCTGTTAATGTATGGGTTAAATATACACGTTTCAATTTAGTATATGATTTAAATAAATTAAAGTGTCATTAGCTTACTTTAATAATTTAATTAACCACCTTATCTCATGTTTGTAGTCATTAATTCTTAGCCAAAACCCATTCAAAATTCTCGATACCTCCTTAGTTGCCATTCGCAGAATTGCTATCCTGATAAATCGATAAAATCACGATTAAGCCTTCGATTATTATCCAAGTCACGACCTCTTCCTTCTTCAACTACTTTGCACTGTGCTCCACCCAATCTACGCCATCCATCACCCTAAACCAGAGATAGACTGCCTCCCTTTATTACTACAGACATGCACCAACATCCTCTTTTTACGTAAATTTCGATACCCAATACATTGTATGACGGACCACATGCAAGTACGCCTTGGGAAACTCCAACATGCGAGTTGCTTGTGAGACATAGTAGACTTACAGTAATTAGTCTAGCAAGTAGAGTTGTGATCTAATATCAGTAGGTTTAGTTATACCATTTCTTTGTACATGCAAGCATTAAGAATTGTACAGCTAATGAGCACCATCTCCTATTGAGATAGGACGTTATATATATACTGGAAAATATAATCACAATGTCTTTAGCTCCTTCACGTACACAAACTTGCAACTCAACACTGTAAGTTTCAACTGCCGACCACCTTCCCTTTCGAGAATAAGTCCACGACCTCCCCTTTACAGACACGAAGCACTGAAATATACAAATCAACCCCACGCCCTTCTAGAAATTTAACGAAATACATACTTCACCACATGAAACTCGCATTATCCTAGAAAGAACGGCTTCCACAAAACGCACTCACTTCTTCCATGTTTTAACTATCCTCTTCTACACAGTAAAATGATCTCAACTCCATTTATGAACGCAACATGCCGCAACTTCCCTTTTCCGTACATACCGCTGTGATGCCTCAACTAACAATATGGTAATCACAATGATCTTATCAACTACTTAATACAAACTATTTAGCCACTCAACAATGGTTTAAAACACACGACTTATTTGCTTCTAGCATCAAACCTGTCACCGCCCCTTTCCCTTGGAACTGTGCCTCCTCCGCGGCTTACAGACCGTCACGACTCCCCCTTTAGGCGCGCCCAGATGACCTGAACCCTACGTTAATTATAACATCCTCAAGCCAACCCCAGCGTCGAAGAACCCATACCCTAGTTCACCGCTTCGAATACGATCTCCGCCCAAAATCAATGGAACTGACTAAAGTTCGAACGAGGTGGAAGCTCTCACTTAGGCGTTTTCAACGAATTAATAACTCATCGATTTCATAGCGTTTCAATTTTATTTTGATTTTCGAAAGATTGATGAGGAGGACGGTTTTCATTTCCCTTGGTTGCGAATTGAAAAATAATGGAACGAAGGGGTTCTCTTTCTTTTATAAATGCGACTTTTGAGTGTGAAAAGGGGCAGCCGCAACCTTTGACCAAAACCACACCCGTTGCTTTCATTTTTAAGATTTTTAAGGAATCGAACAGAAGATTTTAACCTATGCAAACTGACGTGGGGTGACCCTTATTAATTACAAAGGTACGTAGCTGAAAAGTTTTGACTCTTGTACAGATCAGATCTCAATTGCAGATTTTGCCATAAATTTTGAAAACGACCTTGCAGGGTTTGATAAGGTTTTACAGAGGGTTGTTCGAGATTTATGCATATAATATTTGACTATTTTAATATGTTCACGTTCAATGAATCCTTTTATTCAAGCTGCAATCAGATTTTTGACAGTGAAAGAACAAAAGGTTTTTATTTCTTTATTTAAGGTATTAGATAAATCAGTAAAATATAAGTAACTTCAAAACAACACAATTTTATAATAATAATTTATCACTATCGTACGTATCCAAATAGAACATAATATAGCTTCAAAAAAATCATATTTGGATTTGAAATTTGATATTTCAAACTAAAACGATGTTCCGATTATTTAAAATCGATATATTATATATAATAAATTGTTATAATTTATAAACGATTTCATAGTGACCTTTTGAAATTTTGATTTGGACATAACTCACAATCTATAAGACGAAATCTTGATTTTTCACTTCCATTAGAAAAATATAGTCCAACAAATTCAAACATTTCTTGTTTCAGAGAAATCTGACTTACAATGGATCCTGTATATTCAATTGAAGTCTAAATAGTAAATTACGAACTATCGCGACTATTTCGAGCTCGTTTTAAATATAATTATAACTTATATATTCAAAAGTTGTTTATAAATAAATTCGTTATTATAAATCGAATCTAAATTCAATTAAATTTCACAAATTAGCCAATTTACATAATATTACCAATTCAACAAATTTCTGACTATTTCGAAAATTAAATTTATTATTTTTATTAATTAATTATTAAAAATTATTAAACAAAATCATTTAAAAATCCAAATCAACATTTCAAATAATTAATTAAATTAATTATTCTATCACTAAAAAATCTGGGTCGCTACTACCAGGCACCACCGAAGGCGCAGTGGCCCATGCCTCCCTGAAATCTCAAGTGAAGTTCGTGACTTCGAGCAGCAAATTCGAGCCGACCACCACACCATAATCGATCACCCCCAATACCAAACTGAAGCCCTCGAAGTGCACTTCCATTTTTGTTCTCGAAGTTTTGAAAATTGCTGAGGGGATTAGAAGAGAAATGGTGAAGAACGAAGGAGCATATCAGCCCTTGATTGTAGATGTGGCGGCGGGTCCTTTAGGGTGAGTTAGAGTTATGTGATTTTCTTTATATATATTTTATAATATTTTAACTCGTTTTAAAAGTGAAAACCGTCATGAACTCCTAATCAAACCTAACGACTGTCGTCCCTAGCCTAATACCCTCATTTCGAACACATGGGATATGTTTCGTAAGCCAATTCCAATGTTTTGATTAGTTTTCATCAAAATTAAAATATAAATCAATATATATTGAATCTGAACGTACATTTTAATTTACCTGGGCCACATACTGACTCCAAAAATTCCCGAAAAATAAATCTGGCTATGTTTTGACGATAGGGTCCTAATAAAAATAATTTTATCGAATTTGGAGACCGTTTGAAAAATGGCCTTTTTCTGGTCGATCCAATTCAAACAGAAACTATCAAACACATTTAAATTCACCACGCTCACATATTAAATCCAAAAATTATAAAATTTGAAACCTAGCGATAATTTGACATTCCTGATCCAACAAAAGTGGTTTTGTCGAAAACGAATGTCATTTGCGAAGTGGTTATTTTTAAGGGCTATATATTATATTAAAAATATATATATATTCTATAGCGACTATTTTAAATTTTAAACTGGCCATAACTTTCAATTTATAAAGTGAAAACTGAATTTTTCACATTCATTAGAAAGATATAATTAAACAGATTCAAATATTTCTGGTTTTACTAAAATCTGATTTATTTTGAATTCTGTACATTCATTTGAAAATTAAAATCGAAATTTCAAACTATCGGGCCATTTCAGTCTCATTTTATAATTAAAATAAATTTATACGTTCTAACTTGGATAAAAATAATGTATAGTAATTATTATTTAAAATAAATCAATTTAAATATTCAAAAGCCTTTAAAATAGCTAAAATAAAAAATTTAAATTGTTTTAGAAATTCCGGGTTGTTATAATCTCCTCCACTTAAAATCTTTTCGTCCTCGAAAAGGAACAGAGCTGAAAGTTGTTTAACTAACCAACTCAACTTTCACTCTGGCTTTCATTCTTCAACTTTTCACTTTATAAGAATTTTCAAATTTCTCAAAAATTTGGCAAACACTATAAATTTTCGAAAAATTTCACCATAACCTCCTTTTTATGGGGTGATCGGTAAAACCGCAACTTGCCTCACAAGGCCCTCATCAATAAAAAAAAAAGAGCCAAGAGGCTAGCTAATCGGCTCATTAAATCATCAAACCCCAATAAATACAGTAAATATGTACCTATTTGTCGGACATACAATTTTATTCCCCTTCTTAGCTTCCATGCTATGACTTGTTCATCATATATACATTTATATGTGTGCAATTCCAATCAAATTTCAATTCAGTTCAATATTTGATTCGATTTAGGTAAATTTTACCTTTTATTCTCTTATTGGTTTGATCATTCCAATATTTTAATTAGTTGGATTAATAATCACACAACACAACTAGCAATCAATTAGTTGGTTAACTTTTCAAATATATATAACTTTTATATATTCGAAAATCATATTTTCTAAGATTGGATTATATATATATAATGGCAAATACGTTATTTATAAACATATAAATCACAACTCATTCTAGGGCATTACTGACCCCGTCTCTAACGAGTTTTTCATTCTAGGATACTACTGATCCTATCTCTAATGAGTTATTCTTTCATAGGATATTACTAATCCAATGTCTGATGAGTCTTTTATTCAGTTCTAATGAGTTGCACCACAAAGATTTGAGTTAACCAAAGCTCTGATACCATATGTAACGACCCTCCCTCTCGGTCGATCCAAATTCGATCGTTAAACCGACTTAAATCGAACCAAAAAGGCGGACGCACTAACTTTGGGCGCACAACACATCAGAACAAACAACAGAAGACTGTTATGAACATCATAACAATGTTACATCAGAGTACAAAATATCAGAGTATCGAAAATAATATACAGAGAAAAATAAATTTACAATAAATGTAATACAATGCAGCGGAAACAAATAAACTAACACAACGGAAGACTACCAATGCTCTGGGACACTGCTTTAAGCTTTGATCCAGATTCCTGCTAAATGAATTAATCTGCAAAACCAAAACTACTAGCTACCCGTATGAAAAATATGGGCACCCAAAGTTTAGGTAGAAACAATAAACTCCGAGTCAGTCATGGGACTGGTGTGGGAACTCAAAACAGTTATTAAACTTTACTTTAAAATATGGTAAATCATGGGACCACGCCGTATGTCACGGAACAGGTCTACCCCCATGAATACTAACCAATAATAGACGTATGGATTTACAATGCATCAAACAACATGCAAATATTCCAATCTACCCATACTAAATCATTTTATATCCCGAAGTAGGGAAAATCATTTCACAACATAATAATCACAAGTACTTTCCAAATTATAGTACTTTACATTAGCAATTCACACATATGATCAGTCGCTATTAATTACATAACCTTTGAGCTTGTACATCTCAAAGAAGGGTGTTAAGCAAGAGAATAAATTCTCTGCCACCAAACAGATACATCATCAATAGCAACTAATCGGTCATGCAATGAACTACAATGTCAAACACATAATACATTTCGAAATCATTTCAAAAACATCGAGTTTAGCCCTCGAAATCCTTTATGTTTCACAAAACAATTTTATAAAACATTCCATGTCCAAAATCGGGAATACATTTCTTTTCACTTAAGAAAAATATCATTTCAAAATCATTTATTAAATTTGAAATGAACTCAACAACATCTCTAAACATCTCATAGTCAAATCGTGAAGTGTTTCACAAGATGTTAGCATACAAATATTTCTACCCAACCCAATGCTAAATTTAAAAGCATATTTACTCATAAACTGGTCGAGCACAATCCAAACAATCAATCAATCACAATCAATATCAACAACCAAGTACACTTGGTTCTAACACATTTCATGTTTTGGCAAGTTTAATGACCATTCATTCATTCCAATCTAATTAAAGATTTATTAAAACTCTTCTTTGTTTTAATCTCAAAAAATTATTATTTAATATTTATTAAAATTTAGGAAATTAATCTTGTCTTTAACTGGGTCAAAGAACCAATGTTATTTAAAACAACGTTCATGATAAACCCAAAATCATCTTCCATCAAAATGGAATTGAAACGACCCAAACCTCCCAATAAGGGAAAGCCCGGATTGAGTTGAGAACACGACAAATCAGAACACAAACGGAAGAACATTTCATTTCTTATTACAACAATTTACATCAGAGTACAAGAATATAAAAGAGTATGAATAAATAATGTACATTAGAAAATATCAGAGATTTAAAATTATGATGCAGCGGAAAAATAATACATAACACAACTGAAAGAAATACACAAATACAGAGCATTCCGAGTTTAGTTCCAACTGTAAATCCAGGATCTTGGAAAAGAAATATCTGCAAAAACCCAACTATTAGCTGCCCATGTGGAAAATAGGGGCACCCAGAGTTTAGGTTAAAACAATAAACTCCAAGTCAGTCATGGGACTGGTGTGAGAACTAAAATAGTTATTTAAAACTTTACTTTGAAAATTAGGTAAATCAAGGGACCAAGCCGTATAACACGAAACGGGTTTTCTCCCAAGAATACCGATGCAAGAAATAGTTTATAAATGGTGCAATGCTTTTCGGGAAATGAAGCTATTATAAGGCTCAGGTCCCATCACACAATGCAACGCAAGCCGGAGGATAGAGTTTTTCCTTATAATAGCCAAACATGCTTGGTACGTTTAAAAAAATCATTTTGATACTATTATAAGTGTATACTGTATAAAACAACTTCAAATATAAATGTTTCAATCATAAACGACATAGTACCACATCCTACTATGTCGCCATACTAGTTCTGCAATTAAAACCGAAATGTCACGTATTGGAAATTAAATTTCCGTCATGAGCTGAGGCAAGGATGTACTCCTCGCCTGTTTCGAGACACTCTAGCAAATGCCTCAGGGTTCCCCATAGTGAACCCTTGGATCCCCCAAGGCCGCTCCTCCCTTACTTTGAGGATTAATTATTCCTGAACACACGTTTCTCGGTCCTATAGGACCTATCCATCGGCTCCGTAGTAACTGATATATCTGAGGCGCCTTGCTATCCATCATCCACAAAGGTAAAAATATAATAAATGGCTGGGCTCTATACCATGACACCACCCATAGCTATAAGGAAACGTCATGCACTCCTTGGGTCCCTTATCATGTTTTTGACTCATACCGAGGTGTGAGGCTCGCGAATTAACGCTGTACACAAAGCTATGCTATTTAAAGCTGTGCTTTGATCATCAACCACAAGACTCTGCTTTTCAACAAAAGCCTTGATCCTTTGCATCTCAGCATGCCACACTGACAATTCATGCCATGCGACTGATGTCTAGCGATATATAACCTCTAAGCTCGTATGTCTTAGAGAAGGGTGTTAAGCAAGAGAATAAATTCTCTGCAACAAAACAGATATATATTTAATAGATATCAATCAACATAGAATAAAATCCAATGTCAGACACACATCCATTTACTAGTTCGTTTTGGGTCTGAACGAAACCGGAGGCACCTTATTCCTCGTCCCATATGTCCAATACAGGAGAGAGGTCCTCGCATATCCGGTCGATCTCCAAGTACGCCTGGACGATCACCACTTATTACCTTGTCTTGGGTGTATATCCCAATCAAGACATCAGTAATCATCCAAATGATGTGAAGACCTCTGGTCTTCAACCACCGTCTTCATCGTCGACTTATCGTCGAATCAATTATTCAGAATGAGTACAAACCTGACCTTTCCGAATAATTCACGCATCTTATAATCAAGTGCTATAAAAACACAACATATGCCTCACTCCAATCCGAAATATTCTTTTATTCAAATATTCACATCTTTAGGGAAAGGTTCCTATTAATTTTGTCAAAGATAAATTCTTTAAATTTATTCTTTAATCTTCCTTTGGATATCAATTCAAACCAAATTAAGGTTTATCCAAACTAGTCGGGATTAGCGCACCATATTAAAGTAATCATTTGTTTTATTTCCCAATCCCAACCTATTCATCCCATGGAGCAAAACTGGTAGCACTCAATATCTAACACCACTATTTTATCGGTAAAATTAATTACCATTTCACGTTCAAATCTAATTAAAGATTTAACTATCGCCTAGAGTAAAACTGGTGGTACTCCATTCTCGATCATTTTCCTAAATTTGATAATTTAAATCATCAAATTCATATTTCAATCTAATTAAAGATTCATTAAACCTCTATTTAGTTTTAACCTTCCAACAATCATTATTAATGATTATTTAACATTGGGAAATCAAACATGCCGCATCGACAATCTACATCGTACCGTTTATTCTGTCGATATATAACCTCTAAGCTCGTACGTCTTAGAGAAGGGTGTTAAGCAAGAGAATAAACTCTCTACACCAAATAGATATATATATATATATATATATATATATATTTAGCAGAGATCAACAATACAGTTCGAAATACAATGTTAGACATGTAATCTTGTCTTTAACTGGGTTAAAGAACCAATGTCATTTAAAACACAGTTCACGATAAACCCAAAATCACATTCCATTAATTATGGAATCTTCACGGAAAACAGATCAATATATAATCGATATCATTTTCCGTATCTAACTAATAATATAAATGTAATAACGATAAAGTCTTTTAAATTCCATATATATTAACAGTCTTCCTCCATAGAAGCTCACTTCGATTATTACCAAATCGAATTCCCTTCCATTCCAATTTATTTTATTAAATTGGAAAACTTTTCTTTGGAAAATTTCCATTAAATCTTAATAAAAAGATTTGTATATTCCAAATCACGATTCACTGTAAATCTGGTTAAAGAACGAATGTCGTTAAAAACACAGTTCACAATAAACCCAATCCACATTCCATTTTATTCCAATTACTAAATATAACTGGAAACTATAATAATCTTAATTAAAAGATTTATTCTTTTCACACGGGGTTTAAGAACTGTGTTATTCAAGACACCATTCACGACAAACCCAAAATCCAATTCTTTTATTTAATTCCAATTAAATATTAATTAATTGGAAAACTTCACTAAATCTTAATTAAAAGATTTATTCTTTCTCAACTGGGTTTAAGAATAGTGTTCACGACAAACACAAAATCCAATTTAATATTAAATACAAGGTTCTGAATAGAAATTATATCGGCTTATATTCAATATCAAATTCTGAAACTAACGGATATCATATTGGGAATAGCGATATCTGTATCTTCCAAAATCCCATAACAATATCCGTATAACCACGGAATCCAACATCGAAACATTCCAAAGATAATTTCCATTCCAATCCATTCCAATTTATTCATTGGAAAATTCTGGTTATTTTTAAAACCATTTCAAATCCAATTTATTTCTTTAAAAATATTGGATTATTATTCTAGTTGATTACTAGTTCAATTTGATAAAAATATATATATATTTATCTTTACAAACGTGGAATTTTACATCCCAATTCTTTCCAAATCACTCAATATGATTTTACACAAATTATTAATATTTTTAATAATTTTATTAAGGCCCTTTCAGTCGATTTCCATAAACGGTCATCGAACTGCACTTACAGCGACCCTTTCAAAGTTGATTTGGACATAATTCCAAATACAGCCGTTAGATTTTAAATCTCTTATATTCATTGGAAAGTACTTTTCGATACGAACCCAATAGTTCCGGTTCTAGGGGAATCCGACGGTCGGATCTTCCGTAATGTCAATTCGAATTCAATGGTCGAAATTCGCGAACGGTCGCGGCGCGATGCGTTCTATTCAGGCCATTAATATATAAATATATATATTATATTCCATCGATTTCCATTTAAAACGTATTTTATAAATCGTTTATGTAGCGACCCGAACTTCGCCGTCTCCGAAGAGAAGAGAAAGAACGAATTACTTTGAGGACAAGACAAAATAAAACGCAAACAGAAGAACATTTCATTGTATATTACAACAATTCCATCAGATACAAGAATATACAGAGTATAAATGAATAGTATAAACATTTGATAAATATTAGAGATTTAAATTACATTGCATAGCAGCGGAAAATAATACAATACACAACTAGAAGAGATATACGGATACAGAGCTTTCCGGATATCGTTCCAGCTGTAAATCAGGATCCTATGAATATAAATCTGCAAAACCAAAACTACTAGCTGCCCGTGCAGAAAATAGGGGCACCCGGAGTTTAGGTTAAAACAATAAACTCTAGGTAAGTCATGTGACTGGTGTGAGAACTAAAACAGTTATTAATCTTTATTTTAAAGTTTGGTAAATCAAGGGACCACGCCGTATAACACGGAACGGGTTTCCTCCCAAGAATACCAGTGCATAAAACAAACAGCGCAATGCTTTTTGGAAAAATGAAGCTATTATAAGACCCAGGTCCCATCACACAATGCAACGCAAGCCGGAGGATAGGGTTTTCCCTTATAATAGCCAAACATGCTTGGTACGTTTAAAACAAATCATTTGATACTATAATAAGTGTATAGTGTCAAAACAATTTCAATCATAAATATCAATCATAGACGGCATGGGTACCATATATCATGTCGCCATACTAGTTCTACAATTAAAACCGCAATATCACGTATTGGAAATTGGATTTCCGTCATGAGTCGAGGCAAGGGGCAAGCTCCTCTCCGATTCGACACACTCTAGCAAATGTCTCAGGACCCCACTATGATCCCTGGATCTTCAGGGCCGGTCCTCTCTTACTTTTGAGGATTAGTTATTCCTGAGCACACGTTTCCCGGTCCTAACAGACCTATATCCGAGGCGCCTCGTATCCAACAACCACACAGGTGAAAAGTATATAAATGTCAGTCAGTTTAAGCACTGACACCACCCATAGCTAGAAAGAATCTCTCCCTGCAGTCACTATCCCGTTTTTGACTTATACCGAGGTGTGAGGCTCGCGAATTCACGTTATACACAAAGCTGCGCCACACAGGCCGTGCTTTGATCATCAACCACAAGACTTTGCTTTTCAACAGAAGACTTGATCAATTGCCACTTACGCGTGCCACACTGGCAATTCACTCCATGCGACTGATGTCCATCGATATACAATCTCTGAGCTCGTACGTCTCAGAGAAGGGCGTTAAGCAAGAGAATAAATTCTCCGCCGCCAAACAGATGTATATTTAATAGAGATCAATCAACACAGAATAAAATCCAATGTCAGACACACAATTCATTTACAAGTTCATTCTGGGTCTGAACGAAACCGGAGGCACTTTCCTCACATATCCATCGATCTCCTAGTACGTCTGGACGATCACCAACTGTTTCCCTCATCTTGGGTGTACAGCCCAATCAAGATCATCAGTAATCACCCAAACGATGTGAAGACTTCCGGTCTTCAACCACCGTCTTCAGCTTCGACTTATCGTCGAATCGGTTATTCAAAATGGGTATAAACCCGGCCTTTCCGAATAACCCACGTATATAATAAACACGTGTTACACAAACACAACATACGCCTCATTCCAATTCAGAATATTCTTTTATTCAAATTTTCACATTCTTAAGGAAAGGTTCCCATTAATTTTATCAAAGATAAATTCTTCTAAATTTATTCTTTAATCTTCCTTTGGATATCATTTCAAACTAGTCGGGATTAGCGAACCACACCGAAGTAATTATTTATTTTATTTCCCAATCCCAACCTATTCATCCCCTGGAGCAAAACTGGTAATACTCCATATCTAACACCACGGTGTTACCGGTAAAATTAATTACCATTTCACGTTCAAATCTAAATAAAGATTTAACTATCGCTCTGTAGCAAAACTGGTGATACTCCTTTCTCGATCACTTTTCAGATTTGATAATTTAAATTATCAATTCACATTTCAATCTAATTAAAGAATCATTAAAACTTCACTTAGTTTTAATCTTTTCAAAAAATCAATATCCTGCCTTTAACTAGGTTAAAGAATCAGTGTCATCTAAAACACGATTCACGATAAACCCGAAACCACATTCAAATTCAATTTATTTATTTCAAAAATAAATTGTTTTTAATTCTAGTTCAAAACTAGTTCATTTAGATAAAAATCTATTTTTATCTTTTCAAGTGTGGAATTTTTTATCCCAGTTCTTCACAAATCATTTCTTATGATTTTACACAAATTATTGATATTTTTAATAATTTTATCAAGGCCCGTACAGTCGATTTCCATCAACGGCCATCGAACTGCACTTACAGCGACCTTTTCTAAATTTGATTTGGACATAATTTCAAATCCAACCGTTAGATTTCAAATTTCTAATATTTATTAGAAAGCTATTTTCGATACGAACCCAACGGTTCGGGTTTCAGGAGAATCCGACGGTCGGATCTCCCGCCACGTCAATTCGAAGTCAATGGTCGAAATTCACGAACTACCGCGGCGCGGCGCGTTCTATTCAGGCCATTATATATATAATATATATATATATATATATATATATATTATATATTTCATCGATTTCCTTTTAAAACGTATTTTATAAATCGTTTTAAATTCGTTTTCAAAACAAATTCAACTTCATATTCAATTTCAAATCAAAATTGAATTTTCCTTTATAAATTCGTTTTAAATTCATTTCAAATTGATTTCAATTCAAATCGATTTCAATTCAATTCAATTCGATTTGAAATCACTTTTCGATATTCATTAAAAAATGAATAAAATCGATATAAATATCGTTCACGTCAAAATGGCGCATCTCTAATCAACACGGCTTTATATATTTCAATAAATTCGTTATTCTATTCAACAAATGAATATTTATTCCATTCAACACAAGTATATATTTCTTTCAACACATTAATATTCTCAACACATGAGCACTGTCCACACATGACTATTTATATTATTTAATATATTTTATAAAATTATGGTATCTATCGTTTGATTTTCAAATCAAACTCCAACTGTAAAGTAGTAAGAGAATGATTGTTAAATATGATAAAGATGTAAATTTTATTATTAAAATATTTTTTTCTCAACACATGATTATTCATTCTATTCAACACATGAATATATACTTCATTCTATTCTTTATTTTCCCAATTGGAATGAGACCCAATCAATTACCATATAATGTTAATTATATGGATTCCATACAACACATGTATATAATCACAACAATAAATAATCAATCATCACCCAAAGTGCACTACACTGTATAAGCATCAAATATAGATATCTAACGCTTATAACAGTCTGTCAATCAAATGATCGACATACAACTAATTATTAGGATTAGTGTATGCCAAATATCATCCCAACACCCGTGTGGGGTTTCACATCAACAAACACACATTTTTATTTATTCACATACCCGTTAAAAATTATATTTTTAACGATAAAATATTTTCAACTATATAAATATTTTATTTCATGTCACACAATCAATTTTCACCACAACAAACAATCAAACATACAAGCCATCCATGGTCTGTGGATGACGGGTGTCGGGTGCTACTAAGCACCGTCTGCATCCTAGTATATATATTATAACTAGAAAAACAAGATTTAAAGTGAGAAGTTCTCACCCAAGCTAATCCAAATGCCTCAACTCTTCATATGTAGGAAATCTCCATCGTGCTCGCCTTTTGTCTATTTCGTCGTCCGTAGCCACTACATATATAAAAATCACATTTTTATATTGTTATTATGTATATAAAAATCACATTTTTATAATCACACTATATGGATAAAAATTCTATTTTTACTTCGCTACTATATAGATAAAAATTCTATTTTTACTTCGCTACTATATAGATAAAAATTCTATTTTTACTTCGCTACTATATAAATAAAAATTCTATTTTTACATCGACCCTATATAGATAAAAATTCTATTTTTACATCGAAACTATATAGATAAAAATTCTATTTTTACATCGATACTATATAGATAAAAATTCTATTTTTACATCGAAACTATATAGGTAAAAATTCTATTTTTACATCGATACTATATAGAAAAAATTCTATTTTTACATCGATACTATATAGATAAAAATTCTATTTTTACATCGATACTATATAGATAAAAATTCTATTTTTACTTCGATACTATATAGATAAAAATTCTATTTTTATCACGCTATTCTCTATATAAAGATTTTGCCTTTCCAAATATAAAGATTTTATTTTTTCAAATATAAAGATTTTATTTTTAACTCTTTAACCTATATATAAAAATTATACTTTCTACGTCTACAATATAAAAGATTATATTGTTTTCCTAATTAAAAATCGTATTTTTCAAATCACATAATTTATATTTTTCTAATTAAAAATCAAATAAAAATCAGTTTTGAAAATCAAATAAAATCAGTTTTGAAAATCAAATAAAATCTGTAAAACTAACCTATTTCAGTTGGAGGAGGGCTCACAAACTCGAACGGCGATCGAAGGGTGCTCGGGGAGTGGCGCACTGGCCAATGGAGGGTCCAATAGGGTTATAAGCAGCGGATTTTTAATGGGATTGGGGCTCGCGATTTACAGAGGAGGGTTGGGGCGTTCGAATGGAAGAGGAGAGAGGGTAGTCGGTAGATCGGAGGAGGGGAAGAGGGAGGAGGGCGGTGGGCAGGGGAGCGGTGGCGTGCGTCGTTCGGGTTTGGGGGAAGAAGAGGGATCAGAGGAGAGAGGGAGGAGAAGGAGGGGGGCTTGGAGGCGGTGGCGCCCGCCACCTTAGGGGAGGGGGGCTGTGATGGGGCGGCGGCGGTTTCCCCTCCGCCGTCGATCCCCCTTTCTCCTTTTTTATTTATTTCGGTTTTGATTTTTTTAACGAGGGGTCGGGGGGGCGAGAGATAAAGGGAGAGAGAGGGTTTAATTTATTATTTTATTATTTTTAATTTCAAAAATTGACTTTTTAATTCGAACTCGAAACGAGGCCCACCGCCTGTCGTCCATAGCTAAATACCCCCATTCCGAATACAATGGGATGTGTATCGTAAGCTGATTCGACTGTTTCGATCATTTTTCGTCAAAATCAACATATAACTCTATATATTGAATTTGAACGCGCATTTCAATTTACTGGGGTCAAATACTAACTCGAAAAATTCCAGAAAAATATTTTCTAGCTACGTATTGACGATACGGTCCTAACAAAATTAGTTTCGTCGAATTCTGAGACCGTTTGAAAAATGGCCAATTTCCAGTCGATTAAAATCAACTAAAACTGGTCAAATGCGTTTTCCTTTGCCACGCTCACATATTAAGTCAAAAAATTATGAAATTTGGAATCTATCAATAACTTAATATCGCGGATCTAACAAAAGTGGTTTCGTCGAAATCCGAGGTCGTTTGCAAAATTCCCATTTTTAAGGGCCTGAATTCCATAGCGACTATTTTAAAAATTCATCTGGACATAACTTTTGATTCCCGATATGAAATTCCAATCTTTCGGATTCGTTGGAAAGATATTCACAAATAGATTCTAATATTTTTGGTTCCACTAAAATCCAGTTTACTTTGCACCCGGTACATTCAATTGAAGTTTGAAATCGAATTATCGAACTACCTCGCCCTTTTCAATTCCTTTTATATTTATAAATAAATATTTATATTCAAACGACGATCTATATAAATATATACGTTCGAATTCTATTCGAAATAAATTTCTCGTTGTTATTATTTAAAGTAATTCATTTTAAATAATCAAAATTCGCTAAAATTGCCAAAATAAAAATTTTAAATTGGCTCGCATTTCCGGGTTGTTACATTCTCCCCCACTTAAAACTTTTCGTCCCCGAAAAGGAACGAAGCCGAAAGTTGTTTAACAAATCAACTCAACTTCCAATATTTTCGTTACGGCTTAAGTTCTTGTAATAACCAGGAAATCTGGGCCAGTTTAAAATTTTTATTTTGGCAATTTTAGCGAATTTTGAATATTTAAAATGAATTATTTTAAATAATATCGATGAGAAATTTATTTTGAATAAAATTCGAACGTATATATTATTTAGATCGTCGTTAGAATATAAATATTTATTTATATTTATAAAAGGAATTGAAAATGGCGCGGTAGTTCGATAATTCGATTTCAAACTTCAATTGAACATACCGGGTGCAAAATAAACCGGATTTTAGTGAAACAAAAAATAATAGGATCTAGTTGTGAATATCTTTCCAACGAACCCGAAAAATCAAAATTTCATAGCGGGGATAAAAAGATATGTCCAGTTGAAAATTCTGAATAGTCGCTATGGAATTCAGGCCCTTAAAAATGGAAATTTTGCAGACGACCTCGGATTTCGACGAAACCACTTTTGTTGGGTCCGTGATGTAAAGTTATTGCTAGATTCCAAATTTCATGATTTTTCGAATCAATAGGTGAGCGTGGCAAAGGAAAACGCGTTTGACCAGTTTAAGTTGATTTTAATCGACTGGAAATTGGCCATTTTTCCAACGGTCTCAGAATTCGACGAAATTAGTTTTGTTAGGACCATATCGTCAATACGAAGCTAGAAATAATTTTTCTGGAATTTTTAAAGTTCGTATGTCGTCCCCGTAATTTGAAATGTACGTTTAAAATTCAATATAATGATTTAAATGTAAATTTGACGAAAACAGATCGAAACCATCGAATCAGCCTACGATACATATCCCATTGTGTTCGGAATGGGGGTATTACGCTAGGGACGACAGTCGGTGGCTCAATTTTGAGTTCGAATTTTAAAGTTATTTTTTAGAATAAAAAAAAATAAAATATATATATATATATAATTATTCCTCCCCCCCCATCCTTTACCCTTGGTCAACGCTCTTTACAAATAAAACCCGATTGAAAAAAAAAACGGGATCGACGATCGATGCTTCCACCCCCCGGCCACCTGCGCATGCGCCTCCGCCTACCCCCACGACCGCGTCAGCCTCCTCCTCGCTCCTCCCTCCTACCGAACCCCTAAGCCCTGATTCCCACGAACCCTAGCTCCACAAAATCAACTACTTCACCGCGAATCCGCCTCCGACTGCCATCGTCTAACCGCCTCCCCTGCAACACCCGATGCCGCCAGCGAGCCCCCATCCACAGCCACAACTCGACGTTGGTGGCCTTCGCAATGATGAAAACAATGACGAGCAAATGGGTTTAAGAGGACCATTTTTACAGTGAAAGGGAAGAATGATTAGAAGAGGTAATTAACATTGTCAAATTTCAGTTTTAATTTAATTAGCATTTAATTCAAATTTCGGTTTTTAATTTAAATCACATTATTTAAATTTCAGTTCTTGATATGAATAACATTGGATTAATAAAAATGTGATTTTTACTAATATGTATGATATTGTTTTTATTAACATATATGAAATTGTTATTATAAAATATAATAGCATAGAAATAAAAACTTGGTTTTTAAATATAAAAGCCTGGTTTTTAATTAGAAATAGCATGATTAAAAATTGAATTTTTATATAAGATAAAAAGGAGATTTTTAAAAATATGAAAGATATGGTTTTTAATCAAGGTTAAAAATATAATTTTTATATGATGTAAAGGATAAAAATATAATTTTTATATAATGTAAAGAATAAAAATATGATTTTTATATAGGTAAGATAATAAAAATATGATTTTTATATATGAAGTAGCGATGAAAAATCGATTTTTATATATACGATGTCGCCATAAAAATGTGATCTTTTATATGTATGAAAGGAGAGATTTTTAAATAAGGAAAGATCAGATCTTTAAATATAAAAAGGTAAATTTTTTATATAAAGAAAGTTAGAATTTTTATATATAATGGAAGTAGGATTTTTACAATGAAAGTGAATAATTAAAAATGTGATTTTTAATGTGAACAACGTATAACAGATCTCATTGGAAGAACGATGAAGATATCCTACATTTGAAGTATCGTGGAGTTGGGATAGCTTTGGTGAGAACTTCTCACCTTTTAATTTTGTTTTCTAGTTAAAATATATACTAGGATGCAGATGGTGTTTAGTAGCACCCGACACCCGTCGTCCACAGACCATGGACGGCTTGTATGCTTGGTTGTTTGATTTTGATGTGTAGTTGATTGTGTGATGTGAAATGAAATAAAATATTTTATAGTTAAAAATAGAAATTTTAATGTGTATATGAAATGAAATAAAAATAAACAAATCGGATGATTTGTTTGTATATACACTTTTGACTGATACTGATTGGGACGATAAATTTTACACATCGCCCAACTGCACAAATAAAATATGTGTTTGATTGTTTGAAACCTCACACGGGTATTGGGATGATATATGACATACACTAATCCCAATAATTAGTTGTATGTCGATCGATTGATGGACAGACTGTTATGAGCGTTAAATATTTATATTTGATGCTTATACAGTGTAGAATGCACTTTGGATGATGGTTGATTATTCATCATTGTTATTGTATACGTGTATAGTAGAAAATCCATATAATTAACATTATATGGTAATTGATTGGGCCTCATTCCATATTTGAAAAAGAAATATTTGAAATAGAAATATTTGAAAAGGAAGTTTTGAAATAGAATATTTGAAAAAGAAATATTTGAAATAGAAATATTTGAAAAGGAAAGATTTGAAAAAGAAATATTTGAAATAGAAATATTTGAAAAGGAAAGATTTGAAATAGAATATTTGAAAAAGAAATATTTGAAAAAGAAATATTTGAAATAGAAATATTTGAAATGGAAAGATTTGAAATCGAAATATTTGAAAAGGAAAGATTTGAAATAGAATATTTGAAATAGAAATAATTGAAAAAGAAATATTTGAAATAGAATATTTGAGAATAAAAATATATGAAGCCGTGTTGATTAGATTTATGCCATTTTGACGTGAACGATATTTATATCGATTTTATTCATTTTTCAATGAATATTGAAATAGATTTGAAATTCGAATTAGATTGAATTGAATTGAATATAAAACGAATTCGAATTGAATAGAATGTAAAACGAGTTCGAATTGAATTGAATATAAAATGGATTCGAATTGAATTGAATTGAAAAGAAAATGAATTCAAATTGAATTAAAATCGATTCGAATTGAAATCAATTTGAAATGAATTTAAAACAAATTTATACTGGAATATTCAATTTTGATTAGAAATTGAATATGAAGTTGAAACCGTTTTGAAAATAATTTAAAACGATTTATAAAGCACGTTTTGAATTAAAATGGACGAAGTATATATTATATATATTATATATTATATATATAATATAATGGCCTGAATAGAACGCGCCGCGCCGTGGCAGTTCGCGAATTTCGTCCATTGACTTCGAATGGATATTACGGGAGATCCGACCGTCGGATTCTCATAAAACCGGAACCGTTGGGTTCGTATCGGAAAGAGCTTTCTAATGAATATTAGAAATTTGAAATCTAACGGTTGGATTTGGGATTATGTCCAAATCAAATTTGAAAAAGGTTGTTGTAAGTGCAATTCGATGGCCGTTGATGGAAATCGACTGTACGGGCCTTGATAAATTATTAAAAATAGTAATAATTTGTGTAAAATCATAAGAAATGATTTGGGAAGAATTGGGATGAAATATTCCATATTTGAAAAGATAAAAATAGATTTTTATCAAAATGAACTAGTTTTGAACTAGAATAACAATTTATTTATTTTTAAATAAATAAATTGGTTTTGAAATGGTTTTGAAATATAACCAGAATTTCCAATAATGGAATTGGAAGGGATTTGAATCGAAATTGTCTTCGAAATATTTCAATGTTGGATTTCGTGATGATACAGATATTGTTATGGAAATTTGAAAGATATATAGATATCGTTATTTCCAATACGATATTTGTTAGTCGTAGAATTTGATATTGAATATAAGCCGGTATATTTTCTATTCAAAGCCTTGTATTTAATATCAAATGTGATTTGGGTTTGTCGTGAATGGTGTCTTCATTAACACTGTTCTTGAACCCAGTTGGGAAAAAGTTTAAATCTTTTTATTTAGATTTAATGAAGTGTACTAATTAAATGATATTTAATTGGAATTGAATTGGTATTGATTTTTGGGTTTATCGTGAACAGTGTTTTAAATAACACTTGTTCTTTAACCCGATAATTAATGAAATGTGATATTGGGTTGTCGTGAACGGTATCTTCAATAATACTGTTCTTAGACCCAAAGGAGTTAAGAAAATCAGAAACTAACCGGAGATTAGTTAAGTTGAACGATTTCTGGGGTATTGATCTGATGTTGGTTTCGGCCTTCGGGGTTAATACTTAGGGAATTGCTCACTTGATTAATTTACTGTTAGGGACTGATTGAAATGCGATGTGATTTCGGGTTTATCGTGAACCGTGTTTTAAATGACACTGATTCTTTAACCAAGTCACAGATTAAAACTAAGTGGAGTTTTAATGAATCTTTAATTAGATTGAAAGGATCGAGAATGGAGTATCACCAGTTTTGCTCCAGGCGATAGATAAATCTTTAATTAGATTTAAACGTGAAATGGTAATTGAATTTACCGATAACACCGTGGTGTTAGATATGAAGTATTACCAGTTTTACTTCATGGTATGAATAGGTTGGGATTGGGAAATAAAAACAAATGATTACTTCGGTAAGGTTCGTTAATCCCGACTAGTTGAATCGAAATTCAAAAGAAGATTAAAGAATAAATTCAAGGAATTTATCTTTGATAAAATTAATGGGAACCTTTCCCTATGAATGTGAAATTTAGAAACTAACTATCGGATAGCTAAGCAGAATGGTTTTCTGGATATTGATCTGATGTTGGTTTCGGTCATCGGGGTTAATATTTGGGGAATTATTCTCTTGATTAATTTACGGTTAGTGACTGATGAATTGGAATGAGGCGTATGTTGTGTTTGTGTAACACTTATTTAAAATATACGCGAGTTAATCGGAAAGACCGGGTTTATCCCATTCTGAATAACTGATACGACGATAAGTCGAAGATGAAGACGGTGGTCGAAGACCGGAGGTCTTCACGTCGTTTGGGTGATTACTGATGATCTTGATTGGGATGTACACCCAAGAAGATGGAAACAGTTGGTGATCGTCCAGACGTACTTTGAGATCGATGGATATGCGGGGTACTAGGTTCCTCCGGTTTCGTTCAGACCCAGAACGAACTTGTAAATGGACTGTGTGTCTGACATTGGATTTTAGTTTGTGTGATTGATTTCTATTAAATATATATCTGTTTGGCGGCGGAGAATTTATTCTCTTGCTTAACGCCCTTCTCTGAGACGTACGAGCTCAGGGGTTATATACTGATGGATATCAAACGCATATAGTGAATTGCCTGTGTGGCATGCCTAAGTGGCGAATGATCAAGGCTTCTGTTGAAAAGCAAAGTCTTGTGGTTGATGATCGAAGCACGGCCTTTGTGGCGTAGCTTTGTGTAACGTTTACTTCGCGAGTTTCACACCCGGTATGAACCAAAAACGGGAGACGGACCTCAGGGAGGACATGCGTTTCTTTCTAGTTAGAAGTGGCGTCAGTGGTTTTACACGCCCTGACGAGTTTGACTTATGTGGTTGTTGCTGTTGCGAGGCGCCTCGGTTTGATCGGACGATCCGGGTTCGATGGAGTCATTTATTGGCTCACCTACGCCCCAAAGGGTGGGGAAATGCATTGTTCAGGCATTTTAATCCACATCGGTGGACCGGCCCTGACGATCCAAAGGCCTGACTGAGTACTTGCCTGAGGGGCGGACTAGAGTGTCTCGAATCGGTTGAGGACTATCTTTTGCCTCGGTTCATAGATGGAAATCCAACTTTCCAATACGTGTATTTCGGTTTTATTTGTAGAGCCTAGTATGGCGACATAGTGGGATGGGGCGCTTATGCCATCTATGATTGATACTTATGATTTGAAGTTGTTTTATACACTATGCACTTATAATAGTATCAAATAATCTGTTTTAAACGTATCAAGCATTCTTGGCTATTATAAGGTAAAAACCCTATCCTCCGGCTTGCGTTGCATTGTGTGATGGGAACTGGGTCTTATAATAGCTTCATTTTTCTTTATTTAGCATTGCGCTGTTTGTTTTATGCACTGGTATCCTTGGGAGGAAACCCGTTCCGTGTTATACGGCGTGGTCCCTTGATTTACCTAACTTTAAAATAAAGATTTATAACTATTTTAGTTCTCACACCAGTCCCATGACTGACCTGGAGTTTATTGTTTTAACCTAAACTCTGGGTGCCCTTATTTTGACATGGGCAGCTAGTAGTTTTGGTTTTGCAGATTTATATTCACAGGATCCTGGTTTACAGCTGGAACGATATCCGGAAAGCTTTGTATCTGTATATCTCCTTCAGTTGTGTATTGTATTATTTTCCGCTGCTATGTATTTAAATGTAATTTAAATCTCTGATATTTCTGTGTAATATTCATTTATACTCTGTATATTCTTGTATTCTGATGGAATTGTTGTAATAACAATGAAATGTTCTTCCGTTTGCATTCTATTTTGTCGTGTTCTCAAAACAATTCGTTCTTTCTCTTCTCTTCGGAGCCCGGGGAAGTTTGGTTCGCTTCAGTTCTTCAATTTTTCATTTTCTAAGAACTTTTCAAATTTTTCAAAAATTTGGCTAACACCCTAAATTTCCGAAAAAATTCGCCATAACCTCCCCTGCACCGGGGACTTTGGGATATTTCATATAGCCTCCCATGGCCTTCTTCAATCCAAAAGAAAAAGAAAAGGCCAAGCGGCTAGCCAATCGGCTCATAAAATCATCATCACCCAAACAAAACAGTAAATTATGGTAAACATGTACCTATTTGTCGGGCAAACAAATTTTATTCTTCTGCTCTAGCCTCCTTGCTATGACCTGTTCAATGTAAGTATATGTATATGCAAGCAAATGCGACCAATTTTCAATACAAATCAATATTTGGTTCAATTAGGCTAAATGGTTCAAAATTATCAAACAAATAGACAAACAACACAACCAGCAATCAATTAGTGGATTAACGCTTCAAATTCATAATTTTGATACTTATACAAAAAATCATGTTTTTGATGCCAAATCACAACAATAAATCTATCTAGTTTTGGTTCTCACACCAGCCTAATGGAAATATATAGATATCACACCTTCGAAACTCGAACACAAATACTGATGATGTTGCAATCATCATCAGAATTGTCCTTGGGCGACTAGAGTGTGATTCTATATCTATCCAGTATATTAAAACTTCGAATATACGTTCATGATGCGTATATGCAAAACCTTTATATACTCGATTGTCCAAATTCAAAATAAATAAATATTCAAATACGTATAAAACGATTTAAATTTTCAAAACAAAAATTGTTTTCATTTGAAAAATATACTCTTCACACTCGTTCTAGGATACTACTGATCCTATCTCTAACGTCACATTCTAATTGGATACTACTAATCCAATATCTGATGAATTCTTTCGTTCGGTTCTAATGTGTCTTGTTCTCGAGCTCTATAAACCAAAGCTCTAATACCAACTGTAGCGACCCGAACTTCCCCGTCTCCGAAGAGAAGAGAAAGAACGAATTACTTTGAGGACAAGACAAAATAAAACGCAAACAGAAGAACATTTCATTGTATATTACAACAATTCCATTAGATACAAGAATATACAGAGTATAAATGAATAATATACACGTTTGATAAATATCAGAGATTTAAATTACATTGCATAGCAGCGGAAAATAATACAATACACAACTAGAAGAGATATACGGATACAGAGCTTTCCGGATATCGTTCCAGCTGTAAATCAGGATCTTGTGAATATAAATCTGCAAAACCAAAACTACTAGCTGCCCGTGCGGAAAATAGGGGCACCCAGAGTTTAGGTTAAAACAATAAACTCTAGGACAGTCATGTGACTGGTGTGAGAACTAAAACAGTTATTAATCTTTATTTTAAAGTTCGGTAAATCAAGGGACCACGCCGTATAACACGGAACGGGTTTCCTCCCAAGAATACCAGTGCATAAAACAAACAGCGCAATGCTTTTTGGAAAAATGAAGCTATTATAAGACCGAGGTCCCATCACACAATGCAACGCAACGCAAGCCGGAGGATAGGGTTTTCCCTTATAATAGCCAAGCATGCTTGGTACGTTTAAAACAAATCATTTGATACTATAATAAGTTTATAGTGTCAAAACAATTTCAATCATAAATATCAATCATAGACGACATGGGTACCATATATCATGTCGCCATACTAGTTCTACAATTAAAACTGCAATATCACGTAATGGAAATTGGATTTTCGTCATGAGTCGAGGCAAGGGGCAAGCTCCTCTCTGATTCGAGACACTCTAGCAAATGTCTCAGGACCCCACTATGATCCTTGGATCTTCAGGGCCGGTCCTCTCTTACTTTTGAGGATTAGTTATTCCTGAGCACACGTTTCCCGGTCCTAACAGACCTATATCCGAGGCGCATCATATCCAACAACCACACAGGTGAAAAGTATATAAATGTCAGCCAGTTTAAGCACTGACACCACCCATAGCTAGAAAGAAACGTCGTGCTCTCCCTGCAGTCACTATCCCGTTTTTGACTCATACCGAGGTATGAGGCTCGCGAATTCACGTTATACACAAAGCTGCGCCACACAGGCCGTGCTTTGATCATCAACCACAGGACTTTGCTTTTCAACAGAAGCCTTGATCAATTGCCACTTACGCGTGCCACACTGGCAATTCACTCCATGCGACTGATGTCCATCGATATATGTAATAACCCGTATTTTAATAACATGATATAACACAAAACAAGGCAGAATTAAATAATAAAATCTGAATCAAGGGAAACGGGCCATGCCATTGCGTTCGTCTCGGAAAAATATGCGAAATAGAGTCCGAGTTTTCGAAAATCGGAGTCCGTATGACCCGATTAAGGCCCAACAAAGTTTTCAGAAAATTTCTAAATAAAAACAGATTTTCTGTGACGGCCTGGAATTTCGCTCGATCTGAATCAGTCGTTAAACCAATCTAGACCGTTCGAAACCCCTGACTGTTGAGAACATGACAAACCAGAACACAAACAGAAGAACATTTCATTGTATATTACAACAATGCATCAGATTACAAGAATATACAGAGTATAAATGAATACATATTACACAGAAATATCAGAGATTTAAATTACATTTAAATACATAGCAGCGGAAAAATAATATAAAGCACAACTGAAGGTGATATACGGATACAGAGCTTTCCGGATATCATTCCAGCTGTAAACCAGGATCCTGTGAATATAAATCTGCAAAACCAAAACTACTAGCTGCCCGTGCGGAAAAATAGGGGCACCCAGAGTTTAGGTTAAAACAATAAACTCCAGGTCAGTCATGTGACTGGTGTGAGAACTAAAACAGTTGTTTAAAACTTTACTTTAAAAGAGAGTAATTCAAGGGACCACGCCGTATAACACGGAACGGGTTTTCTCCCAAGAATACCAGTGCATAGAATAAACAGCGCAATGCTTTTTCGAAAAATGAAGCTATTATAAGACCCATGTCCCATCACACAATGCAACGCAAGCCGGAGGATAGGGTTTTCCCTTATAATAGCCAAACATGCTTGGTACGTTCAAACAAATCATTTGATACTATAATAAGTGTATAGTGTCAAAACATTTCAATCATAAATATAAATCATAGACGGCATGGGTACCATATATCATGTCGCCATACTAGTTCTACAATTAAAACCGCGATACACGTATTGGAAATTGGATTTCCGTCATGAGTCGAGGCAAGGGGCAAGCTCCTCTCCGCGTTCGAGACACTCTAGCAAATGTCCCCGGGATTACGCACACTGGGTAACCCCTGGATCTTCAGGGCCGGTTCTCACTTACGTTAGAGGATTGGCAATTCCTGAACACACGTTTCCCGGTCCTTACAGACCTATAATCGAGGCGCCTCATCCAACAACCACAAAGGTGAAAAGTATATATATGTCAGGGCTGGTAAGTCACTGACACCACCAAAGCTAGAAAGAAACGTGCGCTCTCCCTGCAGTCCGTATCCCGTTTTTAACTCATACCGAGGTGTGAGGCTCGCGAATACACGCTATACACAAAGCTGCCACGTAGGCTGTGCTTTGATCATCAACCACAAGACTTTGCTTTTCAACAGAAGCCTTGATCCATGCAACTCAGCATGCCACACAGGCAATTCATGCCGTGCGATTGATATCTATCGATATATAACCTCTAAGCTCGTACGTCTCAGAGAAGGGCGTTAAGCAAGAGAATAAATTCTCCGCCGCCAAACAGATATATATTTAATAGAAATCAATCAACACAGAATAAAATCCAATGTCAGACACACAATCCATTTACAAGTCCGTTCTGGGTCTGAACGAAACCGGAGGCACTTTCCTCGCATATCCATCCATCTCCAGGTACGTCTGGACGACCACCAACTATTTCCATCCTCTTGGGTGTACAGCCCAATCAGGATCGTCAGTAATAATCCGAACGATGTGAAGACTTCCGGTCTTCGACCACCGTCTTCATCTTCGACTTATCGTCGACTCGGTTATTCAGAATGGGTATAAACCCGGACTTTCCGAACAACCCGCGTATATTAAAAACAAATGTTACACAAACACAACATACGCCTCATTCCAATTCATTAGTCACTAACCGCAAATTAGCCAGAGAACGATTTCCCAAACATTAACCCCGAAGGCCGAAACCAACATCAGATCAATATCCAGGAAGCCATTCTTCTTAGCCAACCTACAGCTAGTTTCTAAATTCCACATTCTTAGGGAAAGGTTCCCATTAATTTTATCCAAGATAAATTCTTTAAAATTTATCCTGTAATCTTCCTTTGGATGACATTTAAAACCAAATTATGGTTTTTCCAACTAGTCGAGATTAGCGAACCGTAACGAAGTAGTTATTTATTTTATTTCCCAATCCCAACCTATTCATCCCATGAAGCAAAACTGGTAATACTCCATATCTAACACCACTGTGTTATCGGTAAAACTAATTACCATTTCACGTTCAAATCTAATTAAAGATTTAACTATCGCTTTGGAGCAAAACTGGTAATACTCCATTCTCGCTCATTTCTAAATTTGGTAATTTAGATTATCAATTCGAATTTCAATCTATTTGCAGATTCATTAAAACTCCTTTTACTGGGTTAAAGAACTAGGTGTTATTTAAAACACAGTTCACGACAAACCCAAATCACATTCTATTTGTTATCGGGTTAAAGAACTAGTGTTATTTAAAACACAGTTCACGATAAACCCATTTCAAATCCAATCAAATATATTAGAAATCCCGATTATTTAAAACCCCTTTTAAATCTAATTTATTTATTAGAATCAATTGGGTTTCAAATTTAGTTCAAACTAGTGCATTTCGATAAAAACCATTTTTATCTTTTCAAATGTGGAGTTTTTCATCCCAAATTTTCCCAAATCATTTCTTATGATTTTATACAAATTATTACTATTTTTAATAATTTTATCGAGGCCCGTACAGTCGATTTCCAACAATGGCCATCGAACTGCACTTATAGCGACCTTTTTCGAATTTGATTTGGACGTATCTCCAAATCCAACCGTTAGATTTTGAATTTCTAATATTCTTTAGAAAGCTCTTTTCGATACGAACCCAACGGTTCCGGTTTTAGGAGAATCCGACGGTCGGATCTCCCGTAATGTCCGTTTGAAATAAATGGTCGAAATTTACGAACTGCCGCGGCGCGGCGCGTTCTATTCAGGCCATTATATTATATATATAATATATATAATATATATTTCGTCGATTTCTATTTAAAACGAATTATATATTTAGTTTTGAATTCGTTTCAAAAGCAAATTCAACTTCCATTTCAATTCAAATCAAAATCGAATTCTTCTTTATAAATTCGTTTTAAAATTCATTTCTATTCAATTCAAATTTCAATTCAATTTGAATTCATTTCACTTCATTTTAAATTCAATTCGAATTCGTTTTTCAATTCAATTCAATTCAATTCAATTCAATTCAAATTGGTTTTCTATTCGATTCAAATTCATTTCCTATTCAAATTAAATTCGTTTCGTTTTCTATTTGAATCAAGTTCATTATTTATTCAATCGAAATCAAATCCGTTAAATATTCAATTGAAATTAAATTGGTTTTCTATTCCATTCAAATTCAAAATCGTTTTATATTCAATTCATTTCGAAATCGTTTTATACTCAATTCATTTCGAAATCGTTTTATATTCAATTCATTTCGAAATCGTTATATACTCAATTCATTTCGAAATCGTTATATATTCAATTCATTTCGAAATCGTTATATATATCGTTCGCGTCAAAATGGCGCATCACTATTCAACACGGCTTTATATATCCTATTTCAAATATTTCTTTTTGTCAACACACGACTAATCTCAACGAATGAGTACCGTCCGTGTATGACTATTTTTGTTAAAATATTTCGTTCAACACATGACTAATATCAACGGATGAATATAGTCAACACATGAACCTTTATTTTATATTGATAAAGATATAAATTTTATTATAAAAATATTTCGTTCAACACATGACTAATATCAACGGATGAGTATAGTCAACACATGAACCTTTATTTTATATTGATAAAGATATAAATTTTATTATAAAAATATTTCGTTCAACACATGACTAATATCAACGGATGAGTATAGTCAACACATGAACCTTTATTTTATATTGATAAAGATATAAATTTTATTATAAAAATATTTCGTTCAACACATGACTAATATCAACGGATGAGTATAGTCAACACATGAACCTTTATTTTATAATATTCTTAATTTTTTTCAAATTGGAATGAGGCCCAATCAATTACCATATAAAGTTAATTATATGGATTTTCATACAACACATGTATAAGATAGCATTGAAGAATAATCAACCATCAACCAAAGTGCACTACACTGTATAAGCATCAAATATAGATATCTAACGCTTATAACAGCCTGTCAATCTATCGATCGACATACTTTATCAATCAGGATGAGTGAACTCATATTTCATCCCAACACCCGTGTGGGGTTTCAAACAATCACACACAGATTTTATTTGTGCAGTTGGGCGATGTGTAAAATTTATCGACCCAATCAATGTCATTCAAATAGGTGTACATAAACAAACCATCCGGTTTGTAAATGAATATTTTATTTATTCGCATTCACGTTAAAAATTATATTTTTAACGATAAAACAATTTATCTTAACATATGAATATCTATTCAGTTCATTTATTCAATAAATGATTATTTTTATTTTTCTAACATATTTTAGAAAATTTCGGCGGCATAACGGCACGATACTAGAAACGGGACAAGGCCTAGCCTTATCCCCGGTCTAGTGAAGGCCCACGCCATTCACACATCAATCAAATTCACTTTCGTTATGCAAACCACAAAATTTGGAGTAAGGGTCTAACCTAGCCTTACTCCTTCGCCTTATAACGGCGCACGTCTAATCCTAACCAATTTATCGATTCGATTTTTCACACCACAAACCACATTCAAATCAATATCTCAATCAATTACCAAACAGCCAAACAAACAAGTCCATGGTCTGTGGACGATTGTGTCGGGTGCTACTAAGCACCGTCTGCATCCTAGTATATATATAACTAGAAAAATTAAATTGAAAGGTGAGAAGTTCTCACTTATAGCTATCCTAGCTCCACGGCACTTCATTTGCAGAAGTCTTCGTCGTTTTCGCATCTTCGTCAGCTTCGTCGCCCGTAGCCACTATATATATAAAAATCGAATTTTTATTTCGCTATTCAATATATATAAAAATCGAATTTTTATTTCAAAGTTCAACCTATAAAAATCGAGTTTTTATAACGCTACTATAGAGATAAAAATTATATTTTTATTACGCTATTTTCTATATAAAGATTTCGCCTTTATAAAAATCATCACTTTATCTCAACGTATATAAAATAAAAATCAGATTTTTATTTCGTTACATACACAAAGATGATATCTTTATATTCTCTATCTTATAAAGATTATATTTTTAATACTTTAAAAATATAAAAATCATATTTTGACATCATCTATATAGTAAAGACTATATTTTTAATACTTTGAAAATATAAAAATCATATTTTTAATACTTTAAAAATATAAAAATCATATTTTTCTTTAACTAAAAATCAAATCTTTTTTTCTAATCAGTTTTAATCCTTTTGAAAAATCAGTTTTTATTTTCTTTTAAAAATTCAGTTTTAAGTTTCTTTTAAAAACTCAGTTTTAACAAAATATAAAAATCAGTATTTAAACTTATTAATAAAAACAGAAATAACATATTAATAAAATCAGTTTTAAATTACTCAAAAATAAAAACAGTTTTAAATTTTAAAAATAAAAACAGTTTTAAATTTTAAAAACAAAAACAGTTTTATAAGCAAATAAAATTCAGTTTTTAAAACTCATTAACAATTCTGTTTTAAACTTAAATTAAAAATCAGTTTTAAAATAAATATGTTTTCAGTTTAAAATAAATATGTTTTCAGTTTAAAATAAAACTGTTTTCAGTTTAAAATAAAACTGTAATCAGTTTTTAAAATAAAACTATAATCAGTTTTTAAAATAAATAAATAAAAAAAAAATCAGAATTAACTTACAGGGGGGCTGTAGCGAGGTCGGCGCCGGGGGCTTCGATCTAGGGCGTCGGATGTGGGTCAGGGGCAGGCGGCGGTCTCGGGTTCGTGGCGTGCGATGGGATTCGACTGGGGGGGCGATGGCTTCGAGGAGTTCGAACGAGGTGGAGGGAGGACGCGAGGTCTTCGTCGGCGATGTCTCGAAGCGGCGATGGATCGGCGGGCGGATGGTGGCGATCGCCAAGGGGGCGGCGGCTCCGATTAGGGTTTTAGGTTCTCTTTTTTTTTTTTTTTTTTTGTTTCTTCTGAGTGAAAACGAGAGGAGAGGGGGGGGGGGGTATATGCAAATATAATTATTTATATTTTAATTTTATTTTAATTTATTTTCTCCTTAGAGTTGACTTTTTATTCGACTTCGAAACGAGGCCCACCGACTGTCGCCCATAGCGTTTCACCCCCATTCCGAACACAATGGGATATGTATCGCAAGCTGATTTGACCGTTTCAATCAGTTTCCGTTAAATTTACATTTAAATTACTATATTGAATTTTAAACGTACATTTCAAATTACTGGGGTCACATACTAACTAGAAAAATTCCATAAAAATATTTTCTAGCTTCGTATTGACGATACGGTCCTAACAAAACTAGTTTCGTCGAATTCTGAGACAGTATGAAAAATGGCCAATTTCCAGTCGATTAAAATCAACTGAAATTGTCAAAACACGTTTTCCTTTGCCACGCTCACATATTGATTCGAAAAATTATGAAATTTGAAACCTAGCAATAACTTGACACTGCGGATCCAACAAAACTGGTTTCGTCGAAATCCGAGGTCATTTGCAAAATGTCCATTTTTAAGGGCCTGAATTCCATAGCGACTATTCAGAATTTTCAACTGGACATATCTTTTGATTCCCGCTATGAAATTTTGATTTTTCGGATTCGTTGGAAAGATATTATCAATTCGATCCTAAGGTTTTTGGTTTCACTAAAATCCGGATTGTTTTGCACCCGGTACATTCAATTGAAGTTTGAAATCGAATTATCGAACTACCGCGCCATTTTCAATTCTATTTATAATTATATATAAATATTTATATTCTAACGACGACGTATATAATATATACGCTCGAATTATATTCAAAATAAATTTCTCGTTCATATTATTTAAAATAATCTATTTTAAATATTCAAAATCCGCTAAAATTGCCAAAATAAAAATTTTAAACTGGCCCAGATTTTCCGGGTTATTACAATCTCCCCCACTTAAAACTTTTCGTCCCCGAAAAGGAACAAAGTCGAAAGTGGTTTGATTAATCAACTCTACGCTCGATTTGGCTTCCATTCTCCAACTTTTCAGTTTTTGAGAATTTTCAAAACTTCAAAAATTTGGCTAACACCCTAAATTTTCGAAAAATTTCGCCATAACCTCCCCTGCACCGGGAGCATCGGGGAATTTCAAATAGCTTCCCCGGTCCTTCAGATCTCAAAAAGAAAAAGAAAAAGCCAAGCGGCTAGCCAATAGGCTCACAAAATCATCATCACCCAAACAAAACAGGAAATTATGTAGTAAACATGTACCTATTTGTCGGGCAAACAAATTTTATTCTCTGGCTCTAGCCTCCTTGCTATGACCTGTTCAATGTAAGTATATGTATATGCAAGCAAATGCGACCAATTTCAATACAATTCAATATTTGGTTCAATTAGTCATAAATGATTAAAAATTAGCAAACAAATAAACAAACAACGCAAACATCAATCAATTAGTGGATTAGAGTTTCAAATCCATAAAATTTGATATATATACAGAAAATCTTGTTTTTGATGCCAATTCACAACAAAGTGTTCTAACTATATAAGTTTTGGTTCTCACACTAGTCGAATGGAAATATATAGAAAATCACACCTTCGTCACTCGAATATAAATTCTGACGACGAGTACTCAACCATCAGAATCATCTTCGGGCCACTAAAGTATGATTCTATATCTACCCAGTATATTTAAACTTCGAATATACGTTCATGACGCGTATATGAAAAATCTTTATATACTCGATTGTCCATATTCAAAATAAATAAATAGTCAAATACGTTTTAAAATGGTTTAAATTTTCAAAACAAAGTTGTTTTCATTTGAAAAATATACTCTTCACACTCGTTCTAGGATACTACTGATCCTATCTCTAACGAGTCATTCTAATTGGATATTACTAATCCAATATCTGATGAATTCTTTCGTATGGTTCTAATGTGTCTTGTTCTCGAGCTCTGTAAACCAAAGCTCTGATACCAAATGTGACGGCCTGGAATTTCGCTCGATCTGAATCAGTCGTTAAACCAATCTAGACCGTTCGAAACCCCTGACTGTTGAGAACATGACAAACCAGAACACAAACAGAAGAACATTTCATTGTATATTACAACAATGCATCAGATTACAAGAATATACAGAGTATAAATGAATACATATTACACAGAAATATCAGAGATTTAAATTACATTTAAATACATAGCAGCGGAAAAATAATATAAAGCACAACTGAAGGTGATATACGGATACAGAGCTTTCCGGATATCATTCCAGCTGTAAACCAGGATCCTGTGAATATAAATCTGCAAAACCAAAACTACTAGCTGCCCGTGCGGAAAAATAGGGGCACCCAGAGTTTAGGTTAAAACAATAAACTCCAGGTCAGTCATGTGACTGGTGTGAGAACTAAAACAGTTGTTTAAAACTTTACTTTAAAAGAGAGTAATTCAAGGGACCACGCCGTATAACACGGAACGGGTTTTCTCCCAAGAATACCAGTGCATAGAATAAACAGCGCAATGCTTTTTCGAAAAATGAAGCTATTATAAGACCCATGTCCCATCACACAATGCAACGCAAGCCGGAGGATAGGGTTTTCCCTTATAATAGCCAAACATGCTTGGTACGTTCAAACAAATCATTTGATACTATAATAAGTGTATAGTGTCAAAACATTTCAATCATAAATATAAATCATAGACGGCATGGGTACCATATATCATGTCGCCATACTAGTTCTACAATTAAAACCGCGATACACGTATTGGAAATTGGATTTCCGTCATGAGTCGAGGCAAGGGGCAAGCTCCTCTCCGCGTTCGAGACACTCTAGCAAATGTCCCCGGGATTACGCACACTGGGTAACCCCTGGATCTTCAGGGCCGGTCCTCACTTACGTTAGAGGATTGGCAATTCCTGAACACACGTTTCCCGGTCCTTACAGACCTATAATCGAGGCGCCTCATCCAACAACCACAAAGGTGAAAAGTATATATATGTCAGGGCTGGTAAGTCACTGACACCACCAAAGCTAGAAAGAAACGTGCGCTCTCCCTGCAGTCCGTATCCCGTTTTTAACTCATACCGAGGTGTGAGGCTCGCGAATACACGCTATACACAAAGCTGCCACGTAGGCTGTGCTTTGATCATCAACCACAAGACTTTGCTTTTCAACAGAAGCCTTGATCCATGCAACTCAGCATGCCACACAGGCAATTCATGCCGTGCGATTGATATCTATCGATATATAACCTCTAAGCTCGTACGTCTCAGAGAAGGGCGTTAAGCAAGAGAATAAATTCTCCGCCGCCAAACAGATATATATTTAATAGAAATCAATCAACACAGAATAAAATCCAATGTCAGACACACAATCCATTTACAAGTCCGTTCTGGGTCTGAACGAAACCGGAGGCACTTTCCTCGCACATCCATCCATCTCCAGGTACGTCTGGACGACCACCAACTATTTCCATCCTCTTGGGTGTACAGCCCAATCAGGATCGTCAGTAATAATCCGAACGATGTGAAGACTTCCGGTCTTCGACCACCGTCTTCATCTTCGACTTATCGTCGACTCGGTTATTCAGAATGGGTATAAACCCGGACTTTCCGAACAACCCGCGTATATTAAAAACAAATGTTACACAAACACAACATACGCCTCATTCCAATTCATTAGTCACTAACCGCAAATTAGCCAGAGAACGATTTCCCAAACATTAACCCCGAAGGCCGAAACCAACATCAGATCAATATCCAGGAAGCCATTCTTCTTAGCCAACCTACAGCTAGTTTCTAAATTCCACATTCTTAGGGAAAGGTTCCCATTAATTTTATCCAAGATAAATTCTTTAAAATTTATCCTGTAATCTTCCTTTGGATGACATTTAAAACCAAATTATGGTTTTTCCAACTAGTCGAGATTAGCGAACCGTAACGAAGTAGTTATTTATTTTATTTCCCAATCCCAACCTATTCATCCCATGAAGCAAAACTGGTAATACTCCATATCTAACACCACTGTGTTATCGGTAAAACTAATTACCATTTCACGTTCAAATCTAATTAAAGATTTAACTATCGCTTTGGAGCAAAACTGGTAATACTCCATTCTCGCTCATTTCTAAATTTGGTAATTTAGATTATCAATTCGAATTTCAATCTATTTGCAGATTCATTAAAACTCCTTTTACTGGGTTAAAGAACTAGGTGTTATTTAAAACACAGTTCACGACAAACCCAAATCACATTCTATTTGTTATCGGGTTAAAGAACTAGTGTTATTTAAAACACAGTTCACGATAAACCCATTTCAAATCCAATCAAATATATTAGAAATCCCGATTATTTAAAACCCCTTTTAAATCTAATTTATTTATTAGAATCAATTGGGTTTCAAATTTAGTTCAAACTAGTGCATTTCGATAAAAACCATTTTTATCTTTTCAAATGTGGAGTTTTTCATCCCAAATTTTCCCAAATCATTTCTTATGATTTTATACAAATTATTACTATTTTTAATAATTTTATCGAGGCCCGTACAGTCGATTTCCAACAATGGCCATCGAACTGCACTTATAGCGACCTTTTTCGAATTTGATTTGGACGTATCTCCAAATCCAACCGTTAGATTTTGAATTTCTAATATTCTTTAGAAAGCTCTTTTCGATACGAACCCAACGGTTCCGGTTTTAGGAGAATCCGACGGTCGGATCTCCCGTAATGTCCGTTTGAAATAAATGGTCGAAATTTACGAACTGCCGCGGCGCGGCGCGTTCTATTCAGGCCATTATATTATATATATAATATATATAATATATATTTCGTCGATTTCTATTTAAAACGAATTATATATTTAGTTTTGAATTCGTTTCAAAAGCAAATTCAACTTCCATTTCAATTCAAATCAAAATCGAATTCTTCTTTATAAATTCGTTTTAAAATTCATTTCTATTCAATTCAAATTTCAATTCAATTTGAATTCATTTCACTTCATTTTAAATTCAATTCGAATTCGTTTTTCAATTCAATTCAATTCAATTCAATTCAATTCAAATTGGTTTTCTATTCGATTCAAATTCATTTCCTATTCAAATTAAATTCGTTTCGTTTTCTATTTGAATCAAGTTCATTATTTATTCAATCGAAATCAAATCCGTTAAATATTCAATTGAAATTAAATTGGTTTTCTATTCCATTCAAATTCAAAATCGTTTTATATTCAATTCATTTCGAAATCGTTTTATACTCAATTCATTTCGAAATCGTTTTATATTCAATTCATTTCGAAATCGTTATATACTCAATTCATTTCGAAATCGTTATATATTCAATTCATTTCGAAATCGTTATATATATCGTTCGCGTCAAAATGGCGCATCACTATTCAACACGGCTTTATATATCCTATTTCAAATATTTCTTTTTGTCAACACACGACTAATCTCAACGAATGAGTACCGTCCGTGTATGACTATTTTTGTTAAAATATTTCGTTCAACACATGACTAATATCAACGGATGAATATAGTCAACACATGAACCTTTATTTTATATTGATAAAGATATAAATTTTATTATAAAAATATTTCGTTCAACACATGACTAATATCAACGGATGAGTATAGTCAACACATGAACCTTTATTTTATATTGATAAAGATATAAATTTTATTATAAAAATATTTCGTTCAACACATGACTAATATCAACGGATGAGTATAGTCAACACATGAACCTTTATTTTATATTGATAAAGATATAAATTTTATTATAAAAATATTTCGTTCAACACATGACTAATATCAACGGATGAGTATAGTCAACACATGAACCTTTATTTTATAATATTCTTAATTTTTTTCAAATTGGAATGAGGCCCAATCAATTACCATATAAAGTTAATTATATGGATTTTCATACAACACATGTATAAGATAGCATTGAAGAATAATCAACCATCAACCAAAGTGCACTACACTGTATAAGCATCAAATATAGATATCTAACGCTTATAACAGCCTGTCAATCTATCGATCGACATACTTTATCAATCAGGATGAGTGAACTCATATTTCATCCCAACACCCGTGTGGGGTTTCAAACAATCACACACAGATTTTATTTGTGCAGTTGGGCGATGTGTAAAATTTATCGACCCAATCAATGTCATTCAAATAGGTGTACATAAACAAACCGTCCGGTTTGTAAATGAATATTTTATTTATTCGCATTCACGTTAAAAATTATATTTTTAACGATAAAACAATTTATCTTAACATATGAATATCTATTCAGTTCATTTATTCAATAAATGATTATTTTTATTTTTCTAACATATTTTAGAAAATTTCGGCGGCATAACGGCACGATACTAGAAACGGGACAAGGCCTAGCCTTATCCCCGGTCTAGTGAAGGCCCACGCCATTCACACATCAATCAAATTCACTTTCGTTATGCAAACCACAAAATTTGGAGTAAGGGTCTAACCTAGCCTTACTCCTTCGCCTTATAACGGCGCACGTCTAATCCTAACCAATTTATCGATTCGATTTTTCACACCACAAACCACATTCAAATCAATATCTCAATCAATTACCAAACAGCCAAACAAACAAGTCCATGGTCTGTGGACGATTGTGTCGGGTGCTACTAAGCACCGTCTGCATCCTAGTATATATATAACTAGAAAAATTAAATTGAAAGGTGAGAAGTTCTCACTTATAGCTATCCTAGCTCCACGGCACTTCATTTGCAGAAGTCTTCGTCGTTTTCGCATCTTCGTCAGCTTCGTCGCCCGTAGCCACTATATATATAAAAATCGAATTTTTATTTCGCTATTCAATATATATAAAAATCGAATTTTTATTTCAAAGTTCAACCTATAAAAATTGAGTTTTTATAACGCTACTATAGAGATAAAAATTATATTTTTATTACGCTATTTTCTATATAAAGATTTCGCCTTTATAAAAATCATCACTTTATCTCAACGTATATAAAATAAAAATCAGATTTTTATTTCGTTACATACACAAAGATGATATCTTTATATTCTCTATCTTATAAAGATTATATTTTTAATACTTTAAAAATATAAAAATCATATTTTGACATCATCTATATAGTAAAGACTATATTTTTAATACTTTGAAAATATAAAAATCATATTTTTAATACTTTAAAAATATAAAAATCATATTTTTCTTTAACTAAAAATCAAATCTTTTTTTTTAATCAGTTTTAATCCTTTTGAAAAATCAGTTTTTATTTTCTTTTAAAAATTCAGTTTTAAGTTTCTTTTAAAAACTCAGTTTTAACAAAATATAAAAATCAGTATTTAAACTTATTAATAAAAACAGAAATAACATATTAATAAAATCAGTTTTAAATTACTCAAAAATAAAAACAGTTTTAAATTTTAAAAATAAAAACAGTTTTAAATTTTAAAAACAAAAACAGTTTTATAAGCAAATAAAATTCAGTTTTTAAAACTCATTAACAATTCTGTTTTAAACTTAAATTAAAAATCAGTTTTAAAATAAATATGTTTTCAGTTTAAAATAAATATGTTTTCAGTTTAAAATAAAACTGTTTTCAGTTTAAAATAAAACTGTAATCAGTTTTTAAAATAAAACTATAATCAGTTTTTAAAATAAATAATAAAAAAAAAAAATCAGAATTAACTTACAGGGGGGCTGTAGCGAGGTCGGCGCCGGGGGCTTCGATCTAGGGCGTCGGATGTGGGTCAGGGGCAGGCGGCGGTCTCGGGTTCGTGGCGTGCGATGGGATTCGACTGGGGGGGCGATGGCTTCGAGGAGTTCGAACGAGGTGGAGGGAGGACGCGAGGTCTTCGTCGGCGATGTCTCGAAGCGGCGATGGATCGGCGGGCGGATGGTGGCGATCGCCAAGGGGGCGGCGGCTCCGATTAGGGTTTTAGGTTCTCTTTTTTTTTTTTTTTTTTTGTTTCTTCTGAGTGAAAACGAGAGGAGAGGGGGGGGGGTATATGCAAATATAATTATTTATATTTTAATTTTATTTTAATTTATTTTCTCCTTAGAGTTGACTTTTTATTCGACTTCGAAACGAGGCCCACCGACTGTCGCCCATAGCGTTTCACCCCCATTCCGAACACAATGGGATATGTATCGCAAGCTGATTTGACCGTTTCAATCAGTTTCCGTTAAATTTACATTTAAATTACTATATTGAATTTTAAACGTACATTTCAAATTACTGGGGTCACATACTAACTAGAAAAATTCCATAAAAATATTTTCTAGCTTCGTATTGACGATACGGTCCTAACAAAACTAGTTTCGTCGAATTCTGAGACAGTATGAAAAATGGCCAATTTCCAGTCGATTAAAATCAACTGAAATTGTCAAAACACGTTTTCCTTTGCCACGCTCACATATTGATTCGAAAAATTATGAAATTTGAAACCTAGCAATAACTTGACACTGCGGATCCAACAAAACTGGTTTCGTCGAAATCCGAGGTCATTTGCAAAATGTCCATTTTTAAGGGCCTGAATTCCATAGCGACTATTCAGAATTTTCAACTGGACATATCTTTTGATTCCCGCTATGAAATTTTGATTTTTCGGATTCGTTGGAAAGATATTATCAATTCGATCCTAAGGTTTTTGGTTTCACTAAAATCCGGATTGTTTTGCACCCGGTACATTCAATTGAAGTTTGAAATCGAATTATCGAACTACCGCGCCATTTTCAATTCTATTTATAATTATATATAAATATTTATATTCTAACGACGACGTATATAATATATACGCTCGAATTATATTCAAAATAAATTTCTCGTTCATATTATTTAAAATAATCTATTTTAAATATTCAAAATCCGCTAAAATTGCCAAAATAAAAATTTTAAACTGGCCCAGATTTTCCGGGTTATTACATTTTCAAATTAAAATCTAAGCTTGGAAATTGGGCCAGTTGGGCCAAGGCGGGAAAATTCCCGCCACAGTACCCAAGTCGACAGCCCTGTCGACTTGGGAGTCGACTAGGTCTGACCAGGTCGACAGCCATGTCGACTTGGCTGTCGACTTGGCTCAGACGCCCAGTCCTGCCTGGTGCACCATCTTGAGAATGTGTTGAGCTAGAGGGCCAGATTCGATTTGGAGGGCTGAGATGAGAACTAGGGTTTAATCCTATGGTCTAAATCACTAGCCTAATCTATAAATAAGACCCTAACCTACCCTAAATCCTCATTAATCTATCCTACAACTAAACTATGGCAAAATCAATCCTCACATGGCCTCCACTCTCTTCATAAATTCCTAAATCAATTTTCAAGAGATTCCCATGCATACAAGTGTATTTAGGCTTGTATGATCCTCTTTAGCTTGCATTAAAGTCTTGTTTCTCTATTGGCATCATAAAGGAGGAGTCTTGATCAAGTTTGCTTGCATTTTGGGGTTTTAATTAGTTGCATAAGGGGTTTCTTACATTTGCTATACTCATTTGAGTCTTCATAGCATTGTAAGCCTATTTCTACTCTTGTATTTTAACTATGAAGTTAATATGTTATGTTTCAAGTTTGAGTTTGGGGTTAATCATGATATGTGCTTTGATCTTATGATTTTATGCATAAGATTACTCTATGCATGTTAGTAAAGTCATTACCTTGGCTTTATGCATAGAAAGATATGATCTTTGGTTGGAAATGTTGCATAATGCAACTTTGAAACTCTCATAACCCTTGCATTAACATGCATATAATGTTATATGCTTGTTACTAGCCCTTATCTCATGCTATCTATGGCCATGTTCCACCTAATTGCCAAGTTTGATGTTATGCATGCATATGAACCTTATGCAAGTTGAAACCATGTTATGCATGCATATGAACCTTATGCAAGTTGAAACCATGTTATGCATGCATATGAACACTATGCAAGTTAAAATGATGTTATGCATGCTTATGAACATTTTGCAAGTTGATAACATGATATGCAAGTTTATGATCACATCTTTGTCTCATGCCACCATGTTTAACTTGTGGCTCCAACCCCTCTATGTCATGATTATGCCAAGTTCCCTCTTTCTATCCTTTATGCGCTATTGCGATATGTAAGCGATGGGATTGCGTTTGGGATTGGGTAAACTTAAAAGACATAAAAACATAAGCTTGGGAATTTACCTATTAAGTTAGGTCTACCCATTGGGAATTTACCTATTAAGTTAGGTCTACCCAATTGCTTGAAAACTTGTAATGTGATGGACATGACACTTAGAAAACATGAGGATGGCCAACTCGAGGTTGGGCTGAGCTTGTAGCATAAACCTACCCGGAACCGACCGGCTTAACTAGTGGCTACAAGCAATAAGACCCAATGTGAGTAGTTGGTCATGTTGCACGTGAGACCCGAGGTTAGACTAAGTTGTGGTGTAAACCTACCCGGACCCGCCCGGCCTAACTAGTAACCACAACAAGGTCTAATGTGAGAGGTTGGGTGCATTAAATTAATTAATGCCACATGGTAGGGTTAAGTCATGGACCGCTTGAATACTTAACCAATTAAACACGGTGGGTTGGTAGGGTTAAGTCATGAACCTTGGGTACACTTAACCAACTTGGTACTTAGATGAGTTGGGTTAACCACGATTAACCCATTAAGGAAACCCTAGTTACGTGGTCCTTTGCACCAGTAACCCTCTTGGATGTATCATGATACCCTAGGGACTAGGCTAGGGTGGGGCACGATTACTGGGATGACATGTAAGCGACCAAAACGACGGCTGTGTAGGTGCGCCGGTGTAGGTTCAGGCGGGCCATGGTCGTGCACATGGTCCAGAGTTGAAAAAGCAGGCACGGGCACCAGTAGGTTTAAACTGTGCGTGCTTGGTTTGTGTCAGGGGTTGACACCCTAGGACTTGATACACCCTAGGGTGGACCTAGCACAGTTTAGCTACACTTCGTAGTTGGGCCGTATGACACCGACACTTGACGAGTTAGGCTGTAGGGAGCCGATCGACTAGACCGTGCTAGTTGGACCTTGATTTAGGTCATTCATGATGGTGGGCCAAACTTGGGCCTGGGGATCACCTCTTGTTTACACTTGACACGACTTGTGATACTAGTACACTTGGTGCAAACCTCAATCTTGTTTATGCGGTACCACATTTGATCTATCTTGTTGACTTCTTACCATGCCAGTTGTCATCCTATGACTCATCCTTGTTTATATATACTGTTAACTTTATTAGTTGTTGTACAATTGTAGATAGGACTTACCAGTCTTTTTACTGACCCATTTTCTTTCGCCTCTTTTCTTTCGTTTCCCCCCCAGGTTTACAGGGCGGGAATACCAGCACTTAGCTTGGATCTTAGCTGCTTTTCTTGGATAGCTCATGTATGCTTCGGACTTGAGCTTGCTATGGTTTTCTACTTGGGAATAGCTACTTCATGTTTTCCTTTTCAGTTACAAGTTTTATGTTTCTAGACTTTGTTTATGGAAAATAATTAAGTACTGTGTTGTAACTTAACCTATGGTTTTGATATGCTAGCTTTTATCCGCTGCTATACTTACTCTGTTTTTACTTATATGTTCTGTCTTGTGATATATGCATGCATGATTACCTCATTTAAACGCCCCTCCAAAGTCAGTGTCCTTGCAAGAGTGGCACTGGCGGAGGTGGGGTGTTACATTTGGTATCAGAGCATAAGGTTTACGAGATTGGAGCAAAAAGGGTTTTAAAGTTACTTTTAAAAGCTATTTTCAAAACCAATTAAGTATTTTTCCAAAGAAAAGTCTAGTTTATTTTGAAAGGCTATCCCCCAAGAGCCATAAGCACTATCCTTCGTTTCCTCGTTCTAAATCTATCTTTTCCTTTTTCAGCATGGACGATCTCAATCTTCCTGAGGGAGTCACCATTCCCGGATGGTTCCGGAGGTACTTGGAAGCTAGGGCCAATAATGCAGGTCCAGCAACCACTCCCACTATCACTGAGGTTCCACCTCCTCCTCCTCCTCAGCAACCACAAGCCGATTTCGCCAAGGTCTGCAAGGACTTCAAGGCCATGGGTGGCAAAAAATTTATTGGGACAGAGACTTTCGTGGAAGCAAGAAATTGGTTGAAGGAGACCGAAGATCTTTTTGCCATCTTTGATATAGAGGACCATAGAAAGGTTCTGTTGGCGGTTTGGCTACTAAAGGAGGAAGCTTCTTATTGGTGGGAGGTCACCAATGCTACAAGGCCCGTAGAAACCTGGGCCGACTTTAGGGCAAGGTTTGGGCTTAAGTTTCTATCATCTACAGAGGCAAATTTGCAACTAGAGAAGTTCATAGCTTTGAAGCAAGGAGACATGACAGTGAGAGAGTATGTGAATAAGTTCAACCAGCTTGCCCGATTCGGTTTGGACATGGTCAATACTCCCGAGAAGAAGGCTCTACGTTTTGCACGAGGGTTAAATGAGCCATTACAAGGTCTAGCTATGTCACACATACCCATGGGGGCCACTTTCGAGAGCCTGGTAGACATGGCATTGCTGCAGGGAGAGGATAAGAATGGGAAGAAGGAAGTCAAGCCCAATGAAACTCAGCCTAAGAAGACAGACTCCAAGTGGGGAGGGAATCAGAGTAATCAGAACAACAAGAACAACAAGGGCAACAAGAACAAGGCAAAGGACACAAGAAAGTGCCACTTTTGTGGGATTGTTGGGCATGTAGCCAAGGACTGTAGGAAGAAGAAAATGAAATTGGGTGGATGCTTTCATTGTGGAGAGACGGGACATTTTAGTAAGGATTGCCCTAAGAAGCAGGGGCATGGACAAACTCAGCGCGCAGGTTCATCTGGAGGGCAAGTGCATGCTCTCAACACCGCTCCAGTTCAGGACCGAGGTACTATTTCTGTGGAAAGTCTTGTTTATATTTCTGGTTTTCCTGTTCGCACTTTGTTTGATTCTGGCGCATCACATACCTTTATTTCCTCTGATGTTGTTGGAAGTTTGCACCTAAGTACTAGTCTTGTTGAGGATCCCGTTAGTGTTTCAAATCCGATTGGGGGTTCAGCCCATTTGTCTATGATCTGTATGGATTTGAGGATTTCTATCTTGACCGTAGAATTCTCGTGTGATGCTTATGTTCTCGGGTTCACGGGATACGGGTTGATCTTGGGCATGGATTGGTTGTCTCGCTATGGAGCCATTCTCGATTGTGAGCATAGGGTGGTGAGACTCATGACTCGCCTTGGCAATACCCTAGAGATTTCTTGCAACCCGCTAGATCCCGTCATGCTATGTTATCTTGAATCTCTTGACTCGTCTATCGATGATCTGCAATCTGTAAGGGTGGTTCGAGAATACCCTGATGTTTCTGAAGAAGTTAAGGGGTTACCCCCTAAGCGAGAGATAGATTTCCGCATTTATCTGGTTGATAATGCTAAGCCAGTCTCCTTACCAGTTAGGCACATGGCCACGCGGGAAAGGAGAGAGCTCAGTAAGCAAATCAAGGAGCTTCTTGAGAAGAATTTTATTAGGCGAAGCATTTCCGAATGGGGTGCTCCTGTGGTGTTCTCTACTAAGGCGGACGGCTCGCTTCGTCTATGTGTTGATTATCGAGAGTTGAACAAGCTAACCAAGATGAATAGGCATCCATTACCGAGGATAGATGACCTCTTCGACCAGCTTGTTGGTGCTTCTGTTTTCTCTCAGCTTGATTTAGCCACCGGATTTCATCAGCTTAGAGTGGCCGAAGACAGCATTGATAAGACTGCATTTAGGACTCCGGACGGATTCTTTGAATGGCTTGTCATGCCATTCGGCTTGACTAATGCACCCGCCTACTTCGTAGATTTGATGAGTAGGGTGTTCAGGGAGTTCCTTAACAAGTTTGTTGTTGTCTTCGTGGATGATATTCTGATCTTTTCAAAAGACGAGGAAGAACATGCTAGACACCTCAAGGAGGTGATGGATACGCTTAGAGCCCATCAGTTGAAAGCCAAGTTCTCCAAATGCCACTTTTGGAGAAAAGAAGTCCGATTTCTTGGGCATATAGTTTCTAAGCAGGGTATAGCTGTGGATCCCGCGAAAGTGGTTGCAGTTCAAGACTGGAAGACTCCTAAGAATGCAACCGAAGTGCGAAGCTTTCTTGGTCTGGCAGGCTACTATAGGAAGTTCATTAGAGACTTCGCTAAGATTTCGGCCCCTTTCACTAGATTGACGAAGAAGAACTTAGTCTTTGCATGGAACTTAGAGTGTGAGCTTGCTTTTCAAAGGCTCAAGAGGGCCCTTACCACAGCTCCAGTTTTGGCATTACCCGATGGCGGTAGGATGTTTACCGTGTATACCGATGCATGTGGCACAGGGTTAGGCGCTGTTCTAATGCAGGTAGAAAGGGTGATATGTTATGGGGGTAGGCAACTTAAAGTTCATGAGAAGAACTATCCCACTCATGACTTGGAGTTAGCGGCGATTGTCTTTGCACTCAAGTCCTGGCGCCACTATCTTTTAGGCGAAAGGTTTGAGTTGTACACTGATCACAAATCACTCAAGTATCTCTTCTCGCAGAAAGATCTGAATCTTAGGCAGCAAAGGTGGATGGAATTTTTGGCATCTTATGACTTCGAGATAGCTTATACCCCTGGCAAGGGTAATGTTGTGGCTGATGCACTAAGCAGAAAAAGGTTGGCTTTGAGTCCCTTGTTTGTTGAGATGAAGAGCCTAGAGTTACTGGCAACCTTTGATTTCACGACAGCAGTTGAGTCGATGACAGGATCGTTAGCATCTCTCGAGCTTAGACCCACACTTCTTGATCAAGTAGGGACTTCGCAGAAGGAAGACCCACAGATAGTGGAGATCATGGATAGGTTGATTCGTGGTGAGACGTCCAGTCACCTTGCTAGATATACTATTGATGACAAGGGTTGGCTAAGGCGTGATGGAAGACTCTGCGTTCCACAAGTGGGAGACTTGGTGCATAAAGTTCTCGAAGAAGCACATCACTCAAAGATGACTATACATCCTGGTGGAGATAAGATGTATAGGGATATGAAGCGCATTTTCTTTTGGCCTGGAATGAAGAAGGATGTGGCAGACTATGTTTCAAAGTGCATGGTGTGCCAACAAGTGAAAGCTGAGTCGAAGAAACCAGGTGGGCTATTACATCCATTGGAGGTCCCGCAATGGAAGTGGGAGAGCATCTCTATGGACTTTGTGGATGGATTGCCTAGATCAAGAAAAGGGAATTCGAGCGTATGGGTCATCGTTGATCGACTTACGAAGAGTGCTCACTTTATCCCAGTAAAGAGCAAAAGGACTGCATCATGGCTGGCATCTGTTTACCTTCGAGAAATAGTGAGATTGCATGGGGTTCCTTCTAGCATAGTCAGTGATCGTGACCCAATCTTCACTAGCCAATTCTGGAATAGTTTGCAGGAAGCAATGGGTACGCAATTGAATCTGAGTACAGCCTATCACCCCCAGACGGATGGCCAAACCGAAAGGGTGAATAGAGTGCTAGAAGACCTTCTGAGGCTTTGTGTTCTTGATTTTCGTGGTACTTGGGAAGACCACCTTCCTCTTGTGGAGTTTGCTTACAACAATAGCTATCAAGCTAGCATAGGGATGGCACCATTTGAAGCTTTATATGGGAGGCCGTGTAGGTCACCATCTTGTTGGTGGGAGACAACAGATAAGCTTGTACTTGGGCTCGATATGATACGAGACACATCTGAGAAAGTTGAATTGGTGAGAAGACGGATGAAAGCGGCCCAAGATAGACAAAAATCCTATGCTGATAAGCGAAGGACAGATTTGGAGTTCGAAGTTGGAGACATGGTTTTCGTGAAGGTTTCTCCTTTGCGTAATGTGGTTCGCTTCGGAGCAATTGGGAAGCTGGCACCCAGATTCGTAGGACCCTTCCCTATCATAGAGAGAATTGGGAAGATGGCTTATAAAGTGCAATTGCCCGAGAAGCTGTCCGGAGTGCATAATGTCTTTCATGTCTCGCATCTCCGAAAGTGCCTACATGAGTCCACTGAGGTGGTTGAACCTAGCATTCTTGAAGACGTGGAAGTAGAGAAAGAGGCAACCTTGAGGAGAGCTCTGATTCGTATCTTGGGAACGGAGATCAGAAAGCTAAGGAATCGAGAGGTCAAATTGGTGAAGGTTCAGTGGAGTTAAGCCGAAGAGGATGCAACTTGGGAGACAGAGGAGAAGATGTTTAGGCTTTATCCATTCCTTTTTGAGGGTACATTCTCGACCTCTTTTCCCTCTTTAGCATATCTTTCTTTTGCTATCCATGTTTATCCTGTTTATCTTGTAACTTCGTCATGAGAACCTTAGGTAGAAACCCCTTGGATGAAACATGTATTAGAAACATGTTATGCTTGATGGTTGCAAGTGGTTGCAAGTGTTTGCAAGTGGATACTCGTGGATGCATGATACACATTAGCCACTAAGATCGGCTCACACACCTTCATATTGCATATGCATGAGTGCTTATACTTATTCATGGCTGAAACTTGTTGTGCTATCTCATGGATGTTGCATATGGATGAATGTTATGTGCACTCATATAGAAATTATAAAATTAGGCTAGGAATTTGCATACATATGGACGCATTTCACTAGCATACTTCGCATTAAGGAGGTGTACTGAATCAGTAACCGCCTGATTTTCGCATTAGATAAGTACATATACACACACCTTTGCATATGATCATACAGCATTTAGAAATTGTTAAGGACAATGGTTACTCGTGGATGATGTGGTGAGTAGATGGATGATGGATGGTAGGACACGTTCTTCCTAACTTAGAGATTTCGGGGACGAAATCCTTTAAGGAGGGGAGAATGTAATAACCCGTATTTTAATAACAGGATATAACACAAAACAAGGCAGAATTAAATAATAAAATCTGAATCAAGGGAAACGGGCTATACCATTGCGTTCGTCTCGGAAAAATATGCGAAATAGAGTCCGAGTTTTCGAAAATCGGAGTCCGTATGACCCGATTAAGGCCCAACAAAGTTTTCAGAAAATTTCTAAATAAAAACAGATTTTCAAATTCAAATCTAAGCTTGGAAATTGGGCCAGTTGGGCCAAGGCGGGAAAATTCCCGCCACAGTACCCAAGTCGACAGCCCTGTCGACTTGGGAGTCGACTGGGTCTGACCAGGTCGACAGCCCTGTCGACTTGGCTGTCGACTTGGCTCAGACGCCCAGTCCTGCCTGGTGCACCATCTTGAGAATGTGTTGAGCTAGAGGGCCAGATTCGATTTGGAGGGCTGAGATGAGAACTAGGGTTTAATCCTATGGTCTAAATCACTAGCCTAATCTATAAATAAGACCCTAACCTACCCTAAATCCTCATTAATCTATCCTACAACTAAACTATGGCAAAATCAATCCTCTCATGGCCTCCACTCTCTTCATAAATTCCTAAATCAATTTTCAAGAGATTCCCATGCATACAAGTGTATTTAGGCTTGTATGATCCTCTTTAGCTTGCATTAAAGTCTTGTTTCTCTATTGGCATCATAAAGGAGGAGTCTTGATCAAGTTTGCTTGCATTTTGGGGTTTTAATTAGTTGCATAAGGGGTTTCTTACATTTGCTATACTCATTTGAGTCTTCATAGCATTGTAAGCCTATTTCTACTCTTGTATTTTAACTATGAAGTTAATATATTATGTTTCAAGTTTGAGTTTGGGGTTAATCATGATATGTGCTTTGATCTTATGATTTTATGCATAAGATTACTCTATGCATGTTAGTAAAGTCATTACCTTGGCTTTATGCATAGAAAGATATGATCTTTGGTTGGAAATGTTGCATAATGCAACTTTGAAACTCTCATAACCCTTGCATTAACATGCATATAATGTTATATGCATGTTACTAGCCCTTATCTCATGCTATCTATGGCCATGTTCCACCTAATTGCCAAGTTTGATGTTATGCATGCATATGAACCTTATGCAAGTTGAAACCATGTTATGCATGCATATGAACCTTATGCAAGTTGAAACCATGTTATGCATGCATATGAACCTTATGCAAGTTGAAACCATGTTATGCATGCATATGAACACTATGCAAGTTAAAATGATGTTATGCATGCTTATGAACATTTTGCAAGTTGATAACATGATATGCAAGTTTATGATCACATCTTTGTCTCATGCCACCATGTTTAACTTGTGGCTCCAACCCCTCTATGTCATGATTATGCCAAGTTCCCTCTTTCTATCCTTTATGCGCTATTGCGATATGTAAGCGATGGGATTGCGTTTGGGATTGGGTAAACTTAAAAGACATAAAAACATAAGCTTGGGAATTTACCTATTAAGTTAGGTCTACCCATTGGGATTTACCTATTAAGTTAGGTCTACCCAATTGCTTGAAAACTTGTAATGTGATGGACATGACACTTAGAAAACATGAGGATGGCCAACTCGAGGTTGGGCTGAGCTTGTAGCATAAACCTACCCGGAACCGACCGGCTTAACTAGTGGCTACAAGCAATAGGACCCAATGTGAGTAGTTGGTCATGTTGCACGTGAGACCCGAGGTTAGACTAAGTTGTGGTGTAAACCTACCCGGACCCGCCCGGCCTAACTAGTAACCACAACAAGGTCTAATGTGAGAGGTTGAGTGCATTAAATTAATTAATGCCACATGGTAGGGTTAAGTCATGGACCGCTTGAATACTTAACCAATTAAACACGGTGGGTTGGTAGGGTTAAGTCATGAACCTTGGGTACACTTAACCAACTTGGTACTTAGATGAGTTGGGTTAACCACGATTAACCCATTAAGGAAACCCTAGTTACGTGGTCCTTTGCACCAGTAACCCTCTTGGATGTATCATGATACCCTAGGGACTAGGCTAGGGTGGGGCACGATTACTGGGATGACATGTAAGCGACCAAAACGACGGCTGTGTAGGTGCGCCGGTGTAGGTTCAGGCGGGCCATGGTCGTGCACATGGTCCGGAGTTGAAAAAGCAGGCACGGGCACCAGTAGGTTTAAATTGTGCGTGCTTGGTTTGTGTCAGGGGTTGACACCCTAGGACTTGATACACCCTAGGGTGGACCTAGCACAGTTTAGCTACACTTCGTAGTTGGGCCGTATGACACCGACACTTGACGAGTTAGGCTGTAGGGAGCCGATCGACTAGACCGTGCTAGTTGGACCTTGATTTAGGTCATTCATGATGGTGGGCCAAACTTGGGCCTGGGGATCACCTCTTGTTTACACTTGACACGACTTGTGATACTAGTACACTTGGTGCAAACCTCAATCTTGTTTATGCGGTACCACATTTGATCTATCTTGTTGACTTCTTACCATGCCAGTTATCATCCTATGACTCATCCTTGTTTATATATACTGTTAACTTTATTAGTTGTTGTACAATTGTAGATAGGACTTGCCAGTCTTTTGACTGACCCATTTTCTTTCGCCTCTTTTCTTTCGTTCCCCCCCCCAAGGTTTACAGGGCGGGAATACCAGCACTTAGCTTGGATCTTAGCTGCTTTCTTGGATAGCTCATGTATGCTTCGGACTTGAGCTTGCTATGGTTTTCTACTTGGGGATAGCTACTTCATGTTTTCCTTTTCAGTTACAAGTTTTATGTTTCTAGACTTTGTTTATGGAAAATAATTAAGTACTGTGTTGTAACTTAACCTATGGTTTTGATATGCTAGCTTTTATCCGCTGCTATACTTACTCTGTTTTTACTTATATGTTCTGTCTTGTGATATCTTCATGCATGATTACCTTATTTAAACGCCCCTCCAAAGTCAGTGTCCTTGCAAGAGTGGCACTGGCGGAGGTGGGGTGTTACAATATACAACCTCTGAGCTCGTACGTCTCAGAGAAGGGCGTTAAGCAAGAGAATAAATTCTCCGCCGCCAAACAGATGTATATTTAATAGAGATCAATTAACATAGAATAAAATCCAATGTCAGACACATAGTCCATTTACAAGTTCGTTCTGGGTCTGAACGAAACCGGAGGCACTTTCCTCGCATATCCATCGATCTCCAAGTACGTCTGGACGATCACCAACTGTTTCCCTCATCTTGGGTGTACAGCCCAATCAAGATCATCAGTAATCACCCAAACGATGTGAAGACTTCCGGTCTTCAACCACTGTCTTCAGCTTTGACTTATCGTCGAATCGGTTATTCAGAATGGGTATAAACCCGGCCTTTCCGAATAACCCACGTATATAATAAACACGTGTTACACAAACACAACATACGCCTCATTCCAATTCAGAATATTCTTTTATTCAAATTTTCACATTCTTAGGGAAAGGTTCCCATTAATTTTATCAAAGATAAATTCTTCTAAATTTATTCTTTAATCTTCCTTTGGATATCATTTCAAACTAGTCGGGATTAGCGAACCACACCGAAGTAATTATTTATTTTATTTCCCAATCCCAACCTATTCATCCCCTGGAGCAAAACTGGTAATACTCCATATCTAACACCACGGTGTTACCGGTAAAATTAATTACCATTTCACGTTCAAATCTAATTAAAGATTTAACTATCGCTCTGGAGCAAAACAGGTGATACTCCTTTCTCGATCACTTTTCAGATTTGATAATTTAAATTATCAATTCACATTTCAATCTAATTAAAGATTCATTAAAACTCCACTTAGTTTTAATCTTTTCAAAAAATCAATATCCTGTCTTTAACTGGGTAAAAGAATCAATGTCATCTAAAACACGATTCACGATAAAACCGAAACCACATTCAAATTCAATTTATTTATTTCAAAAATAAATTGTTTTTAATTCTAGTTCAAAACTAGTTCATTTCAATAAAAATCTATTTTTATCTTTTCAAGTGTGGAATTTTTTTATCCCAGTTCTTCACAAATCATTTCTTATGATTTTACACAAATTATTGATATTTTTAATAATTTTATCAAGGCCCGTACAGTCGATTTCCATCAACGGCCATCGAACTGCACTTACAGCGACCTTTTCTAAATTTGATTTGGACATAATTCCAAATCCAACCGTTAGATTTCAAATTTCTAATATTCATTAGAAAGCTATTTTCGATACGAACCCAGCGGTTCCGGTTTCAGGAGAATCCGACGGTCGGATCTCCCGCCATGTCAATTCGAAGACAATGGTCGAAATTCACGAACTGCCGCGGCGCGTTCTATTCAGGCCATTATATATAATATATACATATATATATTATATATTTCATCGATTTCCTTTTAAAATGTATTTTATAAATCGTTTTAAATTCGTTTTCAAAACAAATTCAACTTCATATTCAATTTCAAATCAAAATTGAATTTTCCTTTATAAATTCGTTTTAAATTCATTTCAAATTGATTTCAATTCAAATCGATTTCAATTCAATTCAATTTCAATTCGATTTGAAATCACTTTTCGATATTCATTAAAAAATGAATAAAATCGATATAAATATCGTTCACGTCAAAATGGCGCATCTCTAATCAACACGGCTTTATATATTTCAATAAATTCGTTATTCTATTCAACAAATGAATATTTATTCCATTCAACACATGAATATATTTCTTTCAACACATTAATATTCTCAACACATGAGCACTGTCCACACATGACTATTTATATTATTTAATATAATTTATAAAATTATGGTATATATCGTTTGATTTTCAAATCAAACTCCAACTGTAAAGTAGTAAGATAATGATAAAGATGTAAATTTTATTATTAAATTATTTTTTTCTCAACACATGATTATTCATTCTATTCAACACATGAATATATACTTCATTCTATTCTTTATTTTCCCAATTGGAATGAGGCCCAATCAATTACCATATAATGTTAATTATATGGATTCCATACAACACATGTATATAATCACAACAATAAATAATCAATCATCACCCAAAGTGCACTACCCTGTATAAGAATCAAATATAGATATCTAACGCTTATAACAGCCTGTCAATCAATCGATCGGCATACAACTAATTATTGGGATTAGTGTATGCCAAATATCATCCCAACACCCGTATGGGGTTTCACATCAACAAACACACATTTTTATTTATTCACATACCCGTTAAAAATTATATTTTTAACGATAAAATATTTTCAACTATATAAATATTTTATTTCACGTCACACAATCAATTTTCACCACAACAAACAATCAAACATACAAGCCATCCATTGTCTGTGGATGACGGGTGTCGGGTGCTACTAAGCACCGTCTGCATCCCAGTATATATATATTATAACTAGAAAAACAAGATTTAAAGTGAGAAGTTCTCACCCAAGCTAATCCAAACGCCTCGACTCTTCATATGTAGGAAATCTCCATCGTGCTCGCCTTTTGTCTATTTCGTCGTCCGTAGCCACTACATATATAAAAATCACATTTTTATATTGTTGCTATGTATATAAAAATCACATTTTTATAATCACGCTATATGGATAAAAATTCTATTTTTACTTCGCTACTATATATCACATTTTTATAATCACGCTATATGGATAAAAATTCTATTTTTACTTCGCTATTATATAGATAAAAATTCTATTTTTACTTCGCTACTATATAGATAAAAATTCTATTTTTACATCGATACTATATAGATAAAAATTCTATTTTTACATCGATACTATATAGATAAAAATTCTATTTTTACATCGATACTATATAGATAAAAATTCTATTTTTACTTCGATACTACATAGATAAAAATTATATTTTTATCACGCTATTCTCTATATATAGATTTCTCCTTTTCAAATATAAAGATTTTATTTTTTCAAATATAAAGATTTTATTTTTAACTCTTTAACCTATATATAAAAATTTTACTTTCTACTTCTACAATATAAAAGATTATATTGTTTTCCTAATTAAAAATCGTATTTTTCTAATCACATAATTTATATTTTTCTAATTAAAAATCAAATAAAAATCAGTTTTGAAAATCAAATAAAATCAGTTTTGAAAATCAAATAAAATCAGTAAAACTAACATATTTCAGTCGGAGGAGGGCTCACAAACTCGAGCGGCGGTCGAAGGGTGCTCGGGGAGTGGCGCACTGGCCAATGGCGGGCCCACTAGGGTAAGAAGCAGTGGATTTTTAATGGGATTGGGGCTCGCGATTTACAGAGGAGGGTGGGGGCGTTCGAATGGAAGAGGGGGAGAGAGGGTAGGCGGCAGATCGGAGGAGGGGAAGAGGGAGGAGGGCGGTGGGCAGGGGAGCGGTGGCGCGCATCGTTCGGGTTTGGGGGAAGAAGAGGGAACGGAGGAGAGAGGGAGGAGAAGGAGGGGGCTTGGAGGCGGTGGTGCCCGCCACCTGGGGGGCTGCGATGGGGCGGGTGTGGTTTCCCCTCCGTCGTCGATCCCCCTTTCTCCTTTTTTTTTATTTCGGTTTTGATTTTTTTAACGAGGGGGGGGGCTGAGAGATAAAGGGAGAGAGAGGGTTTAATTTATTATTTTTAATTTCAAAAGTTGACTTTTTAATTCGAACTCGAAAGGAGGCCCACCGCCTGCCGTCCATAGCTAATTACCCCCATTCCGAATACAATGGGATGTGTATCGTAAGCTGATTCGACTGTTTCGATCAGTTTTCGTCAAAATCAACATATAACTCTATATATTGAATTTGAACGTGCATTTCAATTTACTGGGGTCACATACTAACTCGAAACATTCCAAAAAAATATTTTCTAGCTTCGTATTGACGATACGGTCCTAACAAAACTAGTTTCGTCAAATTCTGAGACTGTAACACCCCACCTCCGCCAGGGTGGCTCTTGCAAGCACTCTGACTTTGGAGGGGCGTTTGTACCGGGTAAACATGCATAATGATATATCAAGGCCGAACAAGAACATATGTATATATGTAAACAGAGTAAATAAGATAAGTAAAACAGCGGAAGATTTCAAACTATTTCAAAACAAGTCTGGTACAACATAATGTCAACTTTCCAAATACACAAGTCTAGATAAAAACAACATTACTGAAAAACTGAAATACATAAGTACTATCCCCAAAATAAGTGATAACCATAGCTAGCTTCATGTCAAGACCGTACATGAGCTAAAATCCCACAAGCAAGCGATCAGAAATCCAAGCTAAGCTCCAATATTCCCACCCTGAGAACCTGGGGGGGGGGGGGAGGAAACGGAAGAAAAGAGGCGAAAGAAAAACAGGTCAGTCAAAAAGACTGAGTAAGCCCTACTACAATCAATGTAAACTGATAAAGTTAACTGGCATGAGAAGCAGGGATGAACATAAGGATAACAACATACTAGCATGATGATTAACTAACAAGGTAGATAAAGGTTTCATCGCATAATCAGGTTTAAGGTTTTTCACCACAGGTGTACCAGCATTCTAACATGTCGTGTATAAACAAGAATTTATCCCTTGGCCTAAACTTGGCTCAGTATCAGGTGTTTGACTTAAATCAAGATCCAACTTCTTGGTACCCATTTCTAGTATAACAGGATTAGGTGTTACCCCAATGTTTACATCGAAACAGGACGGAACAGAATGGTCCATACAGAGATAGAGTTTGGGAAGAATGGGCTTTTACCACCCTAACAGACGGTACCACGCAGAAACAGACGGGTGTTACCACCCAACAAAACAGACGGTACCAACAGAGTCAGACAGAGCTAAGTGTACCCTAAATCCTACCCAAGCGATCGGCTCCCTAATACATAAATACCCTGTGTTGGCCCCACGATAGGGTGTATCACTCCCTAAAGTGGTAACCAATTGGCACAGGCATATTTACAGATGTCACGGCGTCTTACATCCTCAGAGGCAGACCGGGATCCATGCACGCACATGACCCGGTTGGAACGCACCATCCACACCCATCGCCATTATCAGAATGAACCACTTATAATTAGTTCAGTAAGCGTGCCCGGACCCTACCTAGACTTGGGTCAAAGTTTTGATACCATAAAGGGTTACTGACTAATATGGGTCCCAAACAACAAATGACACAAGTATTCCCCCTTGTGTCCCCAGACTATCAGATTCAAATACTTATTAACAGAGTTCAGACATACAAAGTTCAGACGAATCAGTTTTCAGACTAACGGATCAGATAACAGATTTACAAACTTGCCTAACTTGGTGTGGGTCCTACAGATCCGCAAAACCGTGTGGGGTTTCAACCAACAAATACTGTATATTATTTGTGCAGTTGGGCGATATCTAAAATTTATCGTCCCAATCAGTGTCAGTTAAATGGGTGTACATAAACAAATCGTCCGATTTGTAAATGAATATTTATTTTCATTTCAGGAGAATTTTATGACGTTCATATCTACATTACAAATTATATTTTTAATGATAAAATATTTATTTTAACACTTGAATATTTTTAATAGTCCATATATTCAATAAAAATAATATTTTTACAGTTCAAATATTTTATTCAAAACATGAATATTTTATACAGTTCATATACACATTAAAAATTATATTTTTAATGAATAAATATTTATTTCAGAAAATTTCCGCATTATAACAGCGCGATATTAAAACCGGAGTAATGCCTAGCACTACCCCTCTCCTGATACTGGCTCGCCCCATACATATCAATCACAATCAATTCAAAAAACCACAATACAATTTATTTCCAACTCAACCAAATTTCCACAATACAACCCAAACAAACAATCATGGTTTGTACAATAAATAGTATCGGTGTCTTCTAAGCCCCGTCTGCATCCTAATATATTTTTAACAGCAAAATAATTAGAGTGAGAAGGAGTTCTCACTTTGGGATCCACTCCGCCGTGCTTTTCTGAAGTTCTGATTTGCGGTTCTAATCCCAGACTTTGCAAACGAGCTCCAATCTTCATGCCATCTTTTTTTCTAGCTTAAACGCGCCATTCCGGACAATTTTCGCCTAATGGACTTTTTCCGGAAATTGGTCCATTTCGCCAGAAATCGCGAAAAGACAGTATTTCGACAACAGACTTTGGACGTGTTTTTTGAACAACTTCACAATCCAAAATCTGAGTTCCATATACTCAAATCAAAGAGGAGATCGTGCTCTTCGATTTTGGCAATGTGGAGTTTTGGCCAGAAGCGCACGATTTGGGAGATATGGGCTCGGGAAGGTCAGGGTGCTATTTGCAAAACTGAAAAATATAAAAATTGGGGTTTTTGGAGAATGGGCGTCCCACTGGTCGAAGGTGGGGTGCTAGGGGTGGCGCCGGATATCTACAGGGTGGGGGAGGTTTTGGCGGTCGACGGTGGGGCCAGTGGTCGGCGGTTTTGGGTGGAAAGGCGGTTTGGGGCGCGGTTTTCAATGGAGAAAAAAGGAGGGAGGCGGATCGGAGGAGGGGAGGACCAGGGGGAGGCGCGGCGGGCTGGCGGCGGTGCTCTGGTGAGGTGGGCGGAGGGATAGGGGAGGGTGGCGTTGAACGACAGGGGGGGAGGGGGGCTTTGAGGAAACGACGAGTTTTTCTGATTTTGGGGGGAACAAATTTTTGGGTTAAGTTATATAATTTTATTTTCAAAAAGTAAGTTTTCATTCATACTCTAAACGAGACCCAATGACTTTCGTCCCCAGCTAATTACCCCCATTCCGAACACAATGGGATATGTTTCATAAGCTATTTCAGCTGTTTTGATTAGTTTCTCTTTAATTTAAAATATAAATTAATGTAACGTTCAAAATTGAATTCAACGTACATTTTAATTTACTGGGTCAACATGCTGACTCCAACAATTCTAGAAAAATAAATCTAACTATGTTTTGATGATACGGTCCTAAGAAAAACTAATTTCGTCGAATTTGGAGAGCGTTTGAAAAATGGTCATATTCTAGTCGATTAAATTCAAACTGAATTGACCAAACACGTTTAAATTCACCACGGTCACATATTAATTCCAAAAATTCTGAAAATTGGAATCTAGCCATAATTTGACATTCCGGATCCAACAAAAGTGGTTTCGTCGAAAATGGAGGTCGTTTGCAAAACGGCTATTTTTTAAGGGTTATATATTATATTAAAAAATATATAAATTCTATAGCGACTATTTTCAATTTTAAACTAGACAAAACTATTTATTCTCGTTATGAAATCTGAATTTTTCTCGTTCGTTAGAAAGATATAATTAAAAAGATTCAAATATTTCTTGTTTTACTGAAATCTGATTTATTTTGAATCTTGTACATTCATTTGAACTTTAAAATCGAATTTTCAAACTACCACGCCATCTCAGGCTCGTTTTATAATTAAAATAAATTTATATGTTCTAACTTCGATTAAAATAAATTTTTAGTCGTTATTATTTAAAATAAATCATTTTAAATATTCAAAATCCATTAAAATAGCTAAAATAAAAAAATTAATTGGTTCTGAAAATCCGAGTTGTTATAATCTCACCCACTTAAAATATTTTCGTCCTCGAAAAGTAACGGAGCTGAAAGTCGTTTAACTAACCCACTCGACTTTCATTCTAGCGTACATTCTTTAACTTTTTAGTTTCTAAGAATTTTCTAATTTCTCAAAAATTTGGCTAACACCCTAAATTTTCGAAAAATTTCGTCATAACCTCCTTTGTACGGGTTGATATTCAAAACCGCAACTTGCCTCACAGGTCCCTCACCAATCCAAAAGAAAAAGAAAAAGCCAATCGGCTCATAAAATCATCAAAACCCAAGAAAATAGTAAACATGTACCTATTTGTCGGGCATACAATTTTATTCCTCTTCTTAGCTTCCATGCTATGACCTGTTCACACATATATATGTAGATGTATGCAATTTCAATCAATTTTTAATGCAGTTCAATATTAATTCAATTTGGCTAAATTTACCATTTATTCACATATTGGTGTAATTAGTTATCATTCCAATATTTTTATTAGTTAAACTAATAATCAAACATCACAACTAGCAATCAATTAATGATTAGCTTTTCAAACACATAACTTTAATACATAGTCAAAAATCATATTTTTTTAGTGCCGAATCACAACAATAAATTCTAACTATGTTTTGGTTCTCACACCAGTCAATTGGAAATATATAGACTTCCCACTTTCGAGACTCGAACATAAATTCTGATGATGCTTAATCTATCATCAGAATCATCTCCGGGCGACTAGAGTGTGACTATATATCTATCCAGTATATTTGAGACTTCGAATACACGTTAATTACACGTATATTCAAAATCTTCATATACTCGATTTTCCAAATTTAATTTAAAATAAAATATTCAAATACAAATAATTGATATAAAATTTTAAAACTAAATTTGATTTTAAAAATAACACTCTTTGAAACTCATTTTAGGATACTACTGATCCCATCTCTAACGAGTCATTCTTATTGGATATTACTAATCCAATCTCTGATGAATTCTTTCGTTTGGTTCTAATGTGTCTTATTCTCGAGCTCTGTAAACCAAAGCTCTGATACCAAATGAAATGACCCAAACCTCCCTGTAAGGGAAATCCCAGATTGAGTTGAGAACACAACAAATCATAACACAAACAGAAGAAAATTTCATTTCTTATTACAACAATTTACATCAGAGTACAAGAATATAACAGAGTATGAATAAATAATATACATTGGAAAATATCATAGATTTAAAATTACAATGCAACGGAAAAATAATACATAACACAACTGAAAGAAACACACGGACATAGAGCCTTCCGAGTATAGTTCCAGCTGTAAATCCGGGATCCTGGAAAAGAAATATCTGCAAAAATCCAACTACTAGCTGTGTGTGGAAAATAAAGGCACCTAGAGTTTAGGTTAAAACAATAATCTCCAGGTCAGTCATGGGACTAGTGTGAGAACTAAAACAATTATTTAAAACTTTAACTTTAATATAAGGTAAATCAAGGGACCACGCCGTATAACACGGAACGGGTTTTCTCCCAAGAATACCAGTGCAAGAAACAGTTTATAAACAACGTAACGCTTATCGAAAATGAAGCTATTATAAGACTCAGGTCCTATCACGCAATGCAACGCAAGCCGGAGGATAGAATTTCTCCTTATAATTGCCAAACATGCTTGGTACGTTTAGAATAAATCATTTTGATACTATTATAAGTGTATAGTGTATAAAACATGTAACGACTCAGATTTCGCCCGGACCTAATCGATTGCAAAATCGATTAAGACCGTTCAAAAACCCGAATACGCTAACTTTGGGCATACAACACATCAGAACAAATAACAAAAGACTTTTATAAACATTATAATAATGATACATCAGAGTACAGAATATCAGAGTACATCGATAAAATACAGCGGAAGTTACTTTACAATAATTTAATACATTGCAGCGGAAATGAATAAACTGATACAGCGGAAGTCTATCAATGCTCTGGACATAGCTTTAAGCTTCGATCCAGAATCCTGCTCAATATATCTGCAAAATAACTACTCGACTGCCCGTGTGGAAAAAGAGGGCACCCGAGTTTGCAAAGTGAAACAAACTACGGGTCAGTCATGGGACTGGTACGAGAAATCTTTCCTAACTTATCTAATAGTAAGGCTAATCACAGGACCACGCCGCTAACGCAGAACGGGTTTACTCCATTGGAGTGCCAGTGCATGAAATAAAGTAAATCGTTAAATAACACAATGCTTTTTTTAGAAAAATGAAACCATTATAAGACTCAAGTCCCATCACACAATGCAATGCAAACCGGAGGATAAAGTTTTACCTTATAAAGGTAAAAAATGCTTGATATGATAAAATGGATTTGATATTATTATTATTTTATATATGTTTCAAAAACATTTCAATCATAATGTATCAATCATAAACGGCATAGCTACCATATACTATGTCGCCATACTAGTTCTACAATCAAAACCGCATGGTGTCGTTTTGGAAGTTGGATTGCCATCATGATTCAAGGCTAGGAACGATCTCCATAAAGATTTGATACACTCTAGCAATGTCTCAGGATTCGGACGCTGGCGAACCCTTGGATACTGCAAGGTCGGTCCACAAATACTTTAGTGGATTAGTTATGCCTGAACACACGCTTCTCGGTCATATTGAACCTATAAAATGGTCACAATCGACCAATAAATCCGAGGTGCCTCATTCCATCAGCCACATAGGTAAAAATATAAAAATGTCAGGGCTTGTAAAATGCTGACACCACCCATAGCTAGAAAGAAACGTGTGCACTCCCTGCGTTCCCTTGTCCCATTTTTGACTCCTACCGGGGTGTGAGGCTCGCGAAGTAACGCTATACACAAAGCTATACCGAAATAGGCTATGCTTTGATCATCAACCACAAGGCCCTGCTTTTCAACAAAAGCCTTGGTCATTTGCAACTTGGCATGCCACATTGACAATTCATGCGCGATTGATAACTACCAATATATAACCTCTGAGCTCGTGCGTCTCAGAGAAGGGTGTTAAGTAAGAGAATAAATTCTCCGCCACCATAGATATATATTAAATAGAAATCAATTTAATTTACATGGAATGAAATCCAATGTCAGAAACACATCCATTTACAAGTCCGTTCTGGGTCTGAACGAAACCGGAGACACCTTATTCCTCATCCCGTATGTCCAATACGGAAGAGAGGTGCTCGCTTATCCGGACAATCAACAAGTACGTCCGGACAACTACCACTTTAACCCTTTCCTGGGAGCAAATCAGTCCAGGGCATCAGTAGTCATCCATTCGATGTGAAGATCGCCGGTCTTCAACCACCGTCTTCAACTTCGACTTTTATTCGTCGCAGTAATTATTCAGAATGGGTTATACCCGGTTTTCCCGAATAACTCGCGTATTTTAATAATAAAAAATGAAGTGTTATAAAAATACATCAAACGCCTCATTCCGACTCAGAATATTCTTTTAATAAAATATTCACATTATTCTATCAAAGATAAATTCTTTAAATTTATTCTTAAATATTTCTTTTTAAAGATTTATTAAAAACTCCAATTTGGTTTTAATATCAAAAATCATTATTTAATGATTATTCAAATTTAAGAAATAAATCTTATCTTCAACTGGGTTAAAGAACCAATGTCATTTAAAACACAGTTCACGATAATCCCAAAATCCTCTTCCATTAAATATGGAATTTTCACAGAAATCAAATCAATATATAATCGATATAAATTTCGGTATCAGACCAATAATATAAACGGAATAACGACAAAGCCTCTTAAATTCCATATATAGTATCGGTCTTCTTTTACGGAAGCTTATCTCGATTATTATTAAATCGAATTCCATTCAATTCCAATTTAATATATTAAATTGGAAAATTTTACTCTGGAAATTTCCATTAAATAAAAATAAAAAGATTTATAAATTACAAATTACATTTTCACTGTCAATTGGGTTAAAGAACAGATGTTGCTTAAAATACAGTTCATAATAAACCCAATTCACATTTCATTATATTCTAATTACTGAATATAATTGGAAACACTAATAATCTTAATTAAAATATTTATTCTTTTCTCAACTAGGTTTAAGAACGGTGTTATTGAAGACACTATTCAGGACAAACCCAAAAATCCAATTTATTTATTTAATTCCAGGTAAATATTAATTTATTGGAAAACTCTCTTAAATCTTGATTAAAGATTTATTCCATTTCTTTATTAAAATAATGTTTTCAAAATATTAGATTTTGGCAATTACTACTTTTTATTCTATTCATTATAAAATGAATAAAAACGATCGATAAACCCGTTCGGGTTAAAATGGCATTTCAACTTATAATGGGCTAAAGAGTCCAATTCATTACCATGTCCATTTGTAGTTTATAATGGGCTAGAGCTGCCACATTAGGCCCACAACTTGCGGGTGCTGGACATGTCGGTCGGGCCCGGGCAGACTTATCCCACAAGCTGGCCTTAACCTCATGTCATAGCCCACTTCGTATTTGCGTACTTAGACCTCTCACATTAGGTTCAACGTTAGTGGCTGCTGGATATGCCAGTCGGGTCCGGGCAGACTTCCACCACAACTGCAACCTAACCTCGTGTCTAAAGTGCAACTATAATTTATAATTGTAATTATTTCACTGAAAAATATTCATTATTTTAAACTATTCTCTATTTAAAATATCTTTATTCTAAAATATCCTTTATACTAAATTGTTATTTATTTTATAATATTCTTGTTACCAAATATTCTTTATTTCTGAATCGGAATGCGACCCAACCAATTTACCATATAAGTTCATTTATATGGTTTTCATGCATTGCATATGAATGATAAATAACCAGTAAACATCCAAATAATAACCAGAGTGCATTCTACAACTAATCACAAGGGAGATGTGTGATTAGAATATCATCCCAAGACCCGTGTGGGGTTTCATCCAACAAATAAATAATAAATTATTTGTGCACTTGGGCGATGTGCAAGAAAATATTGCCCCAATCACATAAACAAGTCGGATAATTTGTAAATGGAAGTGTAATTATAATGACATTATTTTAACATGTTTAATTTTCCAAATCTCAATCATGTCACAATATAACATACATAACAACACAACAATACATCCATGAAATAGATATAACAAATATTTCAATCATTTTAATGCAATAAAAATGATATTTTTATTTCAAACTTTTTAATGAAACAATGTGACAATAAAAATGTAATCTTTTCATTGAAAACATGACATTATCTAAATAAATGATATATTCATTTGACAAATCATTACCCTAAATAAATGACATATTCATTACTCTAACATATATGACATATTTAACTAAATTGACAATTTAGTTGTAACATGACATTTTTATTCTAAAATGACAATTTTAACTAAATTGACAATTTGATCCTAACATGACATTTTTATTCTAAAATGACAATTTCTAACAAAAATGACATTGTTATCTAACATAACTTGTCTCTAACTAAATGACATATTTTATTTACAAATATGAATTAACTAAATGACATAGTTCATTTATAAAGTATGATTACAACAAAATGACATATTTCATTTATAAAGTATGATTACAACTAAATGACATATTTCATTTACAAAATATGTTTTCCATGTAAATTTTATATTTATTTATAAAATATGTTCTCAACATAACATGACATATGTATTTATAAAATATGTTTTCAACATAAGTGACAATTTTAATCTAACATAACATTTTGTAACAAAATGGTATTTTATTTCTAATGCAACATCTTATAACAAAAATGTTATTTTGTTTCTAATGCAACATTTTATAACAAAATGGTATTTTATTATAATGCTAACATTTCATAACAAAAATGGTGTTTTTACAATGCTAACATTTTATACAACAAAAATGGTGTTTTTTTAATGCTAACATTTTTAACTAAAATGTCAATTTTATTCTAATGTAACATTTTTAACTAAAATGTTCTTTTTATTCTAATGTACATTTTCTAACGAAATGTTCTTTTTATTCTAATGTACATTTTCTAACAAAATGTTCTTTTTATTCTAATGTACATTTTCTAAATGAATGATATTTTTATATCAACCTAATGTTTTTAAATAAATGACATTTATAACATATCTTTATTCTAATAAATGACAATTTAATATTGTCAATCCTAATTCAATAAAAGATGACAAGTTTATATTGTAAATTCTAATTCAATAAAAGGTGACAAATTTTATATCGTCAATTCAAATTTTACAAAATAAATAAAAGTGATGACTTCCTATTGTTAACAATTATTTAACTAAACAAATTGACATAAAAGAAAAATACAAGGAAAATTATAATTTTCATTTTCTAATCTTTTTAATGAAAACGACTTACAATAAAAATGAAGTTTTATCGTCAAATCTTTTTATTGCAAAACAAATGACAACAAAAATGTGAACTTTGTATTCTAATCTTTTTATTGTAACAAACTGACATTAAAAATATAAACTTTAATAACTATACTTTTATTTGTAACAAATCGACAATAAAAATCTAATCTTCTATTTCAATTCTTTTTATTGTAAACAGATGACAATAAAAATTTAATCTTCTATTTCAATTCTTTTTATTGTAAACAAATGACAATAAAAATCTAATCTTATATTTCAATACTTTTTATTGTAAACAAATGACAATAAAAATCTAATCTTCTATTTCAATACTTTTTATTGAAAACAATGTTACATAAAAATATAATCTTTTAATTCTATTCTTTCTAATGAAAACAATTTTACATAAAAATGTAACCTTTTAAATCTACTCTTTTTATTGCATCTAAAATGTCAATAAAAATGCAACTTTTAAAACCTATTCTTTTTATTGTCTCTAAGTTGACAATAAGAATATTTCTTTTAAATCTAATCTTTTTATTTGAACAACTTTGACGCTAAAAATATGTTATTTTTAGTTGAAAAGAAAATGACAACAAAATATGTTCTTTTTACATTTTAACTAATTGAAAAATAAAAATGAAATCTCTTATTTCAACTCTAATTCATTTACAAGAACCATATTTCATGTAAAAATAAAAAAAATGAGATTTTTATTGTTAAGTTAATTCTAATGTTCACGTGCCAAAATAAAGATGAAATCTTTAATCTAAAATAATCCCATGTTCATGAATCAAAATAAAGACGAAATCTTTATTCTAACTCTCAATCCCAAGTTTATGTATTCAATAAAAACTATATTTTTATAAATAAATCACATCAATATTAATGGATTTAAAAATAAAAGTTGAAATTTTTATTTCAATCAAATCTATACGTATGGATCTAAAATGAAAGACATAGATCTGAATGACAGAAGGTAAACCTAGAAAATAGAAGAATGATTTTACTGTAAACTATAACCGTATCCACAGATCTAAAATATGATTTTATTTTAGATCTGTATTTAACCGCAACTAGAGATTCAAAAAAAAATTGAAATTTCATCGTAGATTTAGCAATTTATGAACATCATAATATACCATAAGCAACAATCAATAAATTCTAAATCACAAACATCGCAGATCTAAACCATTAACCTACATACAATGATTTTAAAAATGAGATAAATAATTAAATTATAATTAATTATTTAAATCAGAAATCTCACCTTGGTTTGAAGCAGATCTAAAATTCTAACAAGTTCAGAATCTGTTCCAGTCTCTTTTAAAAAAAACTCGTATTCAGTGTCATAGTCCCAACGTCTCTTGTTTTGCTGGATTTGGTCATCGCATGAAAAAGATATCATTTTTACAGTTTAATTAATAATTTGTAACACTTATTAGTGTTAAAAAAATTTGATTTTATACCTTTAGATAGCAGCCGTATGTTTTCAAAATTGTTCAAAACTTTGGATCAATCTTTCTCCAAATCTGTTGTATGAAATCCAGATCAGGTTGTGCGAGGTCAGAGAGCTAAGGGTGGCGCACGAGCGCCTGAAAGAGGGAGGATTTCGACGGCGGCTGGAGGTCGGGGAGGAGCTCGAGGTGGCGGGACTTCTCGGCGTCGATTCTCGGTGTACGTGCAAGAGGAGGGGTGAATCGGATATGGATGGAAAGCTTGTGAAGAGTATTTCAAAAAGTTCTAAAGGATGGAAGGATAATAGTGAGTGGATGGAGAGAAATCGGAGGGGGAAGATTGGAAGGTTCGTGGCCATTAAACGTGAAGAAAAAGTAGAAGGCCGATGTTTTGTAATTAGGAATAGGTTTAGAGAAGTTTAGGATGTTATATGGTGGTGAGGAATTTTTGTTTTAACCCCTTGTGTATCTATAACATTATATTATTTAGTTTATTTCTTTAGTCCTTGCCCAGGGGTTTATACATCAGGAAAAAATTGTGAAGGACAAAAAAACCAAAAAATTTGCCCGAAAGGACAAGGGGCAAAAAACTTGTCCAAAAGGACAAGTTTTAGTGCAAAGTGGAAAAACACGGAATCCCCTGAAATTCACCATTTGCACTAAAACTTGTCCTTTTGGGCAAGTTTTTTGGTGGTTGTCCTTTTGGACAAATAATTTGATGAGTTTGTCCTTGTGGGAAAAATCCCCTTTATACATTGCCATCCTTTGTTTCATTTCTCTCTTTTTTATTTTTTTAAATCAAGTTAAAATTAATGACAATTATTACGGAATATTTCATGCCTTTGTTGTCCAAAATTTATTTTATAACAAGTAAGTGATAGTAAATAGTTATGCATGTGCCTGTGTGTAAAATGCATTAAAAGAAATTTTACTAATAGGAAAAAGTTAACATATGTTAACCAAAGGAATAGTTAAGTAATTAAGGCCGACATTTATGAAAAAAAAAGATGTAGCATTTTCCTTATTATTCACATTCATTCCAGTTAGTAATTGAACTCTAAATCATATATATGCATATAAAATGAAATTTAACCTTTTCATAATTTGAAAACTAGAATTACAAAATATAATCAAGCTTCAGTTTAGAAAGATTTATAAGATTAAAATTGTAGTTGTACGTAAATGAAAAAAAATTAAACCTCAGATAAAAATGACACATATATAAAAAAATGGAGAAAGGAGATTTAAAGGGATGCAGATTTAAGAAATGAGAATACAAAATAAGATACCTATAAATAGAACGTAGGGAAGGAAATAAATGAATGCATAGGTAATGTGAACTAGGATGCATGAATGTAGAAAAAAAAGAGAAAAGAAAATGTGAACATGTAGATGCATGAATGTAGAAAAAAAAAGAGGAAAGAAAATGTGAACATGTAGATGCATGAATGTAGAAGTAAGGGAAGAAAAGAAATGCGTTATTAATGAAGAAATAAAGTGGAGAGAAAGGAACCAATGAATTTAGGGAAGTGGAAAAAGGAGAGGAAAAAAGAAAAAAAAACAAAATAAAATCTGAATGAGCAAAGAAATTTTGTGCATGATTTATTTGATTATTAGTGTCAACATTAATTTTCGTTAACTGCTAGTTAAAATGTGCGTTGTATACCGTTGACACTCTATTTCTTTATAATTTCTCTTGTACAATTTAAACTGGAAACATTCTTTTATTATAATAGTCAAAAGTTAATTATTACAAATATACAATAATTTCCATGGTTATAAATCAACGTTTATGTAATTACAAATTTCCTTCATAAATAACATCATAAAATTTATTTTAAGAAAACCACTTTAAGTTTAATAATTTAATTTAAAAAAATGGAATTTTCAAATTCTGACGCATTTCCTAACAAAATTTCTTAAAATAAAATTTTTAAATTGGTTCCAAAATTCTGGGTTGTTACAAAACAACTTCAAATATAATGTATCAATCATAGACGGCATAGTACCCTATCCTACATTGTCGCCATATTAGTTCTGCAATTAAAACTGAAATGTCATGTATTGGAAATTGGATTTCCGTCATGAGTTGAGGCAAGGGATGTACTCCTCGCCGGCTTCGAGACACTATAGCAAATGCCTCAAGGTTCCTCGCAGTGAACCCTTGGATCCACCAAGGCTGGTTCTCCCTTACGTTTGAGGATTAATTATTCCTGAACACACGTTTCCAAGTCATATTGGACCTATCCATTGGCTCCGTAGTAACCGATATATCTGAGGCGCCTCGCTATCCATCATCCACATAGGTAAAAATATAATAAATGCCTGGGCTCCAAACCATGACACCACTCATAGCTAGAAGGAAACATCGTGCACTCCTTGGGTCCCTTATCCCGTTTTTGACTCATACCGAGGTGTGAGGCTTGCGATTTAACGCTATACACAAAGCTTTGCTATTTAAAGTTGTGCTTTGATCATCAAACCAAAAGACTCTGCTTTTCTACAAAAGTCTTAATCCTTTGCATCTCAGCATGCCACACTGACAATTCACGCCATGCGACTGATGTCTATCGATATATAACCCCTAAGCTCATACGTCTTAGAGAAGGGTGTTAAGCAAGAGAATAAATTCTCCACCACCAAACAGATATATATTTAATAGAGATCAATCAACACAGAATAAAATCCAATGTCAGACACGCATCCATTTACTAGTTCGTTCTGGGTCTGAACGAAACCGAAGGCGCCTTATTCCTCGTCCCATATGTCCAATACAGGAGAGAGGTCCTCGCATATTCGGTCGATCTCTAAGTACGTCTGGATGATCACCACTTATTACCTTATCTTAGGTGTACAGCCCAATCAAGACATCGGTAATCATCCAAACGATGTGAAGACCTCCGGTCTTCAACCACCGTCTTCATCGTCGACTTATCATCTAATCAATTATTCAGAATGGGTAAAACCCGGCCTTTCCGAATAATTCACGTATCTTATAATCAAGTGCTATAAAAACACAACATACGCCTCATTCCAATCCAAAAAACTCTTTTATTCAAATATTCACATCTTTAGGGAAAGGTTCCCATTAATTTTATCAAAGATAAATTCTTTAAATTTATTCTTTAGTCTTCCTTTGTATATCAATTCAAACCAAATTAAGGTTTATCCAAACTAGTCGGGATTAGCGCACCTTATCGAAGTAATCATTTGTTTTATTTACCAATCCCAACCTATTCATCCCATGGAGCAAAAATGGTAGCACTCCATATCTAACACCACGGTGTAATCGGTAAAATTAATTACCATTTCACGTTCAAATCTAATTAAAGATTTGACTATTGCCTGGAGTAAAACTAGTGGTACTCCATTCTCGATCATTTCCCAAATTTGATAATTTAAATCATCACATTCATATTTCAATCTGATTAAAGATTCACTGAAACTCCATTTAGTTTTAATCTTCCAACAATCATTATTAATGATTATTTAACTTTGGGAAATCAAACATGCCGCATCGACAATCTACACCGTACCATTGATTTCTACAATATATAACCTTTAAGCTCGTACGTCTCAAAGAAGGGTGTTAAGCAAGAGAATAAATTCTCCGCCACCAAACAGATATATATTTAGCAGAGACCAACAATAAAGTTCGAAATACAATGTTAGACATGTAATCCTGTCTTTAACTGGGTTAAAGAACCAATGTCATTTAAAACATAGTTCACGATAAACCCAAAATCACATTCCATTAATTATGGAATCTTCACGGAAAATAGATCAATATATAATCGATATCAATTTATGTATCCGACTAATAATATAAATGGAATAACGACAAAGTGTAACAACCCGAAAATCTGAGCCAGTTTAAAATTTTTAAATTGGCAATTTTAATGAATTTTGAATATTCAAAATGAATTATTTTAAATAATAACGACGAAAAATTTATTTTGAATAGAATTCGAACGTATATATTTATTTGAATCATCGTTAGAATATAAATATTTATTTATAATTATAAAAGGAATTGAAAATGGCGCGGTAGTTCGATAATTCGATTTCAAAATACAAATGAATGTACATGATTCAAAATAAACCGGAATTCAGCGAAACCAACAATAATAGAATCTAATTGAGAATATCTTTCCAACGAATTCGAAAAATCAAAATTTCATAACGGGAATCAAAAGATATGTCCAAATGAATTTTCAGAATAGTCATTATGGAATTTCTGGCCCTTAAAAATGGGAATTTTGCAAACGACCTCGGATTTCGACGAAACCACTTTTGTTGGATCCGCGATGTCTACTTATTACTAGGTTTCAAATTTCATAATTTTTTGAATCAATATGTGAGCGTGGCGAAGGAAAACGCATTTGACCAGTTTTAATTGATTTTAATCGAATGGAAAATGGCCATTTTTCAAACGGTTTCAGAATTCGATGAAACTAGTTTTTTTAGGACCGTATCGTCAATACGAAACTAGAAAATATTTTTCGGCCGGTAAATTGAAATGTGCGTTCAAATTCAATATATAGAGTTATATGTTGATTTTGACGAAAACTGATCAAAATGATCGAATCAGCTTACGACACATATCCCATTGCGTTCGTAATGGGGGTAATTAGCTATGGACGACAGGCGGTGGGTCCCGTTTCGAGTTCGAAATAAAAAGTTACTTTTCGATGGAAAAATAAAATTAAAAAATATATATAATTATACCTACCCCCCCTTTCACTTTCATTTCCACGAGCAGAAAAAAAACCCTAGCCTACTCGATTGCTACACCCCCCTAGGCGCCGACGCCGACACGATACCCCCCCCCTCCAGCCGCCGAAGCGATACCCCCCTCCACCTGAGCCGACGCGATACCCCCCCTCTCCACCTGAGCCGACGCGATACACCCCCCCTTCTCCACCTGAGCCGACGCGATACCCCCCCTGTCCACCTGAGCTAGACCTCGCCAGCCCCTCTCCGCCCAGTACACCGCAGCCCCCTTCCTTCTACGAAAAATCGAATTTAAGGTGCGTTCTTTTATTTTATTTTATTTTATTTACATCTGTTTATTTTATTTTCAGTTTACTATATAATAATCATGTTTAAAAATCTGATTTTGAATAAAAGATTATAATTTTTATAAGCTAGAAAGATTATATTTTTATTTAGAAGAAGGTTTCAGTTTTAAAAGAAATATGTGGAGTAGTAAAAATATGATCTTTAGTTGTAAGTCTCATATATAAAAATATGATGTTGGATGAAGTAAAAATTCGATTTTTATATATTGTATAGCAAAGTAAAAATTCGATTTTATATATTGAATAGCAAAGTAAAAATTCGATTTTTATATATTGAGTAGCAAAGTAAAAATTCGATTTTTACATATTGAATAGCAAAGTAAAAATTCGATTTTTATATATTGAATAGCGAAGTAAAAAATGTGATTTTTATATATGTAGTGGCTACGGACGATGAAATTGACAAAAGGAGAGAACAGCGATGACTTCTACATAAGAAGAGTCGAGGCGTTTGGAATAGCTATCGGTGAGGACTTCTCACCTTTTAATATTGTTTTCTAGTTAATATTATATACTAGGATGCAGACGGTGTTTAGTAGCACCCGACACCCGTCGTCCACAGACCATGGACGGCTTGTATGCTTGTTTGTTTGATTTTGATGTGTAGTTGATTGTGTGATGTGAAATGAAATAAAATATTTATATAGTTAAAAATATTTTATAGTTAAAAATAGAATTTTTAACGTGTATATAAAATAATTATTTATAAACAAATCGGAGATTTGTTTATATACACTGATTTGATTGATATTGATTGGAACGATAAATTTTACACATCGCCCAACTGCACAAATAAAATCTGTGTTTGATTGTTTGAAACCCCACATGGGTATTGGGATGATATTTGATGTACACTAATCCCGATTGTTTAGTTGTATGTCGATCGATTGATTGACAGACTGTGTAAGCGTTAATTATTTATATTTAATGCTTATACAGTTGTGTGGTGCACTCTGGATGATGGTTGATTATTTATCGTTGCTATTATATACATGTGTTGTAGAAAATCCATATAATTAACATTATATGGTAATTGATTGGGCCTCATTCTAATTTGGGGAAAATAAAGAATAGAAATATATATTCATGTGTTGAATAAAAACCGTGTTGATTAGATTGACGCCATTTTGGACGTGAACGATATTTATATCAATTATATTCGTTTTTAAATTGAATATAGAAAAGGAAGTGATTTCAAAATCTTATATTTTGAAGTGAATTGAAATTCGAATTAGATTGAAGTGATTTGAAATTCGAATTAAAGTAAAGTGATTTGAAATTCGAATTAAATTGAAGTGATTTGAAATTCAAATTAAATTGAAATGAATGGAAATTCGAATTAAATTGAAATTGAATTGAAATCGATTTGAAAGGAATTTAAAACGATTTATAAAATACGTTTTAAAAGGAAATCGACGAAATATATATTATATATATAATATAATGGCCTGAATAGAACGCGCCGCGCTGCGGTAGTTCGTGAATTTCGACCATTGACTCCGAACGGATATTACGGGAGATCCGATCGTCGGATTCTCCTAAAACTGGAACCGTTGGGTTCGTATCGAAAAGAGCTTTCTAACGAATATTATAAATTATAAATCTAACGGTTGGATTTGGAATTATGTCCAAATCAAATTTGGAAAAGGTCGTTGTAAGTGCAGTTTGATGGCCGTTGATGGAAATCGACTGTACAGGCCTTGATAAAATTATTAAAAATAGTAATAATTTGTGTAAAATCATAAGAAATGATTTGCGAAGAATTGGGATGAAAAACTCCATATTTGAAAAGATAAAAATAGATTTTTTATCGAAATGAACTAGTTTGAACTAGAATTAAAATCCATTTATTTTTAATTAAATAAATTGGATTTGAAATGGTTTTAAAAGTAACCAGAAATTCCAATAGTTGAATTGTAATGGATTTGAATCGAAATTGTCTTCGGAATATTTCGGTGTTGGATTTCGTGATGCTATAGATATTGTTATGGGAATTTGAAAGATATTTATATCGTTATTTCCAATATGATATTTGTTGGTCGTAGAATTTGATATTGAATATAAGCCGATATATTTTCTATTCAGAGCCTTGTATTTAATATCAAATGTGATTTGGGTTTGTCGTGAATGGTGTCTTCATTAACACTGTTCTTAAACCCAGTTGAGAAAAAGATTAAATCTTTCTATTTAGATTTAATGAAGTGTACCAATTAAATGGTATTTAATTGGAATTGATTTTGAATTGATTTTTGGGTTTATCGTGGATGGTGTTTTAAATAACACTTGTTCTTTAACCCAATAATTAATGGAATGTGATTTTGGGTTGTCGTGAATGGTATCTTTAATAATACTGTTCTTAGACCCAATGGAGTTAAGAAAATCAGAAACTAACTGGAGATTAGTTAAGATGAACGGTTTCTTGGGTATTGATCTGATGTTGGTTTCGGCCTTCGGGGTTAATACTTAGGAAATTGCTCACTTGTTAATTTACAGTTAGGGACTGATTGAAATGTGATGTGATATTGGGTTTATCGTGAACCGTATTTTAAATGACATTGGTTCTTTAACCCAGTTAAAGATTAAAACTAAGTGGAGTTTTAATGAATCTTTGAATAGATTGAAAAGTGAATTTGATAATTAAAATTATCAAATTCAAGGAATGATCGAGAGTGGAGTACCACCAGTTTTACTCCAGACGATAGTTAAATCTTTAATTAGATTTGAACATGAAATGGTAATTAAATTTACCGATAACACCGTGGTGTTAGATATGGAGTATGACCAGTTTTACTTCATGGGATGAATAGGTTGGGATTGGGAAATAAAATAAACGATTACTTCGGTGTGGTTCGCTAATCCCGACTAGTTTGAATTGATATTCAAAAGAAGATTAAAGAATAAATTTAAAGAATTTACCTTTGATAAAATTAATGGGAACCTTTCCCAAAGAATAAGAATATTTGAATAAAAGAATATTCTGAATTGGAATGAGGCGTATGTTGTGTTTGTGTAACACTTTTATAATATATACGCGAGTTATTCGGAAAGACCGGGTTTATCCCATTCTGAATAACTGATTCGACGACGAGTCGAAGATGAAGACGGTGGTCGAAGACCGGAAGTCTTCACATCGTTTGGGTGATTACTGATGATCTTGATTGGACTGTACACCCAAGATGAGGGAATCAGTTGGTGATCGTCCAGACGTACTTGGAGATCGATGGATATGCGAGGAAAGTGCCTCCGGTTTTGTTCAGACCTAGAACGGACTTGTATGGACTGTGTGTCTGACATCGGATTTCATTCTGTGTGATTGATATCGGTTGCATAGCGTGAATTGCCTGTGTGGCATGCTAAGATGCAAAAGATCAAGGCTTCTGTTGAAAAGCAGAGTCTTGTGGTTGATGATCAAAGCACGGCCCTTGTGGCGTAGCTTTGTGTAACGTGAATTCGCGAGCCTCACACCCCGGTTGTGAACCCGAAACGGGAGAGGTCCTCAGGGAGGGCATGCGTTTCCTTCTAGCTAGGGTGGTGTCAGTGACCTACCAGCCCTGACATTTATATACTTTTCACCTGTGTGGTTGTTGCAGTTGCGAGGCGCCTCGGTTATATCGGACGATCTGGGTCCGATGGAGTCATTCGTTGGCTCATTTACGCCCCAAAGGGCGGGGAAACGCTGTGTTCAGGAATTTTAATCCACATCGGTGGACCGGCCCTGTCGCTCCAAGGCTTGTCTGCGCGCTTGCCTGAGGCTCGGGCTAGAGAGTCTCGAATCCGTAGAGGACGATCCCTTGCCTCAGTTCACAGATGGAAATCCAATTTCCAAATACGTGATTTTGCGGTTTTAATTGTAGAACTAGTATGGCGACATGATATATGGTAACCATGCCGTCTATGATTGATACTTATGTTTAAAATTGTTTTATACACTATGCACTTATGATAGTATTTAATGATTTGTTTTAACGTATCAAGCATTCTTTGGCTATTATAAGGGAAAACCCTATCCTCCGGCTTGCGTTGCATTGTGTAATGGGACATGGGTCTTATAATAGCTTCATTGCTCTTTATTTAGCATTGCGCTATTGTTTTATGCACTGGTATTCTTGGGAGGAAACCCGTTCCGTGTTATACGGCGTGGTCCCTTGATTTACCTAACTTTAAAATAAAGATTAATAATTGTTTTAGTTCTCACACCAGTCACATGACTGACCTGGAGTTTATTGTTTTAACCAAAACTCTGGGTGCCATTATTTTCGACATGGGCAGCTAGTAGTTTTGGTTTTGCAGATTTATATTCACAGGATCCTGGTTTACAACTGGAACGATATCCGAAAAGCTTTGTATCCGTATATCTCCTTCAGTTGTGTTTTGTATTATTTTCCGCTGCTATGTAATGTATTGTAATCTCTGATATTTTATAATGTGTAATATTCGTTTATACTCTGTATATTCCTGTATTCTGATGGAATTGTTGTAATAAGCAATGAAATGTTCTTCTGTTTGTGTTATGATGTGGTTTGTTCTTAATTCAATCCAACCTTTCTTTACAGGGGAAGTTCGAGTCGTCTCAGTTTGCTATCAGAGCTTTGGTTTACAGAGCTCGGAGAACAAGACACATTAGAACCATACGAAAGAATTCATCAGAAATTGGATTAGTAATATCCAATGAGAATGACTCGTTAGAGATGGGATCAGTAGTATCCTAGAACGAGTGTGAAGAGTATATTTTTAAAATGAAAACAATTTTTGTTTTGAAAATTTAAATCAATTATACGTATTTGATTATTTATTTTATATTGATTTGGGCAATCCAGTATATATAATTTTTTCATATACGTCTGATCCGCGTGTATTCGAAGTTTTAATATATTGGGTAGATATAGAATCAAACTCTAGTCGCCCGGAGATGAAACTATTGATGACTATATAGCATCAGCAGTTTGTGTTCGAGTTTCGAAGGTGTGATATTTATATATTTCCAATTGACTGGTGTGAGAACCAAAATATAGTTAGAATATATTTTTGTGAATTGGCACCAAAAATTTGATTTTTGACTATATACCAAAGTTATGAATTTGAAAAGCTAATCAACTAATTGATTGATGGTTGTGTTGTTTGATTACTGTTTTGATTAATTGAATGTTGAACCTTTAGCCAAATTGACCAAATATTGAGTTGTATTGAAAATTAGTCGCATATGCATGCATGTACATGTACTTACATTGAACAGGTCATAGCAAAGAGGCTAGAGAAGAGGAATAAAATTGTTGGCCCGACAAATAGGTACATGTTTATTGTATTTCTTGAGTTTTGGGTGATTTTATGAGCCGATTGGCTAGCCGCTTGGCGTTTTCTTTTTCTTTTGGATTGAAGAAGGCCATGGGAGGCTATATGAAATATCCAGAAGTCCCCGGTGTAGGGGAGGTTATGGAGAAATTTTTCGAAAATTTAGGGTGTTAGCCAAATTTTTGAAAAATTTGAAAATTTCTTAGAAACTAAAAAGTTGAAGAACTTAAGCTGTAATGAAAATTATGAAAGTTGAGTTGGTTTGTAAAACAACTTTCGGCTTCGTTCCTTTTCGGGGATGAAAAGTTTTAAGTGGGGGAGATTGTAACAACCCGAAAATCTGAGCCAGTTTAAAATTTTTAAATTGGCAGTTTTAATGAATTTTGAATATTTAAAATGAATTATTTTAAATAATGACGACGAAAAATTTATTTTGAATAGAATTCGAACGTATATATTTATTTGAATCGTCGTTAGAATATAAATATTTATTTATAATTATAAAAGGAACTGAAAATGGCGCGGTAGTTCGATAATTCGATTTCAAACTTCAAATGAATGTACAGGATTCAAAATAAACCGGAATTTAGCGAACCAACAATAATAGAATCTAATTGAGAATATCTTTCCAACGAATCCGAAAAATGAAAATTTCATAGGGGGAATCAAAAGATATGTCCAAATGAATTTTCAGAATAGTCGTTATGGAATTTCTGGCCCTTAAAAATGGGAATTTTGCAAACAACCTCGGATTTCGACGAAACCACCTTTGTTGGATCCGCGATGTCTAGTTATTGCTAGGTTTCAAATTTCATAATTTTTTGAATCAATATGTGAGCGTGGCGAAGGAAAACGCGTTTGACCAGTTTCAGTTGATTTTAATCGACTGGAAAATGACCAATTTTCAAACGGTTTCAGAATTCAACGAAACTAGGTTTGTTAGGACCGCATCGTCAATACGAAGCTAGAAAATATTTTTTGGGAATTTTTAGAGTTAGTATGTGGCCCCGGTAAATTGAAATGTGCGTTCAAATTCAATATATAGAGTTATATGTTGATTTTGACGAAAACTGATCAAAATGATCGAATCAGCTTACGACACATATCCCATTGCGTTCGGAATGGGGGTAATTAGCTATGGACAATAGGCGGTGGGTCCCGTTTCGAGTTTGAAATAAAAAGTTACTTTTCGATGGAAAAATAAAATTAAAAAAAATATATAATTATACCTACCCCCCCTTCACTTTCATTTCCACGAGCAGAAAAAAAAAGAAAAAAAAACCCTAGCCTACTCGATCGCTACACCCCCCTAGGCGCCGGCACCGACGCGATACCCCCCCCTCTCAAGCCGCCGACGCGATACCCCCCCCCCCCCTCTCCACCTGAGCCGACGCGATACCCCCCCTCTCCACCTGAGCCGACGCGATACCCCCTCTCCACCTGATCCGACGTGATACCCCCCTCTCCACCTGAGCTCGACCTCGCCAACCCCTCTCCGCCCAGTACACCGCAGCCCCCATCCTTCTACGAAAAATCGAATTTAAGGTGCGTTCTTTTATTTTATTTTATTTACATCTATTTAATTTTTTTCAGTTTACTATATAGTAATCATGTTTAAAAATCTGATTTTGAATAAAAGATTATAATTTTTATAAGCTAGAAAGATTATATTTTTATTTAGAAGAAGGTTTCAGTTTTAAAAGAAATATGTGGAGTAGTAAAAATATGATCTTTAGTTGTAAGTCTCATATATAAAATTATGATGTTGGATGAAGTAAAAATTCGATTTTTATATATTGAATAGCAAATTAAAAATTCGATTTTTATATATTGAATAGCAAAGTAAAAAATTCGATTTTTATAGATTGAATAGCAAAGTAAAAATTAGATTTTTATATATTGAATAGCAAAGTAAAAATTCGATTTTTATATATTGAATAGCGAAGTAAAAATGTGATTTTTATATATGTAGTGGCTACGGATGATGAAATTGACAAAAGGCGAGAACAGCGATGACTTCTACATAAGAAGAGTCGAGGCGTTTGGAATAGCTATCTGTGAGGACTTCTCACCTTTTAATTTTGTTTTCTAGTTAATATTATATACTAGGATGCAGACGGTGTTTAGTAGCACCCGACACCCATCGTCCACTGTAACACCCCACCTCCGCCAGGGTGGCTCTTGCAAGCAACTCTGACTTTGGTGGGGCGTTTTAAAACAAGGTAAACATGCATGATGATATATCGAGGCAGAACAAGAACATATGCATATATGTAAATAGAGTAAATAACATAGATAAAACAGCGGAAGAATTTTAAACCATTTCAAAAACAAGTCTGCTACATCATAATGTCAATTTCCCAAATAAACAAGTCTAGTACATAAAATAACATCATCTGAAACTGAAAAGGAAAACATAAAAGTAGCTATCCCCAAAGTGGAAAAACCATAGCGAGCTCAAGTCCAAAGCATACATGAGCTATCCAAGAAAGCAGCTAAGATCCAAGCTAGGCTCCTGTATTCCCTCCCTAAGAACCTGGGGGGGGGGGGAACGGAAGAAAAGAGGCGAAAGAAAACAGGTCAGTCAAAAAGACTGAGTAAGCCCTCCTACGATCAGTCTATAAACTAATAAAGTTAACAGCATGATGGAAACTGAGATGATCATAGATAACAACATACTGGCATGATAAATTAACTACAAGATAGACAGAGGTGTCATCGCATAAACAAGGTTAAGCTTTGCACCACGGTGTACTAGCAAACCAACATAACAGGTATTGATCCCTTGGCCCAAGCTTTGACCCAATAACATGAAGTGACCTTAATATAAGGTCCAACCAAACGGTCTAGTCGATCGGCTCCCTATAAGCCTAACACGTCAAGTGTTGGTGTCCATACGGCCCACATATGGATGTAGTCAGACTGTGCTGGGTCCACCTTCGGGTGTATCAAGCCCTCGGGTGTCAACCCCAGACACTGAAGCAATAATGCACAGTCTAAACCTACTGGTACCCGTGCCTCGAGTTTGTCCAATACCGGATTACGTGCACGTCCGTAGCCCGCCTGGACCCGCACCGCTGTACCACTCAGCCGTCGCTTTGGTCGCTTGCATCAGTCCAGTAATCGTGCCCCGCCCTAGCCTAGCCTCTAGGGTTGTGATGATACCCAACTGGGATTACTGCTGGAACAGACCACGTTGCTAGGGTTTCCTAAGAGGGTTAAGTGCGATTTAACCCTTCACTAATCATGGATTAAATTGGTTAAGTGTAACCGACAGTTCACAACTTAACCCCATTTCAATCCCTCAAACCCCCAAATGGATTAAATTGGTTAAGTGTAACCGACAGTTCACAACTTAACCCTATTTCAATCCCTCGAATCCCCCAATTGGTTAAGTATTAGTGGACCCTGACTTAACCCTAATCATGAGGCATTAATTAATTTAATGCACCTTAACCTCTCACATTAGACTTTGTTGTGGTTACCTAGTTAAGCCGGTGGGTTCCGGGTAGATTTACACCACAACTTGGTCTAACCTCGGGTCTTGGCACCACATGACCAACTTCTCACATTGGGTCCTATTGTTTGTAGCCACTAGTTAAGCCGGTAGGTTCCGGGTAGAATTATGCTACAAACTCAACCCAACCTCGAGTTGGCCACACTTATGTTTTCTAAGTGTCATGTCCACTGTATTTCAAAACATAATTACAAGTCAACAAATACTTGGGTAGACCTAACTTAATAGGTAAATTTCCAAGGGGTAGACCTAACTTAATAGGTAAATTCCCAATCTTATATTTTCATGTATTTTAAGTTTACCCAAACCCCCCCAACGTCATTCTATCGCTTACATATTCGTAATAACGCATAAAGGATAGGAAGAGGGAACTATACATGATGAACTTGCATATCACAACAAACATGCATAACATGTTAGACTTGCATAACTTAGCATAGTGAACTTGCATATTACCATAGACATGCATAACATGTTAAACTTGCCTAACATGGCATAAGGAACTTGCATAAACATGCATAACTTGTCAAACATGCATAACATGTCATTGTGATCTTGCATAAGCATGCATAACATGGCATAGTGAACTTGCATAAACATGCATAACTCAATAAACTTGCAAATCATGGCTTAGTGAACTTGCATAAACATGCATAACCCAATAAACTTGCAAATCATGGCTTAGTGAACTTGCATAAACATGCATAACCCAATAAACTTGCAAATCATGGCTTAGTGAACTTGCATAAACATGCATAACCCAATAAACTTGCCAATCATGGCTTAGTGAACTTGCATAAACATGCATAACTCAATAAACTTGCAAAAATCCCAACTTGCATCACATATTAACTTTAGAGTTTCTAAAATGAAGGTAAGAGGGCTTACAAATATTATGAAGACACAAATCTACTAATAAAGATTGAGAAGCCCTTCATGCAAGCATATAAAAACCCAAAACAAAGCTCCAATAAGAAAACTCTTAACAAAAATTCCAAAAACTCTAGCTTAGCCAATAAAGCTTGCAACTTGATGATGTATGCAAGCTAATGATCATTCATACAACTTAGAAATGCTTGTATGAACATCAAAATCTTCATAGGAATGATTTTTGAAGAGGGTGGAGGCTAGGGTTTTTAAGTGGAGGCCATTTGAGAAATCAATTTGCCATAGTTTAGCTACTAGAATGAATAAATTAGGTTTTAGGGTAGGATTAGGGTCTTATTTATAGAAGATTGAAGTGTTTTTAGCCCTAGGATTAACCCTAGGTTAGTTTAGGTCCATTAGATTTCGGAAGTCTCAAGAACTAAGCCACACAACCAGACCAAGACCCAAAATGGTGCGCCAGGCAAAACTGCCCGGCCACCCTGTGTCGACAGGGCTGTCGACACCCTGGGGACCCTGTCGACATGAGGGTCCTGGCGGGAGTTTTCCCGCCTGCGCCAGTTTGCCCTAAATTCCAACTTCGAACTTGAAATTCAAATCTGTTTTTGACATGGAAATTTCTGAAAACTTCAATGGGCCTTAACTGGGTCATACGGACTCCGATTTTCGAAAACTCGGACTCTATTTCGCGTATTTTTCCGAGACAAACGCAATGGCATAGCCCGTTTTCCTTGATTCAGATTTTAGAATTAAATTCTGCCTCGATTTATGTTATAACAGGTTATTGAAAATACGGGTTGTTACATTCTCCCCTCCTTAAAGGATTTCGTCCCCGAAATCTTCAAGTTAGGAAGAACGTATCCTACCATCCAATCATCCATCTACTCAAAGCATCATCCACGAGCAATCATTGTCCTTACAAGATTCTAAATGTGGTATGAACATATGCAAAAGTGTGTGTATATGTACTTATCTAATGCAAAGATCAGGCGGTTACTGATACAGTAAACCTCCTTAATGCATATGTATGTCAGTGAAATGAATCCATATGTATGCAAATTCCTAACATAATTCATAGTATCTATATGAGTGCACAAAACATTCATCCATATGCAACATCCATGTGGTAGCACAACAAGTTTCAACCATGAATAAGTGTAAGCACTCATGCATATGCAACATGAAGAGTGTGTGAGCCGATCTAGTGCCTAATGTGTATAATGCATCCACGAGTAACCACTTGCAAACACTTGCAACCACTTGCAAACATCAAGCATAACATGTTTCAAATACATGTTTCATCCAAAGGGTTTCTACCTAAGGTCCTCATGACAAGATAAACACGATAAACTAGATAAACATGGACAGAGAGATATGCTAAAAAGAGATCTTAGAAGATAAGCAAGATAAACTCCTTTTTGGATTACAAGAAATCCATTCAAACTCTGACATATAGTACTAACCGATGAGTCATAACCCCCTTATGGAGTTTACAACAGAAATAAGATCGAGAATGGGACCGAGAGGATATATATACAAAAGATAACTTGCAAGCAAGCTCCACAGGAAAACAAGGATCAAGGATGCATTCTTACAAAGAGATATGATGCGTGTATCTAGTCTTCACTCTTCTTAGTCACGTTTCCTTGAGCTTAACTCCACTGTGCTTTGACCGTCTTTTACTTCATGATTTCTTGGCTTCCTAACTCCTATTTCCCAAATTCGAGTTGGAACTCATTTCATTATCGCCTCTCGTCTTCCTTTTCCACTTATTCTTTTTTTCTATATACCTGGCTTAAACATAACTGTAACCTCATGATTTCATGCAAGCTCTCCAAAATTCACTAGTGAATCCTGGATCTCGTCTACTTACTATAAAGTATTCCACGCAGCAGAACTTTTCTTGAAAATACTAATCCACGTTGCCAATTGCCCTTACAAACGTGATTTTCTATAACTCATGCTTAATCGAAATGAACCATCCGCCTATGAGTGATAGGCCATACCTAGATTCAGTTGCCTACCCATGGCTTCCTGTAGGCTATTTCAAAACTGGCCAACTTCTTGAGGGTAAACCGTTGCTAACCATGATGCAGTCCTCTCGCTCTTCACCGGACTGAAATGAGCACTCTTCATGAGTCTACCTATTATGACCCTCATACCCGTATTCCCTTTCTTTGATCTAGGTTGTCCATCCACCTAATCTATCGAGATGTTTTCACACTTCCCTTGCGGAACCTCCAATGGAGGTAATGGCCCGCCGGGCTTCTATGACTTGGCCCTAACCTGGTGGCACAACATGCATCCTGAGACCAACTCGGCCACCTCCTCGAGTGATGCGCATCTTCAAGAACCCTCTTTACCAAGTCTTCCACTCGAGGAACACATAATCTCTCATCGCGCCTTAGTCATCCCTTGTCATCTATAATATATCTAGCGAGGTGACTTAACATCTCGCCTTGAATCAACTGGTCCATGTTCTTGACTAACTGCGGGTCTTCTTCCTGTGAAACCCCCTTCTTGATCCAGAAGAGTAAGTCTAAGCTCAGGGAATGCTAACTAACTAGCCAAACGGAGAAAGCTTCTTACTTCAATTGCCCTCTTCAGGGTTTTCCGGTCTGAAACCGCAACCACTTTAGCGGAATCCACCGCTAAGCCTTACTTAGGAACTATGTGCCCAAGAAATCCAACTTCTTTCCTCCGAAGTGACATTTGGAGAACTTGTCCTTCAACTGGTGGCTCTAAGTGTATCCATCACCTCCTTGAGTTGTCTAGCATGCTCTTCCTCGTTCTTTTAAGGAGATCAAAATATCGTCTATGACGACCACGACAAACTTGTTCAAGGACTCCCTAAACACCCGACCCATCAAGTTCACGTAATATGCGGGTGCATTAGTCAAACCAAATAGCATGACTAGCCATTCTAAAAAATCCATCTAGAGTCCTAAACGCAGTCTTGTCAATTCCATCCTCAGCCATCCTAAGCTGATGGAATCCGGTAGCTAGATCAAAAGAAAACAGATGCTCCTACAAGCTGATCAAACAAATCATCAATCCTTGGTAACGGTTGTCTATTCTCCTCACGATAATCAACACATAAACGAAGCAAACTGTCCATATTAGTAACGAATACTACTGGAGCACCCTACTCGAAAATGCTTCGTCTCAGGAAGTTCTTCTCAAGCAACTCCTTGACTTGCTTTCTTAACTCTCATCTCGTGAGGTCATGTGCCTAACCGGCCACAAAACTGGCTTGATATTACCAACCAGATAATGCGGAAATCTATCCCACGTCTAGGGGTAACCCCTTTACTTCCCCCAAGATATCAGGATATTCTCGGACCACCCTCACAGATTGCAAACTATCGATAGACGAGTTGAGGGATTCAAGATAACATAACATGACGGGACCCATAGGGTTGCTAGAAATTTATAGGGTATTACCGAGGCGAGTCATGAGCCTCACAACCCTATATAGAAAAACCAAGAATGGCTCCAAAACAGGACAACCATTCCATGCCCAAAACCAACCCATATCCCCTGAAACCGAGAATATAAACATCCCACGGGAATTCTATACTCAGGATAGAAATTTTCAAATCCACTCAGACCACAGACAAACGGGCAGAACCCCCAATTGGATTTGAAACACATACGTGATCATCAATTAGGCTAGTACTTAGGTGCAAACTTTCAACTAGATCAGATGAAATAAAACTATGCGATGTGCCAGAATCAAACAAAGTACGAACAGGGAAAATCAGAAAATGTAAACAAGACTTTCAACAGAAACACTACCTCTATCATGAGCTGGAAGAACGGTGTTGAGGGGATGAACTCGCCCTCCAGATAGTCATGCATACTGAGTCTGACCTTGCCCTTGTTTCCTCGGGCAATCCTTGCTGAGATGTCCAGACTCACCACAATGAAAGCATTCGCCCCGCTTTCTCTTCTTCTTCCTACATTCCCTGGATATATGTCCAACTTTACCACAGAAGTTGCATTTCCTATTCTCTCTTGGCTTGTCCTTGAGGTTGTTGTTATTCTTGCCTCGTTTCCCGGAATTTACCCTCTTGCCTTGAGACTCATTCGCCTTGACCTCTTTCTTGTCATTGTTATCTTCTTCTTGAAGTAGGGTCATATTCATCAAATTCTCGAAAGTCGCCCCCAAGGGTATATGAGACATGGCCAAACCATGTAATGGCTCGTTTAATCCTAGAGCAAAGTGTAGGGCCTTCTTCTGGGCTGTATTAACCAAGTCTAAATCGACCCGAGCCAGTTGATTAAACTTATTTATGTATTCCCTAATAGTCATGTCCCCTTGCTTCAGTGATAAGAACCTCAGTCCAAACCTTCCTCTAAAGTCATCCCAAGTCTCAATTGGCCTAGTAGCGGTGGTGACTACCCACCAACATGCAGCTTCTTCCTTTAGCAACCATACTGCTAATAAAACCTTCCTGCGGTCACCTATATCAAAGGTGGCTAAAAGATCTTCGGTCTCTTTCAACCAATTCCTTGCTTCTACAAAAGTCTCTGTTCCACTAAAATTCTTGCCACCCATCATCTTAAAGTCCTTACAAGTTTCCGCAAAATCCGCTTGTGGAGGCTGAGGGAGAAGAGGAACATCAGCTACGGAAGGAGGAGGAGGAACAGCGGCCTTGACTGGAAAGACAACATTAGAGATACCCGGGACCGGTGCCGTGACTCCCAAGTACCGACGAAACCAATCGGGTATTGTTACTCCTTCGGGCAAGATGAGATTATCAGACATGCTGGAAACGAAAAGAAAAGAGTTCAAACGAGGGGTCAAAGGATAGTGCTAATGGCTTTTGGGGAATAGCATTTTAAAAAAATAACTAGACTTTTCTTTGGAAAATACTTTATACTTGGTTTTGAAAATAGTTTTTCAAAAGTTCTAAAAACCTTTTTATCCCTTCTCGTAAACCATATGCTCTGATACCAAATGTAACACCCCACCTCCGCCAGGGTGGCTCTTGCAAGCAACTCTGACTTTGGTGGGGCGTTTTAAAACAAGGTAAACATGCATGATGATATATCGAGGCAGAACAAGAACATATGTATATATGTAAATAGAGTAAATAACATAGATAAAACAGCGGAAGAATTTTAAACCATTTCAAAAACAAGTCTGCTACATCATAATGTCAATTTCCCAAATAAACAAGTCTAGTACATAAAATAAAATCATCTGAAACTGAAAAGGAAAACATAAAAGTAGCTATCCCCAAAGTGGAAAAACCATAGCGAGCTCAAGTCCAAAGCATACATGAGCTATCCAAGAAAGCAGCTAAGATCCAAGCTAGGCTCCTGTATTCCCTCCCTGAGAACCTGGGGGGGGGGGGGGGGGAACGGAAGAAAAGAGGCGAAAGAAAACAGGTCAGTCAAAAAGACTGAGTAAGCCCTGCTACGATCAGTCTATAAACTAATAAAGTTAACAGCATGATGGAAACTGAGATGATCATAGATAACAACATACTGGCATGATAAATTAACTACAAGATAGATAGAGGTGTCATCGCATAAACAAGGTTAAGCTTTGCACCACGGTGTACTAGCAAACCAACATAACAGATATTGATCCCTTGGCCCAAGCTTTGACCCAATAACATGAAGTGACCTTAATATAAGGTCCAACCAAACGGTCTAGTCGATCGGCTCCCTATAAGCCTAACACGTCAAGTGTTGGTGTCCATACGGCCCACATATGGATGTAGTCAGACTGTGCTGGGTCCACCTTCGGGTGTATCAAGCCCTCGGGTGTCAACCCCAGACACTGAAGCAATAATGCACAGTCTAAACCTACTGGTACCCGTGCCTCGAGTTTGTCCAATACCGGATTACGTGCACGTCCGTAGCCCGCCTGGACCCGCACCGCTGTACCATTCAGCCGTCGCTTTGGTCGCTTACATCAGTCCAGTAATCGTGCCCCGCCCTAGCCTAGCCTCTAGGGTTGTGATGATACCCAACTGGGATTACTGCTGGAACAGACCACGTTGCTAGGGTTTCCTAAGAGGGTTAAGTGCGATTTAACCCTTCACTAATCATGGATTAAATTGGTTAAGTGTAACCGACAGTTCACAACTTAACCCCATTTCAATCCCTCAAACCCCCAAATGGATTAAATTGGTTAAGTGTAACCGACAGTTCACAACTTAACCCCATTTCAATCCCTCGAATCCCCCAATTGGTTAAGTATTAGTGGACCCTGACTTAACCCTAATCATGAGGCATTAATTAATTTAATGCACCTTAACCTCTCACATTAGACTTTGTTGTGGTTACCTAGTTAAGCCGGTGGGTTCCGGGTAGATTTACACCACAACTTGGTCTAACCTCGGGTCTTGGCACCACATGACCAACTTCTCACATTGGGTCCTATTGTTTGTAGCCACTAGTTAAGCCGGTAGGTTCCGGGTAGAATTATGCTACAAACTCAACCCAGCCTCGAGTTGGCCACACTTATGTTTTCTAAGTGTCATGTCCACTTTATTTCAAAACATAATTACAAGTCAACAAATACTTGGGTAGACCTAACTTAATAGGTAAATTCCCAAGGGGTAGATCTAACTTAATAGGTAAATTCCCAATCTTATATTTTCATGTATTTTAAGTTTACCCAAACCCCCCCAACGTCATTCTATCGCTTACATATTCGTAATAACGCATAAAGGATAGGAAGAGGGAACTATACATGATGAACTTGCATATCACAACAAACATGCATAACATGTTAGACTTGCATAACATAGCATAGTGAACTTGCATATTACCATAGACATGCATAACATGTTAAACTTGCCTAACATGGCATAGGGAACTTGCATAAACATGCATAACTTGTCAAACATGCATAACATGTCATTGTGATCTAGCATAAGCATGCATAACTTATTAAACATGCATAACATGGCATAGTGAACTTGCATAAACATGCATAACTCAATAAACTTGCAAATCATGGCTTAGTGAACTTGCATAAACATGCATAACCCAATAAACTTGCAAATCATGGCTTAGTGAACTTGCATAAACATGCATAACCCAATAAACTTGCAAATCATGGCTTAGTGAACTTGCATAAACATGCATAACCCAATAAACTTGCCAATCATGGCTTAGTGAACTTGCATAAACATGCATAACTCAATAAACTTGCAAAAATCCCAACTTGCATCACATATTAACTTTAGAGTTTCTAAAATGAAGGTAAGAGGGCTTACAAATATTATGAAGACACAAATCTACTAATAAAGATTGAGAAGCCCTTCATGCAAGCATATAAAAACCCAAAACAAAGCTCCAATAAGAAAACTCTTAACAAAAATTCCAAAAACTCTAGCTTAGCCAATAAAGCTTGCAACTTGATGATGTATGCAAGCTAATGATCATTCATACAACTTAGAAATGCTTGTATGAACATCAAAATCTTCATAGGAATGATTTTTGAAGAGGGTGGAGGCTAGGGTTTTTAAGTGGAGGCCATTTGAGAAATCAATTTGCCATAGTTTAGCTACTAGAATGAATAAATTAGGTTTTAGGGTAGGATTAGGTTCTTATTTATAGAAGATTGAAGTGTTTTTAGCCCTAGGATTAACCCTAGGTTAGTTTAGGTCCATCAGATTTCGGAAGTCTCCAGAACTAAGCCACACAACCAGACCAAGACCCAAAATGGTGCGCCAGGCAAAACTGCCCGGCCACCCTGTGTCGACAGGGCTGTCGACACCCTGGGGACCCTGTCGACATGCCTGTCGACATGGGGGTCCTGGCGGGAGTTTTCCCGCCTGCGCCAGTTTGCCCTAATTTCCAACTTCGAACTTGAAATTCAAATCTGTTTTTGACATGGAAATTTCTGAAAACTTCAATGGGCCTTAACTGGGTCATACGGACTCCGATTTTCGAAAACTCGGACTCTATTTCGCGTATTTTTCCGAGACGAACGCAATGGCATAGCCCGTTTTCCTTGATTCAGATTTTAGAATTAAATTCTGCCTCGATTTATGTTATAACAGGTTATTGAAAATACGAGTTGTTACATCCACAGACCGTGGACGGTTTGTATGCTTGTTTGTTTGATTTTGATGTGTAGTTGATTGTGTGATGTGAAATGAAATAAAATATTTATATAGTTAAAAATATTCTATAGTTAAAAACAGAATTTTTAACGTGTATATAAAATAATTATTTATAAACAAATCAGAGATTTTTTTATATACACTGATTTGATTGATATTGATTGGAACGATAAATTTTACACATCGCCCAACTGCACAAATAAAATCTGTGTTTGATTGTTTGAAACCCCACACAGGTATTGGGATGGTATTTGATGTACACTAATCCCGATTGTTTAGTTGTATGTCGATCGATTGATTGACAGACTGTGTATGCGTTAATTATTTATATTTAATGCTTATACAGTTGTGTGTTGCACTCTAGATGATGGTTGATTATTTATCGTTGCTATTATACACATGTGTTGTAGAAAATCCATATAATTAACATTATATGGTAATTGATTGGGCCTCATTTTAATTTGGGAAAAATAAAGAATAGAAATATATATTCATGTGTTGAATAAAAACCGTGTTGATTAGATTGACGCCATTTTGGACGTGAACGATATTTATATCAATTATATTCGTTTTTAAATTGAATATAGAAAAGGAAGTGATTTCAAAATCTTATATTTTGAAGTGAATTGAAATGCGAATTAGATTGAAGTGATTTGAAATTCGAATTAAAGTAAAGTGATTTGAAATTCGAATTAAATTGAAGTGATTTGAAATTCAAATTAAATTGAAATGAATGGAAATTCGAATTAAATTGAAATCGAATTGAAATCGATTTGAAAGGAATTTAAAACGATTTATAAAATACGTTTTAAAAGGAAATCGATGAAATATATATTATATATATAATATAATGGCCTGAATAGAACGCGCCGCGCTGTGGCAGTTCGTGAATTTCGACCATTGACTCCGAACGGATATTACGGGAGATCCGACCGTCGGATTCTCCTAAAACCGGAACCGTTGGGTTCGTTTCGAAAAGAGCTTTCTACCGAATATTAGAAATTATAAATCTAATGGTTGGATTTGGAATTATGTCCAAATCAAATTTGGAAAAGGTCGTTGTAAGTGCAGTTCGATAGCCGTTGATGGAAATCGACTGTACGGGCCTTGATAAAATTATTAAAAATAGTAATAATTTGTGTAAAATCATAAGAAATGATTTGTGAAGAATTGGAACGAAAAACTCCATATTTGAAAACATAAAAATAGATTTTTATCGAAATGAACTAGTTTGAACTAGAATTAAAATCCATTTATTTTTAATTAAATAAATTGGATTTGAAATGGTTTTAAAAGTAACCAGAAATTCCAATAGTTGAATTGGAATGGATTTGAATCGAAATTGTCTTCGGAATATTTCGGTGTTGGATTTCGTGATGCTACGGATATTGTTATGGGAATTTGAAAGATATTTATATCGTTATTTCCAATACGATATTTGTTGGTCGTAGAATTTGATATTGAATATAAGCCGATATATTTTCTATTCAGAGCCTTGTATTTAATATCAAATGTGATTTGGGTTTGTCGTGAATGTTGTCTTCATTAACACTGTTCTTAAACCCAGTTGAGAAAAAGATTAAATCTTTCTATTTAGATTTAATGAAGTGTACCAATTAAATGGTATTTAATTGGAATTGATTTTGAATTGATTTTTGGGTTTATCGTGGACGGCATTTTAAATTACACTTATTCTTTAACCCGATAATTAATGGAATGTGATTTTGGGTTGTCGTGAATGGTATCTTTAATAATACTGTTCTTAGACCCAATGGAGTTAAGAAAATCAGAAACTAACTGGAGATTAGTTAAGATGAATGGTTTATTGGGTATTGATCTGATGTTGGTTTCGGCCTTTGGGGTTAATACTTAGGAAATTGCTCACTTGTTAATTTACGGTTAGGGACTGATTGAAATGTGATGTGATATTGGGTTTATCGTGAACCGTGTTTTAAATGACATTGGTTATTTAACCCAGTTAAAGATTAAAACTAAGTGGAGTTTTAATGAATCTTTGAATAGATTGAAAAGTGAATTTGATAATTAAAATTATCAAATTCAAGGAATGATCGAGAATGGAGTACCACCAGTTTTACTCCAGACGATAGTTAAATCTTTAATTAGATTTGAACGTGAAATGGTAATTAAATTTACCGATAACACCGTGGTGTTAGATATGGAGTATGACCAGTTTTACTTCATGGGATGAATAGGTTGGGATTGGGAAATAAAATAAATAATTACTTCGGTGTGGTTCGCTAATCCCGACTAGTTTGAATTGATATTCAAAAGAAGATTAAAGAATAAATTTAAAGAATTTATCTTTGATAAAATTAATGGGAACCTTTCCCAAAGAATAATAATATTTGAATAAAAGAATATTCTGAATTGGAATGAGGCGTATGTTGTGTTTGTGTAACACTTTTATAATATATACGCGAGTTATTCAGAAAGACCGGGTTTATCCCATTCTGAATAACTGATTCGACGACGAGTCGAAGATGAAGACGGTGGTCGAAGACCGGAAATCTTCACATCGTTTGGGTGATTACTGATGATCTTGATTGGGTTGTACACCCAAGATGAGGGAATCAGTTGGTGATCGTCCAGACGTACTTGGAGATCGATGGATATGCGAGGAAAGTGCCTCCGGTTTCGTTCAGACCCAGAACGGACTTGTACGGACTGTGTGTCTGACATCGGATTTCATTCTGTGTGATTAATATCGGTTGCATAGTGTGAATTGCCTGTGTGGCATGCTAAGATGCAAATGATCAAGGCTTCTGTTGAAAAGCAGAGTCTTGTGGTTGATGATCAAAGCACGGCCTTTGTGGCGTAGCTTTGTGTAACGTGAATTCGCGAGCCTCACACCCCGGTTGTGAACCAGAAACGGGAGAGGACCTCAGGGAGGGCATGCGTTTCCCTCTAGCTAGGGTGGTGTCAGTGACCTACCAGCCCTGACATTTATATACTTTTCACCTGCGTGGTTGTTGCTGTTGCGAGGCGCCTCGGTTATATCGGACGATCCGGGTCCGATGGAGTCATTCGTTGGCTCATTTACGCCCCAAAGGGCGGGGAAACGCAGTGCTCAGGAATTTTAATCCACATCGGTGGACCGGCCCTGTCACTCCAAGGCTTGTCTGCGCGCTTGCCTGAGGCTCGGGCTAGAGAGTCTCGAATCCGTAGAGGACGATCCCTTGCCTCGGTTCACAGATGGAAATCCAATTTCCAAATACGTGATTTTGCGGTTTTAATTGTAGAACTAGAACGGCGACATGATATATGGTACCCATGCCGTCTATGATTGATACTTATGATTAAAATTGTTTTATATACTATGCACTTATGATAGTATCAAATGATTTGTTTTAACGTATCAAGCATTCTTTGGCTATTATAAGGGATAACCCTATCCTCCGGCTTGCGTTGCATTGTGTGATGGGGCCTGGGTCTTATAATAGCTTCATTGTTCTTTATTTAGCATTGCGCTGTTGTTTTATGCACTGGTATTCTTGGGAGGAAACCCGTTCCGTGTTATACGGCGTGGTCCCTTGATTTACCTAACTTTAAAATAAAGATTAATAACTGTTTTAGTTCTCACACCAGTCACATGACTGACCTGGAGTTTATTGTTTTAACCAAAACTCTGGGTGCCCTTATTTTCGACACGGGCAGCTAGTAGTTTTGGTTTTGCAGATTTATATTCACAGGATCCTGGTTTACAGCTGGAACGATATCCGGAAAGCTTTGTATCCGTATATCTCCTTCAGTTGTGTTTTGTATTATTTTCCGCTGCTATGTCATGTATTGTAATCTCTGATATTTTATAATGTGTAATATTCGTTTATACTCTGTATATTCCTGTATTCTGATGGAATTGTTGTAATAAGCAATGAAATGTTCTTCTGTTTGTGTTATGATGTGGTTTGTTCTCAATTCAATCTGGCCTTTCTTTACCGGGGAAGTTCGGGTCGTCTCACAAAGCCTTTTGAATTCCATATATATTAACAGTCTTCCTCCACAGAAGCTCACTTCGATTATTACCAAATCGAATTCCATTCCATTCCAATTTATTTTATTAAATTAGAAAACTTTACATTGGAAAATTTCAATTAAATCTTAATAAAAAGATTTATATACTCCAAATCACGTTTCACTGTAAATCGGGTTAAAGAACGAATGTCGTTAAAAACACAGTTCACAATAAACCCAATCCACATTTCATTTTATTCCAATTACTAAATGTAACGACCCGCATTCTACGCATCATAGGATCGTAGAATATTTATTTCTTTCACATACGAAGTCGTATGGTCATGTAACTTTGGGAGACGACTATTGGGGTCATTTCCCATGTTCATGATTTTTCCCAATTTTTAAATGACCATTTTACCCCTAGTTATCACTGTTTTGGCCATAACTTTTGACTGGAAAGGAATTTTGACCTGAAACCACTTCCATTGGCTCCGGATGAAGGTTTCTCTTTTCGTAGAGTGGTCACATTAGCCAAACGGACTCACCATTTGGGAGATATGGCTGAAGCAAGTTTCAGATGGTGAAAAACAGCTTAATTGGGCTTAACCGGGTGATTAGCAGCTAGGCCCTGAGGGGAATTTCGGGTTTAGAGGTATAGGAGGACTGAATAGGGTAAGGGAATCATTTCCATTTCAGTTTTGAGCCGCCACAAACCTTCTTGAGACCCTAGTAATGGCTTCCATCCTCTAAAACCACTCCTAAACACATTTTTAGTGAAGATTAAGCCTAGACTACATCAAAACAAGGCCAAATAGCAACAAAGCAAGGTTGGAGCTGCTGCTACACATAGGAATTCGACCCAAACAGAGAGTATTTCAGATTTGGTGTTCTGTTTTGTGGCCAAGGTGAGTGATAGCATCATTTTGACACTAATTACAGTTAATTAAGGGTAATTAGTGAAGATTAGCGAATTTATACACCAATAAATTCTGGAAAAATGTTTAGAAATTCTTAAATAACATTTTATGCCTCTGTTAGAAATTTGGTTCGATTTAGTTAAGTTTTATTAATTCTATGATTAGTCTTATTTAATCATGCTTAAGGGAAAAATAGGATTTTGGGCATTTTTGATCCATTTTGACATGTAAATTCATGGTTTTGGTGTTTGTGGTTGCTCTTACATGTTGCTATGACTCTATGGTATGTTTTATGATTGATTAGAATAGTTAAATTGGTCGAAAACGTCGTCGAATGGCGTAGAAAGCTCGCTGGAAAGTTACAGAAGTGTGCAGGTTCCGAACCGGATCGGATCGGATGAGGGCTCGGATCGGATATGTGGACTGGGCAAGGAAATCCTACCTGAACTAGAGTTTGGCACATAAAAGACTTGGCAAAAAGGAAGGCCGTTTACTTAGAGTTGGAGTGGACAAGGGGATCGGATCGGAAGAATAATGGAGGCCAGATCGGATCGGCTCAAGAATGGAAGGCTACGACTAAAGTAAGGCGAAGTGATCGGATCGGATTGGAGTAGATGGAAACGAGGGAGCTGATCGGAGAAGGGGCATGAGCTGGAAGGAGGACAGCAACCCGACCCGACCCGGAGGAGGACACCGACCCGACCCGGAGTGAAGTACCCGACCCGAACCGAATGGAAGATGACAAAGATGGAGGACCGAACCGAACCGACGAGGGCAAAGACTACCGAACCGAACCGAGTTCTAGGACTGTTACTGCGCGACAACTCTTCTGAAGACCCACTCCAATTCGACCAAACCCGATATGAAAAGGAAGTCCAAATGAGAAGTTAGAGCTCAAGATCCACATGGGAATCAACGAGCTTGCTTCATGGTTGGGCTTTGCTGCGGGACGCGTGCCAAGGGGTTATCGACGTCTATAGCTTTGGACCACTATGGTAGGAGGTACGAAGGCAGATTCAGGGCCATTATGGCATCGGTAGAACCAAGGGCTACGACCAATGAAGTGGGTCATTGAAATGTTTGGTCATGACTCCAAGTGTTTGGCTTGGTCACAACAGGGTTTCTACAAGTCGGGATTCGTCGTTACCTCAATTTGTCTAGTGTTCCAAAGTGGTAGATATCGTATGCTTTACGCACTGAGTGAGAGATGTGAGGATGGTTGCTATGGATGATTTGTTTGCTATCATTATGACATGCACACCCCACCCCCGTATTCTTTACACTATTCATTATGGCACCTTGGAGTACTGTACGGTATGTGGTACTAACTCTTTGGTTGCAGGTCCAGGATCAGGTATGGTTTAGTATACCTGTTATTATTCTGTTTATATGTTTATCGCTCATACCAGGCTTTATGTCTGACCCAGAGTTTTATGTCTCCTCTTATTACTCTGGGTGCTCACACGAGCAGACTAGAGACAGGTTAGCTGGTGATGCACGGGTAGATGATCTGGAGACGAGCAGGAGGCTTCCACGTAATATATATATATATATATATATAGTATTCTCCCTGTGTTGTTGAAGATCACTGCTTGGGCATTGGTGGTGCATCTTCCACTTTAGCTTTCTTTTGTTAGAGACAGTAAATTTGGAAAGTTGTAATAAGCTGTATTTGGATTTCCGCTGCTCTGATGTTGACATTGATTATCAGCTTATGCACTGTAACCTGTTTTATGTCAAGTATGTTATTATTATATTTTATTCCATGCGCTGTGAGACATTCTACAGGTTTCTCGTTTAGTTAATTCTCTTCTTTCCTTTCTCCTGACGACCGTCCCGTGCTAGTCGGGCATGTGTACAGCACACTTTTGGAGGAAATGCGGGCTGGTGCGGGGCGGGCCGTCACACTTGGTATCAGAGCTCTAGGTTGCGTAGTTAACCTAGGGAAGTTATCAGGGAGAGATAATATACGTATACGAGAGAGCGTATTTGTGATTATTTTGGTTTTAAAAGCTATATATATATACTATTAGTGGTATAAAGATGAAGTCGTGCTGCACTAGCACCACTATGGAGTCGTTAATCGTTTCCTTTTTCAGATTGACGATGAGCCGATATGTTAGAGGTACCGGTAGAGGGGCCAATAATGGGAATGCTGCTGACATGAGGACGATGTTTACTGACCTCATGAGAGAGATGCTTAGAGATGTACAGAGGGCAGCCCCCAATGATGGAAATGGCGGTGGTCCAATAGTGCAGGCGCCGAGGGTCGATTTTGCCAAGCTGAATAAGGATTATACTAGCCTTGGTGGGAAGCCGTTTCACGGAACGGAGTCGGCCACGGATGTTCAAAATTGGCTGGATAGTTGCGAACGTATCTTCGAGGATTTGGGTATCGAGGATGCGATGAAGAGAAAGCTAACGTCAGCTGCAAGGGCGGGCAATGAATTGGTGGAATGCTATAAAGGCAGCCACTCCCGAAGATCAGATTACTTGGGAGCAGTTTAAAGATCGCTTTGGCGAGAAGTTCATTCCAGCTGCTCAGAAGTCAGTGCTGTTTAAGAAATTCTTGGAGCTCAAGCAGAATGGCAGAGCTGTCTCGGAGTATATTGTTGAATTCGACACTCTGTCAAAGTACGGGTTATCTCTTATTGATACTGCCGAGAAAAAGAATGAGAAATTCATAACTGGTTTGGATCAGTACTTAGGGGAAAGACTTATTAACCACATCAATGAGTCGTTTGAGTCGATTGTAGGGAAAGCATTGAGGTCAGAAAGTCTCTACCCTAAGCCGAAGACTGAGGTTGCATCCGCAGGTGAGCCAAAGCCACAAGCAAGTGGTGAAGGCAAGGGTGGTTCCCAGAATAAGAGAAAGCAGAATCAGGCTAAGGATGGCCAGAAGAAAAAGAATAAGCAAGATGTTGAGTGCTTCAGCTGTGGAAAGAAGGGCCATTATGCCAGTAATTGTCGGGCCAAGCCAGCGGATAGGAAGTGCTTCAACTGTGGCCAAATGGGACATCATAAGGACAAGTGTCCGCAACCCCGCAAAGAAAAGCAAATGGTGAAAGCATATGCCCTTAATGCTATTCCTTCTTCGTCGAATGCCCCAACTGCGGCGGAGAAAGGAAAGAATGTCGTCATTCAAGGTATGCTTTCTGTTTATGATGTTCCTGTTAGAGTTTTGTTTGATACTGGAGCTTCCAGTTCTTTCATATCTAGTGACCTGGTAGATAGGTTGGGATTGGAGCCCGAGATTGTCGATAGACCTTTAGTAGTGACAAACCCGATTGGTGGTTCTACTAGCCTTAGCATGATTTGTCGTAATGTGGTCTTATCGAGTCATGGATGCATGTTTGTTTGTGATTGCTTTGTTTTGGGCTTTACTGGGTTTGGCATTATTTTGGGAGTAGATTGGCTCCAAAGGTACGGGGTGGTGGTAGACTGTGAGGGCTTTTTGGTGACAGCTAGAGCGGATGATGGGCGGAGGATAGTGTTTGGTGGTCTACCCAGTGAGGGGGTATTGGCTAGTTTTCTAAACTCCCTTGACATTCCGCATAGTGAGTTGTCAGGTTTGCCCGTGGTTGGCCAGTATCCGGATGTTTTCGAAGAAGTGACCGGACTTCCACCACACCGAGAGATTGAATTCCGTATTGATTTGGTAAAAGATGCCAGACCTATAGTGATGTCACTTCGTCGTATGGCACCAAGGGAGCAGCGAGAGCTCGAGGTGCAAGTCAGCGATCTTTTGAAGAAGGGATTTATCAGAAGGAGTGTTTCTGAATGGGGAGCACCAGTTGTGTTTGCTACCAAGGCGGATGGTTCCCTTCGTTTGTGTGTAGACTACCGCGAGTTGAATAAAGTGACGAGGAAGAACAAGCATCCTCTACCGCGGATAGATGATTTGTTTGATCATTTGACTGGCGCGAGAGTATTTTCTCAGTTGGATCTCGCGACAGGTTTTCATCAGCTTAGAGTGGAAGCTGAGAGTATAGCTAAAACAGCATTTCGGACGCCGTCTGGATTTTATGAGTGGTTGGTCATGCCATTTGGGTTGACCAATGCCCCAACATATTTTGTGGATCTTATGAATAGGGTATTCAGAGATCAGTTGAATAGGTTTGTCCTTGTGTTCGTTGATGATATTTTGGTCTACTCAAGGACAGAGGAAGAACACAAGGAACATTTGAGAGTAGTGATGGAGGTGTTGAGAAAACACCAATTGAAAGCAAAGTTTTCTAAGTGTCACTTCTGGAAGAGGGAAGGAGATTCTTGGGCCATGTTTTATCAGAGAATGGGATTGCCGTGGACCCGGCAAAGGTGGCTACGGTACAGGATTGGCCTACGCCCAAGAATGCAACAGACGTAAGAAGTTTCTTGGGATTGGCTGGATATTATCGTAAGTTTATCCAAGGTTTCTCCAAGATAGCAGCACCATTGACCCAGTTGACCAAGAAGAATCAAGCTTTTGTCTGGGATGGAAGGTGCGAGAATGCATTCAAGAGTCTAAAGGACAAGTTGACAAGCGCACCAGTGTTAGTCATTCCTAAGGGGAATGAAGAGATGATGGTATACACGGATGCATGTGGTACCGGACTGGGTGCTGTATTGATGCAAGGCGGTAGGGTTGTAGCTTATGCAAGTCGGCAACTGAAGCAGCACGAGAAAAGATACCCTACCCATGATTTAGAATTGGCAGCAATCGTGTTCGCGTTAAAGATGTGGAGACACTATCTCTTGGGAGAAAGATTTGAGTTGTTTACAGACCATAAGTCGTTGAAGTATCTCTTCTCCCAGAAGGATTTAAATCTCCGGCAACAAAGGTGGTTAGAGTTCTTAGCTTCCTATGATTTTGACATCGCATATACACCGGGAAAGGGCAATGCGGTGGCTGATGCATTGAGTAGGAGACATGCCAGCCTAGGGGCTATGTTTCTAGAATGGAAGCAACTGGAGTACATCGTTGGGTATGATTTCAGACCAAAGTGCGAATTGGATCCAGAAATGTTAGCAAGTTTGACGATCAGACCCACTTTGATTGAGCGGATCGGCTCTAGTCAGAGGGATGATCCTAACCTATTGGAAATCATCTCCAAGTTAGAGATGGGTATCGATGAGGAGATGAACAAGTATGGGCTTGATCGAGATGGATGGCTTAGAAAGGATGGAAGACTAGTCGTACCCAATGTCAATGGAATGAGAGATGAAGTGCTTAGAGAATGTCATCACTCAAAGCTGACTATACACCCCGGTGGTAATAAGATGTATCGAGACATGAAGCAGACCTATTACTGGGAAGGGATGAAAAGAGACATTGGGAAATTTATATCCAAGTGCATGAATTGCCAGCTAGTTAAAGCCGAGCAAAAGAAGCCTAGTGGGTTGTTACAGCCCTTAGAAATTCCCGAATGGAAATGGGAGCAAGTCTCGATGGATTTCATCGATGGTTTACCAAGGACTAGATCGGGACATGATAGCATTTGGGTGATTGTGGACCGATTGACTAAAAGTGCAAGATTTATACCAGTCAAATCAACCAGAACGGTAGCTAAGTTAGCAGAATTATATATGAAGTGGGTAGTGAGATTTCATGGAGTACCTAAAAGCATTGTGAGTGACCGAGACCCGTTGTTCACTAGTGGGTTTTGGAACAGCTTACAAGAGGCTCTAGGGTCAGAGTTACATCTCAGTACCGCATATCATCCTCAGACCGACGGTCAGACGGAGAGGGTGAACCGTATTTTGGAAGATCTCTTGAGAGCATGTATATTGGATTTTGGTGGATCATGGGATGACCATTTGCATCTAGTGGAGTTTGCATATAATAATATCTATCAATCCAGTATCGGTATGGCTCCGTTTGAAGCTTTGTACGGAAGACCGTGTAACTCACCATCATGTTGGATAGAGACTGGCGAGAAGTTTGTGCTTGGACCAGATGTGGTGAGGGAAACTTCAGAGAAAATCAAGACCATTCGACAACGAATGAAGGCTGCCCAAGATAGGCAGAAGAGTTATGCTGATAAGAGGAGAAGAGACTTAAAATTCTCCGTTGGCGACTTGGTGTTTGTCAAGATTTCTCCGTTGAAGAGCGTAATACGATTTGGCAGGAAAAGCAAGTTGGCACCAAGATTCGTTGGCCCATTCCCTGTTCTCGAACTAGTCGGGAATTTGGCATATAGAGTTGGCTTACCAGAGAAAATGGCAGGAGTTCACAATGTATTTCATGTTTCCCAACTAAGGAAGTTCGTTCACGACCCAGATATGACTGTTCCACCTGATCAGTTGGAGGACTCCGAAGTAGAACCCGAGGCGGTTGGGAACCGCAAGCCGGCCCGTATTATCGAGGACGACATGAAACAACTTCGAAGGAAGGCGGTGAAGCTAGTCAAGGTTCAGTGGGGCGAGGACGAGAATGATTGTACTTGGGAGACGGAGGAGAACATTAGGAAGACTTATCCAGAACTCTTTGCCTAGTAAGATTTTGACTTCGATTTAGTTTTCCGCATGCTAGGATAGGCTTGGTTACTTGTTTTGCATGTTTGATTGTTGTATGTGGTTGTTAGGCATGCGGGATCCCTTGTATGTTTGGGTTAAGGAATTTCGGGGACGAAATTTCTTAAGGGGGGGAGAGTGTAACGACCCACATTCTACGCATCATAGGATCGTAGAATATTTATTTCTTTCACATACGAAGTCGTATGGTCATGTAACTTTGGGAGACAACTATTGGGGTCATTTCCCATGTTCATGATTTTTCCCAATTTTTAAATGACCATTTTACCCCTAGTTATCACTGTTTTGGCCATAACTTTTGACTGGAAAGGAATTTTGACCTGAAACCTCTTCCATTGGCTTCGGATGATGGTTTCTCTTTCCGTAGAGTGGTCACATTAGCCAAACGGACTCACCATTTGGGAGATATGGCTGAAACAAATTTCAGATGGTGAAAAACAGCTTAATTGGGCTTAACCGGGTAATTAGCAGCTAGGCCCAGAGGGGAATTTCGGGTTTAGAGGTATAGGAGGACTGATTAGGGTAAGGGAATCATTTCCATTTCAGTTTTGAGCCGCCACAAACCTTCTTGAGACCCTAGTAATGGCTTCCATCCTCTAAAACCACTCCTAAACACATTTTTAGTGAAGATTAAGCCTAGACTACATCAAAACAAGGCCAAATAGCAACAAAGCAAGGTTGGAGCTGCTGCTACACATAGGAATTCGACCCAAATAGAGAGTATTTCAAATTTGGTGTTCTATTTTGTGGCCAAGGTGAGTGATAGCATCATTTTGACACTAATTACAGTTAATTAAGGGTAATTAGTGAAGATTAGCGAATTTATACACCAATAAATTCTGGAAAAATGTTTAGAAATTCTTAAATAACATTTTATGCCTCTGTTAGAAATTTGGTTCGATTTAGTTAAGTTTTATTAATTCTATGATTAGTCTTATTTAATCATGCTTAAGGGAAAAATAGGATTTTGGGCATTTTTGATCCATTTTGACATGTAAATTCATGGTTTTGGTGTTTGTGGTTGCTCTTACATGTTGCTATGACTCTATGGTATGTTTTATGATTGATTAGAATAGTTAAATTGGTCGAAAACGTCGTCGAATGGCGTAGAAAGCTCGCTGGAAAGTTACAGAAGTCTGCAGGTTCCGAACCAGATCGGATCGGATGAGGGCTCGGATCGGATATGTGGACTGGGCAAGGAAATCCGACCCGAACTGGAGTTTGGCACATAAAAGACTTGGAAAAAAGGAAGGCCGTTTACTTAGAGTTGGAGTGGACAAGGGGATCGGATCGTAAGAATAATGGAGGCCAGATCGGATCGGCTCAAGAATGGAAGGCTACGACTAAAGTAAGGCGAAGTGATCGGATCGGATCGGAGTAGATGGAAACGAGGGAGCTGATCGGAGAAGGGGCATGAGCTGGAAGGAGGACACCGACCTGACCCGGAGGAGGACACCGACCCGACCCGGAGTGAAGTACCCGACCCGAACCGAATGGAAGATGACAAAGATGGAGGACCGAACCGAACCGACGAGGGCAAAGACTACCGAACCGAACCGAGTTCTAGGACTGTTACTGCGCGACAACTCTTCTGAAGACCCACTCCAATTCGACCAAACCTGAGATGCAAAGGAAGTCCAAATGAGAAGTTAGAGCTCCGGATCCAGATGGGAATCAACGAGCTCGCTTCATGGTTGGGCTTTGCTGCGGGACGCGTGCCAAGGGGTTATCGACGTCTATAGCTTTGGACCACTATGGTAGGAGGTACGAAGGCGGATCCAGGGCCATTATGGCATCGGTAGAACCAAGGGCTATGACCAATGAAGTGGGTCATTGAAATGTTTGGTCATGACTCCAAGTGTTTGGCTTGGTCACAGCAGGGTTTCTACAAGTCGGGATTCGTCGTTACCTCAATTTGTCTAGTGTTCCAAAGTGGTAGATATCGTATGCTTTACGCACTGAGTGAGAGATGTGAGGATGGTTTCTATGGATGATTTGTTTGCTATCATTATGACATGCACACCCCACCCCCGTATTCTTTACACTATTCATTATGGCACCTTGGAGTACTGTACGGTATGTGGTACTAACTCTTTGGTTGCAGGTCCAAGATCAGGTATGGTTTAGTATACCTGTTATTATTCTGTTTATATGTTTATCGCTCATACCAGGCTTTATGTCTGACCCAGAGTTTTATGTCTCCTCTTATTACTCTGGGTGCTCACACGAGCAGACTAGAGACAGGTTAGCTGGTGATGCACGGGTAGATGATCCGGAGACGAGCAGGAGGCTTCCACGTAATATATATATAGTATTCTCCCTGTGTTGTTGAAGATCACTGCTTGGGCATTGGTGGTGCATCTTCCACTTTAGCTTTCTTTTGTTAGAGACAGTAAATTTGGAAAGTTGTAATAAGCTGTATTTGGATTTCCGCTGCTCTGATGTTGACATTGATTATCAGCTTATGCACTATCTCACCTGTTTTATGTCAAGTATGTTATTATTATATTTTATTCCATGCGCTGTGAGACATTCTACAGGTTTCTCGTTTAGTTAATTCTCTTCTTTCCTTTCTCCTGACGACCGTCCCATGCTAGTCGGGCATGTGTACAGCGCACTTTTGGAGGAAATGCGGGCTGGTGCGGGGCGGGCCGTCACACTAAATATAACTGGAAACTTTAATAAGTTTAATTAAAAGATTTATTCTTTTCACACGGGGTTTAAGAACAGTGTTATTTAAGACACCATTCACGACAAACCCAAAATCTAATTCTTTTATTCAATTTCAATTAAATATTAATTAATTGGAAAACTTCACTAAATCTTAATTAAAAGATTTATTCTTTCCTCAACTAGGTTCAAGAACAGTGTTATTTACCATTCACGACAAACCAAAATCCAATTTAATATTAAATACAAGGTTCTGAATAGAAATTATATTGGTTTATATTCAATATCAAATTCTGAAACTAAGGATATCGTATTGTGAATAACGATATCTGTATCTTCCAAATTACCATAACAATATCCGTATAACCACGGAATCCAAAATCGAAATATTCTGAAGATTATTTCCATTCCAATTTATTCATTGGAAAATTATGGCTATTTTTAAAACCATTTCAAATCCAATTTATTTCTTTAAAAATATTGGATTATTATTCTAGTTAATAACTAGTTCATTTAGATAAAAATATATATTTATCTTTACAAACATTGAATTTATCATCCAAATTCTTTCCAAATCATTTATTATGATTTTACACAAATTATTAATATTTTTAATAATTTTATTACGGCCCTTTCAGTCGATTTCCATAAACTGTCATCGTACGTACTGCACTTACAACGACCTTTTCCAAATTTGATTTGGACATAATTCCAAATCCAACCGTTAGATTTTGAATATCTTATATTCGTTGGAAAACTCTTTTCGATACGAACCTAAGGTTCCGGTTTTGGGAGAATCTGACGGTTGGATCTCCCGTAATGTCAATTCGAAGTCAATGATCGAAATTCGCGAACGGTCGCGGCGTGGCGCGTTCTATTCAGGCCATTAATATATATATATATATATTCCGTCGATTTCCATTTAAAACGTATTTTATAAATCGTTTGTAAATTCGTTTTAAAATGATTCTAACTTCATTTTCAATTTTAAATAAAATTGAATATTCCTTATCATTATAATATTTAAATGATAATATTTTCAAAATATCTGATTTTGAAATCATTTCCTTTTCGATATTCATTATAAAAAAAGGAATAAAATCAATATAAATATCATTTGCTTCTAAATGGCGTAAATCTGATCAACCCGGCTTTATATATTTAAATATTTTCATGTCCATCCCAAATCGCACATATTTTAATCCTTTATAGAATATTATTTTAAAATATTCGTTCTTTTTGAATTGGAATCAGACACATTCAATTACCATATAACGTTATTTATATGGATTTCATACACACATGTACACAACAATAATTATACCCAGTCAACCATCATCCAGAGTGCATTACACAAGTGCATAAGCATTAAATATAATAATTAACGCTTACAATAGTCTGTCAACCAATCGATTGACATACAACTAAACAATTGGGATTAGTGTACGCCAAATATCATCCCAATACCCGTGTGGTGTTTCAACCAAAAAATATTGTATATTATTTGTGCAGTTCGGCGATATGTAAAATTTATCGTCCTAATCAATGTCAGTTAAATGGGTGTAGGTAAACAAATCGTCCGATTTGTAAATGAATATTTATTTTCATTACAAAAGAATTTTATGTCATTCATATATTCGTTAAAAATTATATTTTTAACGATAAAATATTTATTCAACACTTGAATTTTTTTAATAGTCCATATATTCAATAAAAATAATATTTTTATAGTCCAAATATTTTATTCAACACATGAATATTTTATACAGTTCATATACACATTGAAAATTATATTCTTATTGAATAAATATTTATTTTAGAAAATTTCGGCATTATAACAGTGCGATATTAAAACCGGAGTAATGCCTAGCACTACCCCTCTCCTGATACTGGCTCGCGCCATACATATCGGTCACAATCAATTCACTAAACCACAATACAATTCATTTCCAGCTCAACCAAATTTCCACAATACAACCCAAACAAACAATCATGGTTTGTACAATAAATAGTGTCGGGGGTTTCTAATCCCCGTCCGCATCCTAATATATTTTTAATTGCAAAATAATTAGATGGAGAAGGAATTCTCACTTTGGGATCCACTCCGCCATGCTTTTCTGAAGTTCTGATTTGCGGTTCTGATCCCAGACTTAGCAAACAACCTCCAGTCTTCACGCCGTCTTTCTTTCTAGCCTAAACGCGCCATTCTGGACAACTTTCGCTCAATGGAGTTTTTCCCGGAATTGGTCCATTTTGCCAGAAATCGCGAAAAGACAGTATTTGGATAGCAGACTTTGGACGTGTTTTCTGAACAATTCCACAATCCAAAATCTAACTTCCATATACTCAAATCGAAGAGCAGATCGTGCTCTTCAATTTAGGTAATGTGGAGTTTTGGCCAAAAGCGTATGGTTTAGGAGATATGGGATCGAGAAGATCAGGGTGCTATTTGCAAAACTGAAAAATATAAAATTTGGGTTTTTTGGAGAATGGGGGCCCCACTGGTCGGAGGCGGGGTGCTAGGGGTGGCACCGAATGTCTACAGGGTGGGGGAGGCTTTGGCGGTAGACGGTGGGGCTAGGAAGTGGCGGTTTTTAGTGGAAAGGGGGTTTGGGGCACGGTTTTCAACGAAGAAAAAAGAGGGGAGGCGGATCAATGGAGGGGAAGCGCGGCGGTGCTCCGGCAAGGTGTGCGGCGGGGTAGAGGAGGGAGGCGTTGAACGACAGGGGGGCCATGTGGAAACGACGGGTTTTTTTGATTTTGGGGGAAATGAATTTTAGGGTTAGGTTATATTATTTTATTTTATTTTATTATTATTTTATTTTCAAAAAGTTGGTTTTTCATTCGAACTCCAAACAAGACCCAACGACTATCGTCATTAGCTAATTACCCCCATTCCTAACGCGATAGGGTATATTTCATAAGCTAATTCGGTTGTTTCGATCAATTTCTCTTTAATTTAAAATATAGATTAATATAACGTTTAAAATTGAATTCAATGTACATTTTAATTTACTGGGTCAACATACTGACTCCAATAATTCCAGAAAAATAAATCTAGCTATGTTTTGATGATACGGTCCTAAAAAAACTAATTTTGTTGAATTTGGAGATCGTTTGAAAAATGGTCATTTTCCAGTCGATTAAATTCAAACTAAATTGTCCAAACACGTTGAAATTCACCACGCTCACATATTAATTCCAAAAATTCTGAAAATAGGAATCTAGCCATAAATTGACATTCCGGATCCAACAAAAGTGGTTTCGTCGAAAACGTAGGTCGTTTGCAAGCTATTTTTTAAGGCCTATATATTATATTAATATATATATATATATATAAATTCTACAACGACTATTTTCAATTTCAAACTGGACATAACTTTTTATTCCCGTTATGAAATCTGAATTTTTCACATTCGTTAGAAAGATATAATTAAACAGACTCAAATATTTATGGTTTTACCGAAATCCGATTTATTTTGAATCCTGTACATTCATTTGAAATTTAAAATCGAATTTTCAAACTTCCGTGCCACTTCAGGCTCGTTTTATAATTAAAATAAATTTATGCGTTCTAACTTTGATTAAAATAAATTTTTAGTCATTATTATTTAAAATAAATCATTTTAAATATTCAAAATCCATTAAAATAGCTAAAATAAAAAATTTAAATTGGTCCTAAAAATACGGGTTGTTACAGGAATCTTCACGGAAATCATAACAGTATATAATCGATATAAATTTCTATATCAAATCAATAATATAAGTGGAATAGCGGCAAGGCCTTTTAAATTCCATAAATAGTTACGGTCTTCATTCACAGAAGCTCATCTCGATTATTACCAAATCGAATTCCATTCAATTCCAATTTAATATTTTAAATTGGAAAACTTTACTTTGGAAATTTTCCATTAAATCTTAATTAAAAGATCATAAATTCCAAATCATATATTCACTGTTAATTGGGTTAAAGAATGACTGTTATTTAAAACATTGTTCACTATGAACCCCAAAATCCAATTTCAATTCAGTTCCAGTTAAATATTAATTAATTGGTAAACTTCTCTAAATCTTAATTAAAAGAATTATTCTTTTCTCAGCTGGGTTTAAGAACAGTGTTATTAAAGATACCATTCACGACAAACCCAAAATCCAATTTGATATTAAATATAAGGCTCTGAATAGAAATAATATTGGCTTATATTCAACATCAAATTCTGAAACAAACAGATATCATATTGGAAATAACAATATCTATATCTTCCAAATTCCTCAATAATATCCGTATAATCATGGAATCCAATATCGAAATATTCCGAAGATTATTTCCTCTCAAATCCATTCCAATTTATTCATTGGAAAATTATGGTTATTTTAAAATCCATTTTCATGTCCAATGTATTTATTTAAAAACATTGGATTTTTATTCTAGTTAATCACTAGTTCATTTCGATAAAAATATATTTTTATCCTTACAAATATGGAATTTTTCATTCAAAATCTTTCCAAATCATTTATTATGAATTTACACAATTTTTCCATATTTTTAGTAATTTTATTAAGGCCTGTACAGTCGGTTTCCAATATCGGCCACCGAACTGCATCCATAACGACCTTTTATGAATCTGATTTGGACATATTTTGAAATCCAACCATTAAAATTTAAATCTCTTATATTCATTGGAAATATCTTTTTGATATGAACCCAACGGTTTTGGTTTTAAGAGAATGTGAGAGTTGGATCTCCCATTAAATCAATTTGAAGTCAATGGTCGAAATTCGCGAACGGTCATTACGCGGCGCGTTCTATTCATGCCACTATAAATATATATATAATATATATATAATATATATATCATCGATTTCCATTTAAAACGTATTTTATAAAGCGTTTTAAAAACGATTCCAACTTCCATTTCAATTTTAAATAAAAATTGAATATTCCATTACATGACAATTTTATATAGTGCATATATATGTTAAAAATTATATTTTTAACAATCCAATAATTATTCCATTACAGACAATTTTATATATTCCATATATACGTTAAAAATCATATTTTTTAACGAACTAATAGTTATTCCATAGCATGACGATTTTATATATTGCATATATAATTTTATAATGCATATATATGATTTATACAACACATATATTATTTTCAAATCGCATATATATATATATATTATTCACATCGCATATATATATATATATATATATTATTCACATCGCATATATATATTTTACTCACATCGCATATATATATATATATATATATATATATTAATCACATTGCATACATATATATATATTATTCACATCGCATATATATATAAATATATTATTCACATCGCATATATATTTTTTATTCACATCACAATCACAACACAATACAATCAATTAAATCGTCCATGGTCTGTGGACGAGGGAGGTGATCTAACAGGCACCGTTCAACATTTGTGATAATTAAAAGCTGATAAAAATCAATACTGGTAGTTCATATATGCAGTTATAAAATAAATAACTGTACAAGAATTTTAGTGAGAAGTCCTCACATTGATTTCCATTGCGTCATCCTTTATTTGAAGATTTTAATACTGTTCGAATTCAAAATTTGCCTCAAATTCGAATTTGCTCCATTTCCATTCTGGTCAGTTCTAAAATGTAGTGTTTGTTGCTGCAAATCTAACGCAACTTGAATCGTCCGATTCCGACCTCGTATCAGAGAGTTATGGTAATTTATATGTTAATTACAATATGGAGTTAATTAATTTAAATTAACACCTTTCTTCCTCGCCATTATAATCTCAATACACGTCGAACCCAATGTTGATTTTTAGGGTTCCACCTTGCCATTTATTCACAACACCTAACGTCGATCCATACCTCCCACGCCCTCGGCCTTGGAGCCGCTTACTAGCGCTAGGCACCGCCGCCGACACGGTGGCCTATGCCTCCCTAAATATCAAGCGAAGTTCGTGACTTCGAGCAGCAAATTCGAGCCAACCACCACACCATAATCGATCACCCATGTACCAAATTAAAGCCCTCGAATTGCACTTCCATTTTTGTCCTTGAAGTTTCAAAAATTGCTGAGGGGATTAGAAGAGAAATGGTGAAGAACGAAGGAGCGTATCGGCCCGTGATTGCAGATGTGGCGGCGGGTCCTTTAGAGTGAATTAGTGCAAACTACAGGTGCCCCTATTTTCCACACGGGCAGTCGAGTCGTTTTATTTTGCAGATATATTGACCAGGATTCTGCATTGAAGCTTTAAGCTATGTCCAGGCATTTATAGTCTTCCGTTGTGTGTTGTATTACATTTATTGTAAATTAATCTTCTGCTGTATTATTATTTTTAGATATACTCTGATATATTTTGTACTCTGATGCAACATTATTATGATGTTTATAAAAGTCTTCTGTTATTTGTTCTGATGTGTTGTATGCCCTGAGTTAGCGTATGCAGGATTCGAACGGTCTTGGCCGGGCGAAATCCGTATCGTTACAATTAGGGTTATGTGATTTTCTTTATATATATTTTTTAATAATATTTTAACTCGTTTTAAAAGTCAAAGCCGTCACGAACTCCTAATCAAACCCAACGACTATCGTCCCTAGCCAAATACCCCCATTCTAGACACAATGGGATATGTTTCGTAAGCCAATTCTAATGTTTTGATCATTTTTCATCAAAATTAAAATATAAATCAATATATATTGAATTTGAACGTACATTTTAATTTACCGGGGCCACATACTGACTCCAAAATTCCCAAAAAATAAATCTAGCTATTTGACGATACGGTCCTAACAAAACTAATTTCATCGAATTTGGAGACCGTTTGAAAAATGGCCTTTTTCTGGTCGAACCAATTCAAACAGAAACTGTCAAACACATTTAAATTCACCACACTCACATATTAAATCCAAAAATTATGAAATTTGAAACCTAGCTAAAATATGACATTCTGAATCCAATAAAAGTGCCTCGTCGAAAACGGAGGTCATTTGTAAAATGGCTATTTTTAAGGGCTATACATTATATTAAATATATATATTCTATAGCGACTATTTTAAATTTGAAATTGGCCATAACTTTCAATTTATAATGTGAAATTTGAATTTTTCACATTCGTTAGAAAGATATAATTAAACAGATTCAAATATTTCTAGTTTTACTGAAATCCGATTTCTTTTGATTATGTACATTCATTTGAAATTTAAAATCAAAATTTCAAACTACCACGCCATTTCAGGCTCGTTTTATATTTAAATAAATTTATACTTTCTAACTTCGATAAAAATATTTTATAATATTTATTATTTAAAATAAATCATTTCAAATATTCAAAATCCTTTAAAATAGCTAAAATAAAAAAATTAAATTGGTTCAGAAATTTCGGGTTGTTACTGAACGGAGTTCACATCTAACCAAAGAAAAGAAAAAGAGCAAAACTTTGCAAATTCATGTGCCAGAAAACTTTTCGAATTCGAATAAACGCACAAACATAAATCAACTAAGACAAAAGTGATATTATTATAACGACCCGAAATCCCCCGGTCTTTGAAGAGACGAAAAACACCGGATTGCTTTGAGAACACGATGCTTCAGAACATAAACAATAGAACATTTCATTGCTATTACAACGATTTACATCATTGTACAAGAATATTCCAGAGTATGAATAAATACTTGTAGCGCCCCACCTCTATACCCACTATCGTCCAGTTCATTTCAGAGAAATGTTGTAGACCATAACGAAGAATGAGGTTTGTGAAGAGCGACCGATTATATAATTGCTCCATGTGAGGAATGCACATCGAATTCTGATACCGATTAAAATTTCGACATAACCATTCGGCACATAGGGAAACTACACAACGGCTATATGCAATCCGGAAAGCAGTATAAAATAGACAACAACAATAATATAAATATGGTATATCTCAAAGCCAAACACAAAATAATCATATCACAAAGGCGGAATAGATATGAATAAACCAAGAATGTGTACAACAAGCTAGTGGTCAACAAAGATCCACTAATACATGTACCAAGATCTAACTAAAAGAATATGTACACAACAAGTGATACTGACATAGGTACAAAAGTACATAAAACTACGGAGACAGAGTGGTAAGCTGAAAGCGGAAGATCAATCCTGCGATGAGTCCCAGAGGAGTACCTAAAATGACTCGGTCTGACCCGAGTATTATTTAGAGGAATAAATAATAAACGAGTCAGTCTAGCTGTACTTATCAAATGAACTGAGATAACAAGAGATATAATAAAGGATGACATGAACATGGCATGTCGACACAATCAGGAAATGACAATGGAATGGCAGCACACAAATATCTCTAAATAATCTCCTAGCTAATATAGAATGAAACATTCAAATAATAGCACACAACAGGAAATGACAGCGAAATGCCAAATAAACTAAACACATGAATGACAACGGAATGCCAAATAAACTAAACACATGAATGACAATGGAATGCCAAATACACATCAAATTGATGACCATCTATCAAAGTAAATCATGAATCATAAATCATTTCTCAAATTGACGCGCATCGCGTCAAAGTAACCAAGAATCCAGAAATCACTCGAAATCCAGAAAACATCAGAAAGAGTGGGACCTCCCCAGGATAAGGAACGATCCAGTGGTAACTCCCCACTTAAGGAATGATCCAGAAAACATCATAAAAAGTTGGACCTTCCCAGGATAAGGAACGATCCAGTGGTAACTCCCCACTTAAGGAACGATCCAGAAAACATCATAAAAAGTGGGACCTCCCCAGGATGAGATACGATCTCTAGGTAGCGAACCTATTTGTTTGAGCCGAAGCTCCCTACGGAGCCGGGTCGTGACCCCGGAAGAGAGAAAACACATAAATCGTGAAATCTCTAGAAAACATCATAAATCATAGAAAGTTGGACCGAAGTCCCATAGGTGAAATCCAAGAATCGTAAATCCCACCCGGGCGATCGAGGACCACAAAACATAAGTCATAAAATGAACAGGAGGTATTGATAGATAGTGCGGAAACTATCTGATTGGAGTTCCCCTGATAGCGCAGAAACTATTACAGTGAACCACAGTCCCCCGGAGACATAGCCAGGAAGCTAAGTCCAGATCATAAAACGGATCACATCGACCAGGGTGAATAGAAATTACTCCGAGCTAGTTAATATAAGGAAATAGCAACATGTCCCATAACCACATTCTATTCTCGAGTATTTACGAACTCGTAATTGGTTTCTATTCAAAACAGAGAAAATCATAGCAGGAGCATTGCCACGGTTTTCGATCGAACGAGTCCAAGAATTAACCATCAAAGCAAAAGCAAGGGTTCATAGTCCTTGATTTTACTAAGACGTTTAATTAGATTTCTCATACGAACGAGAAAAAGGTTTATAAAATATATACTAGTAGATTAAAGAAGGTTCATAAAACGATTTCGTAAATTAGCTTCATATAATGAAGTAAGATTGGAAACCATTTTAGTACAAGAATTTGATACCTACTAATAACATAAAATCTCTTTATATAACTTCGAAGTGGCAATAAACAACAGTACGATTGCCGAGGCAAATCGATCAAGGGGATTCACGTCATAATGACATAAATCCAAATCATAAATCATCAAATGTAAATTCGGTAAATCGAATATACATATAGCTCGTTAGTGAATCCAATGACGTTAATAAATGGTTAGAAATCACCCTGGAGCGATAGGAAACAAAGACACAAAATCAGGTGCCGCGGATCAAAGAGTGATCATCTAGGTGATCTCTAATGCGTACTTCACGTTACAACAACATACGAAAAATCAAAGGGATAACGGCTATAGTTTCGATCAACGACGAATCGAAATCCCAAACTAGCACTCGAAGTTTTAAACTACATCGGAATAGGCTCAAAGGATATCGAGTCGATAGTTCACGTTTAATAGCGCGAATCTTAACAAAAAGAGTATTGAAGAATTCATAGGCCATCGACACGCACGGAAGAGCCAAGAAGGAGTCAAGAAGCACACGGGATCGTGCACGGAAGCCGCACGATCAAGCTTGGATCGGGCCTGGGCAAAATTTCCCAGGCTAACCAAAATCGGTCGACCGGTCAAATAGGGTCGGTCGACCGGTTGCTTTGGAAAAATAGCCCAGGCAAAACAAGACCGGTCGACTGGTCATATAAGAGCGGTCGACCGTTTTCACACAGCAAGAAAACCGGTCGACCGCCATATATTGACCGGTCAACCGGTTTTAGCCTAGGTTGTAACCTAGGCCAAACCCAAGGGGATTCATCCCCCCGCGAGCGTCCGGCGCCGATCTTTGAGGTTCGTGATTTCTTTGGGACATCTATGAGACCTCTCTGATCCACCATATCGACTCGCAAAGCTCGAATGCAAAGATTTTGATTATAGGTTCTAAACGAACCAAATTTCTAAACCAAACGAATAAACACAATATAAACGAATCGTGAAGTCTTAGAACTTGCCGGGAGCGACAATGGTACTTCACAACACCACTTACTTGACTTACATCATGTGCAATGATCGTGTGAACAACATATATCACAATTTCTACTTCAAATGAAATTCAAACTAATAAACCGGGAAGTGAAAACTATTCTAACCAATTCAACAAGAAAATGCAACATGAAATGGTCCTAAATTACACTTTACAAGCGCATAGGCTTGAGGCATAGATGTGAGTTCATCAAAGAACTCACCTTTGGTTCTTGAATGACAAGAACAAGCTCCAACAAGGAAGAACAAGCACAAATCCAAGCAAAGAAGCTTTCTTTCTTCAATCACTCCTCAATAATCACCTCATGAACACAAATGAAGACACATGAGTGTTAGGGCACACTAAAAATCCGAAATTGAGAGGAGTATATGGTAGAGAACGAGTAGAGAGATCTTACCCATGTCATAGAATTGGATTTGCACAAGAATTGAGCTCTATATTGAAAGCTCCAGCTTAGGGAATTTCTATTTACCATTCCCTTCTCCATTTCTGTTACTTTTCTAAGTTTGGAGAATGAATGAAGGAGGGATGAAGAGTTGGGGTTATATGGTGAGCAAGTTAGCTCAACCAAGGCCTAACCCTAAAGTGCCAAAATTCCGAAGCTCAGAACATATCGATGCTTATAGTCAAAAAGGTCGTCAACAATGATCCGGACTGAATGGAAGTGGTTTCGAGTCCAAATTCGACCATATGCAAAATTTCACTTTTTGAACATACATCGATTAATGATTAATGACGTTATATTTCAATAAAATATTTAAATATATTATCGTCGAATGAGCGGGTTGTTACAGACTTTTCCCCTTAAAAGAATTGCGTCCCCGCAATTCCTTAAGAATGAAGTAGTAAGTAACAACCAAAAACAATACCATGGAGTGGCACCACAAGAACCGACACGAAATGGAAAGATCACACCAGCGGCTAGGTGAGATCCCCATTTCGTCTCGCAAGATCATAAAAACTAGAGTTCAATCTCGAACTCCATTACCCATGAAGGTGGTCATCCCAAACGGGTAAAATAATTCCAGAAAAATTCATAAGCACTATGAATTCAAATAGACTCACCTTTCTTCATATGATTCTCAAGGGAACGAGAATCGATAGAATGTACAAGACCTAAGCGAATCTAATTTGTAATTTCAAGAAGCAACGTGACTGCGTCTTACAGACGCAAGATATCAATAGTAGAAATTTCTCTTGGGATATGAGATGGCAAATTTCGATGGTTGACTAATCCATTCCCAAGCTCAGTCATGACGATGTAGCGAACATCGAACCGAGCGCTTTAGTCCTACGACAAGGTGGCTGACACCAACAAAAGCACAACACAGAGATTCCAACGAATTTAGCTAAGGAAAACAATTTTCGAAGGAATAATCAATTTTAATATCAATGATTCATGGTTGGTAACGGAATACCAGCCAGCTAGAAACCGATAAACAAATATTAGTAATGGAATACCAATGAACTACAAGTCGATAATCAAATATTGGTAACGGAATACCAATAAACTAGAAATCAATAACAAATGTTGGTAATGGAATACCAATGAACTACTCGGGGAAATCGATTTTTAACCAAGTGCTAAATCTCAATTAGTAACCATAAAGATGAATCATTAGGAATTATACGAAATTCCCAATATTCAGAAACTCGAGTATCGATTTTAGAAAATCGGAACATTGAGAAGATGATGGATAAGTAGTGCACAACTTACCACTTCGGAACAACATGATTTAAGATAATTTTCTGCATAAAATCTCAAATCGCCAAAAACATCAACAATTAATCAAAGAAGCAATAGACAATTTCTCTAACAAGATGAGATTAAACCAAAGAGGTTGTAATCCCCAAAAAATTTGATTCACAAGGGTTAATAAACGTGCGGAGACAATTGTCGATCCAAGTGATTCAAACAAACAAAGGAGGAATATCAAAAGAGCTCATCCTTTCGGTATTCATTTCTAAGAACAACGCAAGGCTAAGTTCATAAGTGAATTGACTATAGCACTTCCGGATGGTCGACTAGATCATAGATTCGAAGAGAGGAATTATTGAGATCGCCGCGGATCGCAATACCCAAATTTCCCTCCCCAACGGGAACTCCCATTCTCTCGAGTGATTGTTCACTAGAGAAAATAATAAGACCTATGGAATCAAAAAAATACTAAATTCTCTTTAGCAAATCAAAACAAGGATTAAGAATTAGACGAGATTTTCAATCACTAAGAATTCTCAAAAATCAAAGATCAACGAATAACTCTTTGGGTTGTTCCTAAAGTTACTTAATTTACTCAAAGAAAATATTCAAGATAATTTCTAATTGAAAATCTTGAACCACTCAAATTCTTGGAATTGCTTCGAGGAAATCTAGAAATAAATTATCTAGGACGATAACAAACGATTACGAAAAATCATAAAAATCCAAAATATTATTATTTTGATTAACTTATTAACGGTTAATTTAATTTTAGGGATCATTTCAAATGTTGGATTGTCAAATAATGGTGTTTAGGAATTCCGAACTACAACATGGCGTCCCATATCTTGGTCGAGATCCTTAACGCACTGGATGGAAAAGCTAACACGAGAAAGTCCTTTCAATTTCTAACGTTCACGCATATCTCGCGAAAATATAAAAATTCAATAAATCACTCGGGATGGCATAAAGGAAATAAATTTCCTTTATCAACTTACAAATAAAACACAATGATATCTTTTGATAACAAAGAACACGATCGATGTATATCAAAAGAACATAAATAAAATATTCTCTGAACAAGGTAAATGACACTAAGGAATTAATGACACGTATATTGACTCAAGAAGAGAGATCACAAGAAGCGGGATGCTTTCCCTCATTCTTAATCTTGAGTTAATTTAGCATAAATGCTGGGTGACTCATACTAGCACAACGAGGTAACAAATGAGTTGTTTTAGCCTGAAGGCTTGGCGATCTCACGCCAAACTAAAACTATATAGCTGACAACAAAGGAGTAGTTTTAGTCACAAAGACATGGTATCTCCATACCGACCGATAAGTGATCAAACGACCATGCTAGGTACGTAACGACGTACGAAACAATCCTAAATAGAAATCAAGAAATATCAGGATCAAAGGAACTTACGACGTGCATAACAACGCACGGGAAATATATCCAATGATCAATCAACTTCAAGGATGATAAATGATCAACAAGATAATTGTGATACACAATAGGCCAAACAGACATCGATTAGCGACTCGAGTCAAAGAATGAAACAAAAGCACCACTAGAGCACAGGGCCCTAGATGGACTATAGAAATCAACACGAAGGATATCTGAGACATAATCACCCCTCCCGTAGGAGGTACACTGGGTGAACTGGCACTTGCACGGCTGTGGCCAACTATTTCACTTCTTTAAGGAAAAACAAGGAAGACAAAGTTAGTCTCAAGTTGAATTCAAACGATGCAAATTCAATCAAAATGGAATCGTATTGGAAGATAAGCCATGACGGTTCTTAAGACTCTAACTAAAACACTAAAGCACGATTCCCGAGAGAGGCTTAAGACAATACCATCGTCATACTATCTTACATTGTTCCGAAAAGTTGCTCTGATACCAACTGTAGCGCCCCGCCTCTATACCCACTATCGTCCACTTCATTTCAGAGAAATGTCGTAGACCATAACGGAGAATGAGGTTTGTGAAGAGCGACCGATTGTATAATTGCTCCATGCGAGGAATGCATATCGAATTCTGATACCGATTAAAATTTCGACATGACCATTCGGCACATAGGGCAACTACACAACGGCTATATGCAATCCGGAAAGTAGTATAAAATAGACAACAACAATAATATAAATATGGTATATCTCAAAGCCAGACACAGAATAATCACATCACAAAGGCAGAATAGATATGAATAAACCAAGAATGTATACATCAAGCTAGTGGTCATCAAAGATCCACTAATACATGTACCAAGATCTAACTAAAAGAGTATGTACACAACAAGAGATAATGACATAAGTACAAAAGTACATAAAACTACGGAGACAGAGTAGCAAGCTGAAAGCGGAAGATCAATCCTGCGATGAGTCCCAGGGGAGTACCTAAAATGACTCGGTCTAACCCGAGTATTATTTAGAGGAATAAATAATAAACGAGTCAGTCTAGCTGTATTTATCAAATAAACTGAGATAACAAGAGATATAACAAAGGATGACATGAACATGGCATGTTGACACAATCAGGAAATGACAATGGAATGTCAGCACAAAAATATCTCTAAATAATCTCCTAGCTAATATAGAATGCAATATTCACATAATAGCACACAACAGGAAATGACAGTGAAATGCCAAAAAAACTAAACACATGAATGACAACGGAATGCCAAATAAACTAAACACATGAATGACAACGAAATGCCAAATACGCATCAAATTGATGACCATTGCATCAAAGAAAATCATGAATCATAAATCATTTCTCAAATTAACATGCATCGCGTCAAAGTAACCAAGAATCCAGAAATCACTCGAAATCCAGAAAACATCAGAAAGAGTGGGACCTCCCTAGGATAAGGAACGATCCAGTGGTAACTCCCCACTTAAGGAACGATCCAGAAAACATCATAAATAGTGGGACCTCCCCAGGATAAGGAACGATCCAGAAAACATCATAAAAAGTGGGACCTCCCCAGGATGAGATATGATCTCTAGGTAGCGAACCTATTTGTTTGAGCCGAAGCTCCTCACGGAGTCGGGTCGTGAACCCGGAAGAGAGAAAACACATAAATCGTGAAATCTCTAGAAAACATCATAAATCACAGAAAGTTGGACCGAAGTCCCATAAGTGAAATCCAAGAATCGTAAATCCCACCCGTTAGATCGAGGACCACAAAACATAAGTCATAAAATGAACAGGCGGTATCGACAGATAGTGCGGAAACTATCTGACTGGAGTTCCCCTGATAGCGCAGAAACTATTACAGTGAACCACAGTCCCCCAGAGACATAGCCAGGAAGCTAAGTCCAGATCATAAAACGGATCCCATCGATCAGGGTGAATAGAAATTACTCCGAGCTAGTTAATATAAAGAAATAGCAACATGTCCCATAACCACATGCTATTCTCGAATATTTACGAACTCGTAATTGGTTTTTATTCAAAACAGAGAAAATCATAGCAGGAGCATTGCCACGGTTTTCAATTGGATGAGTCCAAGAATTAACCATCAAAGCAAAAGCAAGGGTTCATAGTCCTTGATTTTACTAAGAAGCTTAATTAGATTTCTCATACGAATGAGAAAAAGGTTTATAAAATATATACTAGTAGATTAGAAGAAGGTTCATAAAACGATTTCGTAAATTAGCTTCGTATGATGAAGTAAGATTGGAAACCATTTTAGTACAAGAATTTGATACCTACTAATAACATAAAATCTCTTTATATAACTTCAAAGTGGCAATTAACAACAGTACGATTGCCGAGGAAAATCGATCAAGGGGATTCACGTCATAATGACATAACTCCAAATCATAAATCATCAAATGTAAATTCGATAAATTGAATATACATATAGCTCGTTAGAGAATCCAATGACGTTAATAAACGGTTAGAAATCACCCTGGAGCGACAGGAAACAAAGACACAAAATCAGGTGCTGCAGATCAAAGAGTGAACACCTAGGTGATCGCTAATGCGTATTTCACATTACAACAACATATGGAAAATCAAAGGGATAACGGCTATAATTTCAATCAATGACGAATCGAAATCCCAAACTAGCACCCGAAGGTTTCAAACTACATCGGAATAGGTTTGTAGGATATCGAGTCGATAATTCACATTTTAATAGCGTGAATCTTAACAACAAGAGTATTGAAGAATTCATAGGCCATCGACACGTACAGAAGAGCCAAGAAGGAGTCAAGAAGTACACGGGAATGTGCACGGAAGACGCACGATCAAGATTGGATTGGGCCTGGGAAAAATTGCCCCGGCTGACCAAAACCGGTCGACCGGTCAAATAGGGTCGGTCAACCTGTTGCCTGGGCAAAATAGCCCAGGCAAAACAAGTCCGGTCGACCGATCATATAAGGGCGGTCGACCGTTTGCACACAGCAAGAAAACCGCTCGACTGCCATATATTGAGCGGTCAACCGGTTTTAGCCTAGGTTGTTGCCTAGGCCAAACCCACGGGGATTCGTCCCCCCGCGAGCGTCCGACGCCGATTGTAACACCCCACGTCCATTAATGTCACTCACAAAGGGAATGCATTAACTTCCATGGAGGTTTTAAGTGAATATAGAACAGTAAAATTACAACAAGACAGATATAAAATAGTACTTGGAAATTCAAAAACTTTATTTCATTGTAGCAGAAGTCAAAACATGTTTGATTACATCATAACACCATATTCAATATCAAGTACAATATCTATCTTGATAAAACAAGTACATAATCCCATTACATGAATAGCCATTAAAAAGAAAGATAACAAGCTGGACTTTACTTCAGCAGTCCAAGCTTTCCAGTAGATAAGCGATTCAACTAGACTCCACTAGAACTTGGCCCAACCTGCGGACCTGAAGGGAGAAAAAGGATGGAAAAGAGGGGGTCAGACATAAAGTCTGGTGAATATGATAATTCTACAATACTATTACCAAAATAACTGGACTAAGACATAAGCTGGAAAACAAGAAAATGTCTATGAAGAGCAGATTAAGGACATAGACAATCGCTAAAGGCAACGTTATAGGCGCTCCTAAATACTAAAGGATAAACACTATACTGCACCACACCAGTCACCCTAAAGATTCATCCCACTTAGCTTCACTTAGAAACTTTCCCAATGGCTTTACGTACCCCTAGCTGACTACATAGGTGCCGCCTGCCCCTATCTCCACTAGGTGTACCCTACTTCCCATTATTCGATCGGCTCCCTAACTCGTAGATACCCGTGCTAGCCCCACAGTGGGGTGTATCACTCCCCTAAAGTGGCAACCTGATACAACGGACATGCACGGCTTATACCTACACGATGCAACAACGTCTTACCTACCAGCCCGGGTCCACACACGCATATGAAACCCGTTGGACTTGCGTTGCCACCGCTCCCTGTTTTGGCCTCTTATAGTCAAACCCAGTATGCGTGTCCCGTCCTCGACTTGGGTCGAGCCCACAAAGATACGTTTTGGGATACTGGTTGAAATGGGCCCCCACTATTTACCACAAGCATTCCACCTAAGCTTGTCCCCAATAGTCCATCCCACTTAACCCACTTAGTCATGTTCATTTACATGTGTGTTTGGTTAAGTCTAATCGTATTTCAAATGCCTCTAAAGGCAACCACCAGATTCCTCATGCCACCCAAGGCACCTACTTAACCCCCATGTCCCACCTTACATGATTATCTGGTTAAGTATTTCTTAGTTCATTAAGGCCATAACCTCATAAAGACCTCTCACATTAGACTGGCATTTATGGCAGCTGGATTTGCCGGGCGGGTCCGGGCAGTCTTACACCATAAAAGAGTCTAACCTCGTGTCTTTACAACTGTTATGCTTTAGTTTGGGCCTAGGACCTCTCACATTGGGCCGACATTTGTGACTACTGGATTTGCCGGGCGGGTCCGGGCAGGTTTACATCACAAACGGGTCCAACCTCGTGTCCTAAGCATTGATTATTAATAATAATCCACTTTCCCCCAATTTTAATAATTCCCTACTTGAATTATTAATTACTTCCAATTTTTAACAATGTCCATAATTGACTCAATTATGGACATCCATTCATGGTATGCAAAATCTTACAAAATTGCACCCAATTTATTAATTCCTAATATTACCCCTACCCCACGTTTGAACGTTTATTCGCAAAATATATGTTAGACTCGAATAGCCTAACTCATAGCATAAAAGAGATTATCATAATAACAACATGTATATGTGACCAAATGAATCATAATAAGGGGTGAAACTTGCATATGTCCAACTTGCATAGATTATACATGTCATGGACCTAAAGGTGTCAACTTGTTCAAAATTCACCTAATATAATCTCAATCAATTTTCATAAACTTACATATGAACATGTGTGAATCAACATCATCTAATTTTTTTAACAACATGGTTTTATATGGGTACACCTAACTCAATAGGCAAATTCCCATAATCAAGTTTTATTTAATTATAGTTTCAAGTTTATGGGTACACCTAACCTAATAGGCAAATTCCCATAAACAAGATCCATTTAAATTAAGAAAAAAAACATAACTTTAAGCATGATCCAACAGCATGATTTTTCAACATAATATAGCATGATTTATAACATGGCATAGTATGATAGTATAACATAGCTTGACATGATTCTCAAACTAGCACGACATAGCATAAGAGAATTTACAACATAGCATGACATAGCATATATAATTTACATCATACGACAACATAATAACATAATAAGAGATCCACAATATATAGAATTTACAATTACAAATCACATCACTTTCTTGTGATCCATTCATAACTGAGTCAAATTAGTTTGTAATAGTCTTGTGAGAATCATCATACTCACCAACAAAAGAAATGAATTAGAGAAAGAGAGATCTTTTGATTTGATTTGTGTAGATTTAGTTGTAGATGATTAGGCTTCCTCTTCTTAGTTTGTGACGGCTACGCTGAACTCCATGGCAGCAGCATGACGGTAGCTTCTCTAATTTTACAAGTGATTTAGGTTTAGGGTCTACCCACTTATTTATAGATTTTAGAATGCATTTAGGCCATTAGATTTAACCTAGAAATAACCGCAGCCGTTCAGACAAGATGGGGTTTATCTTGTTGACTCAGCAATGAGTCAGAAGTGACTCAGCAAACACTCAGCAATATATATATATATATTCTACAATGTACACATTAGATACATCCCCCCCCCTTTTACACACTTATTATTGTTTTTATATACATATTAGATACATCCCCTCTCTTACACACTTATTAATATTTTTATATTCATATTAGATACATCCCCTCTCTTACACACTTATTAATATTATTATATTCATATTAGATACATCCCCTCTCTTACACACTTTTTAATATTATTATATTCATATTAGATACATCCCCCCTCTTACACACTTTTATATTCATATTAGATACATCCCCCCTCTTACACACTTATTAATATTTTAGCAACTTTAGTGTTAATAGAAAATTCGGGGTGTTACATTCTCCCCTCCTTTTAGGATTTCGTCCCCGAAATCTTCAAGTCTGGAAGAATGTATATCCTACCATCCAAACGTCCATCTACTCATCCATCATACACAGGCATCCATTGTCCTTACAGACTTCTAATGCTTTCATGTTTAAATGCACAGTGTGTGTATATGTCCGTATCTAATGCAAAATCAGGCGGTCCACTGATTCTGTTGACCTCCTTAATGCAATTATGATCGTGCCATGCATCCATTATGTATGCAAAAGATTCTTAATGCTACATAATACTTCTATATGCGTGCACAACCATCATCTGAATGCAGCATCCACATGATAATACAACCATCGTTCATCCATTTTACTAAATACATCCATATATATGCAATATGCAATATGTAGTGACTGAGCCGATCTAGTGCCTAAAGTGTGTGTATATATGCATCCACGAGCAACCACTAGCAAACACTTGCATCCATTTTGCATCCATCATACATAACATGTCTCAAACACATGCTTCAACCATAGGATTATCCTAACTAAAGGTCAAAGATACTAATGAGAGGACATACTAAAGATAAGATAAGATAAGCTAAGCGATAAAGGAGAAATTAAAAGACATACCCTCAAAAAGAAAAGGGTACAACGAACGCATCTTCTCTTGTCTCCCAAGTTGCATTGCTCTCATCATCTCCCCATTGCACTTTGACCAGTCTGACCTCTCGATTCCTCAACTTTTTGATCTCCGACCCAAGAATGCATGTAGGAGCTCGTCTAATTGTTGCATCACGCTCTATTTCCACCTCTTTAAGCAAGCTCGGCTCTACCACCTCCGCGGTCTTGTGCAAACACTTCCTCAAATGTGATACATGGAATACGTCGTGTACTCCACTAAGTTTCTCAGGCAACTCCACCCTATATGCCATCTTCCCAATCCTGTTTTTTACAGGAAACGGCCCTACAAACCTTGGTGCTAATTTCCCCACGGACCCAAAGCGAACAACATTCTGTAACGGAGATACTTTGATAAAAACCATGTCCCCAATGTCAAACTCAAGATCTGTCCTCCTCTTATCAGCATACGATTTTTGCCTATCTTGTGCTGCTTTCATCCTCCTTCAAATCAACTCAATCTTCTCCGAGGTTTCCCTAACCATATCGAGCCCAAGTAGGATTTTATCGGTAGATTCCCACCAACATGTAGGCGAACGGCAAGGCCTTCCATAAAGAGCTTCGAAAGGTGCCATGCCAATACTAGACTGAAAGCTATTATTATATGCGAATTCTACTAACGGAAGGTGCTCTTCCCATGTACCCCCAAAGTCTAGGATACAAAGCCTTAAAAGATCCTCTAGAATGCGATTCACCCTCTCGGTCTGGCCGTCTGTCTGAGGATGATATGCGGTGCTCAAACATAGCTGAGTCCCTACCGCCTCTTGTAAACTCTTCCAAAATTCGCTAGTAAAGATGGGGTCACGGTCGCTTACTATACTAGAAGGAATACCGTGCAAACGAACTATCTCCTTAATGTATACAGAAGCCAACCACGGAGCAGTCCTCTTACTTTTCACGGGAATAAAATGGGCGCTTTTAGTAAGTCTATCTACTATAACCCAAATCCCCGTGTTACCCTTCCTTGATCTTGGTAATCCATCCACAAAATCCATTGAGATGCTTTCCTATTTCCATAGTGGAACTTCTAATGGGTGAAGCAACCCACCGGGTTTCTTTTGTTCTGCTTTAACTCGTTGGCACACCAAGCATCTAGCGACGTACTCGGCCACATCCTTTTTCATACCGGCCCAAAAGAAAACCCGCTTCATATCTTTGTACATCTTATCCCCGCCGGGATGAATGGTCATTTTTGAGCGATGAGCATCATCAAGAATGGCCTTCCTTAAGTCTTCGTCTTGCGGTACACAAAGTCTATTATCCCTTCGTAACCAACCCTTATCTTCTAGGGTATACCTACGAAGATGGCTTGACGACTCCCCCCCTTTGAGCTTTTCTACTATCTCAACCAACCGTGGGTCGTCTCGCTGTGCCTCACCAACCCGTCCTAGAAGTGTAGGTCTAACCTCCAAGGATGCTAACAGACCGGGTACTAAGTCAACGGAGGGTCTAAAGTCAAACATAGAGATGAATTCTAAGCTTTGTCGTTCAACAAACAACGGACTCAAGGACAACCTTTTCCTACTTAAGGCGTCTGCCACCACGTTACCCTTGCCCGGGGTATATGCTATTTCAAAATCGTAGGAGGCTAAGAATTCCATCCACCGTTGCTGCCTTAAATTCAAATCTTTCTGAGAGAATAAGTATTTTAATGATTTGTGGTCAGTGAACAGTTCGAATTTCTCACCAAGAAGATAGTGACGCCAAGACTTAAGAGCGAAAACAATTGCGGCTAGCTTTAAGTCATGCGTGGGGTAATTCTTTTGATGAACCCTCAACTGCCTTCCACCATAGGCTATTACTCTTCCCTCTTGCATGAGGACCGCGCCAAGTCCCGTCCCACAAGCATCAGTATAGATGGTAAACGGTTTATTCCCGTCTGGCAGCACTAAGACTGGGGCTGAAGTTAAGGCTCTCTTTAAACGTTGGAACGCATCATCGCAATCTTTGTCCCACGTAAAAACCAGGTTCTTCTTCGTTAACCGTGTTAATGGAGCTGATATTTTTGCGAAGTCTTTGATAAACTTCCTATAATAGCCAGCCAACCCCAAGAAACTTCTTACTTCGGTTGCATTTTTAGGGACCTTCCAATCTTGGATGGCCACCACCTTTGCGGGATCCACTGTTATCCCTTCTTTGGAAACCACGTGCCCTAAGAACCGTACTTCCTTCCTCCAGAAGTGACACTTAGAAAATTTTGCCTTAAGCTTATGTGCTCGAAGGGTTTCCAACACTTCCCTAAGATGTAGGGAGTGCTCTTCTTTATTCTTAGAAAAGACTAAGATGTCATCCACAAAGACTACCACGAATTTGTTAAGGTATTCCCTAAACACCCTACTCATCAAATCAACAAAATATGCAGGGGCGTTTGTCAAACCAAAGGGCATCACTAGCCATTCATAGAATCCGTCAGGAGTCCTAAAAGCAGTCTTATCTATACTATCCTCAGTCACTCTCAGTTGATGAAAGCCAGTGGCTAAGTCCAACTGCGAAAACACTGAGGCGCCAACTAACTGATCAAAGAGATCGTCAATCCTCGGCAGTGGGTGTCGGTTCTTTTTAGTAAGCTTGTTTAGTTCTCTATAGTCCATACAAAGTCTAAGAGACCCATCCGCCTTTGTGGCAAAAACTACTGGAGCACCCCACTCCGATATACTACGTCTTATGAACCCCTTCTCAAGCAACTCCTTTACTTGCTTATTGAGTTCCCTCCTTTCACGAGGAGCCATGTGGCGCACTGGCAAAGATACGGGTTTAGCATTATCCACAAGATAAATTCGAAAGTCTATCTCCCGCTTTGGAGGTAAGCCCTTCACCTCCTCAAACACATCCGGATATTCCCAGACCACTTCTACCGATCGCAGGTTCTCTACAGACGCGTCAAGCGATTCAAGATAACTTAGCATAACGGAATTTATGGGATTACAAAAGATGTCGAGAGCATTACCAAGGCGAGTCACAAGCCTAACTACTCTCCTTTCACAATCAAGAATGGCCCTATTTCTAGACAACCAATCCATTCCTAAAATTAGCCCATAGCCCGTGAAGCCCAATACATAAGCATCACATCTAAATTCAACGCTAAGTATAGAGATTTTCAAATCCAAACATATCATGGTCAAATGAGCCGAACCCCCAATTGGATTTGAAACGACCAAGGGATCCTCTACTAAACTGGTGTTCAAGTGCAGTGATTCAACTAATGATGCAGAGATAAACGAATGAGATGCGCCAGAATCGAATAAGGTACGGACAGGATGATCAAACAGAAAAACTAAGCTTTCAACAGAAATTGTTCTACTTCTTTCTTGCAGCGGTGGGGCCGCAATAGCCTGAACTTGCCCCCTTGCCTGCCCTGGTGCCATAAGAGCCTGCACCTGTCCTCCCGAGGTAGACCCTGCCCTCTGCCCCTTCTTTGGACAGTCCTTCACTAAATGTCCCGCATCTCCACAATGAAAACAACCAGTCTTCTTTTTCTTTCTACAATCTTTGCTGAGATGGCCAGGCGTCCCACAATTGAAGCATTTCTTCTTCCCTTTGCCCTTATTGTTTTTACCACCCTTCTTATTTTGCTGTTGGGGTTTCTTCTGATCCCCTTTCTTTTCAACTGCCTTATCCTCATGCATAAGTGCCATTTCTACTAGCTTTTCAAAGGTGGCTCCCATAGGGATGTGGGTCATAGCCAACCCTTGCAACGGTTCATTCAAGCCTCTAACGAACCTCAAAGCTTTCTTCTCTGGCGTGTTCACCAACTCCAAGCCAAACCTTGCTAACTGATTAAATTTATTGACATATTCCTTTACTGATGAGCTCCCTTGCTTTAGTGCCAGGAATTTTTCCATATTTAAGTTCTCCTCTGCCCTTGAAAGAAACTTTGCCTCAAACCTTCGTCTGAAATCCGCCCATGAATCAACTGGACGTTCCCCGTTAGTGACCTCCCACCAAAACGAGGCCTCTCCCTTCATTAACCAAGCAGCTAAACGGACTTTCCTCCCATCTTCCACTTCAAAGATATCCAACAATTCCTCAGTCTCCTTAAGCCAATCTCTGGCCTCCACAAACGTCTCAGTCCCTTGAAAAGTTTTTCCTCCTATAGCCTTGAATTCCTTGCACGTCTTTGCAAAAGTGTCAACACGAGGAGGAGGAGGAGGAGGAATGGGTGCAACTAGGGGTGGAGGAGTATCCGCTGGGCCTGCAGTGGAGGCCCTAGCCTCCAAGTATCTCCTAAACCACCCTGGAATCGTCACACCTTCTGGGAGATTAAGATCTTCAGCCATGCTGAAACGAAAAAGGAAAGATTCAAAATGGAGAATTCGAAAGATAAAGATAAGGATGTGGCTATTTGGGATTATGTTTTTCATAAAAACTCTCTTTAAATAACAAGTTTTTTTTTTTTTTTGAAAGCACTTCTTCCAAAAATACTTTAGAAAAAAAAATATTTTTCTAAATTTTTTTTTTATCTGTTCTGGTAAACTTATGCTCTGATACCACGTGTAACACCCCACGTCCATTAATGTCACTCACAAAGGGAATGCATTAACTTCCATGGAGGTTTTAAGTGAATATAGAACAGTAAAATTACAACAAGACAGATATAAAATAGTACTTGGAAATTCAAAAACTTTATTTCATTGTAGCAGAAGTCAAAACATGTTTGATTACATCATAACACCATATTCAATGTCAAGTACAATATCTATCTTGATAAAACAAGTACATAATCCCATTACATGAATAGCCATTAAAAAGAAAGATAACAAGCTGGACTTTACTTCAGCAGTCCAAGCTTTCCAGTAGATAAGCGATCCAACTAGACTCCACTAGAACTTGGCCCAACCTGCGGACCTGAAGGGAGAAAAAGGATGGAAAAGAGGGGGTCAGACATAAAGTCTGGTGAATATGATAATTCTACAATACTATTACCAAAATAACTGGACTAAGGCATAAGCTGGAAAACAAGAAAATGTCTATGAAGAGCAGATTAAGGACATAGACAATCGCTAAAGGCAACGTTATAGGCGCTCCTAAATACTAAAGGATAAACACTATACTGCACCACACCAGTCACCCTAAAGATTCATCCCACTTAGCTTCACTTAGAAACTTTCCCAATGGCTTTACGTACCCCTAGCTGACTACATAGGTGCCGCCTGCCCCTATCTCCACTAGGTGTACCCTACTTCCCATTATTCGATCGGCTCTGTAACTCGTAGATACCCGTGCTGGCCCCACAGTGGGGTGTATCACTCCCCTAAAGTGGCAACCTGATACAACGGACATGCACGGCTTATACCTACACGATGCAACAACGTCTTACCTACCAGCCCGGGTCCACACACGCATATGAAACCCGTTGGACTTGCGTTGCCACCGCTCCCTGTTTTGGCCTCTTATAGTCAAACCCAGTATGCGTGTCCCGTCCTCGACTTGGGTCGAGCCCACAAAGATACGTTTTGGGATACTGGTTGAAATGGGCCCCCACTATTTACCACAAGCATTCCACCTAAGCTTGTCCCCATTAGTCCATCCCACTTAACCCACTTAGTCATGTTCATTTACATGTGTGTTTGGTTAAGTCTAATCGTATTTCAAATGCCTCTAAAGGCAACCACCAGATTCCTCATGCCACCCAAGGCACCTACTTAACCCCCATGTCCCACCTTACATGATTATCTGGTTAAGTATTTCTTAGTTCATTAAGGCCATAACCTCATAAAGACCTCTCACATTAGACTGGCATTTATGGCAGCTGGATTTGCCGGGCGGGTCCGGGCAGTCTTACACCATAAAATAGTCTAACCTCGTGTCTTTACAACTGTTATGCTTTAGTTTGGGCCTAGGACCTCTCACATTGGGCCGACATTTGTGACTACTGGATTTGCCGGGCGGGTCCGGGCAGGTTTACATCACAAACGGGTCCAACCTCGTGTCCTAAGCATTGATTATTAATAATAATCCACTTTCCCCCAATTTTAATAATTCCCTACTTGAATTATTAATTACTTCCAATTTTTAACAATGTCCATAATTGACTCAATTATGGACATCCATTCATGGTATGCAAAATCTTACAAAATTGCACCCAATTTATTAATTCCTAATATTACCCCTACCCCACGTTTGAACGTTTATTCGCAAAATATATGTTAGACTCGAATAGCCTAACTCATAGCATAAAAGAGATTATCATAATAACAACATGTATATGTGACCAAATGAATCATAATAAGGGGTGAAACTTGCATATGTCCAACTTGCATAGATTATACATGTCATGGACCTAAAGGTGTCAACTTGTTCAAAATTCACCTAATATAATCTCAATCAATTTTCATAAACTTACATATGAACATGTGTGAATCAACATCATCTAATTTTTTTAACAACATGGTTTTATATGGGTACACCTAACTCAATAGGCAAATTCCCATAATCAAGTTTTATTTAATTATAGTTTCAAGTTTATGGGTACACCTAACCTAATAGGCAAATTCCCATAAACAAGATCCATTTAAATTAAGAAAAAAAACATAACTTTAAGCATGATCCAACAGCATGATTTTTCAACATAATATAGCATGATTTATAACATGGCATAGTATGATAGTATAACATAGCTTGACATGATTCTCAACATAGCACGACATAGCATAAGAGAATTTACAACATAGCATGACATAGCATATATAATTTACATCATACGACAACATAATAACATAATAAGAGATCCACAATATATAGAATTTACAATTACAAATCACATCACTTTCTTGTGATCCATTCATAACTGAGTCAAATTAGTTTGTGATAGTCTTGTGAGAATCATCATACTCACCAACAAAAGAAAAGAATTAGAGAAAGAGAGATCTTTTGATTTGATTTGTGTAGATTTAGTTGTAGATGATTAGGCTTCCTCTTCTTAGTTTGTGACGGCTACGCTGAACTCCATGGCAGCAGCATGACGGTAGCTTCTCTAATTTTACAAGTGATTTAGGTTTAGGGTCTACCCACTTATTTATAGATTTTAGAATGCATTTAGGCCATTAGATTTAACCTAGAAATAACCGCAGCCGTTCAGACAAGATGGGGTTTATCTTGTTGACTCAGCAATGAGTCAGAAGTGACTCAGCAAACACTCAGCAATATATATATATATATATATTCTACAATGTACACATTAGATACATCCCCCCTTTTACACACTTATTATTGTTTTTATATACATATTAGATACATCCCCTCTCTTACACACTTATTAATATTTTTATATTCATATTAGATACATCCCCTCTCTTACACACTTATTAATATTATTATATTCATATTAGATACATCCCCCCTCTTACACACTTTTATATTCATATTAGATACATCCCCCCTCTTACACACTTATTAATATTTTAGCAACTTTAGTGTTAATAGAAAATTCGGGGTGTTACACCGATCTTTGAGGTTCGTGATTTCTTCGGGACATCTACGAGACCTCTCCGATCCACCATATTGACTCGCAAAGCTCGAACGCAAAGATTTTGATTATAGGTTCTAAACGAACCAAATTTCTAAACCAAACGAATAAACACGATATAAGCGAATCGTGAAGTCTTAGAACTTGTCGGGAGCGACAATGGTACTTCACAACACCACTTACTCGACTTGCATCATGTGCAATGATCGTGTGAACAACATATATCACAATTTCTACTTCAAATGAAATTCAAACTAATAAACCGAGAAGTGTAAACTATTCTAACCAATTCAACAAGCAAATGCAACATGAAATGGTCCTAAATTACACTTTACAAGCACATAGGCTTGAGGCATAAATGTGAGTTCATCAAAGAACTCACCTTTGGTTCTTGAATGACAGGAACAAGCTCCAACAAGGAAGAACAAGCACAAATCCAAGCAAAGAATCTTTCTTTCTTCAATCACTACTCAATAATCACCTCATGAACACAAATGAAGACACATGAGTGTTAGGGCACACTAAAAATCCGAAATTGAGAGGAGTATAAGGTAGAGAACTAGTAGAGAGAGCTTACCCATGTAATAGAATTGGATTTGCACAAGAATTTAGTTCTAGATTGAAAGCAATAGCTTAGGGAATTTCTATTTCCCATTCCCTTCTCCACACTATTTCTTTTCTAAGTTTGGAGAATGAATGAATGAGGGAGTAAGATTTGGGGTTATATAGTGAGCTAGTTAGCTCAACCAAGGCCCAACCCTAAAGTGCCAAAATCCGAAGCTCGGAACATATCGATGCTTATAGTCAAAAAGGCCGTAAACGATGATCCGGACTCAATGGATGTGGTTTCGAGTCCAAATTCGACCATATGCAAAATTTCACTTTTTGAACACACATCGATTAATGATTAACGACGTTATATTTAAATAAAATATTTAAATATATTATCGTTGAATGAGCGAGTTGTTACAATACTACACATTGGAAATACGATATCAGAGATTAAAATTACATAGCAGTGGAAAATAATACATAAGTACAATGCATAGCAGAAAATAACAACTGACACAACTAAAAGAAATACACGGATACAAAGCTTTCCGAATATAGCTCCAACTGTAATCCATGATCCCGTGAAAAGAAATGTCTGTGAAATACTGACTGCCCATGTGAAAAATATGGGCACCCAGAGTTTAGGTAGAAACAATAAACTCTAGGTCAGTCATGGGACTGGTGTGAGAACTAAAACAGTTATTAAATCTTTACTTTAAAAGTTGGGAAATCACGGGACCGCGCCATATAACACGGAATGGGTTTACTCCACATGAATTTCAGTTTAAAATAAAACAACGCAATCTTTTTGGAAAAAATGAAGCTATTATAAGACTCAGGTCCCATCACACAATGCAACGCAAGCTGGAGGATAGAGTTTTACCTTGTAATAGCCAAACATGCTTGGTACGTTTTAAAATAAATCATTTTGATATTACTATAGGTGCATAGTGTCAAAATCAACTTCAAATATAAATATATCAATCCTAGATGGCATGAGCGTCCCATCCCACTATGTTGTCATATAGGTTTACAACTAAAACCAAAAAATCGCGTATTGGAAATTGGATTTCCATCATGAACCAAGGCAAGGGATCTCTCCTTCCGACTCAAGACAATCTAGCCTACCATATCTCAGGATTCAGCCACAACTGGACCTGGGAGCGGCAGGGCCGGTCCACACTTACTTTAGTGGATTGGCAATTCCTGAACAATACATTTCCCTGCCCTATGGGGCATAATGGTCAATATGTCGACCATATCAAGAGCCACTAGGGACTCAAATCTGTGGTACCTCGCTTTCCAACATCCACATAAGTAAAATGTCTGGGATCCATACCATGACATCACTCCTAGCTAGAAAGAAGCGCATGCCCTCCCTACGGTCCCTCATCCCGTTTCTGGTTCATACCGGTGTGGGAAGCTCGCAAATTAATGCTATACGCAAAGCTATGCTAATTAAAGCCATGCTTTAATCATCATCCACAAGACTCTGCTTTTCAACAAAAGCCTTGATCATTTACATCTTAGCATGCCACACTGACAATTCACGCCATGCAACTGATGTCTATTAATATATAACCTACAAGCTCGTACGTCTCAGAGAAGGGTGTTAAGCAAGAAAATAAATTCTCCGCCACCAAACAGATATATATTTAATAGAAATCAGTCAACACAGAATGAAATCTAATGTCAGACACACATCCATTTACAAGTCCGTTCTGGGTCTGAACGAAACCGGAGGCACCTTATTCCTTGTTCCATATGTCCAATACAGGAGAGAGGTCCTCGCATATCCAGTCGATCTCCAAGTACGTTTGGACGATCACCACTTATTACATTGTCTCGAGGAATCAGCCCAATCAAGACATCAATAATCATCCATACGATGTGAAGATCTCCGGTCTTCGACCATCGTCTTCATCGTCGACTTTTAGTCGCTGTGTCAGTTATTTAGAAGGGGATGAACCCAGTCTTTCCAAATAACTTGCGTATTTCATAATCAATAATCAAGTGCTATAAAAACACATCATACGCCTCATTCCAATTCAGAATATCCTTTTATTCAAATATTCACATTTTTGGGGAAAGGATCCCATTAATTTTATCAAAGATAAATTCTTTTAAACTTATTCTTAAATCTTCCTTTGGATATCATTTTCAAAAAAAATTATCACATCTTTGCAACATATAAACCAAAACATGGTTTACTAACTAGTTGGGATTATCGAGCCTTACCGAAGTAATCATTTATTTATTTTCCAATCCCAACCTATTCATCCCCTGGAGCAAAACTGGTGATACTCCATATCTAACACCCACGGTGTTATCAGTAATTTTAATTACCATTTCACGTTTCAAATCTTATTAAAGATTTAACTATCGCCTGGAGTAAAACAGGTGGTACTCCATTCTTGATCATTTCTCTTGTTCGATAAATTTAATTACTCATTCAATTTTCAATCTAATTAAAGATTCATTAAAACTCCATCTTGATTTTAATCTCTAAAATCATTACTTTATGGTCATTCAACTTTAGGAAAATTAATCTTGTCTTCAACTGGGTTAAAGAACCAATGTCGTTTAAAACACAGTTCACGATAAACCCAAATCACCTTCCATTAACTATGGAATCTTCACAGAAAACAGATTAATATATAATAGATATAAATTTCCTTATCGTACTAATAATATAAATGGAATAACGACATAGCCTTCTAAATTCCATATATAGTACAGGTCTTCCTTCACAGATGCTCATCTCGATTATCAAATCATATCTTTACTGTTAATTGGGTTAAAGAACAAGTTTTATTTAAAACACCATTCATGATAAACCCAAAAATCCAATCTTAATTCAATTCCAATTAAATATTAATTATTCTGGAAAACTTCTCTAAATCTTAATTAAAAGATTTATTCTTTTCCCAACTGGGTTTAAGGACAGTGTTAATAAAGACACCATTCACGACAAACATAAAATCTAATTTGATATCAAATACAAGGCTCTGAATAGAAATTATATCGGTTTATATTCAATATCAAATTCTGAAACCAACAAATATCATTTTGGGAATAACAATATATATATATATATATATGTATATGTATGTATGTATGTATGTATGTATGTATGTATCCTCCGAATTCCTCAACAATATCCGTATAATTATGGAATCCAATATCGAAATATTACGAAGATTATTTCCCTTCAAATCTATTCCAATTTATTCACTGGAAAATTTTGGTTATTTTAAAATCCATTTTCAATCCAATTTATTAATTTAAAAACCATTGGATTATTATTCTAATTAATAACTAGTTCATTTCGATAAAAATAAATTTTTATCTTTTCAAACTTGGAATTTTTCATCCAAAATCTTTCCAAATCATTTATTATAATTTTACACAATTTTTCCATATTTTTAATAATTTTTATAAGGCCCTTGCAGTCGGTTTCCAATATCAGCCATCAAACTACATCCATAGCGATCTTTTCTGAAATTGATTTGGACATATCTCCAAATCTAACTGTTAGATTTCAAATCTTTTATATTCATTGGGAAGCTCTTTTCGATACGAACCCAATGGTTTCAGTTTTAGTAGAATCCGACGGTCAGATCTCCTGTTACATCAATTTGAAGTCTGTTAATCCTTTTTTGGCAAGGGCCGCAACATGTCCGATCGAAGCCCAAACGCGCAACCAGCGAAATTGGATAGATCGTGCTCTAGGAAGCCCAGCAAAATATCGGTTCGAAACAGTCACGCATCGGCCCGAGCCAATTCTCATCAGCTGACAGCTCACTCCAGAAGAATCGTTCTCACAATCGACCGAATATCTCGCTCCCTTACAAAGTGCATCGGCCGAGTATCTCGAACCAGCATGGAATTATTCAACTGAGCTATTTCGATGCTAATCCCGACTTTCAAGGCGGTAAAGGCTGTCAACCACATCCGTACAAAGCTCTACTTTTGATATACCTCACCGTGGATGCCACGTAGGCCACAACTTCCAAGGATATTATTTATGAATAGTGGAATCAGTCTTCCAACCGCTTTTCCAACCAAAGAATGGACTCCAGGCATCCAAGCTTTCCCGAAAAGGCCGAGCCATGTCACAACAACCCAATTCGCCATCTCCTCCTATAAATACCTCAAAGCTCAAAGAGAAAAGAGATCGGATTTTTGGAGACAAGACCTTTTTTTGACCTCTCTTGTACTCCAAAGGCTAAAGCACTCTATGCTTTATCCTTCAAAACTTCCCATCTCTCACTTTTCTTCAAATTGAGAAAGCATTGTACTTGTAATAAAAAGAGAAGAAATATATATAAAGTGGACGTAGGCACCATCTTTGCCGAACCACTATAAAAATCCTGTGTGTGTTCCCGTTTTCTTTACGTTTTTTGCATTTCATAATCATTATTCGTGTGCTTTCCACACGGTTAGGGGTTAATTGTCACTAGTGACCAACTTTTGACGTCAACACTTTGGCGCATCAGGTTGGGATCAAGACGCGCATCGACATCGCCTTTGACCTTTTGCTTACCTCGGTCCATGGCAAAAAAGCGAAAGAAAGATACAACATACTCTCGTCCTATGAACACCGACGCAGTCGATACCAACGCTGCAGGGGCAAGCCATGAAGCTTCCTCTCGTGAAGATATGTCTCGATTTCTTACCCAGGACGACATGGATAAAATCATGGTCGAATTTAGAAACCATATGACATCTCAGGGTAAACTCCTTGAATGATAGCAGCAGTTGATGGATCACCTTCTCGGTCGAGTGGAGATGCGATTTTAAGAAATAGAATAATTAATCTTATTCATTCGTTAAATTAATTTAATAAATATTAGCTTAATCGAGTAATAAAAATTAAATAATTGTAGGTGCAAATAAATCCATCTGAATAGATTCATGGGTATTACAATATGGATTTAACGAGATAATTAGCAAAGGAAAATTCACGGTGAGTAAATCTCACTCACCTGTTAATTAGAATTTATTTTTATGTCATAAAAATAATTGTTGTTGCTTGTTTGGATTTTTCTGGTTGCTCTAAATATATTAGTTATTTAGGATTGACTATTATATATATTGGGTTGATGGTTGGATTGATTCCCGCAGTCTCATTAGCGGATGCCCGCAGTTTCATAGCGGATGATTTACCTATGCGCCCCACAAATATATATTAGTGGATGACCTTCATACCGCGATATCCTGCCTTGAAGCATGATGGGTATTACTATGTTGACTAACGTTTGTGGATGCAGGAAAACAGGTTGGAGGAATCCGACTGGATTCCTCAAAAATATATTATCTGTTTGTTTATTTGTTTGCATATATACTGTCATATATGATGTGTTAGAAAACCTGAAATAAATAGTTGGTTGTTTGGTGATTAAATATCACTGGGCCTAAGTGTTAATTTATAAAAATATCCTGAAAAGGGTATTTGAGATTTAAAAGGAAAATTCTATTTTTAAAATAGAATTTGAAATTTTAGAATGGAATAAAAATATTAACTTGTTTTAATAAAATAAAAACAAGTAATTCATTTATAAACGAAGTTTATAAATGAAGTGAAAAGAATTATCATTGGGTAATTCAGAAATAAAAACACAAGAGTGAAGTTGAAAAGGGAAAGTTATTTTTCCAAGTAGAAATTATTGATTTCAACTGAATTGGAAATCAAGACTTGTTTAATATAGAAATTCAAAGAGAATTCAAATATAGAATTTGAATAAAAGAAATTGAAATGAAATTGTAATAAAGGAAATTCAAATATAGAATTTGAATATAGAAATTTAAATGGAGTTTGAATATAGAAATTCAAACGGGATTTGAAAAGAGAATTTAAATATAGAAATTGAATATAGAAATTGAATATAGAAATTCAAAGAGAATTCAAATATAGAATTTGAATAGAAGAAATTGAAATGGAATTGGAATAAAGGAAATTCAAATATAGAATTTGAATATTGAAATTCAAATGGAGTTTGAAAATAGATTTGAATATAGAAATTCAAATGAAGTTTGAAAATAGATTTGAATATAGAATTCAAAGGGAATTGAAATGGAATTTGAATATAGAATTCAAATAGAAGTGAAATGGAATTTGAATATAGAATTTCAAATAGAAATAAAATAGATCGGAAATATTATGTTGAATTGGAAAAATAGATTTGTATATATTAAAAATATATTAGAATAGAGTTGAATTTATTATAAATGAAGTTAAAACGTTTACATATATAAATATAATTAAAACGAACTCGCCGTAGCTGCAATTCGTAAATTGGCGATTCGAACTTCAATTGAGTATACAGAACTCAATTGAAGTCGGAATTCTTTGAAACAAGAATCATCGGGACCGGTTGAACAATAGTTTTCTAATGAAAGGGGAAAATCTGGATTTCGTAGTATAGATTTTGAGTTATGTCAAAATCAATTTTTCAGAAAAATAGCGCCATAATCGTTTTAAAAACGATAACGGTTTATTTAAATAAATAAAAGTATTTTAAGGAAATAAAATCCGAATTGACATTTGAAAAATCCAGACTGGAGATACAAAGTAAATATGAACTCCAGTGAAGTAAGTGAAACGATTTTTGAGACAAAAATCATATTTTTAATTATCAAATAGAATTAACTAAATTGGAGAATAATTAATTAAAGGAAATTTGAATCGAAATTGGGTTTTTGGATAAGTGAAAGAGATTGTGATTTCATATTTGAAATCGAATATGAAACTAGAGTTGAACTTAGAATTAAATTAGTTATAAGCAAGTCAAGAATATATTGAACATGCTATGTTCAAATATAAAGTGAAATAGATAAAAGTGCTAAGTAACGAATTAAATAACGGATTAAGTTAAAAACTATCGGAATGAGTAGAATAAAATTGGGAATGGGTAGGTATATATTAAACTGGTTTGGAAAGAAGAATAGAAAGAGAAAGAGTATACGTGTTTAAAAGTGAATAAGTAGTTGTATGGTATTGATTATTCGAGTAAGTAGTCATATCTGTTATGACGTTATAAATGTTATTCAGTCAAGGTCTGAGAGGTAGTTATACCCCAACTTGATTGATTTCATTATTAACAAATAAATAGTAAGATTCCAGGCTCGAAGATCAATGTTGGATAAGAGTTAGTTGAATATAGTATTTGGGTTGTCGTAACGATGTTTTACACAACATACGTTTTAACCCAAATAAGTGTAAACTTGGAAATAGAATAATAAATATTTCCAAAGTATAGAAATAAACGAGATCGGAAAAGAGATAAGTAATTGGAATATTTTCCAATTATAACTAGCATATATTTTCTAAGTTTAAGAAAATAAAGGAAGGCGATATTCGGAAATGATTTCCAAATAGCGTAAAAGGCCAATATGGTTATTGAAAATATTTGGTTAACAAATATTGATAAGGAAATGGAGAAGGGATTTAATCAATGGAATATTAATTAAAGGCTCAGTGATTGTTGGATATTTGGATGAACACCTGTTTTTCTTCGATAGTTAAATCATCGACTATCGAAATACTTGTTTTTATTCGATAGTTAAATCACAGACTATCGAAGTTTTTGACCATCATTGTCAATATGGAGAGACCTGTTGGATTATTATCCGAAGAACCACTCCGTATTGGCATAAGCATTGTGAACCAAGTATGCTGAATATATTGAAGACGGAGTAAAGTGCAAGGGCTGTTGTATAACTCCTAGGTAGAGATTTCCTAGGATGGATGTACTGAATAGTGCCTTCGGTTTCGTTCAGTCCCAGAACGAACGTATATAGACGAATGTCTGACAAAATATTTCCAATGATCGAATGGGTTAGTCTGTGTAAATATATGTGGTTGCATCGGATTTATTCCCTTAGCATAACATTCATAATATTTGTGTAAACCAATTAGTGATTAACGGATCTGACAATATGGCATTCAAAGTGATCGTGTTATCAATGAATGGAAAGAAATTGTAGCCTCTGGCCTCAGCAACCGGGAGAAGACAAAAACCGGGCAGGCATCATGGCTATGTGGGTAGCTTCCATTAGGGTGTATCATCACCTATCTAGAGATTCATTTAATTCCTTATTCTATTCGATGCTGTCCCATTCGGGAAACGGTTGCTGATCCCAACCATTGGTGATATACATTCGATACACTCAAGCGAAATGAGTGGTCGGCCATGTGTGGCTGAGTTGCAAGATGTTCTTGTTGAACCGGTGTATTCTCCTCTAGAGGTGCACTAGCGAAAGGCGGTTCCATACCTTGTCATAGTTGGAAATCCATTACCCAATACGTGCTTGCGGTTTTGATTGTATACTATATATGTAGAACGTGAGATGGAAGCGTTTCTGCTAGATGATTATTATATTGTGGTTGATAGGCATTATTATAATATTAAAAGGTTTTTGATATAAAGATATTTCAGATTCTCATAAGGGAAAAACCCATTCCGTTATACGGCGTGGTCTTATGAGATATCGTTTACTTGTTCAAATTGTTTTAAACTGTTTACTCATACCAGTCCCATGACTGACCCGGAGTTTATTTTGTTTTGTTTTCCTTAAACTCTTGGGTGCCCAATTTTGTATGGGCAGTCAAGTAGTTCAGGTGTTTACAGATATTTGGAGGAGCTTGGAGCAGGAGGCTTCAGCGTTAGTTATATAGAGTTTTGTTCCGCTGTGTTGTAAGTTGTACTCTGATAGTGATACTCTGATAAGTGTATGTTATACAGTTGAAATTTCGTATTTCAAAAGTTATGATATATTATATTTTGTTCCACTGCCATGTGAGATTCTGTGTTGTTATTTTTGTTCTTCTTCTACCTTTTTCTTCTAAAAAAAATGATTCGCATTTTCTATGATATTTGGGTTGGATGTATGGTGTATGTTGTCAACTCTGATATTATGGATTTGCGGGTTGTTATAGTTGGTATCAGAGCTTAGGTTAAGCGAACACCTAGGCTTGTGTGGCATGTGCTCATTAGAGATAGGGTCAGTAGTACCCTAGAATGAGTTGAGCGTAAATATATACGAGAGAGGGTATTTGTAAATTGATATAAAAACTGTTTTATATTGTGTTGACTAATCTGTTGAGTGATTTATGAATTCTGATCGAATCGTGGGACGCCACGACGTCGATAGGAGTTTATAAACACTTGAACAGAAGATTGGACACGATATTGTTTTAAATGGTTGAGTTGATTGTTAGGATTATAATCGAATAAGATTATAAGAACTGAAATGGTTATATATAACCAAATGGAATTTGTATACGATTAAAAATATATACAAATGAGATGAATTAAAATTGAATTCAAACCAGAATTTAAAATCCAGGGAGTTTGGAAAATATTTTTCTAAATGAATGTCAAGTGATATAGCACTGAACTCACTCCAGTGACTAGAAGGTAATTCTGATGAAGATTGCAACATTATCAGTATTCATTTTCGAGTTTCTAAGTGATGAATTGCTACCTTAGAAAAGTTTTTGATAGAAATTTGTTTTAAAGGAAAACAAGTTAGTCTGAAAATTCAAATGTTTTGAATTTGAGATAGATATAAATATATGTATTTATTTATATTATTTCAAAGAAGATTTGAAATAAGAACACAGGAATTTGAATGATTGAAATTAAATTTAACTTAAGTAAGTTAAATAGACCGAAGTGAATAAATTGATCAGAATCAATTTAAAATAAAATTAGAATGCATATGAATGGAATATGAATTGAATGCAAATAACTTAATTGTAAACCGTTCAGATAAAATGAATATAAGCATATTTGATCTTCAATGTAAATGAAAACCAAATTTTTTGGCTAAAACTATATTAGTTGAAATATAAAAGCTGAGTTCAGCATAAGTGGAAAAGTAAATAAGTAGTAGCACTTTCCTAACTTAGTAATTTCGGGGACGAAATTCTTTTAAGAGGGGAAGATTGTAATGACCCAGATTTCTGTCGATTTAATTTTAAAATATTTAATATGGATTTATATATTGAGTAGATAATAAATGAATTTTTTATATTCAGATATCGATTAAATAATCGATATACAGTTTATTTCGAATATATAAAATTATCGAAATATGAAATTGAATTTATTCGAATTCAAAGTCAACACTGAATTAGAAACAGTTCAGATAATCAATTCAAACTCCTGCTTGAATTAGAATAATAACATTAATTGATTTTCGAAGAATTGATTGTTTTGAAATTAATTTAAATCAAGGAATTAAATTGTTTTGAATTTAATATATTGATTTAAATTTATATATGCTCCAGATGATCAAATAGGGCTCTGAAACCTGTACCAGTGGATTCAGAATGGTGGTTTAACCCTAGGAAGGACTGTTGTTGGGTTTAGAGAGGAGCTCGGAATTCTAACGTATTTTAATTAAAGGACAATGGTTGAAAAACAAATTTAAATAGAATAAAATAAAAACATTTTAGTTTGTGGGCATAAAATAAAAACAAGTTGAGTTCTTTATCTCCGCACACTGAAGAGCCTTGCTATTCAAATTAAAGTCGAACCTTTTCCTTATAAGTTGCGACTTCATTCTCTTCATTTTTGCCTGGAATGTCCTCTTTCAAGTATTAAGTCAAAATCGATTTCAACCCTAAGAGCTTCGATTCAGTTTTGTTGGGTGCGCACGAGTCCATCCCTCATCCCGAATGAAACACGAGAAGCCCTGAAGCTCGAGCAGGTGGAGTCGCGATGGTCAATACCACAAAGAGAAGGTCTGAATTGGTTTCTTTGGTTCAGAATTAGTATCGGTTCAAGGCAAATTCTCAGGGGCGAAGCCAGGAATGATAGTGCAAGGGTAATTTGGAGCTCGAAATTGGTATCACGACTTTGTTTTAGGGTTATTTGATTTGATAATCATCTAGTTAGGGATCTTGAGAGTACGTCGTTCGATGCTGATCTGGGCTGTAGTGATGAAGTCGATTTCCATTTGTGGGTAGTATCACGAATCTGGGGAAGGTCAACGCAGCGTAGTATGAGGTTCGAACTGGAAGTGGGAATAGGAAGTGCGGATCTGTGAGGTGAGGATGGTGCGAGGTCAGTGGGAGGTCTGGGATGACATTGAGGGGAGGTGTTCGTTTTGTGTGATGTCCATTAAAGGAGTGGAAGCAGTACACCAGTGAGCTAGTGGTGGTAAGATGTAGTTCATGGCAATGCTAGTAGTCTTACTGACTAGGCAATGGAGTATTTAAAGTTCGGGTATGTGTTGATTTGGGAATGGATAAATTGGCAGTATGGTGCTCGATGTAATGCCGAAGCGAGTAGAGCATTATTTTAGAGGCTGATACAGTTTGGAGCCATTTTTGGATTCGCTTCATAGAAGTCGAGTAATTTGAGAGACAACAAGGTATGCGATTTTAAGAAATAGAATAATTAATCTTATTCATTCGTTAAATTAATTTAATAAATATTAGCTTAATCGAGTAATAAAAATTAAATAATTGTAGGTGCAAATAAATCCATTCGAATAGATTCGTGGGTACAACAATATGGATTTAACGAGATAATCAGCAAAGGAAAATTCACAGTGAGTAAATCTCACTCACCTGTTAATTAGAATTTATTTTTATGTCGTAAAAATAATTGTTGTTGCTTGTTTGGATTTTTCTGGTTGCTTTAAATATATTAGTTATTTAGGATTGACTATTATATATATATTGGGTTGATGGTTGGATTGATTCCCGCAGTCTCATTAGCGGATGCCTGCAGTTTCATAGCGGATGATTTCCCTATGCGCCCCACAAATATATATTAGTGGATGACCTTCATACCGCGATATCCTGCCTCGAAGCAGGATGGTTATTACTATGTTGACTAACGTCTGTGGATGCAGGAAAACAGGTTGGAGTAATCCGACTGGATTCTCAAAAATATATTATCTGTTTGTTTATTTGTTTGCATATATACTGTCATATTTGATGTGTTAGAAAACCTGAAATAAATAATTGGTTGTTTGGTGTTTAAATATCACTGGGACTAAGTGTTAATTTATAAAAATATCTTGAAAATGGTATTTGAGATTTAAAAGGAAAATTCTATTTTTAAAACAGAATTTGAAATTTTAGAATGGAATAAAAATATTAACTTGTTTTAAAAAAATAAATACAAGTAATTCATTTATAAATGAAGTTTATAAATGAAGTGAAAAGAATTATCATTGGGTAATTCATAAATAAAAACACAAGAGTGAAGTTGAAAAGGGAAAGTTATTTTTCCAAGTAGAAATTATTGATTTCAACTGAATTGGAAATCAAGACTTGTTTAATATAGAAATTCAAAGAGAATTCAAATATAGAATTTGAATAGAAGAAATTGAAATGGAATTGGAATAAAGGAAATTCAAATATAGAATTTGAATATAGAAATTTAAATGGAGTTTGAATATAGAAATTCAAACGGGATTTGAAAAGAGAATTTAAATATAGAATTTAATATAGAAATTCAAAGAGAATTCAAAAATATTGAATTTGAATAGAAGAAATTGAAATGGAATTGGAATAAAGGAAATTCAAATATAGAATTTGAATATAGAAATTCAAATGGAGTTTGAAAATAGATTTGAATATAGAAATTCAAATGAAGTTTGAAAATAGATTTGAATATAGAATTCAAAGGGAATTGAAATGGAATTTGAATATAGAATTCAAATAGAAGTGAAACGGAATTTGAATATAGGATTTCAAATAGAAGTAAAATAGATCGGAAATATTATTTGAATTGGAAAAATGGATTTGATATATATTAAAAATATATCTGAATAGAGTTGAATTTATTATAAACGAAGTTAAAATGTTTATATATATAAATATAATTAAAACGAACTCGTCGTAGCTGCAGTTCGTAAATTGGCGATTCGAACTTCAATTGAGTATACATAACTCAATTGAATTCGGAATTCTTTGAAACAAGAATCGTCGAGACCGGTTGAACAATAGTTTTCTAGTGAAAGGGAAAAATCTGGATTTCGTAGTATAGATTTTGAGTTATGTCAAAATCAATTTTTCAGAAAAACAGCTCCATAATCGTTTTAAAAACGATAATGGTTTATTTAAATAAATAAAAGGATTTTAAGGAAATAAAATCCGAATTTACATTTGAAAAATCCAGACTGGAGATACAAAGTAAATATGAACTCCAGTGATGTAAGTGAAATGATTTTTGAGACAAACATCATATTTTTAATTATCAAATAGAATTAACTAAATTGGAGAATAATTAGTTAAAGGAAATTTGAATCGAAATTGGGTTTTTGGATAAGTGAAAGAGATTGTGATTTCATATTTGAAATCGAATATGAAACTAGAGTCGAACTTAGAATTAAATTAGTTATAAGCAAGTCAAGAATATATTGAACATGCTATGTTCAAATATAAAGTGAAATAGACAAAAGTGCTAAGTAACGAATTAAATAACGGATTAAGTTAAAAACTATCGGAATGAGTAGAATAAAATTGGGAATGGGTAGGTATATATTAAACAGGTTTGGAAAGAAGAATAGAAAGAGAAAGAGTATATGTGTTTAAAAGTGAATAAGTAGTTGTATGGTATTGATTATTCGAGTAAGTAGTGATATCTGTTTTGATGTTATAAATGTTATTCAGTCAAGGTCTGAGAGGTATTTATACCCTAACTTGATTGATTTCATTATTAACAAATAAATAGTAAGATTTCAGGCTCGAAGATCAATGTTGGATAAGAGTTAGTTGAATATTGTATTTGGATTGTCGTAACGATGTTTTACACAACATCCGTTTTAACCTAAATAAATGTAAACTTGGAAATAGAATAATAAATATTTCCTAAGTATAGAAATAAACGAGATCGGAAAAGAGATAAGTAATTGGAATATTTTCCAATTATAACTAGCATATATTTTCTAAGTTTAAGAAAATAAAGGAAGGCGATATTCGGAAAAGTTTTCCAAATAGCGTAAAAGGCCAATATGGTTATTGAAAATATTTGGTTAACAAATATTGATAAGGAAATGGAGAAGTGATTTAATTAATGGAATATTAATTAAAGGCTTAGTGATTGTTGGATATTTGGATGAACACCTGTTTTTCTTCGATAGTTAAATCATCGACTATCGAAATACTTGTTTTTATTCGATAGTTAAATCATAGACTATCGAAGTTTTTGACCATCATTGTCAATATGGAGAGATCGATTGGATTATTATCCGAAGAACCACTCCATATTGGCATAAGCATTACGAACCAAGTATGCTGAATATATTGAAGACGGAGTAAAGTGCAAGGGCTGTTGTATAACTCCTAGGTAGAGATTGCCTAGGATGGATGTACTGAATAGTGCCTTCGGTTTCGTTCAGTCCCAGAACGAACGTATATGGACGAATGTCTGACAGAATATTTCCAATGATCGAATGGGTTGGTCTGTATAAACATATATGGTTGCAACAGACTTATTCCCTTACCATAACATCCATAATATTTGTGTAAACCAATTAGTGATTAACGAATCTGACAATGTGGCATTCAAAGTGATTGTGTTATCAATGAATGGAAAGAAATAGTAGCCTCTGGCCTCAGCAACCGGGAAATGATAAAAATCGGGCAGGCAGCATGGCTATGTGGGTAGCTTCCATTAGGGTGTATCATCACCTATCTAGAGATTCATTTAATTCCTTATTCTATTCTATGATGTCCCATTTGGGAAACAGTTGCTGATCCCAACCGTTGGTGATATATATTCGATACACTCAAGCGAAATGAGTGGTCGATCATGTGTGGCTGAGTTGCAAGATGTTCTTTTTGAACTCGGTGTATTCTCCTCTAGAGGTACACTAGCGAAAGGTGGTTCGATACCTTGTCATAGTTGGAAATCCATTACCCAATACGTGCTTGCGGTTTTGATTATATACTATATATGTAGAACGTGAGATGGAAGCGTTTCTGCTAGATGATTATTATATTGTGGTTGATAGGCATTATTATAATATCAAAAGGTTTTTGATGTAAACATATTTCAGATTCTCATAAGGGAAAAACTCGTTCCGTTATATGGCGTGGTCTTATGAGATATCGTTTACTTGTTCAAGCTGTTTTAAACTGTTTACTCATACCTGTCCCATGACTGAGCCGGTGTTTATTTTGTTTTGTTTTCCCTAAACTCTTGGGTGCCCAATTTTGTATGGGCAGTCAAGTAGTTCAGGTGTTTACAGATATTTGGAGGAGCTTGGAGCAGGAGGCTTCAGCGTTAGTTATATAGAGTTTTGTTTCGCTGTGTTGTAAGTTGTACTCTGGTAGTGATACTCTGATAAGTGTATGTTATACAGTTGAAATTTTGTATTTCAAAAGTTATGATATATTATATTTTGTTCCGCTGCGATGTGAGATTCTTTGTTGTTATTTCTGTTCTTCTTCTACCTTTTTCTTCTAAAAAAAATGATTCGCATTTTCTGTGTAATTTGGGTTGGATGTATGATGCATGTAGTCAACTCTGATATTATGGATTTGCGGGTTGTTACATCAACTCCTCTCTGATCGATATCTACCTTGACATACGAGGGTCCCTGCCTACTTCGAGACCGCCTCGACGAGAACCAACCCAGATGGAGCTCAATTCCGGCAAATATTGCATATTCCATAACGTAGTCGGACATAGCACCAATGAATGCGCCATCTGCGCGATTTCATCGAGGATCGAGTCAGGCGTGGAGAACTTTCCGAATATGTTAATAAGCACACCCCGGCCTTGCCGCCGCGATCTTCTGCCCAAACTCTTCAGGTCGGTCCTCGAGCTCCTAGAAACGGAAAGGACCCTGAGACTAGCACTCGCGACAGTATCATTTATTAGATTTTATCTTTCTTCTTTTTTTTTTGATGTATTTCTTTCAACAAAAAAGGATACCTTGATGTACACATGTATGGGGTTAGGATTTAGCTTCTTGGCATGCTCTGGAATCTACTGTTATCCTCTTAGAATTTCTTTTCTTTGTAATAATTATTTAGCCGCTATGAATTTTGTTTTACAAACATGGGTCATGTTTGGAAACTCTAAGCTAAGCATGGCTGATGCTCGTCCCCCTTTATTAAATGTAGTCAGCACGAAAGCCCACTACTATTTCCAAAATACCTACTCCACCAGCCGAGTACGGTAAAAATTTTAGATGGAGTATGGATTATACTCGCCCTCTTTTCTACACAACGAGCGTTTACTGCTCGCTGGACATATTAATTTAACATGAGTCGAGCATAAGAAACACTTTCCCTAAGTCGAGTATGGTTAATGCTCACCACCACTCTAAGTCGAGTATGGTTAATGCTCGCTACTTCTCTAAGCCGAGTATGGTTAATACTTTCCAACTCTGTAAGCCGAGTATGGTTAATACTCACCACCCCTAACTGCCAAGTGAAATAAAATTCTTGACCCGTCAGCCTTCTCCAGATCGAGAATGGCTTATTTTGTCTTTGCAGGAACCAAATCCCATAAAGACGGTGATCATCATCTTGGCCTTAATACGGTTCCCGGTGGTTGTTGGTTTTCTAGCCCTAATACGACCTAATTCGGTCGTCGGTTTTCCGGCCTTAATACAGCCATCGGAGCCATCGGATTTCTGGAATTAATATGGTCCGGCGCGACCATAGTTGCCCGAGCGATTGTGCTTCGAATCATATTTCAAAACACACCTCCCTCTATCGAAGAAGATGCATTCTAAGGGGCAAAGTATTAACCATCTTTTTGGTAAGGGCCGCAACAGTTCAGATCGAAGCCCAAACGCGCAACCAGCCAAATTGGATAGATCATGCTCCAGGAAGCCCAATAGAAGCTCGGTCTGAAATAGTCGCGCATCGGCCTAAGTTAATTCTCATCATCTAACAACTCACTCTAGAAGAATCGTTCTCTCAGTCGACCGAATATCTCACTCCCATACAAAGCGCATCGACCGAGTATCTCGAACCAGCATGGAAATATTAAACCGAGCTATTCCGATGCTTATCCCGACTTTCAAGGAAGTAAAGGTAGTCAACCACATTCGGACAAAGCTCAACTTTAGATATACCTCACCGTGGATGCCACGTAAGCCACAACTTCCGAGGATACTATTTATGAACAGTGGAATTAGTCTTCCAGCTGCTTTTCCAACCAAAGAATGGACTCCACGCATCCAAGCTTTCCCGAAAAGGCCGGGCCATGTCACAACAACCCAAATCGCCATCTCCTCCTATGAATACCTCAAAGCTCAAAGAGAAAAGAGATCGGATTTTTTGAGACAGGACCTTTTATCGGACCTCTCCTGAACACCAAAGGCTGAAGCACTCTAAGCTTTATCCTTCAAAACTTCTCATCCCTCACTTTTCTTCAAATCGAGAAAGCATTGTACTTGTAATAAAAAGAGAAGAAATATATATAAAGTGGACGTAGGCACCATCTTTGTCGAACCACTATAAAAATTCTGTGTGTGCTCCATGTTTTCTTTACGTTTTCTGCATTTCATAATCATTATTCGTGTGCTCTCCACACAATTGGCGGTTGATTGTCACTAGTGACCAACTTTTGACGTCAGCAAAGTCAATGGTCGAAATTCGTGAACGGTCACTACGCGGCGCGTTCTATTCAGGCCATTTATATATATATATATATATATATATATATATATATATATATATATCGTCGATTTTAATTCAAAACGTATTATATAAATCATTTATAAATTCATTTCAAAATGATTTCAACTTCATTTTCAATTTTAAATCAAAATTGAATATTACATATCATTATAATTTTAAAATGATAATATTTTCAAAATATCAGATTGTGAAATCCATTTCTTTTTCGTATTCATTATCAAATCAATAAAATCGATCAATAAACCCGTTCGGGTTAAAATGGCGTTTCTATACTTAACCCGGATTCATATATTTTTATATATTTCCGTGTCCATCCAAAATCGGACATCAAAATCATATTTTAATTCTTCACTGAATATTATTTAAAAATATTTGTTATTTTAAAATATTCTTTACTTCTAAATCGGAATGCGGCTCAATCAGTTACCATATAATTTCAGCTATATGGATTTCATACATCGCATGTATTCAACAATAATGATAAATAATCATTCAACATTCAAACATCATTCAGAGTGCATTTTACAACTGTATAAGCATTAAAATAAATAAATAACGCACATCACAGCCTGCCAACCCATCGATTGACATACAACTAAATATTGGGATTAGTGTATGTCAAATATCATCCCAATATCCGTGTGGGGTTTTCAAACAACAACAGTCAATTTAAAATAATCACTGGTTAATAAATTTAACCAGTTGTAATTCAATTTGAATTATTTTTCTAATTAACCAATTTTCACTGTTTGAATTATAAATAAATATTTATAATTTAATTTCAACAACCACAAAGTGTATTCACATTGTTTGAAATACGAGTGTCGGATATTCAAAAAATGCTTATTGTGTAGATGAGTCGTGAATAGTTCATGTATTGAACTCAAGCAATGTCACAATACAACAGATAAAAATCAACACTGGCAATTTCTACATATTTACAGTTATAAAATAAAATAAATAACTATACAAATATTTTAGTGAGAGAATTCTCACTTTTGTTTCCACACCGTCAGTCTTTATTTCAGATTGTTTTTGAAAAAATTAAGCAGACGTTTAATTCTGTCAAAAATTCCAACTGCCTCTGTTTTTGTTCTGGTCAGTTCCATGTTGTAGAGTTCATCGCTGCGAATCCAACGCGACTGAAATCACTGGATTTCAACCTCGTATGAAAAAGTTATGATATTCTAACCTTTAATTACATTATTAAATAATTAACTATATTAACTAATTAAATTAAATTTTCCCCCTTCCTCTCGTTAATCACCTAGAACCCACTGACCCAAAATCGTGCCCCCCTTCATCTAAATCGCACGCCACTTAAGGCCATTTCCGGCCGATAAACTGGCACTACACCGAAGCCCTTCAAATCCTCCCCTACCGTCGTGAAGATCCCCCAATTCGAATTCCTCCTGGTCAGAAAACGCGTGTGAACGCGCTGCCTTTGGAGGCCAAAATCTCCTAGTCCACAACCTTAAAACTGATCAAAACCATATGATAGTGAAAATCTTTCCTTGCTCTTGAATCTTAATGTTGGAAGTTCTCAACAAAATCGCATGGATCAAAATTGATTGAGAGGAAATATTTTGAATGACGGGAGCCATCGATTGATTCAAGGCGGCGAGGGTGTTGTGAAGGATTAGGATTTCTAAGAGAGTTTTGAAGTATTTATACATATTATTTAATAATACTTTTATTTTAACGTTGCGTTATGGTGAAGTTTTTCGTCCTAACTCCAAATCAAACCCAACGACTATCTCCCCTAGCTAAATACCCTCATTTCGAACATAATAGGATATGTTTCGTAAGCCAATTCGACTGTTTTAATCAGTTTTCGTAAAAATTAAAATATAAATCAATATATATTGAATTTAAACGTACATTTTAATATACCGGAGCCACATACTGACTCCAAAAATTACAAAAAAATAAATCTAGCTAAGTTTTGATGAAACGGTCCTAACGAAACTAATTTCTTCGAATTTGGAGATCGTTTGAAAAATGGCCATTTTCTCGTCGATTAAATTTAGACTGAAATTTCAAAACACGTTTAAATTTACCGCGCTCACATATTAATTCCAAAAATAATGAAATTTTAAATCTAGTAATAATTTGACATTCCAAATCCAACAAAAGTGGTTTCATCGAAAACGGAGGTCATTTGCAAAATGGCTATTTTTAAGGGCTATATATTATATTAAAAATATATAAATTCCATAGCGACTGTTTTGAATTGTAAACTGGGCATAACTTTCAATTTATAAAGTGAAATCTTAGTTTCTCACATCCGTTAGAAAGATATTATTAAAAAGATTCAAATGCTTCTGGTTTTACCCAATTTTTATTTATAATGAATTTTGTATATTCATTTAAAGTTAAAAATCGAATTTTCAAACTACCGCACCATTTCTAGCTCGTTTTATAATTAAAATAAATTTGTATGTTCTAACTTCGATTTAAATAAATTTTTAGTCATTATTATTTAAAATAAATCATTTTAAATATTCAAAACCCATTAAAATAGCCAAAATAAAAAAAATTAATTGGTTCAGAAATTTTGGGTTGTTACAATTATATTCAAGATTTGATTCACTTGCAGGAGCATATTAAAGTAATTACACAATTCACATCACTTACAAAAATTGAAGTCAATTTGAATCGAACTGATGGAAGGGGAAACATGCTCCAACCTTAAAGAGAATCACACAGAGCACCGTTATTTTTGATACAAATCATTTAGATCTCACCATTTTTTTTCCTTGAAGAATCTCCATTTTAATTTAGATCTGACATGAACCGAAATTGCCATTTTACTTAAGCACGACCAAAAGATGATAATGGTAACAATGTTAGATCTACCTTACCATATCATCGATTTAAACATCGTCCAATCACATACTAGTTCTATATCTAAATAACAATCTGAACCTCTACATCTCGTGGCCTTCCTGCATAGGTCACACACTCGAGGTCAATACTTTCCTGAAAAGACTGCTTGAGAAGATCGCATCAGAAGATTAAGTGAAAGCCAATTTGATTTGAGAAGAAATAATTGTGTTTGATTTGAAAAAACCGAAAGGAAAATTGATTTTCGAAAAGGATGATCGTTTTGTCCTAAAAAATAATTGTTTTGAACCCGCCTCCTTAAAAAAATTGGACCTGACTAGTAAGCCCTTCATGCAAATTTCCACTATTTATAATTTCAACCTATGTTCTTAATTCATTTTAAATGAATAACCCTAGGTTTAATTGATGCCTATAACATCTAGGGTAAATCGTTAGGATTAATCAATACAATCAACAATCATACATTAATATGGTGCATAACTGGGTGAATTACACAACTAAACATCGATATATCGACCATATCAATCAAAGGCATCCATTAAAATAAATATATCCAAACAGTTCAAGATCACATAAATTTACTAGTTATCAAGTCTCGGGTTTATCTAGCAATTAAATTTTGAATTTAACCTAACTATAAAATTTAAATTGGCATTTAAATTAAATTATACTGTCAATGCTACTCAAAATGAATATGCATTTCAAACTACCAAACAATAACCAATACAATCATATCATAACATGATTTTAATCTAACTAAACATTTTTGCTAAGCGTGAGTGGGTTTAATCTCATACCTTTGACTTTTGAGTCCATATGTAATGACACGGGTTTTTGACGACCTTGGTTATCCGATATACAACACATATCGAACATCCAAGGATCGAAAATACCGGTCATTAATGAAAGAAATTAGAGGGTGAGAATATATAAGATAGAAACTTAGAATAGAAGAAGAAGAAGAACACAACATCAGAGTAACACGAACCTCACAGCGGAACGAATAACATATAATATATATAACATAACTAGAAATACACATCTGTACTTGAATATACATCATTATCAAGGTACAACACTTACAACACAGCGGAAATAAACTATAGCTATATGATCCTGAAGCCTCCTACTCCAGCTCTTCAGGTATATCTGTAAATCCCGACTACTTGACTACCCGTACAAAATTGGGCACCCAAGAGTTTAGGGAAAACAAAACAAAATAAACTCCGTGTCAGTCATGGGGCTGGTGTGAGTAAAACAGTTTAAAACGGTTCGACTAGTAAACGATATCTCATAAGACCACGCCGTATAACGGAACGGGTTTTTCCCTTATGAGAATCCAAAATATCTTTATATCAAAAACCTTTTGATATTATAATAATGTCTATCAACCACAATATAATAATCATCTAGCAGAAACGCTTTCATTTCACGTTCTACATATATAGTATATAATCAAAACCGCAAGCACGTATTGGGAAATGGATTTCCAACTATGACAAGGTATAGAACCACCTTTCGCTAGTGTACCTCTAGAGAGGAATACACTGGGTTCAACAAGAACATCTTGCAACCCGACCACACATGACCGACCACTCATTTCGCTTGAGTGTATCGAATGTATATCACCAACAGCTGGGATCAGCAACCGTTTCCCGAATGGGACTGTATCGACAATAGATTTTTTTAGAAATAAATGAAACTCTGGATCAGGTGATTATACACACTACTTCGGAGCGACCGACTTAGCCATGCTGCCTGCCCAATTTCGGTCATTTACCAGATGTGAGGCTAGAAGCTACGCTTTATCATCACACCAGATTCACTTCCAATGTCACATCGTCAAATCCATCAAATCACCGATTTACGTCCTCAACAATACATTATGTGTTAGCTAAAAGAAGTTTCCTTCTCCGCTTCCACTCTTGGTACGGTTGAAGAAATCAATATACGTGATCGTCTGGAAATACTCTGTCAGACATCCGTCCATACAAGTCATCCAGGAGCAGGATGAACCGAAGGCACTATTCAGTATATCCATCTTAGGCACTGTTATCTAAGATTTACACAACAGCCCTTGCACTTTACTCCGTCTTCAAATATCTTTGGCATATATGATTCGCACGCTTATGCCAATACAGAGTGGTTCTTTGGATAATAATCCAACAGGTCTCTCCATATTAACAACGTTAAAATGGTCAAAACTTCGATAGTCTGTGATTTAACCATCAAAGAAAAACAGGTGTGCAAACAACGATATTATTTCCAAATGGAAATTCTATCAATCAATCATATATATATATATATTTCCTTATTTCCAATTTCAATATTTGATTATGTTTCTGATTCTATTTGGAAAACATTTCCAATTCTTCTTTACTTGGATTTAAACAGATGTTTAAATCAACATCGCGACGAAAACTCAAACCACTATACTTATTTACTAAATTCACTTAACCACTTTCACTCTCGAACCTTAACCATTTCTAAATTAAAAACGAAGTCAATCAAGTTGGGGTATAACTACCTCTCAGACCTTAACTGAACAACATTTCAAATCTCGAAATAGGGTAAGTTCATCTTTTAAACCTTTAACAAACTTCCTTACATAACTCTCGTATATAATTTACGAGTCCAACTCCTTTACAGAATCATTTGATTATAACAGTGGTGTTATAATTTCCTGCTTCTGAATTATAATAACTTTAATATAACTCTTATTTCCTAACTCGAATAAATAACGAACAACTAATCTATTAACTCCTATTTGGTTAACTCTTATTCTATAACTCTTACTCGAATAACTCCAATCTGATAACTCTTATTAGATTAACTCTAACTCTATTCGAATAAACTATGTTCGATTAACTCGTTTAGTTCTATTCGAATAAACTATATTCGATTAACTTATTTGATTTAACTCTAATAGATTAACTCCATCGAATAACTAAATTCGATAACTCCTTCGGATAACCAAATTCGATAATTCCTTTCGAATAACTATATTCGATAATTCCTTTCGATTAACCAATAATCAATAACTCCATTCGATTAAACTAATCGATAACTCCTTTTAACTCTATTCAAAGAAACAATATTCGACTAACTCCTTTTTAACTCTATCTGAATCACTAATATTCGATTAACTTAAATTTGATTAACTCTATTTAATTAACCCTATCGTTTTAACTCTAACTGGTTAACTCTAAATGGTCAACCCTGATTGATTAACCCTAACTGGTTAACTCTAACTGATTAACTCTAACTGATTAGTTTTGACTGGTGAACCCTAACTGATTAACTCTTTTAACTCTATTTGAATACTATATTCGATTAACTCTTTTAATTCTATTTATTCCAACAAGTAAATATCTCCTTTGATTTATATTTATTTTAACAAATAAATATCTCCTTTGATTTCTATTTATTTTAACAAATAAATATCTCCTTTGATTTCTATTTATTTTAAACAAATAAATATCTCCTTTGATTTCAATTTATTTTAAACAAATAAATATCTCCTTTGATTTCTATTTATTTTAACAAATAAAAAAATCCTTTGATTTCTATTTATTTTAACAAATAAATATCTCCTTTGATTTCTATTTATTTTAAAAAATAAATATCTCCTTTGATTTCTATTTATTTTAAACAAATAAATATCTCCTTTGATTTCTATTTATTTTAAACAAATAAATATCTCCTTTGATTTCTATTTTTTTAACAAATAAATATCTCCTTTGATTTCTATTTATTTTAACAAATAAATATCTCCTTTGATTTCTATTCTATTTGTTCTAATAAATAAATATTTCCTTTATTCTATTCTATTTATTCTAACAAATAAATATTTCCTTTTTTTAACTTATCCTTCGATTTTATAATTATTTTCTTTTATAAAAATCGTTTTCCTTTTCTATATAAAATCCATCGATTTTATATAAATAATTCATTTTCAAAATACACTTTGAAAATCCCCTTTCCCACATCCAGTATTTCTTATGGTATTTAACATACCATATAACAACGATAAATATCGTCCAAACACACATAATCAACAACAGATTATATATCACATCATATACCACAATATATGAATCACAGTAAAATAAATGTTGAGGAATCCAGTTGGATTCCTCCAACCTGTTTCCCTGCATCACAGATGTTAAACAATATAGATAACATCACTTTCAGTTCCATATGATATATTCTGTTAAACAGAATCAATATAGAAATTCAACTAACTGACTAGCAGTTCAATCAAACAGTCAACACACAGTCGATCAGCCAATATTTAACAGTTCTAAAAATACAACATGAAATTATAAACTGTTCAGAGTTAGTGAGATTTATTCACCTTGGACGATCATCGTTAATAACGATAACCATCGCTCGGTTTGACTCAGACGGACAATTTATTTTGCAATAAATTTTAACGAACTTCGATTCACTCCCAGTCAGTCTCATTGTGTTGCTCCCGTCCATACGATCCTAACGGATCCAGTTTCATCAAATTCTAATAAGGTATGACAAAGTTATCAAATTTCAAAGTTTATAGACATTAAAATTAAATAAAAGTTGGAATTAAAATCTCTAACAGGCCTTAACCCTTATAAGTAATCGGCCCACTCACCAACACCCCCAACCCGTTATCCACCTTCTTCCTGAACGATATACTGGAGCTGGTCGCTCCTTGAAATGGCCATCTCGACGTCCACAAATTTCGACAATCCCTCCTTTACAGTCCACCGTTCATCAAAGTAAAAACTCCATACTACTTCTCTTCGTACCAGCTTCCATCTCCTCCCCTAGATGTTCAACTCGACAGCACCCTGGTCCTTGCGTTTTCCAGTTCTAGCGTGCCAAACCCCATACAGACATCGAACAAAAACAACACGGAATCACCCAAATTTTTCTCACATGATGCTAAACTCCACACTGAAAATGAATACGACACTCTATTTCACCATTGATGCTTCTACTTCTCACATACCTTAGCCCTAGGTTCACGCAGACCGCCGCTGTAAAATTCGGTCCCCGGGAACTTGAATCGCATGACCTAAAGAGGGTACTGAATCGAAGAGAACCTCTCAAGGAATCCATCCATATGTGTTATACCATTTATAGGATTTTTTCCCATTTCTTTTGATTCTAGAAGATGAACACTCTCACGTTTTGGAAAAAACTGATGGAGGCGGCTAAATTTTATCTTATAGGGAGAAAGAGATTTTTGTGTGGTTGAAAAGATGAGTGGGTGGCACCTTAAATGTCCACACATACTTAGATATTTTATTTTTATTTATATTTTTGCTTTCTAAAAATTCATGTGATCACACACGATACCCAAAAATCATGAAACTGGACATGTAGCTAGAGTTTGATATTACGGTCCCAACGAAACTGGTTTCGTCGAATTCTGACTTCATTTGCTCACACAGCGTATTTTTAACTGTTAAAATACTGACTGTTTTTCACTCTAAAAATCCGTACGACCACACAGTGACTCTAAAAATCATAAAACTGGAAATCTAACAACTATTTGACATTGCGGATCCAACAAAATTAGTTTCGTCGAATTCCGACTTCGTTTGCAAAAGTGGTTATTTTTAAAGCTCTGGATGACCCATTTAAATATATAAATATATTTAAATATAATTAAATTAAATATTTAAAAATAAATATTATCATATATATTCACAGTGGAATACCATACAACTTCAGAAAAATCTTATATGGATTTCTAACTTGATATTTCAAATCTGGGTCATCCCGATATTCGATTTATATTGAAATTCCTTTTTAAAATATAATTAGTTACTTTATAAATTATAAAGGAATTCCACAGCGACTTTTCTAAAATTTGATTTGGACATATATCAAAATCTACACGACGAAATCTCGATTTTTCTCTTCCACTAGAAAGTTATACTCCACCAGCTCCACACGTTTCTTGTTTCACTGAAATCCGGCTTAAAACGAATCCTGTACATTCAGTTGAAGTTCAAATCGCCAAATCGTGAACTGCAGCGCCATTTCAAGCTCGATTTTAATTATAATATAATTATACGTAAAACTATCGTTATTTAAATATATTCGTTATTCTAATTCAATTCTAAACTGAATTAAATATCACAGATGATCCAGTTCACACCATATCGCCATTTTAGCCAATTCTGATTATTTCAGAATTTAATATATTGTTTAGTTATTATTTTAATTAAATATTCACCATTATTTAATTCAACGACCATGAAATCCTTTTAATCACCTTTTAAATAATTAAATAAATTAATTATTATACCGCTGAAAATGCAGGTCATTACATTCTTCCCCACTTAAAATAATTTCGCCCTCGAAATTGCTAACGCTAGAAGACGACCTATCTACTGGTTAGAACTTATTTGTTTACTTCTTAACTTCAGTTTCAACTGAACCAATTTAATTTCAATTAAAATATTAATTAATTCTTATCAACGAAAATTTCCAAAAATCCTAAAAAAATTCTAACGCCTTAACTCTTCGAAAAATTTCGCCAGCACCTCCTTTGTACTGGTCAATATCTCAAATTCCAACTCGCCTCTCTAGGCCATCTCCATCCCAAAAGAAAATCAAACAGCCAAGCGGCTTGCCAATTCGGCTCATAAATCTTATATCCAATAGAAATATAAACTTGTACCTTTTGTCGGCATATCATTATTCCTTTCCACATGTTATCAATTCAGCGGATACAAGGATCATCCCTATCAAATTCCAATCTACTTTTATCCACAACACAACCATTTTCTTATATCCGAGCCAAATATCATTTCAACTCGAGTTTCTTCTCGATTCCCAACTCTTAACTTGATTATCACATTACACTTCAAATTCGAATCTCACAATCCAATTTGTCTTGATATCATTCTAATTCAATCTCAGTTACCACTTTACTGGCTTTGCTTTATTTCAAATTTGCTTTCACAAATTTTTGTTAAATTTGTTTTTATTTCAAACAGTCTTTCCCTGAGAGTTTATAAACAGTTTACTCTTTCAAAAAACAAATTTTCCTTTTTGAAATTCAACACAACTTGTCTTTCCCAAAATAAATTCAAAACAGTATCTCTGGTAGTAATTCGTCACTTACAACTCGAAAATGAATATTGATGATGCAGTTGTCATCATCAGATTCTAATTTCCAGCGATCGAAGTGAGTTCAATACTATAAAACCATTTCTAAACATTTCTACTTTGAAATCCATTCACTACTACAAAAGTGGGCATATTCGACACTAATTTGTGTGCGTTGCATGAAAAGTGTGGCGAAAGCTATGATTTCTTCGAGCTTCTGCAACAGCATTCATATGTTGTTGCATTATACGTGGATGCACTGTTGCGGTGGAAATTTTAGTGTTCTGATGTGCAACACCAGTTAAAAGCGTAACATTACGTATATATAATCCAGCTCAGCTATCCGCGTTATCAACATATAAAAAACCCAACTATAGATGAATGATTAATCCAACGGTTCAAACCATCTATGGATCTGATGATCTTAATGTTAGCCATCATCCAATCATTGACAGCCACGTCATTTCATTCTTTTGACGAAATTTTGGCGCGATCTTCTCCCTTCATGAAATCGTTTTCTTCTCTATCATCTAATCATTTTTTCCCCTTTTTACTATTGACAAAAATTTAAACCTAAATTCACGTCAGTATCGATCCTCTCCTCGACAGCAAATTCTATTCCGAAAAAGATGAAGCTTTGAAACGCTTTCTAGTTTTGATTGCTCAGGGCGCTGACATCGCCAGTTTTTTCCCTCAGGTTCAGTTTGTATTGCACTTTTATTAGTTGCGCTTATTATAGATTGGATTATGAGTAATTAGTAATTAGTTCATTTGTTACATTTTGGAAAACCCATTCGCTTATGAGTAATTAGTTGCGCTTATTATTGATTTGGGATTTGGGATTATGCTGAGGTTTATTCGAAAATTATACCCAGCAATAAACCATGAGAACCGGGCTACTGGCATGAAAAAGACATTGGTTTATTATAGAGGTCGAGCTAGTTAAGGAATGGGGACTGCGGTTAATTTGCACTACTTGAGGTTTATACCTTACACTGCGGTTAATTTGTATGCTTGAGGTTAATTTGCACTGCGGTGACATCCGAATTTTAAGCCTCTTACCGCAGATTTTGACAAAATCTGAAGCGGGCACTCAAGCATTTTCGTTTTATTACAATACACATCATACACGCAGTGCATATATACACTCACAAGTATACACGCACGCATAAGTATACACGCACAAGTATCATAAGTATACACGCACAAGTATACACGCACAAGTATCACAAGTATACAAGCTCAAGTATCATAAGTATACACGCACAAGTACACACGCTCAAGTATCATAAGTATACACGCACAAGTATACATGCACAAGTATCACAAGTATACAAGCTCAAGTATCATAAGTATACACGCACAAGTACACATGCTCAAGTAGACACGCACAAGTATACACGCGCGCACAAGTATACATGCACGCACAAGTATCATAAGGCAGCCATCTGAAGGCACGCACAAGTATACACGCACAAGTATCATAAGTATACACCAGAGACGTACGCAGAGATTTTAAAAAATCACCAGCATTCACAAACAAAACAACGTACCATTCACAAACATTCAAAAACATTCACCAGCATCCATCATCAGTCATCACCAGTCATCACAAACTTCCACAACCACACAAAGTTTCACAAATATTCACAAAATTTCAAGCCAAAAATCATTACCAGCAGAATAAAACCAACATCCACAAACATCACCAGTCATCACCAGCATCATCACCAGCATCCACACCAGCATTAGCACCAGCATCCATGTCAGAGTCATTGTCCATGTCAGAGTCATTGTCTATGTCAGAGTGGCTGTTAAGGATAGAGCATAGTCAGCGACCGGTTCCTGTGTGGTTGTTAAGGATAGTCCATGTCAGAGTCATTGTGCATGTGTGGTTGTGTCTCACTATAAGAAACTGTGGATGGAAGTAAAATTAACCTATGATCACAAAAAAAATGGTACCACCGGTTCCTCCCTATTGCTCACAAACAGAATTTCAGGCCTTGTCAAAGGATGAGTATGTGTGGTGCGCTCAACCCTAATGATGTATTTCTTGTTGTCGAATCGAGCAGCAAAAACATTCTCCAAGCCAATGCCTCCATAAAATACCATTTTCAGGTATAATGATCTATGGTCAATTCGAGACCAATGACAGTCATCAATTTCACACACATTTCCCATTGGCGTCATTAATTCTTTTATTGCAGGAACATTTGTCTTCAAGAACTCGGGAAAGCCAACAACTCTGGCCCATGATTCTGCCTCGAACGCTGGTTCAGGCTCAAATTCTTCAACAGACCATTGTTTCACATAAAAAGCACCTCCAATTTTTGTAAAAAGTTTCAACATTAGCGCATGATCACGCGTACTGTAAGATGGGCATGTTATTAGAAAAGAGTTTTTGCGTATAACCCGTATAGTCCACTCCTCATTAAGCTTCAGCATATGCCTAAGCGTGAGATGCACAAATTCGTAAGTCCAATGTCCTGAAAGAACAGTGGCAGTGATGCATAGTGAAGAGTCCTCCATTGTTTTTTTTTTAACTTTTGACGATGGAGTTTTGTTTAGGAGTTGAAGATGTAGATGACGATATGCTTCTGAAGCTTGACAGGATATGAAGTGACACACTGTACGTGGCAGTAATATGGGAACTGAAAACTTTTTGCTCAAAAGACGAATGGCCATATGAAATTGCTTATTTGTTGGCTGGCATGAGTGGCCAATCGCCAATGGTCAGTAAGTCAATTGTAATAATTGTGTTCATAACATTTTACTAAGAAGGCCAATGGCCATTCGATGCCACCACTTATCAAATAACTTGTTATCATTTGATCAGGTGCATATTTAATTCTGGAAGGCAGAGGGATACATTTTGCAGATCGGATTGCTGCATATATATGATTCATATATAGGTACATACTAACATACATATATATTTCCTATTGCAATCGGATTGCTGCATATATATGATTCAAATATATAAATGAGTAATACATTTTGCAGGTGTGGACACATGTGTACATGTTCAGAATTCGCTAAAGAATTGGCCAGGAATGGATCAGGATAATGTCCCTTATGCCGTGCACCTATTCTTGAAGTAGTTCGAGCTTACTGTATACAATGAACAAAACGGTGTAGCTGATTTTTGAGTTTTGATATTTGGATAATTAAAACAATTGCTTTGGATGAGTTTCTTGTACAAAACCTGTATTGCAAAATATTTAATTAAAGCATTGTATTTCTATCAAATTAGTGTTGCATTTTCCTTCTTCTACTGTTGCGTTAGCTTTTATTGATATTGCATTTCATTGTAATGGTGTTGCATTACATATTGTAGTGGTGTTGCATTACATTAAATATAATTGCTTACCCGTCGCACGTGGACCCCACAGCTGACGTGGATAGCTGGTGTGGCATGTGACACGTGGAGTGCTGACATGGAGAGATGACGTGTCGTGTGACACATAGACAGCTGACGTGGAAAGCTGACGTGGCGGCACTGGAAGCCAGGCCCTAACTAATGCTTAAGGCAACGCTGAATAGTGTTGCATTACGTGCAAATAGTGTTGCATTATGGCTATAATGCAACACTTTCTTTCCGTGGCCGTAGATGGGCAAAAGTGTTGCCTTAGGTGGCTAATGCAACGACCGCGGATGCCACGCCCCCCTGGTGTTGCCTATTTGAAAAAATGGCCTACGGCAACGCTTTTTTGATCTACGGCCACATAAAAATAGTGTCGAATATGCCCACTTTTGTAGTAGTGATTTCAAAATATAATTCACACTGCTTGTAAAACAAATTAAAATCTCCCAGGATCTTAAATTTTCCTTATTTTTAATCCAAACCCATTTAAAAACACTTATCAAATTTTCCAGAATTTTAATTCAATTTCTGGTTTAAATTTCAGATATAACTCATTTCGATTTCATATAATTCATATGAATTCTGATCGATTATTTACATAACCATTTTACTTAAAATCTTACTCGATTATAATCACAAACAATATATCCAATATATTATAATCATTCCAATATAAATCCTTTATATCAAAAATATAATTTGGGTAAAATTATTTCATTTGCCCACCTTTCAAAACATACCATGATGGTTCATCGTATTTGAGTGTTTACAAAATCCCTACCGATATAGTGGATCAAACTGATCGACCAGAACCCATAAACAACTCAACCAATAAATCTCCATAATATAAAACAATTTTTATATCAATAACAAAAACGTTCACTCGTATATATACACTCAACTCAATCTAGGGTATTACTAACTCTATCTCTACCGAGTCACGCCACAGAGCCAAGGTAATTTACTTAAATTAAGCTCTGATACCAACTGTAATGATCCGGGTTTTTGACGACCTTGGTTATTCGATATACAACACATATCGAACATCCAAGGATTGAAAATACCGGTCATTAATGAAAGAAATTAGAGGGTGAGAATAGATAAGATAGAAACTTAGAATAGAAGAAGAAGAAGAACACAACATCAGAGTAACACGAACCTCACAGCGGAACGAATAACATATAATATATATAACATAACTTGAAATATACATCTGTACTTGAATATACATAATTATCAAGGTACAACACTTACAACACAGCGGAAATAAACTATAACTATATGATCCTGAAGCCTCCTGCTCCAGCTCTTCAGGTATATCTGTAAATCCCGACTACTTGACTGCCCGTACAAAATTGGGCACCCAAGAGTTTAGGGAAAACAAAACAAAATAAACTCTGGGTCAGTCATGGGACTGGTGTGAGTAAAACAGTTTAAAACAGTTCAACTAGTAAACGATATCTCATAAGACCACGCCGTATAACGGAACGGGTTTTTCCCTTATGAGAATCCAAAATATCTTTATATCAAAAACCTTTTGATATTATAATAATGTCTATCAACCACTATACAATAATCATCTAGCAGAAACGCTTTCATCTCACGTTCAACATATATAGTATATAATCAAAACCGCAAGCACGTATTGGGAAAGGGATTTCCAACTATGACAACGTATGGAACCACCTTTCACTAGTGTACCTCTAGAGAGGAATTCACTGGGTTCAACAAGAACATCTTGCAACCCGGCCATACATGACTGACCACTCATTTCGCTTGAGTGTATCGAATGTATATCACCAACAGTTAGTATCAGCAACCGTTTCCCGAATGGGACAGTATCGACAATAGATTTTTTTAGAAATAAATGAAACTCTAGATCAGGTGATTATACACCCTACTTCGGAGCGACCGACTTAGCCATGCTGCCTGCCCGATTTCTGTCATTTACCGGATGTGAGGCTAGAAGCTACGCTTTATCATTTCACCAGATTCACTTCCAATGTCACATCGTCAAATCCATCAAATCATCGATTTACGTCCTCAACAATACATTATGTGTTAGCTAAAAGAAGTTTCCTTCTCCGCTTCCACTCTTGGTACGGTTGAAGAAATCAATATACGTGATCGTCTAGAAATACTCTGTCAGACATCTGTCCATACAAGTCATCCAGGAACAGGATGAACCGAAGGCACTATTCAGTATATCCATCTTAGGCACCGTTATCTAAGATTTATACAACAGCCCTTGCACTTTACTCCGTCTTCAAATATCTTTGGTATATATGATTCGCACGCTTATGCCAATACAGAGTGGTTCTTTGGATAATAATCCAACCGGTCTCTCCATATTAACAACGTTAAAATGGTCAAAACTTTGATAGTCTGTGATTTAACCATCAAAGACAAACAGGTGTGCAAACAAAGATATTATTTCCAAATGGAAATTCTATCAATCAATCATCAATCATATATATATATATATCCTTATTTCCAATTTCAATATTTGATTACGTTTCTGATTCTATTTGGAAAACATTTCCAAATCTTCTTTACTTGGATTTAAACAGATGTTTAAATCAACATCGCAACGACAACTCAAACCACTATACTTATTTACTAAATTCACTTAACCACTTTCACTCTTGAACCTTAACCATTTCTAAATTAAAAACGAAGTCAATCAAGTTAGGGTATAACTACCTCTCAGACCTTAACTGAACAACATTTCAAATCTCGAAATAGGGTAAGTTCATCTTTTAAACCTTTAACAAACTTCCTTACATAACTGTCGTATATAATTTACGAGTCCAACTCCTTTACAGAATCATTTGATTATAACATTGGTGTTTTAATTTCCTACTTCTGAATTATAATAACTTTAATCTAACTCTTATTTCCTAACCCGAATAAATAACGATCAACTAATCTATTAACTCCTATTTGGTTAACTCTTATTCTATAACTCTTATTCGAATAACTCCAATCTAATAACTCTTATTAGATTAACTCTAACTCTATTCGAATAAACTATGTTCGATTAACTCGTTTAATTCTATTCGAATAAACTATATTCGATTAACTTATTTGATTTAACTCTAATCGATTAACTCCATCGAATAACTAAATTCGATAACTCCTTCGGATAACCAAATTCGATAATTCCTTTCGAATAACTATATTCGATAATTCCTTTCGATTAACCAATAATCAATAACTCCTTTCGATTAAACTAATCGATAACTCCTTTTAACTCTATTCAAAGAAACAATATTCGACTAACTCCTTTTTAACTCTATCTGAATCACTAATATTTGATTAATTTAAATTTGATTAACTCTATTTAATTAACCCTATCGTTTTAACTCTAACTGGTTAACTGTAATTGGTCAACCCTGATTGATTATCCCTAACTGGTTAACTCTAACTGATTAACTCTAACTGATTAGTTTTGACTGGTGAACCCTAACTGATTAACTCTTTTAAATCTATTCGAATACTATATTCGATTAACTCTTTTAATTCTATTTATTCCAACAAGTAAATATCTCCTTTGATTTCTATTTATTTTAACAAATAATTATCTCCTTTGATTTCTATTTATTTTAACAAATAAATATCTCCTTTGATTTCTATTTATTTTAAACAAATAAATATCTCCTTTGATTTCTATTTATTTTAAACAAATAAATATCTCCTTTGATTTCTATTTATTTTAACAAATAAATATCTCCTTTGATTTCTATTTATTTTAACAAATAAATATCTCCTTTGATTTCTATTTATTTTAACAAATAAATATTTCCTTTGATTTCTATTTATTTTAAACAAATAAATATCTCCTTTGATTTCTATTTATTTTAAACAAATAAATATCTCCTTTGATTTCTATTTATTTTAACAAATAAATATCTCCTTTGATTTCTATTTATTTTAACAAATAAATATCTCCTTTGATTTCTATTTATTTTAACAAATAAATATCTCCTTTGATTTCTATTCTATTTATTCTAATAAATAAATATTTCCTTTATTATATTCTATTTATTCTAACAAATAAATATTTCCATTTTTTAACTTGTCCTTCGATTTTATAATTATTTTCTTTTATAAAAATCCTTTTCCTTTTCTATATAAAATCCATCGATTTTATATAAATAATTCATTTTCAAAATACACTTCGAAAATCCTCTTTCCCACATCCAGTATTTCTTATGGTATTTAACATACCATATAACAAAGATAAATATCGTCCAAACACACATAATCAACAACAGATTATATATCACATCATAAATCACAATATATGAATCACAGTAAAATAAATGTTGAGGAATCCAGTTGGATTCCTCCAACCTGTTTCCCTGCATCACAGATGTTAAACAATATAGAAAACATCACTTTCAGTTCCGCATGATATATTCTGTTAAACAGAATCAATATAGAAATTCATCTAACTGACTAGCAGTTCAATCAAACAGTCAACACACAGTCGATCAGCCAATATTTAACAGTTCTAAAAATACAACATGAAATTATAAACTGTTCAGAGTTAGTGAGATTTACTCACCTTGGACGATCATCGTTAATAACGATAACCATCGCTCGGTTTGACTCAGACGGACAATTTATTTTGCAATAAATTGTAACGAACTTCGATTCACTCCCAGTCAGTCTCATTGTGTTGCTCCCGTCCATACGATCCTAACGGATCCAGTTTCGTCAAATTCTGATAAGGTATGACGAAGTTATCAAATTTCAAAGTTTATAGACATTAAAATTAAATAAAAGTTGGAATTAAAATCTCTAATGGGCCTTAACCATTATAATTAGCCGGCCCACTCACCAACACCCCCAACCCATTATCCACCTTCTTCCTGAACGATATACTGGAGTTGGTCTCTCCTTGAAATGGCCATCTTGACGTCCACAAATTTCGACAATCCCTCATTTACAGTCCACCGTTCATCAAAGTAAAAACTCCATACTACTTCTCTTCGTATCAGCTTCCATCTCCTCCCCTAGATGTTCAATTCGACAGCACTCTGGTCCTCGCGTTTTCCAGTTCTAGCGTGCCAAACCCCATACAGGCATCGAACACAAACAACACGGAATCACCCAAATTTTTCTCACATGATGCTAAACTCCTCACTAAAAATGAATACGACACTCGATTTCACCATTGATGCTTCTACTTCTCACATACCTTAGCCTTAGGTTCACCCAGACCGCCGCTGTAAATTCGGTCCCCGAGAACTTGAATCGCATGACCCAAAGAGGGTACTGAATCGAAGAGAACCTCTCAAGGAATCCATTCATATGTGTTATACCATTTAAAGAATTTTTCCCCATTTCTTTTGATTCTAGAAGATGAACACTCTCACGTTTTGGAAAAAAACTGATGGAGGCGGCTAAATTTTATCTTATAGGGAGTAAGAGATTTTTGTGTGGTTGAAAAGATGAGTGGATGGCACCTTAAATGTCCACATATACTTAGATATTTTATTTTTATTTATATTTTTTCTTTCTAAAAATTCATGTGATCACACACGATACCCAAAAATCGCGAAACTGGACATGTAGCTAGAGTTTGACATTACGGTCCCAACGAAACTGGTTTCGTCGAATTCTGACTTCGTTTGCTCACACAACGTATTTTTAACTGTTAAAATACTGACTGTTTTTCACTCTAAAAATCTGTACGACCACACAGTGACTCTAAAAATCATGAAACTGGAAATCTAACAACTATTTGACATTGCGGATCCAACAAAATTAGTTTCGTAGAATTCCGACTTCGTTTGCAAAAGTGGCTATTTTTAAAGCTCTGGATGACCCATTTAAATATATAAATATATTTAAATATAATTAAATTAAATATTTAAAAATATATATTATTGTATATATTCACAGTGGAATACCATACAACTTCAGAAATATTTTATATGGATTTCTAACTCGATATTCAACCCGATATTCGATTTATATTGAAATTCCTTTTTAAAATATAATTAATTCCTTTATAAATTATAAAGGAATTCCACAGCGACTTTTCTAAAATTTGATTTGGACATATATCAAAATCTACACGACGAAATCTCGATTTTTCTCTTCCACTAGAAAGATATACTCCACCAGCTCCACACGTTTCTTGTTTCACTGAAATCCGGCTTAAAACGAATCCTGTACATTCAGTTGAAGTTCAAATCGTCAAATCGCGAACTGCAGCGCCATTTCAAGCTCGATTTTAATTATAATATAATTATACGTTCAAACTGTCGTTATTTAAATATATTCGTTATTCTAATTCAATTCTAAACTGAATTAAATATCACAGATGATCCAGTTCACACCATATCGCCATTTCAGCCAATTCTGATTATTTCAGAATTAAATATATTATTTAATTATTATTTTAATTAAATATTCACCATTATTTAATTCATAGACCATGAAATCCTTTTAATCACCTTTTAAATAATTAAATAAATTAATTATTATACCGCTGAAAATGCGGGTCATTACACCATATGAAACCCCATACAGGCCCAAATTTCGTCTGTCTATGAGTTCATCCAAATTTGTGCCAAAATGTCCAGAATATTGATACGATCCCATTGCAATTGACGGCGTCTCAATCCGACGTACAAACTAGATATCACATTAACAAGTTAATAGCTTAATTTAATCACAAAATAAACCTCACCCTCCATGCATGTGACATCATCTCTTCTTCCCCAAATTTGAATTATGTTCCCTCCATTGACAAAGCTAACTCGTGTGCACTTTCTATACTGATACGAAGCTACGCCTCTCCGTTCGACAAATTAACTTCACCTACGCATTGATCACCTAAATCCCGAGCTACTTACCACCACGACTTCCAAATCAATGCCCTCCTTCTCCCATCAAACTATAGCCCTAAAACCACCTTTGCATTGCCGCTTTTTGCTGCCATGCACTAGTTTTTGTAACAACTCCACCAGACGACATCTCATCTGACCCTGAATTCAGATACTACCTCTGCTAGACCTCTAGCGCTCCCAATGCAAACCCGACCTCAACCCTAGCTTGCTACTCCACGTTCGAGTATCCCCAAAAAGCATCACACTAAATTTTATGTACATGGATTCGGAGTATGTGAGAATAGGAAGCCAACAGATCTTAGATTATTTGATTCTATTGAGTTACTTGTTAGATTTAATTTCCTGAAGTATAAAGAGAGTGGCGGCCTCATTTTTATTTTGCAAAAGATAGAAATAGAATTAGGTTACAAGAAGGTAGGTAGTTATAGGAAAAATTATTTATATATTTTCATATTTATAATCATTTACATTCACGCCAAGCGTTTTCGCACGACCACACCAAAGTTCTGATCACAGTGAAACTTGATATTCAACTATATGACAATATTCCAGACTTGATGAAATTGATTTCGTCAAAATCCGACACTGTTTGCAATAACATTATTTTTACGTGTTATTAAAATCGAGATATTTCAAATTGATTTCCAAACACTTCAATTATTCGATAATAAATTATCATCATCATTTCTATTCGAATAGAGTTATAAAAATCAATTTAATATCATGTTAAATTTTAGACTCATTTATTCGAGTAATTTTAATACTTAAATTTATATTTCACGATTCAGTTGTTTTAAATAACTCATATATTCTGCATTCAATTCGTTTAACTCCTGAACTAAGTAAATTAAATATTTTGATGTTGAAAACCCAAGTCGTTACATTCTTTCTCCTTTAAAAGGATTTCGTCTCTAAATCACAAGTTAAGACGAATATCGTGAACCCGCTAACTTTGCTTCGAACATTTATTGTCCAAATTTTGTTATTTTTTTTCTTACACCCAAAATTATGGTAAATTTCAACAGCACCTCCTTTATACGGCTCGAATCAGAAAACCATAACTTTTGCACCTCAATCATTCAAAAATAAAACAAAAACCAAGCGGCTACCTATATTTGGAACATAAAATCCACCCAATCCAATAAATAACATAAATATGTATCTATTTTTTGGGCACAAATCCCTACTAATGAAACCAAAAATCATAAGCAAAGTAGCAAGCTTTTGCTTCCATATACTTGTATACTTACATAACCCAAAAGAAAGTTAAGAAAATAAACAAGTAAAGTAATAAAAACAACATGTGCATCAACCATAAAACAATCTTATGCAATAACCAAGTTTCATGCAACTGTTAATAATGGTGCAAATCCATGCACAACAATCACATAATGGCACCATATAGTGTCATATCACTAATAATCATAACTCGTGGCTCTCTCTGCTTTTTTGAAACCTCATTATTGCATAAGGATAGGTAACAACACATTAAGCATCACCTTATGCTCAATAGCGTCAGGTTATTGCTTAACCAATCATTCATGTCACCTTAAACAATTCAAAGATTCAATTTCCAAACTCTCTGGACTAAACAACATAGCATGAATTATTTTTAAAGCCCATACAATACACATATGTCATTCATATGCAATAAAAAATTTGATTGCTCGCTCATTACATGATTTCACTTCCAAACTAATATCATTCACTCGATCACTCTAATATGGACTCAGACCCAGTTTCTTGATAAGAAATTGTAATTCACTCGATCACTCTAATATGGACCCAGACCCAGTTTCACGATAGAGAATTACAGATTAATATAAAAAATATTGTATCTAACTTCATCATCAAAAATCGAGTGAAAAATACTAATTTGGATTGGTATATGAAAGCGAGTGCGTATGTGCTAAGTATAATACACTCACAAGGATCGTGTAATATGACAAACAATATTCAAGTATAAAGTAATAGCTAATCACAGAACAGTAAAATAGTAAAATAGTAAATGCAGTAAAAATAGAAAAATCACACCAGGAATTTTTATACTGGTTCGGAACTCCGTCCTACGTCCAGTCCCAGCCTTCTATCTGGATTTTTACTAACAACAACCTCACTTCACCCGGAGGAACAGGTATACAACACCCGAGCAGCAGAACGGGGAACTGAGCAGCAAAACAGGATTTTGTGTCTCTAACCACGCCGAGGACTTCAACACTTGCCTCTTACAACAATGAGGACTTCAACACTTGCCTGATCACACATAGGACTTCAACACTTGCCTGATCACACACAGGACTTCAACTAATACAATAGTTTTGACTTCTGCTTGTGTTCTTGATTCAACACAGATAGTCAACAGTTTGAGTACAATCTTCCTATAATATGATCCTCGAGTATATACTTTGAATGCATAGATTTAAGGAAGTAGAATGCTTGTTGAAACAAATGATATTAAATTGATTCAAGGATTCAACAAGTATTTGAAATTTGGAGAGCTTTTGTTTGCAAAATATATAGAAGCGTAAATCAGAAAATAGATAGAATATAGAATGATTCGGTGATTGTAAAACAAGTTTGAAGTTGTTTATATAATAGTAGAAAGGTAGTAATTCGTCATGAAGAGTTTCTATAAAATGTTATGTCCATTTCCTTTGATTATTGAATAGAAATATCTTCACAAATAGAAGCAACCTTTCATAAAAAAGCTTGCTGTTCGAAAACGGTCTGACTGGTTGAAAATCACCGGTCGACTGGTTGAGTTTCTGTAAAATTAAAAATTCCAGAAAAATAGCCGTGATGTGCAAAAAACAGCCTGATCGGTCGACCGCTCATATTTGGACCGGTCGACCGGTTTATGGCTGTAAACCAGAGGACCTCGGTCCACAGTCTATATCACTCTGCACTCTTTCCCGGTCGGATCCTGGACTGTTTGGGCTTTTTCTGTGACTTTTCAATTCCTCAAATATACAGATTTCAGCAACGAAGATATGAGCATTCGTGGTATACTTTGAGGATAGATTTTAACATATTTCTAAAAGAAAAAAAAATTATCTATATGAAATGGTCTTCATTGCACCTTTATATGTTGGCATCGATCAAAATCTTGTCTCAACATTCTCCCCCTTTTTGATTGATGACAACACCTTGGATTTTCTCCCTCTGAATATAAAGCTCGCCCTGAATTTCTGCAACATTTGTTAGTTCATAATATAAATAATCTTACCTTTTGATTCCTGCATTAACAAATGTTAGCACACATATACTATTACCATGTTAAGCACATAATTTTTAAATGATAGTATATGTAACATGAATGATATGAATAATCATAAGAGAAAATATTTCTCCCCTTTTGTCATCGATTAAAAAGAATAAATACCATAATAAGCACAGTAATCGAGAGTAGTAGAGAATACAAATAATTGTAGCACCTTTAGGGGATATTGAATCATGTGATTTTTTTTTGATAAGCTGAGTTTTCAACGATATTTAGAGATGTCGAATAACCTTCTCTTTATTGTGGTGTACCTGCAAAAAATATAAGATATATAGTTTTGGTACCCACTTGCTTTGTTTGGGTCCATGGGTTAGATGGAAGGTAACTATACCCAAGAGGGTTTAATGGAACCTTTAAAGATAAAATTTTCATTATTAACCATTGAATCAAAATAATCATCGATATATTTTTCTTTTTTTTTTCAACTTACAGGAACCCAAATACCTAAGTAATCTCTAGTGATAATCCTATACGTACTTCTATATTTATTATAAATACCGCTAGTCATAGAAGTATTCGAATTTCTATAATAATTGGGTTTTGGATATGCATTAGTAGTGATATTCTTATTGTACATAAAAGCATATCTAGTACTATTTCTATGATTATTATATCTTATACCACTTTTGTCATGTAAAGGTCGAGATCTAGATAAAATCATGTTTAAATCATTTTGACCTTTATTAAATTTCACGAATTTATTTGTACATTTGATTCCACAGTCGCGATTGATATTTTCAAAAGAAACTTTGCTATTAATACCCTTATTTAATTCAGAATTCTTCCTTTTTAAAGTTCTATTCTCATTTTCGAGACAACTAATTTGAGATTCTGAATTATATAAAGATGATTGTAATTTTTCAACATTTTCTTTTGATTCAGAGATTGATTTTTACAAAATATTATTATTAACTTTTAAAGTCTCACATTCTTTAGATAATTCCAAATTCTTTTCAGTTAGAGCTCCATTCTCTTTTTTAAGTGATGAAATTAAATAACTAGAATTATTTAAAAAAAATTCTAATGATTTATTTCTATTTTGCAAAAGATCGATTTCCTTTAAAAGAACATTGCTTTTATCTTCTGGTCGCTCATTTTCTTTTTGAAGGGAATCTTTTTGAGAAACAAGCTTTTCTAAGGTACTTTCAAAACATTTGGCTTGTTTTACCAAAAAATTGTTTTCTTCTTTTAATTTGGAATTTTCTCGCTCACAATTTTTAGCCTTGGCTACAATGATTACATTAAGTTTACTCAAACTTTTAAAATCTTTCAACAATTTTTCATGGTTTAACAAAAGATCTTTATATAAAGAATCTATACTTACCGATTGTGATCTGACTTTAGCCATGAGAAATTTGTTTCCTTGCTCTCCTGGTCCTGCTTTGTTGCTCTTCCATTTTCTCATTCCTTGACTAGATTTCTTTATTGTCATTTGTTCTAGGATGTTGTTACGATCCCTAGAACGCCAAGTTCTGATACCAATTGAAAGCGAGTGTGTATGTGCTAAGTATAATACACTCACAAGGATCGTGTAATATGACAAACAATATTCAAGTATAAAGTAATAGCTAATCACAGAACAGTAAAATAGTTAATGCAGTAAAAATAGAAAAATCACACCATGAATTTTTATACTGGTTCGGAGCATCGTCCTACGTCCAGTCCCAGCCTTCTATCTGGATTTTTACTAACAACAACCTCACTTCACCCAAAGGAACAGGTATACAACACCCGAGCAGCAGAACGGGGACCTGAGCAGCAGAACAGGATTTCGTGCCTCTAACCACGCCGAGGACTTCAACACTTGCCTCTTACAACAATGAGGACTTCAACACTTGCCTGATCACACACAGGACTTCAACACTTGCCTGATCACACACAGGACTTCAACTAATACAATAGTTTTGACTTCTGCTTGTGTTCTTGATTCAACACGGATAGTCAACAGTTTGAGTACAATCTTCCTATAATCTAATCCTCGAGTATATACTTTGAATGCGTAGATTTAAGGAAGTAGAATGCTTGTTGAATCAAATGATATTAAATTGATTCAAGGATTCAACAAGTATTTGAAATTTGGAGAGCTTTTGTTTGCAAAATATATAGAAGTGTAAATCAGAAAATAGAAAGAATATAGAATGATTCAGTGATTGTAAAACAAGTTTGAAGTTGTTTATATAATAGTAGAAAGGTAGTAATTCTTCATGAAGAGTTTCTATAAAAAGTTATGTCCATTTCCTTTGATTATTGAATAGAAATCTCTTCACAAATAGAAGCAACCTTTCATAAAAAAGCTTGCTGTTCGAAAACGGTCGACTGGTTGAAAATCACCGGTCGACTGGTTGAGTCACTGTAAAATTAAAAATTCCAGAAAAATAGCCGTTATGTGCAAAAAACAGCTTGACCGGTCGACCGCCCATATTTGGACCGGTCGACCGGTTTATGGCTGTGGACCAAAGGACCTCGGTCCATAGTCTATATCAGTCTGCACTCTTTCCCGGTCGGATCCTGGACCGTTTGGGCTTTTTCTGTGACTTTTCAATTCCCCAAATATACAAATTTCAGCAACGAAGATATGAGCATTCGTGTTATACTTTGAGGATAGATTTTAACATATTTCTAAAAGAAAAAAAAACCTTATCTCTATGAAATGATTTTCATTGCACCTTTATATGTTGGCATCGATCAAAATCTTGTCTCAACAGTATAACCTACCACAAAATCACGCACTCCAATCTGGATCAAGTCGTAAAGCGAGTAAAAGAACCAACGTAAATCTTATGTACTCATTCAATTAGCATTAATATTTCAATTCTTTTTATTTATCTTCATTCTCATACATGGTATATTATTCTTATACTAATAGCATTTATGAATCATTTCAAACAACTTTACTTCAAGTTATTGAACATTATATAACTTAAGTCAAGTGTTACATAAATAGACTTCCTATTTTATAAACACTTAACTCCTGAACTATTCATACGATCGTTATGATTATATTTCAATAGTTCTTTCCTTGCTAAAATTCTTATTAATAACATAATTGATTTAAATATACATTTGTAATTCATTCCACACTTATTCAAATTCCAGCATACTCTAATATGCACTAAGTATACGATGCTAGTGGGAGTAATTTGCTCCTTTGAGATAACTGGGCTATTTGCTTAGTTTGGATTTTGGATGCATTCGACATGTCGGACGTGTCCAAAACCCAAACTGGACAAATAATTTGATGGAATGACACTATAATCCCTTTTACTTACTCAATTTTATACCAATTCAAATCAACATCTGAATATTTATACCCCTTACCCTTCTCACTTATTTGTTTGACAATACTATGGACACAATGCACCCACAAAATTTTCTAAACCCACTTAATACTAAATAATTTAAATCAAAGATAATAATTTGTGACATTCAAATAAATGTAATAAAATTTAGTAAGTGATATTTCACAAATATTGAATATCATAACAAATTTATAATAGGGAAATTTATTTTAAAGAACAAATTTCCTTACATTTTTAGCTCAAAGGACAGATTTTTCAAATTTTAATCTTAAGTACAACATGTAAAAATGTAGCTACGTAGTATTATTATATGAAAAGATTATGTAAAACTAATACCATGTACATTGTCCTTCTCACTGAACATTTTTTCTTATGGTATATTTAGTTGAAAATTTGTCCTTCTCACTAAAAAATTAAGAGCATGTCCTTGAAGATAAAAAAAATTGCTAAATTTTGTTATTTAGGGTGTTGCTTGTTTGAATAACCAGTTTAGTGGTTTTAAGTACAAAGGCATTTGTAAAAACTATTTTTATTGTAAACATAAAATTTTAAAAATAAAATAGCTTCAAACATAAATTCATGTTTTAGTTTGAGTGGATTAATCATTTAAATAATGGTATATCCTTAAAGTTCAGTTAATTCAATTACCAACTGAATGAACCGAAATTATTTCGATTCTGTTTTGTTTAGAAATTTTTTGTTTTAATTTAATTTAAAAAAAAATCTTTAAAACCAATCGAAAAAATTGAATATTCCCTCATACAACCTACATTCTTAATGGTGGGAAGTTTTATTTATAATGTATTCCACAAGCATAAAGTGTATGGTTTACTTGGTGTATCTAGTTGAATCTAGATATGTAAATCCAGTTGATTGGTTTTTTATGTGGCGCTCTAATTGATTCTCATTATAGTTTGAACATCATCAAAATCGCTAGCATAATGGATAATCTTCATTTAATGGTTCAATCATTTTTGAATGATATTGATGTGTTGAGGTGGAGATAAAATCGAGATGTGATGGTAAAATTAATGTTAAATAAATCACATAAACTAGTGAAGCCCTAGAGCGTCGTTATACATCTGGATGATTAGCGATTAGTATATATATTTTTAATTTACACTATCAATAGTGGCCCCTCGAGAATTTTCTAAAAGCCTATGAATCCACTAACAAAATATAGCCTTCTCCCGAAAATATGCTTGGCAAAATAACTACAATCCCCTGCCGACCTTCCAACCGCCATACCCTCCCCCTTCGCAACCGCCGTCGCTGTAACATCCCAAGTTTTTGCGACAATTTAATATTAAATTTTAATGTGATTTTGATCAAAATTGTCTTAAATATTAAAATTAATGATTTGCGTCACATATTGATAATGTATGAACTAAAATTGACTTTTTGAAAAATGAACTGCAATAGCTATGTATGATAATGGCAGTGTTTGATAATATATTTATAATGAGATTTTAAATTTTAATGGATTAACAAATTTTGGAATTTCACATATGTCAAAAATTTTAATGTATTGAATATAGTAATAATATACATACGTTATTTGCACAATAATGTCAACTCGTAATAAATGTCATTATCTATATGGATTGAAAATATAAATTACAAATTGGTTTGTATCGTAATTATTGAGAATTGAAATTTGATTTTATTATTTGTATTAAACTAAGTCAATGAATTTATAATTAAAACATTAATGATTTAATTTTTGAAGAATTTATGGTGGAAACATAATTTAGTGATTTAAGTATTGAAATTTAATCTATTATGATAGTCATGACTTGTATTGGTTCCAAATAAACTTGTGATTTTCTTTATACGAATAATCATTGAGAAGTTGAAATTTAATATTAATATATTTGATGAAACTGTTTTGCGTAATTTATGATTTAAATAAATATATAAATTTGGTAAATAATAAAAATATGAATTCACGGAAAATGAAAGTAAAATTTGTAAGTTTATATGAATTCTATTTTGATTTGAATAAATTTATAAACCTTTGAATTTAATTTAAAAGGCAAATAAACGAAAAATGAATATTATAATATATCAATGAACTGGTTAAAATTGTCATTTTTCTAACGATCTCAGAATTTGATGAAATTAATTTTATTTGATCTGGAATATAAATTATTGTCTGATATAAAATTTCGTACCCATCGGAATTATAGTTTGATCATAAGAAATTAAAACATATATAAATGTGTATGTACAATTTAATTAAATATTCGAATTTTAGACAAAACAGCTAGGAACTTTGGAATTGGGCTTTGAAACCTATTCCATTGCGTTCAGAAGGCGTCAAAACCTATTATTAGGCTATAAGCAGGCCTAATTTGGACTCAGTCCCAATTTTGGCTTAAATACACGCTAAACGATAAATATATTATTAAATCTATAATTCCTGGAACCCTAAAAACATGGCAGCTGCCTCTTTATTTTTTACGACCACGAAAGGTCAAAATTTTAATTGCTAAATTCTCCAAATCTACTATATGAAATTCAAAAGTTTATGGATGAAAATTGTAGAGCTTGAGAAGCTCTTCAAATCTATACGGATGATGGTGTCGGTTTCATCACTGATTCGCCATGATTTGGCCACGAAGGCAACGACTATTAGGGGGTTTTGGGAGCGTTATGGGCCATTGCAGGCCACATGAGACGACCCGATTTCCCGTTCTCACGGAAACAAGGTTATCTTTTGGAATATAACACAGAAACATATAATAGCAGAACAGAATTAAATAAATACACCAGAATGAACAACAAAATATACTGGATAAAAGTAATCATCAGAGTTACACAGTATACAGGATCTTACTTAGTACAAATACAGTTCAGCTATACATAAATGTCTACAGCGGAAATAAACAAAATATGTACAATAGGAGCTGAACAGCATAAAAAGAAATAAATGATAGAATCCATCTTCAGCTCCAGCTATCCAGAAAGAACCAGCTAAACCTGAATACAAGGCTGCCCGTGTAGAAAAAAAGGGGCACCCGAGTTTGAGAGTGAAACAAACTACGAGTCAGTCATGGGACTGGTATGAGAAATCTACTCAACACATATATAATTTGGCTAATCACAGGACCATGCCACTTTCGTGGAACGGGTTTACTCCATTGGATTGCCAGTGCTTTTAAACAAATCTTTCTTTTAAACATCGCTATGCTTTTTATAAAAATGAAGCCGTTATAAGACTCAGTTCCCATCACACAATGCAACGCAAACCGGAGGATAGAGTTTTACCTTATAACGGTCAAAATATGATTGATACGAATAAAACAAAGGCATTTGATATTATTACTAGTGTTTATATGTTTTGAAAACAATTTCAAATCATAACTATCAATCATAGACGGCATGGGTACCATATATCATGTCGCCATATATATATACAATCAAAACCGCACGATCACGTATTTGGAAATTGGATTTCCGTCATGAACCAAGGCAAAAGATAGTCCTTACCGAATTCGTGACTCTCTAGCCCGAGCCACAGGACCCAGACTCAGGTGGGCCCTTGGATCGTCAGGGCCGGTCCACCGATGTGGATTAAAATGCCTGAACAATACGTTTCCCCGCCCTTTGGGGCGTAAACGAGCCAACGAATGACTCCATCGGACCCGGATCATCCGATCAAACCGAGGCGCCTCGCAACTGCAACAACCACATAGGTGAAAAGTATATAAATGTCAGGGCTGGTAGGTCACTGACACCACCCTAGCTAGAAAGAAACGCATGCCCTCCCTGAGGTCCTTCCTCCCGTTTTAGGTTCCTACCGGGGTGTGAGGCTCGCGAATTCACGTTATACACAAAGCTACGCCACACAGGCGGTGCTTTGATCATCACCACAAGACTTTGCTTTTCAACAGAAGCCCTGATCACTGCATCTTAGCATGCCACACAGAATAAATCCTATGTCAGACACACAGTCCATTTACAAGTCCGTTCTGGGTCTGAACGAAACCGGAGGCACTAAATACCTCGCAAACCCTTCGATTAACACGTACGTCTGAACGATCACCACTCATTATCCATATTTCGGGATGCCTCCCAATCAGGACCTCGGTTACCATCCAAACGAGGTGAAGATCTCCGGTCTTCGACCATCGTCTTCATCTTCGAATTTCAATCGTCGGTCGATTATTCGAAATGAGAATTAACTCGGCCTTTCCAAATAATTCACGTATGTTTAGAATTTCAAATCGATTTATTTCAATGGTTAAATTATTCGACAACACCAATTGTGTTCTTTATATAGTTTTCACACCAAACACATTCAACCATCAAACATCACATAAATCAAGCAAATTCAGTTTATTTCCATTCCATATCGCTTACGATATTTTATAACTATTTATCGCTATTTTTATTTATTTTAAAATAGCCATTTTATTCAAAACGACGCTTCGGGCCATAAGGCGGCCGTGGCGCTGTTTTTCTTCAGATTTGATTTACACATATCTGAAAATCTAACCGTTGGATCTTCACAAAATTTACATCATTAGAAAGGTCTTTTCAAAGCGAATCCAACGGTTCCAGTTTCGGGAAAATCCGACGGTCGGATCTCCCGGTACAATCATTTGAAGTTTCGATTTCAAAATACGAACTGCAGCGTCGTTATTCGATTTAATATAATTATATTTATATATATAAATAAATATAATCGTTTCTGGCGCTGTTTTTCTTCAGATTTGAATTAAACATTCCAGACAATCCAACCGTTGGATTTTTACAAGGTTGGTGCCGTTGGAAAGATTATTCCAAGGCGAACCCGACGGTTGAGGTTTCGGGAAAATCCAATGGTCGGATTTCCCGTACTAGTCGTTTGAAATCACGGTTTCAAAATACGAACTGCACGGCCTCGTTTCGTTTTAATTTTATTTATATTTATATAGTTATATAAATATAGTTCATTCAACGATTTCAATATCGTTTTAACTTCAAAAAATTTTCTAACTCCTTAAGTTTTGGAAAAATTTCGCCATAACCTCCCCTGTACCGGGAGCGTCGGGAAATCGCAAATAGCGTCCCGGTCCTTCTAGTCTCAAAAAGAAAAAGAAGAAGCCAAGCGGCTAGCCAATAGGCTCAAAATCATCACCCAAACAAATCAGTAAATGTGTACCTATTTGTCGGGCACAAAATTTTATTCCTCTTCTCTAGCCCCTTTGCTATAACCTGTTCAAAGAATATTGCATGTACATATATATACAGTTCATATCATTTTTCATTTTCTATTCAACTTCATATTCGATTTCCATTTGGTTTAAAAACACCATTCATTCTAATGTTACATAAATAGGTGCAAATCATTTCATTAGCTAATTAATGAATATTTCAACTCATCTATGTTTATTTTGAACAAGTGGCTATTTTTAACACTTCATATTTTAACGATTTATGCATACAACAAAAAGGTGATTTTTATTGTAAAACAACTCATTTCGAAACACTATTTTTTTTCTATATAGTTCATGTAGGTGATAAAATAGAATTTTTATCATAAAACAATTTATTTCAAAATATGAATACCATTCAACACATGAATTTCTAAACAACGAATGAATATCAATTCAACACATGAATGTTTTCAATAGTTTTTAGATATAGATAAAAATGTGATTTTTATTATCTAACAGTTTATTTCAAAATATGAATACCATTCAACACATGAATTTCTAAACAACGAATGAATATCAATTCAACACATGAATGTTTTCAATAGTTTTTAGATATAGATAAAAATGTGATTTTTATTATCTAACAGTTTATTTCAAAATATGAATACCATTCAACACATGAATTTCTAAACAACGAATGAATATCAATTCAACACATGAATGTTTTCAATAGTTTTTAGATATAGATAAAAATGTGATTTTTATTATCTAACAGTTTATTTCAAAATATGAATACCATTCAACACATGAATCTCTAAACAACGAATGAATATCAATTCAACACATGAATGTTTTCAATAGTTTAAGCATATGAAAATAATTCAAACACACAAATATTATTCAAAATTTCGGCAGCATAACGGCAGGGTAGTTACACCGGCACCGTCCCTAGTACGGCTCCTCGCTCTACCTTAAAACCTCGCGGTTTTTGACAATGGGAAACATGCATCTAGTTCGCACGCAGGCGGCATGTATATATATTTATTCATTTCCACAAACTAATCCTATGTGGTTTCAACCAAATATTTCACAACCACAAATGGGTATTTTTCAACCACAATCAACCAATATCAATCACAAACAATCCCAAACAATCATTCAATTTTCACCACAATTTCAACCAATAAATATCGTCCATGGTTTGTGGACGAGGGGCGTATATATATATATATAGATATATTTATATATAGCAATTTATATATAGCTACTCACATTCAATTTCAACACATATATATATAATTTTTAAATCAGAAATCTCACCAATAGCTATCCAACTTCACAACTCTTCTTAATAGAAATCTTCGCCTATTTTTCGCTTTCACCCGTATTCTCTGCATATGTAAAAATCGAATTTTTACGATGTTATTCAATATATAAAAATCTGATTACTACCTCGACTTTCGATAAATAAAAATATGATTTTTACTTTTGCTTTCAACATATAAAAATATGATTTCTACTTTTCTAAAAGAAATCAGTTTTATTCTTTTACAAAATCAGTTTTTATCTTTTTAAAGAAATCAGTTTTCACTTTTAAAACAATTCAGTTTTCACTTTTAAAACAATTCAGTTTTCTACTTTTCTAAAAGAAATCAGTTTTAATTTCTTTTTAAAATATCAGTTTTAAAATTCCTTAAAAGAAATCAGTTTTAAAAATTCTTTTATAAAAATCTGTTTTACACTTTTAAAACTTTCAGTTTTTATACTTTTAAAAATATTCAGTTTTTACTTTATAAAAATTTCTGTTTTCTATATTCTTTCAAAAATTCTGTTTTTATAATCTTTTAAAAATTTCTGTTTTTAAAATCTTTTAAAAATTCTGTTTTAAAATCCTTTTAAAAATTCTGTTTTAAAATCCTTTTTAAAAATTCTGTTTTAAAATCCTTTTTAAAAATTTCTGTTTTTAAAACCTTTTTTTTAAAAATTCTGTTCTGTTTTTTGTTTTTTATAAAAATATTCAGTTTTAACTCTTTAAAACATTTCAGTAAAATAAAAAAAAAAGATTCCAATTTTTAATAATTTAAAAACAAAAATAAAATAAAAATACTTACAGACAAAAAAAAAAAAGGGGGTTCCTGCTTTCGTCGGAGCGATCTCGAGGGGGCTACTTCGTCGGTGCAGGGGAAGGCGATGCGGTGGGGGCTTCGAACGGGGTCTTCGTCGATGCAGGGGGAGGCGATGCGGTGGGGGCTTCGAACGGGGTCTTCGTCGATGCAGGGGGAGGCGATGCGGTGGGGGCTTCGAACGGGGTCTTCGTCGATGCAGGGGGAGGCGATGCGGTGGGGCTTCGGCGACTTCGTCGGCAGGTTCGAAGATAAGGCGACGGCGATTTCTGGAGGGGGGCGGCGATCCGATTTTAGGGTTTTTTTTTTTTTCTTTTTTTTTTTTCGTCTGAATCGAAATGAAAAGGGGGGGGCCAAGCGGGAGATAAGGAGGGAGGGAGGGAAATTAAAATATTATATATATTTTTTTTATTTAATTACTCAAAAAGTTGACTTTTACTTACGACCTCGAAACGAGGCCCACCGCCTGTCGTCCATAGCGTTTTACCCCCATTCCGAACACAATGGGATATGTATCGCAAGCTGGTTTGATCGTTACCATCGGTTTCCTTTTGAATTTTCATTTAAATCACTATATTGAATTTTAAACGTACATTTCAAATTACCGGGGTCACATACTAACTAGAAAAATTCCAGAAAAATAATTTCTAGCTTCGTATTGACGATACGGTCCTAACAAAACCAGTTTCGTCGAATTCTGAGACCGTTTGCAAAATGGTCAATTTCCTGTCGATTAAATTCAACAGAAACTGGTCAAACGCGTTTTCCTTTGCCACGCTCACATATTGATTCGAAAAATTATGAAATTTGAAACCTAGCAATAACCTGACACTGCGGATCTAACAAAAGTGGTTTCGTCCAAATCCGAGGTCGTATGCAAAATGTCCATTTTTAAGGGCCTGAATTCCATAGCGACTATTCAGAATTTTCAACTGGACATATCTTTTGATTCCTTCTATCAAATTTCGATTGGTCGGATTCGTTAGAAAGATATTACCAATTAGATACTAATGTTTTTGGTCTCACTAAAATCCGGATTGTTTTGCACCCGGTATATTCATTTGAAGTTTGAAATCGAATTATCGAACTACCGCGCCATTTTCAATTCTATATATAATTATAATTAATTATATTCGTTTTCAAATGTCGATTCAACTCAGTTTTCATCGCCATTGTTTAAAATATTTATTTTAAATATTTAAAATCCATTATTTTAGCCAATTTAAAAATTTTAAATTGGTTCAGATTTTCTGGGTCGTTACAATCTCCCCCACTTAAAACTTTTCGTCCCCGAAAAGGAATAAAGTCGTAAGTGGTTTGATAAATCCATAATCATACAACACAACAACCAATCCAATTGTTTTTAACCTTCAAAAATATACTAATCAAATTTTATATTCCTTTAAAAATCATTCAGAGTATAGAATAAATAGTGCACATCCATGAAAAGGAAATAACAACTGAATAGAGAATTGAATGGTAGTGCAAAGTAGGGTAAATGTACCTTGCACCGGAGTCAATCAGAGATATCAACTCGGCATCTAGGATAAGCTTTCTGAATGCTCTCCTCAGTTTCCCAAGTACAATCTCGTGGATCTCCACTCCATTGCACTTTGACTAAGTGAACCTTCTTGTTTCTCAGCTCTTTGGTTTCTTTGCCGATAATCTTTAGCGGCTCTCGCCTCACAGCTAATTCTGGAGTAATTTCAATGTCCTGCTGAGCTGCTTCTTCCACGATCAAGTCTGGATCATGAACGTGCTTTCGAAGTTGAGATATGTGAAATACATCATGCACACCAGGCAACCAGTCAGGCAGTTTGACCCTATAAGCGAGAGTTCCAATCCGTTCCAGAATAGGAAACGGACCAATGAATTTGGGTGCTAACTTCCCAGTTTTACCGAACCTGATAACTCCTCTCATCGGCGATACTTTCAAATATACATAGTCGCCAACCTCAAAGGATATATCTCTTCTTCTTTTATCGGCATAGCTCTTTTGTCGGCTTTGAGCGGCGAGTAATCGCTTCCTAATAAAATCGACTTTGTCGGCAGCTTCGCGAATCATATCAGGACCCAACACAAGTCTATTTCCAGGCTCGACCCAACAAGCAGGAGATCGGCACGGTCTACCATACAATGCTTCGAATGGCGACATTGTCAGACTTTCCTGGTAGCTGTTGTTATAAGAGAATTCAGCCAAGTGCAGATGGTCTTCCCATGATCCACCGAAATCTATAACACAAGCCCGCAATAGATCTTCTAAAATGCGATTCACCCTCTCAGTCTGACCGTCTGTCTGAGGATGATAAGCGGTGCTCAAGTTTAACTTCGTTCCCAGCTCGACTTGAAATGCTTCCCAGAATTTACTAGTGAATATTGTATCTCTATCACTTACTATACTGAGCGGCACTCCATGCAGTCTAACTATTTCCCTGAAATAAATCTGCGCCAGACTCTGAGCGGTTCTATTTGATTTGACAGGTATAAAATGGGCGGTCTTCGTGAAGCGATCTACGATCACCCAAATACTGTCATTTCCCTTTCTGGTTCTGGGCAAACCATCAATGAAATCCATAGAAATATGTTCCCACTTCCAGCCAGGAACTTCTAGCGGTTGTAATAATCCAGCCAATTTCTGTTGGTCGCTTTTGACTAGCTGGCAGGTGGGGCATCGGCTTACATATAAAGAAATGTCCCTTTTCATCGACTTCCACCAGAAAGTGCGTTTAATGTCATTATACATTTTGCTTACTCCTGGATGGATACTGAGTTTTGACTTGTGGCATTCATCCAGTACTTCCTTTCGAAGTTCAGGAATGTTAGGAACGCATATTCGACCTTTTAGCCTTAAAATCCCATCATTATCAACTTGAAAACTCGAGGGTTCGCCTTGTTGAATTATCCTTCTGATCTTCTGAATGAAGTGATCATCCTCCTGAAGAGCAGATATCTTATCTAGCAATGAAGTCGTGATAATAAAACTGGCGATCATTACATTCTTTCTGCTTAATGCATCGGCCACGACATTGGCTTTTCCTGGAGTATATATAATTTCAAAGTCATATGCTGCTAGAAACTCCAGCCAACGTTGTTGCCTCAGGTTTAAATCCTTCTGAGTGAACAGATACTTTAATGACTGGTGGTCTGTAAACAGTTCAAACCTCTCGCCTAGAAGATAGTGTCTCCAGATTTTCAAAGAGAATATGATAGCCAATAACTCAAGATCATGAGTTACGTAGTTCTTCTCGTGTGGCTTCAGTTGACGGCTGGCATAAGCAATTACTTGGCCTCTTTGCATTAACACTGCTCCAAGGCCTTCTCTAGACGCATCAGTCCAGACTTTCAAATCTTGGTTGCCATCGATGATGGTTAACACTGGAGCTGTCGTTAATCTTAACTTTAGCTCTTCGAAAGCCTCCTCACTTTCTTGAGTCCATTTGAACTTCGAATGCTTCTTTGTAAGCTTCGTTAAGTAACCAGATATCTTCGAAAAGTCTTTAACGAACTTTCGGTAATAGCTAGCCAATCCGAGAAAACTGCGGACTTCAGTGGGAGTACTGGGCTGTTTCCAATTCTGAATAGCTGTGATTTTGCTTGGATCCACAGCGATTCCATCTTTCGATACGACATGGCCCAGAAATTTCACTTCATCTTGCCAGAAGATACATTTGGAAAACTTGGCTTTTAATACATTTCTTCTGAGGATTTCTAACACTTGTTCCAGATGCTTTTCATGTTCGGCTTTTGATTTAGAGAAGATTAGAATATCATCAATAAAAACCAGAACAAATTTATTCAAAACCCCTCTGAATACTCTGTTCATCAGATCGACGAAATAGGCTGGAGCGTTACATAAGCCGAACGGCATTACTAACCACTCATAGAATAAGTCGGGGCCTCTGAACGCTGTCATTGGAACACACTCTTCGGCAATTCGAAGTTGATGGAAGCCTGTAGCTAGGTCCATTCTTGAGAATACTTGTGCTCCATTTAATCGATCCAACAAATCATCTATTCGCGGCAATGGATACTTGTTCTTTATTGTCTGTTTGTTCAGATCACGATAATCCACACATAGACGTAGAGTACCGTCAGATTTTGGGACAAACACCACTGCTGCACCCCAATCAGAGAAACTAGGCCTTATCAGACCTTTCCATACTAGTTGTCTTGTTTGATTGTCTAATTCCTCCTTCTCTTTCAAGGACATTCTTCGAATAGCGTGAACTACCGGCCTTGCATTCGGAATCAAAGCAATCTTGAAATCTATTTCTCTCTGCGGAGGTAAGCGAACAACTTCTTCGAACACATCCGCATAGTTCTTGACAACAGGAATGTCTTTGATGAGGTCAGGAATATTCTCCGTGACTTCAGGAACATTTTCAATTTGGGCTGGAGAAACATCGAGAGCTGACCAGAAATCCTTTCTATTTGATGTTGGGCCTTCACACGGTATGGTTATATAATCACCTGATTTAATCTTCGCCTTCACGACTCTGTCGGCGCATTTGACTTCAGCTTCATATTTGGTCAACCAGTCTAACCCCAAGATAAGATCAAACTCTTTGAAATTCATGACGACTGCGATGGTAGGAAACCGATAACGAGAGAAAGAAACCGGCACTCCACAAACCCAACTGAGATCAACTGAACCCCCAACCGGATTCTGGACAGTCATTGGTTCTTTGAGCCTTTTCAAATTCAAATCTAGTTTCTTAGCTGCATCTTTTGCAATGAAGCTTCGCGACGCGCCTGTGTCAAACAGTACTTTGACTGGAATGTTTTTGACAGTAAGCGTGCCTTCTAAAACATCAGACCTTTCCTGAGTAGACGAGGAGGCAGGTACTTCTACCACTTCATTTACATTTACTTCTTTAGGTTTCTGAGGTAGCGGGCAGTTTTTCGCAATATGACCGGCCTGGTGGCACTTATGGCATCCTCTTTTCTCTTGAAGCCTCCCTCCGGATTTAGACCCATCCTTAACTTGTTTCTTTAAAGACCTGCAACTTATCGACAAATGTCCTTTCTTATTGCAGTTAGAGCAAATAGCTGTTGTCACTGGTTCTTTCCCAGATTCAGCCCTTTTTCTCTTGGCACTGGGCTTCTTATTGACCTCAGACATTGCACTTGCCTCGGGATAATCAGTTTCCGACTCTGTTTTATCACTAGAACAGACTTCTTCCTCGTCGCGTAACATTCCTTTCTTATGAAGATCTTCATATTGATAAGCCATGTAAATCATCTCTGGAAAAGGAAGCTTCACGTGCCCCAATACTCTATTCTGGTATTTCCTTTGAAGTCCATGAATAAATCTCAGATTCTTTCTCTTTGTATTCTGAATCAGATGGGGAGCAAAGTGAGCAAGTTCATTGAATTTCTTGTGATATTCTGGGATGGTCATATCACCTTGAATCAAATAAGAAAATTCTTCACATAACCTCTCGGTTGCTTCGGGAGGAGTAAATCTCTCTAGGAAAATAACTTTGAATCTATCCCAGGTGATATCACCTTCTGGATTATTCTCTATAACTGAATCCCACCAGAACAAAGCTTCATCTTTGAGTGCCCAGGAGGCCAGTAATCTTTTCTGGTCATCCCTCAGCTTTAATGCTTCGAAGATTTTCTCAGCCGAACGAATCCAAGCTTGTGTCTTCATAATAGATTCTTCACCAGAGAACGGTATTCCACCCATATTTCGATATTTGATTAATAGGGCCTCAATATCCGGTTCTGCATTCCTTCTGTTTCTGACACTCATTTTCTAGAACTTCTGCAAATTGCAGATCAAGTGTCAGGTCACAGAAAAGGTATTAAAATATAGAGACAAATACTTGAAGTGTAAATGTGTCTATCGAAGTGTATTCATTCTGCTTTACTCATACTAGGATATTACTGATCCTATCTGTATTGAGTTACCCGTCCTAGAACACTACTGGTTCTATTTCTGACGAGTTCGTTCAAATGTTATATTCCAGAACTAAGCTTAACCAAAGCTCTGATACCACGTTGAGACGACCCGATTTCTCGTTCTCACGGAAACAAGGTTATCTTTTGGAATATAACACAGAAACATATAATAGCAGAACAGAATTAAATAAATACACCAGAATGAACAACAAAATATACTGGATAAAAGTAATCATCAGAGTTACACAGTATACAGGATCTTACTTAGTACAAATACAGTTCAGCTATACATAAATGTCTACAGCGGAAATAAACAAAATATGTACAATAGGAGCTGAACAGCATAAAAAGAAATAAATGATAGAATCCATCTTCAGCTCCAGCTATCCAGAAAGAACCAGCTAAACCTGAATACAAGGCTGCCCGTGTAGAAAAAAAGGGGCACCCGAGTTTGAGAGTGAAACAAACTACGAGTCAGTCATGGGACTGGTATGAGAAATCTACTCAACACATATATAATTTGGCTAATCACAGGACCACGCCACTTTCGTGGAACGGGTTTACTCCATTGGATTGCCAGTGCTTTTAAACAAATCTTTCTTTTAAACATCGCTATGCTTTTTATAAAAATGAAGCCGTTATAAGACTCAGTTCCCATCACACAATGCAACGCAAACCGGAGGATAGAGTTTTACCTTATAACGGTCAAAATATGATTGATACGAATAAAACAAAGGCATTTGATATTATTACTAGTGTTTATATGTTTTGAAAACAATTTCAAATCATAACTATCAATCATAGACGGCATGGGTACCATATATCATATCGCCATATATATATACAATCAAAACCGCACGATCACGTATTTGGAAATTGGATTTCCGTCATGAACCAAGGCAAAAGATAGTCCTTACCGAATTCGTGACTCTCTAGCCCGAGCCACAGGACCCAGACTCAGGTGGGCCCTTGGATCGTCAGGGCCGGTCCACCGATGTGGATTAAAATGCCTGAACAATACGTTTCCCCGCCCTTTGGGGCGTAAACGAGCCAACGAATGACTCCATCGGACCCGGATCGTCCGATCAAACCGAGGCGCCTCGCAACTGCAACAACCACATAGGTGAAAAGTATATAAATGTCAGGGCTGGTAGGTCACTGACACCACCCTAGCTAGAAAGAAACGCATGCCCTCCCTGAGGTCCTTCCTCCCGTTTTAGGTTCCTACCGGGGTGTGAGGCTCGCGAATTCACGTTATACACAAAGCTACGCCACACAGGCGGTGCTTTGATCATCACCACAAGACTTTGCTTTTCAACAGAAGCCCTGATCACTGCATCTTAGCATGCCACACAGAATAAATCCTATGTCAGACACACAGTCCATTTACAAGTCCGTTCTGGGTCTGAACGAAACCGGAGGCACTAAATACCTCGCAAACCCTTCGATTAACACGTACGTCTGAACGATCACCACTCATTATCCATATTTCGGGATGCCTCCCAATCAGGACCTCGGTTACCATCCAAACGAGGTGAAGATCTCCGGTCTTCGACCATCGTCTTCATCTTCGAATTTCAATCGTCGGTCGATTATTCGAAATGAGAATTAACTCGGCCTTTCCAAATAATTCACGTATGTTTAGAATTTCAAATCGATTTATTTCAATGGTTAAATTATTCGACAACACCAATTGTGTTCTTTATATAGTTTTCACACCAAACACATTCAACCATCAAACATCACATAAATCAAGCAAATTCAGTTTATTTCCATTCCATATCGCTTACGATATTTTATAACTATTTATCGCTATTTTTATTTATTTTAAAATAGCCATTTTATTCAAAACGACGCTTCGGGCCATAAGGCGGCCGTGGCGCTGTTTTTCTTCAGATTTGATTTACACATATCTGAAAATCTAACCGTTGGATCTTCACAAAATTTACATCATTAGAAAGGTCTTTTCAAAGCGAATCCAACGGTTCCAGTTTCGGGAAAATCCGACGGTCGGATCTCCCGGTACAATCATTTGAAGTTTCGATTTCAAAATACGAACTGCAGCGTCGTTATTCGATTTAATATAATTATATTTATATATATAAATAAATATAATCGTTTCTGGCGCTGTTTTTCTTCAGATTTGAATTAAACATTCCAGACAATCCAACCGTTGGATTTTTACAAGGTTGGTGCCGTTGGAAAGATTATTCCAAGGCGAACCCGACGGTTGAGGTTTCGGGAAAATCCAATGGTCGGATTTCCCGTACTAGTCGTTTGAAATCACGGTTTCGAAATACGAACTGCACGGCCTCGTTTCGTTTTAATTTTATTTATATTTATATAGTTATATAAATATAGTTCATTCAACGATTTCAATATCGTTTTAACTTCAAAAATTTTTCTAACTCCTTAAGTTTTGGAAAAATTTCGCCATAACCTCCCCTGTACCGGGAGCGTCGGGAAATCGCAAATAGCGTCCCGGTCCTTCTAGTCTCAAAAAGAAAAAGAAGAAGCCAAGCGGCTAGCCAATAGGCTCAAAATCATCACCCAAACAAATCAGTAAATGTGTACCTATTTGTCGGGCACAAAATTTTATTCCTCTTCTCTAGCCCCTTTGCTATAACCTGTTCAAAGAATATTGCATGTACATATATATACAGTTCATATCATTTTTCATTTTCTATTCAACTTCATATTCGATTTCCATTTGGTTTAAAAACACCATTCATTCTAATGTTACATAAATAGGTGCAAATCATTTCATTAGCTAATTAATGAATATTTCAACTCATCTATGTTTATTTTGAACAAGTGGCTATTTTTAACACTTCATATTTTAACGATTTATGCATACAACAAAAAGGTGATTTTTATTGTAAAACAACTCATTTCGAAACACTATTTTTTTTCTATATAGTTCATGTAGGTGATAAAATAGAATTTTTATCATAAAACAATTTATTTCAAAATATGAATACCATTCAACACATGAATTTCTAAACAACGAATGAATATCAATTCAACACATGAATGTTTTCAATAGTTTTTAGATATAGATAAAAATGTGATTTTTATTATCTAACAGTTTATTTCAAAATATGAATACCATTCAACACATGAATTTCTAAACAACGAATGAATATCAATTCAACACATGAATGTTTTCAATAGTTTTTAGATATAGATAAAAATGTGATTTTTATTATCTAACAGTTTATTTCAAAATATGAATACCATTCAACACATGAATTTCTAAACAACGAATGAATATCAATTCAACACATGAATGTTTTCAATAGTTTTTAGATATAGATAAAAATGTGATTTTTATTATCTAACAGTTTATTTCAAAATATGAATACCATTCAACACATGAATCTCTAAACAACGAATGAATATCAATTCAACACATGAATGTTTTCAATAGTTTAAGCATATGAAAATAATTCAAACACACAAATATTATTCAAAATTTCGGCAGCATAACGGCAGGGTAGTTACACCGGCACCGTCCCTAGTACGGCTCCTCGCTCTACCTTAAAACCTCGCGGTTTTTGACAATGGGAAACATGCATCTAGTTCGCACGCAGGCGGCATGTATATATATTTATTCATTTCCACAAACTAATCCTATGTGGTTTCAACCAAATATTTCACAACCACAAATGGGTATTTTTCAACCACAATCAACCAATATCAATCACAAACAATCCCAAACAATCATTCAATTTTCACCACAATTTCAACCAATAAATATCGTCCATGGTTTGTGGACGAGGGGCGTATATATATATATAGATATATTTATATATAGCAATTTATATATAGCTACTCACATTCAATTTCAACACATATATATATAATTTTTAAATCAGAAATCTCACCAATAGCTATCCAACTTCACGACTCTTCTTAATAGAAATCTTCGCCTATTTTTCGCTTTCACCCGTATTCTCTGCATATGTAAAAATCGAATTTTTACGATGTTATTCAATATATAAAAATCTGATTACTACCTCGACTTTCGATAAATAAAAATATGATTTTTACTTTTGCTTTCAACATACAAAAATATGATTTCTACTTTTCTAAAAGAAATCAGTTTTATTCTTTTACAAAATCAGTTTTTATCTTTTTAAAGAAATCAGTTTTCACTTTTAAAACAATTCAGTTTTCACTTTTAAAACAATTCAGTTTTCTACTTTTCTAAAAGAAATCAGTTTTAATTTCTTTTTAAAATATCAGTTTTAAAATTCCTTAAAAGAAATCAGTTTTAAAAATTCTTTTATAAAAATCTGTTTTACACTTTTAAAACTTTCAGTTTTTATACTTTTAAAAATATTCAGTTTTTACTTTATAAAAATTTCTGTTTTCTATATTCTTTCAAAAATTCTGTTTTTATAATCTTTTAAAAATTTCTGTTTTTAAAATCTTTTAAAAATTCTGTTTTAAAATCCTTTTAAAAATTCTGTTTTAAAATCCTTTTTAAAAATTCTGTTTTAAAATCCTTTTTAAAAATTTCTGTTTTTAAAACCTTTTTTTTAAAAATTCTGTTCTGTTTTTTTTTTTTATAAAAATATTCAGTTTTAACTCTTTAAAACATTTCAGTAAAATAAAAAAAAAAAAAGATTCCAGTTTTTAATAATTTAAAAACAAAAATAAAATAAAAATACTTACAGACAAAAAAAAAGGGGGTTCCTGCTTTCGTCGGAGCGATCTCGAGGGGGCTACTTCGTCGGTGCAGGGGAAGGCGATGCGGTGGGGGCTTCGAACGGGGTCTTCGTCGATGCAGGGGGAGGCGATGCGGTGGGGGCTTCGAACGGGGTCTTCGTCGATGCAGGGGGAGGCGATGCGGTGGGGGCTTCGAACGGGGTCTTCGTCGATGCAGGGGGAGGCGATGCGGTGGGGCTTCGGCGACTTCGTCGGCAGGTTCGAAGATAAGGCGACGGCGATTTCTGGAGGGGGGCGGCGATCCGATTTTAGGGTTTTTTTTTTTTCTTTTTTTTTTCGTCTGAATCGAAATGAAAAGGGGGGGGCCAAGCGGGAGATAAGGAGGGAGGGAGGGAAATTAAAATATTATATTTTTTTTATTTATTTAATTACTCAAAAAGTTGACTTTTACTTACGACCTCGAAACGAGGCCCACCGCCTGTCGTCCATAGCGTTTTACCCCCATTCCGAACACAATGGGATATGTATCGCAAGCTGGTTTGATCGTTACCATCGGTTTCCTTTTGAATTTTCATTTAAATCACTATATTGAATTTTAAACGTACATTTCAAATTACCGGGGTCACATACTAACTAGAAAAATTCCAGAAAAATAATTTCTAGCTTCGTATTGACGATACGGTCCTAACAAAACCAGTTTCGTCGAATTCTGAGACCGTTTGCAAAATGGTCAATTTCCTGTCGATTAAATTCAACAGAAACTGGTCAAACGCGTTTTCCTTTGCCACGCTCACATATTGATTCGAAAAATTATGAAATTTGAAACCTAGCAATAACCTGACACTGCGGATCTAACAAAAGTGGTTTCGTCCAAATCCGAGGTCGTATGCAAAATGTCCATTTTTAAGGGCCTGAATTCCATAGCGACTATTCAGAATTTTCAACTGGACATATCTTTTGATTCCTTCTATCAAATTTCGATTGGTCGGATTCGTTAGAAAGATATTACCAATTAGATACTAATGTTTTTGGTCTCACTAAAATCCGGATTGTTTTGCACCCGGTATATTCATTTGAAGTTTGAAATCGAATTATCGAACTACCGCGCCATTTTCAATTCTATATATAATTATAATTAATTATATTCGTTTTCAAATGTCGATTCAACTCAGTTTTCATCGCCATTGTTTAAAATATTTATTTTAAATATTTAAAATCCATTATTTTAGCCAATTTAAAAATTTTAAATTGGTTCAGATTTTCTGGGTCGTTACACCACATGTCTCCAGGCGCAGGTGAAGTTGATGAAGGAGGTTCGTACGGTCGTGGTTGATCGGACTCTAGAGCTGCGTAGGTGCGTGCGTGATCCATTGTTTGAACGCGGTTTTGGGTTTTTGGCATGAACAAGTTTTACTAGAAATGAGAAGAAGGTAGGGAGAGAAAAGGTGAGGTGGCAGCAAATGATTAGGTGAGAGATTTTGTTGTCTTATTTATTTGTTTTGGGATTCAAAGGTTTAAACGTGGATAACTTTTCATGCGAGCTCCAATTGACACACGGTTTGTTGCATAAGAATTGTATCAACGAGCTCTTCGCGATGACTCTCATACTAAATGTAACAACCTGGATTTTTGGCCGTCCAAATCGGCAATAATCCACACATGTTGACTTAAACAAATCTAAAATACAGATAGTTATTGGGATTGATATAAGAAAGAAGAAAGAAAAAACAATCACAGAATCTCACAGCGAAAGGATAAAATATAACAAATAAATAACAGTTCATGAAGATGTTAATTGATAACACGGAAAGAGTTTCCTCTACATAAATACCAGTAATTAAAAAAAACTCGCAATGCTTTTTGAAAAATGAAGCTATTATAAGACTCAGGTCCTATCACACAATGCAAGCACAAGCCGGAGGATAAATTTTTACCTTATAATAGCCAAACATGCTTGATACACGAAATTTATCTTTTATTATTATTAGTTCATAGTGTAGAAAACAATTTCGAAAATAAATGTATTAATCTTAGACGGCATAATACCCCACCCTATTATGTCGCCATATAGGTTTACAACTGAAAACACAAGGTTCGTATTGGAAATTGGATTTCCATCATGAGCCAAGTCAAAGGATCTTCCTTATCTGAACTTCAGAACATCTCTAGAAAAATGTATCAGGGAAGAAATACGCATCCCTTTAGAGCAGCAGGGCCGATCAGCAGTACGTCGCTGATTGGATAATTGCCTGAAAATTATGTTTTCTGGTCCTATTGGACCTTTTGGTCAGTACGTCGACCACCATGGCCTTGTACGGTCATATTCAAGGCACCTCAATTCCAACATCCACATAAGTAATTTTCCTAGGCTCCATACCATGACAACACTTTTAGCTAGAAAGAAACGCATGTCCCTCCTTGTTGTCCTTCATCCCATTTTTGGCTCTTATCTGGGAGTGAAGCTTGATGAAGTCACGTCTCGACACAAAGCTACGCTATTTCAAACATGCTTTGATCATCATCTACAAAGCTCTTCTTTTCAAAAAAAGCTTTGATCATTGCATCTTAGCATGCCACATTGTCAATTCATACTATACCATTAATGTCTATTAATTATAACCTATAAGCTCATACATCTCAGAGAAGAGTGTTAAGCTAAGAGCATAAATTCTTTGCCACCAAACAGATATATATATATTTAGTAATATAACATAAAATACAATGTCAGACATACAATCCATTTGCAAGTCCATTCTAGGGTTGAACGAAACTGGAGGCACCTTATTCCTCATCCCATATATCCAATACAGGAGAGAGGTTTTCGCATGTCCGGTCAATCTCCAAGTATGCTTGGACGAATACCACTTATTATCTCGTCTTGAGTATATAGTCCAATCGAGACATCAATAATAATCCAAATGATGTGAAGATATCCGGTCTTCAACCACCGTCGTCAATATCTTCGACTTCTAATCGTTGTATTCATTATTCAGAATGGGTTAAACCTAGTCTTTTTGAATAACTTGCGCATCTTCAAAATCAAGTGATATATAATGATATCATACACCTCATTTTAATCCAGAATATTCTTTTATTCATATATTCTTTGCATTGGGAATTATTCCCACAAACCTTATCAAATATTTACATCATTTAAACTTACCGTTTAAATCTTTTCTTGGAAATCATTTCAAAAGATTTTATAATATCTTTCTACATTTCAAGGTTTATAAGCCTTATCGGGATTATCGCCTTACCGAAGTAATCGTTAATGGCGTTATCCCTATCCCAAAGTATTCATCCCATGGAGTAAAACTGGTAGTACTCTATGTCTAATACCCATCATATTATCGGTAAATTTAATTACCCCTTTACGTTTCCAATCAAATCAAAGGTTCAATAAACCTCTAACGCAGTTTTAATCCTCAAAATTCATTATTTAATGAATATTCCATCTTAGGAAATTAATATTATCTTTTACTGTGTTAAAGAACTAATGTCATTTAAAAAATCGTTCATGATAAACCCAAAATAACATTCCATTCAAAATGGAATCTTCACGGAAATCAGATCAATATATAATCGATATAAATTTCCATTTCAAACTAATACTATAGGCGAAATAATGTCAGGGCCTTTTAAATTCCATAAATAGTTAAGGTCTTCCTCCACAGAGGTTCATCTCGATTATCATTATTAACGATATTTTTAGTCAACACCGGAATTAGGTCTAAGGATGTTGACCTAGTGGTGACAAGGAAGTATTTATTTCTCACAAGCTTGAGTTAATTCACCTTTTCCTAGATATCAAGGTCAAAAGCCCGAAAATTAGTTACTCTTCCCTTAAGGGGTGAGTATCATGCTTACGAGACTTTGGCTTGAGCTCGAAGATTAGTTACTCTTCTATCAAGGGGTGAGTATCATGCTTCCATGACAAGGACCAACAATTATCTTGGGATAAGGGTTCCCTAAGTGCAACACAAGATAGTAAGTTAAATGGCTTACGGAAGGGTTACTTAATGATTTGATGTTAAAGGTAAGGTTAGTGCGGAAGGGCTCTTGTCATGAAGGAAGCATAAGGTATTTAAGAGTATGAAAGTAAAGAAATTCATAAAAATAATTCTATTGTCAGTCCTCTCTTTAATTCTTGTTACTTTGAATACATAAGCTATAACAAATGAAATCCCTAAATCGATTTACAAATTAGGGTTTACTATAGCGAAACTGGGTATAAAATTGAGAAATGAGGAAAAGTCCACTAAAATGGGACCCATAGGGTCTTATTTATAGGTTTCGGCTGCCTTTTTGCCTTATGGATCTTCTTTGTTGGATTTACTATGTTTTCGGGGTACCTGCCTTGGCTTCAGGGGTTTAGCATCGATGGGGTTTTCTCTATTATGCGTCGATATCAAGCTTGGTTGATATAGATGGCTTTAGGAATGGATTTCGGCTTCCGGTGGTAGCATTTGGTTCTTCCTTCATGTTTTCATAGCATTGTCTCCATATCCCAGATTTCGATAGCTTCAAGCTTTTACCCTCTTTCGGTATCAACACTAAGTGTAACACCCCGCATCTGTTAAGGTCACTCACAAAGGGAATGTCTTAACTTCGGTGAAGAATTTTAGGTAAAATATACAGATAAATTACAAGACAGACAAAATTAAAATAGCGGAAAATAGAACTTTACTTTATTGATAAAATAGTTTGTACAACAATTGTTTTCCAATACCAGAATATCTGTCTTACAAAATAAAGAAGCATAAAATAACATTTATATTCCCCAATGTATCGTGAGCCAGCCATAGCAATGGAAAAGAGAATCCAAGCAGAACTTCGACTAATCTTCATCTTGGAAAGAAAACTGGACTAAGTAGTAATATTCCCTCCCTGCAAACCTAGGGGGGAAATGGAAGACAAGAAAGCGAAAGAAAATAGAGTCAGACATAAAGTCTGGTAAGTTCAGTAACTTTCATCATGTGAACAGGTAAAAGCAACATGACATGAATTTAACTGAATACAAGACAACGCCATGATGACAGGAATCATGAAGTTAACACAAGATATGATAAGGTAAGATAAACTGGATGCACTTCGATACTTTCTCTACTTCGCTACTACCTTGTTATTCTAATTTCTATATCTCTGCACCACCTAACTAGTAATCTGTACCAACTGATAAAACAATAACGTGATCCCAATCCCCGCAATTGTGGTTGTTTCAGGTGTACATCTGTTATTTATTACCTAGATCTATTCTAGGGTTTTCTATCGAGCGCATCCTAGATCCAACTAGGGTTTATGCTACCCAGGGCTACTGGGGTTTATGCTACCTAATGAACGTTTCTCGGATTTTAGGGTTTACGTGACCTAGGTCCGACTAGGGATTATGCTACCTACCGAATGACGCCCCTAATCTAGGACACACCACCCAGAGTGGTATATGTTCCTAGATTTTCCCCACGTATGTGTCGTGGATCGTTATCGTTGTCTAGATGCACATGTCCTCTATATGTGCGACCCGAGTCTCGTGGCAGGGCAAATCAAGAAACACGGGACTCGGTCAGGAGCTTTCAGATATCTGCTGATGTAGATGCTAAGGTCTGTTTTTCCAGTGGCTATGGTCCCACTTGACCCCTCCCTCAACTAATGAAAGGCCACCCTTGAAAAAATGAGAACTATACGCAGGCCCTCTATGCCCCCACTAACTTATGGCCATCCGCACCCATAACTAGATAGCAAGTATATGGTCTTTTGGAGTTCTCCGCCTTTCTGCTGTATGTATCTCGACTGACTCAAGATGGTAGGTAGACGACGAGTTGCTATCACATAGCTACTGGTCTAGCCGAATCACGTTGGTCCATCCTAGTTTTTAGGTTGCCTTATATTGCAACCAAGGCATACCCTTGGTTCTTCTAACGCATACCTTAACCTCTGTGAGCCCAGGAGGATCATCTGCAGCCTCACAGAGGGATACCAAGAGTATCCTCACATCCCCTTGAAGCCGCGTGCTTCGTCACCCAGTTCGTTGGAGCCTTCTTTAAGATCAGATGGACGTTCGCTCCTTTTTGTGTTCCACTAAGGATTACTACTTAGTTCTCCAAACTAAGGTTTACCACTTAGTTTCCTGAATCGTCGTTTTCTTAACTAAGGTTTTCTACTTAGCCCCTTTAACTAAGATTTACTACTTAGTTCTCCTTCTCGTCAAGTTGGATTGGTTAAGTGTCATTAGTCAATTCAAGTTAACTTAACCCCACCCCTTCATCTTGTATTAGTTAAGTGTTCCCTTTAACTTAACCATGCCCATCTGTTTAGCTAACATGTTATAACGGTTAAGTGTTCTCTTAGTTAACTTATCCCTAACATATGTTTAATTCACATGTTCTAATGGTTAAGTATTGCCCCTTCATGTTTTAACTTAACCTTGTTCATTTGCCACACTATGATGGCTAAGTGTTCTAGGTTTACTTAACTCCACCTTCTAGTCTAGTTAACATGTTAAATTGGCTAAGTGTATTTTACTTAACCCCAACTTCTAGTCTAGTTAACATGTTAAATTGGCTAAGTGTATTTTACTTAACCCCAACTTCTAGTCTAGTTAACATGTTATAACGGTTAAACCTTTTCTTAACCTCACCCACTTGTCTAGTCAATATGTTATAACGGTTATTTAACCCCTACAAGTCTTGTCTTGTTAACATGTTAAGTTGGTTAAGTGTTCCTATGGACTTAACCCTCCCATTCCAGCTTAACCATCTCTTAGCTTTAAATTGTTCATTTAAAGCACCAACCACTCACATTAGACAGATATTGTTGCGGTCACTGGATGTGCCGGTCGGTTCTGGGCAGATTTACACCGCAACTCAGTCTAACCTCGGGTCCTTTTGGGCTCAATGCTCTAACCACCCACATTAGATAAGTATTGTTACGGTTGCTGGATTTGTCGGGCGGTTCCGGAAGTCTTATACCGTAACTCAATCTAACCTCGGGTTAGGCATATTCGTCTTTCCTAGATTTACATATTTATCCTTTTTGTCTATATGTAAATTGCTAACAACTCTTTTAAAAAAATTTGGCCTATATCATATTCATTTGTCATGCCCACTAACATACCTATATTCTAGGCCCAAATCTTGATTTACCAATCATTTAACCCAACCTACAGTTTTATGCCAATTTAGATCTAGTATTCCCATTTACAGTTCATGTCAAAACTAGATTTGATACTCTAGTTTACAATTCGTGCCTAAAGCTTAGTTTACTTGCCAATACTAGATTCAATATATCAAATTACGTCAAATTACCCCAATTTGCATCTAATAGTCATGTTATAATACATGCTCTAAATTATGCCAAATAATATAGATTTCATGTTATACCCAAATAACCCCGCATTCATAACGTACGTATACCATGATTTCACAAGTTTTCTGAATACTCATGAAATGAAACTAAAAAGGGAATAGAGGATAAACATGAGAATTAACATAAAATAGTAGGCATGCAAAAGCGAGGATAATGGATCCAATGGTTTTGGTGTACATAATAGTGAATAGGAATAAACTAAGCAAGTCACACCCTAGGTATGAGATCCACAAAATGCCAGTTCGGTGTACAACATGGTTTGTAACTATGGTGTTATGGGCATAAACAATTAACCATAATAGTCTTAAGCACACACTAGTCATAGTCATGGTCATAGGTAGTGGTCTCATAGTTATGAATCATAGGCGATTGACCACAATAGTCATGGATAGTTAACCAAAATAGTCCTAGGCCATTAACCTCAATAGTCCTAGGCAATTAACCATAATAGTTTTCGAGGTCATAGTCATAGATAAAAGTCTTATGTTCATAGTCGTAGGCAATAATCTCATAGTCATGAATCATGGTCATAGGCAATAGTCTTATGTTCATAGTCGTAGTCTTAGGCCATTAACAATAGTTTCAACGTCATAGGCATAGGCACAGTCTCATCGGAAATTAATCACAATAGTTCTTAATTAGATCCAAAGGCATATACAAGCACAGATTCAAATGAAAGGATCAGGCATACTCTTATATCCATTTAATTTCATGCCACAAATAGATCTAGACGTTCAAATCTAAAAAGTAACTGACTTACATTGATCGGTTTTAGAAAAGGATAATAAGATAATGTCGTGGTGATTTGCTAGGATTTGCGTGACGTTTCTCGAAGCCGTTGAATTAGCCTTTGCTTCCCTTCTTGAAGCTTTAACTTTATTTGAATCTCCAATATGCAATTTCTAGCTGTAGTCTTCAAGAAATAGTCTTCGTGTTTTATTTTAATTTATTTATTTCAATTATTCCAAAGGTAGCATAAGGAGAGAATAAAATGGTTTAAAGAGAATGGGGCTAGGGGGCTGTTTATATAGGATTAGGCGGACGAATCTAGACTGAAAACGAGACCAGAAACATCAGAATGGACACAGGCTCAAAACTGGGTTTCAGCACCAGGTCGACCATAGGGTCGACCTAGTCCCTGGGAGGTCGACCTGGTCCTGGGCGGGAAAATTCCGGCCCAGACTGCGCTGGGGTTTGAATTCGAATTTCGAATTCGAGCTGTTTTTCTGTTCTGAAAATCCTTGGAACTTCGGAGGGTCATATCTCCCTCATACGGACTCCGTTTCTCGAAAACTCGGACTCGTTCCCAAGCAGAATTTTGAGACGAACGCAATGGCGCAATCTGTTTCCCTTGATTATTATTTTAAAATTTAATTATACTTTAATTTGCGAAACTTAATGTTACAAAATTACGGGGTGTTACATTCTCCCCCTCTTAAAGGGATTTCGTCCCTGAAATCGTCAAGTTAGGAAGAATGTATCCTACCATCCAATCACCCATCTACTCAACTAGTCAATCACAGGCATTCATTGTCCTTAAAAAGATTTCTAATGCTATCATGTTCATATACATAGTGTGTGTATATGTCTTTATCTAATGCAAAATCAGGCGGTCTACTGATTCAGTTGACCTCCTTAATGCGAATTATGTCAGTGCCATGCCTCCAATCATGTATGCAAGCATCCCTAGTTATGTAAATACTACATGTGTGCATAGCCATTCATCCATATGCAACATCCATATGATAACATATCAAGTTAAATCCGTTAAGCAAATACATATGCGAATGCGAAATGAAAGTGACTGAGTCGTTCTAGCGCCTATGGTGTGTATATGCATCCACGAGTAGCTATTTGCAACCATCAATCATAACATGTTTCAAATACATGTTTGCACCCACTGGCTTCTACCTAAGGATCGATGATACGCCCTAGAGGATATACCTTAAAAGCTAGAAAGTATGCGTAAAATTCCTAGAAAAAGAGATCAAGGATGTACCCTTAAGAAAAAGGGTATGATGCGTGTATCTAGTCTTCAGTCTTCTAAGTCGCATCTTCTTGAGCTTCGCTATTCTGTACCTTATCTAATTAATCTTCACGATTGCGAAGCTTCTTTACCTCCATTTCCAAACTGTCGTTGATCGGATAGCTGACTTTTCATTGTCAACTGGATACATGCGGAAGTCTATCCCGCGTTTTAGGGGTAAACTCCTAACCTAATCAAAAACATCTGCGCACTCATGGACTACCCTAACGGATTGCAAATCGTCGATAAATGCATTAAGCGATTCTAGCTAGTTAAGCCTAACTGATTCTTTACACGGAATCTCGAGGGTATTTCCAAGGCAAGTCAAAAAGTCTAACTAACTCCTTTCAGAATTACTAGCCAACCAACCCATGCCTAGAATCAACTCATAGCCCATGGAACCAAAAACATAAGCATTACTCTTAAACTCAACACTTAATATAGTTATTCTCAAATCCTTACAAACCAAAGGTAAACGGGCCAAACCACCAATTGGATTTGAGACTCTAATGGGATCTTCTACTATGCAAGTACTAAGGTGCAGAGACTCAACTATGGAAGTACATATGAACAAATGTGAAGCGCTAAGATCAAAAGAGTACTAACTGGTTGATCAAAACGAAAAGCTAAACTTTTCCAACAGAGACTTTTACTATCTCTCTCATGTATTCTGGTGGTGGAAGCATGCACTCTCCCTTCTGAAAATCCTGTCCCTCGTCCTTCCCCTTGTCCTTAATTATATGCCCCATTATACCATGGAAAAGATACTTCCTCTCTTCTTAGATTTTATAATTCCTTCTTTCTTCATGAGTCAAGTTTATATCCATGAATTTCTCATCCTTGCATTGAGCTCCCTAGCCAAACTCCCTCATCCTCATCTTTACCATCCATGTGTAATCATATTGACAAGTTTCTCAAAAGCTGCCTTCATCGCATGGAAAATCCTTCAAAGCTTGAAAGAAAACAAGCTGCAGGTGAAACTACTATGACTATAGATGGGAGTCGGGCACTACTTTGCCCTTCAATAGGTATCGTAGTCTTATCAAACCTACGAAACCGTGCCGTGATGAGGTTACCTCCCAGAAAGCCAGGATCCCCGGAGACTCAAGAAAGAAGGAAACAAGGACTCAAACAGAGAATCAAAAGATAGTGAATATGGCTTTGGGGAATATGCCTTTAAAACAAAACTTTTCTTTTGAAAATGCTTCTTTTTAAAACCGTTTTGAAAATAATTTTTCAATTCTTTTATCTGATCTGGTAACCTTCATCTCTGATACCACGTGTAACACCCCGCATCTGTTAAGGTCACTCGCAAAGGGAATGCCTTAACTTCGGTGGAGAGTTATAGATAAAAGATACAGATAAATTACAAGACAAACAAAATTAAAACAGTGGAAAATAGAACTTTACTTTATTGATAAAATAGTTTGTACAACAATTGTTTTCCAATACCAGAATATCTGTCTTACAAAATAAAGAAGCATAAAATAACATTTATATTCCCCAATGTAGCGTGAGCCAGCCATAGCAATGGAAAAGAGAATCCAAGCAAAACTTAGACTAATCTTCAGTTTGGAAAGAAAACTGGACTAAGTAGTAATATTCCCTCCCTGTGAACCTTGGGGAGAGGGGAAACAGAAGACAAGAAAGCGAAAGAAAATAGAGTCAGACATAAAGTCTGGTAAGTTCAGTAACTTTCAGCATGTGAACAGGTAAAAGCAACATGACATGAATTTAACTGAATACAAGACAACACCATGATGACGAGAATCATGAAGTTAACACAAGATATGATAAGGTAACATAAACTGGATGCACTTCTATACTTTCTCTGCTTCGCTACTACCTTGTTATTCTAATTTCTATATCTCTGCACCACCTAACTAGTAATCTGTATCAACTGATAAAACAATAACGTGATCCCAATCCCCGCAATTGTGGTTGTTTTAGGTGTACATCTATTATTTATTACCTAGATCTAATCTAGGGTTTTCTATCGAGTGCATCCTAGATCCAACCAGGGTTTACGCTACCCAGGGCTACTGGGGTTTATGCTACTATTGAACGTTTCTTGGATTTTAGGGTTTACATGACCTAGGTCCAACTAGGGATTATGCTACCTATCTAATGACGCCCCTAATCTAGGACACACTACCCAGAGTGGTATATGTTCCTAGATTTTCCCCACGTATGTGTCGTGGATCGTTATCGCTGTCTAGATGCACATGTCCTCTATATGTGCGACCCGAGTCTCGTGGCAGGGCAAATCAAGAAACACGGGACTTGGTCGGGAGCTTTCAGATATCTGCTGATGTAGACGCTAAGGTCTGTTTTTCCAGTGGCTGTGGTCCCACTTGACCCCTCCCTCAACTAATGAAAGGCCGCCCTTGAAAAAATGAGAACTATACGTAGGCCCTCTATGCCCCACTAACCTATGGCCATCCGCACCCATAACTAGATAGCAAGTTTATGGTCTTTTGGAGTTCTCCGCCTTTCTGTTGTACGTTTCTCGACTGACTCAAGATGGTAGGTAGACGACGAGTTGCTATCACAGGGCTACTGGTCTCGCCGAATCACGCTGGTCCATCCTAGTCTTTAGGTTTCCCTATATTGCAACCAAGGCATACCCTTGGTTCTTCTAACGCAGACCTTAACCTCTGTGAGCCCAGGAGGATCATCTGCAGCCTCACAGAGGGATACCAAGAGTACCCTCACGTCCCCTTGAAGCCGCGTGCTTCGTCACCCAGTTCGTTGGAGCCTTCTTTAAGATCAGATGGACGTTCGCTCCTTTTTGTGTTCCACTAAGGATTACTACTTAGTTCTCCTAACTAAGTTTTACCACTTAATTTCCTAAATCGTCGTTTTCTTAACTAAGGTTTTCTACTTAGCCCCTTTAACTAAAATTTACTACTTATTTCTCCTTCTCGTCAAGTTGGATTGGTTAAGTGTCATTAGTCAATTCAAGTTAACTTAACCCCACCCCTTCATCTCGTATTGGTTAAGTGTTCCCTTTAACTTAACCCTGCCCATCTGTTTAGCTAACATGTTATAATAGTTAAATGTTCTCTTAGTTAACTTAACCCTAACATAAGTTTAATTCACATGTTCTAATGGTTAAGTATTGTCCCTTCATGTTTTAACTTAACCTTGTTCATTTGCCACACTATGATGGCTAAGTGTTCTAGGTTTACTTAACTCCACCTTCTAGTCTAGTTAACATGTTAAATTGGCTAAGTGTATTTTACTTAACCCCAACTTCTAGTCTAGTTAACATGTTAAATTGGCTAAGTGTACTTTACTTAACCCCAACTTCTAGTCTAGTTAACATGTTATAACGGTTAAACCTTTTCTTAACCTCACCCACTTGTCTAGTCAATATGTTATAACGGTTATTTAACCCCTACAAGTCTTGTCTTGTTAACATGTTAAGTTGGTTAAGTGTTCCTATGGACTTAACCCTCTCATTCTAGCTTAACCATCTCTTAGCTTGAAATTGTTCATTTAAAGCACCAACCACTCACATTAGACAGATATTGTTGCGGTCACTGGATGTGCCGGTCGGTTCCGGGCAGATTTACACCGCAACTCAGTCTAACCTCGGGTCCTTTTGGGCTCAATGCTCTAACCACCCACATTAGATAGGTATTGTTACGGTTGTTGGATTTGCTGGGCGGTTCCGGGCAGTCTTATACCGTAACTCAATCTAACCTCGGGTTAGGCATATTCGTCTTTCCTAGATTTACATATTTATCCTTTTTGTCTATATGTAAATTGCTAACAACTCTTTTAAACAAATATGGCCTATATCATATTCATTTGTCATGCCCACTAACATACCTATATTCTAGGCCCAAATCTTGATTTACCTATCATTTAACCCAACCTGCAGTTTTATGCCAATTTAGATCTAGTATTCCCATTTACAGTTCATGTCAAAACTAGATTTGATACTCTAGTTTACAATTCATACCTGAAGCTTAGTTTACTTGCCAATACTAGATTCAATATATCAAATTACATCTTCTATAATTCACGTCAAATTACCCCAATTTGCATCTAATAGTCATGTTATAATACATGCTCTAAATTATGCCAAATAATATAGATTTCATGTTATACCCAAATAACCCCGCATTCATAACATACGTATACCATGATTTCTTAAGTTTTCTGAATACTCATGAAATGAAATTAAAAAGGGAATAGAGGATAAACATAAGAATTGACATAAAAGAATAGGCATGCAAAAGCGAGGATAATGGATCCAATGGTTTTGGTGTGCATAATAGTGAATAGGAATAAACTAAGCAAGTCACACCCTAGGTATAAGATCCACAAAATGCCAGTTCGGTGTACAACATGGTTTGTAACTAGGGTGTTTTGGGCATAAACAATTAACCATAATAGTCTTAGGCAATTAACCACACTAGTCATAGTCCTTGTCATTGGTAGTAGTCTCGCAGTTATGAATCATAGGCGATTGACCACAATAGTCATGGATAGTTAACCGAAATAGTCCTAGGCCATTAATCTCAATAGTCCTAGGCAATTAATCACAATAGTTTTCAAGGTCATAGTCATAGATAAAAGTCTTCTGTTCATAGTCGTAGGCAATAATCTCATAGTCATGAATCGTGGTCATAGGCAATAGCTTTATATTCATAGTCATAGTCTTAGGCCATTAACAATAGTTTCAATGTCATAGGCATAGGCACAGTCTCATTGGAAATTAATCACAATAGTTTTTAATTAGATCCAAAGGTATATACAAGCACAGATTCAAATGAAAGGATCAAGCATACTCTTATATCCATTTAATTTCATGCCACAAATAGATCTAGACGTTCAAATATAAAAAGTAACTAATTTACATTGATCGGTTTTAGAAAAGGATAATAAGATAACATCGTGGTGATTTGCTATGATTTGCGTGACGTTGCTCGAAGCCGTTGAATTAGCCTTTGCTTCCCTTCTTGAAGCTTTAACTTTATTTGAATCTCCAATATGCAATTTCTAGCTGTAGTCTTCAAGAAATAATCTTCGTGTTTTATTTTAATTTATTTATTTCAATTATTCCAGAGGCAGCATAAGGAGAGAATAAAATGGTGTAAAGAGAATGGGGCTAAGGTGTTGTTTATATAGGATTTGGCGGACGAATCTAGACTGAAAACAAGACCAGAAATATCAGAATGAACCCAGGCTCAAAACTGGGTTTCAGCACCAGGTCGACCCCCAGGTCGACCTGGTCCCTGGGAGGTCGACCATAGTGTCGACCCCCAGGTCGACCTGGTCCTGGGCGGGAAAATTCCCGCCCAGTCTGCGCTGGGTTTTGAAATCGAATTTCGAATTTGAATTCGAGCTGTTTTTCTATTCTGAAAATCCTTGAAACTTCGGAGGGTCATATCTCCCTCATACGGACTCCATTTCTCGAAAACTCGGACACGTTTCCAAGCAGAATTTCGAGATGAACGCAATGGCGCAACCCGTTTCCCTTGATTCTTATTTTAAAATTTAATTATACTTTAATTTGCGAAACTTAATGTTATAGAATTACGGGGTGTTACACTAAGCAAGTTAGTGTGGATAGCCTTTCTTCATGCAGGTTTGGCTTGCTTCCAAGTGATCCCTTGGGTTGTAGATTCTCGACAGGAGACTTTCCGCATATCTTTGATAACTTCTGTATCTCCTTCTTTGTGTTTGCATTGGTACTAAGCATGTTAGTATCGATAACCCCTTTTCCTTCCATCCTTTGGAGTTTCAGGTTACGCCATTCCGGTAAATGCTCCTCTTGCTTTCGGTTTCAGATAGAACTAGGTCCTTGTTAAGTGTTTTTGAATGTGCTCCTTTGTTAATGGCTTTCGATGTTAATGGCACCTTGCCGTTTCCTTTCTTTGTGGTGGCCTTAAGCCCTTATTTCCATCGGTGCTGGTAGCCCAACGTTGAATCTTCTTTCTTCTACTTCCGGCTATTGGTTATCTCACTAGATTGGTGTCGTTGCCTATTCTTATAACATGCCCAATGCTTAGTATTGCTCTGATATCCCTTTACCGATAGCCTGCTTTAGTGCTGAATTTGGAAGTAACATTTTCCCTTCCCTTTGTGAAAGGGTATTTATGAATTTACAAGTCAAATTTTGACTTCTGTGTTATACTCTGACCTCCCGCCTTTTAATATCCCTCGATCTGGTTCGTTGATTTTACTTCGCTTGTGTGGAGGAAATTTAAGGTTCATTTTAATACAAATACTTCTTCTTCCTTATTCCTTTTCCTGAAGATCACAATACTCAAGTGAGATCATTGCTCATCAACACTTTAATAACTTTTCTAAGTTCTCAAATCTGGACTCCATTGTAAGTTTTTTCTCTTTTGTTTGAAGTTATAATTCAAAAGATATTTCTTGATTTGACTAGGAGATTTATCTAGATATTCATATATTTAATGTGAATTTGACTTATAAATAGGCTTAAATATTTATCAATGGCGTTATATATCTTCCTAATCATGCCTTTAAGGGTCCTAAGTGCGAGATTGACATGAATTTGTTGTAGAGAACAAATTATGTTTTAGGTACCAGTGGACCCGACACCAAATGGTTGTTGGTTCATTTTAATTCCTATTTTGCCGAAACTAATATTTTTCCTTGTTTTGCTTTCGCCCCGGCATGTATTGGATCAGTGTGAGAGTGTTACGAAAGCTTTATTTCCATTTTGAGTCCAGTGTTGGCAAAATTTGAAAGTTTAATGTTTTGAAGAAGTCTAACTTCACCGTACCGGGCCTCAGGATCAATTAAGATTTCGGTGATAATACTCAGGCATTTGATTTCGGTTGAACCGACACCAAGTTTTATCGATAATCTAACTCTTCTGATACCTGCTTTTCATTCTTTTTTGTTTTGGTGTTGGGATAGTTAGTTTGATCATCACTGAAGTCTTAACCGTTACTAGGTGTGTATGACATACAATTATATGTCTGGACTTTGTTAAAACTAAGCCTTATGATTGAAGTGGTGTTTCACAGTTCCAACCCCTAATGTTAAATGTTTTTATGTTGTTTAATCATTTGTGCATATTTATGTAAAAGAATGTGGAACTAATTTATTCATGTTATGGAATAATATCACCTGGTAGCATTATATCCGATGGAAGAGGTCTAGCCATCTAAAGTCTGGTGATTCTAGCGCCCCTCGAAAGGAGAAACCATTTTCTTTAAAGCCCTCCCTCATTGCTTCTCAAGAGGAAGTAGACATCATAATTTATAGCTTTGAGATGTCTGGCGTAGATTCCGTTCCTGCCACTGCTCAGGATACCATCAAAAACCCTCCAAAAGGATTTTTGCGTATTCTGCTATTCATATTTGGCATGGGAGTTTCTTTGCTTTCCCACCTTTCATATTCAGGCTCTTATGTGATATGGGGATTGCTTCCACCCAACTTTACACAAACAATTATACTATACTTTTATGTCTTGAGACTCTGTCTCTCGGGTCAAGCCAAGCTTCCTTAGCCATGAACTCATTTGTTATCTGGTACGATTTTCCATAAGTGCGGAGTCACCTATCTTACGTGCAAACCCCGTAAGGAAGCAGGTAAGTGGTGGTATCAGTAAATCCAAGCCTGGGAAAGACCAATTCTTTTATATTAGGTGCCCTCTTGGTATATCAGGAAACTTTGTTGATATCTGTAAGCTTTTTGTCTTTATAGAATGATCATACCATTTCCATACTATTTGTTTAACTTTTACTTCAGCTCAGATCCTTCTTCCATAAACATTACTTTGTCGAATGAGGAGACCCAATCTATTGAAGCCATCTTCAAGGTATCTAAGAAACTGGGATGTCCTTCAGCCTTGCTTATTTTGGGTAGACTTCGTCTATACGGCCATTTTCCACCAGGGGAGAAGATTTTGGGATAGCTGCCCATTCACTTTTCAAGTGCTAAGAGCTTATCTCGAGCCTCTGATACATTCAATGCATCATCTCCTATATTCCAAGGTAATTTTGAACAAGACTATGTGTTTTTTCAGAACTGATTTCATATTTCTATGCTTTAGTCTTCCTATTTTTTTCTTTTTTGATACGGTTATTTATAATCATGAACCTCGGTCTCTTAGGATGCCTCTTCCCTGGATGATTTAGATCAGTCTAATGCTAATGCTTTAAAAAGGTTTGTTGGTTCTATTATTGAGGCATCGCTTAAAAGGCGGAAGCATTACACGTTCGTTCATTTTTCTAAAGAAGTCACCATTATAACTGGAGTGCAGTTAACCCCTGGTCTCATTGTCCCTGGTGCTTGGACTGTTGTTGATATCGATTCTTCACCTGATTCGTCTCCCAAGGACAAACTTGAAAATGATTCCATAATATCTGAACTTCCAAGTGTGTTTGATATGAGAGAACACAAGTCATTTCCATATTCCCCTTCTCAGCATGTTAGTTCTTTCAGTCTACCCCCATCGACCTTGGATTTTGACAAGCTTGTGAGTCTTTCTCTTTCTTTTGCCAAAGTTGCTAATATTTCATAACCCTCTGTACCTCTGGACTTAGAGGATTTTTATCGATACCTTGTGAAGGAGTAACTTTTGGTATGAGTTTATCTTCTTTGGATCCTACCTTTTTTATCCTCTAGGTGATGAAGGGCTGGTTCGTAGCTAGGGGAATGGGCCCTTCATCTTCTGCTGAGATCATTTCACTTAGAGAGGAGAACGTCGCTTTGAAAGCCAAAGTAGACACCTTGTCTCAAGCAAAGGGCAAAGCGCGATGGTGATTATGAGATATTAAGGGCCTCTCTTGAAGAAGAAAGGCAATCCAAAGATAGCTTATCCGAGCAGATTTCAGTTCTTAAGCACGAGCAGGCGGAGATGATGGTCAACCATGTGGTTAGTTGAAAAAAATGGACAACAAGCTTTCAAATGCGAGGAGAATAATTCATGAGACTAGTAACAGGATATCCGAATTCTTGAAGGATCACTTCCATAAGATTGTCATGGGGTATTACGAAGATGCACTTTTTCTTGTGTTCTCTGATAATTTTAAACTGTTTCCAGGAATCAAATTCACTTTTTTCATCCCTCTATCCGCAGTAAAGTCATGGAAAGGACTGAGCTGGCTAAACAGGAAGTTAAAGTCTCGAAAAAGGTAAAGACGAAGCCTGAGAGCCTCTTATTCATTGAAGAACTACCTGATGATTCTGATGACAAGGAAGAAGACATGGCTGCTGTTGGTGATGATGCAGGTGATAACTGTGATGGCCCGGGTGATGGAGGTATATGAGATAATTCTGATAAAGATGGTGGTGGCCCAACCTATACTTTTGAAAACACACGCAATTCTGAGGGGTTTACATTGATCTCCTAAGTTCCCTATCCGCTTGAGACCCAGTAGAAGTTCATGTCATGAAGGATGGCCCCCCTGAGCCGAAGGAGAAAGGATTTCCCATTCAATCTGACATTCCTTCCATAAAGGTATGGCTGTCTCTTTCGAAGTGCTTTCTTCCTTCTTGAGTTTATGGTAATGATTAGTTTCCTAATATCGTGACATAACCTTGCTTCCACAAAGATGTAGTTTCCAAAAGCGCTTCATATCCATTATTTTTAGACTTAAAAGAGAGTTCGCGATGAGCCCGTCTCATAGACCTGAAAAATCACTTTGTAGGAAAGCTTAGACATGTTTATATGAAATAATTTTGATTTCTTTACCGCTTTTCGGATAAAAGCCATGATTTAGTTTTAATAAGACTTATGATCAGACATGCTATACTGATGTGTGATATAGACGAATGTGTATCGATAAGTAAGCGTGTACCTTTGTAACCTGGGGCTATGTATATTATTGAAGTGGTTTAAAACTTGTATGGATGAAGTTCATGCAGTAGTTTACCTTTAAAAAGTATGATAACAATAGTGTTATTTTCAATAACTAGCTCTTGCATATCATTGTATATCATCTCGTTTATAAGTAGGGGAATCAATTCCAGACTCTCCCTTCCTCACTAAGGGATGAACCACAGGTAATTATGGGTCAACAAGACATTCTTAAGGAAGCTCTCGCCTTGTGGTGGGATAGGGCATACTACCTCCAAAAGATAGCAAACAGAATCTAAAAGAACAAGTGTCCTTTCTAAACAACCAACTTAAAGAGAAAGATAAAACCATCCTTGAGAGCTACAAAACCGATTACAGGTTAATCCTTCTACCAGTTCAAATGAAGAGATAGGAAAATTACTTTGTTGGACTGATGAATTAGAAGCTGAATTAATGAAAATGAAAGCAAGTTATGCATCTTTGGAATATTCTTTAAAGAATCCTAAATCAGATTAAAAGTCTAGTTGTCATGGGACTCCCTTACTAGACAATTGTGATGCGGTATCTGTGTGACCCTGATGTAAAACACTTGACATAATAGTATTATGTATGTGATGATTTGCGAAATAATTCTATAGACTAATTTGTAACCGTGTGGATATCATTTGATATGCGATCTTCCTTCTGTTAGGAATACTCTCTCTGAGGGGCCTTGTTGCATTGTTTTTTATTTTTAAAAAAAAAGAGAATTGACACACACTCTTCATTGTTAGCTGGCAAGATACACATGATACATTGCCTGTCTTTTTTGTGAAATCGTTAGTATTGCAACAATAGAGGTATGGCAGGATAACAAGCTTATTTATATTTTATTCATTAGGAAAAGCATCTTTGTTTAATAGAGATTCTTAAAGAGTCTCCCCTTACAAGATATTTGTCAAAAGAATGAACTTTACTGTAAGGTTCTATCGGGAACACATAAGATACCTGTTTAAGATCCTTGTTGAGCCTGTATTTTTGTGTAATATAAATATTCTTGTCATATATCTAATTGGAATTATGAATAATGGCTTTGTACATAAATGGGTAAAGAAAATCTCCGTGAGCAAGATGGAAGATTGCAATCCTTGTTTGTAGGCTTTTATTTAGGAATTTTTTTTCTAGGAATAGGAATTAGAATCTCGTGACCCAGACTAGGGTATTAAACCGAGCGTCCAAAACCTTCTTTCTGGAACAAAGTTGACGGATCTCTTATTCGGGAGTTGTATTCAAGGGGCTAACATTCCCCATCTGGCGGCGATTGTCAAAAACTTTGGAACCCAGATTAGGGTTTTAACAAAAGGGGACCAAAATATTTCTTCTGCCAAAAAGTTCCAAAACTTTACTCAGGCTCATATATTCAATGGAAGTCCAGAAATCCACTATGGCATTATTTATAAGAAGCCCCAAAGTATAACCCAGGTTCGGGTATTTGAAGAACACCAGAAATCCACTTCTGGTATTGTTTATTAAGAAGCCCCGAACCATAACCCAGATTCAGTTATTTGATAGAAGACCAGAAATCCACTTCAGGCATTTAGTCTTGTTACCCCCCTTTGGGTTTGATTTGTGAAGCAGAGGATGTATGTGCTTCATGAGCCGCTCTCTGGGCTTTTGATTGCCAAAGCAGAGGATGTACGTGCTTTGATGGCCACTCTTTGGGCCTGTGCATCCGGTGCGATTGACTAGCTTATTCTCAAGCAGGGCCCAAGGACTTACTCAACCTTCCTCCAGGAGGCGCCTTACCCTGGCCATGGTAGGCGCGGTAAGGGCTTAGATGCTTCATCCTAGGCATCGTAGGTGTGACGAAAGGCTTACTCTTTTGATGCTCTACACTAGCCATCGTAGGCGATGATAGAGGCTTACACTCCACCCTTCTAAGGGGTGCCTTAACCTGGCCATCGTAGGCGCGGATAAGTGTTTTTCGTTCCCTTCTGTAAGTAATAAGGAACGTAACCAGAGGTAGGACGTGCTCTTCTGCAAACACAGGTAGGATGTGCTTAGTTCATAGCAGAAGTGGGGCATACTCTTCTACGAGTAGAGGCATGACGTGCTAATTTGATGCTCTGTCTCAACCATTTCTGGCGTGGAATGGAGGCTTACGCTTTTAATGCTTTAACATGGCCCTTTCTGATTTGGGCGCGGAAAAAGGCTTACACACCACCCCCTTCAGAGGGGTACCTTGCCCTGGTCATGTTGGCGGTGGTAAGGGTTTTCTATCATCGTAGATAGCTTCACCCATTTTGGGTGAATCCAAATACTTAGGGAGATCGTACCCCCAACCGTGCAGTTGTTCTTATCTTAAAGAGCCTTTTCTCGGGCTTAGCTCAATTTCCTTACAAATTCTTTTAATTGTCCTTGATTGTAGAGCATGATGATCATTCCTTCTAGGACCCATAGTGGTTGGTTTTGTGTTCGTTCATCATTTGGTAGCGGCAATAAGTACCTCCAAACTTCCTTTCAAAATTTAGTCTCTTCTTGGATGATGGCCAGAAGTTAGGCTTGTGTCTGGTTAAGAAGTAGATGTTCTCAATTGACTTGTAAGGTCGCATTCTTACAGTAGCCTTGACTTAAACACTTCCATTTGACATAGGTGTTTTCCCCCGTTTCTATTTTGTCTTGAGTTCTCATCCATATCTTTGAGCCTTTCTTTTGTTGTATCTTGAAGTCGAGATTGATTTTCCTTGAACATTTTGAAGCGAAGTGATTGAAATCTTCCATCATTCCTTACTTGAATACAGTTCCTTTAACTTGTGTTTGGATAATTTCTTCCATATAAGAGAATAGGCTATGTTCCATTGTCGTAGGATTACTTAGGGAAAAGATAGAAGTTGACCTCCTAGGGGATGGGTTATTATTTCAAGGATCAAGGTTACGTTGCTTTGCTTCCATCTTTCATCTTATGATTCGCCTTCAATTCTTAATCGTTTCTCTTCGACTATTCTTGTATTACTGACATTTGATGTAACCATTTGAGATCTATGGGATTCTTGTCGGGACCTTTTACCCATGGTTTTGCTTCTTCAAAACTTACTTTAATCCGGGGCGAAACAACACAGTTAGAAATGTTGTTTAAGGTGTCCAAAGAACCAGAGGTAGAAACAAGGTTAAAGGATCAAGCCCTCCTTCTAGTGCCAAAATGTTAACAATATTATTCGTTAACACTGGAATTAGGTCTAAGGATGTTGACCTAGTGGTGACAAGGGAGTATTTAGTTCCCACAAGCTTGAGTTATTTCACCGTTTCCTAGATATCACAGTCAGAAGCCCGAAGATTAGTTACACTTCCCTCAAGGGGTGAGTATTGGGCTTACGAGACTTTAGCTTGAGCCTAAAGATTAGTTACTGTTCCCTCAAGGGGTGAGTATCACGCTGCCACGACCCAAGGGCCAACAGTATCTTGGGATAATGGTTCCTTAAGCACAAGACAAGTTAGAAAACTAAACGACTTATGGAAGGGTTACTTAATGATTTGATGTTAAAGGCAAGGTAAGTGCGGAAGCGCTCTTGTCAAGAAGGAAGCATAAGGTATTTAAGAGTATGGAAGTAAAGAAATTCATGAAAATTATTCTAAGTGTCAACGCCCTCTTTATTGCTTTTTACTTTGAATACATAGGCTATAACAAGTGAAATCCCCAAATCGATTTACAAATTAAGTTTACTCTATAGATAATAGGTACAAAATTGGGAAATAAGGAAAAGTCCACTAAAATGAGAAACATAAGGTCTTATTTATAGGCAAATCAAGCTCCCTTTTGTCATCAGCAAAGTAGAAGCCCCTTCCGGAGGCAGGAACAAGGTTTTGGCCGCTTTTCTGCTTTGGTCCTGATAGTTTTGGATTTCGGCTTCCTTTTTTGCCTTATAGATCTTTTTTGTTGGATTTACTTTTTCTTTTTGGGTGCCGACCCAGGCTTCAAGGGTTTAGCTTTGATGTGGCTTTCTTTATTATGCATCGATATCAAGCTTGGTTGATATAGATGGCTTTAGGAATGACTTTCGGCTTCCAGTGGTAGCTTTTGGTTCTTCCTTCATGTTTTCATAGCATTGTCTCCATATTCCAGATTTCGATAGCTTCAAGCTTTTACCCCCTCCCCCTTCGGTATCAACACTAAGCAAGTTAGTGTGGATAGCCTTTCTTCCTATAGGTTTCGGCTTGCTTCCAAGTGATCCCTTGGGTTCTAGTTTCCCAAGATGAGACTTTTGGCATATCTCTGATAACTTCTGAAGCTCCTTCTTTGTGTTTGCATTGATAATAAGAACATTAGTACCGATAGCCGCTTTTCCTTCCATCCTTTGGAGTTTCGGGTTATGCCCTTTTGGTAAATGTTCTTCTTGCTTTCGGAACCAGGTTTATGTCGGCTGCTTCCGGTTTCAGATAGAAATAGGGTCCATGTTATTAGCTTTTGAATATGCTCCTTTGTTGATGGCTTTTGATGTAAATGGCACCATGCTGTTGCCTTTCTTTGTGGTGGCTCTAAGCCCATGTTTCCTGTATCAGTGCCTATAGCCCATTGTTGAATCTTCTTTCTTCTACTTTTGGCTATTGGTTATCTCACTAGATTGGTTTCGGTTGCCTATTCTAATAACATTCTCGATGCTTTGTATTACTCTGATACCCCTTCACCGATAGCCTGCTTTAGTGCTGAATTTGGAAATAACAATCACCAAATCGAATTCCATTCAGCTCCAATTATTTTATTAAATTGGAAAACTTCACTTTAGAAAAATTCCATTAAATTTTAATTAAAAGATTTATTCTATAAATTCCATTTTCAACTAGGTTTAAGAGCAATGTTATTAAAGACACCATTCACGACAAACCCAAAATTCAATTTGATATCAAAATACAAGGCTTAGAATAGAAATCATATCGACTTTTATTCAATATCAAATTCTGAAACCAACAGATACCGTATAGGGAATAATGATTTCCATATCTTCTAGATTCCTCAAAACAGTATCCATATATTCACTGAATCCAATATCAAAATATCCAAAGATAGTTTCAATTAAACTCCCATCCAGGTTATACATTGGAAAAACTCTGGTTGTATTAAAACCATTTTCAATCCAATACGTTATTTTAATACCACTGGATCATTCTTCTAGTTGTTAACTAGGTCATTCAAATAAAATATCTTTTATCTTTCAAAAACTTGGAATATTCCATCCAAAACCTTTCTAAATCATTTATTATGATTTAACATAATTTATCGATATTTTTAATAATTTTATTAAGGCCCTTACAGCTAGTTTCCAATTTTGAGACACCGTGCTTCATCCATAGCGACATTTTCCAAAACAGTTTGGGACTTATTTTAAAACTAAACCGTTGGATTTCAAAACATCTTATTTCGTTTGTAAGTTCTTTTTATTACGGACCCGACGTTTTCAGTTTCAGAATAATCTGACAGTTGGATCTCCCGATACATCAATTCGAAGTTATGGGTCGAACTTCATAAACTATCACTGCGCGACACGTCCTATTCAAACCCAAATTCGATTTGTAATTAAAAATAAATTGAATCGCTTCTAAAATAATTCATAAATTATATAAATTATTTACAACTACCATTGGAATTTTTATTTCAATCATTTCCCTCCAAAATCAAATATTTCAATATTAAGCCATTTTAATATTATCTAAATCATTAAAATAATAATATTTTTCAAAACCCATCCTTTTCATCTCAAACTTACCTAACAGTCATTATAAAAATAAATAAGAAACTTCCTTTAAAACGTCTTCTAAAAAGCCTAACGAACTTTACTTTAAAAAGTTGTTATTCATTTAGAAAATAAAACTTCAATATGCCATAAGTATACGAAATTTACTTCAAAATCGTTCACTCCAGTTATGAGTATTCATTGATATTTTAATATCTTCATGTCCATCCAAAATCGAACATCAAGATAAAACTTCGATTTTTCACTAAATATTATATTATTAAAATATTCAATTTCATCCTGAATTAGAACGAGATTCAACCAAATACCATATAATTCCAATTATATGGATTTCACACGTCATATGCATTCAATAATAGTTGTAAACAACTATTAAACGTCCAATTCACATCCAGAGTGCAACTACACCCGTATAAGCCTTAAATAATTAAATAACGCTTATAACGATATGTCAACCAACAGATTAACAGGGAAACTAAACACTTGGGATTAGCTCCAATAAAGTATCATCCCAATACCTGTGTGGGTTTTTCATCACAAACTAGTGATCATTATCTACACACTTTGGGAGACATGTAAATAAATTTTCATCATAATACCTGTGTGGGGTTTACATCATGATCCATGCGAACTTATCTACACACTTGGGAGATGTGTGGGCTAACTATCATCCCAATACCCATATGGGGTTTTTCATCAGTTCAGATCAATCATAGATTCAAGAAATCTATGCTAACTTGTTTATTTCAAGTTATTTTTCTATCAAGTCAATTTGACTTAAATTGGTGAATAAAAATATGTTGTTTGACTAATAAATGGGTGTTTAGCCCTACAACAACTGCCATAAGCATTCAATAAACATAATCAAACAAAATTATCATTACTTATAAAAATTAAGTTGAGTGAGAGTTCTCACATTGGTCATTTATTGTTAAATAATGATGAATGTCGATCGATTAAATCACACGTTTTTCTTCGTCAAAAATTCAATGAGCTCCAAATCACTCCAAATCGGTTTCATTACGAAGCTCTCGTCCATACGGTTCCAACGGATCCAATTTCGCTGAATTCCGATAACGTACGAAAAAGTCATCAATTTTACAATATTATGCACATATATAAGTCATTAACATTAGCTAAATTAATTAAATAACTTTAATTACCTATTAACCACTAACCTACCTCCTCTAAACTCACTTCTTCTCCACTATGACCTGCTGCTACACTCCTCAATACCGCACGCACAAGCTCACCAAACCTCCCCTCTCATTCACTAAAACCCAAATGAATTACACCAATATTCTCCTTTTCAACTCTTCTTCGATCTCATGTACGCTAATGCAAACTCGAGCTCACCGTTCCAAATGCGTTTGACAATCCTAAAATGCATGGCTACAGCAAAATAGCGCATATTTTCGAAACCAAATCCCATAAAATTTTGCGTACTAGCTTCAAATCTTATCACGAATCCATTTATAAACTTGAATTCGTGCATAACGTCTTCAGTTTCCCGGATTTCTCCACCCTAAACCTAAATACCGCATGATGTATGATTTACAGTGACCAAACGATAAACCAAACCATTCAAACCCCATATCAAAGCGAAGAGCAACTCACCATGGTCTTGAATATGTAAATATTTGGTTTTATGGATTTTTATGTAAATTATAGGCATTTTTGGAAGATAAATTTTGCTCACGTTTTAGGAATTTATGGTGGCATCCATCATTTTGATCTAAGAAGAGGAATTGAGGGTTTGAGGGAGTTAATGGTATTATATAGGTAGGGTTTTTCTATTTTTTATTTACTTATATATATATATATTATTTTATTCAATTGTTACTTGTATTTATCTTTTAAAAATTCATATGACCGTATACGAATCCCATTTTCAATGAAAATTGACACACAGCTATAATCTGATATTACAGATCCAATAAAACTTGTTTTATCGAATTCCGAGTCCGTTTGCTCCAACAACATATTTTTAAAGTCAAAATACGGCTTAGCACACATTTAAATTCCATATGGTCACATACTAACTCCAAAAATCACGAAATTTGAAATCTAGCAATAATTTAATATTCTGAATCAAACAAAATTGGTTTCATCGAAAATGGAGGTCATTTGAAAGATGACTATTTTTAAGGCTTAAATAAAACAAATAAAATATTAATAAACTCAAAAACAGTTCAATTTAATAATAATTAATTAATATTATCATATATATCCAAATAAAACATCATATAGCCCTGTAATAAACATACTTGGGCTTATAACTTGATATATTCAAAATTCAAGCAAAAACAATGTTCAATTCTATAATAAACACTTTTATTTTATTTAATAAATCATTATAATTTATAAATGATTTCATAGCGAGTTTTTGAAATTTTAATTTCGATGAACTTACAATTTTAACAGGAATATCAATTTTCACTTTCACTAGAAAGATATAATTAATTAGATTCTAACATTTCTTGTTTCACAGAAATCCGACTTATATTGAATTCTTCATATTCATTTCAAATCTAAAACCAAAATTTTCAAACTAAAACGACGTTACGAGTTCGTTTTATAATTAATATAAGCTTATATGTTCACACTTCATTTTAAATAAATTCTAAGTTGTTGTAAAGACCCGTAACTTCCCCGTAAAGGAAAGCGTCGGATAGTTCGAGAACAAGCCACAACAGAACGCATACAGAAGGACATTTCATCGTATATAACCACAATGCATCAGATTACAAGAATATACCGAGTATAAAAGAATATTACACAGAAATATCAGGGATTTAAATTACATTTAAATACATCGCAGCGGAAAATAATACAATACACAACTAGAAGAGATATACGGATACAAAGCTTTCCGGATATCGTTCCAGCTGTAAACCAGGATCCTGTGAATATAAATCTGCAAAACCAAAACTACTAGCTGCCCGTGTCAAAAATAGGGGCACCCAGAGTTTAGGTTAAAACAATAAACTCCAGGTCAGTCATGTGACTGGTGTGAGAACTAAAACAGTTATTAATCTTTATTTTAAATCGTTAGGTAAATCAAGGGACCACGCCGTATAACACGGAACGGGTTTCCTCCCAAGAATACCAGTGCATAAAACAAACAGCGCAATGCTAAAATAAAGAAAAATGAAGCTGTTATAAGACCCAGGTCCTATCACACAATGCAACGCAAGCCGGGGGATAGGGTTTTCCCTTATAACAGCCAAAGAATGCTTGATACGTTTAAAACAGATCATTTGATACTATAATAAGTGTACAGTGTATAAAACAACTTCAAATCATAAGTATCAATCATAGGCGACATGAGCGTCCCATGCCACTATGTCACCATATATAGGTTTACAACTAAAACCGCGAAATCACGTATTTGGAAATTGGATTTCAGTCTATGAACCGAGGCTAGGGGCAAGATCCTCAACCGATTCGTGACTCTCTAGCCCGAGCCACAGGCAAGTACTCAGTCAAGCCTTGGAGCGACAGGGCCGGTCCACCGATGTGGATTAAAATGCCTGAACACTACGTTTCCCCACCCTATGGGGTGTAAGTCTGGTCCGTCAGCCGACCAGAAGCATCGGCCGAAACCGATATAACCGAGGCGCCTCGCAACAGCAACAACCACATAAGTCAAACTCGTCAGGGCGTGAAAAAACCACTGACGCCACTTCTAGCTAGAAAGAAACGCAAGTCCTCCCTGAGGTCCGTCTCCCGTTTTTGGTTCATACCGGGTGTGAAACACGCGAGGTAAACGTTACACAAAGCTACGCCACAAAGGCCGTGCTTTGATCATCACCACAAGACTTTGCTTTTCAACAGAAGCCTTGATCATTTGCATCTTAGCATGCCACACAGGCAAACCATCCTATGCAACCGATATCAGTCACACAGAATGAAATCCGATGTCAGACACACAGTCCATTTACAAGTCCGTCCTGGGTCTGAACGAAACCGGAGGCACCTAGTACCCCGCATATCCATCGATCTCCAAGTACGTCTGGACGATCACTAACTGTTTCCATCTTCTTGGGTGTACAGCCCAATCAAGATCATCAGTTATCACCCAAACGACGTGAAGACCTCCGGTCTTCGACCATCGTCTTCATCTTCGACTTATCGTCGTATCAGTTATTCAGAATGGGATAAACCCGGTCTTTCCGAATAACTCGCGTATATTTAAATAAGTGTTACACAAACACAACATACGCCTCATTCCAATTCATTAGTCACTAACCGTAAATTAATCAAGAGAATAATTCCCCAAATATTAACCCCGAAGGCCGAAACCAACATCAGATCAATATCCAGAAAACCATTCTGCTTGGCTAACCGCCAGTTAGTTTCTAAATTTCACATTCAAATCTAATTAAAGATTTAACTATCGCCTGGAGCAAAACTGGTGATACTCCATTCTCGATCTTTTCAATCTAATTAAAGATTCATTAAAACTCCACTTAGTTTTAATCTGTGACTGGGTTAAAGAATCAGTGTCATTTAAAACACGGTTCACGATAAACCCAAAGTCACATCCCATTAATTATCGGGTTAAAGTACAAGTGTTATTTAAAACACTGTTCACGATAAACCCAAAAATCAATATCCATTCAATTCCAATTAAATATTATTTAATTGGTACACTTCATTAAATCTAAATCAAAAGATTTAATCTTTTCTCAACTGGGTTCAAGAACAGTGTTAGTGAAGACACCATTCACGACAAACCCAAATCACATTCATTAATTATCGGGTTAAAGAACAAGTGTTATTTAAAACACTGTTCACGATAAACCCAAAAATCAATATCAATTCAATTCCAATTAAATATTATTTAATTGGTACACTTTATTAAATCTAAATAAAAAGATTTAATCTTTTCTCAACTGGGTTCAAGAACAGTGTTAGTGAAGACACCATCCACGACAAACCCAAATCACATTCGATATTCAATACAAGGCTCTGAATAGAAAATATATCGGCTTATATTCAATATCAAATTCTACGACTAACAAATGTCGTATTGGAAATAACGATATAAATATATATATCTTTCAAATTTCCATAACAACACCTGTATAATCACGAATTCCAACATCGAAATATTCCGAAGACAATTTCGATTCAAATCCACTCCAATGCAATCATTGGAAATTTTGGTTATTTTTAAAACCCTTTTTAAATTCAATTTATTTATTTAAAAATAAATAGAATTATATTTCTAGTTCAAAACTAGTTCATTTCGATAAAAATCTATTTTTATCTTTTCAAATATGGAGTTTTTCATCCCAAATCTTCACAAATCATTTCTTATGATTTTACATAAATTATTACTATTTTTAATAATTTTATCAAGGCCCGTACAGTCGATTTCCATCAACGGCCATCGAACTGCACTTACAGCGACCTTTTTCGAATTTGATTTGGACGTATCTCCAAATCCAACCGTTAGATTTCAAATTTCTAACCTTCTTTAGAAAGCTCTTTTCGATACGAACCCAACGGTTCCGGTTTTAGGAGAATCCGACGGTCGGATCTCCCGTAATGTCCGTTTGAAATAAATGGTCGAAATTCGCGAACTGCCGCGGCGCGGCGCGTTCTATTCAGGCCATTATATTATATATAATATATATAATATATATTTCGTCGATTTCTATTTAAAACGAATTATATAAATAGTTTTAAATTCGTTTCAAATTCTATTTCAACTTCTATTTCAATTCAAAGCAAAATTGAATTCTTCTTTATAAATTCGTTTAAAAATTCATTTCTATTCAATTCGAATTTCAATTCAATTCATTTCAATTCGCTTTCTATTCCATTTGAATTCGTTTTCAATTCAATTCATTTCGAAATCGTTTTCAATTCATTTTGAATTCGTTTTCAATTCAATTCATTTCGAAATCGTTTTCAATTCATTTTGAATTCGTTTTCAATTCAATTCATTTCGAAATCGTTTTCAATTCATTTTGAATTCGTTTTCAATTCAATTCATTTCGAAATCGTTTTCAACTCATTTTGAATTCGTTTTCAATTCAATTCATTTCGAAATCGTTTTCAATTCATTTTGAATTCGTTTTCAATTCAATTCATTTCGAAATCGTTTTCAATTCATTTTGAATTCGTTTTCAATTCAATTCATTTCGAAATCGTTTTCAATTCATTTTGAATTCGTTTTCAATTCAATTCATTTCGAAATCGTTTTCAATTCAATTCATTTCGAAATCGCTTTCAATTCATTTTGAATTCGTTTTCAATTCAATTCATTTCGAAATCGTTTTAAAATCGATATAAATATCGTTCACGTCAAAATGGCGTCAATCTAATCAATACGGCTTCATGAATTTCTATTTTCAAATATTCTATTTCAAATATTTCTATTTCAAATATTTCTATTTCTAAACTGGAATGAGGCCCAATCAATTACCATATAAAATTAATTATATGGATTTTTATATAACACATGTATATAACAGCATTGAAAATAATCAACCATCAACCAAAGTGCACTACACTGTATAAGCATCAAATATAGATATTCAACGCTTATAACAGCCTGTCAATCAATCGATCGACATATTTAATCAATCAGGATGAGTGAACTTCAAATTTCATCCTAACACCCGTGTGGGGTTTCAAACAATCAAACACATATTTTATTTGTGCAGTTAGGCGATGTGTAAAATTTATCGACCCAATCAACGTCATTCAAATAGGTGTACATAAACAAACCGTCTGGTTTGTAAATGAATATTTATTTATTCACATTCACGTTAAAAATTATATTTTTAACGATAAAACATTTTATTCCAACATATGAATTTCAATTTAGTTCATTCTTTAAATAAAATGATATTTTTATTTTTCTAACTTATTTTAGAAAATTTCGGCGGCATAACGGCACGATACTAGAAACGGGACAAGGCCTAGCCTTATCCCCGGTCTAGTGAAGGCCCACGCCATTCACCCATCAATCAAATTCACTTTCGTTATGCAAACCACAAAATTTGGAGTAAGGGTCTAACCTAGCCTTACTCCTTCGCCTTATAACGGCGCACGTCTAATCCTAACCAATTTATCGATTCGATTTTTTTTTTCCACACCACAAACCACATTCAAACCAATATCACAATCAATCACCAAACAGTCAAACAAACAAGTCCATGGTCTGTGGACGGGTGTCGGGTGCTTCTAATAAGCACCGTCTGCATCCTAGTATATATATATATAACTAGAAAAAGAATTTTGAGTGAGAAGTTCTCACTTATAGCTATCCAAGCTCCACGACACTTCTTTTGCAGAAGTCTTCCTCGTTATCGCCTCTTCGTCATCTTCGTTGCCCGTAGTCACTATATATATAAAAATCGAATTTTTACTTCAAAGTTCAATATATAAAAATCGAATTTTTATTTCGCTATTCAATATATAAAAATCGAATTTTTATTTCGCTATTCAATATATAAAAATCGAATTTTTATTTCGCTATTCAATATATAAAAATCGAATTTTTACTTCGATGTTCAATATATAAAAATCGAATTTTTATTTCGCTATTCAATATATAAAAATCGAATTTTTATTTCGCTATTCAATATATAAAAATCGAATTTTTACTTCGATGTTCAATATATAAAAATCGAATTTTTTATTTCGCTATTCAATATATAAAAATCGAATTTTTATTTCGCTATTCAATATATAAAAATCGAATTTTTACTTCGATGTTCAATATATAAAAATCGAATTTTTATTTCGCTATTCAATATATAAAAATCGAATTTTTATTTCGCTATTCAATATATAAAAATCGAATTTTTACTTCGATGTTCAATATATAAAAATCGAATTTTTATTTCGCTATTCAATATATAAAAATCGAATTTTTATTTCGCTATTCAATATATAAAAATCGAATTTTTACTTCGATGTTCAATATATAAAAATCGAATTTTTATTTCAAAGTTTAAATCTTTTCTTTTACTTTTCAAAATTCAAATCTTTTTCCTATTAAAACAAAAATTAGTTTTTCCGCTTTATTAAAATTCAGTTTTTCTATCTTATTACAATTCAGTTTTCAACTTTATTAAAATTCAGTTTTCAAACTTTAAAATAAAAATCAGTTTTCAAACTTTAAAATAAAAATCAGTTTTCAAACTTTATAATAAAAATCAGTTTTCAAACTTTATAATAAAAATCAGTTTTCAAACTTTATAATAAAAATCAGTTTTCAAACTTTATAATAAAAATCAGTTTTCAAACTTTATAATAAAAATCAGTTTTCAAACTTTATAATAAAAATCAGTTTTCAAACTTTATAATAAAAATCAGTTTTCAAACTTTATAATAAAAATCAGTTTTCAAACTTTATAATAAAAATCAGTTTTCAAACTTTATAATAAAAATCAGTTTTATCCTTATAAAAAAAGAACAGTGTTAGTCCTTATTTTAATTTTACTAAACTAATTTCCTTATTTTACTTACATACATAAACAACTGAGAAGAAAAGGATTCAGTAAAAATAAATAAAGAAAGAAAAAGAAGAAGACTTACATTACCGAGAGGAGAGGGGGGGGGTTTACTGCTGTTTGTCGGAGGGTGGCGTCGGCGTCAGAAGGAGGTGGCGGTGCGGCAGCTGCTCGCGACGGAGGTGGTGGAGGTCTCGAAGTCGGCATCGTCGACTGGGTTTTGGGGGTCTTTGCGTTCGGTTGGAAGAGGAGATGAGGGAGCGGAGCCGGTGGAGGAGGAGGAGGCCGAACGGAGGGGGGGTGGATTGAAGAAGGGGGGAGCTCGCCGGAGCTTGGTCGGAGTGAGGCGCCTCCTCAGGCGGCGGCAGACGAGATGTGGAGGGCGTCGGGTTTCACTGAGAAAAAGGGGGCGGCTTTACTGAATGAATTTAGGTTTAGAGATTTTTAAAGGTTTATATTTATATTATTTTAATAATTAATTAATTATCCAAAAGGGTTGACTTTACATTCGAACTCGAATCGAGGCCCACCGACAATCGTCCCTAGCGTATTACCCCCATTCCGAACACAATGGGATATGTATCGTAGGCCAATTCGCTTGTTTCGATTAGTTTTCATCAAAACCAAAATGTAAATCAGTATATATTCAGTTTGAACGCACATTTCAATTTACCAGGACCACATACAGACCCGAAAAATTCCAGAAAAATTATATCTAGCTTCGTATTGACGATACGGTCCTAACAAAACTAATTTCGTTGAATTCTGAGACCGTTGGAAAAATGGCCAATTTCCAGTCGATTAAAATCAACTGAAATGGTCAAAACACGTTTTCCTTTGCCACGCTCACATACTGGTTCGAAAAATTATGAAATTTGGAATCCAGCAATAACTTAACATCACGGACCCAACAAAACTGGTTTCGTCGAAATCCGAGGTCGCTTGCAAAATTGCTATTTTTAAGGGCCTTATATATATAAAAATATATATAAATTCCACAACGACTATTTCTAATTTTCAACTGGACATATCTCTCAATTTTTAAAGTGAAATCTCAGTTTCTTACATCCGTTAGAAAGATATTATCAATCAGATCCTAATGTTTTTGGTTTCACTAAAATCCGGATTGTTTTGCACCCGGTACATTCAATTGAAGTTTGAAATCGAATTATCGAACTACCGCGCCATTTTCAATTCCTTTTATAATTATATATAATTATTATATATTCTAACGACGACGTATATAATATATACGTTCTAATTATATTCAAAATAGATTTCTCGTCGATATTATTTAAAATAATCTATTTTAAATATTCAAAATTCGCTAAAATTGCCAAAATAAAAATTTCAAACTGGCCCAGATTTTCCGGGTTGTTACAATCTCCCCCACTTAAAACTTTTCGTCCCCGAAAAGGAACAAAGTCGAAAGTGGTTTGATTATTCCACTCTACGTTCGATCTGACTTCCATTCTCCAACTCTTTAGTTTCTGAGAATTTTCAAAATTTCAAAAATTTGGCTAACACCCTAAATTTTCGAAAAATTTCGCCATAACCTCCCCTGCAATGGGAGCATCGGGGAATTTCAAATAGCTTCCCCGGTCCTTCAGATCTCAAAAAGAAAAAGAAAAAGCCAAGCGGCTAGCCAATAGGCTCACAAAATCATCATCACCCAAACAAAACAGGAAATTATGTAGTAAACATGTACCTATTTGTCGGGCAAACAAATTTTATTCTCTGGCTCTAGCCTCCTTGCTATGACCTGCTCAATATAAGTATATGTATATGCAAGCAAATGCGACCAATTTTCAATATAATCCAATATTTGATTCAATTAGGCTAAATGGTTTAAAATTAGCAAACAAATGAACAAACAACACAAACATCAATCAATTAGTGAATTTAACGTTTCAAATTCATAATTTTGATATATATACTGAAAATCTTGTTTTTGATGCCAATTCACAACAAAGTGTTCTAGCTATATAAGATTTGGTTCTCACACCAGCCTAATGGAAATATATAGATATCACACTTTCGTTAATCGAAAATAAATGCTGGTGATGGTATACTTCATCATCAGGACCATGTCCGGGCGACTAGAGTGCGACTCTATATCTATCCAATATATTAAAACTTCGAATACACGCGGATCAGACGTATACGCAAAATCTATATATACTGGATTGTCCACATCAATTTAAATAGATAATCAAATACGAATAATTGATTAAATTTTCAAAACAAAAATTTGTTTTCATTTTCAAAAATATACTCTTCACACTCGTTCTAGGATACTACTGATCCCATCTCTAACGAGTCATTCTCGTTGGATATTACTAATCCAATTTCTGATGAATTCTTTCGTACGGTTCTAATGTGTCTTGTTCTCTGCTTTGTAAACCAAAGCTCTGATACCAAATGTAAAGACCCGTAACTTCCCCGTAAAGGAAAGCGTCGGATAGTTCGAGAACAAGCCACAACAGAACGCATACAGAAGGACATTTCATCGTATATAACCACAATGCATCAGATTACAAGAATATACCGAGTATAAAAGAATATTACACAGAAATATCAGGGATTTAAATTACATTTAAATACATCGCAGCGGAAAATAATACAATACACAACTAGAAGAGATATACGGATACAAAGCTTTCCGGATATCGTTCCAGCTGTAAACCAGGATCCTGTGAATATAAATCTGCAAAACCAAAACTACTAGCTGCCCGTGTCAAAAATAGGGGCACCCAGAGTTTAGGTTAAAACAATAAACTCCAGGTCAGTCATGTGACTGGTGTGAGAACTAAAACAGTTATTAATCTTTATTTTAAATCGTTAGGTAAATCAAGGGACCACGCCGTATAACACGGAACGGGTTTCCTCCCAAGAATACCAGTGCATAAAACAAACAGCGCAATGCTAAAATAAAGAAAAATGAAGCTGTTATAAGACCCAGGTCCTATCACACAATGCAACGCAAGCCGGGGGATAGGGTTTTCCCTTATAACAGCCAAAGAATGCTTGATACGTTTAAAACAGATCATTTGATACTATAATAAGTGTACAGTGTATAAAACAACTTCAAATCATAAGTATCAATCATAGGCGACATGAGCGTCCCATGCCACTATGTCACCATATATAGGTTTACAACTAAAACCGCGAAATCACGTATTTGGAAATTGGATTTCCGTCTATGAACCGAGGCTAGGGGCAAGATCCTCAACCGATTCGTGACTCTCTAGCCCGAGCCACAGGCAAGTACTCAGTCAAGCCTTGGAGCGACAGGGCCGGTCCAAAGATGTGGATTAAAATGCCTGAACACTACGTTTCCCCACCCTATGGGGTGTAAGTCTGGTCCGTCAGCCGACCAGAAGCATCGGCCGAAACCGATATAACCGAGGCGCCTCGCAACAGCAACAACCACATAAGTCAAACTCGTCAGGGCGTGAAAAAACCACTGACGCCACTTCTAGCTAGAAAGAAACGCAAGTCCTCCCTGAGGTCCGTCTCCCGTTTTTGGTTCATACCGGGTGTGAAACACGCGAGGTAAACGTTACACAAAGCTACGCCACAAAGGCCGTGCTTTGATCATCACCACAAGACTTTGCTTTTCAACAGAAGCCTTGATCATTTGCATCTTAGCATGCCACACAGGCAAACCATCCTATGCAACCGATATCAGTCACACAGAATGAAATCCGATGTCAGACACACAGTCCATTTACAAGTCCGTCCTGGGTCTGAACGAAACCGGAGGCACCTAGTACCCCGCATATCCATCGATCTCCAAGTACGTCTGGACGATCACTAACTGTTTCCATCTTCTTGGGTGTACAGCCCAATCAAGATCATCAGTTATCACCCAAACGACGTGAAGACCTCCGGTCTTCGACCATCGTCTTCATCTTCGACTTATCGTCGTATCAGTTATTCAGAATGGGATAAACCCGGTCTTTCCGAATAACTCGCGTATATTTAAATAAGTGTTACACAAACACAACATACGCCTCATTCCAATTCATTAGTCACTAACCGTAAATTAATCAAGAGAATAATTCCCCAAATATTAACCCCGAAGGCCGAAACCAACATCAGATCAATATCCAGAAAACCATTCTGCTTGGCTAACCGCCAGTTAGTTTCTAAATTTCACATTCAAATCTAATTAAAGATTTAACTATCGCCTGGAGCAAAACTGGTGATACTCCATTCTCGATCTTTTCAATCTAATTAAAGATTCATTAAAACTCCACTTAGTTTTAATCTGTGACTGGGTTAAAGAATCAGTGTCATTTAAAACACGGTTCACGATAAACCCAAAGTCACATCCCATTAATTATCGGGTTAAAGAACAAGTGTTATTTAAAACACTGTTCACGATAAACCCAAAAATCAATATCCATTCAATTCCAATTAAATATTATTTAATTGGTACACTTCATTAAATCTAAATCAAAAGATTTAATCTTTTCTCAACTGGGTTCAAGAACAGTGTTAGTGAAGACACCATTCACGACAAACCCAAATCACATTCATTAATTATCGGGTTAAAGAACAAGTGTTATTTAAAACACTGTTCACGATAAACCCAAAAATCAATATCAATTCAATTCCAATTAAATATTATTTAATTGGTACACTTTATTAAATCTAAATAAAAAGATTTAATCTTTTCTCAACTGGGTTCAAGAACAGTGTTAGTGAAGACACCATCCACGACAAACCCAAATCACATTCGATATTCAATACAAGGCTCTGAATAGAAAATATATCGGCTTATATTCAATATCAAATTCTACGACTAACAAATGTCGTATTGGAAATAACGATATAAATATATATATCTTTCAAATTTCCATAACAACACCTGTATAATCACGAATTCCAACATCGAAATATTCCGAAGACAATTTCGATTCAAATCCACTCCAATGCAATCATTGGAAATTTTGGTTATTTTTAAAACCCTTTTTAAATTCAATTTATTTATTTAAAAATAAATAGAATTATATTTCTAGTTCAAAACTAGTTCATTTCGATAAAAATCTATTTTTATCTTTTCAAATATGGAGTTTTTCATCCCAAATCTTCACAAATCATTTCTTATGATTTTACATAAATTATTACTATTTTTAATAATTTTATCAAGGCCCGTACAGTCGATTTCCATCAACGGCCATCGAACTGCACTTACAGCGACCTTTTTCGAATTTGATTTGGACGTATCTCCAAATCCAACCGTTAGATTTCAAATTTCTAACCTTCTTTAGAAAGCTCTTTTCGATACGAACCCAACGGTTCCGGTTTTAGGAGAATCCGACGGTCGGATCTCCCGTAATGTCCGTTTGAAATAAATGGTCGAAATTCGCGAACTGCCGCGGCGCGGCGCGTTCTATTCAGGCCATTATATTATATATAATATATATAATATATATTTCGTCGATTTCTATTTAAAACGAATTATATAAATAGTTTTAAATTCGTTTCAAATTCTATTTCAACTTCTATTTCAATTCAAAGCAAAATTGAATTCTTCTTTATAAATTCGTTTAAAAATTCATTTCTATTCAATTCGAATTTCAATTCAATTCATTTCAATTCGCTTTCTATTCCATTTGAATTCGTTTTCAATTCAATTCATTTCGAAATCGTTTTCAATTCATTTTGAATTCGTTTTCAATTCAATTCATTTCGAAATCGTTTTCAATTCATTTTGAATTCGTTTTCAATTCAATTCATTTCGAAATCGTTTTCAATTCATTTTGAATTCGTTTTCAATTCAATTCATTTCGAAATCGTTTTCAACTCATTTTGAATTCGTTTTCAATTCAATTCATTTCGAAATCGTTTTCAATTCATTTTGAATTCGTTTTCAATTCAATTCATTTCGAAATCGTTTTCAATTCATTTTGAATTCGTTTTCAATTCAATTCATTTCGAAATCGTTTTCAATTCATTTTGAATTCGTTTTCAATTCAATTCATTTCGAAATCGTTTTCAATTCAATTCATTTCGAAATCGCTTTCAATTCATTTTGAATTCGTTTTCAATTCAATTCATTTCGAAATCGTTTTAAAATCGATATAAATATCGTTCACGTCAAAATGGCGTCAATCTAATCAATACGGCTTCATGAATTTCTATTTTCAAATATTCTATTTCTATTTCAAATATTTCTATTTCTAAACTGGAATGAGGCCCAATCAATTACCATATAAAATTAATTATATGGATTTTTATATAACACATGTATATAACAGCATTGAAAATAATCAACCATCAACCAAAGTGCACTACACTGTATAAGCATCAAATATAGATATTCAACGCTTATAACAGCCTGTCAATCAATCGATCGACATATTTAATCAATCAGGATGAGTGAACTTCAAATTTCATCCTAACACCCGTGTGGGGTTTCAAACAATCAAACACATATTTTATTTGTGCAGTTAGGCGATGTGTAAAATTTATCGACCCAATCAACGTCATTCAAATAGGTGTACATAAACAAACCGTCTGGTTTGTAAATGAATATTTATTTATTCACATTCACGTTAAAAATTATATTTTTAACGATAAAACATTTTATTCCAACATATGAATTTCAATTTAGTTCATTCTTTAAATAAAATGATATTTTTATTTTTCTAACTTATTTTAGAAAATTTCGGCGGCATAACGGCACGATACTAGAAACGGGACAAGGCCTAGCCTTATCCCCGGTCTAGTGAAGGCCCACGCCATTCACCCATCAATCAAATTCACTTTCGTTATGCAAACCACAAAATTTGGAGTAAGGGTCTAACCTAGCCTTACTCCTTCGCCTTATAACGGCGCACGTCTAATCCTAACCAATTTATCGATTCGATTTTTTTTTTCCACACCACAAACCACATTCAAACCAATATCACAATCAATCACCAAACAGTCAAACAAACAAGTCCATGGTCTGTGGACGGGTGTCGGGTGCTTCTAATAAGCACCGTCTGCATCCTAGTATATATATATATAACTAGAAAAAGAATTTTGAGTGAGAAGTTCTCACTTATAGCTATCCAAGCTCCACGACACTTCTTTTGCAGAAGTCTTCCTCGTTGTCGCCTCTTCGTCATCTTCGTTGCCCGTAGTCACTATATATATAAAAATCGAATTTTTACTTCAAAGTTCAATATATAAAAATCGAATTTTTATTTCGCTATTCAATATATAAAAATCGAATTTTTATTTCGCTATTCAATATATAAAAATCGAATTTTTATTTCGCTATTCAATATATAAAAATCGAATTTTTACTTCGATGTTCAATATATAAAAATCGAATTTTTATTTCGCTATTCAATATATAAAAATCGAATTTTTATTTCGCTATTCAATATATAAAAATCGAATTTTTACTTCGATGTTCAATATATAAAAATCGAATTTTTTATTTCGCTATTCAATATATAAAAATCGAATTTTTATTTCGCTATTCAATATATAAAAATCGAATTTTTACTTCGATGTTCAATATATAAAAATCGAATTTTTATTTCGCTATTCAATATATAAAAATCGAATTTTTATTTCGCTATTCAATATATAAAAATCGAATTTTTACTTCGATGTTCAATATATAAAAATCGAATTTTTATTTCGCTATTCAATATATAAAAATCGAATTTTTATTTCGCTATTCAATATATAAAAATCGAATTTTTACTTCGATGTTCAATATATAAAAATCGAATTTTTATTTCAAAGTTTAAATCTTTTCTTTTACTTTTCAAAATTCAAATCTTTTTCCTATTAAAACAAAAATTAGTTTTTCCGCTTTATTAAAATTCAGTTTTTCTATCTTATTACAATTCAGTTTTCAACTTTATTAAAATTCAGTTTTCAAACTTTAAAATAAAAATCAGTTTTCAAACTTTAAAATAAAAATCAGTTTTCAAACTTTATAATAAAAATCAGTTTTCAAACTTTATAATAAAAATCAGTTTTCAAACTTTATAATAAAAATCAGTTTTCAAACTTTATAATAAAAATCAGTTTTCAAACTTTATAATAAAAATCAGTTTTCAAACTTTATAATAAAAATCAGTTTTCAAACTTTATAATAAAAATCAGTTTTCAAACTTTATAATAAAAATCAGTTTTCAAACTTTATAATAAAAATCAGTTTTATCCTTATAAAAAAAGAACAGTGTTAGTCCTTATTTTAATTTTACTAAACTAATTTCCTTATTTTACTTACATACATAAACAACTGAGAAGAAAAGGATTCAGTAAAAATAAATAAAGAAAGAAAAAGAAGAAGACTTACATTACCGAGAGGAGAGGGAGGGGGTTTACTGTTGTTTGTCGGAGGGTGGCGTCGGCGTCAGAAGGAGGTGGCGGTGCGGCAGCTGCTCGCGACGGAGGTGGTGGAGGTCTCGAAGTCGGCATCGTCGACTGGGTTTTGGGGGTCTTTGCGTTCGGTTGGAAGAGGAGATGAGGGAGCGGAGCCGGTGGAGGAGGAGGAGGCCGAACGGAGGGGGGGTGGATTGAAGAAGGGGGGAGCTCGCCGGAGCTTGGTCGGAGTGAGGCGCCTCCTCAGGCGGCGGCAGACGAGATGTGGAGGGCGTCGGGTTTCACTGAGAAAAAGGGGGCGGCTTTACTGAATGAATTTAGGTTTAGAGATTTTTAAAGGTTTATATTTATATTATTTTAATAATTAATTAATTATCCAAAAGGGTTGACTTTACATTCGAACTCGAATCGAGGCCCACCGACAATCGTCCCTAGCGTATTACCCCCATTCCGAACACAATGGGATATGTATCGTAGGCCAATTCGCTTGTTTCGATTAGTTTTCATCAAAACCAAAATGTAAATCAGTATATATTCAGTTTGAACGCACATTTCAATTTACCAGGACCACATACAGACCCGAAAAATTCCAGAAAAATTATATCTAGCTTCGTATTGACGATACGGTCCTAACAAAACTAATTTCGTTGAATTCTGAGACCGTTGGAAAAATGGCCAATTTCCAGTCGATTAAAATCAACTGAAATGGTCAAAACACGTTTTCCTTTGCCACGCTCACATACTGGTTCGAAAAATTATGAAATTTGGAATCCAGCAATAACTTAACATCACGGACCCAACAAAACTGGTTTCGTCGAAATCCGAGGTCGCTTGCAAAATTGCTATTTTTAAGGGCCTTATATATATAAAAATATATATAAATTCCACAGCGACTATTTCTAATTTTCAACTGGACATATCTCTCAATTTTTAAAGTGAAATCTCAGTTTCTTACATCCGTTAGAAAGATATTATCAATCAGATCCTAATGTTTTTGGTTTCACTAAAATCCGGATTGTTTTGCACCCGGTACATTCAATTGAAGTTTGAAATCGAATTATCAAACTACCGCGCCATTTTCAATTCCTTTTATAATTATATATAATTATTATATATTCTAACGACGACGTATATAATATATACGTTCTAATTATATTCAAAATAGATTTCTCGTCGATATTATTTAAAATAATCTATTTTAAATATTCAAAATTCGCTAAAATTGCCAAAATAAAAATTTCAAACTGGCCCAGATTTTCCGGGTTGTTACAGTTGTAATTCTCAAAATAAATCATTTTAAATATTTAAAATCCATTAAAATCAATTAAACTTCACATTTAAAATTAACCAAAAATATGGGTCCTTACAAAATGCAAAGCCAACAGCATAACAGGGGACAAGGTAAGAGCAAATCAGGTCAGGAGTGTACAAGTGCATGTGTACACACACACACACCCCTACATGGAACTGCATACACAATAGCACAAGACAACATGCATGCCATCAGGGGTCAAGACCAGGTCATACAAAGCTCAAATGAACAAGTATGGTAAAATATACAGCAGTAAATTAGATACAAATGCAACTGGACAAGCATGCAACATCATTCAACATGAATACACAACAGGAAAAAAAATACAAGGTGTCAAGCAGGTGAGGACAAGGCTTAACAGGGAAAGAAGAGAAAAGGAATAAGCAAGTTAAAGCATGAGTGCACAGGCAACATATCATCTTCAAGCAGTAAGGCATCAAATAAGAGCAGCATATACGAAGGATGCATCAGGCTTAAGAATTACCAAAAATTCCAGATAAACTGACAGAGCAAGGTAAATGACCTTGGTTCTCAAGTGAGCAGGTCAGGGTATCACAAGCACAAGAGTATATACAAGTACAAGCTCATATATACAAAGCAGGTCAATATATATACACACACACATGAATTTGTGTGTGTATATATACACACACAATCACAACAAGCTTAATAGTAAGCAATTAAACCAACATTAAGTGCATAAGTGTTCTCATCAAGTGCATATGAATGATCAAGAAGAAAACCAAGGAAGGACACTACACAACGCATATGCATATATATATATATATATACACACAAACATATATATATATATGTGTGTGTGTGTGTGTGTGTGAGTATATATGTGCATGTGTATTTTTATGTGTGTGAATCAACAACAGTAGAGTTCAAATGACCAAGTGATGCATCCAGTTCTAATCAGAGTCCAACAAGGCATCGTCCTTCGATAGAAGGCATTTGTTTTTATCAGTGATTCAAGCATAGTATCAGTTCTTATCATTAAGTAAAAGCATGTGCAGGTGGATAAGAGCTCGAGTGTGAATCTTTTCTTATTGATAAAGATAAGCAGATAACTTCTCAAGTCCAAATCAGCATGGAGTGCAAGTGCAAAGACATATGTAAATGGGGCAAGTATGAATACAAGTGCTAGCCAGATTTACAAGGTGATACAGCCAAGACAATTGCAACATACACATCAGGGCAGTAAAACAACACAGTATAGAAGCGTGGTGCACCGATGAACATTTTCAAGCAAGATGGTGCAGTGCAAAAGATAGTATCTGTCTTTAAATCAGTGGAGCATCACAAGTTTCAGGTGAATGGGAATATATATATATATATATATATATACAGATATATACATACATACATATATATCTATATACATATATATACACACACTATACAAGTATACAAGTTATGTATATATATACAGATATCTGTATATATACATATCTGTGTATATATATATATACACATGATATATACAGATATGTGTATACATCTATACATATATGTCTTTAAAAATCATGAATAGTACGCTATACAAGTATACAGATATGTATATACATATATCATATATATATATATATGTCTGGTCTTACAAGTGAAAATCCACTACAAAATTCATCGACTATAACATGGTGTAAAGAGTGATTATCAAGTGAAGTACCCGATATTATCAGAAAATAAGAACGTATTGAAGAACAAAGCTCATCAAAACAAGGATTTAGGCAAGATTTTTGGAAAATTGAATCATTCAAACTTTCTTATCAGTACGGAATTTATCCAAATTGTAGCATCCGACAGAAATCAAAAGCCTAAGAAAGTATATCAAAGACCAAGTCCTAATTTGAAGACCAAATCAAATATGTGAAATCAAAGAATTAGGATTACCAAAAACCCTATAAATACACGCAATTCATCACGAACATGGTATCGAAACCGCAAGCAAGAATTCAAGTAAAAAGTGCAAATCTAAAGACAGAGAAGCTTACAATTGTTTTGAGTGTTTCGATTGAGAATCGGGGAGCCAAATCATACAAAAAGGGAAAAACCTAGTTTCAATTTAACTTCTGTCACCATTGAATGATAAATACATGCGATTTTGTTAGATCTCCATTGATTAAGAAGAAACTTTAGTTTAGATTTAACCTTGATTGCATTAGATTCGATTTCCATTAAAGATAGAAAGAGGAACCGACAATTTTAAGTGACAAAAGAATAAAAAGAAAAGAGGGTAATTTCTCTTAAGCCCTAAAGAGAAAAGGCAGATCCATTTTAACAATCAAATTAAATGTAGACCATTGGATCGTATTCACGCAAATTGCTAATTTTATTAATTTTTTAATTTGAATATATCTACAGCTACTAGAACATCATGTTAATATCTATGCTAACACCTTAAAGAAAATGTTGTAATAGACAAAAATCAGCATAGCTACCGTTACATTATAGCTAGCAACATCATGTAATTTCGTTGCAGTAGGTCATCTATGGCGTAGTGCAATTATCTAAAAAAATGGCCCCTTAACAACCGATCACGAGATACATATCATTCTTCACCATATATAGAACTCAACAAGCACCACCAACACAATTATACTACCAAAACGGGATCTATATATGTGTGAAACATGATTTAATGAGGTAGACCATCACATTAGTTTCCAACCTAGGCAAGAAATAAGTAGCTTTAATGAATGCACACGGGAAGCGCATTTTAGTTACCATAATATTATTATTACCTTTTTTCTCGTCTAAGAATGTATACATACGCACAGAAATATGAATTAAACTGTCTGTTACTGTATCATACACAGTACGCACACCAAGCACTAACATATAATTGTGTGTGCAGTATTGGGGGCACTCCATATATACATATATGTATACATATATATATATGTGTGTGTGTGTATGTATGTATGTATGTGTATATATATAAAGATAGGATCACGAGCATCTCAAACAGTGCAACACCCCTTTAGACCCCCTAATTTCCACCACACAATCCTTTTTCTCTCTCCTCCCACTAACTCTCTCTCCCCCACTAACTTATTTAATAATAAATGAGTGACTCACGTTGAGGAGCTTTAGGGGTGCTACAAAATTAGGTGCCATGGAACCCTCCTTATATATATGTATGTATATATGTATGTATGTATGTATGTATGTATGCATATGTATATATATGGATGTATATATATATATAGGAAAGTCTATATAGACACAACAATTTGACACAAATTGGTGAACACAAAATTTCAATAATTGATATATATATATATATATATATATACACATATATATATACATATACATATACATATATATGAGCACCTCGGAAGAATAACGGAAACACTTTGGGGGTTGTTGGTTGACATGTCCGCACCTTTGCCCCGATTGGGGCCCCCTACACTAGGTTAAGTTTTCATTGGAGATATTTGCTCAGGGTAGGGCTTGAGCTCGAGGCCTATTACTAGGTTGGGAGATCCTCTTACCACTGAGCCAGTACCAGGGATATATATGTGTGTGTGTGTGTGTGCGTGCGTGTGTGTGTGTGTGTGTTTGTGAACGATCAATGGCATCCGAAATAGTGCAGCACTCTAAAATGCCCTTTGATTTTCACCACATGTCACGCTTCTCTCTCCCTCCACTCATTCTCTCACCACCCACTAACTTAAACTAATATGGATGCTTTGTTTCTATAGAGGGGCTTTTGGGGTGCTCACTATTTGGGGTGCCATTGAACACTCCTTATATATATATATATATGTATGTATGTATGTATGCATGTATGAATGTATGTATGTATGTATATATATATATGTGTGTGTGTGTGTGTGTATACACAAATACATACACACAGAGACACACACCCCAAAGTATAAATTAGACAATCTATGCTATACTATCATTGGCTTTCGATGGCTCTGAAGACGCCTTCAATTTCTATTAGAATTCATTTCAGCATGGCACCACTATAAGAAAAAGTAGAATAGACATCACAGTTTTAACATCGCTTGCAATCCCAGCCGATGTCAAAATGATTTTTAACAACGTCAAAAAGAAAATTGATGTTGTTGGTTCCTCAGACATCGTTTTATTAAAGGAGTGATGTTTTATACACGCTATAGAAAAAAAGAAAAATCAGGCCGTACATCGTTTTATTAAAGGAGTGATGTCTTATACAGGCTTTAGAAAAAAAGAAAAATCAGGTCACGCCTAGCTAAACTATTTCCCCTTAACGTTTTGTTTCCCTCCCTTACACAAATTATTTCCCCCCAGTGCCTTCGTCAAAATTTTCACCGACCTAAACGCAAAAACAAATCATAAAATTTTCACTTTTTCCCTATGATTTTTTTCACTTTTCTCTCTAATCTCTCGAACCCTAATTTCTTAAGCTGCTCTCTCCCCTCGCACTCAAATACCTAATTTGTAAAGCTGCTTCGTGTAGCTCGAAGCTCTATTTGAAGCTTAAATCGATTAGCTGAAACCCTAATTTGTGAAGCTCGAATCTCAATTCTAGGACTGTAAGTGGTAAGCTGCTCTGATCTATGTTCGTATAGCATTTTCTGTTTGTATCGCTTTTGATTTGTAAGTGGTTAATCTTGGTTTGATATTTCTAATTTATATATGTTCTAAATGGGTAAGCTTGAATTTGGTATTTTTGATATGTAAGTGGTTGAAATTGATAAGTCATGGATTAAAGAAGATAGGAATTCTTTAAGTATGAAATTGGTGTTGAAAACTTCTTGATATTCACTGAAGGAAATGCTAAAATTATAAGACAATTCCCTTCCCATGTGGACATTGTGTTAATTTTAAAAAAAAATTGGTTAAAACAATTAAAGGTCATCTATATGAAAATGGGTTTAGTTTAGGGTATGTTGAGTGGATTTGGCATGGGAAAGAGACTTCTAGGAGTACCACGTCATCTGTTGGTCGTACGAGTCTTGCTATAAAGCAGACCCCTACCTAAAATACAATTGATATTTATGAAACAGCCTAGAATGATAGGGATTACGGTAACGAATCATTTGAGTTCAAGAGGTTTGTGGCTGATGCCGAACAACCTCTATTTGAGGGAAGCGAGTGCACTAAGTTAGAGACAATGTTAAAGTTGTATAACTGTAAAGCTAGCTATGGGATTAGCAACATTGCATTCACTGATTTTCTCACTTCTGTTGGTTCTTTCCTACCTAAAGATCATGAGTTGCTTGGTACTACATATGTACGAAATCGATTTTCTTCGGAAGGTTGTATAACTGAAAGTTATCTCGAATAAGAATCAATTGAATTTTGCATGGATTTTCTTAAACACAGTTGTACAACTTGTAAATCTTGTTTATGAATTACATATACGAGTTACACGGTATATAAATTGTGCAGCATATGACTTAGGAGTTTATGAATTTTACAATATGTGACACTTAACTGATACATTTCATACAAAATTTTCATGTAGGCTCATTAGAAGCATTATCTTTTAGGCTCTTGTCCCATCAATATTAATAATCGAGATTGCAAAAATTTGTGTTAGGACATCAATTATTAAGTTGAATCTAAACCATATTTGCAATCTCGATATTGATATTAATGAGAGTAGAGAAACATTTTTTTAGCATAACGGTTGTGTAGAGCGGATCTACACATCCGGTTCATATATTATACAGATAATAAGATAATATAACTCCGTCAACAGGCCTGGCTGATGGCACAGATAGTGATAGACATGCATGCAAGAGTGCATGCAGTGAAGTTTGATACACGTAGTGCAAATAGTTACATACAAAGTTAAATTACATGCAGCTAAAACACACAAACAAAAGATAAACATATGAGCTAAAGTACGTAGCTCCAAAACACGGCCAATAGAACACAACCAAAAGACAGGCAAAATAGTACCGGTGCTTGAGTGTTGGCTGAGCATGTGGTGGTTACCATGGTTGTGGTTAGTGTCTTCCTTGCTGGTGAACCATCGCCTCTGAGCTGCCTACTAATTCATCTCAAATAGTGGTAGTATCCATGATGGTGGGCATGTATGGTGTCGGTTAGGTACCTATCCATAGATGATAGAGTTAGTTAACTTTGGAGACCAGAGAAACGTGAATTGATGTGGGAAACTGAACAGAGAAAAAGGTTCAAAACAAGTATACCTACTTTGCAATCAGAATGTGTTTATGTATGTTAATTTATTTTATTTTATTCCGTTTGATTTGCATGTATAGGAGTATACATGAATACTAAAATTTGCCGTATATTTATTTTCAGGGACAAAGGCAAAGCGGGGAAAGTAGGGGCCATTGCCGCCCCATGATTTTAAAATATTATTACAAAATTGTTTTTTGATCCCAAATCCCACACTTGGAAAATTAATTTTGGCAGCTGGTATTTGATGCAGATCAGAATGGAACTAGTGAAGTTTTTAGATATCTTGCACATCTATATACTCTTCCAAAGCCACACTACATACCGGTATAAAAAGTTGAAAATGACTCTTTTACATCTTTTAACAAGACGCCAGAAGCAAAAGCTCAAATCTCAAAGGTATTAGATAAATATTCTATTGTAAAATGTTTATTTATATTAGTCAAAACCTGTATTGACAATCTGACCTTATGCAACTCTCGTGGCAATAATTCACTACAAATTTAGAACTAAATAAGCGTGTTAGTTTCATATTTTGTTTAAGTTAATTAGTTATGAAATCTTGTTTCAAGCTTTAGAAGTGAAGGACCTGGAACACTATTTAGTTTTTCCTCCTACTTGCCAGGAAGAAAAGAATGCACTAGAAAAAATGATAAATGATAAATGTGCTTTGGTTTTGTTAATGGGCTTTAGCCTTAGTGGCCTACTTTAATGTACTAGAAAAAAGAACATAGTTTTAGTTAGCCTATAATTTTTTGAAAATGATAAATGTGCCAAAAAAAAAATTCACAAGTTGAAGATAACAGTGCAGGCTAGAAGTATGTGGAATATACACTTAGCATATTGTTTACCGAGAAGTTTTTTGGTAATGACCAGAAAATTCCCGCCCTTTGAAATGACCATAAACCACACAGGTCTGATCCAAAAGTTGGAAATTCTTGAATGCATTAACTCTGGGCATACAACACATCAGAACAAATAACAAAAGACTTTTATAAACACCATAATAATGTTACATCAGAGTACAGAATATCAGAGTACAACGATAAATAAAATACAGCGGAAGACTTATTATAATAAATTAATACAATACACAGCGGAAGACTTTCTATACTCTGGACACGACTTTAGGCTTCGATCCAGAATCCTGCTCAAGAGATAAATATCTGCAAAAAGCTACTCGACTGCCCGTGTGGAAAAGAGGGCACGCGAGTTTGCAAGTGAAACAAACTACAGGTCAGTCATGGGGCTGGTATGAGAAATATAACTTAACTAATCTAATAATAAGGCAATCACAGGACCACGCCGCTAACGTGGAACGGTTTTACTCCATTGGATTGCCAGTGCATAAAATAAAGTAAATTGTTAAACAACGCAATGCTTTTTAGAAAAATGAAACCATTATAAGACTCAAGTCCCATCACACAATGCAATGCAAACCGGAGGATAGAGTTTTACCTTATAATGGTCAAAAGATGGTTGATACGATAAAACGAATTTTATATTATTATTAGTGTATATATGTTTCAAAAACATTTCAATCATAATGTATCAATCATAAACGGCATAGTACCCCATCCTACTATGTCGCCATACTAGTTCTGCAATCAAAACTGCATGGTGTCGTATTGGAGGTTGGTTTTCCATCATGAGTCAAGGCTAGGAACGATCTCCTTACCGATTCGAGACACTCTGGTAAATGCCTCAGGATCCCCCGTAGTGAACCCTTGGATAGTTGTAGGGCCGGTCCACACTTTAACGATTAGTGGATTAGTTATGCCTGAACACACGCTTCCACGTTCTTTTGAACCTCTAATATGGCCACTAACAACCTATAAAACCGAGGTACCTCATAATCCATCATCCACATAAGTAAAAATGTCGAGGCTGGTAGGTCGCCGACACTACTCTAGCTAGAAAGAAACGTGTGCACTCCCTGCGTTCCCTTGCTCCGTTTTAGACTCCTATCGGGGTGTAAGGTTCGTGAAGTCACGTTATACATAAAGCTACGCCTAAACATGCTATGCTTTGATCATCAACCACAAGGCCTGCTTTTCAACAAAAGCCTTGATCCATGCATCTTAGCATGCCACCTTGACAATCCATACCATACCATTGATTTCTACCAATATATAACCTCTAAGCTCGTACGTCTCAGAGAAGGGTGTTAAACACCAAACAAATATATAATTAGCAGAGATCAACGAATACAATATAAAGGAATACAACGTCAGACATACCATCCATTTACAAGTCCGCTCTGGGTCTAAACGAAACCGGAGGTACCTTATTCCTTGCATATCCGAACAATCAACAAGTACGTCCGGACGGCCACCATTGTAATCCCTTCAAGGTAGCTACTCCAATCACGGGCGTCAGTGGTAACTAATCCATTCGACATGAAGATCGTCGATCTTCAATCACCGTCTTCTATATCTTTGATTTAAATCGTCGTATAATTATTTGAAATGAGTTAAACTCGGTCTTACCAAATAATTTTCAAATAATTATCATTTAAATCATTTCATATCATTCATATCCATTTATAACGATTTGTCGCTATTTTTATTTATTTAAAATAGTTAAATTATAATTAACGACTCTTTGGGTCAACGAGGCGGCCCTGGCGCTGTTTTTACCAAAATTTTATTTACAAATTTTCGAAATCTAACCGTTGGATTTTGACGAAATTTATATCATTGGAAAGATCTTCCCAAAGCGGTCCTAACGGTTCCAGTTTCCGAAAAATCCAACGGTCGGATCTTTCGGTATAATCGTTTAAAGTCACAATTGCCGAAACGCGAACTACCATGCGCGATTCGTTTTCTTTTTAATTTATATATATATATATATATATATATATATATATATAATTCATTCGCGAGATGATTTCAAATTATTTATTCTCTAAATAATTTTCTATACTTCGTATTCAAGTTATTTTCAATGAACAAAAGTCTATTTCAAACATGTACATTTCTTCATTCCTTATATGACAATAAAAATGTAAATTTTTATTGTTTATCATTTCTATTTCAAACGATGAATATTTTCCTTCATTTATTTCATTACAATAAAAATGTAAATTTTTATTGTTTATCTTTTCCATTCGAAACTATGAATATTTTTATATTCTCTTTCTTCACATTAAAAATGTGATTTTCAGTGTAAACATGTTTTATTTTTAAAACATGAACGATTTTCTACTTCATTTCTTACATTAATAATGAGGTTTATATTGCATAAAAAAATGTCAACTTTTTGTATTACATAACAATGTAAGCTTTTTATATTACATCAAAATGTAATCCTCTATTCAATCTTTTATTACATAGAAAATGTAATTTTAAAATCTATTCTTTTTATCGCATCTAAAATAACGATAAAAATGAAATATTAAAATCTATTCTTTTGTTTACATCTAACATGTAAATAAAAATGTCACTTTTATTTCTATTCTTTTATTTACATCTAAAATGTAAATAAAAATGAAACTTTTTAATCCATGCTTTTATTTACATCTAAAATGTAAATACAAATGTAACCTTTTAATCTATATTTTTATTTACATCTAAAATGTAAATAAAAATATAACCTTTCAATCTATGTTTTTATTTACATCTAAAATGCGAATAAAAATATAACTTTTAAATCTATGCTTTTATTTACATCTAAACTGTAAATAAAAAAATAACTTTTGATTCTAATCTTTTTATTTCAACAATATCACATGAAAAAGTAATCATATTTCTATGTAAACACATTCGTAAGGTAAACATATTTCTAAGGTGATTATAATTCTAATGCAACATATTTTTTTAATTTGTTTTTTTAATTTTTTTAACAAAAATGTCAATTTTTAATCTAATGGACATATCTAACCAAAGATGGTATTTTATTTCTAATGTACATTTCTAACCAAAATGATATTTTATTTTTACCTAACATGGTCTAATCAAAATGTTATTTAAATAAAACATTCCTACTTAAACTGACAATTTTATCCTCATGCTACACCTTGTAACAAAATTGTTATTTTATTCTCATGCAACACCTTATAATAAAAGTGTATTTTGTTTTCAGTGCAATACTTTATAACAAAATTGTATTTTATTTTCAATGCGACATTTTATAACAAAATGTTATTTTCATTCTAACTTCTCATTCCTAACAAAAAATGATATTTTTAATCCTAAGAAACATTTCCTAGTAAAAATGTTCTTTTAAACATATTAAGTATTTCATCAAAAATGTATATTTTAATGAATTCATGTTTTGGTTAAAAACATGAACATTTTCTTTATTTTTAACTAATTCAACAGGAAGATAGAAATTGATATTTCACTTTGGTAAAAAAATTTAATTCAACAAAATGCCAAAAATGTGTATGTCGTCTTTGTTGAAAATTCTAGTTCAACAAAGGATTAAAAGTGATTACTCATTTTTGTTGAAAATTCTATTTCGACCAAATGATTAAAAGTGATAATTATGTATTATTAACAATTCTTATTTTAACCAATATAAATAAAGTGATAATTCATATTGTTAACAATTCAATTTTTAGAAAATGAATACAAATGATTCATTCATTTTTTGTTGACAATTCTAGTTTCAACAAAAATGACAATTTCAATTTTGACGATTCTAACTCAATAAAATGACACATTTATTTCAATAACAAATAAAAGAATGATTTATTCGTATACAAATTTAACTTAACAAATAAAATGAAAAAAAAATTTAACAAATTCTATTTAACAAAATGATATTATTTCAACAAAAATGATTCACATTACAATAAAAATGCAATTTTTATTGTCTATACTTTTCTAATGATTCATATTACAATAAAAATGTAATTTTTATTGTCTACTCTTTTCTAATGATTCATATTACAAAAAAAAATGTAATTTTTATTGTCTACTCTTTTCTAATGATTCGTATTACAATAAAAATGTAATTTTTATTGTCTACTATTTTCTAATGTTTCGTATTATAATAAAAATGTAATTTTTATTCTCTACTCTTTTCTAATGATTCGTATTACAATAAAAATGTAACTTTTATTGTCTACTCTTTTCTAATGATTCGTATTACAATAAAAATGTAATCTTTATTGTCCTATGTAAACATTCCTAACTATAAATTGTTATTTATAGTCCAAATAAACATTTCTTGACAAAAATGTTATCTTAAATCCAAATAAACATTTCCTAACAAAAATGTTATTTTTAGTCCAAATAAACATTTCTTGACAAAAATGTTATCTTAAATCTAAATAAACATTTCCTAACAAAAATGTTGTTTTATTTGTTAACATAAAAAAAATGATATTCAAATGTTAACATAACAAGATTCTTTTTATATCTAATCTAACATTAAAAATGACCTTTTATATTAACATCACATTCTAATAAAATGACAATTTTATTTTAATATGGCATATCTAACAAAGTCATATTTTTATTCTAATATGACCGTTTCTAACAAAAGTGTTCATTTATCTAACATGACAATATATAACAAAAATGTTATTTTCTTTTTTATGAACAAAAATAATGATTTGGTTTACTCCATTCTCAAGTTTGCACAAATGTTAATTTCAATAATCTAATAAACAAAATGATAATTTTGCTTTAATCCAATCTCTAATTAACATCAATGTCAATTTCAATAATCTAATTGACAAATGATAATTTGGTTTTAAATCTTTCTAGTTTGTCAACAATGACAATTTTGTCTAACAATTCTTTTTCCATAAATTTGTATTTTTGTTCTAACAGTTTTGTTCAGCACAAATATCACCGAATCTATCAATTTACATAACAACCCAATCATAGATCAAATCACGCAAAATAGAATTTAGCAGCGTATAATTTCACAACACAAATTCTAGAATAGATCGCATATCATGATTCAGTAATTATGATTATATATGAAAATAAAATGAGAAATACGATTTCTCACATTGCTATTTGTCTGAATTTTCAAAGTGCTCAGTTTCAGATCTGGTCTACCTCATGTTGTAGATCTCGAAAATACGGTTCTAACGGATTCAGTTTCGTCAATTTCTGATTTGATATGACAAAGATACATTGTTTTAACCATTTGTACATTATTTTAATTAACTTAATATAATCAATACCCTAATTATTTTCATTACCCTTAATAAAAAAAGGTCGTTCCTTTCTTCCTTCTCCCATCGTATTTGTCCAAACCGTGAGAACCCAAACGCTCCCCCCTTTCTTCCAAGTCGCACCACACCCGAGGCACTTTGATGTCGATCCATCACCACCACACGACAGCTCTACACCTCCTCCTCCAACGCCAAGAAGCACTCTCCGTTCGCACAGCCCCTGTCCCTCGAAATACGCTCCTAACTCGACGGGTTTAAGACCCAAATTCTCACTCCATACTCAATTAAATCAGATCATGTCTGTTGGCTTCGTAGAGCACGCTATGTGCATCGGTTTTGCTTTTGGAAGTATCAATTTTTATTTAGAGAAGAGGGAGATTGGATGGAAATGATTACGGTGTGTTTCAGCCATTGAATTGGAGAGAACTGCGGTTGTACTGTATAGGGTATTAGGGTTAGGTTTGACCGTATTTCCTAGTGTATTTACACCCGTATTTTATTATTTAATAATTCTTTTAATTTGAAAATTCATGTTTAATGCCATGTATTCCAAATCAAACCCAACGAGTGTCGCCCCTAGCTAATAACCCCCATCCCGGACACAATAGACTAGGTCCCGTCAGCCCGTTTGATCGTCTCAGCCCACTTTTCTTTATTTTAATATTTAAATCAATTATTTATTTAATTTAATCGCACATTTAAATTCACCGGGGCCGCATACGGCCTCTAAAAATTACATAAAAAATATATTTGGCTTTGTTATGATGATACGGTCCTAACAAAATTAATTTCGTTGGATTCCGAGACCGTCAAGAAAATGGCCATTTTCAGGTCGATAAAATTTGACTAAAATTGACAAAACACATTTTCTTTTGCCACGCTCACATATTAATTCGGAAAATTATGAAAATTGAAATCTAGCAATAATTTGACATTCCGGTTCCAACAAAAGTGGTTTTGTCGAAAACAGAGGTCGTTGAAAAAATGTCTATTTTTAAGGCCAATAAATTATATTAAAATATAATTAAATTCCACAACGACTTTTCCAGATTTTAAACTGGACATAACTTTTAATTTATAAAGTGAAATTTCAGTTTCTTACATTCGTTAGAAAGATATGATTAAACAGATTTAAATATTTTTGGTTTTACTAAAATTTGATTTAAAATGAATCCTGTACATTTAGTTAAAGTTTTAAAATCAAATTTCAAACTGCAGCGCTATTTCTAACTCCTTTTATAATTAAATTAAATTTATTTGTTTGAACTTCGATTAAAATAAATTTTTAGTCGTTATTATTTAAAATAAAAAAAATTTAAATATCCAAAATCCATTAAAATTCCTAAAATAAAAATTTTAAATTGGCCCAAAATTTCGGGTTGTTACAATCTTCCCCACTTAAAATATTTTCGTCCCCGAAAAGGAACGAAGCTAAAAGTTATTTAATTATTCTACCAAATTTTTTCTTTATTTGTTTCAATAATTTTATTAGTTGATTAACTTATCAAATATATATACTTTTATATATTTAAAAATCATATTTTCTGAGATCGCGTTATATATTTAATCGCAAATACGTTAATTATAAGCTTGTCACTCTCAACTCATTCTAGGGCATTACTAACCCCATCTCTAATGAGTTTTCTCATTCTAGGATACAGCTGATCCTATCTCTAATGAGTACTATTATTGGATATTACTAATCCAATCTCTAATGAGTCTTTTGTTCAGTTCTAACGAGTTGTACCCCAAAGATTTGAGCTAACTAGATGTTAACCCACTTTTTAGCAAGACTCTCAACGAACAAAGCCCAAATGCGCAATCAAATACAAAACCGCACTTCAGGAAGCCCAACACCAATAATGGGTCCAAGACAGTCACACATCGGCCCACGTCCAGATTCAACAAATAACAGCTCACTCCGAAAGAATAGGCCTCCCAGCCGACCGAGTTTATCGGAGTGAGTCGACCGATTATTTCGGGCCAGCGTGGAAATCTTCTACAGAGCCAGTCCACCTAATATCCCGACTTCCAAGGAGATAAAGGCGGTCAACCATATGCGGAAAAAGCTCTACTTTTGATATGCCTCTTCATGGATGCCACGTCAGCCACAACTTCCGAGGATATTGTTTATGAACAGTGGAGTCAGTCTTCCAGCCGCAACTCGAGCCAATGGATGGATTCCACGTGTCCGGGCCTTCCCGAAATGGCCGGACCATTTCGCAACAGCCCAAGCTGCATTTTCCACCTATAAATACCTCCAAGCTTAAAGAGAAAGAGGACTTCTTTTTGGCTCCAATTTCTACTTCTTTTGGCCAGACGGCTTCTATAAGCTTTTCATCTCTACTATTCTCCAGAATCTCAATCTCTCAAAAGGGAGAAAGGAAGATAGTCATTTTCTTTCTTTTCTTCAAACAGAAAAAGAATTGTATTTGTAATAAAAAAAATGATATATAAAGTGGACGTAGGCTTTGCTTTTGCCGAACCACTATAAAAATTATGTGTGTGCTCCCCGTTCTTTTACTTTTTTACTGCATTTTTTATCTTTAGTCGTGTGTTGATCACGCGATTGGGGGTTGATCGTCACTAGTGACCAACTTTTGACGTCAACACTTTGGCGCGCCAGGAAGGGGTAGCGCACCGACACCGCCATCGAGCTCCTGATTATCTCAGGTCATGGCAAACAAACGAAAGATGCAACATCCTCTCGTCCCGCAAACGCCGATGCAGCCGATATCGATGCTACATAAGCAAGCCACGAAGTTTCCTCTCATGACGACATGTCTCGATTCCTTACCCGGGGCGACATGGATAAAATCATGATCGAACTCAGAGACCATATGACATCTCAGGGTAAAGTCCTCGAACAACAGCAGCAGTTGATGGATCACCTTCTCAGTCGACTGGAAACAGGGTTGAACGCTTCAACATCAATTCCTCCACAGGCCGAGACTGGGGTAGTAACCGATCTTCGGTCTGCACGGAATCAGGCCACTGATCGGGTTACACCTATATTTCATCCTGGTTTGGTCCCACCAACCGATCGACCCCAGCCGGGAATATCACTTCCAGGGACCAGCGCGACTGCAACAACAGAACCTCAGGAGGCAGGCGATCGAGATCTAGGTCGTCTGGCAAATATGCCTCCGCTCTTTGGAACATCTAGACCTGTCGAATCGGTCGAGCTACCACCGGGTCCCTCAGAATCAACGCCATTCCCATTGCAACCCGGGATCTTACCACAGACCAGTCTAACTACTCTTCCTCTTCAACAAAGAGCTGGAGTAGTCTTCCCTTTGAACAAGGGAAGCCACCCTACCATGCCGGCCCTCACCATAGCAGAAGAAAACTCGACCGTATCCCCTTCCAACCTCGCTTCAAATGGGGGCAACCTGGCCTCCGAACATCACATGCTATGCTAGATCAGCCTAGACCCTTTGCTATGGGTATGGCTCGACCCACGACTCATCAGGTTCCAGAGGGGCCATTCTACCCAGAACCACCCACCAGATCTCACCTTCCCTCACACCTTCACTCAAATCTCGGAGGTCGAGCCCAGCCAACGGCCACCCTTCCGAGCATGCTTTTGCCGGATCCTCGTGCAGAACCTTCTCAAGAGGTAGAATTAAGTTCATGGCAACGACTCCTCGGAGATGGGAGTCAGCTCGCAAGCATCATCCAACGCTTCACTCGGGGCAATTCTTCGCAGCAAGACATAGACAATATCAACCGCAGCCCCTTCACTAGAGAAATCAGAAATTCTCGGAATCCTCCGGACTTTAGGTTCCCAGCCATCGAGCTATACAAAGGTCGCACTAACCCGACCATTTATCTCATGCGATACATGTGACATATGGAAGTACTTGGTGCATCAACCAATTTCATGGCTAAGTGCTTTCCTCTCTTTCTCACAGATATAGCCGGTATGTGGTTTCGTCAGCTAACAACGGAATCAATCAGTATTTGGAATACTCTGGTCACCCGCTTCATCGAACAGTTTCGAGTGCATATCTCTCGACCGAAAAGTGTCATGTTTTTATCTACCATCAAACAGCGATCTGGAGAGATGCTAAGATCCTTCCTCGAAAGGTTCAACGCAGCTGTAGCATCGGTCGATCAGCCCGAGCCATCGATCGTGTTGATGGCAGCCATCGCGGGAGTCCAGAAGAGATCAGAATTCTCGAACTCCTTAACTAGGGATCCTCCCAAAGATATAGATGATTTTTACTTTGAGGCTGAGAGATTCCTCCGACAAGAGGATGCCAGCCTTGAAATGGAGAGCCTTGAAGTTTTAGTAGCCAAACAACAAGGTCCACTCAACGGCAATGGCCAGAATAACGGAAGAGGAAAGGCCTCGGAAAAGGGTGAACGCAATGTCCGACCTCGAAATGAAAACAAATATGATCGGTACACCGAGCTCAATTCCTCTTTGCTCGATATCTATCTCGATATGCGCGATTCCTTTCCCACTCCAAGGCCACCACGACGAGAACCGACCCAGATGGAACTTGACTCTGGCAAGCATTGTATATTCCACAACGTAGCTGGACATAATACAAATGATTGCCAACATATACGCGATCTCATCGAAGGACGAGTCAGAAAAGGGGAACTCGCTGAATATGTCAAAGATCGCGCCCCGGCCATGCCGCCGCGACCTTCTGCCCAAGCTCCTCAGGCTGGTCCGCGAGCTCCTAGAAATGGAAAGGACCCTAAGACTAGCACTTGCGGCATTATCATTAATTAGATTTTTTTATCTTTTCTTTCAATGTATTTCTTTCAATAACAAGGACTCCTTGATGCTCTGTAATCAATCGTTGTCCCCGTAGCATTTCTTTGTAATAGTTGCTTAGTAGTTATGAACTTTACGTTTTGCAAAAGTAGATCGTGTTGTGAAATTTTTAAGCCGAGCATGGTTAATGCTCGCCCCCCTATTCTATGTGGTTAGCGCGAAAGCCCACCACAATTTCAAACACCTACTCCTTCAAGTGAGTGAGGTCACATTTTCTTAAACACGAGTGTGGATTATGCTCTCTTTCTTTACTCCACGAGCGTGCATAGCTCGTTAAACTAACTAACTTAACATGAGTCGAGCATGAGAAACACTTGCCCTAAGCCGAGTATGGTTAATACTTGCCCTATCTAAGCCGAACCAGATTAGCATTCGCCGCTAAGTCGAGCATGGTTTATGCTCGCCACCAAGCCGAGCATAGTTTATGCTCGCCACCAAGCCGAGCATGGTTTATGCTCACCACCCTCTAAAGCCAAGTGGAATAAAATGTTCGACCCATCACCCTTCTCCAAACGAGGACGGTTTGTTTTGTGCTTGCAGGAACCAATTCTTATGGCAATCGTCATCTCGGCCTTAATACGGTTCGCGATGGTTGTCGGTTTTCTGGCCTTAATACGACCTGGCATGGTCATCGGATTTCTGGTCTTAATACAACATCGGACTGTCGGTTTTCTGGCCTTAATATGGTCCGGCGCGACCATAGCAGCTCGAGCGCTTGTGCTTCGGTCCAGATTTCAGAACACACCTCCCTCTTTCGATGAAGATGCATTCTGAGGGGCAAAGTGTTAACCCTCTTTTTGGCAAGAGTCTCAACGAACAAATCCCAAACGCGCAATCAAATACAAAGCCGCACTTCAGGAAGCCCAACAACCAATAATGGGTCCAAGACAGTCACACATCGGCCCACGTCTAGATTCAACAAATAACAGCTCACTCCGGAAGAATAAGCCTCCCAGTCGACCGAGTTTATCGGAGTGAGTCGACCGATTATTTCAGGCCAGCGTGGATATCTTCTACAGAGCCAGTCCACCTAATATCCCGACTTCCAAGGAGATAAAGGCGGTCAACCATATGCGGACAAAGCTCTACTTTTGATATGCCTCTTCATGGATGCCACGTCAGCCACAACTTCCGAGGATATTGTTTATGAACAGTGGAGTCAGTCTTCCAGCCGCAACTCGAGCCAATGGATGGATTCCACGTGTCCGGGCCTTCCCAAAATGGCCGGACCATTTCGCAACAGCCCAAGCTGCATTTTCCACCTATAAATACCTCCAAGCTTAAAGAGAAAGAGGACTTCTTTTTGGCTCCAATTTCTACTTTATTTGGCCAGACGGCTTCTATAAGCTTTTCATCTCTACTGTTCTCCAGAACCTCAATCTCTCAAAAGGAAGAAAGGAAGATAGTCATTTTCTTTCTTTTCTTCAAACAGAAAAGGCATTGTACTTGTAATAAAAAAATGATATATAAAGTGGACGTAGGCATTGACTTTGCCGAACCAATATAAAAATTCTATGTGTGCTCCCCGTTCTTTTACCTTTTTACTGCATTTTTTATCTTTAGTCGTGTGTTGATCACGCGATTGGGGGTTGATCGTCACTAGTGACCAACTTTTGACGTCAACACCAGAGCTCTGATACCAGCTGTAATGACCCGAAAATCCCATCCCTTTGAATCGACCATAAACCACACTGGTCTGATCCAAAAGTTGGAAATTCTTGAATGCATTAACTCTGGGCATACAACACATCAGAACAAATAACAAAAAAATTTATAAACATCATAATCATGTTACATCAGAGTACAAAATATCAGAGTACAACGATAAATAAAATACAACGGAAGACTTATTACAATAAATTAATACAATACACAACGGAAGACTTTCTACACTCTGGACACAGCTTTAGGCTTCGATCCAGAATCCTGCTCAAGAGATAAATATCTGCAAAAAACTACTTGACTGCCCATGTGGAAAAGAGGGCACGCGAGTTTGCAAGAGAAACAAACTACAGGTCAGTCATGGGACTGGTATGAGAAATCTAACTTAACTAATCTAATAATAAGGCAATCACAGGACCACGCCGCTAACGCGGAACGGTTTACTCCATTGGATTGCCAGTGCATAAAATAAATTAAATCGTTAAACAACGCAATGCTTTTTAGAAAAATGAAACCATTATAAGACTCAAGTCCCATCACACAATGCAACGCAAACCGGAGGATAGAGTTTTACCTTATAATGGTCAAAAGATGTTTGATATGATAAAACGAATTTGATATTATTATTAGTGTATATATGTTTCAAAAACATTTCAATCATAATGTATCAATCATAGACGACATAGTACCCCATCCTACTATATCGCCATACTAGTTCTGCAATCAAAAACCGCATGGTGTCGTATTGGAGGTTGGTTTTCCATCACGAGTCAAGGCTAGGAATGATCTCCTTACCGATTCGAGACACTCTAGAAAATGCCTCAGGATCCCCCGCAGTGAACCCTTGGATTGCTGCAGGGTCGGTGCACACTTTAACGCTTAGTGGATTAGTTATGCCTGAACACACGCTTCCAGGTTCATTTGAACCTCTAATATGGCCACTAACAACCTATAAAACCGAGGTACCTCATAATCCATCATCCACATAAGTAAAAATGTCAGGGTTGGTAGGTCGCTGACACTATTCTAGCTAGAAAGAAACGTGTGCACTCCCTGCATTTCCTTGCTCCGTTTTAGACTCCTACCGGGGTGTGAGGTTCGTGAAGTCACGTTATACACAAAGCTATGCCTAAACAGGCTATGCTTTGATCATCAACCACAAGGCCTGCTTTTCAACAAAAGCCTTAATCAATGCATCTTAGCATGCCACCTTGTCAATCCATACCATACCATTGATTTCTACTAATATATAACCTCTAAGCTCATACGTCTCAGCGAAGGGTGATAAACACCAAATAGATATATATTTAGTAGAGATCAACAAATACAATATAAAGGAATACAACTCAGACATACCATCCATTTACAATTCCGCTCTAGGTCTGAACGAAACCGGAGGCACCTTATTCCTCACATATCCGAACAATCAACAAGTACGTCCGAACGACCACCACTATAGTACCTTCAAGGTAGATAATCCAATCATGGGCGTCAGTGGTAACTAATCCATTCGACATGAAGATCATCGGTCTTCAATCACCGTCTTCTATATCTTTGATTTAAATCGTTGTATAATTATTTGAAATGAGTTAAACTCGGTCTTTTCAAATAATTTTCGAATAATTATCATTTGAATCATTTCATATCGTTCATATCCATTTATAACGATTTATCGCTATTTTTATTTATTTAAAAAAGCTAAATTATGATTAAACGACGCATCGGGTCAACGGGCGACTCTGGCGCTGTTTTTACCAAAATTTGATTTACACATTTTTTGAAATCTAACCGTTGGATTTTGACAAAATTTATATGTTGGAAAGATCTTCCCAAAGCGGTCCTAACGGTTCCAGTTTTGGGAAAATCCGACGGTCGGATCTTTCGGTATAATCGTTTAAAGTCACGATTGCCGAAACGCGAACTACCGCGCGTGATTCGTTTTATTTTTAATTTATATATATATATATATATATATATATATATAATTCATTCACGCGACGATTTCAAATTATTTATTCTTTAAATAATTTTCTATACTTCATATTCAAGTTATTTTTAATGAACAAAAGTCTATTTCAAACATGTACATTTCTTCATTCCTTATATGACAATAAAAATGTAAATTTTTATTGTTTATCATTTCTATTTCAAACGATGAATATTTTCCTTCATTTATTTCATTATAATAAAAATGTAAATTTTTATTGTTTATCTATTCCATTCCAAACTATGAATATTTTTATATTCTCTTTCTTTACATTAAAAATGTGATTTTCAATGTAAACATGTTTTATTTTTAAAACATGAACTATTTTCTACTTCATTTCTTACATTAATAATGAGGTTTATATTGCATAAAAAAATATGAACTTTTTGTATTACATAACAATCTAAGCTTTTTATATTACATCAAAATGTAATCCTCTATTCAATCTTTTATTACATAGAAAATGTAATTTTAAAATCTATTCTTTTTATCGCATCTAAAATGACGATAAAAATGAAACTTTAAAATATATTCTTTTATTTACATCTAACATGTAAATAAAAATTTCACTTTTATGTCTACTCTTTTATTTACATCTAAAATGTAAATAAAAATGAAACTTTTTAATCCATGCTTTTATTTACATCTAAAATGTAAATACAAATGTAACCTTTTAATCTATATTTCTATTTACGTCTAAAATGTAAATAAAAATATAACCTTTCAATCTATGTTTTTATTTACATCTAAAATGTGAATAAAAATATAACATTTCAATCTATGCTTTTATTTACATCTAAAATGTAAATAAAAAAAATTAACTTTTGATTCTAATCTTTTTATTTCAACAATATCACATGAAAAGGTAATCATATTTCTATGTAAACACATTCCTAAGGTAAACATATTTCTAAGGTGATCATAATTCTAATGCAACATAATTTTTTTTAACTAAAATGTCAATTTTTAATCTAATGCACATTTCTAACCAAAGATGGTATTTTATTTCTAATGTATATTTCTAACCAAAATGATATTTTATTTTTACCTAACATGGTCTAATCAAAATGTTATTTAAATAAAACATTCCTACTTAAACTGACAATTTTATCCTCATGCTACACCTTATAAAAAAATGTTATTTTATTCTCATACCACATCTTATAATAAAAGTGTATTTTGTTTTCAATGCAATACTTTATAACAAAATTGTATTTTATTTTCAATGCAACATTTTATAACAAAATGTTATTTTCATTCTAACTTCTCATTGCTAACAAAAATGATATTTTTAATCCTAAGAAACATTTCCTAATAAAAATGTTCTTTTAATCATATTAAGTGTTTCATTAAAAATGTATATTTTAATGAATTCATGTTTTGGTTAAAAACATGAACATTTTCTTTATTTTTAACTAATTCAACATGATGATAGAAATTGATATTTCAATTTGTTGAAAAATTTTAACTCAATAAAATGCCAAAAATGTGTATCTCGTCTTTGTTGAAAATTCTAGTTCAACAAAGGACTAAAAGTGATTATTCATTTTTGTTGAAAATTCTATTTCAACCAAATGATTAAAAGTGATAATTCTGTATTGTTAACAATTCTTATTTTAACCAATATAAATAAAGTGATAATTCATATTGTTAACAATTCAATTTTTAGAAAATGAATACAAATGATTCATTCATTTTTTATTGACAATTCTAGTTTCAACAAAAATGACGATTTCTATTTTGACGATTCTAACTCAATAAAATGACACATTTATTTCAATAAAAAATAAAAGAATGATTTATTTGAATACAAATTTAACTTAACAAATAAAATGAAAATTTTATTTGTTAACAAATTCTATTTAAAAAAATGATATTATTTCACCAAAAATGATTCACATTATAATAAAAATGCAATTTTTATTGTTTACTCTTTTCTATTGATTCATATTATAATAAAAATGTAATTTTTATTGTCTACTCTTTTCTAATGATTCATATGACAATAAAAATGTAATTTTTATTGTCTACTCTTTTCTAATGATTCATATTACAATTAGAATGTATTTTTTTTGTCTACTCTTTTCTAATGATTCGTATTACAATAAAAATGTAATTTTTATTGTCCTATGTAACCATTCCTAACTAAAATGTTATTTTTAGTCCAAATAAACATTTCTTGACAAAAATGTTATCTTAAATCTAAATAAACATTTTCTAACAAAAATGTTATTTTTAGTCCAAATAAACATTTCTTGACAAAAATGTTATCTAAAATCTAAATAAACATTTCCTAACAAAAATGTTATTATATTTGTTACGATAAAAAAAAATGATATTCAAATGTTAACATAACAAGATTCTTTTTATTTCTAATCTAGCATTAAAAATGACCTTTTATATTAACATCACATTCTAATAAAATGACAATTTTATTTTAATATGGCATTATCTAACAATGTCATATTTTTATTCTAATATGACCGTTTCTAACAAAAGTGTTCATTTATCTAACATGACAATATATAACAAAAATGTTTTTTTCTTTTTGATGAACAAAAATAATGATTTGGTTTACTCCATTCTCAAGTTTGCACAATTGTTAATTTCAATAATCTAATAAACAAAATGATAATTTTGTTCTAATCCAATCTCTAATTAACATCAATGTCAATTTCAGTAATCTAATAGACAACTGATAATTTGGTTTTAAATTTTTCTAGTTTGTCAACAATGACAATTTTTGTCTAACAATTCTTTTTCCATAAATTTGTATTTTTTTCTAACAGTTTTGTTCAGCACAAATATCACCGAATCTATCAATTTACATAACAACCCAATCATAGATCAAATCACGCAAAATAGAACTTAGCAGCGTATAATTTCACAACATAAATTCTAGAATAGATCGCATATCATGATTCAGTAATTATGATTATATATGAAAATAAAAAGAGAAATAGGATTTCTCACATTGCTTTTTGTCTGAATTTTCAAAGTGTTCAGTTTCAGATCTTGTCTGCCCTATGTTGTAGATCTTGGAAATACGGTTCTAATGGATTCAGTTTCGTCAATTTCTGATTTGATATGACAAAGATACATGGTTTTAACCATTTGTACATTATTTTTAATTAATTTAATATAATCAATACCCTAATTATTTTCATTACCCTTAATAAATAAAAAGGTCGTTCCTTTCTTCCTTCTCCCATCGTATTTGTCCAAACCGTGAGAACCCAAACACTCCCCCCTTTCTTCCAAGTTGCACCACACCCGAGGCACTTTGATGTCGATCCATCACCACCACACGACAGCTCTACACCTCCTCCTCCATTGCCAAGAAGCACTCTCCGTTCGCACAGCCCCTATCCCTCAAAATCCACTCCGAACTTGACGGGTTTGAGACCCAAATTCGCACTCCATACTCAATTAAATCAGATCGTGTCCGTTAGCTTCGTAGAGCACGCTATGTACTTCAGTTTTTCTTTTGGAAGTATCGATTTTTATTTAGAGAAGAGGGAGATCGGATGGAAATGATTACGATGTGTTTTAGCCATTGAACTGGAGAGAACGGCGGTTGTACTATATAGGGTATTAGGGTTAGGTTTGACCGTATTTCCTTGTGTATTTATACCCGTATTTTATTATTTAATAATTCTTTTAATTTGAAAATTCTTGTTTAATGCCATGTATTCCAAATCAAACCCAACGAGCGTCGTCCCTAGCTAATAACCACCATCCTGGACACAATGGACTAGGTCCTGTCAGCCTGTTTGATCGTCTCAGCCCACTTTTCTTTATTTTAATATTTAAATCATTTATTTATTTAATTTAATCGTACATTTAAATTCACCGGGCCACATACGGCCTCTACAAATTACAGAAAAAATATTTGGATTTGTTATGACGATACGGTCCTGACAAAATTAATTTCGTCGAATTCCGAGACCGTCTGAAAAATGGCCATTTTCAGGTCGATAAAATTTGACTAAAACTGACAAAACACATTTTCTTTTGTCACGCTCACATATTAATTCGGAAAATTATGAAAATTGAAACCTAGCAATAATTTGACATTCCGGTTCCAACAAAAGTGGTTTCGTTGAAAACAGAGATCGTTTCAAAAATGCCTATTTTTAAGGCCAATAAATTATATTAAAATATAATTAAATTCCACGGCGACTTTTCTAGGTTTTAAACTGGACATAACTTTTAATGTATAAAGTGAAATTTCAGTTTCTTACATTAATTAGAAAGATATGATTAAACAGATTTAAATATTTTTGGTTTTACTGAAATTCGATTTAAAATGAATCCTTGACATTCAGTTAAAGTTTTAAAATCTAATTTCCAACTGCAGCTATTTCTAACTCCTCTTATAATTAAATTAAATTTATTCGTTTGAACTTCGATTAAAATAAATTTTCAGTCATTATTATTTAAAATAAATAATTTTAAATATCCAAAATCCATTAAAATTCCTAAAATAAAAAATTTTAATTGGCCCGAAATTCCGGGTTGTTACATTTTTGCAAATCGAGAGGTATGTTTTCTAGCTATTTATTTCTCCTAAATTATATTTCAGGTTATGAGTTCATCCACATTGCTTCTTCCATTCATTTTAGGGTAAATCGGTATAAATTGTTTTTTGGTCCCCCTTCAAATCTTCCCCACTTCAATAAATTCTTGGCTTCTCCTTGTCTGTTGTGATTGAACATATAAATCAGGGCTCCACGCACACACACACACGCACATGTAAATCTGGGTTGTCCACAGACGTGGAAATGATAATACCTACTTACCTTGTGTTTGACATTAGGATATGCAAATGGTATTTATTTTACTTTAATTGTATGTTAATTTATTTTGGACATATAAGTGGATAACTTGTTACATATAAACATTATCTGGGCATACTGATCCATTTAAAGTTTCCTTTTATGGTCAAGAGGTCTAATTTATATGAACTGACAATTAATTTACTCGGGAGTTACTAAATTAAGTTAATTTGACTTGGGAGTTACAAAATTAAGTGACTACATTCAATTTATCTTGGGAGTTACTAAATTAAGTGATTACATTCAACGGATTGACAATTAATTTGAAACATAACGCTAACATGGTAGGATCTCCTATCGAAGTTCATTGTTAATGTATAGCAGTGATGTCATGAGGTATATGTAACAACCCGGAAAATCAAAACCAATAAAAAAAATTATTTTGGCAATTTTAATAAATTTTGAATATTTAAAATGATTTATTTTAATAATAACAACGAGAAATTTATTTTGAATAGAATTAGAACGTATAAAGTTATTTAAATCAAAATTAGAATATTAATATTTATTTTAATTATAAAAGGAATTGGAAATGGCGCAGTAGTTTGAAAATTCGATTTCAAATTTAAAATGAATGTAAAGGATTCAAAATAAACCAAATTTTAGTGAAACCAAAAATATTTGAATCTGTCTGAAAATATCTTTCCAACGAATCTGAAAAATCCAAATTTCATAGCGGGAATAAAAAGTTATGCCCCTATGAAAATTCAGAATAGTCTCTATGGAAATATAGCCCTTAAAAATAGCGATTTTGCAAAGGACCTCCGTTTTCGACGAGACCACTTCTGTTGGATCTAGAATGTCAAATTATTGCTAGATTCAAAAATTCATAGTTTTTGGAATTAATATGTGAGCGTGGCAAAAGAAAATGTGTTTGGCATTTCAGTTTGAATTTAATCAACTGGAAAATGACAATTTTTCAAACAGTCTCCAAATTTCACGAAATTAGTTTTGTTAGGACTGTATCGTCAAGACATAGCTAGATTTATTTTTCTGGAATTTTTGGAGTCCATATGTGGCCCCGGTAAATTAAAATGAATGTTCAAATTCAATATATGCTGATTTATATTTTGAATTTGATAAAAACTAATCGTAACAGCCGAATTGGCTTACGAAACATATCCCATTGTGTTCGGAATAGGGGTAATTAGCTTGGGGCGACAGTCGTTGGGTTCGATTTGGAGTTCGTAGTGTCAAGCGATAAATATTGAAATTAAATAATATTATTTAGCTTTATATATGTATGGTCAAAAGGGAGTCAAAATCCTATTTCTCCCATCCATGGAAAACGCAGCCGCCTCTCTCAATTTTGAACAGCCGATTTTCTTCCATTTTCAATCTCAATTCTCTTCCAATCCAAATCGAAATAAAACCCAACTCCAAAACAAAGTTGTAGAGATTTTTGCCATGTTTCAATCAGTACAGTGAAGATGTATTTTTGCGAAGAGGATTCTTGGATTTCTGAGCTCAAACTCCAAGAGTGTGACGATCCCAAAACCCCGTACCACGGTGTTAAGGATAATCATAGGAATATAACACATTAATCATCATTAGCAGAGTACAGATAATAGCATAAACAAGAAATAGAATAATTTACACAATATGACAGTGGAATCATATATAAATATCACCACATCAGAGAGCACATGTAACGACCCAGAGATTTTCGACTCCGAAAATCGACACAAAACCCAGCGTCGACTGTTCAGACATCGAAAACACCGGACCATTAATAGAAAGAAGTTAGAGGATGAGATAGAAAAGATAGAACTAATAGAATAGGAGAAGAAGAAGAACACAGCTGAATATGATCAGAGTAAACACGAATCTCACAGCGGAACGAATAAAATATATTATATAACATAACTTTGAAATACAAAACTGTATTGTATATACATACCATTATCAGAGTACAATACATCATATCACAGCGGAAATAGTCTCTAACTACTAACGGTGAAGCCTTCTGCTTTTAGCTCCTTCAAACGTATCTGTAAAAGCCTGAAACACTTGACTGCCCGTACAAATTTGGGCACCCAAGAGTTTAGGGAAAACAAACAAAATAAACTCTGGGTCAGTCATGGGACTGGTGTGAGTAAATTCCAACCATATGGCTTAACTTTGAAAATCCTTTTTGAAAAAAAAGGATAATAGTAAGACCAGTCCACACATAAACATGGACGGTTTTTACCTTACTATAACCCAAAATATTTTTATATCAAAATCCAGTGATATTATAATAATGTCTAATCAAATAAATAACCAAATAGTAGAACGCTTGCATCTCACGCTCTACATATATAGTATAAAATCAAAAACCCGCAGGCGCTTATTGGAGATTGGATTCCAACTATGACAAGGTATGGGACCACCTTCCGATGATGTATCTCTAGAGGCGAATACACCTGGGTTCAACAAGAACGTCTTGCAACCCGGCCCACACATGACCGACCACTCATTTCGCTTGAGTGTATCGAATGTATATCACCAACGGTTGGACTCAAACCACCGTTCCCGAATGGGCAGAATCGATAGATTTAGAAACAAAAGGAATTTCTCTAGATAGGTGATTATACACCCTAATGGGAGCGACCCACATAGCCATGCTGCCTGCCCGATTTTTGTCATTTCCCGGATGTGAAGCTTGAGGCTACGCCTACCTTTTAGGACATCTGGCCACCATACACTTTGAATGCCACATCGTCAAACCCTTCAAATCACTAGTTGATCTACCCAAAAATATTACGGGTATAAAAGCTAAGAGAAACGAATTTCTCCGCCACCAGACGTAATACTTTGAAAAGATCGTCTTATGTGACCGTTAGGAATACTCTGTCAGACATTCGTCCATACAAGTTATCCCGGGACTGGACAAACTTAAAAACACCATTCTGGAACAGGACGACCCTTGCATTTCACTCCGTCTTCAACTTTCTTCAGCATAATCGAACTCGCAACGCTTATGCCTACACGGAGTGGTTCTCGGATAATATATCCAGCCGGTCTCTCCGTATTGACAACGATGGTCAAAACACTTCGATAGTCGGTTATTTAACTATCGAAGTAAAAACAACATCCATTAAAATGTTCAACTAAACATCACACAACAACGGGCACTTTATTTAACATTCGTCATCATCGAATTTTATTTCCCATTTCTAATAGTGTTATTTAACTCTAATCATATTTCAAACATCGAAATGATGTCATCGTTTTCTGAAACGATCCTCCACTACTCGTTCTTTTATTTCTTTGAATAATCATCGTTACTTATTACTTTAGAATAAGTGGATTTCAAAACAAACTGTTTACATTTCCTAGGGAGTAGTGCTATATAAAAATCATACTTAAGTTTGGTCAACAGCGTTAATTTATCGTTATAGTTCAAAACTTGTCATGCGCTGTGATATTCTCCTTTATAATTAATCTTGACATAACAGTCACGCTTAAGCCTAGTCAACAGCGTTGTTTTATCGCTGTAGTTCAAATACTTGAAATACGCTGCTATATTCCACCTTATACTGTTCTTGACATCTCTTACCGTTACAAAAATCTTGACATCTCTTTCTGTTACAAAATATTAACATCTCCTTCTGTTACAAAAATCTTGATATCTTTTACTGTTACCAAAATCTTATTTAAATTAAATCAACTATTCGTCAATTTAATTACCTTAGATAAATCGACCCAATCTAACTTAATTAAATAACCAATTATTGATCAAAACAGTTTGCTTGGTAAATATTTAGCCATGATTTATCCACTAATCAATTCTAACAAAGCTTCCCATTTTGAATAAATTAGTCCAAATAATTTCACTTGTATCGATTACTATAAAAATAATAATTTATTTCTAAATAATCTCATTTACTATTTAAAAACAATAATCGATTCTACCAAATCTTACTTAATATGAAATCAACCATAATCTATTTGTAAATATCTCATTTAATTGTTCTTAAAGCCATAAATACTTGTTATTAATCATCAAGTTCATCTCCGCCTACATACTTATTAATCTTATCAATATAAGAATCTACTTACCAAAGCATTTAGTAAGTATGGTGAAACACGTGCTTCGCACACGGTGGGATTTTGTAAAACAATAGCGGTTTAAAACAAATGATACATTTACGATTGGTTGTTGTCACTTCCTTAATCGATATCATCTATTGATTAAATCAAAATAACGTTCGAATTTCCATTCAACGCTAATATTAACACAAGGTTTCAAAAGTCATTTGGGTTCAAACAGTGCATCTATATAAAACACACAGTACATATAAATATTGAGGAATCCGGTCGGGTTCCACCAACCGATTTCCTGCATCCACCGATGTTAGTCAACAATTAACACTGGTTCCATCCTAGGGAATATTAAAATCGATGAAATCAGTATTCAACCGGTGATGTGTACATATGCAACGATATGTAATATTTCAACCAATTTAACCATAATTTGCCTAAACAACCATCTCACAGCATTCAACCATTATTTAAAATATAATTAAAATATTTTAAAAAAAAGAGAGTTAGTGAATTTACTCACCTTGGCGCGTTAACCGTTAAAAACGATTTGCGTTTGCTGATGAAAGCGGACGTTCAATTCCACCATAAATTCCAATGTGCTTCAAATGGCTCTAGGCCAGCTCCACGGTTCGACCCCCTGAGGCGGTGCCATCGTCGCTGATGAACCTAATCCGAACATCACTTCTGCACATCTTCCCCAGAAATACTATATACTCAGTACAAGCTTCTCGCATGTACTGTTCAACGTCCAGGAAACTTCCCTTTTTGCCTTGTACTCTCCTCCACATCTCACTGCAGCCGTGTCCAATCCTTCACTTCCAGGAGAGACACTTGCACGTCTCCCATTTCCCTTCATATACCACGTTCTCAGAACAACAGTAGTATGCTGCTTCCTCGACATATATGCTTCTCCGCCCCACTTTCATTTTGTTAGCCAACCCGTATTAATGAACCGAAAGAAATAAAAATGCAAATACTTGTTACTACTGTTATTACTCGGTTAACCTCAACTTTCCCAAAAGAACGTTCCTCATTCCTTCACTGATCCTTCTGGTTTCAAGCGCCATCTCCCTCCTTTACTTCCTTACTTGCTTATTTGCGATCACCAGTATACTCAAACCGCTATAGTGAAATCACGACACCCAACACTCACCGAACATCACCAAGTTCGCTCCAAACTTCCGTCTCCCCATACTGATAATACTCCACTCTCAACGCCCTCACTACTAATGCTACACATCCTTTCATCGCACGCCCTGTACTCTCTCCTCTTATTTGTGCTTTGGTGTTTATCAAGAAAATGACGTATTGGTGTATGAAGAAAAGAGGAGGACCATGTTATGTATTTATAGGGTGTAAATCCTTGGGTGTCAAGGCATTAGTACATATATAGGTCGGCTTCAAGGACAGAACATAGGTGGCTGTGTAAATTACTTTGTCTCCACGGTTTCCTTAAGCACAAAACACTAAAATATGGGTTGCAGTATGGTATTTCATTTCCATTAGATTGACAACTCGAGGTAAAACTGTGCAGTACTTGTGTCGAGTTTTCTTTTTATTAACGGCACGTCACTAGCTGTATTTTTGGTGTGTAGAGACAGCTAAGTTTAGTAGGTTATCCTATATATTTATTTCCTACGAGAACACTGAAGACTGTTTGAGGTAGCCTTTCATTAACGCTGTAAAATAAACTTATACGTTTTGTTTGGGGTGGGCTTTCATTTTCGAAGTGTTCTGAGCATAACCGTACTCTGTGTTTAGGGAAGGTCGGTAGGTCTTGCTGCTTTTGATTTGCAACAATGCGTGAAGTAGACTGTGTAAGGCTTTGGGTAGGTATGATGTTCCTCACCGTGAAGTTTAGAGGAGTATAGGTCCCCATATGTTAGACAAGTTTTCCTTAGATAGGACATCACGTGTATATGGTTTTGCTTAAGTAGGACTGCCATAATATTTCATAGGGTACATATAGGATTGGCATGTGCTTGTCATAGATTTGTATAGTTCATTGTTGTTAGACGTCCATTATTTAATGGGTGCTCATGCTACGTACTTGGTTTCATACGTGAAACGTGATGTGTTTAAAAATCAAGCTTCCATTCCTAGTTAAACGGTGCACCCATCGTGTGAACTCTGTTCACTTACGGACTGTTACGGACAGAAATGAAAATATAGTCATGTCCAGCGAGGTGCCACGATCCCAAAAGTATAATAATATCGGTAGGTTAACTCATTTTGTGAAACCCCAAAATACTGATTCAGGGTGCAAAATACTCCAAATAAAAATTTGCGTATTAAATTAATTAAAAATTACAGTAAAATTCTAAAATTTAAATTATCGCTGCGCCTCAAAAGAACCTTGTCTAAATTCGAAACCGATGAGAAGTTATTTCAAATAAACCGTTATGGTCGATAACCGATTTTACAGCGACTTTCTGAATATTTGATTTTGACATATCTTGCAATCTATACGACGAAATCTCAATATTTCACTTCTGTTAGAAAGATACAGTTCAACAGATTCCAATGTTTCTTATTTCGCAGAAATCTGATTTATAACGAGTCATGTACACTCAGTTGAAGTTCAGAACGTTAAATTACGAACTGCAGCGTCGTTATGAGCTCGATTATATTGAATATATATTTTTATACGTTCAACTTCGTTTTAATTAATATTTAAATTCTACTTATATTAAGAATTCAACGTTTAAACTGATTTAAATATTCAAATATAAACCGATAAAAATGCGGGTCATTACATTCCTTCCCCCTTAAAATAATTTCGTCCTCGAAATTGTTAAGATGGGGAAAATGCTACAATTTTTATTGTAAACATGAAAAAACTTCTTTTGGTTTACTTCAAAATTTCAGTTCCAACTGAACTGATCAAAATATTAATTCCCTTCTTTGTAACGAAAATTTTCAAAATTCTGAAGATTTTCTAACATTTTAATTTTCGGAGAATTTCTTCAGCCTCTCTGTTGCATGGTTCATTTGGTACTACTACCACACGCCACTCTGGCCTTCTCCATTTATCGGGCATCTAACTTTCTCGCTTCCATTTTCAATCCATTCAACATACCCAAATGCATCTCCAACTGATCTCGAGTCAGTTATTCTCAATCAATAATTCTCTTACATCTCAACTCAAATTTCTTTTTCAAACTCCAGTTTAATTCCAATTCCAAATAATCAAACTTCCCAACCAAGTTTGGTTCCATTCCCAATCTCATTTCACAACTCAACTACTTTGCCAAGTCAAATCCTTATTCCAGTACGATTTCCACTCACTTGGCTTCAATTAAACTCAAATTTTATTGGACTTATTTAAATTCTCTGTTTATTTACTTCACAAGTAAATTTTAATTTCAGAATTCAAATTCCTGAGGTTTTTATTTCAAATTAGTTTGAAATAATAAATATATTCATAACATAACAATTCAGACATATTTGAATTTTCGAACAACTTATTTCAAAACAAAATCTGTGGTAGTAATCCCTCACTTAGAAACTCGAAAACGAACACCGATGATGCCGCGGTTCATCATCGGAATTATTTTCCAGCGATCAAAGTGAGTTCAATACTATATCACTTTCAAAACTCATATTCAAATACTTTTATTTACTTCAAAAATATCTTTTCGAAACTTGGATAATATTTCAAAATTTCCCCAGGATCTTAAAATTCCATATGTTTAATTCAAATCCATTTACGAACTTTTTCCAAATTACCATAGTTTTAACTCCAATTCTGGAGTTTCTTTAGATTCAATTCATCGGATTTGTATTTTAAACTTACGTAAATTTCGATTGGTTATTTACATAACCACTTCAAGTATGATTATAATAATGATCACACATCCTACGTATTATAATAATATTAAGATATATACTTCTTTTTATATCAAAATATAATTTGGGTAAAATTATTTTATTCACCCAGCTTTTAAAACAATACTATGTCGAAATTCTCTATCCAAGCGTTTATAAATCCCTATCGACCTCGTCAGCTAAACGCGTCAATCTGGAATTCATATACCACTCAACAGATCAATCAACACAATATAAAACAGTTTTATATCAAATCTACAAATACGCGCTCATATATATACACTCAAACTCAATCTAGAGTATTACTAACTCCATCTCTATTGAGTTACGCCACAGAGCCAAGGTAATCACTTAACCTTTAGCTCTGATACCAACTGTAACGACCCAGAGATTTTCGACTCCGAAAATCGACACAAAACCCAGCGTCGACTGTTCAGACATCGAAAACACCGGACCATTAATAGAAAGAAGTTAGAGGATGAGATAGAAAAGATAGAACTAATAGAATAGGAGAAGAAGAAGAACACAGCTGAATATGATCAGAGTAAACACGAATCTCACAGCGGAACGAATAAAATATATTATATAACATAACTTTGAAATACAAAACTGTATTGTATATACATACCATTATCAGAGTACAATACATCATATCACAGCGGAAATAGTCTCTAACTACTAACGGTGAAGCCTTCTGCTTTTAGCTCCTTCAAACGTATCTGTAAAAGCCTGAAACACTTGACTGCCCGTACAAATTTGGGCACCCAAGAGTTTAGGGAAAACAAACAAAATAAACTCTGGGTCAGTCATGGGACTGGTGTGAGTAAATTCCAACCATATGGCTTAACTTTGAAAATCCTTTTTGAAAAAAAAGGATAATAGTAAGACCAGTCCACACATAAACATGGACGGTTTTTACCTTACTATAACCCAAAATATTTTTATATCAAAATCCAGTGATATTATAATAATGTCTAATCAAATAAATAACCAAATAGTAGAACGCTTGCATCTCACGCTCTACATATATAGTATAAAATCAAAAACCCGCAGGCGCTTATTGGAGATTGGATTCCAACTATGACAAGGTATGGGACCACCTTCCGATGATGTATCTCTAGAGGCGAATACACCTGGGTTCAACAAGAACGTCTTGCAACCCGGCCCACACATGACCGACCACTCATTTCGCTTGAGTGTATCGAATGTATATCACCAACGGTTGGACTCAAACCACCGTTCCCGAATGGGCAGAATCGATAGATTTAGAAACAAAAGGAATTTCTCTAGATAGGTGATTATACACCCTAATGGGAGCGACCCACATAGCCATGCTGCCTGCCCGATTTTTGTCATTTCCCGGATGTGAAGCTTGAGGCTATGCCTACCTTTTAGGACATCTGGCCACCATACACTTTGAATGCCACATCGTCAAACCCTTCAAATCACTAGTTGATCTACCCAAAAATATTACGGGTATAAAAGCTAAGAGAAACGAATTTCTCCGCCACCAGACGTAATACTTTGAAAAGATCGTCTTATGTGACCGTTAGGAATACTCTGTCAGACATTCGTCCATACAAGTTATCCCGGGACTGGACAAACTTAAAAACACCATTCTGGAACAGGACGACCCTTGCATTTCACTCCGTCTTCAACTTTCTTCAGCATAATCGAACTCGCAACGCTTATGCCTACACGGAGTGGTTCTCGGATAATATATCCAGCCGGTCTCTCCGTATTGACAACGATGGTCAAAACACTTCGATAGTCGGTTATTTAACTATCGAAGTAAAAACAACATCCATTAAAATGTTCAACTAAACATCACACAACAACGGGCACTTTATTTAACATTCGTCATCATCGAATTTTATTTCCCATTTCTAATAGTGTTATTTAACTCTAATCATATTTCAAACATCGAAATGATGTCATCGTTTTCTGAAACGATCCTCCACTACTCGTTCTTTTATTTCTTTGAATAATCATCGTTACTTATTACTTTAGAATAAGTGGATTTCAAAACAAACTGTTTACATTTCCTAGGGAGTAGTGCTATATAAAAATCATACTTAAGTTTGGTCAACAGCGTTAATTTATCGTTATAGTTCAAAACTTGTCATGCGCTGTGATATTCTCCTTTATAATTAATCTTGACATAACAGTCACGCTTAAGCCTAGTCAACAGCGTTGTTTTATCGCTGTAGTTCAAATACTTGAAATACGCTGCTATATTCCACCTTATACTGTTCTTGACATCTCTTACCGTTACAAAAATCTTGACATCTCTTTCTGTTACAAAATATTAACATCTCCTTCTGTTACAAAAATCTTGATATCTTTTACTGTTACCAAAATCTTATTTAAATTAAATCAACTATTCGTCAATTTAATTACCTTAGATAAATCGACCCAATCTAACTTAATTAAATAACCAATTATTGATCAAAACAGTTTGCTTGGTAAATATTTAGCCATGATTTATCCACTAATCAATTCTAACAAAGCTTCCCATTTTGAATAAATTAGTCCAAATAATTTCACTTGTATCGATTACTATAAAAATAATAATTTATTTCTAAATAATCTCATTTACTATTTAAAAACAATAATCGATTCTACCAAATCTTACTTAATATGAAATCAACCATAATCTATTTGTAAATATCTCATTTAATTGTTCTTAAAGCCATAAATACTTGTTATTAATCATCAAGTTCATCTCCGCCTACATACTTATTAATCTTATCAATATAAGAATCTACTTACCAAAGCATTTAGTAAGTATGGTGAAACACGTGCTTCGCACACGGTGGGATTTTGTAAAACAATAGCGGTTTAAAACAAATGATACATTTACGATTGGTTGTTGTCACTTCCTTAATCGATATCATCTATTGATTAAATCAAAATAACGTTCGAATTTCCATTCAACGCTAATATTAACACAAGGTTTCAAAAGTCATTTGGGTTCAAACAGTGCATCTATATAAAACACACAGTACATATAAATATTGAGGAATCCGGTCGGGTTCCACCAACCGATTTCCTGCATCCACCGATGTTAGTCAACAATTAACACTGGTTCCATCCTAGGGAATATTAAAATCGATGAAATCAGTATTCAACCGGTGATGTGTACATATGCAACGATATGTAATATTTCAACCAATTTAACCATAATTTGCCTAAACAACCATCTCACAGCATTCAACCATTATTTAAAATATAATTAAAATATTTTAAAAAAAAGAGAGTTAGTGAATTTACTCACCTTGGCGCGTTAACCGTTAAAAACGATTTGCGTTTGCTGATGAAAGCGGACGTTCAATTCCACCATAAATTCCAATGTGCTTCAAATGGCTCTAGGCCAGCTCCACGGTTCGACCCCCTGAGGCGGTGCCATCGTCGCTGATGAACCTAATCCGAACATCACTTCTGCACATCTTCCCCAGAAATACTATATACTCAGTACAAGCTTCTCGCATGTACTGTTCAACGTCCAGGAAACTTCCCTTTTTGCCTTGTACTCTCCTCCACATCTCACTGCAGCCGTGTCCAATCCTTCACTTCCAGGAGAGACACTTGCACGTCTCCCATTTCCCTTCATATACCACGTTCTCAGAACAACAGTAGTATGCTGCTTCCTCGACATATATGCTTCTCCGCCCCACTTTCATTTTGTTAGCCAACCCGTATTAATGAACCGAAAGAAATAAAAATGCAAATACTTGTTACTACTGTTATTACTCGGTTAACCTCAACTTTCCCAAAAGAACGTTCCTCATTCCTTCACTGATCCTTCTGGTTTCAAGCGCCATCTCCCTCCTTTACTTCCTTACTTGCTTATTTGCGATCACCAGTATACTCAAACCGCTATAGTGAAATCACGACACCCAACACTCACCGAACATCACCAAGTTCGCTCCAAACTTCCGTCTCCCCATACTGATAATACTCCACTCTCAACGCCCTCACTACTAATGCTACACATCCTTTCATCGCACGCCCTGTACTCTCTCCTCTTATTTGTGCTTTGGTGTTTATCAAGAAAATGACGTATTGGTGTATGAAGAAAAGAGGAGGACCATGTTATGTATTTATAGGGTGTAAATCCTTGGGTGTCAAGGCATTAGTACATATATAGGTCGGCTTCAAGGACAGAACATAGGTGGCTGTGTAAATTACTTTGTCTCCACGGTTTCCTTAAGCACAAAACACTAAAATATGGGTTGCAGTATGGTATTTCATTTCCATTAGATTGACAACTCGAGGTAAAACTGTGCAGTACTTGTGTCGAGTTTTCTTTTTATTAACGGCACGTCACTAGCTGTATTTTTGGTGTGTAGAGACAGCTAAGTTTAGTAGGTTATCCTATATATTTATTTCCTACGAGAACACTGAAGACTGTTTGAGGTAGCCTTTCATTAACGCTGTAAAATAAACTTATACGTTTTGTTTGGGGTGGGCTTTCATTTTCGAAGTGTTCTGAGCATAACCGTACTCTGTGTTTAGGGAAGGTCGGTAGGTCTTGCTGCTTTTGATTTGCAACAATGCGTGAAGTAGACTGTGTAAGGCTTTGGGTAGGTATGATGTTCCTCACCGTGAAGTTTAGAGGAGTATAGGTCCCCATATGTTAGACAAGTTTTCCTTAGATAGGACATCACGTGTATATGGTTTTGCTTAAGTAGGACTGCCATAATATTTCATAGGGTACATATAGGATTGGCATGTGCTTGTCATAGATTTGTATAGTTCATTGTTGTTAGACGTCCATTATTTAATGGGTGCTCATGCTACGTACTTGGTTTCATACGTGAAACGTGATGTGTTTAAAAATCAAGCTTCCATTCCTAGTTAAACGGTGCACCCATCGTGTGAACTCTGTTCACTTACGGACTGTTACGGACAGAAATGAAAATATAGTCATGTCCAGCGAGGTGCCACGATCCCAAAAGTATAATAATATCGGTAGGTTAACTCATTTTGTGAAACCCCAAAATACTGATTCAGGGTGCAAAATACTCCAAATAAAAATTTGCGTATTAAATTAATTAAAAATTACAGTAAAATTCTAAAATTTAAATTATCGCTGCGCCTCAAAAGAACCTTGTCTAAATTCGAAACCGATGAGAAGTTATTTCAAATAAACCGTTATGGTCGATAACCGATTTTACAGCGACTTTCTGAATATTTGATTTTGACATATCTTGCAATCTATACGACGAAATCTCAATATTTCACTTCTGTTAGAAAGATACAGTTCAACAGATTCCAATGTTTCTTATTTCGCAGAAATCTGATTTATAACGAGTCATGTACACTCAGTTGAAGTTCAGAACGTTAAATTACGAACTGCAGCGTCGTTATGAGCTCGATTATATTGAATATATATTTTTATACGTTCAACTTCGTTTTAATTAATATTTAAATTCTACTTATATTAAGAATTCAACGTTTAAACTGATTTAAATATTCAAATATAAACCGATAAAAATGCGGGTCATTACAGCACAGTACAGGATACTACTTAGTGCATAATAATACATAATCAATCACCATCGCCCGAGGCGGAATCATACATAAAGAGTACACAAAATAAATATCATTCTACATCGCCAATGGCGGAATCATAATATAGATACAATAATGGCGGAAAGAGTCTAAGTCATCTCAATGCAGTCAAGCCTCGCCATAGCCAAAAGCGCACCAGATACCTATAACTAGGCTGCCCGTGTGAAATTAAGGGATCCCGAGTTTGCAAGGTGAAACAAACTACGAGTCAGTCATGGGACTGGTATGAGAAATCTACTTAACTTATTAACAACAATAATAAGGCAAATCAAAGGACCACGCCACTTTCGCGGAACGGGTTTACTCCAATGAGTGCTAGTGCATAAAATAAAGTACACGGTTAAATCATCGCAATGCTTTTTATCAAAATGAAGCCATTATAAGACTCAGGTCCCATCACACAATGCAACGCAAGCCGAAGGATAGAGTTTTACCTTATAATGGCCAAAAATGCTTCATACGAATAAAACAAAAGTGTTTGATATTATTACTAGTGCATATATGTTTCAAAAGCGATTTCAATCATAAATATCAATCATAGGCGGCATAAATGACCCATACCACTATGTCGCCATACTAGTAATACAATCACATCCAAAATTTCGTATTGGAAATTGGATTCCATCATGAGTCGAGGCAAGGGGCAAACTCCTCTTCGTTCGGGACACTCTAGCAAATGTCCCAGGATCGCACACAGTGGTCCTTGGATCTTCAGGGCCGGTGCTCTCTTACTTTTGAGGATTGGCAATTCCTGAACACACGTTTCCCGGTCCTTACAGACCTATAATCGAGGCGCCTCGCATTCCAACAACCACATAGGTGAAAAGTATATATAAATGTCAGGGCTGGTAGGTCACTGACACCACCCTAGCTAGAAAGAAACGTCGTGCTCTCCCTGCAGTCACTATCCCGTTTTTGACTCATACCGAGGTGTGAGGCTCGCGAATTCACGTTATACACAAAGCTACGTCACACAGACCATGCTTTGATCATCAACCACAAGACTTTGCTTTACAATAGAAGCCTTGATCACATGCCACTTAGGCGTGCCACACAGGCAATCCACTCCATGCGACTGATTTCTATCTATATATAACCCCTGAGCTCGTACGTCTCAGAGAAGGGCGTTAAGCAAGAGAATAAATTCTCCACCGCCAAACAGATATATATTCAATAGAGATCAATCAGCACAGAACAAAATCCAATGTCAGACACACAGTCCATTTACAAGTTCGTTCTGGGTTTGAACGAAACCGGAGGCACCAATTCCTCGCAAATCCGCACAATCAACAATATGTCCGGACGGCTACTACTTCAGCTCCTTCAAGGTAGCTACTCCAATCATGAGCATCAGTAGCGCCCATCCATCCAATGTGAAGATCGTTGGTCTTCAACCGTCTTCAACTCTTTGACTTCTCATCGTCGATCGATTATTTGAAATGAGTTTAAACTCGGCCTTTTCAAATGATCCACGTATATTTAGATTTTCAAATCAATTCATCACATGGTTAAATCATTCAACATTCACATTTCAGTTCATTAGTATAGTTTTCATGTTAAATCCATCCAACCATCACATATCAAGCAAACCAAGCAAAATCGGTTTATTTCCATTCTATATCGTCAATAATATTTTTCAACGATATATCGTCATTTTTATTTAATTAAAAACGGCCATATTCTATTAAACGACATTTCAGGTCGTGCCGAAGCACTGGCGCTGTTTTTCACTAAATTTGTTTTACACATATCTGAAAATCTAACCGTTGGATCTTCACAAATTTCATATCATTAGAAAGATCATTTCAAAACGAATCCAACGGGTCCAGTTTTGGGAAAATCTGACGGTCGGATCTCCTACACTAGTCGTTTGAAATCACGGTTTCAAAATACGAACTACAGTGTCGTTATTCGATTTAATTTAATTATATTTATATATAAATATAATCGATTCTGGCGCTGTTTTTCTTCAGATTTGAATTAAACATTCTAGACAATCCAACCGTCGGATCTTCACAAAGTTGGTGCCGTTGGAAAGATATTTCCAAGGCGAACCCAACGGTTGCGGTTTCGGGAAAATCCAACGGTCGGATTTCCCGTACTAGTCATTTGAAATCACGGTTTCAAAATACGAACTGCACGGCCACGATTCGTTTTAATTTAATTGTATTTATATATTTATATAAATATAGTTCATTCGACGATTTCAATAACGTTTTCACTTCAAATATTTCACTAACACCTTTAAATTTTGGAAAATTTTGCCATAACCTCCTTTGTACGGGAGGGGCTGGGAAAATTCCCAAATAGCCACACAGGCGTATTATGTCAAAAAGAAAAAGAAAAAGCCAAGCGGCTAGCCAATAGGCTCATAAAATCATCACCCAAACAAAACAGTAAACATGTACCTATTTGTCGGGCACATAATTTTATTCCTCTTCTCTAGCCTCTTTGCTATAACCTGTTCAATAAATATGCATGTACATATATGCAATTTTCATCACTTATCATTTTCAATTCAATTTCATTTTCGGTTCACTTTGGTTTAAAGTCACCATTCACTCTAATGTTGCATACATAAGCAAAAATCACATCATTAGCTAATTAATGAATATTTCAACTCATGCATATTTATTTGAATAAGTGGTTATTTTTAACACTTCACATTTCAATAAAAATGGTATTTTTGGCGGACTAAAATATATTTCAACTCATGACTATTTTATTTAGTTCCTTTGCATGTTAAAAATAATATTCACTTCACATATATTTATTCCACCACTAGTATATCTTTAGCAAATCACATATATGATAAAAATGGTATTTTAATCATCCAAATATTTATTCAACACATGAATTTCAATTCCACGCATAACTTCTCAACACATGAGCATTTCCACACAGGGATATTTTATATAGTTTTGTTCATATAAGAAAGGTGAAATTTTTATTGTTGAAACTATTTATATATAAGGCGAATATTTTACATGCTTCATATATATTATAAAAATGTGATTTTAATGTTTAAACACTTTATTCATTCACACATGAATTTAATTTCCACACATCACTTCTCAACACATGAGCATTTCCACACATGGATATAGTTTCAACACATGATTTTAGTTTCAACACATGAAGATAATTTCAACATATGAAAATAATTCTAACACGTAGATATTATTCAAAATTTTGGCAACATAACGGCAGGGTAGTTAAAACCGGTACCGTCCCTAGTACGGCTCCTCGCTCTACCTTAAAACCTCGCGGTTTTTGACAATGGGGATTCATGCATCTAATTCGCACGCAGGCGGCATGTTTTATTTCATTTCCACAATTATTTCCAATTTGTTTCAATCACCCATGGGTATTTTTCAACCACAACCAAACAACATCAACCACAAACAATTATTCAACCATTTGAATTTTTCACCCAATTTTTCACACCAATTCACAACAATAAATATCGCCCATGGTTTGTGGACGAGGGGAGTGTGTGTGTGTATATATATATATCACTTGCTTTTCAACACACATATCATTTAAACAATGCATGGATAATTCATACTTCGCTCATACAACTTATACTACGCATGTATATGTGGTATACAACACGCATATAAATTATATTTCGTTTATATAATTTATACATGACATTTTCTATTCAATTTTATTTGATTTAGATATCTCACATTGGTTTTTGGAGTGCTAAAAATCATAGATGGCTCAGAAAAATCCGCGGTCTCTTCTAGAATGTAGAGAGCCTCCTTGCGGTCCCGATGTTTCCTGTTTCATCGAATTTCGTCAACACACCATAAAGATATGATTTTTCAAAGTTCAAACATCAAAAAGGACTCACCTTTCACGATGGTTCAAAACTAGGGTTGCAGTTTTCGCGAGAACCGAGGCACGATACTATGATCGGAAGGTACAGCGTGGAAGAGGCAGGAAAGGGGAGTCGATCGGTGGTGGTCGGAGGTGGTTCGGTGGTCTCTGGCGATCGGGGCGTCGTTGGGAAGTCGTCGGCTTTGGGTCGACGATCCAGGCGATAGGCGCGACGAGGGGGGTCGAGGCAGGGTCGGATTTGAAGAGGGCAGGGAGGCGCGTCGATTGCTGGTGGTGGCGGAGGTTGCAGTCGCCTGTGGCGGCGACGATTGGCCTGGGAAGTGGCGAAGTCGTGGATCGTCGGGGGCGATAAAGGAAAAGGGTTTTCTGAGGGTTTTTTATTTTTAAAATAATGAAAGAAAATTTTGATTGGCGAAAGGTTTTATTAAATTTTTAAATATTGTTTTCTCAAACGAACTCCTTTTCAAACCCAACGACTGTCGCCCCTAGCTAAATACCCTCATCCCGAACACGATGGGATATGTTTCGTTGGCCAATTTGACTGTTACAGTCAGTTATTTTTCAAATTAAAGTACAAAACATTTAATTTTAACTTCGAACATACATTTCAATTTGCTAGGGCCACAAACTGATTCGAAAAATTCCAGAAAAATAAATCTAGCTATGTTTTGACGCTACCGTCCCAACAAAACTAGTTTCGTCGAATTCTGAGGTCGTTTGAAAGATGGCCATTTTCTGGTCGATCCAATTTAATAAAAATTGACCAACCATATTTTCTTTTGCCACGCTCACATACTAGCTTCAAAAATTATGAAATTTGAAACCTAGCAATAGTTTGACATCCCGGACCCGACAAAAGTGGTTTCGTCGAATTCCGAGGTCGTTTGCAAAATATCTATTTTCCAGGGCTATATATTCTATATAGCGACCTTTCTCAAAATTCATTCGGCCATAACTTTTGATTCCCGCTATGAAATTTCGATTTTTTAGATTCGTTAGAAAGATATTCGTAAACTGATTTAAATATATTTGGTTTCACTAAAATCCGTTATATTTTCCACCTAGCACAGTCAGTCAATGTTTGAATTCAAATTTTCAAACTGCCATACTATTCCTAATTCATTATTTTATTGAAATATTCTATTTCAGTTGTTCAAATTGCATTGAAATAACCAATTTAAAAAATTTAAATTGGCTCGTATTTTCCGGGTTGTTACAAAGAGTTCGCTGGCGGTTCTGGAGCTAGGGAGGGGATCGAATTACAAGGGGATCAAGGCGTGGGTGGAGTTTCGAATGGGGGTTCGTGTGGCGGTGTCTTATTGGGGTTTAACCCCTCTGGTGGCGGTTGATGGTGATGAGAGTCGGTCTACGTTGGGTTCGGTTTAACGGGGTAGCAGATATTGGGGAAGAGAGATTAGAGGGGAAGGTAATTAATTAATGTAAATTATATATTAAATTATTCGTTAATGTCATGAATGTATAAATTAACGTATCTCTTCATACGGAAACAAAATACAGTGATTTCAGTTGCGCTGGATTCGCAGCAACGAACTCTACATTTCAGAACTAACTGGAACCGGATTGGAGCTGATTGGGATTTTAGATTGAATAGAACGCACAGTTTAATTCAATTGAGAATAATTGCTTTAATGATTTCAAAGCCGACCACTAAGAGAACTTCTCACTAAAATTATTTCTGTACAGTTATTTATTTTATAACTGCATATATGAACTGCTCCACGTCGTCCACAGATCATGGACGACTTGTTGATTGTATTGTTTGTGTGGATTGTGACTGGGATTTTAATTGATTAATATTGTTGTATAGGAAAAAAAATTATATGAAATATATATATATATTCATGAAATATAATAAATATTCATTTATAAACCGGACGGTTTGTCTATGTACACTTATTTATCTGATATTTTACACATCGCCCAACTGCACAAATAATAAACAGTATATGTTGTTTGAAAACCCCACATGGTACTGGGATAATATTTGACATACACTGATCCCAATAACTAGTGGTATGTCAATCGATGGGTTGACAGGCTATATAAGCGTTAATTACTTATTTTAATGCTTATACAGTTGTAGAATGCACTCTGGATGTTGTATGAATTTTTAATGATTATTTATCGTTATTATTGTATACATGTGATGTTGAAACCCATATAAATAAAATTATATGGTAATTGATTGAGTCTGATTCCAGTTCAGAATTACCGAATATTTTAAAATAATATTTCGAAAATATTGAAATGTGAAGCCCTGTTAAGTAGTTAAACGCCATTTTAACACGAACGGGAATTTGGTTGATTTTATTCATTTTATAATGAATATCGAAAAGTGATTTCAAAATCTAATATTTTGAAAATATTATCATTTTAATATTGAAATGATATGGAATATTCAATTTGGATTTGAATTTGAAAACAAATTTGAAATCGTTTTGAAATGAATTTAAAATGAACTTATATGGAATATTCAATATTGATTTGAATTTGAAATGGAAGTGGAAATCGTTTTTAAAATGAATTTAAAACGATTTATAAAATTCGTTTTAAATGGAAATCAATGAAATATTTAATATATATTATAATGGCCTGAATAGAACGCGCCACGCAACGACCGTTCGCGAATTTCGACCATTAACTTCAAATTGATGTTACGGGAGATCCGACCGTCGGATTCTCCTAAAACCTGAACCTTGGGTTCGTATCGAAAAGAGCTTTCCAATGAATGTAAGAGATTTGAAGTCTAACGGTTAGATTTGGAGATATGTCCAAATCAATTTCAGAAAAGGTCGCTATGGATGCAGTTCGGTGGCCATTATTGGAAACCGACTATACGGGCAATAATAAAATTATTAAAATATGGAAAAATTATGTAAAATCATAATAAATGACTTGGAAAGATTTTGGATGAAAAATTCCAGTTTTGAAAAGATAAAAATATATTTTTATCGAAATGAACAAGTTATTAACTAGAATAATAATTTATTTATTTTTAGAAATAAATAAATTGGATTTGAAAATAGTTTTAAATTAACCAGAGTTTTCCAATGATTAAATTGGAATGGATTTGGAATGGAAATAATCTTCGGAATATTTCGATATTGGATTCCGTGATTATACGAATATTGTTGAGGAATTTGGAAGATATATACATATCGTTATTCCAATACGATATCCGTTGGTTTCAGAATTTGATATTGAATATAAGCCGATATATTTTCTATTCAGAGCCTTGTATTTGATATCAAATTGGATTTTGGGTTTGTCGTGAATGGTGTCTTCATTAACACTGTTCTTAAATCCAGTTGAGAAAAAAGTAAATCTTTATATTAAGATTTAGTGAAGTTTTCACATTAATATTTAATTGGAATTGAATAAAAGAATTGGATTTTTGGGTTTATCGTGAATGGTGTTTTAAATAACACTTGTTCTTTAACCCAGTTAACAGTGAAGAATATGATTTGGAATTTATAATCTTTTAATTAAGATTTATGGAATTTTCCAAAGTAAAGATTTCCAATTTAATATATTAAATTGGAATTGAATGGAATTCGATTTGGTAGTAATGGAAGTGAGTTTCTGTGGAGGAAGACTGTTAATACATATGGAATTTAAAAGGCTTTGTCGTTATTCCATTTATATTACTAGTCGGATATGGAAATTGATATCGATTATATATTGATCTATTTTCCGTGAAGATTCCATGGTAAATGGAATGGGATTTTGGGTTTATCGTGAACTGTATTTTAAATGACATTGGTTCTTTAACCTAGGTAAAGACAGGATTACATGTCTAACATTGTATTTTGATACTGTATTCGTTGATCTCTACTAAATGTATATTTGTATGGTGGTAGAGAATTTATTCTTTTGCTTAACACCTTTCTCTAAGACGTACGAGCTCAGAGGCTATATATCGGCAGAAATCAATGGTACGATGTAGATTGTCAATGCAGCATGTTTGATTTTCCAAAATTAAATAATCATTAATATTGATTTTTGGGAAGATTAAAGCTAAGTGGAGATTTAATGAATCTTTAATTAGATTGAAAAGTGAATGTGATAATTAAAATTATCAATTCAAGAAAATGATCGAGAGTGGAGTATTACCAGTTTTTCTCCAAGTGATAGTTAATTCTTTAATTAGATTTGAACATGAAATAGTAATTAATTTTACCGATAACACCGTGGTGTTAGATATGGAGTATTACCAGTTTTTCTCCATGGGATGAATAAGTTGGGATTGGGAAAATAAACAAATGATTACTTCGGTATGGTTCGCTAATCCCGACTAGTTTGGAAAACCTTAATTTGGTTTGAATTGTTAAAAGAATATTTGAATAAAATAATATTCCGGATAGGAATGAGGCATATGATGTGTTGTTATAACACTTGATTATAAGATACGCGGGTTATTCAGAAAGGCCGGGTTTAACCCATTCTGAATAACTGATACGACGAAAAGTCGGAGAGATTGAAGACGGTGCAAGACCAACGATCTTCACATCGAATGGATGGGTTTCTACCGATGCTCATGATTGGAGTAGTTACCTTGAAGGGGCTACAGTGGTAGCCGTCCGGACGTGCTTGTTGATTATACGGATATGCGAGGGCCTCTCTCCAGTATTGGACATACGGGACGAGGAATAAGGTGCCTCCGGTTTCATTTAGACCTAGAACGGACTTGTAAATGGATGGTGTGTCTGACATTGTATTCCTTTATACTGTATTCGTTGATCTCTGCTAAATATATATCTGTTTGGTGGCGGAGAATTTATTCTCTTGCTTAACACCCTTCTCTGAGACGAATGAGCTCAGAGGTTATATAACAGCAGAAATCAGTGGTACAGTATGGATTGATAGTGTGGCATGCTGAGATGCAGTGATCCAAACCTTTGTTGAAAATCAAAGTTTGGTGGATGATGATCAAAGCACAGCTTTAATATAACACAACTTTGTGTAGCGTTAATTCACGAGCCTCACACACCGGTATGGTGGTAAACTGATGGTTAGATCAGTATACTTTAGAGATGAGGATAGACACCCTATGGGTTGTCATGGATTCGGTCGACCGAGGTGATACTGGGTGTGGTCGCCCCACACCAGTAAGGATAAGGCACACCCCCCAATTCCCAGATGGATAGAGTTAGCGGTGTTTTCCAATGCTTGGACGTAAGCCGCGGTAACTTGTTTCCTGGATAGTGCGGATGTGCATTACGGCGTTTTCGCATGCCTGCTATGATAGATACATTTATATTTAAAGTTGATTTCTTCACTTATAGTAATAATAAAAGATTTGTTTTAAAAGATAACAAGCATATTTGACTATTATAAGGTAAAACTCTATCATTTGGCTTGCGTTGCATTATGTGATGGGACCTAAGTCTTATAATAGCTTCATTTTTCTTTATTTAGCATTGCGCTGTTTGTTTTAGGCACTGGTATTCTTGGGGGTAAACCCGTTCCGTGTTATACGGCGTGGTCCCTTGATTTACCTTATTTTAAAGTAAAGTTTAAAATAACTGTTTTAGTTCTCACAACAGTCACATGACTGACCTGGACTTTATTGTTTTAACCTAAACTCTGGGTTCCCCTATTTCCCACACGGGCAGCTTGTAGTTTTGGTTTTGCAGATTTATATTCATAGGATCCTGGTTTACAGCTGGAATGATATTCGGAAACCTCTGTATTCGTGTATCTCTTTCAGTTGTGTTTTGTATTATTTTCCGCTGCTATGTAATGTATTTGTAAATCTCTGGTACTTATCAAATGTATATTATTTTTTCATACTCTGTATATTCTTGTACTCTGATGTAAATTGTTGTAAATAGCAATGAAATGTTCTTCTATTTGTGTTTTCGATTTGTCTTGTTCTCGAAGCAGTCCGCCTTCTTGTTCGGTTTAGGCCGGCCGGGAAGCACGGGTCGCTACATTTGGTATCAGAGCTTTGGTTTACGGAGCTCGAGAACTGGACACATTAGAACCGAACGAAAGAATTCATCAGAGATTGGATTAGTAATATCCAATGAGAATGACTCGTTAGAGATAGGATTAGTAGTATCCTAGAACGGGTGTGAAGAGTGTTATTTTCAAAATAAAACTGAATCAAACTTTGTTTTGAAATTTATATCAAATTATACGTATTTGAATATTTATTTTGTATTGAATTTGGACAATCGAGTATATGACGATTTTGAATATACACGTATTCGAAGGCTCAAATATATTGGGTAGATATAGAATCACACTCTAGTCGCCCGGAGATGATTCTGGTGATATATATATATATATATATATATATATCATTATCAGTGTTTATGTTCGAATTTTGAAAGTGGAATATCAATATATTTCCAATTGACTGGTGTGAGAACCAAAATCTTATTTCGAATTTATTGTTTTTGATTTGACACTAGAAATATGATTTTTGAATATATATATACAAAATTTATGTGTTTTGGAAATTTAATTCATAAATTGATTGCTGGTTGTGTTGTGTGATTATTTGTTCAACTAATAAAAATATTGGAATAATAAATCCAATATGAGAATGAAAAGTTGAATTGAACCAAATTAAAACCAATAAGAGAACATGAAAGTTAATTTGGCCAAGTCAAGTCAAATGTTGAGATGAATTGAAAATTTATTGGAATTGCATACATCTATACATGTGTATAATGAACAGGTCATAACAGCGAAACTTAGAAGAGGAATAAAATTATATGCCCGATAAATAGGTACGTGTTTACTAGTTTTCTTTTTCTTTTAAAGGTTTATGAGCCTAAGGTTGGCCGCTTGGCAAAATTCTTTTTCTTTTAAATGTTTATGAGCCTAAGGCTGGCAGCTTAGCAATTTTCTTTTTCTTTTAAAGGTTTATGAGCCTAAGGCTGGCAGCTTGGCATTTCCTTTTTCTTTTAGGTGGATGAGGGCCCTGTGAGGCTAGTGGCAGTTTTAAATGTCTCCCTGTACAAAGGTGGTTATGGCGAAAATTTTCGAAAATTTAGGGTGTTAGCCAAATTTTTGAAAAATTAGAAATTCTTAGAAACTGAAAAGTTGAAGAATGAATGCCAAACTAAAAGTTGAGTTGGTTAGTTAAACAACTTTCAGCTCCATTCCTTTTCGAGGACGAAAAGATTTTAAGTGGGGGAGATTGTAACAACCCGGAAAATCAAAACCAATTTAAAAAAATTGGCAATTTAATAAATTTTGAATATTTAAAATGATTTATTTTAAATAATAACGATGAGAAATTTATTTTGAATAGAATTAGAACGTATAAACTTATTTAAATTGAAATTAGAATATAAATATTTATTTTAATTATAAAAGGAATTGGAAATGGCACGAGGGTTAGAAAATTCGATTTCAAATTTCAAATAAATGTAAAGGATTCAAAATAAACCGGATTTTAGTGAAACCAGAAATATTTGAATCTGTCTGAAAATATCTTTCCAACGAATCTGAAAAATCCAAAATTCATAGCGGGAATAAAAAGTTATGCCCATATGAAAATTCAGAATAGTCGCTATGGAAATATAGCCCTTAAAAATAGCGACTTTGCAAAGGACCTCCATTTTCGATGAGACCACTTTTGTTGGATTCGGAATGTCAAATCATTGATAGATTCAAAAATTCATAGTTTTTGGAATTAATATGTGAGCGTGGCAAAAGAAAACGTGTTTAGCAATTTCAGTTTGAATTTAATCAACTGGAAAATGACCGTTTTTCAAACGGTCTCCAAATTTGACGAAACTGGTTTTATTAGGACCGTATCGTCAAAACATAGCCATATTTATTTTTCTGGAATTTTTGGAGTTTGTATGTGGCCCCGGTAAATTAAAATGAATGTTTAAATTCAGTATATACTGATTTATATTTTTAATTTGATAAAAACTGATCATAACAGTCGAATTGGCTTACAAAACATATCCTATTGTGTTCGGAATAGGGGTAATTAGCTAGGGGCGATAGTCGTTGGGTTCGATTTGGAGTTCGTAGTGTTAAGCGATAAATATTGGAATTAAATAATATTATTTAGCTTCATATATATATATAAATATATATATATATATGGTCAAAAGGGAGTCAAAACCCTATTTCTCCCATCCGTAGGAAACGCAGCCGCCTCTCTCAATTTTAAACAGCCGATTTTCTTCCATTTTCAATCTCAATTCCCTTCCAATCCAAATCGAAATAAAACCCAACTCCAAAACAAAGTTGTAGAGATTTTTGCCATGTTTCAATCAGTACAGTGAAGATGTATTTTTGTGAAGAGGATTCTAGGATTTTTGAGCTCAAACTCCAAGAGTTCGCTGGCGGTTCTGGAGCTAGGGAGGGGATCAAGGCATGGGTGGATTTTCGAATGGGGGTTCGTGTGGCGGTGTCTTATTGGGGTTTAACCCCCTCTGGTGGCGGCCGATGGTGATGAGAGTCGGTCGACGTTGGGTTCGGTTTAACGGGGTAGCAGATATTGGGGAAGAGAGATCAGAGGGGAGGGTAATTAATTAATGTAAATTATATATTAGATTCTTCGTTAGTGTCATGAATGTATAAATTAGCGTATCTTCTTCATACGGAAACGAAATGCAGTGATTTCAGTTGTGTTGGATTCGCAGCAATGAACTCTACCTTTCAGAACTAACCGAAACCGGATTGGAGCTGACTGGGATTTTTGATTGAATAGAACGCGCAGTTTAATTCAATTGAGAATAATCGTTTTAACGATTTCAAAGCCGACCACTATGAGAACTTCTCACTAAAATTATTTCTATTTAGTTAATTATTTTATAACTGCATATATGAACTGCTCCCCGTCGTCCACAGACCATGGACGGCTTGTTGATTGTATTATTTGTGTGGATTGTGACTGGGATTGTAATTGATTGATATTGTTTTATAGAAAAATAATTTATATGAAATATATATATATATATATTAATGAAATATAATAAATATTCATTTATAAACCGGACGGTTTGTCTATGTACACTTATTTATCTAATATTTATTGGGATGATAAATTTTACACATCGCCCAACTGCACAAACAATAAACAGTATTTGTTGTTTGAAAACCCCACATGGGTATTAGGATAATATTTGACGTACACTGATCCTAATAATTAGTGGTATGTCAATCGATGGGTTGACAGGCTATATAAGCGTTAATTACTTATTTTAATGCTTATACAGTTGTAGAATGCACTCTGGATGTTGTATGAATTTTTAATGATTGTTATCGTTATTATTGTATACATGTGATGTTGAAACCCATATAAATAAAATTACAGGTAATTGATTGAGTCTGATTCCAGTTCAGAATTACCGAATATTTTAAAATAATATTCAGAAAATATTGAAATGTGAAGCCTTGTTAAGTAGTTAAACGTCATTTTAACACGAACGGGAATTTGGTCGATTTTATTCATTTTATAATGAATATCGAAAAGTGATTTCAAAATCTGATATTTTGAAAATATAATCATTTTAATATTGAAATGATATGGAATATTCAATTTGGATTTGAATTTGAAAATAAATTTGAAATCATTTTGAAATGAATTTAAAACGAATTTATATGGTATATTCAATTTTGATTTGAATTTGAAATGGAAGTGGAAATCGTTTTTAAAAAAAATTAAAATGATTTATAAAATTCTTTTTAAGTGGAAATCAACGAAATATATAATATATATTATAATGGCCTGAATAGAATGCGCCGCACAGCGACCGTTCGCGAATTTCGACCATTAACTTCAAATTGATGTTACTGGAGATCCGACCGTCGGATTCTCCTAAAACTGGAACCGTTGGGTTCGTATCGAAAAGAGCTTTCCAATGAAAATAAGAGATTTGAAGTCTAACGGTTAGATTTGGAGATATGTCCAAATCAATTTCAGAAAAGGTCGCTATGAATGCAGTTCGGTGGCCGTTATTGGAAACCGACTATACGGGCGATAATAAAATTATTAAAAATATGGAAAAATTATATAAAATCATAATAAATGATTTGGAAAGTTTTTGGATGAAAAATTCCAGTTTTGAAAAGATAAAAAATATATTTTTATCGAAATGAACTATTTATTAACTAGAATAATAATTTATTTATTTTTAGAAATAAATAAATTGGATTTGAAAATGGTTTTAAATTAACCAGAATTTTCCAATGATTAAATTGGAATGGATTTGGAATGGAAATAATCTTCGAAATATTTTGATATTGGATTCCGTGATTATACGAATATTGTTGAGGAATTTGGAAGATATATATATATCGTTATTCCAATACGATATCCGTTGGTTTCAGAATTTGATATTGAATATAAGCCGATATATTTTCTATTCAGAGCCTTGTATTTGATATGAAATTGGATTTTGGGTTTGTCGTGAACGGTGTCTTCATTAACATTGTTCTTAAACCCAGTTGAGAAAAGAATAAATGTTTATATTAAGATTTAGTGAAGTTTTCCAATTAATTAATATTTAATTGGAATTGAAAAAAAGAATTGGATTTTTGGGTTTATCGTGAACGGTGTTTTAAATAACACTTGTTCTTTAACCCAGTTAACAGTGAAGAATATGATTTGGAATTTATAATCTTTTAATTAAGATTTATGGAATTTTCCAAAGTAAAGATTTCTAATTTAATATATTAAATTGGAATTTAATGGAATTCAATTTGGTAATAATCGAAGTGAGTTTCTGTGGAGGAAGACTGTTAATACATATGTAATTTAAAAGGCTTTGTCGTTATTCCATTTATATTATTAGTCGGATACGGAAATTGATATCGATTATATATTGATCTATTTTCCGTGAAGATTCCATGGTTAATGGAATGGGATTTTGGGTTTTTTGTGAACTGTGTTTTAAATGACATTGGTTCTTTGACCCAGGTAAAGACAGGATTACATGTCTAACATTGTATTTCGATACTATATTCATTGATCTCTGTTAAATATATATCTATTTGGTGGCAGAGAATTTATTCACTTGCTTAACACCCTTCTCTAAGACGTACAAGCTCAGAGGTTATATATCGGCAAAAATCAATGGTACGGTGTAGATTGTCGATGTGGCATGTTTGATTTTCCAAAGTTAAAAAATCATTAATATTGATTTTTGGGAAGATTAAAGCTAAGTGGAGATTTAATGAATCTTTAATTAGATTGGAAAGTTAATGTGATAATTAAAATTATCAATTCAAGAAAATGATCGAGAGTGGAGTATCACCAGTTTTTCTCCAAGTGATAGTTAAATCTTTAATTAGATTTGAACGTGAAATGGTAATTAATTATACCGATAACACCGTGGTATTAGATATGGAGTATTACCAGTTTTGCTCCATGGGATGAATAGGTTGGGATTGGGAAAATAAACAAATGATTACTACGGTATGGTTCGCTAATCCCGACTAGTTTGGAAAACCTTAATTTGGTTTAAAGAATATTTGAATAAAATAATATTCTGGATTGGAATGAGGCGTATAATGTGTTGTTATAACACTTGATTATAAGATACGCGGGTTATTTTAAAAGGTCGGGTTTAACCCATTCTGAATAACCGATACGACGAAAAGTCGGAGAGATTGAAGACGGTGCAAGACCGACGATCTTCACATCGAATGGATGGGTTGCTACTGATGCTCATGGTTGGAGTAGCTACCTTGGAGGGGCTACAATGGTAGCCGTTCGGACGTACTTTTTGATTGTACGGATATGCGAGGGCCTCTCTCCTGTATTGGACATACGGTGTAACAACCCGTACCCGCGTTCACGCAAGATATTGTCCCCAACTTAGCCACCGCATAGGTGCGGGGTTTTGTTTCTCAAAAGGCCTCGGCGTTAGTAAGAGATGGGCTCTACTATATAAGTACCCACTTTACACAGGCTTACACGATGTGGGACTTAGGGGTGTTAAATACGGGATGAGGAATAAGGTGCCTCCGGTTTCGTTCAGACCTAGAATGGACTTGTAAATGGATGGTGTGTCTGATATTATATTCCTTTATAATGTATTCTTTGATCTCTGCTAAATATATATATGTTTGGTGGCCTCTTGCTTAACACCCTTCTCTGAGACATACGAGCTCAGAGGTTATATATCGGCAGAAATCAGTGGTACAATATGGATTGATAGTGTGGCATGCTGAGATGCAGTGATCCAAACCTTTGTTGAAAATCAAAGTTTGGTGGATGATGATCAAAGCACAGCTTTAATATAGCACAACTTTGTGTAGCGTTAATTCGCGAGCCTCACACACCAGTATGGTGGTAAACTGATGGTTAGATGAGTATACTTTAGAGATGAGGATAGACATCCTATGGGTTGTCATGGATTCGGTCGACCGAGGTGATACTAGGTGTGGTCGCCCCATACCAGTAGGGATAGGGCACACCCCCCGATTCCCAGATGGATAGTGTTAGCGGTGTTTTCCAATGCTTGGACGTAAGCCGCGGTAACTTGTTTCCTGGATAGTGCGGAAGTGCATTACGGCGTTTTCGCATGCCTGCGACGTAAGCCATTGGGAATTGTACTACATTATCGATCTTTCGAACCAGTAACCACCATGATGGAAATCCAATTTCCACATACGATATTTTGCGGTTTTCATTGTATGCTCTATATGGCGACATAGTAGGATGGGGCGCTCATGCCGTCTATGATTGATACATTAATATTTGAAGTTGATTTCTTCACTTATAGTAATAATAAAAGATTTGTTTTAAAACGTACCAAGCATATTTGGCTATTATAAGGTAAAACTCTATCCTCCGTCTTGCGTTGCATTGTGCGATGTGGCCTGAGTCTTATAATATCTTCATTTTTCTTTATTTAGCATTGCGCTGTTTGTTTTAGGCACTGGTATTATTGGGGGTAAACCCGTTCTGTGTTATACGGCGTGGTCCCTTGATTTACCTTATTTTAAAGTAAAGTTTTAAATAATTATTTTAGTTCTCACACCAGTCACATGACTGACCTGGACTTTATTGTTTTAACCTAAACTCTGGTTGCCCCTATCTTCCACATGGGCTGCTTGTAGTTTTGGTTTTGTAGATTTATATTTACAGGATCCTGGTTTACAGCTGGAATGATATTCGGAAAGCTCTGTATCTGTGTATCTCTTTCAGTTATGTTTTGTATTATTTTCCGCTGCTATGTAATGTATTTGTAAATCTCTGGTATTTATCAAATGTATATTATTTGTTCATACTCTGTATATTCTTGTACTCTCATGTAAATTGTTGTAAATAGCAATGAAATGTTCTTCTGTTTGTGTTCCGATTTGTCTTGTTCTCGAAGCAGTCCACCTTCTTGTTCGGTTTAGGCCAGCCGGGAAGCATGGGTCGCTACAGTATATTTCAGATCCATGTCCGCAGGTATTTAGTATTTTTAGGATACTACGACTTATTTCCATGAAAATGGAACATTCACGGGTTATTAAGAATCAAATCACGAGTTCTATATGTATACGTGGAGGTAAGAGAGGTATTGACCTAGCTTTATGTGGTCTGGTTGAAGAAACACTCTGAAATGATCAAAACTTTATAATAAAGCTTTCGGTCATTAAAAAGCTTCGAAATTTTATAACTCAAGTTCCGAAAATCAATAAGCTTCAACGGATCAGTAACTCCCAAGATAAGTCGAGGTTAGTTGGTTTGTTAACTAGATCAATTTATTAAACAATACACGATTAAAATATTCGTCCATATGATCAACTTTATCATTTTGTATTGTTTCCTCAACCCGCCCACATAATGCTTGTTCAATACATGTTTTATCTTCAGGTATACGCATATAACTCGTGATTTAGTACTTAATAAAGCATGAATGTTCCATTTTCATGGAATTTGGTCGCAGTATCTTAAAGTTACTAAACACCTTGTCGACATAGTTCTGGAATATACTTTTTGGTAGTACTAGGGGTTCATTGGTTAACCTAGAGAGAAAGGTGGTGTTATAGATGAAATGGTTATACCGTACTTGTGGTGAGGGAGGGTTGGTTGCTAGAAAGCATTCAGAAAAAGAAGCATAATAACATTGGGAGGAAACAATCAGAAAAGAGATCGTCGATAATGAATAAAGTGGGTGTGTTCCTACAATGGGTGTGTTACTTTCAGTGTATTTTTATTAATATTTTGGCTATGTATAAATCACTTTTACTATAGATGAACACCATGAAATTGTTCAACTCGAAGATCATTGTGAATTTGTTAGAGATAATGCACTTGGAATTTGGAAAGGGTCAATTGGCTGAATAGTTACTAGTAAGCCACTAGTTTCTTTTTGGTTTACATAAATCAAGATTTTCTTCATATATATGACCCCAAATACATTCAGTTTTTAAAGATTATACAACATTACGACATAAAAATACTTACTCCTTTTTTGGTTTGGTGTTGATGCCAACATACATTTATTTTTATGTTGTAGTGGTCCTTTCTCAAGTAGTTTTACGCATTTGTAACAAAGTCAGATTATACAGGTCTAAGGTCTGGATTTGTTGCGGTAAGTGTTCCTTGCAATAGAACAGAAGAAAATAAAAATAAAAATTATGTCCCTTTTCATGTATCAAAGTTGCTTTTTCCAATGGTAGATTAGAGACGAGCATGTATCAAAGTTGCTTCATGAAGCAAGTGCTGACACAAGCAAAAACGATACCTTTGGAACTTCAGTACTGCATATGTGCCGCAGGACAACTTCTACTACATAGAAGTTAAGATTGACCATTGATTGCATTTGCTTTATCTACTTTTGTCACTTTCATGAAGCAGCTTCAGGTATTACCATACATGAATTTCTTCTGCTTGCACAGTGTTCACTCCGTGTTAATTCTTCCTTTATACTTAAACGCTAATTTTTTTTCTTCTTAATCTTGTATGAAGACAAAATATTGATATTATGCACTGCTTTCTTGAGAAGGGTATAAAATATAAATAATACAAAGCTGATAAGATTTAAGACACCCACTAGTGACCACATGCCTACGTTATTTTAATTCGCTAAGCGAAGTGAGGAGAAAATACTTTTTGCATTGCTTCATGGCACTGCTGCTTGAGTGTCACATCATTTTTAAAGTAGAAAATTGTGTTCTCTAGTATCAGGCCTGGTTCTAAGGTTTAAGCTGAAACAACTACTGCTTTAGCTGCTGCGTCTATATCATTTTAGAAGTCCGATAACAAGTATTCTAACTGGCTTCTGAATAGTAAGATTAGGGTGCAACCTTTAACTTTTTTTCTTCGCCTTCCTTTTCAATCATATAAAAGCCTATAAGACCATAAAAGTGTGATATTTTAATCTAACAGGGTTAGCTATACCGAACTATAATTCTGGCAGTGGACAGTATTGATTGTTAGGGTAATAGATTAATTATTTTTTACATATTTTAAATATTTCATCACTTTTTTTATCCTTATTACAATACTGTAAACAAAAAAGTAGCTTTATCGCTTTAACAGGTTTTTTAATTTGCCGATACATATCGAGGACCATACAATTCTAGTGCAAGAAATGGTGAATGTCCATTCTACTGCTACTTTAGTGGATATCAGGTAGACTACATGTCCATTCTACTTATATTCACAATATATACTCACAATGAAACATATCATTTTTCATTTTATATTGTGGGATTGAAGGATGAGTTGATATGGAGGGCTACATGGTTCTACAAAGCCACCAATAAAAACAACTATTTATCGCACATTCTCCAAAATATTAACTGGTTCGAACCAAATATACCTGAAGTATTCAACGAACTTAGGAGGGACAACATGAAAGCATGCATCTATGTCCTACTTTAAAAGGTAGGAATGATCAAAACATTCTAATTCTCTAAAAGTATATTATTAGAAATAATGTTCGATTGAAGTCATTACCTGTAGGATATTCTAATTTTCTGAAATTATACTATCAGAAATAATTTGTTGCTTGGATCGATAAACGAAAAATTTTGTTGTTTTTGTAGGTGGTCTAATGATCACGACAAATGTAAATATGTAGAATACAGCAGGCACTCTCATTATCTTAGTAGTTTTGGCTTAATGTCTTAAAGTTATTGTTAAATGCGGCGACAACATCAATGTTCCTCCTTCGAGGCTTATACAAGTTGCAAAAAAGTCAGGTATTATTGGTTTCTGTTTCAAAATTATTATTCATACATATCAATTAATCTTAGTAAACTAACTGAGATGAGCTGATTGTAAAAATGTATGAAATTCTTTCTAATTGTTGATACAGAAATTCGGAAATATAAAGGCATATGCAAATTCCATTACTACAGAGGTTACATAAATGTGCTATGTGCTATGAAGTGTAACATATGTCAATGTGTTTGTTACTCAGAACGGAAGTGTTCCTCTATCAAACAAAATTCTTTAAATACTAACCATCATAATGCAAACATGGATGCGTCAAGTGGACTCTTTTGTCGTTATTGTAGAAGTATTACCAATTGAATTTATTTTATTTTCCTCTCCATTGTTATAATAGAAGCATCATTACTTGAATACTTTTTATCATGCATTCCATGATGACACACCACGTTTAATAAACAAGGCAAATTGGCTGATGTGCTAAAATGTTTAGGAGATAATAAGAAACACATGCGGGAATCCACTTTAAATACCTTGGATGCATGGATTGGAGCCGTGGAACTTGACAAAATGGAATGGTCATATTATATAAGCTGGGGCTTCTTTAGTTGCTTATTTTATGATGTGTAAATTTGCTTGAATGTAAGAACATGTGCTTGTTTAATGGAATGTAAGAACATGTGCTTGTTTAATGTTTGTGGTGGATGGTTTTATGGAATGTAAGAATATTTTATGTTTAATGCTTGTGGCCAATATGGCATTTTTGTTTTTGGTATTGGTACTACATTTTTATGGTAGGGCATATATCATATATCAGGAAAAATATTGATGTTTAAAATTATAACTGACATCAGTTATATAGAACAAAAATAGTGTATAAACAGATCAAGGACATCCCTCCTTTAAAGGGAAATGATATCTAAACGCCACATAGATATTATTTCACTGAAAATGAACTGATACCTATTTGGTTTATACACATCACTCCTTTTAGAAAGAAATGATATGGTATGTATATATTACAATAGTTATTCCTACCATAAATGATATATTAGTCATTTTGTACTACTTACATGATATATTTATATTAATACAAGACTTATAATAAGCCATTATCAACATTCAGTTCATGCAAATAAACCCAAAAAAGGGGTTAATACATCGTTTATTAATTCTTTTATCAGCGAAATACCTTGAAGGACAAAATGAGAAAATAATTGTTCCATAAGGACAAGGAGCTAAAATTTTGTCCATATGGACAAATTTTAGTGTAAAGGGAGGAATTATAATGGGCCCCTGAATTCCTCCCTTTACACTTAAATTTGTCCTTATGGATAAAATTTTGCCCCCTTGTCTTTATAGAACAATTTTTTGTTCATTTTTCCTTGAGGCTAAAAACCCCTTCTTTTATGATGTCTTACAACTGCTTCGACATCGTTTTTTAACTAATGTAAAAAAAAATTGGCACTTTAGACATCACCGACATTAACATCGCTCCCGAAAAATGAAGACATCATTTTTTAGCCGATGTCTATGTAAAGTTTTCTTGTAGTGACGTGGGATGTTGACTGAACTGTCTTTGCCTTTTCCTTCACGTCCCCTTTTTTCACATTCTCATCCACCTTTTTCCTCACCTTCTGCCCTCTTCTCATTCGTACGCGATAAACTATAATCTCTATATTTTTTTCATTATCCACTTATTGTCTCTGACCCCCAGTGTTTTTTGCCTTCCCAAACCCTAAATTAACTTGGGGCTATTCAATTCCCTGTTACCAGAGTTGGTTTACAAACATGGCTATACCCTGCCACTTCCGCTTGGATTTTGCGTGCGCCTTTCTTCCATTGTGTTGGACTAATGTGTTCCGCCTCTGTCATGCTACATGTTCTACCTGCTGGACTTTGAATGACCAGTTTAAGGTAAGAACCCTAAATTCAATTGGTTCGTTTAACTATCTTGCCTACTTTTACAATTTCTCTGCCATCAGATTTATCTATTCATTTTTTGTTTTATGTTTGTATTCTTCGGTTAGGGCAATTTAATTACACCCAGTTAGGTCTTAGTTTTAAAATTGTATAATTTAGATGGGTCTATTCGCACACCATTATTTTCTCTACGTCGCCCGATTAAAATTTTAAAATTTAACCTTTAACAACCGATTAGATAGCTTATCTAATGTTGCAAAATGATTAAAAAATAATAATTCCAACTATATATATGGGTGTTCAATGCTAAATTGCAAACTAAAAATATATTTAAAGTTAGCATTGTACATGATTATTATAAAAAAAGGTAGAAATTACAAAGAATGACTAAAAAATTTAGTAAAATTTAAAAACTGTACTATTAACGATGTTATGCATTTTGAGCCGAGTATGTTAGCAGTATATAGAAATTACAAAGATCTAAACAGCAAATAAATAAATCATTAATATAGATGATATTGTTCAAATAAATCGACGCTCAAATAATATGCAGTAAGGGCATTTTTGGATTAAATAGGGTGAGAAGAGTAAATGATGGGGTGCATATTTCATTTTCTTAACACCTCGACTTTTTGATCAGAGAATCACAAAATGCTTTATGCATTCAATTATTACTGATATATTGACCATTCAATACAATTAAATCTCATTTTAAGGAAGTTTGAAATATGTTAGCTTTAAATTTAATTTGTGGAAGGTTTGTCTTTTTTTTATAAAGGCTGAAGTCTAGCTTTTTGCCCCCCAAATATTGACTATACACTAAGAATGAAACACAAAATTTTTTGGGGATAAGCAAGCTTTTGACTAGTATCAGAATGTCGCTGCTCATTACGCTCATTTTCTGGCTCTTCAAATTCGACAATGAAAAACTTGCCATTTTTAAGAAATTGCGATGTTTCATTTATTTTCAAGTCTTTGATTTGCTTTTAAAACATTTGCACCTCCTTTGAGAATATGTTTTAATGTAGGAAAAATAATTATGCCTTTTGAGAAATATATTACTATTTGATTTACTATAGTATTTATCATTTTAAAATTGGTTTTTGTATTGTATAGAAAAACGATGATTTAAAAAAATTGTATAGAAAAACGTCGTTTATTGCAAATATTTTTCCCATTCAAAACAGTTGAATTTCGCTTCAAGGAATTCCACAATATTCCAACATTGACTTTTAATTGTTTAAAGTTTGGGAATTTTCGAAAAAAACCTACATTTTAACAACTTTTTTTTAGAATACTAACTACTCGTAGAAAATGAAAATAATAACAATGTTTATTTGGCCAAGCAAATTCCTTTGATTCTTATCAAAACAATTCCCCTAGAATTTATGATTTTTTTAAATCAATTATTCACATTTGGCTTGAATATGTTTTTTTTATTTAAAAAAAAATACAATTTTGAATTTAATGTCAAATCTTTGAACTACTTTTAAATAGTTGACACCTGCTTTGAGACAATATTTGATATAGTGAAAAATTCATGTTTTTTAAAAATATATTATTATTTGATTTACTATGAAATTTTCCATTTTCCTCATTTGATTTTTTTATAGCCCTGAGAGAAATACATTGCTTCTTTGTTATGTAATTGCAAATTATTTTCAACATTCGTTCATTATGACTATTTTGACTCTTTTGACCAATTATATTTCCTTTTTTTTAACGTTACAATATTTTGGTCCCTACTATACCTTTTCAGTCATTTTGCCCTCTGTGGAAAGAAGCTTAAAGTTTAGCGATTTTCCAAAAATATTGGTTCTTCGTAGATAAATGGAAAATGAATTGTTTTAGGGCTAAGCAAATTTTTTTGTCCTTACATTTATTTCACTCTTCTCTCTATTGTTTTTTTTTTCTGTCAAATTTTTTCAGTATGTTTGTCCTTATGCAATAACATTATCTACGTTTCTATTTAATCGCATACACACCCAAAAAACTGAATGAATTTTCTATATAAGATCTAGTTATGATTGATTTCTTTCTCCATCACAATAGCTTATTTAGTTACCATATATATGTGAATATTTTAATGGTTACTGATGTAAACTGAATGGTGAACCCTGAAATACAAATCCCACTTCCCCACTCCGGAAGCGTATATGTTTATGGTCCAAAATGGTTCTGAGCGTATACTGTAGAATTCTTCTAAGTTCAAGTCCTCGGCTGTAACATCCGTGATTTTTGACCGTTCAAATCGACAATGATTCTCAAAGATCGACTTAAACAAATCAAAAATACAGGTAGTTATTGGGATTTATATAAGAAAAAGAAGAAAGAAGAAAACAAACACAGAATCTCGCAGCGGAAGGACAAATATAATAAATAAATAACAGTTTAAAAGCAGTTGAAAAAAAAACATTTGACTATAATATATAAAGATTATCAGAGTTACACATACACAGATATATACAATAAGGCAGTGGAAACAAAGTGCAGTGGAAAAATCATATATATAATAGATGTATACCAAATCTTCATCCTCATTCTCCAAGGCAAGGTAATCTTCTCTAACTGCAACTTATTCTGACCCGAGCGTATTGCATAAAAGGAAAACACAACAAACACTTGGATCGGAACTAAATCATTGGCATATTAGTCAAATTATAATACGAAATAACATGAGTGTTATGGTGCAGAAATCTAAAGAAGTGTTATGGAAAATTCGCAAATGATTTTGGAAAAATGAAGCTATCATAAGCTCATCCCACATCACACAATGCAAGCGCACACCAAATGAGCGAGTTTTGTCTTATTATAACCAAACATGCTTTCATACGTGAAAATCTTCTTTTAATACTATTATAAGTGCATAGTGTTGAAAACCATTTCGCAAATAAATATATTAATCTTAGCAAGATAGTGGATATGCCCACATAAATAGTTTACAAACAAAACGAAAGGCTCGTATTGGTTGTTGGGTTCCAATATGATGGTTCTTGACATGAAATATCAATCGGGAACATGATCAAGGGGCATCTCACGGTTTTCATCCAAACACGAACACCAAACACCAGGTAAATCACCGGTTAACATCCAGACATGGAAACCGAACATACCCTTATTTTTCCGAGGTTTCAAAGTAGATCTACCGCCGAAGCTTTCGAGTTTCAATAGAGATATGTATACAACCTAACCGCTAGTTTACCATCAATCCGGGGTGTGAGGTTCATCGAGGTCACGATATACACAATGTTATGCTTCAATAAACCAAGCTTTGATCATCGCTAGCTCATTTCATAATTTAAGTATGCCATATTGTCAATTTACAACATGTCACTGGTTTCTATCAACACATAACCTCTACACACATAAAACTTAGAGAGAGGAATAATTAATTGCCACAATCCGATATATATTAACAGAAATCAGTGCTACGCAGTCAATTACAATGTCAGACACACAATCGATACAAGTTCATCCTAGGTCTGAACGGAACAAAATCCGAAAATCCTCATATATATTCAGACCTCATGCCACTTATAACCTTGTATTGGGTGATCAGCCCAATCAAGATATCAGCAGTCAATCCAAATAAATTCGAAGATTCCCAGTCTTCATTTGTCATTTCCACGTCTTTAGTTTCTTTATCACGTCGTATTATTACTTGGAATGGTTTTCGAACATATATTTGATCCCAGTCTTTCCAAATAATAAGCGCATTTTAAAACAATAGTTATGGATCATTACAGATTTCTCATTTTAATTTTCCCCCAAATTCATATTCAAATTAGACTGAAATTTCATATCAATATCACGATTATTTAAACATTGATTTTTATCCAAAAGAATATATATTTTTATTTCAAATCTCAATCTGAATCGATGGTTTAAACCGAAAAAAATCCAAATTAATAAACATTACAAACATTTAAATAACTTGAAAACAAAATGATCATAAGTAATACCTTTTTATGAAAACATATATATTAAAATAATTAGAGTATACTAAAATAATTTAAATCACTAAATATACATATATAAAATGTTTTACAAAAAAAATCTTTTAATAATAAATAATAAAAAATATTTTATTTCAAAAATATAGGTATACATATAGTTAACTAATTTTTAAACCATAATTGTTCTTCTTCAAATTTGAATTAGTTAGCACAAATAAACATACACACCATAAACTAAATACGGGGACAATTTACATTAACGATATCCATGCAATAATCAGTACAAGGCACATATCACAACCATTTCATCAACACGGTCAATATTATGTCGTTTCACTAGTTAACAATGTCAGGGTTTCAGACTAGCAATTTAATTTCGAATAAATAATTTAATGTCGATTATAAATTAACACTGTAATTAACTTGTATGTCAATTTAAACAACCATCAACAATCAATCACAACTAGACAATCAAATTTATTTCATAATTTAATTTAATAAATATGGGAATAATTCAGTTAATTGTGAGCGAGAATTTCACTCACCTATGGTTCTTCAGTTGTTCTAACGTCCAACCAAAGCCCAAAAATTTATAGTCACCAAATTCAGCTAAATCAGTACCAGAATATCTGCAATTTCACCACGATCGCAACGCAACAAAGTCCGTCAATATCTGATCTTATATGCAATAGTTATTACGATTAGAATGATCGTTATATATAAAAATAAATTAATTATAAAAAAAAGACACGTCGCCTATTCTTTGTCCTCTCTAACACCATCACCTCAAGTTCGACCACCCAATTGAAAACCCGACTTCAACATGTACGCACGGTCTAGCCTACAAGTCTCGACACTTTTAATCATGGAATCTTATCAAATTTCGCCCTACGATGTCCCTTTCCACCATGAATCCAAATATGATATTAAAATTGCGCATCTTTCTCTATATAATTTATAAATCTCAACCTTAGCCTTGAAACCATTCGTTGTAAAATGTCGATTAAAAATATTCATGCCGAATCTTTCACAATTTATATAGGGTCGAAGAGAATTGAGATGTGATGAAACACCCCACCTCCGTTAGGGTCACTCTCAAAGGGAATGCCCTAATTTTGGTGGAGGTTTATAAGTATAAGTCACAGATATACAAGACAGATATAAGAACACATATTTGTAAACAGCGGAAAAACAACAACTTTTATTTCATAAAAGCAAATACGTGCTACAACAACATCACCATAATTGTCTTACATCTTTTCCAAAAACATAACATAACACTTTCATAATCTGTCTTGATTACATTATTTAAAGAAGCATAGATAAAACATAGATAAACTGCAAAAGCCCCATAGTGGTTGTCCAAAGCCATAGTTCAAAACGAAAAAGTCCAAGCAATACATTTCTCTTCTTCAAGCTGGATGTTAAGGCTGGTCAAGCTGCTGTGTTCCCTCCCTGTGGACCTGGGGGGGGGAAACGGAAGAAAAGAAGACGAAAGAAAAGTAGAGTCAGACATAAAGCCTGAGTAAGTCTAGTACTATTCTGTCTATGAATAAAGAACTGGGTATGATAAGTATAAACAAGAAGTGGGAAAGCACTATAAACTTGGTTAAGTTGTCTAGGGTCGAATATGCTATCGTACCCCATGTTAATTCTCTGAACCCATATAAACTAGTTTCCAACTGGCACCCCATAATCAGGGTGAAGTGATCCATTTTATAATGATCGGCTCCTACTCGCATAGTTACATGTGTCTTACGGCCCCCGATGTTGTAGTTACCTATGCTGGTCCCACCATGGGGTGTATCAAGTCCCATGGTGGCGGCCCGACACAATCCTAGAATGCACAGGTATGCTACTGGTGTCCAGTGCCTTATTTTTCTGCGCCGGAGTGTGTGCACGCCCGCACCCCGTTAGAACCTACACTGCTACACCACCGTCGTCGATTTGACCTCTTACGATCAGCCCAGTAATCGTGCCCCACCCTGCCTAGTTTCAGGGTATCCTGATACACCTTCTAGGGTTACTGCTGAAAAGGGTCCCCCGTTACTAGGTTTTCTATCTCTAGCCAACATGCTAAGTTGGTTAAGTGTTTTCTAACCTAACCCCCACCAGTCCGTTTAGTTTAGCATGTTCCATTTTGATTAAGTCTCTAGTTCACTTAATCCTAACAATCCTGACTCAGCCTTAATTGTCTTATTAAAGCCTTGACCTCTCACATTAGACAGGTATTGTTGTGGCTGCCTGTTGCCGGTTGGTTCCGGGCAGTCTTACGCCACAACTCAGTCTAACCTCGGGTCCTTATTGGGCTCCATGTTTAACCTCCCACATTGGATAGGTATTGTTGTGACTACTGGACAGCCGGGCGGTTCCGGGCAGGTTTACATCACAACTCAATCCAACCTCGGGTTAAACACATCGTATGTTCTACATTTACATATTTTGTCTTTCTTCTTTATTCTCTTATATGTAAATATTTGCGGCCCATTATTAAGTTAATGGTGTAAAGGTTACACCAATCATGGGCCCAACCCATACTTGAATTTGGGCCCTTCTACTTTATATTTTCATTTATTAATAAATTTAACCCAACGTTATTATCCCCCGTTTAACACGTCCGTTTATTATATGTATGTTGGGCTTAGCCTTTTTAAGCCCAACTTAGCCATAAGAAAAGGGGAGGCTTAAAGCACGATTACATACACAAAAAGGGGAATGTGAACGCATGAACTTGCAACATAACGTTGGAATTGCAAAATAGAAACTGGTGTACTTGCATAGTAGTAATGTATACTTTGGTCATAAAGCATAAGGGACATGAATCAAAGCATGTAAACTTGTAGTTGAGATAAGAATATCATTATTGACACATAGGCTTAACTACAACATAAACCTATATTTTTATTCAGGCATAATGTCAAACATAAGCAAATCATGTTCATAAGATTACTACATGTTTACAAAGGTGTTTACTTTTGTTACTAACACAAAAGTATAGTTCAACTTAATCATGATTTTAAATCTATTCACATGGCATAAATATTTCTAACATGAAATCGTGATTTTTACTTTAGTCATGCAAACTTGCAAAAAGGGATTTTTGAATCTAACCTAGCTATGTACCACATATGTCATCATACAATTCTTGTTAACAATATAGACCTAACATGGATTTCAATTATGCAAAATATCAATCATAGCCTAGTCATATTCATAAGTTTGCAAATAGGTTTTCTAGTACAAAGGCATGACTTAATACATAGATCATGATGCCAAATTTTCAACATAATTTCATATGGACTATGACAACCCAAACTTATTCCAATTACTTCACAAAAATGATGTTTGTATAAAAATACACATTATGATGGCATAGTAGCAAAACCCCAAACTTGCATGAATTTCAATTAATCAACTACATACATGTAGCTTCAACATGGATTACATAATTTGCGAATATTCCAAACGTATACTTGCATAAAACTACCGCATGTAGTTTTTCATAATTGAATAACATAATTCGAGAATATCCAAACGTATACAATATTCCAAATCGATAAGAATCATAGTAACGCACAAATATGAATTACTTTATCGCCACAAATCAAGTATACAAACCAACACAATTATTTGTTCATACCAAAATAATACTCTACTTACAATGGTGTGGCGAATTCTCCAATTTAGGGATTTGGAGATACGATTCCTTGTTGAATTGATTTGATTAGGTTGCTTTATGCTTTAGAATTTGCCTCCTAATCCTCTCTCCAATTGGTGGCTACTCTTAGTCGTTCCTTAGCAACATGACGGCTTTGTTCTTATTTTTGAATGAATTGATTAAGGTGAATCTAGGGTCCTTTTTATAGGGGTTATGAACTGATTAGGACCATTGATGTTGCTTGGATTGATCGTAGCCATTCATTCGAAAGAGAGACCAATTAGAGCCTGCCACCTAGCCCTAATGACAAAGCAGACTACAGAAAATCGACCAACATAGAATAGGCCAGCCAGGTTGGACTGGGTTCGACCTGGCTCTGGACCAGGTCGACATGCCTGTCGACAGCCCTGTCGACAGCCCTGTCGACCTGGCTAGACCAGGTCGACAGCCCAGTCGACCTGGGTGCATTAGGCGGGATTTTTCCCGCCCTGGCCAATTGGGCCCGGTTTTTAATTTTAAACTGTTTTATTCTGTTCGAATTTTAAATTTAATTCAGAAACTTCCGAAGGCCATATCTTCTTCATACGGACTCCGTTTTTCGAAAACTCGGACTCTATTTCGCGTATTTTTCCGAGACGAACGCAATGGCGTATCCCGTTTCCCTTAGTTCTTTGATTTGAAATTAATTATACTTTAATTTGTGAATTTCACAGTTATAGAATTCGCGGGGTGTTACATGTGAGTTCAACGAATCAAACGATATTAAATTCCATAGAGAATTGGATTTTATTTTATAAATTGAAGATCTATGTCAAGGTGGCCATTGAAATGTCGTCTATTGGGAAGATAAAGGAAAAGAGATTAGTAGATTTAGGTTTAGAGAGATAAAAGGGTTTATTTAGGCTAATGAATTTAAGGTATTTTATTAGTATGCATAATAGAGGATCCTTAGGTTACAAAATTTAAATATTATTTATAAGTTAGATTTCTAATATCTTTCCATGTCTGTCTCATTAGTTATACATTACCTGAATTATAGCCTTTTCATTAGCACGAAACCCATTGGATATTGTTAAATTTGCTAATGAATACTTATACTACGATTTCATCAGCCATAAATATCACGTATATGGCTAATGAATTGATTATGGCTGATGAATATATGGAGATTGAGGTAAATGTTAAGGGCATTGTTATTGACACTCCACTTTTTGTTAAGGGGGGTCAAATTTTAAGGACACTCTGCTTTTTTTTAAATGTTAAGGGGGGCCATCGGCAGGTAACTAATTTATTTTAATGCTTACAATTTCACCCTTCGTTTTAAAATCTTATCAACTGTAAAATCGTAAAACCCTAAATCCCCCCAAAAAAAAACCAAATTGTTCCATCGGTTAACTTCAGGCAATTTTTGACGTGAAAATGGTCAGAACAAAGAAAACGTCGCTCTCCTCTCTACCCGATAGTGGGATAGTGAAGAAGGTAGTTGAAAGGTACGTCATTGGATCCTTGTTCTTCCTTGTTTCTATTGTTTTTGTTCAATTTGTTCGAGTTCAAAGTATTTATATGGAGTAGTTACTCGAAGCGGCTCATTGATGTTTGAAAATTTTGGGAGTTACTGGATTGTTTATCAAGTTTGCTGGAGGGGTGTCGGAATTATTTTTTTGGTCGAATTTTTTATTTATTTCGAAAGTGGATTGTTTATATCAGTCAATGTATGGAGAGAAACATTACCATACATCAATTTGATCAAAAATAATGGACAAGTCATGTCTTCAGAAAAATAATTTATTATTTGATGTTATTTAGATTTAAATCAAGTTCACTCACTAATTTGGGTTAGTTAAACATTTGGATCAGGTTCTCACTCTTTGGTTAAGTTCCCTATATAGCTTTTATGCTTAGTTTATGCCCCTGTATCTAATAAAATCATCTCTTGTAGAAGATGATAAACATGAAAACATCCCTATGATCTGTCTACTGGTAACAATTGTCATTTGACATGGATAAATTCAAAGCAGTAAAAAAAGGTGCAACTGAAACATGAATAAAAGTTTGATTTGACGTTTAAAGCTCATACATCTAAATTTCTAACTAACCATATTCAAAGCTCTGAAACGAGAATTAAAATTTTCTAATTAACCATTGGCAGAGAGTTAAAAAAATACTTAACCAAATGCATTTTGGTTATAAAAGTACAGAAGTAAAATTATAAATCAAACAAGGCCATAATTTCTCTTTTATACATATAAAAACCTGGAACTTCTGTGATAATTTTAATGTGGTTCTCATAATGTTATTTTTTTCCACTTCCTTGTTACCTTTGATGTTGACGTACTTAAGGACAAGTTTCACTGACTTTATTTGGATTATCTGCATAAATTCAAGATAGCTGAGGTTTAACGCTTATATGCATATAATTTATCTATTTAATGTGAAATGCAATATGAATGATAAGCATTTTTTGTTAGTGTAATACCCTTATTTATAGAATGCAGAATCTGGGTAATTTATTACATTATGCGCCGGTTGATCAGTCCATTGTAGTTAACAGAGACAAAATTGGAATGTTTTATGATGCTTTAGACCTCTAAGACAAAAAAAAACCTGTCAAAATGTGCTAAAGGGATGCCCAAAATTTATTACATCTCACAATTTTATTCACATGAACATTACAGTTGTTGTCACATCAGGTTATCTTTTTTATCAAATCATAACGGTGTTAAGTATGGTAAAATATTATTTGGTATGTGCGGACAGCAAATTATGTTATCATTTAAATACATTAAGTACATAATGTACATGCATATTGACTTCGCTTATAGATGAAACCTAAGAGTTAACCAAGTAAATGTTTACTGAAAAAAGCTGAGCTATTATTCTCGATTGTACTGCTAATGTTGACTAAGTGAATCTCTGCTCTTTAATGTTTGCTCAAGAAGAGAACTGAAAAAAACTTGGGTTTTCATTTATATGGTGGGAACCACAGGTCTAAATATAGGTAGAAAATCAATAGAATCACACTGCTTATTAAACAAAAATATTGAAAAAATTGAGCTACTTGTCTCTCTTTCCTGCACCAAATAACCAAGGACAGAAGATACTATAAAGCAGTTGAACCAATTAAAGAAAACAAAGATGCAACAAGGAAAAATGTTCCAAAGCTGTGATATTTAATTTATGAAACATCAAATGCACTCATAGTAAACCGAGAATCATTTGTGCTGCATAGATTTCCACACAATATACATACCAGTAGACAGATCATAATTGATACTGAATCAATCAAATACAAGTCCCATTCTAACACTTCGTTTAGAGATTCCAAAGAAAAGAGAAAACAAATGATCCTAATACCAAAATGAAAAAGAAACATAACAGATTCTACAACTGTCTATAAGAAAACAGCGAAAATAATTGTCATTTGTTCATAATTTATTATTGTTGTAGACGTAACCTAGCAATAGTTGTTTCTAGTTTTGTCTGGATTCATTACTATTTAATGGAATGATTTCATTAATACTTCTATCTTGCAAATATTATGCATTCATGGGTTCAAGTGTAAGGATGAATGCTTATATAAATTTTCAGACTTCATGAAACATGGATTATGATGACAGTTGTAAAAGAGCACATCCGCAGCTATCATATTCTTAATTCATTTTCTTAGGATGCTAAGTCCTTTTCCACCGTATTTTGTATGTGACATGTATAAATGTGTAATAACATTTTGCTTACATTTGTTTAATCCTTTTTGTAGTAAGCAAGCACAAGCCGAATGCAGTAGTCGAGTTCCTTCAATGTGAAAACCCGTAACTTCCCCGTAAAGGAAAGTGTCGGATAGTTCGAGAACAAGCCACAACAGAACACATACGGGAGAACATTTCATTGTTATTACAACAATGCATCAGATTACAAGAATATACAGAGTATAAATGAATATTACACAGAAATATCAGAGATTTAAATTACATTCAAATACATAGCAGCGGAAAATAGTACAATACACAACTAGAAGTAGATATGCGGATACAAAGCTTTCCGGATATCATTCCAGCTGTAAACCAGGATCCTGTGAATATAAATCTGCAAAACCAAAACTACTAGCAGCCCGTGTCAAAATAGGGGCACCCAGAGTTTAGGTTAAAACAATAAACTCCAGGTCAGTCATGTGACTGGTGTGAGAACTAAAACAGTTAATCTTTATTTTAAATCATTAGGTAAATCAAGGGACCACGTCGTATAACACGGAACGGGTTTCCTCCCAAGAATACCAGTGCATAAAACAAACAGTGCAATGCTAAATAAAGAAAAATGAAGCTGTTATAAGACCCAGGTCCCATCACACAATGCAACGCAGCCGAGGATAGGGTTTTCCCTTATAACAGCCAAAGAATGCTTGATACGGTTAAAACAAATCATTTTGATACTATTATAAGTGCATAGTGTATAAAACAACTTCAAATCATAAGTATCAATCATAGGCGGCATGAGCGCCCCATAACACTATGTCGCCATATATAAGTTTACAATCAAAACCGCAATGACGTATTGGAAGTTGGGTTATCATTTATGGTATGAACCGAGGCTAGGGGCAAGATCCTCACCGATTCGAGACGCTCTAGCCCGTGTCTCAGGATCAGAGCTCGAGTGACCCTCGGAGCGACAGGGCCGGTCCACCGATGTGGATTAAAATTCCTGAACACTGTGTTTCCCCGCCCTTTGGGGCGTAAGCCTGGCCCGTCAGCCGACCAGAAGCATCGGCCGAAACCGATATCACGAGGCGCCTCGCTTTTCAGCAAGTAATAATAAGCAATATCCACATGAGTCAAACTCGTCAGCCAGTTCAAGCACTGACGCCACTCCTAACTAGAAAGAAACGCATGTCCTCCCTGAGGTCCGTTTCCCGTTTTTAGTTCATACCGGGTGTGATACTCGCGAATCAACGTTACACAAAGCTACGCCACAAAGGCCGTGCTTCGATCATCAACCACAAGACTTTGCTTTTCAACAGAAGCCTTGATCATTTGCCACTTAGGCATGCCACATAGGCAATTCACTCCATGCGATTGATATCCATCAATATATAACCCCTGAGCTCGTACGTCTCAGAGAAGGGCGTTAAGCAAGAGAATAAATTCTCCACCGCCAAACAGATATATATTTAATAGAGATCAATCGCACGGACTAAAATCCAATGTCAGACACACACAGTCCATTTACAAGTCCGTTCTGGGTCTGAACGAAACCGGAGGCACTTTCCTCGCATATCCATCCATCTCCAAGTACGTCTGGACGACCACCAACTATTTCCATCCTCTCGGGTGTACAGCCCAATCAGGATCGTCGGTAATTATCCAAACGATGTGAAGACTTCCGGTCTTCTACCACCGTCTTCATCTTCGACATATCGTCGTATCAGTTATTCAGAATGGGATAAACCCGGTCTTTCCGAATAACTCGCGTATATTTTAAATAAGTGTTACACAAACACAACATACGCCTCATTCCAATTCATTAGTCACTAACTGTAAATTAATCAAGAGAATAATTCCCCAAATATTAACCCCGAAGGCCGAAACCAACATCAGATCAATATTCAGAAAACCATTCTGCTTGGCTAACCAACAGTTAGTTTCTAAATTTCACGTTCATAGGGAAAGGTTCCCATTAATTTTATCCAAGATAAATTCCTTGAATTTATTCTTTATTCTATTTTTGAATCTCAATTCAAACTAGTCGGGATTAGCGAACCTTACCGAAGTAATTATTTATTTTAATTTCCCCATCCCAACCTATTCATCCCATGAAGTAAAACTGGTAATACTTCATATCTAACACCACAGTGTTATCGGTAAATTCAATTACCATTTCACGTTCAAATCTAATTAAAGATTTAACTATCGCCTGGAGCAAAACTGGTGATACTCCATTTCGATTATTTCAATCTAATTAAAGATTCATTAAAACTCCACTTAGTTTTAATCGTTAACTGGGTTAAAGAATCCGTGTCATTTAAAACACGGTTCACGATAAACCCAAAGTCACATTCCATTAATTATCGGGTTAAAGAACGAGTGTTATTTAAAACACTGTCCACGATAAACCCAAAAATCAATATCAATTCAATTCCAATTAAATATTATTTAATTGGTACACTTCATTAAATCTAAATAAAAAGATTTAATCTTTTCTCAACTGGGTTCAAGAACAGTGTTAGTGAAGACACCATTCACGACAAACCCAAATCACATTTGATATTCAATACAAGGCTCTGAATAGAAAATATACCGGCTTATATTCAATATCAAATTCTACGATTAACAAATGTCGTATTGGAAATAACGATATAAATATATATCTTTCAAATTTCCATAACAACATCTGTATAATCACGAATTCCAACATCGAAATATTCCGAAGACAATTTCGATTCAAATCCATTCCAATGCAATCATTGGAAATTTTGGTTATTTTTAAAACCCCTTTCAAATTCAATTTATTTATTTAAAAATAAATAGAATTATAATCCTAGTTCAAAACTAGTTCATTTCGATAAAAATCTATTTTTATCCTTTCAAATATGGAGTTTTTCATCCCAATTTTTCCCAAATCATTTCTTATGATTTTACACAAATTATTACTATTTTTAATAATTTTATCAAGGCCCGTACCGTCGATTTCCATCAATGGCCATCGAACTGCACTTACAGCGACCTTTTTCGAATTTGATTTGGACGTATCTCCAAATCCAACCGTTAGATTTTGAATTTCTAATATTCATTAGAAAGCTCTTTTCGATACGAACCCAACGGTTCCAGTTTTAGGAGAATCCGACGGTCGGATCTCCCGTAATGTCCGTTTGAAAGAAATGGTCGAAATTCACGAACTGCCGCGTCGCGGCGCGTTCTATTCAGGCCATTATATTATATATATATAATATATAGAATATATATTTCGTCGATTTCTATTTAAAACAAATTATATAAATAGTTTTAAAATTCGTTTCAAAAGCAATTTCAGCTTCCATTTCAATTCAAATCAAAATTGAATTCTTCTTTATAAATTCGTTTTAAAATTCATTTCTATTCAATTCAAATTTCCATTCAATTTGAATTCACTTCAATTCGCTTTCAATTCAATTTGAATTCGTTTTCAATTCAATTCATTTCGAAATCGTTTTCAATTCAATTCATTACGAAATCGTTTTCAATTCAATTCATTTCGAAATCGTTTTCAATTCAATTCATTTCGAAATCGTTTTCAATTCAATTCATTTCGAAATCGTTTTCAATTCAATTCATTTCGAAATCGTTTTCAATTCAATTCATTTCGAAATCGTTTTCAATTCAATTCATTTCGAAATCGTTTTCAATTCAATTCATTTCGAAATCGTTTTCAATCCAATTCATTTCGAAATCGTTTTCAATTCAATTCATTTCGAAATCGTTTTCAATTCAATTCATTTCGAAATCGTTTAAAATCGATATAAATATCGATCACGTCAAAATGGCGTCAATCTAATCAACACGGCTTCATAAATTTCTATTTTCAAATATTCTATTTCAAATATTTCTTTTTCAAAATAGTTGTTATTATCAAAATATTTCGTTCAACACCTGACCAATCTCAATGGATGAGTACTGTCAACACATGGACCTTTATTTTATATTGATAAAGATGTAAATTTTATTACTAAAATATTTCGTTCAACACATGACCAATCTCAATGGATGAGTACTGTCAACACATGAACCTTTATTTTATAATATTCTTTATTTTTCAAATTGGAATGAGGCCCAATCAATTACCATATAAAGTTAATTATATGGATTTTCATACAACACATGTATAATAACATTGAAAAATAATCAACCATCAACCAAAGTGCACTACACTGTATAAGCCTCAAATATAGATATCTAACGCTTATAACAGCCTGTCAATCAATCGATCGACATATTTAATCAATCAGGATGAGTGAACTTCAAATTTAATCCCAACACCCGTGTAGGGTTTCAAACAATCAAACACAGATTTTATTTGTGCAGTTGGGCGATGTGTAAAATTTATCGTCCCAATCAATGTCATTCGAATAGGTGTACATAAACAAACCGTCCGGTTTGTAAATGAATATTTTATTTTATTCACTTCACGTTAAAAATTATATTTTTAACGATAAAACATTTTATTTCAACATATGAATTTCTATTCAGCTCATTTATTCAATAAAATGATATTTTTATTTTTCTAACATATTTTAGAAAATTTCGGCGGCATAACGGCACGATACTAGAAACGGGACGAGGCCTAGCCTTATCCCCGGTCTAGTGAAGGCCCACGCCATTCACACATCAATCAAATCCATTCATTTCACCAAACAATTCAATTTCAATCAAATAATCTAACTAATTTTTGCAATCAAACAAACAAGTCCATGGTCTGTGGACGATTGTGTCGGGTGCTACTAAGCACCGTCTGCATCCTAGTATATATATATATAACTAGAAAAAGAAATTGAAAGGTGAGAAATTCTCACAGATAGCTATCCTAGCTCCACGGCACTTCATTGATAGAAATCTTCATCGCTATCGCATCTTCGTTGCCCGTATTCTCTACATATGTAAAAATCACATTTTTACTTCGCTATTCAATATATAAAAATCGAATTTTTACTTCGTTATTCAATATATAAAAATCGAATTTTTACTTCGTTATTCAATTTATAAAAATCGAATTTTATCACGCTATTCTCTATATAAAGTTTCCGCCTTTATAAACATATAGATTTCGCCTTTATAAACATATAGATTTCGCCTTTATAAACATATAGATTTCGCCTTTATAAACATATAGATTTCGCCTTTATAAACATATAGATTTCGCCTTTATTAAAATAAAGATTTCAACTTTATAAAAATAAAGATTTCGCCTTTATAAACATATAGATTTCGCCTTTATAAACATATAGATTTCGCCTTTATAAACATATAGATTTCGCCTTTATTAAAATAAAGATTTCAACTTTATAAAAATAAAGATTTCGCCTTTTCAAATTTAAAGATTTCATCTTTATAAAAATCTCATTTTTATTTTTCTACACATATAAAGATCATATTTTTAATATTCCTATCATGTAAAATTTATATTTTTAATTCTTTACTTGAACAAAAATCATATTTTGACATCATCTATATAGTAAAGACTATATTTTTAATACTTTAAAAATATAAAAATCATATTTTTAATCGTCTACTTTATAAAAATCATATTTTTAATCTATTTAAAAATCCCGTCTTTACTAAATTAAAAATATCATCTTTGCTATATTAAAAATCGATTCTTTACTAAATTAAAAATCGAACCTTTACCATAATAAAAATCGTATATTTCCCTAACCAAATTCAAATAGAAATAAATAAAAATAGAGCAAAGACACTCACATTTGGGTGCTACAGGTCGAGGGAGCCACTGCAGTGGTGGCGGCGAACATAGGGTTCGGTTTAGGGTTAATTTGGGCGGCAGCGGGCTTCGTCGGGGAAAGGGAGAACGGAGGGGAGCAGTTGGCGGTGGGCGGCTTTGGTGGGGCTTCGCCTGTGGAGGCGCGTCGTCGTTAATGGCAAAAGGGGTCTGGGGTTCGATGGATTGGGGTTTCGAGGGGGAGGGCAAGGCTAGAGGGAGGCGGGAGTTGGTGGAGGGGCGGTGGCCTGACGACGAGGTGGCGGGGAGGGAGGCGGCGACGGGCTCGAGGTCTGGGGTTTTTTTTTTCTTTTCTTTTGATTTTCGATTATGAATCGGGGGGGGGGGGGGGCTGGAGGGGTTAAGAGAGGAAGGGATTATTATATTTTTTTATATTATTTAATTATTTTATTTACCACTAAAAAACAACTTTTATTCTCGACCTCGAAACGAGACCCACCGCCTGTCGTCCCTAACGTTTTACCCCCATTCCGAACACAATGGGATATGTATCGCAAGCTGATTCCATCGTTTCGATCAGTTTTCGTTGAATTTACATTTAAATCACTATATTGAATTTTAAACGTACATTTCAAATTACCGGGGTCACATACTAACTAGAAAAATTCCAGAAAAATATTTTCTAGCTTCGTATTGACGATACGGTCCTACCAAAACTAGTTTCGTCGAATTCTGAGACCGTTGGAAAAATGGCCAATTTCCAGTCGATTAAATTCAACTAAAATGGTCAGAACGCGTTTTCCTTTGCCACGCTCACATATTGATTCGAAAAATTATGAAATTTGAAACCTAGCATTAACCTGACATCACGGATCCAACAAAAGTGGTTTCGTCGAAATCCGAGGTCGTTTGCAAAATTCTCATTTTTAAGGGCCAGAATTCCATAGCGACTATTCAGAAATTTCAACTGGACATATCTTTTGATTCCCGCTATGAAATTTCGATTTTTCGGATTCGTTGAAAAGATATTACCAATTAAATCCTAATGTTTTTGGTTTCACTAAAATCCGGATTGTTTCGCACCCGGTACATTCAATTGAAGTTTGAAATCGAATTATCGAACTACCGCGCCATTTTCAATTCTATTTATAATTATATATAAATATTTATATTCTAACGACGGCGTATATAATCTATGCGTTCGAATTATATTCAAAATAAATTTCTCGTCGATATTATTTAAAATAATTCATTTTAAATAATCAAAACTCGCCAACATTGCCAAAATAAAAAATTTAAACTGGCCCAGATTTTCGGGTTGTTACAATCTCCCCCACTTAAAACTTTCCATCCCCGAAAAGGAACAAAGTCGAAAGTGGTTTGATTAATCAACTCTATGTTCGATCTGGCTTCCATTCTCCAACTTTTCAGTTTCTGAGAATTTTCTAAAATTTCAAAAATTTGGCTAACACCCTAAATTTTCGAAAAATTTCGCCATAACCTCCCCTGCAATGGGAGCATCGGGGAATTTCAAATAGCTTCCCCGGTCCTTCAGATCTCAAAAAGAAAAAGAAAAAGCCAAGCGGCTAGCCAATAGGCTCATAAAATCATCATCAGCCAAACAAAACAGTAAATTATGTAGTAAACTTGTACCTATTTGTCGGGCAAACAAATTTTATTCTCTGCTCTAGCCTCCTTGCTATGACCTGTTCAATGTAAGTACAAGTATATACAAGCAAATGCGACCAAATTTCAATACAATTCATTATTTGATACAATTAGGCGTAATGGTTCAAAATTATCAAACAATTAAACAAACAACACAAACATCAATCAATTAGTGAATTAGAGTTTCAAATTCATAATTTCGATATATATAAAGAAAATCATGTTTTGATGCCAAATCACAACAATGTATTCTAGCTATATTAGTTTTGGTTCTCACACCAGTCTAATGGAAATATATAGAAAATCACACCTTCGAAACTCGAACATAAATGTTGATGATGCGATCGCTATCATCAATATCATCTTCGGGCGACTAGAGTGTGTCGGTATATCTATCCAATATATTAAAATTTCAAATACACGTGGATCAGACGTATACGCAAAATCTTTATATACTGGACTGTCCAACTCAATATAAATAGATAATCAAATACGAATAATTGATTTAAATTTTCAAAACAAGATTTGTTTTCATTTTAAAAATATACTCTTCACACTCGTCCTAGGATACTACTGATCCCATCTCTAACGAGTCATTCTAATTGGATATTACTAATCCAATATCTGATGAATTCTTTCGTATGGTTCTAATGTGCCTTGTTCTCTAGCTTTGTAAACCAAAGCTCTGATACCAACTGTGAAAACCCGTAACTTCCCCGTAAAGGAAAGTGTCGGATAGTTCGAGAACAAGCCACAACAGAACACATACGGGAGAACATTTCATTGTTATTACACCAATGCATCATATTACAAGAATATACAGAGTATAAATGAATATTACACAGAAATATCAGAGATTTAAATTACATTCAAATACATAGCAGCGGAAAATAATACAATACACAACTAGAAGTAGATATGCGGATACAAAGCTTTCCGGATATCATTCCAGCTGTAAACCAGGATCCTGTGAATATAAATCTGCAAAACCAAAACTACTAGCTGCCCGTGTCAAAATAGGGGCACCCAGAGTTTAGGTTAAAACAATAAACTCCAGGTCAGTCATGTGACTGGTGTGAGAACTAAAACAGTTAATCTTTATTTTAAATCATTAGGTAAATCAAGGGACCACGCCGTATAACACGGAACGGGTTTCCTCCCAAGAATAACAGTGCATAAAACAAACAGCGCAATGCTAAATAAAGAAAAATGAAGCTATTATAAGACCCAGGTCCCATCACACAATGCAACGCAGCCGAGGATAGGGTTTTCCCTTATAACAGCCAAAGAATGCTTGATACGGTTTAAACAAATCGTTTTGATACTATTATAAGTGCATAGTGTATAAAACAACTTCAAATCATAAGTATCAATCATAGGCGGCATGAGCGCCCCATAACACTATGTCGCCATATATAAGTTTACAATCAAAACCGCAATGACGTATTGGAAGTTGGGTTATCATTTATGGTATGAACCGAGGCTAGGGGCAAGATCCTCACCGATTCGAGACGCTCTAGCCCGTGTCTCAGGATCAGAGCTTGAGTGACCCTCGGAGCGACAGGGCCGGTCCACCGATGTGGATTAAAATTCCTGAACACTGCGTTTCCCCGCCCTTTGGGGCGTAAGCCTGGCCCGTCAGCCGACCAGAAGCATCGGCCGAAACCGATATCACGAGGCGCCTCGCTTTTCAGCAAGTAATAATAAGCAATATCCACATGAGTCAAACTCGTCAGCCAGTTCAAGCACTGACGCCACTCCTAACTAGAAAGAAACGCATGTCCTCCCTGAGGTCCGTTTCCCGTTTTTAGTTCATACCGGGTGTGATACTCGCGAATCAACGTTGCACAAAGCTACGCCACAAAGGCCGTGCTTCGATCATCAACCACAAGACTTTGCTTTTCAATAGAAGCCTTGATCATTTGCCACTTAGGCATGCCACATAGGCAATTCACTCCATGCGATTGATATCCATCAATATATAACCCCTGAGCTCGTACGTCTCAGAGAAGGGCGTTAAGCAAGAGAATAAATTCTCCGCTGCCAAACAGATATATATTTAATAGAGATCAATCGCACGGACTAAAATCCAATGTCAGACACACACATTCCATTTACAAGTCCGTTCTGGGTCTGAACGAAACCGGAGGCACTTTCCTCGCATATCCATCCATCTCCAAGTACGTCTGGACGACCACCAACTATTTCCATCCTCTCGGGTGTACAGCCCAATCAGGATCGTCGGTAATTATCCAAACGATGTGAAGACTTCCGGTCTTCTACCACCGTCTTCATCTTCGACATATCGTCGTATCAGTTATTCAGAATGGGATAAACCCGGTCTTTCCGAATAACTCGCGTATATTTTAAATAAGTGTTACACAAACACAACATACGCCTCATTCCAATTCATTAGTCACTAACTGTAAATTAATCAAGAGAATAATTCCCCAAATATTAACCCCGAAGGCCGAAACCAACATCAGATCAATATTCAGAAAACCATTCTGCTTGGCTAACCGACAGTTAGTTTCTAAATTTCACGTTCATAGGGAAAGGTTCCCATTAATTTTATCCAAGATAAATTCCTTGAATTTATTCTTTATTCTATTTTTGAATCTCAATTCAAACTAGTCGGGATTAGCGAACCTTACCGAAGTAATTATTTATTTTAATTTCCCCATCCCAACCTATTCATCCCATGAAGTAAAACTGGTAATACTTCATATCTAACACCACAGTGTTATCGGTAAATTCAATTACCATTTCACGTTCAAATCTAATTAAAGATTTAACTATCGCCTGGAGCGAAACTGGTGATACTCCATTTCGATTATTTCAATCTAATTATAGATTCATTAAAACTCCACTTAGTTTTAATCGTTAACTGGGTTAAAGAATCCGTGTCATTTAAAACACGGTTCACGATAAACCCAAAGTCACATTCCATTAATTATCGGGTTAAAGAACGAGTGTTATTTAAAACACTGTCCACGATAAACCCAAAAATCAATATCAATTCAATTCCAATTAAATATTATTTAATTGGTACACTTCATTAAATCTAAATAAAAAGATTTAATCTTTTCTCAACTGGGTTCAAGAACAGTGTTAGTGAAGACACCATTCACGACAAACCCAAATCACATTTGATATTCAATACAAGGCTCTGAATAGAAAATATACCGGCTTATATTCAATATCAAATTCTACGATTAACAAATGTCGTATTGGAAATAACGATATAAATATATATCTTTCAAATTTCCATAACAACATCTGTATAATCACGAATTCCAACATCGAAATATTCCGAAGACAATTTCGATTCAAATCCATTCCAATGCAATCATTGGAAATTTTGGTTATTTTTAAAACCCCTTTCAAATTGAATTTATTTATTTAAAAATAAATAGAATTATAATCCTAGTTCAAAACTAGTTCATTTCGATAAAAATCTATTTTTATCCTTTCAAATATGGAGTTTTTCATCCCAATTTTTCCCAAATCATTTCTTATGATTTTACACAAATTATTACTATTTTTAATAATTTTATCAAGGCCCGTACCGTCGATTTCCATCAATGGCCATCGAACTGCACTTACAACGACCTTTTTCGAATTTGATTTGGACGTATCTCCAAATCCAACCGTTAGATTTTGAATTGCTAATATTCATTAGAAAGCTCTTTTCGATACGTACCCAACGGTTCCGGTTTTAGGAGAATCCGACGGTCGGATCTCCCGTAATGTCCGTTTGAAAGAAATGGTCGAAATTCACGAACTGCCGCGTCGCGGCGCGTTCTATTCAGGCCATTATATTATATATATAATATATATTTCGTCGATTTCTATTTAAAACGAATTATATAAATAGTTTTAAAATTCGTTTCAAAAGCAATTTCAGCTTCCATTTCAATTCAAATCAAAATTGAATTCTTCTTTATAAATTCGTTTTAAAATTCATTTCTATTCAATTCAAATTTCCATTCAATTTGAATTCATTTCAATTCGCTTTCAATTCAATTTGAATTCGTTTTCAATTCAATTCATTTCGAAATCGTTTTCAATTCAATTCATTTCGAAATCGTTTTCAATTCATTTCAAAATCGTTTTCAATTCAATTCATTTCGAATTCGTTTTCAATTCAATTCATTTCGAAATCGATTTCAATTCAATTCATTTCGAAATCGTTTTCAATTCAATTCATTTCGAAATCGTTTTCAATTCAATTCATTTCGAAATCGTTTTCAATTCAATTCATTTCGAAATCGTTTTCAATCCAATTCATTTCGAAATCGTTTTCAATTCAATTCATTTCGAAATCGTTTTCAATTCAATTCAGTTCGAAATCGTTTAAAATCGATATAAATATCGATCACGTCAAAATGGCGTCAATCTAATCAACACGGCTTCATAAATTTCTATTTTCAAATATTCTATTTCAAATATTTCTTTTTCAAAATAGTTGTTATTATCAAAATATTTCGTTCAACACCTGACCAATCTCAATGGATGAGTACTGTCAACACATGAACCTTTATTTTATATTGATAAAGATGTAAATTTTGTTACTAAAATATTTCGTTCAACACATGACCAATCTCAATGGATGAGTACTGTCAACACATGAACCTTTATTTTATAATATTCTTTGTTTTTCAAATTGGAATGAGGCCCAATCAATTACCATATAAAGTTAATTATATGGATTTTCATACAACACATGTATAATAACATTGAAAAATAATCAACCATCAACCAAAGTGCACTACACTGTATAAGCCTCAAATATAGATATCTAACGCTTATAACAGCCTGTCAATCAATCGATCGACATATTTAATCAATCAGGATGAGTGAACTTCAAATTTCATCCCAACACCCGTGTAGGGTTTCAAACAATCAAACACAGATTTTATTTGTGCAGTTGGGCGATGTGTAAAATTTATCGTCCCAATCAATGTCATTCAAATAGGTGTACATAAACAAACCGTCCGGTTTGTAAATGAATATTTTATTTTATTCACTTCACGTTAAAAATTATATTTTTAACGATAAAACATTTTATTTCAACATATGAATTTCTATTCAGCTCATTTATTCAACAAAATGATATTTTTATTTTTCTAACATATTTTAGAAAATTTCGGCGGCATAACGGCACGATACTAGAAACGGGACGAGGCCTAGCCTTATCCCCGGTCTAGTGAAGGCCCACGCCATTCACACATCAATCAAATCCATTCATTTCACCAAACAATTCAATTTCAATCAAATAATCTAACTAATTTTTGCAATCAAACAAACAAGTCCATGGTCTGTGGACGATTGTGTCGGGTGCTACTAAGCACCGTCTGCATCCTAGTATATATATATAACTAGAAAAAGAAATTGAAAGGTGAGAAATTCTCACAGATAGCTATCCTAGCTCCACGGCACTTCATTGATAGAAATCTTCATCGCTATCGCATCTTCGTTGCCCGTATTCTCTACATATGTAAAAATCACATTTTTACTTCGCTATTCAATATATAAAAATCGAATTTTTACTTCGTTATTCAATATATAAAAATCGAATTTTTGCTTCGTTATTCAATTTATAAAAATCGAATTTTATCACGCTATTCTCTATATAAAGTTTCCGCCTTTATAAACATATAGATTTCGCCTTTATAAACATATAGATTTCGCCTTTATAAACATATAGATTTCGCCTTTATTAAAATAAAGATTTCAACTTTATAAAAATAAAGATTTCGCCTTTATAAACATATAGATTTCGCCTTTATAAACATATAGATTTCGCCTTTATAAACATATAGATTTCGCCTTTATTAAAATAAAGATTTCAACTTTATAAAAATAAAGATTTCGCCTTTTCAAATTTAAAGATTTCATCTTTATAAAAATCTCATTTTTATTTTTCTACACATATAAAGATCATATTTTTAATATTCCTATCATGTAAAATTTATATTTTTAATTCTTTACTTAAACAAAAATCATATTTTGACATCATCTATATAGTAAAGACTATATTTTTAATACTTTAAAAATATAAAAATCATATTTTTAATCGTCTACTTTATAAAAATCATATTTTTAATCTATTTAAAAATCCCGTCTTTACTAAATTAAAAATATCATCTTTGCTATATTAAAAATCGATTCTTTACTAAATTAAAAATCGAACCTTTACCATAATAAAAATCGTATATTTCCCTAACCAAATTCAAATAGAAATAAATAAAAATAGAGCAAAGACACTCACATTTGGGTGCTACAGGTCGAGGGAGCCACTGCAGTGGTGGCGGCGAACATAGGGATCGGTTTAGGGTTGATTTGGGCGGCAGCGGGCTTCGTCGGGGGAAGGGAGAACGGAGGGGAGCAGTTGGCGGTGGGCGGCTTTGGTGGGGCTTCGCCTGTGGAGGCGCGTCGTCGTTAATGGCAAAAGGGGTCTGGGGTTCGATGGATTGGGGTTTCGAGGGGGAGGGCAAGGCTAGAGGGAGGCGGGAGTTGGTGGAGGGGCGGTGGCCTGACGACGAGGTGGCGGGGAGGGAGGCGGCGACGGGCTCGAGGTCTGGGGTTTTTTTTTTTCCTTTTGATTTCCGATTATGAATCGGGGGGGGCCTGGAGGGGTTAAGAGAGGAAGGGATTATTATATATTTTTTTATATTATTTTATTTATCACTAAAAAACAACTTTTATTCTCGACCTCGAAACGAGACCCACCGCCTGTCGTCCCCAACGTTTTACCCCCATTCCGAACACAATGGGATATGTATCGCAAGCTGATTCCATCGTTTCGATCAGTTTTCGTTGAATTTACATTTAAATCACTATATTGAATTTTAAACGTACATTTCAAATTACCGGGGTCACATACTAACTAGAAAAATTCCAGAAAAATATTTTCTAGCTTCGTATTGACGATACGGTCCTAACAAAACTAGTTTCGTCGAATTCTGAGACCGTTGGAAAAATGGCCAATTTCCAGTCGATTAAATTCAACTGAAATGGTCAGAACGCGTTTTCCTTTGCCACGCTCACATATTGATTCGAAAAATTATGAAATTTGAAACCTAGCATTAACCTGACATCACGGATCCAACAAAAGTGGTTTCGTCGAAATCCAAGGTCGTTTGCAAAATTGTCATTTTTAAGGGCCTGAATTCCATAGCGACTATTCAGAAATTTCAACTGGACATATCTTTTGATTCCCGCTATGAAATTTCGATTTTTTGGATTCGTTGAAAAGATATTACCAATTAGATCCTAATGTTTTTGGTTTCACTAAAATCTGGATTGTTTCGCACCCGGTACATTCAATTGAAGTTTGAAATCGAATTATCGAACTACCGCGCCATTTTCAATTCTATTTATAATTATATATAAATATTTATATTCTAACGACGGCGTATATAATATATGCGTTCGAATTATATTCAAAATAAATTTCTCGTCGATATTATTTAAAATAATTCATTTTAAATAATCAAAACTCGCCAACATTGCCAAAATAAAAAATTTAAACTGGCCCAGATTTTCGGGTTGTTACAATCAACGACCTCAAACTGGAAACGATTAGCATTGGAAAGATTGAAGGCAAGAGTTGATGAGAAAAGATTAGGCCTTGATACGAATAATAGCAGTGGAAGTACGTCTAGCGATGAGAACTCGCAATCACAAAACAATGACGGAGACGATGCAGTCGATAGTGAAGAAGATGATGAGCAGGAAAATGAGGAACAAGTTGAGAGGCAAATTGAAGATCAGAATGCGGAAACCGAAGACCAGATGGAGCTAGAATTTGAAATGGAGAGAAGAAAGAAAAAAGGGAAGAAGGTCAGATCTGAAGCTTCAGTTGATAGTGCACAAACCGAACCTCAACCAACATTGCTTTTCGCTTTTGCAGATCATATATCCAACTCAATTTGGAATGCGAAGGTTAACTATGTATAAAATCTTATAATGATAATCGTAAAACTATATGAAACATGTGTTTACTATCATCAAATTTGTTGTAGGATCCAAGAGAAGAAGCTAGAATTGTAAAGCTTCACAATCATGTTGGAACGCAAAAACGGTGGGATCTAAGCAAGGAATGTGAGTTTGTGAAGAGTGCAGTAGCCGAATCCGGATTTGAGAGTATTATAAAATATGCGCATGACAAAGTTGACAAGGTACTGGTTAACGCTTTTATAGAGAGATTTTATCCTGAAACCAATACATTTCATCTTCCATTCGGTGAAATGAGTATTAGTATAGATGAAGTTTTTCACATTACTGGGCTTCGTGTGGATGGAAAAGCCGTTACTGGACCATTTGGAGGTTCGAGAGGGATAACCGATAATGACGTGTATGAGTTGTTGGATAAATGTCTTGGTGTTGATTCGAACATGGCTGACGAGCTCTTGAGTGGAGAGAAAAAAGTAAGGTTGGAATGGTTACAAACAACGTTTTCTGGCTCTAAAGAATAAGATACCGCAGAGAGAAAAAGACAATGTGCAATTGCTTACCTCTTATATACCATTGGGATTTTAGTTTGCGGCGATAAATCCGGCAACAAAGTGTCTGTGCATTTTATGCAGTGCTTACGTGTTCTAAGACAAGTGCACACATATTCATGGGGTACTGCTTGTCTGAGTTGGTTGTTTTATAACTTGGCTCAAGGTACACAGAAAAACTTGCGTCAAATTGCCGGATGTATGACTCTACTTCAGGTATGTCTTTATTTTATATTTTAATCGGAGTATACCAACACTTTCCAATATTGCCGGCTGTTTTCTTAAATAGATAAATGACTAAAAAAATGTTTTGGTTGTTTAATATTTTGGCAGTCATAGTTTATAATCAAGATATTTTTATCAAACAAGTATATAATAAAAAATATACAATTAGGGATAAACAAGCTTTACGGAAAAAGAATAGATGTATACAACTGGGACTTATATACCATAGATGTATTTTCGTTTGCCTTTATAATGCATTAGGTAATGAAACATCATGAAAATTAGACTTTTGACAAGGTATTTTGTTTAAATTTGTAATTGAACAATCTCATGTATATCTCTATCTTTGTAAATCCGGCAATTTGACATATATGAGCACTTTCTAATATTGCTTTATAATATATCTCATTTGTATTCAATTAGGTATGGATATATGAGCACTTTCCAATATTGAGGCGCCATAATCAGAGTATTGGTACAGTTATTGGTCAACCTAGGTCTGCTTTCTACTTTGCGATGGATCCGAGTAACCGTCTGGCATTGGATTTGGTCACTATACGAGAGAAGATTGATGACCTTGAAGCTACCGATGTTATTTGAGATTTTCTAAAAGACATAAGAGAAAATTATCCATTTCAGTGTTGTTCGTTATATAATGGTCCACTTGTTTTCTTTGAAGTCTTGGAATTGTACTTACCGCAATGATTCCTTCATCAGTTTGGATATGTTCAGTCTATACCGGATAATCCTTTCACAGTGGAGAAAAAAATTGAAATCTTCATCAAAAGCATACAAGGCTATTTACTCCAATATTGGAGATTTTTTATGGAACGAATGGAGAAATCATCTATTGCACGAGAATGTAAGATCCAACCCAGTAGTACACCCTGCAGATTGCGAAAAAAAATATATGGAGTGGTATATATTTGTGTCACATCCGTTTGTAGCTAATCCCGTGTCACGCGTTACTGAACGGCTTCATACAACTGAGCAGAGTTCGCTTTTGGTACGCATTGTAAGTAAATATATATTTTTCTTAGATTCAAAAATGATAGTTTAATTTTATGCTAATCATATGCAGTTATCCTTTGTTGGTATGTGTTACAAATTCCAAAAAATAACTAGGGATAATAATATAATAATATGTTGTTAGCCATTTTAAACATAGGAATAATATGCAGTTAGCCTTTTTAAACATAATATAAGAATAATATGCAGTTATCCTTTGTTGGTCTGTGTTACACTTTGCCAAAAATAACTGGAGAAAAAAGTCACACATGTTATTTATGGAGTTTATGATCAAACAAAATAGTGCACACCCATGTGAGCAAGAATAAATCTTTGATATTATAGTTGCGCCATATTAATTTTAATTCCAAGGCAATATCAAATAATATTGTTGGTCATTCTGTGAAGTATCATGTGTTTAAAACGATGTTTGCCCCTAAAGTGATGGTATATGTTGAGAAAGATGATCAAATCCCAGTCCATGTGCTTACTGTACCAACCATATACTTAATTTATTGTTTTGTTTAATTTTGTAGAAACGGAGACTTCGTCACTTATCCGATTTCATTAAATCTTGTACACCAAGTGATACAGTGTCGCAAATATTAGAAAGAGTTGAAAGAATTGAAGAAGACAAACCACTTAGAATCTACGGGGAAGATATTGATATGGAAGAAGAAAAAGAAGGGTTAAAGTCGAGAAGAAATAGCAATGCAGGTGTTAAAAAACAATCTACAAGAAAGGTAAAAAATATGGCAAAAGCATCAGATGTGGTGAAGGAAAAAAATAGTACCCAAAAGAAGAAAAAAAGGAAGCAAAAATGAAGTAGACTTATGACTTATGGATATTGTTTTGTTAAGAAATGAAGTACCCAAGTGGGTATTGTTTTGTTATGAAATGTACGGTGTTGGATATTGTTTTGTAGTCGTTATGACTTATGGTTTTGGTTGTAAGTTATATATGATGTAGAATTGGTGAAAAGTTTTGTTAGCAGGTTTATGGTTCAAGAGGGAATGTTGATGAATGATTGTGACATAGTTGATACTGTGGAAAAGAAAGTAAAATTTATGTTTATTGGTTTGCTTCCACAATTAATATTTGTATCAATTCACCAAATCTTACAAATTCATTTTCATTTTATTCATATGATCTCTTGTTTATATGATTTAGTACAGAACTACGAAGCAGTAAATTGACTGTATATTATGAAGCAGTAAATTGACTATATGTCATTATGGAGTGGCCTATTAGTTGCTTATAATTTGGCATTATTCATAATTAATAATGGATAAAATAAAAAAGCCAGTATATTGTGTTAGTAATCAAAGGTGGACTAAGAAACAAACAGAAGAATTTACTGTGTTAGTAATTTTTTAGCTCAACATACCATAATTCGTTCTAGTGTTTAAAATAAGCTTTTTAGGCTTGCATGCGTTGTTTATGGTTATGAACTTTGTGTGGTCAGGGGTTGCGTGGTTAAATAAGAGTTCTACATGCTGCAGGCTTTGTGTATGTGTGCAGCAATGAATCTGTAATGTTCTGGACTAAATTCCAATTTTAATTCGACATATATTTATCGAAGTAAATATTTTAGTTCGACATGCTAATATCGGAAACGGCATAAACTTGCTGGAACGGCGGTTTTAAGTCGAATAAAAGCATTTCAGACGATAACTATTCGTCGAATGGATGGAATTTTATATCGGTTGTATAGAAATGTAGGATTTCGATGGGGGTAATGTTTTTAAGTAATCAGTTTCGAGGTTCAGTTCCGAACTAAATAATTTACTTCGACGAACATATGACGAAAACTGGCAAAACTTGCAGGAACGATGAGTTCATGTCGAAATTATAATTTCTGACAATTTGACTGTGTCATTGAACTACTGCAAAAGGTGTCTGAAACTTTGTTGTATTATACAGTTGGATTTTAATATACTTCATTCATACCTTGGAGATTTTGATTTCCAAAAAAAGAAAAGACACAAGTAGACAAGACAACCTAAATTGCACAATGAATTACTCGAGCTCCACACCATCACGCATTGTCCTAGAAGGCTCCTCTGTAGATTCCCATCATAGGCAGTATTTAGCAATTAATCAGGAAAGGAGGGATAATATATTAAACACCAAATCTTTAGGCAAAATCGAGTGCTAGTGCGTCACCTGTTTTGCTGAAGAAGACTAGCGAATATAGTGTAACCAGAATGCCATTCACAAGTTAACCCAAAAAGCACCAGGATTCACAAAATGATCACCAGAACACGATGATATCCCGTTTGAATGAGCATAACATCACCAAGAAAGCAACTAAAATCAGTGCATAAATGCATCATGTGTATAGTCGAGATTTAAGTGATGACCCAAACAAACAGGGCACAATCAGGACTCTAGCGAACAGATCTTAGCATAATTTAGATAACAACACCAAAACCAAAGAACGAACCAAACACCCACACAACAAATAATAACAGCTAGAAAAAAAATCTGAAAAAGCCGAACTACCAACAAGACGATACAAAGTAACCATTGAATGCCCTTTCAGTCAAAAAGGTATATCATCACTGACCGAGGTCGCAACGCGAAAACAGTTCGAACAGAAAGAGAGTTACCATCACTGACCGGGGTTGTCTTGTCTAGGCTACTACTTGATTAACATTCACAAGAAAAGACACAAGTGCAAACAGTTAAGAATATTTAGAAATAGCAACTTTAAGTATAATACTTCAAACTGCATCCAAATAATCTGAAACCAACACACAAGCCATTTAATTTCTTACCGTACTTCTTATTCTAACCAACTTAGCCAAATTTTGTACATAGTGGAAAATGTTTACAAATTCAAAATCAGCAAAAAATGGGGAAAATGTTGTACTTCCATGAGCACAATTACAATCATATTATTTGAATCTTTGAAAGAAAAAAAAACCATATGCTGCTCAAAGTTTAATTACGGAGTGCTTCTCTTGATTGTTGTCCATTGAAGCGACGTATTTATTTACTCGTTCTTGGTAGGGTCTGATCCAATCTTCTGCGTTAATATTATAACATTGTTCAAAATATGAAAAACAAGGAGTAGGTGGCAAAGGAGATTCCAGACTAAGTCTGATGCCAACATAATGAGCATTATTCACGTGACCCATAATTATCATCCTATCATTGTTCAACAAAGTTGCACGAACAGTTGTTGGAACAAATGTACAACTCATATGCTTGCTTAATAAGACCACAACTATGCCAAATGTTTCAGCTATTATAAATCCTGATTCTGGCATTTGCATCCACTCGCTAACCCCGACTACATTAGGACAATGTATCTTTTTCTTCATTTCTTCATAACCACAAGTATTGTAATGTCCCGACTTTTTCGACCATTTTAAAATCATTTTAATAAGAGATTAAAATGAGAATGATAGTTAAAAATAAAAACTAAAGGGGTTTTTGATATATATGTATAAACAGATGTATGTAAAAATAGAGAGGATAATATATACTTGTTTGATCTTGAGATTTAAAATATAAAACAAGTATAAAATATTTAAAAAGAAATATTTATGAAGGGAAAATACTTCATAATGTCATTTTAAACAAGCAAGGAGTTAAAAACAAAAAAGCCTTATAAACATAAAAGGAAAAGAGCACTTTTGTTCACAAGAAAATAGAAAAGGACTTTTTGATAGAACAAAATATCAAAAACATGTATGACAAAGAAAACAAGTCGGCAAAACATGAACACTAGCACACAAGAACAAGTATGCACAAGACTAAATATAGGTACAAGTCATCATCTAAGAAGCTAGATGCAACTTGCAAATAAAGTAATAATTCTTAGAAAATATCTAAACATTCTTTTATGCAAATAATATCTAACAAAATCTAAACCATGTGCAATAATTAAATGAAGGATACTAGGAATAGTAAGCTAAGATTTGCAAGCCATTTCCCTAAAATCCTCTAATGTAATTAGCATGTGCATTCTTAGTGGGGAAGAAAATATCCAGCAAGAAGAAGACAAGAAAACAAGTTTTTATATTGAATTAAAATCCAAAGAAGGATCCTAGCAATTAATGAAGGTAAGGTGCAAGCTTCTAGAAGATAGCACCTAGTACCCATTCATTATCTAGGAACCTTAATAAAACAAACATCTCCATGCATTTAGCCGTAGGAAACTAGAGAGTAAAGGGTTAAGGCTAGGATGAAGTTCACTGTTGAAACATGTGCAAGGAAATGTTTTTTATATACTTGAACTTGCCTATAAATACCATCACAAACTCTCCACATTTTCTCACACAAACAATTGAAAATCAAATGAAAACAATGGCAGGAGCATACTAGGAATAAGAGAGGAAAGCACTTAAGTGAGTAAACACCTATTTTTCTTATCAAAAATCTAATTCAAAGTGGTTATGTGTTTTTAGATATGTGTATCATTATGCCTGTTTGGTTGAATCCCTGTAAGCAAAATGGGAAGCCTGTAAATTAATATGAAACTAGTAAACAAAAACATAAAAACAGAGAAACAAATGACCAGAACTATGCTATAAACCTGTGAGTCAACTGATCCACTTGTTACTGATTGAGTTATGATATATGTGTATCCTTAATATATACTTAATTAATTCAAAGTTCATATCAAAAACTGAAATAAGCCCGGAACCATAACAGTTAACTTATTTTAAATGAACACTCACTGTTTATCCTGTTAACTCGTTCCCTGATCTTGTATCAGTGATACTTTTATATATTGCGCCAGTTTAGGAATTTGAGGAGAAACTATGTTCTGAACCAGTATAGTTTGATCAAACCTTGTGACATTTCATTTTGGTTTAATAACTGTGTGCATATGCACCATGCACAAGTGTGCCATGAAATACTGTAAGTAGAAGAAACAGAGGATAAAAAGGAACTGTTAATATTAGAATTTGGTTATGATTGAATTGCCTTGATTTATAAGAGTACTTCAAAATAAATAGAGGTACTGTCCAGCATCCTTGTGAGTATCCTCATTTATCATATAACCTTATCACAATGGTGCACGAGGCTTCAAGCAAGTGCACATAAGCACTCATGTACATTGATATGTTTGCATGGAGCAAACATAGAGTAGAGCGTAACAGGGGGAAGAGCAAACAGAAAGAAAGAGTGGAAAGGAATGGGATCGTCAGGTGAAGAGTGGGTGCATGCGACAAGTATTTTTTTTGTGCATGGGTGTACATGTTGAGGAAGATCGGATGATGGAGTCGGTTATAGAGGATGGGGTGGCGTTCGCGGAAATGGAGGAGGGACCGAGATGGTCAGCGTAGTAATTGTGCTGGTGTACGGTGCACACTGATACACTGAAGTCCTGGTATGGTGAAGAACGGTAAACAAGGACCAACTAACTAGTTTATGTTAAGGATCCAAACTTTGATATAAATTGAAATAAGAAAGGTACATGAATCAAGCTGATATTTAGAATCTTGGATGAGGACAAACAACTAGTGAAGGGAAGGGTACAGCACGCAAGTAGAATCAAGAAGAAAGATTGGGTTTGGCATGCAACAGAAATAGTCATGAACTGATCGTTATGGTCTACTATTGGGTTTTCGAAAGTCTGAAGAAAAAAAAGAAATAAAAAAATTAGAAAAAACAACCGTGAGTAAACTTTGAATTTGTTCTCTGTTTCAAGGCATCTATTCTAGGTAAAGACAGTACATAAGACACTGCATGTAAATCTTCATGCACACAAATTGATAGTTAAACTTTACTTTCGCTGTCGAATTCGATTTAGTTGATGGCACGGCTTTCTAGGTGGAAGGAGTAGTGTAATACCCCGTATGTTAAATAACTTGTTATAACATAAATCAGAGCAGAATTAAATTTAATATTCTGAATCAGGGGAAACGGGCTGTGCCATTGCGTTCGTCTCGGAAAAATACGCGAAATAGAGTCCGAGTTTTCGTAAATCGGAGTCCGTATGACCAAGTTATGGCCCGTCAAAGTTTCACGAAAAATCAAAAACGAAAACTGCTCATGTTTTGAGGCCCGGGATGAGTTTTGGGCTGTTTTTTTTTGGGCCCTAAATGGTTCCTACACTTGACTTCTTCCCCAAGACATGCTTTAAAGGCTAGGATTGGTTCTAGGGTATATCCTATGGTCCTAAAACATCTAACTAATCTATATATACACCCTAATACCCCCCTTATCCTTACCAAAAAAATAGATCTAAGGCCATTATGCCACCACTTAGAAAATTGGAGAGCCTCCACTAAAAATCCTAAGAGGATTTGCAAGCTAATCTACATCTTCTTCTACTTAATCATTGGGATTTGCTTCATTTAACTTGCTAATCTTGTTTTGGTGAGTTTCTATGGCTTTAATAATCAATTGTTAAATTGATTATGGTAGGATGTGATAAGACATGGCTATGTTTGTGGATGAATGTATTTATGCAAGTTTGTATGATATGTGATTTGCAAGTTTTATGTTAAATGCAAGTTAAGGCCATGTTTTATGATGCAAAACACCATGTTAAACATTTATGCATATGTGACATGTTATGCAAACTATATGTGAGAATATATGCAAGTTATATGTAACATGATATGCAAGTTATGCATGTGATTTTGTGCATGCTAAGTAGTTGGTGTTATGCATGTTAAGTATTTGATGTTATTCATGCTAAAGTATTTGACGTTATGCATGATAAGTATTTGATTGTATGCATACTAAGTATGGGGTTTTATGCATATTAAGTGTTTGGGTTTATGCAAGTTAAGTGGTAGGTTTATGCATAATAAGTATTTGATTTTATGCATAATAAGTATTTGATTTTATGCATAATAAGTATTTGATTTTATGCATAATAAGTATTTGGTTTTATGCATAATAAGTATTTGATTTTATGCATAATAAGTATTTGATTCTATGCATGATAAGTAAGTGGTTTTATGCATGCTAAGTGTTTGGTATTATGCATAAATCATGATATGCAAGTTTACCCTTTTAAATATGGTATATACATATGCAAGATGGCACTCTTATATGTTATGCATGTTTACCCTCCTTTAAGATGCAAGTCATATATGTAAGTTCGACATATTATGCAAGTTATGCTTACATGCAAGCTCAACATGTTATGTAAGTTATGTGCATATGCAAGTTATGTGTATGAGGGTATGCAAGTTGTGTGCATAGTGTTATGCAAGTTAAGTTTATGAGATTATGCAAGTTATGAGCATGATGTTATACAAGTTATGTATATGCTTAAATGCGAGCTTAATGTGATATGCAAGTATGTGAATGCTTATGCAAGTATATGAATGCCCATGCAAGTATGTGAATGCTTATGCAAGTTATGTGTATGCTTAAATGCATGTTTAACATGTTATGCAAGTTATGAGGATGCTTATATGTAAGTTTAACATGTTATGCAAGATATGTGTATGATAATATGCAAACTCATATGTCATATGTTATGCAAATCATGGGTATGATAATATGCAAGTTTGGGTTATATGTAGTTGGGTTAATATATGTTCATATATGCAAGTTGACATCCTCTTAACCCATGACAAAGTTATATGCTAAACCCATGATATTTGTGATGGATCTTTCCCTTTATTATGTCGTGAAATGAGAACGATTTACGTGGGGAACGATGGGGTAATAAATATGTTAATAAAAGTATGATTGGGTATGATTAAGCATACCATAAAAATAAATTACCATAAGTGGGAATTTACCTATTGAGTTAGGTCTACCCCATGGGAATTTACCTATTGAGTTAGGTCTACCCATGTTATGGAAAATTTGATATTAATTAGGGATAATTAATATGGGGGTGATTAATTAGGTTTAATTAATCAACTAAGACACGAGGTTGGACCCTTTTGTAGCGGAAGTCTGCCCGGAACCGACCGGCCATCCAGCGGCTATAAATGATTGGCCCAATGTGAGAGGTCTTAGTCATAAATTAAATACATGATTAAAGTAAAGACACGAGGTTAGGCCCTTTTGATGACAGAAGTCTGCCCGGAACCAACCGGCATATCCAGCAGTCATAAAAGACGGTCTAATGTGGGAGGTCTTTATGAGGTCATGATCTTAATTAATGAATTAAGAAACACTTAACCATATTAGCATGTAAGTGGGACATGAGGGGTTAAGTGGGTGCCTTGGGGTGGCATGATGAGACTAGTGGGTTGCCTTGGGTGGCAATAGAAAAATACGATTAGAATACTTAACCAAGGTGGAACATGTAATTAAACATGATAAAAGGGTTAAGTAAGTTCCATGGGTGGCATGGGAGAATACGATTAGAATACTTAACCAAGGTGGAACATGTAATTAAACATGATTAAGGGGTTAAGTAAGTGCCATGGGTGGCATGTGGGAATCTAGTGGGTGCCCTAAGTGGCAATTGAAATATGATTAAAGGAATTAACCAAGATTTATAACATGTAAGAGGACATGGTTAAAGGGTTAAGTGGGATGCACTAGATTAAACGACAAGCTTAAGTAGTAGCTTGTGGGGGCCCATTTCAACCAATATCCCAAACGTATCTTTGTAGGCTCGACTCTAGTCGGGTGACGGGACACGCATATTGGGCTTGACTGTAAGAGGCCAAAACGGGGTAGCGGTGGCAACGCGGGATCAACGGGTTTCATATGCGTGTGTGGACCCGGGCTGGTTGGTAAGTCGTTGTTGCATCGTGTAGATATAAAGCCGTGCACAGTGATATTATATGGTAGCCACTTTGGGGAATGATACACCCCCTTTTGTGGGACCAGCACGGGTATCTACGGTAGGGAGCCGATCGCTTGGGGGTAGTGGGTACACCTAGTAAAAATAGGGGCAGACGGCACCTGCGTAGGGGTACAAGAAACTACCGGGTAAAAATTACTAAGTACACTTAGTGGGATCAACCTTTAAGTAGGAATTACTCTTGGTGGGTAGAACTGGTGTGGTGCAGTGTAGGAATTACCCTTGGGTGAATAAGTCTGGGGTGGTGTAATCTAATAATTATCCTTGGGAGGATAAAAGCGTCTTCTCGGTTATCTTAGTACACCCTATGTTTTGTTGGCTACTTAGTGTGGTCATTATCCCCAGAGGTACCGTACCTTATTTATGTCATACCCTAATTACTTTAATGGTTGTATTGTTAGGGTTAAAGGACTCACTCAGACTTATGTCTGACCCCGTTGTTTTTATCTTTTTCCCAACCCTCAGGTCCTACGGTGGATCCTAGCAGTAGTAGAGCTTGATCGGATTTCTGTTTCCAGTCTTGAGGATCTTGGGTAGATGTAAAGCTCCAGTTATCCAGTTATCTTTTCTTTTCTTATGGCTATTGTATGAGAGAGTGGGATTATGTACTTCTTTATTTTGATGAATATTGTACTTGACTTTTATCGTGGTTTTTATGATGTAACCAGACATGTTTATTTCCGCTGTTATGAGATGATGTTTTAAAATTTCAAGTACTATTTATACCTGTCTTGTTGTAATTTTTCTGTTCTATATTCACTAAAATACTCCACCGATGCTATGGCATTCCCTTAGTGAGTGACTATAGCGGGTGTGGGGTGTTACACGTGGTATCAGAGCAAAGGTTACCGGAACAGATAAAATTTTTAGAAAACTATTTTTCTAAAACATTTTTGGAAAGGAGTATTTTCAAAAACATGTCTTTTAAGAGAAAAGTTTTTGAAAGGAAAGCATAATCCCCAATAGCCATATCTATATCTTTCGAATTCTCCATTTTGAATCTCTTCCTTTCTCTCGTTTTGAGTTTCCCCTCTGCGTATAGATGATCTTTCTAAAATAGATAAGGATGGAAAACCACTTCAAGGGACTTAGACGTTAGTCGGATTAGAAGTTGGTTCAAGAAGGAGGAGGACTGGTAGGTATCTATTGGATAAACGATGGGAGGAAGGCTCAAATAGTTGTTTGGTTAATGAAAGATGAAACCTCATTGGTGGGAGGTTACGAGTGGATAATAGGGAAGAAGAAGGCAAGTGGTTATCCTTTTAAGAGGAATAGGACACCTTATTAGGATTGTTCAAAGAAGCAAGGGCAAGGTATGGAATCTTCTGGAGGGTAGTTGTGTTCCCTCACGACTAGGGTACCAGGTGGGGATAAGACCGTCTAAGTTGGAATTTGGATTTCTTTATTATCCAATTCAAACTTTATTTGATCCTGATATATCGAGTTTGTTTATCTCACCATTGATAGTTGAGTCACTGCACTTAGACACCAGTTTGGTAGATGATCCCTTAGTTGTTTCAAACCCAGTTGGGGCTCCATGATATGTTTGGGTTTGAAAGTTTCTATACTTAGCGTTGAGTTTAGATGTGATGCTTGTTGGGCTTCACGGGCTATGGGTTAATTTTGGGCATGAACTGGTTATCCAGTAGGAGTGCTGTTCTTCATTTTGAAGGGAGAGTTGTTAGGCTTATGGGCCGCCTAAGTAACACTCTCGAGATCTCTTGTAATCCCATAGAATCTGTTATGCTAAGGTATTTAGAATCGCCTGACACGTTGGTCTAGAGTCTGCGATCTGTTAGAGCGGTCCGGGAATACCCGGATGTGTTTGAGGAGGTGAAGGGCTTACCTCCGAAGCGGGAGATTGACTTCCGAATATATCTGGTGGATAAGGCCAAACCAGTATCTTGGCCAGTGTGCCACATGGCTCCTAGTGAGAGGAGGGAACTCCATAAGTAAGTAGGCGATTTGCTTGAGAAAGGGTTCATAAGACGAAGTATATCGGAGTGGGGCGCTCCAGTAGTTTTTGTTATGAAGGCGGATGGGTCCCTCAGACTTTGTGTAGGCTAAAGAGAACTAAAGAAACTCACAAAGAAGAATAGACACCCATTGGCAAGGATTGATGATCTCTTTGATCAGTTGGTTGGCGCCTCAGTGTTTTAGTAATGGACTCAGCCACGGAAGTTCATCAGTTGAGAGTGGCCGAGGATAGCATAGAAAAGACTACCTTTAGGACTCCGGATGTTTTCTTTTATGAGTGGCTGGTGATGCCATTGGGTTTGACGAACGCCCCCGCATACTTTGTTGAGAAGGGTGTTCAGGGAGTACCTAAATAAGTTCGTGATGGTCTTTGTAGATGACATCTGGGTCTTTTCTAGGAGCGAAATAAGTTTTCGTATGTGCTCAATAGGCTGAGCAGGGCCAGTATAGGATAAACGACGGTTTTGGAGCGAGACTGGCGAGAACATCCAGAATTGGTCAAGGGCTTAATTATTTAGCCATTTTTACTAGTATCGTCTCACGTAGGTCGTCTGAATTCGAAGGAGGTATCCCTTGGGTGTTTGTCTGATATTGGTTTAGGCCTTTGGGGCTTGCATTTGGGGGATGCCGAATTCGACTAGGGTGGTCTGCGTGGGAGACGGTTATGATGATCTTGGATGATATTCTGGTGGAGAAGAGCATGCCCTACATCTTAGGGAAGTGTTGGAGACTCTTCGAGCGCATAGTCTTAGGACAGCAAAAGTGGATGGGATCTTTAGCATCCTATGAGTAAGGGTAACATGGTAGCAGACACCTTAAGTAGAAAAAGGTTGTCCTTGAGTTCATTGTTCGTTGAACGACGGAGCTTAGAGTTTATTTCTAAGTTTGACTTTAGACCTTCCGTTGACTTTGTACCCGGTTTGCTAGCTTCTTTGGAAGTTAGACCTACTCTTTTGGGGCGGATTGGAGAAGCACAGAGGGGCGACCCACAGTTGGTTGAGTTAGTAGAGAAGCTCATAAGGGGGGAGTCGTCCAGCCATTTGAGTAGGTACACCTTAGAGATAGAGGGTGTTTGCGTAGAGACGGTAGACTTTGTGTACCGCAGGACGAGGGTTTGGGGAAGGCTATTCTTGATGACGCACACCGTTTTAGGATGACCATTCATCCCGGTGGGGCTAAGATGTACCAAGACATGAAGAGGGCTTTCTTCTGGGCCGGTATGAAGAAAGATGTGGCCGAGCATGTCGCTCGATGCTTGGTGTGCCAACGAGTGAAGACGGAGCGAAAGAAACCGGGTGGGTTGCTTCACCCATTGGAGGTTCCGCAATGAAAGTGGGACAGCGCCTCGTTGGATTTTATTGACAGGTTACCCAGATCGAGAAAGAGTAATACAGGAATTTGGGTGGTGGTAGACAGACTTACTAAGAACACCCATTTCATACCTGTGAAGAGTAAGTGGACTGCTCCATGGCTAGCTTTTGTATATCTTCGAGAGATAGTTCGATTGCATCGGGTACCCTCCAGTATAGTGAGTGATTGAGATCCTATCTTCACTAGAGAGTTTTGGAAGAGTTTGCAAAAGGCGGTAGGGACTCAGTTGCGTTTGAGTACCGCATATCATCCTCAGACGGACGGCCAGACCGAGAGGGTGAATCATATTTTAGAAGACCTTTTGAGGCTATGTATCTTGGATTTTGGAGGCACATGGGAGGAGCATCTTCCATTGGCAGAGTTGCCCGACAGACTTAGTGATGTATTCTATGGGAGGAAGTGCCTACATGAGACCGCAGAGGTGGTAGAGCCGAGTTTGCTTAGAGAAGTGGAAGCAGAGCGTGATGCGACGATTCGACGAGCCCCTACTTGCATCCTTGGGTCAGAGATTTGGAAGCTGAGAAACAGAGAGGTTCAACTAGTCAAAGTACAAAGGGGAGATGAAGAGAGTGACGCTACCTGGGAGACGGAAGCGAAGATGCGTTCGAGGTACCCTTTTTCTTTCGGAGGGTATATCCTTTTGCTTCTCCTTCATCACATATCTTGTGCTTATCTTATCCTTAGTATGTCCTCTCGTTAGTACTTTTGACCTTTAGATAGGGTAAACCTATGGTTGAAACATGTGTTTGAGACATGTTATGTATGATGGATGCAAGTGGATGCAAGTGTTTGCTAGTGGTTGCTCGTGGATGCATATACACACACTCTAGGCACTAGATCGGCTCAATCACTTCATATTGCATATTGCATAATATTGTGTGTAGGAAGCTATATTTATGGATGTATAATGATTGTGTTATCATATGGATGATGCATTTTGGTGAATGATTGTGCACTCATGTAGATATTGTATGTGTCGATAGGGTTCCCTCGCATACATAATGGATGCATGGCACTATCATGGTTTGCATATGTTCATACATTAGATAGGGAACATATACACACACTTTTTGCATATGCTCATACATCATTAGAAATTGTTTTAAGGACAATGGATGCCAGTGTTTGATGGTTGAGTAGATGGTTGTTTGGTTGGTAGGATACGTTCTTCTTGACTTAGAGATTTCGGGGACGAAATCCTTTAAGTAGGGGAGAATGTAACACCCCGTATGTTAAATAACTTGTTATAACATAAATCAGAGCAGAATTAAATTTAATATTCTGAATCAGGGGAAACGGGCTGTGCCATTGCGTTCGTCTCGGAAAAATACGCGAAATAGAGTCCGAGTTTTCGTAAATCGGAGTCCGTATGACCAAGTTATGGCCCGTCAAAGTTTCACGAAAAATCAAAAACGAAAACTGCTCATGTTTTGAGGCCCGGGATGAGTTTTGGGCTGTTTTTTTTTGGGCCCTAAATGGTTCCTACACTTGACTTCTTCCCCAAGACATGCTTTAAAGGCTAGGATTGGTTCTAGGGTATATCCTATGGTCCTAAAACATCTAACTAATCTATATATACACCCTAATACCCCCCTTATCCTTACCAAAAAAATAGATCTAAGGCCATTATGCCACCACTTAGAAAATTGGAGAGCCTCCACTAAAAATCCTAAGAGGATTTGCAAGCTAATCTACATCTTCTTCTACTTAATCATTGGGATTTGCTTCATTTAACTTGCTAATCTTGTTTTGGTGAGTTTCTATGGCTTTAATAATCAATTGTTAAATTGATTATGGTAGGATGTGATAAGACATGGCTATGTTTGTGGATGAATGTATTTATGCAAGTTTGTATGATATGTGATTTGCAAGTTTTATGTTAAATGCAAGTTAAGGCCATGTTTTATGATGCAAAACACCATGTTAAACATTTATGCATATGTGACATGTTATGCAAACTATATGTGAGAATATATGCAAGTTATATGTAACATGATATGCAAGTTATGCATGTGATTTTGTGCATGCTAAGTAGTTGGTGTTATGCATGTTAAGTATTTGATGTTATTCATGCTAAAGTATTTGACGTTATGCATGATAAGTATTTGATTGTATGCATACTAAGTATGGGGTTTTATGCATATTAAGTGTTTGGGTTTATGCAAGTTAAGTGGTAGGTTTATGCATAATAAGTATTTGATTTTATGCATAATAAGTATTTGATTTTATGCATAATAAGTATTTGATTTTATGCATAATAAGTATTTGATTTTATGCATAATAAGTATTTGGTTTTATGCATAATAAGTATTTGATTTTATGCATAATAAGTATTTGATTCTATGCATGATAAGTAAGTGGTTTTATGCATGCTAAGTGTTTGGTATTATGCATAAATCATGATATGCAAGTTTACCCTTTTAAATATGGTATATACATATGCAAGATGGCACTCTTATATGTTATGCATGTTTACCCTCCTTTAAGATGCAAGTCATATATGTAAGTTCGACATATTATGCAAGTTATGCTTACATGCAAGCTCAACATGTTATGTAAGTTATGTGCATATGCAAGTTATGTGTATGAGGGTATGCAAGTTGTGTGCATAGTGTTATGCAAGTTAAGTTTATGAGATTATGCAAGTTATGAGCATGATGTTATACAAGTTATGTATATGCTTAAATGCGAGCTTAATGTGATATGCAAGTATGTGAATGCTTATGCAAGTATATGAATGCCCATGCAAGTATGTGAATGCTTATGCAAGTTATGTGTATGCTTAAATGCATGTTTAACATGTTATGCAAGTTATGAGGATGCTTATATGTAAGTTTAACATGTTATGCAAGATATGTGTATGATAATATGCAAACTCATATGTCATATGTTATGCAAATCATGGGTATGATAATATGCAAGTTTGGGTTATATGTAGTTGGGTTAATATATGTTCATATATGCAAGTTGACATCCTCTTAACCCATGACAAAGTTATATGCTAAACCCATGATATTTGTGATGGATCTTTCCCTTTATTATGTCGTGAAATGAGAACGATTTACGTGGGGAACGATGGGGTAATAAATATGTTAATAAAAGTATGATTGGGTATGATTAAGCATACCATAAAAATAAATTACCATAAGTGGGAATTTACCTATTGAGTTAGGTCTACCCCATGGGAATTTACCTATTGAGTTAGGTCTACCCATGTTATGGAAAATTTGATATTAATTAGGGATAATTAATATGGGGGTGATTAATTAGGTTTAATTAATCAACTAAGACACGAGGTTGGACCCTTTTGTAGCGGAAGTCTGCCCGGAACCGACCGGCCATCCAGCGGCTATAAATGATTGGCCCAATGTGAGAGGTCTTAGTCATAAATTAAATACATGATTAAAGTAAAGACACGAGGTTAGGCCCTTTTGATGACAGAAGTCTGCCCGGAACCAACCGGCATATCCAGCAGTCATAAAAGACGGTCTAATGTGGGAGGTCTTTATGAGGTCATGATCTTAATTAATGAATTAAGGAACACTTAACCATATTAGCATGTAAGTGGGACATGAGGGGTTAAGTGGGTGCCTTGGGGTGGCATGATGAGACTAGTGGGTTGCCTTGGGTGGCAATAGAAAAATACGATTAGAATACTTAACCAAGGTGGAACATGTAATTAAACATGATAAAAGGGTTAAGTAAGTGCCATGGGTGGCATGGGAGAATACGATTAGAATACTTAACCAAGGTGGAACATGTAATTAAACATGATTAAGGGGTTAAGTAAGTGCCATGGGTGGCATGTGGGAATCTAGTGGGTGCCCTAAGTGGCAATTGAAATATGATTAAAGGAATTAACCAAGATTTATAACATGTAAGAGGACATGGTTAAAGGGTTAAGTGGGATGCACTAGATTAAACGACAAGCTTAAGTAGTAGCTTGTGGGGGCCCATTTCAACCAATATCCCAAACGTATCTTTGTAGGCTCGACTCTAGTCGGGTGACGGGACACGCATATTGGGCTTGACTGTAAGAGGCCAAAACGGGGTAGCGGTGGCAACGCGGGATCAACGGGTTTCATATGCGTGTGTGGACCCGGGCTGGTTGGTAAGTCGTTGTTGCATCGTGTAGATATAAAGCCGTGCACAGTGATATTATATGGTAGCCACTTTGGGGAATGATACACCCCCTTTTGTGGGACCAGCACGGGTATCTACGGTAGGGAGCCGATCGCTTGGGGGTAGTGGGTACACCTAGTAAAAATAGGGGCAGACGGCACCTGCGTAGGGGTACAAGAAACTACCGGGTAAAAATTACTAAGTACACTTAGTGGGATCAACCTTTAAGTAGGAATTACTCTTGGTGGGTAGAACTGGTGTGGTGCAGTGTAGGAATTACCCTTGGGTGAATAAGTCTGGGGTGGTGTAATCTAATAATTATCCTTGGGAGGATAAAAGCGTCTTCTCGGTTATCTTAGTACACCCTATGTTTTGTTGGCTACTTAGTGTGGTCATTATCCCCAGAGGTACCGTACCTTATTTATGTCATACCCTAATTACTTTAATGGTTGTATTGTTAGGGTTAAAGGACTCACTCAGACTTATGTCTGACCCCGTTGTTTTTATCTTTTTCCCAACCCTCAGGTCCTACGGTGGATCCTAGCAGTAGTAGAGCTTGATCGGATTTCTGTTTCCAGTCTTGAGGATCTTGGGTAGATGTAAAGCTCCAGTTATCCAGTTATCTTTTCTTTTCTTATGGCTATTGTATGAGAGAGTGGGATTATGTACTTCTTTATTTTGATGAATATTGTACTTGACTTTTATCGTGGTTTTTATGATGTAACCAGACATGTTTATTTCCGCTGTTATGAGATGATGTTTTAAAATTTCAAGTACTATTTATACCTGTCTTGTTGTAATTTTTCTGTTCTATATTCACTAAAATACTCCACCGATGCTATGGCATTCCCTTAGTGAGTGACTATAGCGGGTGTGGGGTGTTACAAGTAGGATCAGTGGGTAGAAGCGCGTGTGCGTAGGGGTTCATAAGCACTGCGCAGCTTTATGGGGTGAGGGGTGCATGTGTACCGTGCATGTACATGTGTGTGTGGAAATGAATGTGGACATGTAGTTGGAGCAATGAAGAAAGCAGGTGATGGAGGAAGAAAGTAAGGGGGCGCAGCATGTCAAAGTGAGGAAAGACAGTAGGATAAAAAGGCAATAGAAAAAGAGAGGAGAAAGAAAAGAGTTGGCTGAGAAGTAATCAAAACGTGAGGAAGGAAAAAAAAAATGCAAAGAATCAAAAAGTTAGATGCAGGGGTAAGGCAAAATAAAGAAGAGTAGTAGCAGGTTAATAGAATTAAGGAAATGGGGAGTGTACAGCAAAAAGAAGAGAGAAAGGAACAAGAAGGAAAACGAGACAAAAGGGAACCGGTGGGGAAGATTTTGGGAACGGCTTTTAAACCTGGGCCATCTAAATAAGTGGTGCAACAATGATGATTCCTTTAAAGTGATTACTAGTTGGGTATCTCCACTACCATGATTGAGAAAACAAATAAGGCACTTCAGTTATATAAGATTTTTCAACATCTTAAGTTTGCGCAAAGGCTTAAATAGCTTACTTAATTAGTGTTGTCTGTAGGTCAAAAACATATGTGCGCATAGTCGTAGCATTTAGCGCACGTATATCGAGTCATTCATATTAAGTAAAATCGCAAGTATGAATCGTGAAACCGATACTTTGCGAAACAAGGAAGCGGTACTTTGCGAGGCAAGGAAGCGGTACTTTGGCAATTACGTTTACAAAGAAGATTCTGAACGGGATTTTAAATTAAAAACGATTTTTAATAGAAAATAAAATAAAGAAGAAATAAATAAAAAGAGAATTTTTATTTAGATATTGTAGGCAAGTGCGAGGAAGACAACAGCAGAAGGCCAAAGTGCAGAAGTTCGACTGTAGAAGATCGACGAGTTTTAAAATAAAAATAATATAAGAAATAATTAAATAACTTATAAATTTAATTTATTTATGATTAAATATGAGTAAGAAAATAATTTACAAGGATAACGGAAGAATTAAACATCGTATAAACAGCGATGACAAACGAAGCAAAATGTCGTATGCAAAGCACGTGCTTCATTTATCCATTTCTAAATAATGAGCAAAACTGAATAGAATACCGTGTGCGATGCACACACTTTAACTGTTCATTTTTTAAAAGATAATTAAATTATCCAGATATGAACAATGTAAACGAATACTGTTTGTTTGATAATAAAGAATGTGTAAACCGTATTATAATCATGATAGGTTGATAATTATTTATCGACTATAAAAGGCATTTCGTACATCGTTTCGAAGAGGCCGGAATAAATATTCCACTTCGACTCGATCTATACGACGCATGTCAGAATACTGAAGACAACGATATGCAAAGGCTATAGTATCTTCGGTCTGTTCAGTCCCAGGGCAAACCCGAATGGACGAGTGTCTGACAACGTATATCAGTTAGATTCTACACATCGAATTTACGTAAGTATATTATGTTGGTGGCAGAGAAATTCGTTTCTCTTAGCTTTATTACCCGTAATATATTTGGGTAATCGAATGAGTGTTTCTGACGGATATGACGATGTGGCATTCAAAGTAATTGAAGAGAAATCTGTCAAAAGGATAAACGTGACCTTAAACCTCACAACCAGGAAATAACAAAAGTTGGGCTAGGCAGCATGGCTAGTTGGGTTATTCCCAAGCAGGGTGTATTGTCACCAATCTAGAGAATATTCATATTTGTTACTTCTTTTCATTTCTGTATCTCCCGGGAAAACGGTAGCTGCGCAGCCGTAATGGGTGACAATATATTCGATACACTCAAGCTAAATGAGTGGTCGGTCATGTGTGGCCGGGTTGCAAGACGTTCTTGTTGAACCTGCAGTGTATACCCTCTAGAGTACACTGATCGGTAGGTGCTCCCATACCTTGTCTGTTGGAAACCAATCTCCAATAAGAGCACTGCGGTTTATGATTTTATACTAGATATGTGAACGTGAGATGCAAGCATTTCACTAGATGGTTATTTATTTGATAAAAACTATCGTAATATCAAACGTTTTGATATAAAATACTTAGATCATTATCCAGATATTAGATATGGATTGATCCAAAGATTTCTAAAGTAAATGAATCCGTAAAATGGAAAACCTAAGTCCTTATTTCCCTGTTCACCTCTTTTAACTGTGTTTTACTCACACCAGTCCCCTGACTGACCCAGAGTTTATTTTCTGTGTTTTCCTAAACTCTTGGGTACTCATAACGCTTGTTATGAGTAGACAAGTAATTCCGGTAAGGCAAGTGGAATCTGATGAAGTTCAAGTTCAAGACCAGTAGCTATATCCATCTCCAAGTATCCAGTTTATGTATTGGGCCAGTATCATGTATGATGTTGTATTCGAATGATGTACTCTGATGTAACAAACTCTGTTATGTAATATATTATGTATTTTGTGAAATTCCGCTGTGAGATTAATTGTGTTGTGTAATTCTGATGTTTTTCTTATTCTTCTATTCTATTAGTTCTATCTTTTCTATCTCATCTTCTAAATTCTTTCCATAACGACATGGTTTTCGAGGCTTGGAAAATCGCGCCGTTACAGTTGGTATCAGAGCTATTGGTTGAGGAGTAACCTTGGCTTTATGGCGTAACTCAGTAGAGATAGGGTTAGTAACACCCTAGATTGAGTTTGGGTAAGTATTGAGAGAGCGTATTTTGAAAATTTAAACCATGAAATAAATTGTATGCTTAGTATAAGATATCGACTTAGGTCATAGTTAGATAAATCTTCTGATTAAATTGATTATCAAGCTGTTATAATCAGATAGTTGAAATTGAGTAGGACCACCACAACAACCAATAGAAAAAGTTAAATAAATCAGGGTCGTCCTCAGGATAAGTTAAGTAAATTAAATTAGACTTAGGGTGATATCCCGTAAATAAAATTTGGTATTCCCGGTGATAAAAACTAGACTAGAGTTGTTAATTGAATATAGACCCATATGAGTTAAGTAACTGATTTTGTAATAAAATCAGAATTTTGGATTTTAGAAATAAGATAACTAAATTCAATTAAATAAGAACTCTATCCAGAAGGAGAAAAATATAGTTATGTATGTGGTTGACTTGAGTTAAAACTGAAATCGACGCGTGACTCTTTAATTTCGGGGACGAAATTCTTATAAGGGGGTGGACTGTAATGTCCCGACTTTTTCGACCATTTTAAAATCATTTTAATAAGAGATTAAAATGAGAATGATACTTAAAAACAAAAACTAAAGGGGTTTTTGATATATATGTATAAACAGATGTATGTAAAAATAGAGAGGATAATATATACTTGTTTGATCTTGAGATTTAAAATATAAAACAAGTATAAAATATTTAAAAAGAAATATTTATGAAGGGAAAATACTTCATAATGTCATTTTAAACAAGCAAGGAGTTAAAAACAAAAAAGCCTTATAAACATAAAAGGAAAAGAGCACTTTTGTTCACAAGAAAATAGAAAAGGACTTTTTGATAGAACAAAATATCAAAAACATGTATGACAAAGAAAACAAGTCGGCAAAACATGAACACTAGCACACAAGAACAAGTATGCACAAGACTAAATATAGGTACAAGTCATCATCTAAGAAGCTAGATGCAACTTGCAAATAAAGTAATAATTCTTAGAAAATATCTAAACATTCTTTTATGCAAATAATATCTAACAAAATCTAAACCATGTGCAATAATTAAATGAAGGATACTAGGAATAGTAAGCTAAGATTTGCAAGCCATTTCCCTAAAATCCTCTAATGTAATTAGCATGTGCATTCTTAGTGGGGAAGAAAATATCCAGCAAGAAGAAGACAAGAAAACAAGTTTTTATATTGAATTAAAATCCAAAGAAGGATCCTAGCAATTAATGAAGGTAAGGTGCAAGCTTCTAGAAGATAGCACCTAGTACCCATTCATTATCTAGGAACCTTAATAAAACAAACATCTCCATGCATTTAGCCGTAGGAAACTAGAGAGTAAAGGGTTAAGGCTAGGATGAAGTTCACTGTTGAAACATGTGCAAGGAAATGTTTTTTTATATACTTGAACTTGCCTATAAATACCATCACAAACTCTCCACATTTTCTCACACAAACAATTGAAAATCAAATGAAAACAATGGCAGGAGCATACTAGGAATAAGAGAGGAAAGCACTTAAGTGAGTAAACACCTATTTTTCTTATCAAAAATCTAATTCAAAGTGGTTATGTGTTTTTAGATATGTGTATCATTATGCCTGTTTGGTTGAATCCCTGTAAGCAAAATGGGAAGCCTGTAAATTAATATGAAACTAGTAAACAAAAACATAAAAACAGAGAAACAAATGACCAGAACTATGCTATAAACCTGTGAGTCAACTGATCCACTTGTTACTGATTGAGTTATGATATATGTGTATCCTTAATATATACTTAATTAATTCAAAGTTCATATCAAAAACTGAAATAAGCCCGGAACCATAACAGTTAACTTATTTTAAATGAACACTCACTGTTTATCCTGTTAACTCGTTCCCTGATCTTGTATCAGTGATACTTTTATATATTGCGCCAGTTTAGGAATTTGAGGAGAAACTATGTTCTGAACCAGTATAGTTTGATCAAACCTTGTGACATTTCATTTTGGTTTAATAACTGTGTGCATATGCACCATGCACAAGTGTGCCATGAAATACTGTAAGTAGAAGAAACAGAGGATAAAAAGGAACTGTTAATATTAGAATTTGGTTATGATTGAATTGCCTTGATTTATAAGAGTACTTCAAAATAAATAGAGGTACTGTCCAGCATCCTTGTGAGTATCCTCATTTATCATATAACCTTATCACAATGGTGCACGAGGCTTCAAGCAAGTGCACATAAGCACTCATGTACATTGATATGTTTGCATGGAGCAAACATAGAGTAGAGCGTAACAGGGGGAAGAGCAAACAGAAAGAAAGAGTGGAAAGGAATGGGATCGTCAGGTGAAGAGTGGGTGCATGCGACAAGTATTTTTTTTGTGCATGGGTGTACATGTTGAGGAAGATCGGATGATGGAGTCGGTTATAGAGGATGGGGTGGCGTTCGCGGAAATGGAGGAGGGACCGAGATGGTCAGCGTAGTAATTGTGCTGGTGTACGGTGCACACTGATACACTGAAGTCCTGGTATGGTGAAGAACGGTAAACAAGGACCAACTAACTAGTTTATGTTAAGGATCCAAACTTTGATATAAATTGAAATAAGAAAGGTACATGAATCAAGCTGATATTTAGAATCTTGGATGAGGACAAACAACTAGTGAAGGGAAGGGTACAGCACGCAAGTAGAATCAAGAAGAAAGATTGGGTTTGGCATGCAACAGAAATAGTCATGAACTGATCGTTATGGTCTACTATTGGGTTTTCGAAAGTCTGAAGAAAAAAAAGAAATAAAAAAATTAGAAAAAACAACCGTGAGTAAACTTTGAATTTGTTCTCTGTTTCAAGGCATCTATTCTAGGTAAAGACAGTACATAAGACACTGCATGTAAATCTTCATGCACACAAATTGATAGTTAAACTTTACTTTCGCTGTCGAATTCGATTTAGTTGATGGCACGGCTTTCTAGGTGGAAGGAGTAGGATCAGTGGGTAGAAGCGCGTGTGCGTAGGGGTTCATAAGCACTGCGCAGCTTTATGGGGTGAGGGGTGCATGTGTACCGTGCATGTACATGTGTGTGTGGACATGAATGTGGACATGTAGTTGGAGCAATGAAGAAAGCAGGTGATGGAGGAAGAAAGTAAGGGGGCGCAGCATGTCAAAGCGAGGAAAGACAGTAGGATAAAAAGGCAATAGAAAAAGAGAGGAGAAAGAAAAGAGTTGGCTGAGAAGTAATCAAAACGTGAGGAAGGAAAAAAAAATGCAAAGAATCAAAAAGTTAGATGTAGGGGTAAGGCAAAATAAAGAAGAGTAGTAGCAGGTTAATAGAATTAAGGAAATGGGGAGTGTACAGCAAAAAGAAGAGAGAAAGGAACAAGAAGGAAAACGAGACAAAAGGGAACCGGTGGGGAAGATTTTGGGAACGGCTTTTAAACCTGGGCCATCTAAATAAGTGGTGCAACAATGATGATTCCTTTAAAGTGATTACTAGTTGGGTATCTCCACTACCATGATTGAGAAAACAAATAAGGCACTTCAGTTATATAAGATTTTTCAACATCTTAAGTTTGCGTAAAGGCTTAAATAGCTTACTTAATTAGTGTTGTCTGTAGGTCAAAAACATATGTGCGCATAGTCGTAGCATTTAGCGCACGTATATCGAGTCATTCATATTAAGTAAAATCGCAAGTATGAATCGTGAAACCGATACTTTGCGAAACAAGGAAGCGGTACTTTGCGAGGCAAGGAAGCGGTACTTTGGCAATTACGTTTACAAAGAAGATTCTGAACGGGATTTTAAATTAAAAACGATTTTTAATAGAAAATAAAATAAAGAAGAAATAAATAAAAAGAGAATTTTTATTTAGATATTGTAGGCAAGTGCGAGGAAGACAACAGCAGAAGGCCAAAGTGCAGAAGTTCGACTGTAGAAGATCGACGAGTTTTAAAATAAAAATAATATAAGAAATAATTAAATAACTTATAAATTTAATTTATTTATGATTAAATATGAGTAAGAAAATAATTTACAAGGATAACGGAAGAATTAAACATCGTATAAACAGCGATGACAAACGAAGCAAAATGTCGTATGCAAAGCACGTGCTTCATTTATCCATTTCTAAATAATGAGCAAAACTGAATAGAATACCGTGTGCGATGCACACACTTTAACTGTTCATTTTTTAAAAGATAATTAAATTATCCAGATATGAACAATGTAAACGAATACTGTTTGTTTGATAATAAAGAATGTGTAAACCGTATTATAATCATGATAGGTTGATAATTATTTATCGACTATAAAAGGCATTTCGTACATCGTTTCGAAGAGGCCGGAATAAATATTCCACTTCGACTCGATCTATACGACGCATGTCAGAATACTGAAGACAACGATATGCAAAGGCTATAGTATCTTCGGTCTGTTCAGTCCCAGGACAAACCCGAATGGACGAGTGTCTGACAACGTATATCAGTTAGATTCTACACATCGAATTTACGTAAGTATATTATGTTGGTGGCAGAGAAATTCGTTTCTCTTAGCTTTATTACCCGTAATATATTTGGGTAATCGAATGAGTGTTTCTGACGGATATGACGATGTGGCATTCAAAGTAATTGAAGAGAAATCTGTCAGAAGGATAAACGTGACCTTAAACCTCACAACCAGGAAATAACAAAAGTTGGGCTAGGCAGCATGGCTAGTTAGGTCATTCCCAAGCAGGGTGTATTGTCACCAATCTAGAGAATATTCATATTTGTTACTTCTTTTCATTTCTGTATCTCCCGGGAAAACGGTAGCTACGCAGCCGTAATGGGTGACAATATATTCGATACACTCAAGCTAAAAGAGTGGTCGGTCATGTGTGGCCGGGTTGCAAGACGTTCTTGTTGAACCTGCAGTGTATACCCTCTAGAGTACACTGATCGGTAGGTGCTCCCATACCTTGTCTGTTGGAAACCAATCTCCAATAAGAGCACTGCGGTTTATGATTTTATACTAGATATGTGAACGTGAGATGCAAGCGTTTCACTAGATGGTTATTTATTTGATAAAAACTATCGTAATATCAAACGTTTTGATATAAAATACCTAGATCATTATCCAGATATTAGATATGGATTGATCCAAAGATTTCTAAAGTAAATGAATCCGTAAAATGGAAAACCTAAGTCCTTATTTCCCTGTTCACCTCTTTTAACTGTGTTTTACTCACACCAGTCCCCTGACTGACCCAGAGTTTATTTTCTGTGTTTTCCTAAACTCTTGGGTACTCATAACGCTTGTTATGAGTAGACAAGTAATTCCGGTAAGGCAAGTGGAATCTGATGAAGTTCAAGTTCAAGACCAGTAGCTATATCCATCTCCAAGTATCCAGTTTATGTATTGGGCCAGTATCATGTATGATGTTGTATTCGAATGATGTACTCTGATGTAACAAACTCTGTTATGTAATATATTATGTATTTTGTGAAATTCCGCTGTGAGATTAATTGTGTTGTGTAATTCTGATGTTTTTCTTATTCTTCTATTCTATTAGTTCTATCTTTTCTATCTCATCTTCTAAATTCTTTCCATAACGACATGGTTTTCGAGGCTTGGAAAATCGCGCCGTTACAAGTATCCCACCATTTTTTGTACATTTCCGAGTATAGCATTAAATTGTCCACCATAGCTTCACGTACGTACTTACACGGATTTTCCGGTCTTTTATTATGAAGATTCAATTGATTAACCACAACCCAATAGCCACAGTTACCATCACTCGGCATATCATCTATTCCAATTATGTACGGTCTCATAATTTCGGGCATTTGCAACAAATAGTCATTGTCAACTTGGTTATTCTTGCATGCTTTCGTCCTTACGCCAAGCTTGTTCAAGTAACGACTAACCGGAGTAAGATTAGAACCACAAGACAGTGACGCTTCAACATGTTCGAAGTAAGAAGGATCTCTTTTAGTTGATTTTTCTTTTTTTGACGGTCTTCCTTTTTTAATAGTAGCCACCGGAGGTTCTAGTATAGAGGTCGTCTGAGGGAATGCTAGCACTTTTAACTGTTGTTGCAAATCAAGTCTCACGTTATCCGGAGATTCATCATACCTATTTTTCAATGCTTGTAATTCAGGCAAGTCTAGAAACTCTAGGGTTGAACGATGTAATGTGGGTGGAGTACGTGACAGTTGCTTCCAATATGGATCAATTACACTTAGAGGGATGAAACCGTTCGAGTGTCTGAACTCCATAAGCAAATGACCACATGGTAGTCCATTTACCTTCCATAAAACACAGCCAAAATTCTGGATAGTCAATCCCATGGTCGAAATGCCATGCAATTCCTCTAACAGTAAATCAAGTGCTTTATGAGACACAAATCCCAAAAGTGCTTTTAACATTGGTTCACTTCGAAATCTATGCATTGATCTAAACGTGCTCATCTCGAATGCATGTTCAATTGCAACTAACTCATTCTCACAGCAAAGATGAGCACTAGTCCAACATTGAACAAAACTGTCTGCGGCCGAATCAAAATACAATTTCAACCGATGGTGTGCACTTTCAACCATACTTGTTGACACATTATTGTAGTGTTTAATTTTATTAGTCCATGCCAACACAAACATCTCCCTGTATTTACTAAGCCAGTTTTTTGTTACGTACATGAAAGAATTTTTTTGTTTCACTTGCCATGCATCACAAAACAATTTTAAGTTCCGATGGTACTCCTCTTCGGATAACGAATTAATCACATTCATCCAACCATCCCAAAACAGTTCATACTCTTTTTTCCCTTCTTCGTCCTCTAGTATAACTTCTTTATCACCAATCATTACCCTTTTCTTTTTTATGAAATTGGGTTTGCAATTTGCTTGAACATTCTTCGAGATATGCCAAGCGCAAAGAATATGACGTGCCGTGGGAAACACACTTGCGACTGCATTAGCTAGAGCAATTTCTGCATCGGTGATGATAACACTTGGAATTTTTTTACCTCTATAGCACGTTCTCACACATTCAAGATCCCAAATATATGATTCCGTAGTCTCACGACTAAGAAAAGCAAGTGCCACAGTAAATGAAGCCCCGGTTGATGTTTGCGACACCATATGAAAGCATGGTAGCTTATATCGATTAGTCTTGAACGTGCAATCCAAGAATAAGATTTGATGAAAGCAATGCGCAAGAACAACACACCTAGGGTGGCTAAAGAATAAATCGGAAACTTCGTTAGTTGTACCGTCAACTCTATGATGCACGGAATAATGGTGACTAACTGCCAGTTTCATGAATTGTTGCATTACCGATCTACCTTCGGTACTACGTACTTTCATTTTTACCTTAGCATTGTAAATACTTCTAATGGTTGATTGGTTCTCCGGATTGTTTATTTTGATAGCAGTTAGAATATTCCGAGGCCTAACACCACCGTTTGTCATTGTTTCAACGGTTTTCACTTCGTCGTCTTTCAACCGTGCTACATACGGATGTCCGGTAAGTACATTTGGAAGCATGTGATTGTGGCGCCCATCCTTCACAGTTAAAAACCATCTACCATCATCTCTACAATGTGCACTCAATGTGAATGGACATCCACATTTTCTACTACCACACCGTTGCCTCTTTTGTTGAGTTTTTGGAGCATGATTTTTTGTTTTATGATCTACATAATCGCCACTTCTTTCACACACAAGAACCATCCAAGAGCCTTTTCCATTTAAGAGCACATTTCTCATTCTTGTTCTTTTAGTAACAATAACACATTTTGCTTCCATTCCACAGTTCATGCACCATTCTCTTAGTTTTTCTTTTGAATCAAACAACTGCATTACAAATGAAACACAAATAAATATGACTAACATACTAAATATTAATATATTTTTACTATACCATATCAGTCATGAAGTGAGAAGTTAGATCGGGAAAATCAATAGGCGACATGGTTTGTTGTCCATTCTCCTTGTCATTCTCGCTATCCACTCCAATGTCTTCATTCTCGTAAATTTCGTTTGATTCATTGCAATCAATATTTCCATCATTCTCGGCTTCAGTTCCATTATTCACTAAATTCAGATTTTTATTGGTCTCTTCTACCTGCGTACATAACGAGTTAGATTAAAAAAAAGATTATTTGAAGTAATAAACAAAACAGAAATTGTATGTCAACTTCGAAAATCAGCCGCCTCCACTAGGTTTTCCAGTCCCCCAAAAAAAATTTGGAGTAATAAACGAAACAGCAATTTGAAGTAATAAACAAAACAAAATTTTCAAGTAATGTGTTGTTTTTGGTGCACCTTGTTTATTGTTACTGCATGTTGATGGGATTCCGCAACTTGCTCAAGATTTTTGATAAGAAACTGTTCTTATGGCAAATTTGTGAAGACATGAAGTGTTGAGTTTTTCCGGTTTATTTGTATGCATGATTTATTTATTTTTTTGAAAGAGCCATTATAATTTTTTTTTTTAAAAGAATTGTATGCATGATTTTGTTTTTACTCAATATTGTATGTTAAGTGTCAATGAGCGTGTTGTAATTTGTTTGTTTGAGGTGGAGTCATGAATGTTTTGTAATGGATCACAGTGGATAAAGAATAAAATTGGCTCCCATAAACAAAACAGAAAGTTAACTTTCGACAGTGGTCTATCAAAGAAAAATTCTAACTTCGGCATACCCATACCGAATAGGCATCTCCATTAGATTTTCCAGTCCCCGATATAGTCGAATCGAAAAACATATATAAGAACGATATCTCCATATCGAACTGACCAATATCATCAAATGACGTGCCCATGCTTAAACCTTAGATTACCGTTAATAAACTTAAACCCTAAATTAACGCTAATAAAAAAAATATGATTCTGTACCGTATGAATTCCAGCAAACCGCTCGCTCTCCTGCATCAAAATAATATTGTCTTCTTCCTCTTTCATATTGTCTTCTTCCTCTTTTATATTGTCTTCTTCCTCTTTCATAAAGTTTTCATTAGGGTTTGGTTTTTCCATAATGAAAGGTTTGGAGAAGAATTAACAATAACATCAAGGAACAAAGAAGATAAACCATGGGTAATTTAGTAAAATTACGTTTATTTGTTAAGGGGTTACGCTCTTTATTTAGTCCCTACCTTAACATATTTTTTATTTTTCAAAAAATAGCCTCCCCCTAACAAAAAGTGGAGTGTCACTAACAATGCCCAATGTTAAACGTGATAAAAAAAAATGAATATATGGAGATTGAGGTAAATGTTATACACATTAGTTTTTTTTTCACATGTATATAACATTTACCTCAATCTCCATATATTCATTTTTTTTTAATTTAAAAGTTAATTAAATTGATTCATACATTAATTAAATAAATTATATTAAAATAATTGACTTTCTTTTAAGTCAACCTTCTTGAGTAACAAATTTTCTTGTTTTGATTACTCAAAATTTTAACCGTAGTTTATAACAAACTCACATATCAAATTCAAAGTTAATTATTACATTAGTTTTCAATGTTTAGTTTCAACTGCAATTAAATCCAATTAAGTATATTTTTAATTACAATAAATTGGTTTGATTAAAATTCAATTCTTATTTACAATCTTGAATTTATAGATAGTTGACATTTTTTGTTTATATCCTATTACGTTAGTAACTTCTAATTATCATTTAATGTACCATAACGAAATACTTAATTACAGTTGATTGCGATCAATTTATTTATCATAACTTAAATTTGATTAATCCTATTTGTTACTTATTATTCCATAAATCATTACTTTTGGTCCTACATAACATTTGTTTATATTCTATTATATCAATCTTCTATAATTACAATTTTTATTCACCTCAACTGCAATAATTACGTGCATTAGTGGCAATTTATTTCCAAGTTATCATGAATGAATTAAATAGTAAATTTGCAATTTAAGAACTGTTATAGGTTATAAATTCAAACACATTTATATATTTGTTGTTTATCAACAAAAAAACAAATGGTTTCACAAACTAATCAATTAATCCATTGTAATTATTATTTTTAACAATTAGTTAAACATTCCATTTATTCCTTTAATTTTCATTCTTAATTTCCATTCGATTATCTTTATTGCAATTTGTTTCCTCTATATTTCAATACAATAATGTTGGTTTTTGCAATTTATGACTAGTTACAACTTCTAATTAAAATATTATAAGCTTATTGTTGTAAACAAATAAACAAATGCATTCACATACCTGTTAATTATCCTTATTAATACATTTCAATATGATCACGTGAAATCTTGCTATTTATTTACAGTATTTGATTTAATTTTCCTTATTTCAATTAATAACCAAATCTTATATCTACAATCATATACAAGTTATTATATTAATAACCTATTGAATTCACCGTTTAATAAGCTTATTCAAGTTTACATCAATTAAATTCACTTAATAGTTTTTATTAACCTTGCATTTATCCATTGTTATCCAAAACCAACATTAAATTTAATAATATAAATTATAGTAAAATCTCGGGATGTTACATCGGTGGTTTTGACATTCTTATGCTATATTTCTTTTTCCTAATTTCCTCCACTAGGCTGAAATTTATGGCAAATTATGGCGTATCTAACACTGTTTTTGTTAATTTCCTCACAAGTATCGATTATGGTTCTTATTATATAATACTTTAACCACTAATGAATTTAAATAGGAAATGGATCTCAGTTATTTTACGGAATTTTGACGACCGATCATTATTACGAGCTTCAATTTGTAGAGGATTTAAGTGAAATTTGTAGATTAAAAATTATCATCTTACCGCTACCCATTTAGGATGTGAACTGGCATTTCATTCGCAAGACAATTTTCAACATTGTTTTTTCCTATCATATGGAGTTTAAAAGCATAATTTCTAATTCATTCCTATGGATTTTGGTCATATGAATTTCTTTACTTAGTTTATTTCAATTTAGATCAATTTTCACTGACCATTTTGTTTAAAAACAACAATAATTTTTTTTTGAAACAAAAATGTGTGATCTTCCGAAGAGAAGAGAGCACACATGTATATATATATAATAAAAACAAAGCTACATAGTCCGACTATAGTACATGAAAATACAAAATAAAACCAAACCCAGCTCTAGGAATGTAAGGAACGTAGATAGATGAGCTCCGGATAAACCACCGCCCATCTACTCCAATATCGAATTCCGGCAAGGCCACCACCCGATATTGAAGTATATCTACTCCTATACAATAACCCCTATTCACAATGTACTATCAAAAAATAATGAGATACAACATCAAAAACTCTCTAACAACAAGCCCAAGTGGAATACGAATCATCAATCCAAACAGCAATCCTCAAAGATACATAACTACTACCGGTCCATCCTGCTATCCACTAAGCACTTCCTTAAAATCAACAACCTGAAACTGCAAAAAGCTCAACAAACTATTAGTAATTTATCACACATATATATATAGAAATAAATGTGTCTATATATATATATATAACATAAGCATATATATAAATATATATATATTCATACACAGTTATTTACCATACATATATGTGTATAAGAAATACAATGAAATACCAATGAAAAATTTAACAACCGATATGATATCTATTACGAAAAAACTATTGATTCTAATAAATAGATACAAATTCAGCCTAACCTTAATCAATAAAGTCTCAAATCCCGATTTCCCAAATAACTTGTAATGTGAATTAGACATCCAATTCAAGCAAAAATAGACTATTTTAATGATTAAATTATCCGTAGAAACAGAATTAGAATGGAAAGATCTCTAATTTCTCTCGGACCAAATGAACCAACATACGATAGTAATTAAAGAATCTAAAATGTATCTTTTACTAACATTATAAACAAATCTATGAGAAACCCAGTAATTAGCACAACAATTGAAAGAATTATGACAATCAAAAACAAATATCCGTAAAACCATACTAAATATATAGTTTGTGATGTTGCAAGAAAAGAATAAATGATCAACATCCTCATTCATAATATTACAAAAATAACACTTAGCATCAAAAATTATATTCTTCCTCTTAAGAAACTCAACCGTATTAAGTTTCTTATGAATGATTAACCACATTAGAAATTTAGCTTTAGGAGGAGAATTAGATTTCCAAATAAACTTAAAAGGAAGAAATGAGATACCCGAAAAATTTAAAAAGTTATACATAGAATTAACCGAATAAACTTGACTTTTATCCATACCCCAACTAACAAAGTCCTTACGCTCATCGGTGTGATATAATGATAACTTAGCATAAAGTAAAGCTAAATGTCTTAACATTTCCCCATTTAATATGTTATCAAAAGAAAATTCCCATGGGGGATCTAAATCTCTTCTAAAGATATCTTTTATCAATGCATTTTTAAAACTACAAATATTAAAGAGCTCCCTAAATTCAACTTTAAGGGGTAAACGAGAAATCCACCTATCATGCCAAAAGTAAGTCGAATTACCAGAATGTACAATCACCTTATAACCTAAGTTAAAAAAGTCAAAGCACTCTAATACTGACTTCCAAAAACAAGATAATCTATTATACCAACTACCACTAGATCCAACAATGAACTCCCCTTCTGAATAGTAAAATTTAGATATAATAACTTTCCACGTTGTGGATACTACAGGAGAACTAAATTTCCACAACCATTTGGCTAATAAAGAAGAGTTAAAATTAAATAAAGGCTAATTCTATTCATACACCTATAATTCCTTAACATACACCGTAAAATGAAATAAAATTGCATACAACAAAAATTTCTTTTCATACACCATGTCTTTCACAAAATTACCCTTTTATATTTTCATCACATTTCCTCTCTTTAACTTTAAAACTAAATTACATAAAACTGGAAATTCATTGCAATATATTTACCTAATACTTAAAAAAAACTTTTATTTTAACACTAGTATCTTAAATTATTTGATTGTCTTATTTTTAAATCACTTTTAATTTTAGATGATGGAAATTTGAACTTATTTTTTTAAATATTAAAAAGTTAAACTAGTTAAATTTTGGTCTTAAATCTAAACATGATTAGATTTGAATAAAAGATTGAAGAATTTAGTACTCTGTATAACATTGATTTTAGTATTTAGTTTTAAATTTTAATTTTTATATTTAATTAAAGTGAAAACTGTTAAAATTGACTGTATATAAATGTTGTTTGGAACGATATGAGTATATTTTAATCCTCAAAAGAAATATAAAATTAATATAACCAGTGATATAAATTAATTTATAATATACCGACTTTATAAGAGAAATTATATTAAGTATACACAATGCAAACAAGGGAGAATTGTATATATTTTCATTCTTTAATATTGATTCTTTTTAAATAGGGTCATTTTGGTCTGAAATTTTATTTAAAATCTCATGGTGTAGGTAAAGCAATTTGCGGTGTTTGAATAGAATTTGCCTTAAATAAATTAATAATCCCCAATCCCCCATCTTTCTTAGCCTTACAACACACCTCCCAATTTACTAAACATTTAAAACCCCTACAAATAGGATCTCTAACCCCACCACAAAGATAGTTACGTCTTATTCTATCAATCTTATCAATAACCCAAAGAGGCAGTCTATCTAATGACATTCAATACGTAGGGATAGCCGATAGTACTGAATTAACCAAAACTAATCTCCCTGCTCTAGACAAAAATATACTGTTCCAACTTGATAGTCTACAACTAATCTTATCAATTAAGGCTAACCAATCCACCTTCTTTAATTTTGACGGCCTAATCTTAGATCCTAAATAATCAAAAGGAAATTTCATGACAGAACAGTTTAAGGTGTTAGCAACCATACTCTCAACATTATCAAAGTCATTAATAACCATAACAGAACTCTTGTCAAAATTAATTCTAAGACCTGATAACATCTCAAAACAATAAAGTATAAACTTAAGAGCAATAATGTGTTTAGGTAGATGAGAATAAAATAATAAAGTATCATCCGCAAATTGGAGTACAGATAATTCGTTGTTAAATACGTCATTACCAACATAACCCAATACCCCTAATCTCCCCGCTCTCTTGATAATTCTAGAAAAAACGTCACCCGCTAAATTAAATAATAAAGGTGACAGGGGATCTCCCTGTCTAAGACCCCTCTTAGATTGGATCTTCTTTCCCATAACCCCATTGACAACGATATTAGAACTACCAGACCTAAGTAATAGCAAAATCCAGTTAATCCAACGGACACTAAAACCTCTAGCAAGACATACTTCGCATATATAATCCCAGTCAATAGAATCAAATGCTTTCTCGAAATCGAGTTTGAAAATAGCACATGGAAAATTATTCTTAACACATACATTAATGTATTCTTGTACAGCTGCAACACCATCCACTATTTGTCTACCTTTAATAAAAGCAGTTTGTGAATGATCTATAAGATTATTCATCTTCCTATTAAGCCTATTCGCTAAAACTTTAGCAATGATCTTAACAGAAACATTTATCAAAGAGATAGGTCGAAAATCCTTTACAAACTTAGCACCCTCTCTCTTCTTAATAAGTATAACATTAACAAAATTAAAGCTACCTAGACACAAATCCCCGCTATAACAATCGTTAAATAAATTCACTAAATCAGATTTCAGAATCTCCCAAAACTATTTGTAAAAAAGAACAGAGAAACCATCAGGCCCCGGAGCTTTGTCACTAGGCATATCACAAATTGCCTTCCAAATCTCCTGTTCAGAAAAAGGTTCGTCTAAATCTAATAACTCTCCCTTGTCTTCATTAGGGTAGATTTCCTTCCAATTAACGTTAATTCTTCTCTTAATCCTAGTCCCAAAAATTTGTTTGTAATAATTGGTGAAGGCTTAATTTAAATCACGCTGAACTGTCAATTCCTCATTATTCAAGAAAATAGAATGAATTAAGTTATCGCGTCTCCTCTTATTAGCCATATTATGAAAAAAAATCGTGTTATTATCCCCTTCCTTAATCCATTGAACACGTGATCTTTGCTTCCACATTATTTCTTCATTTTCCAAAATCAATTTGAAATCATTTCTGAGATTATAAAACCTATCTCTCTCACCTAGATTAAGAGTCCTAGATTCACTTAACTTATCTAAGTCTAACATCTCACTTAAAATCTTATCTTTCTTAATTCTAACACTACCAAAGACAAATTTATTCCACCTCTTAAGAAAAAATCTTAATTTACCAAGTTTTGACACGAAAATCTTTGTCGAATTGCCACTGTACAAATTATTAAAATAGAATAATGAATTCCACTTAACAGTAACAAGTTTAATAAAACTAGCATCTAATAACCACATTCTTTCAAATTTAAAATTATTACTAATTAAAATTTTGAATCACACGTAAGAATTAAAGGACAATGGTCCGAATATAAAAAAGGCAGCCCTTTTACTTTACAAGATGGAAATCTTTCTTCAATCTCCGAACTTATAAAAAATCTATCCAATAAAGCAAAAGACGGCCCATCACTAATATTAGACCTAGACCAAGTAAAAGATCTATTACTAAGCGGAATCTCAATCAAATTATTAACTAGAATGAAATCATTGAATTCTTCCATATCAGAGAAATCTCCTTCACGAGGAGATCTCTCTCCTAAAAATCTAGTAACGTTGAAATCCCCCCTACAATCCAGAGATTGGGGGCAAGATTCCTAAATTCTGAACATTCATCCACAAACATCTCCTCTCAATCTTAGTGTGAGGGCGATACACATTAGTAATGCCCAGCGATGAATTATCTATAAGAGAAGCTAATATAATGTGTAATGAATGTAATTTAGGAAATTCCTGCACAAGTCTATACAGATTGTCTTTCCTACCGATCATAAGCCCCCCGGCCGTACCGATTGCCGGTAGACAAGACCAATTGCGGAAATGGGATCCACCTAACCTGGCATAAAATCTACTATATGGGCTCTCAATTTTTGTCTCTTGTAACAATACAATGTCAATATGTTGATCAACAAAGAAGGACCTAACCTTAGCACATTTTTTAGGTTCATTTAGACCCCTAATATTCCAACTAACAATCCTCATCTACTCATAGAAGAAACTCTCTCTAATTCCCTACTCCTAATAAACTCAGTATCTAACTCAATGTCCGAAAAAATAAATGTTGTATCATTAGCAAGCTAAAATAGCTGAGTAGACGAAAGGCTACCCAGAGCATAAGGAGAATAATCACTACCGTACACAGAAATCATACCTGAGCCCATTACCGAATTGCTAACACTAGCATTCGGACTCTGGGACCTACCTTGAAAAGGAGAAGAGATAGATCTAAGCCTCGCACTACGACGAATAAAACCCGAACTAGGGACAATCCTTTTGCGCCTCCCCCTCCTGGACGAAGAAGAAGGGGCATCTGTATTGTGGAAGCAGCCCTCACTAGACTCAGAAGTGATAGCTACACGACTCTGAGATAAACCCCCAATAGTATCCAACATACTATCACTGCTCAAGGTACAAGAGACCACAGAATCAAATATTGAATGTAAAAGATATTCCCCCCAACCAAATATACCATGACTCGGTCTCGGATACAAACAAAAGAGTTTCACAAACTTCTTGCCAACAATAACTGAACAAGAGTAAATGTCAAAAGTACTAAAGAAATCACACTGTTCCTCGTCATAATTGTTAGCCACAAGTGTTAAATCACTGGAGGACCAACTAATGCCAGTGCCACCCACACTGTACAGTTCTCTTCCCACTTTGCTCAAACCTGACATTTTTTCCACCAAAACATTAACAATGAGCTCACCACTGTTTGTAGACATCCTGTCCAAACTGTCTGCATTAACATTAGACCCTGTATCCTTTATCATATTCAAGCTCATGTCCAACTTTGCCTTGTCTCGCTCACTTCCCAAACACCTCTTATTCTTCAAATGAGAACACCTACCATGTTTTAACCTCCTCATTCTGAACCCTTTCCTCGACCATGTACCATGCTTCGAGACAGCCGTTACTTTAGGTACCTCTGACCCCACCTTCCTCGAGTCCATCCTCTCGTCACCATCCTTTAATAAATCAAAACTATTCGAAAGTTCAACATCTTTTGCTACATACCAATCGATCTCATCCTCCCCCACTGCATCACAACACTGCTCTAACACAGCGCCTTGATCCAAGGCATAGTCCCCCATATCCATAGCATCCACACCAGTCATCACTTCATTATCTACCTTTTTATTATCAGACATACCCCCCTTAATCTCATCAACAACCGAGTTCTCATAGTGGTGACTTATGCATATCAGAACAGACGGATCGATTAACATTGGATCACACGACGACGACCAATACCAACCCTCATCAACCCTTAACTCTTCTACTAAAGAGACCTCTCCCTCATTCACCACATCAGAACTTATGCCCATAACATCATTCATCAGTTCACTGTTACACCGCATAGGAATAACTGGATTTGGACTGACCCCAACATCACAGTTGATTACAGTATTTAATACATCAAAGTGTTCTAAAATTTTGTCCAATAACTGCAAGACTGCCCTCAAATTTCTAGTATTCAAATCAGTGTAAAATCTTCGCAATTTGATAAGATTCAGACTGAAAGCAAAAGCATGCTCTCTTCTTGACTATGGCTGCGATAATGGAGGATAAACCTTCATAGTATCAACGTGCTTGCACCACAAAATTCCATCGACCAGACCTTCCAAATTCCACCCTAATGATAGTAAGAAGTAAGCCCCTTCATTTATATTAGAAGTTAAATCACGTGAATACAAATCCAGCAAATCCAACATTCTCTGACAAATCATCAAACAGTTGAAGTGCATCAGCTCCTTAACTGCTTTACTAGAGAAATTCGCTGAACAACTACCCTTGCGATGCCCCATACCACCGCAATTGAAACATCTCAACCCATTTCTACAATCCTTTGCAATATGATTAGCATCACCACAGCGGAAGCACCTACGAACACGCTCAAAATTCCGAGAACTAACCTTTTTGAAAGAATTCCAGATTGGCAAGGTAAACTTTGGTTGTCTTACTACTTCAGCAAAGGAAAGATTGAAATTTGTATTATTCTGCTTTGAATAACTAACCTTGCTTGGCATGTAATACCGCCTCTCCTCTTCACTTGAAATCATAAATTGTCTGAATGTCAAATTTAATCTCCCCTTTTTCAAATTAGTCCTCATACTAAGCAACTTAGGCGCAGTATCTTTGTAAATACCCTTAATGCCGTGAAATATACCTCTCGATTTACCACCAAAGATGAGGACATCCCCTGATTCGAGTTTAATTTTCCTTTCCACACCTTTAAATCTCTCCTCCCTAAACACAAACTTCGCTGAATCACCAATTGAGAAAGAAACAACAGGAAGACCACGCAATAAACTTTCATCACTTTCATCCTTATCTTGATGCAATCCCAATTTACCATCTAAGTTGTAATAGTTGACAATACATACATCAGGAGACATTGGCGGTAAATCCACATCATTTCTACCATTACTCATTATTCCTCTATGCGTTGATAACAAGAAATTATTGACCAGTTTTTTGAAGTCTAGAGGAATTTCTGAGGGAATAGCACCATCAAAGAACCGCCTGTCTTCATATAGTCTTGATTGAGGATTCCAATTTCTACCCAAACACATCATTAGAAGATTTAGCTTTGCACCATTCTCATAACCCGGTCTATAAAAGCCTCCATCTTTAAACCCTAATTCTAGACATTTATTGATGATTTGAATCTGATCCTCAAGACTTATGTAATTCTTTAATAAAATCATACCCGAGTTAAGAATCTGATACTGCGCAGCTTTAATCTTTTCCAGACTATGCCAAGAATATACACCCCCTGAAGAAATCAAACAATTGCCATAATGATTTCTATTTCCACAACGACAACATACTTCTGACCGAATCTGAGAATTCAACAAAGCCCTTCCTGTACGAGTAAATGCGCTCGGATTGATCTCCTCTAAATTCGAATGTGATTAATAAGAACTCAAATTAGATCGAGAATTGTTGACCAAGAAAGAACGAGAGTTAGCAGCCGCCATTCGAATTCCCACATCGGTAGGATTTTATCAAAAATGTATATTTTAAAAAAACAACAATAATTCAAATAAAAAAAACAATGCCGAAAATAATTCCTAAATTAAACATAATATTTACTCACACAAGCAGATACTTAAAAAATTATGAATTTGAAGTGAATGTAATAAACTATTGTCGCAGCCATGTAGATAACAAATTATGGATACTAGTTTTATGTAGTACAGAACAAATATTTCAACTGTCAAATTCTTCAACAACCAGATGCGCACGTAAATTTAAGCGCAATTGATTTGAAGCAATTCCAAATGTTTTATTTTGATAATACTTATGATGATTGCCTATCATAATTAGTGTGCTTTTGAGGACAAGGAACTGAATGAAATATACAATGGGATGGAATAAACCATAGTTCAGCAAACTGCAATTTAAAACCATGCTCAAAGATGATGCATAAAGTCGAACATAAGATTCAATATGCATTAATATATGGCAAAAAGAAGGAAAAGGAATGAAAACACTCCTTATTTCTGACAGGTAAATCTTTTAAGTTGGCTGTGAGATCAAGACAAAAAGATTGCATAAGCTCTTTCCTAAATGTATATCTACTGTAATCTACATCAAACACACCTGTCAGTTTATTTGTTATGTCCAGGAACGATTATTAGATGTCGTTAGATTGTTTATGTCGAAGGTGGATACCCAGTGCCAGAGGCTCCCGTACTCAAGTGCAAGAGGACTTCCCAGGCAGTCTCCCATTCTAGTACTTTAGCATAATTGCTACCATTTAGCATGCCATGAATTTTGATTTTATGATGTTGCCATAAATTTTGATTTTATGATTAATGCTGTTACCATAAATCTTTATGCCAATTTTATCTAGACGTTATTTCAACCAAAGACCAAAATTTATCAAAATGAAACTATTATCGGTGACCACACATGATGCAACGACAAACTGATGTATTTGACTCAGCATGACTAAGCTCACTTACAATATGACTTACGAGTAGGGGCTTTTGTCTAAATTTGCATGATCAAGTTATGTGAAACATGTATGGCCAATTGAACATTTTATATTACACAAAAATTGTTATATCTCTATAAAATAGTAATACGTGATTTCTATTTAAATTAACATAAATAAAAATTATTATATTGTTCATATGGTTCATATCTCCATTTTATTATGTTTGGCTGAGGTTAATCAATAATACTTTCCAACGGTTACTTTTTTGTCTTTAGTCAAGTAATCTTATTAGCATTGTTGGAAATTTTATGAATTATTTAAAATATGAAATAAGTGTATGATGGCTCCTATTTGTGAATAGTCCCACATCATGGGATTATAAGAAAGATGCAAGTATTTATACTTGTTTCTAAGAAGTCATGTTGTGGCCTTTGGCTCCCAATGCATGCTTTGTTGTGAGGAGGGAGACCATGCATCATGACCACCACTCACGCGCGCGCGACCAACCGACCGACTCGACCCGACCCGACCCGGCTCGTTTCGGTTCGGTTCGGGCATGGGCCTTGGGCCTTGGCTATGTGGTGTAGACACTTATATTTTTGGTCCAGAAAAACACTGCATTTTTCGAACCAGTTTTTAAATACGGAAAATATTTCTGAGCCGACTTATATATGAAGCGGTAAACTTTTGACCAAGTATTTCACAGGTCCTATTTTCCTCCACTGACCAGTATTTTCGTTCAGCCCTAATCCTGTCTATATATTATCTTCAGTTGTAGACGAGATTTGTACAGAAAAAATTCTACTTTCTCTTCCTCCGCAATTAAAAAATATTCTTTCAGAAATTTTTGAGTAGTTAAATTCGAAAGTGCAAATCTGCACTGATTTGTTGTGCAAAGCAAATCAGTTATTCATTTTAGAGAGGCTGTTTTATCCTAGAGGCGGCGACGGAAGTACGAACTGGTTTTGCACCACCGACCAGATCGCCGAATCGTCTTCAAGAAAGCGACAAAGTACGTGACTCAGCCATTGTTTCCCAACAATTTGAAGACGATCAGAAACAATGGCTTCGACAACAACCATAGATGATGTTGCTCCTCCCTCTGCATTCCAGATCCCATTGGTGACTGCTACCCCGTTTCGTTTCGTAGGTCTGCACTTCAAACGATGGCGTCAGAAGATGGAGTTCTACCTGACGATGAGGAAGGTAGTTGTTGCTCTGACCACCGACAAACCGCAGTTGCCAGACAAGCCTGACGGAACTAATGAAGCGCAGATGACATCCTGGACTAAACAATCAAAGCAGTTGCAGACCTAGACTGAACAGGATTATCTGTGCAAGAATTTTATTCTGAACGGATTGAGCGATGATCTGTATGATTACTACAACTCAGAGGACAAGACAACGAAGCAGATCTGGGAAGCGTTGCAGAAGAAATACGATATAGAGGAGGCAGGGGCAAAGAAGTATGCTGTAAGCCTCTATCTAAATTACCAGATGACAGACGATAGGTCAGTAGAGATGCGGTCTCATGAGCTGCAGAAAATAGCTCTTGAGATCATCTCCGAAGGTATGGTTTTGGATGAATAGTTTCAAGTTGTTGTTATTATTGACAAACTGCCCCCAGGTTGGAAAGACTTTAAGAATTTCTTACGGCATAAGACTAAGGAATTTTCCTTAGAGAGTTTGATCACTCGTCTTCGCATTGAGGAGGCGGCACGCAAACAGGACCAGAAAGAGGAAGTGTTGTTTGTTTCAAACAATAACACTAAAAAGACCAAACCCGCAGTTCTGAAACCAAACCAGAAATCTTTTAAGAATCAGAACAGATGCAACAAACAGAATGGGAATCCGTAAGGAAACCCAAAAGGACAGCAAAAATCAGCCCAAAAGAATGACTCTGGACAGTTGTTTCTATGTCACAACTGTGGAAAACCAGGTCATATGGCACGAAAGTGTCGGAACAAGCCTAGCTCTGTACCACAGGATAACTTGACTGAGGAGGAGCCTCTTATGGCTATGATTACTGAGATTCACCTTGTTGGTGGATCAGAGGGTTGGTGGGTAGACACTGGTGCTTCTTGCCATGTCTGCTATGATCGTGCTATGTTTTCCACATACACGGCTGCTGATGATCAGAAAGTGTTGCTGGGAGATTCTCACACCACTAAAGTTGCAGGGATTGGAAACGTGGAGATCAAGTTTACCTCTGGAAAGACTGTGATCCTCAAAGATGTTTTGCATACTAGAGATGAGGAAGAATCTAGTGTCTGGCTATCTCCTTAATAACGCAGGGTTTACTCAATTTCTTGGGGCTGATTTGTATACCATAGTGTATAAGGGAAATTTTGTAGGAAAGGGTTATGCTTGTGAGGGAATGTTCAAATTAAATGTTGAATCTAATAAAGTGAATAATTCTGCTTATATGTTGTGTGATTTTAATATTTGGCACTCTAGATTATGTCATGTTAATAAACGGATAATTCATAACATGAGCACTCTAGATATGATACCTAAGATAGGAAAATCTGAATCTGATAAATGTGAATTCTGTACACAAGCAAAAATCACAAAGAAACCTCATAAATCTGTTGATAGAGAATTTGAACCCTTAGACTTGATTCATTCTGACATATGTGAACTTGATGGCACATTGACTAGACATGGACATCGTTATTTTATCACTTTTATCGATGATTGTTCTGATTTCACATATGTTTATCTTATGAAAAATAAAAGTGATGCTTTTGACATGTTTAAAACATTCAAAACTGAGATTGAGAATCAAACAAATAGGAAAATCAAGAGATTTCGTAATGATAGAGGAACGGAATATGAATCCAATTCAATTCTGGACTTCTATAAATTACATGGTATTGTACATGAGAGAACTGCACCCTATTCACCTGAAATGAACGGTAAAGCTGAAAGAAAAAATGAGAATTTTACCGAATTAGTAGTTGCCATCCTACTAAATTCTGGTGCAGCAAAACATTGGTGGGGGATATTTTATTGACTGTATGTTATGTTCTAAATAGAATCCCTAAATCTAAGAATAAAATTGGCAAGTAGAGCATATGAATGTGTATTTGTAGGCTATGCTATTAATAGCATAGCATATCGATTTTATGATATAAATGCACATAACATAATTGAATCAAATGATGTCGATTTTTATGAAACTAAATTTCCTTTTAAATTAAGGAATAGTGGGGGCACATCAAGTACGCCTATTAGAACAGAACTTAATAAAAGTTCTGAAGCTGAACCTAGAAGAAGTAAAAGAGCAAGAACCGTAAAAGATTTTGGTTCGGATTTTAGTGCTTTTACTATAGAGGAGGATCCCTTAAACCTCCAAGAGGCCTTATCTTCTTTAGATGTCGATTTCTGGCGAGAGGCTATAAATGATGAGATGGATTCTCTTGAATCCAATAAGACTTGGCATTTGGCAGATTTACCCCCTGGTTGTAAATCTATAGGTTGTAAATGGATACTTAAAAAGAAACTAAAATCTGATGGTACTATAGATAAATACAAAGCACGACTAGTAGCTAAAGGTTTTAGACAAAAAGAAAATATAGATTTCTTCAATACTTTTTCACCTGTAACTAGAATAACATCCATTCGAGTATTAATCTCACTTGCTTCCATTCATAATTTACTAATACACCAAATGGATGTTAAAACCGCTTTTTTGAATGGTGAATTAGACGAAGAAATTTATATGGACCAGCCTGAAGGATTTGTAGTACATGGTCAAGAACATAAAGTATGCAAATTAGATAAATCATTATATGGTTTAAAACAAGCACCTAAACAATGGCATGAAAAGTTTGATAACTTAATCATTTCAAATGGTTTTAAAGTTAATGAAAGTGACAAATGCATTTATTACAACATGAGAATGACATTTGCACTATTATAAGCCTTTATGTAGATGACCTACTCATCTTTGGGTCAAACATTCATGCCATAAATTCAGTCAATTCCTTATTAAGTGCCAATTTTGATATGAAAGATCTAGGTGAGGCAAGTGTAATCCTTGGTATTAAAATTACTAGGTTAGAAAAGGAAATTTCTTTGGATCAGTCTCATTACATTGAGAAGATACTAAAGAAATATAATTACTTTGACTGTAAACCTACATGTACACCATACGATCCAAGTGTAAAGTTATTTAAGAACACTGGTGAAGGTGTAAGACAGTCTGATTATGCGAGCATCATTGGCAGCCTTCGGTATGCCACTGATTGTACCAGACCCGACATTGCCTATGTCGTGGGATTATTGTGCAGGTTTACCAGTAGACCTAGTATAGAGCACTGGCATGCAATTGAAAGGGTCATGAGATACCTTAAACGAACTATGAACCTTGGATTACATTATGAAAAGTTTCCAGCTGTACTTGAAGGATACTCAGATGCAGACTGGAATACTTTATCAGATGATTCTAAAGCGACCAGTGGCTATATATTTAGCATCGCTGGAGGAGCTGTTTCTTGGAAATCCAAGAAACAGACTATTTTGGCTCAGTCCACTATGGAGTCTGAGATGATAGCACTAGCTACAGCTAGTGAAGAAGCAGAGTATTTGAGAAATCTGCTAGTTGAGATTCCCTTATGGGAAAAACCGATACCGGCTGTGTTGATACATTGCGATAGTACCGCAGCTATTGCAAAAGTTCAGAACCGTTATTATAACGGTAAGAGACGACAAATACGTCGTAAGCACAGCACGGTTAGAGAGCTACTCTCTACAGGTACCGTTAAAGTAGATTACGTACGTAGCGAAGAAAATTTGGCAGATCCTTTGACGAAAGGAACATCCAGAGAGAAAGTCCATAATTATTCTAAAAGAATGGGACTATTGCCCTTAGATTGTTGAGTCACGCACAATGGTAACCCGGCCTAAATGACTGGAGATCCCAAGAAATAGGTTCAATGGGTAAAAACAAGTTGTATAGTGATAGAAGTTGAACATGCTATATAATAAACTAAGAAGCATGTATTCCTGAAGTGATAGAGGATGAGTTAATAGAAACTCTTAATGAGATCTATACTCTATTTGGAGTGGAGTACCTATCTTCAGGAGTACTCTTGATAGACTCACCTATGTGAATGTGGAAATGTGGTCGTTTCCTATGGAATTTTGGGCAAAACTTCTAGAGCGTTCACTAAACTGGGATAGACGTGTATGGCCATAAATGCACGGGCTTATTTGATTGCACTATAGAAGAGATTGTGTGTGGTTTGATGTTAGGAATAGAGTTCAAGACTATGTGTCACTCTAGTAAAAACTGAATCTTATTCACTATGCAAAGGTTCAAGTCGGATGACACCTTTGTTTATGCACAGTCTTATGTTTTTAGAAACTGCTCGATAATATTTTTTAAAAATTCAAGTGGGGAATTGTTGGAAATTTTATGAATTATTTAAAATATGAAATAAGTGTATGATGTCTCTTATTTGTGAATAGTCCCACATCATGGGATTATAAGAAAGATGCAAGTATTTATATTTGTTTCTAAGAAGTCATGTTGGGGCCTTGGGCTTCCAATGCATACTTTGTTGTGAGGAGGGAGACCATGCATCATGACCACCAAACACGCGCGCGCAACCGACCGACTCGACCCGGCCCGGCCCGGCTCGGTTCGGTTCGGTTCGGGCTTGGGCTTGGGCCTTGGCTATGTGGTGTAGACATTTGAGCAGTTAAATTCGAAAGTGTAAATCTACACTGATTTGTTGTGCAAAGCAAATCAGGTATTCATTTTAGAGAGGCTGTTTTATCCTAGAGGCGGCGGCGGAAGTACGAACTGGTTTTGCACCACCGACCAGATTGCCGAATCGTCTTCAAGAAAGCGACAAAGTACGTGACTCAGCCATTGTTTCCCAACAAGCATGATAGAAGTTATGAAAAAAATTATATCATATACTGTAAAACTACTTGAAACAGGTACATATTCCACAATCCATTGAAAAGGTGAAGTGTAAATTCTTTACTCTGATATGTTCTTGACATGTGATGACATTTTTTTAGCTGTTGCAGATGTACAATGCAGTGATTTTTGGGTACAAAATGAAGAACTTGCATTCATGCTAAAAGGAATGCAAATGGAGTATTTGCCATAATTTGTCATTGACGCAAGAATACAAGTTGAGATATATTGACCAAACAACTGCAAAACTGATGGAAAGTACAAAATTTTAGCTTATATGCAAGAGATGACTTTCATGGGATGTAGACCTCTCTTTTTAAAGCTAAATTTAAATTCAGCAGAGGCACAAACGTCATTTTTCTATTTTAACAGACATTCATATACTCCCTAGAAATTATGCTATGTTGTTTGTGTATAATGGGGCTTTATATTGTTTATTTTGAACAGTGAAAAAGATTCAAGATCACTCAAAGTCTTCAATGAGAAGAACTAGGTGCAGCAATCCTTTATGTGTATTGAACAAGGTAGGTTTTTATACAGGTAAAACAAAAACAAGATGTATTTTTATATATATATTATCAATTGAACGTCCAACTATTTAACTTTTTTCCTTGGACTGAAGTTATATATGCTGTCATAAATTTGTTTTTAATACAATTGTCTCCCAATTACCATTTATAAATTGGTGCATATGTATTCCTTATTATAATATCAATTGTTGCTATCGTCCAGTACACATTTACATGTTCATAACATTTGCCCAAAAAAATTCATAATTGAAATCAACAAACATAATTAGAAAATTAATTTAGGCTTGAGCATGAAAACTATGGTTGCTCTTTACAATAAACTACAAAAATTATCAAAGTTCAAATTTAATATTAAGTTAGACCAATGTAACAATATCACCAAGCATAAATTCTATAATAGTTTTCATCCTTTAACATGTAGTTCATCCTATATTAAAAGGGACAAGAGATAATATATATGTGGCTCCACAGATGCAATCAGTTGGATCATTATATTGTTAATTTTGAACAGTTAAAAAGATTCAAGATCACTCAAAGTCTTCAATGAGAAGAAATAGGTGCAACAATCATTTATGTGTATTGAACAAGTTAGGTTTTTATACAGGTAAAACAAAAACAAGACGTATTTTTTTATATATTTTATCAATTGAACGTCTAGCTATTTAACCTTTTTCCTTGGACTGAAGTAATACATGCTATCATAAATTTGTTTTTAATACAATTTTCTTCCAATTACCTTTTGTAAATTGGTGCATATGTATTCCTTATTATAATATCAATTGTTGTTATTATCCAGTAAACATTTACATGTTCATAATGTTTGCCCAAAAAAGTTCATAATTGAAATCAAAAAACATAATTAGAAAATTTATTTAGGCTCGAGCATGAAAACTATGGTTGCTCTTTACAATAAACTACGAAAATTATCAAAGTTCAAATTTAATATTAAGTTAGACCAATGTAATAATATTACCAAGCATAAATTCTATAATAGTTTTCATCCTTTAACATGCAGTTCATCCTATATGACTCAAATTCTATATGACTGAAATTTTGCAGTGCACAAGTGTACTATTGAATTTAATTTTATGGGTTTTAAGTAGACAGAATGCATGTATAGAACATTTTTTTTACACTTGAAATGTGAACCTAATACAACTTGCTTTTAAGGTCATTGGAATATAATCCGTGGACATTTGTACCGAGTATAATGGAACCTACACTAAGCTATGGTGGTCTTTTGATTTCTTGTTTATTGCATCTGGTTGCAATGTTTAACTTGGCTACCCACAATCTGATATTTTTTATAAATACATATATCATTATACGTGCATGAAGATATTTCCAATGCATTTCAAAATTTGCACATAGCATTCATAGGTAGCAGATTGAACACATAACAAAATTACGTAGGTTTGTTAGTCATTAACATTGGTGATCACTTACATGGTGCTTATGTGGTGGTTAATTTCTAACATACTCGTGTGTAGCTGGAATTGATCAAGGGTCATCATTGTCTGCAACCTGTTGTTGTTTCCCAAAAGAGCGACACAACCACTAAAATATGGACATGGATTGGTGCAAGAAGCCTCCTTAAATCATGAAGAAATTATTTTGCTATTGCAAGTAAAAGAAGTTGTAAAAATGTGGAAATTAGTACATCTATGTTTAGTATTGTGGAATAACATCTGTAAATTTAAAAAATAGCGCTATATAATGTTCTATACATGTAAAGTTGTACTTCTATTTATATTTCATTGTTCTTGGATGTGTTGGAGTCTTTCCATGTTCCATGCATTATCTGGCCATATTTTAATGGAGTCCTTATTCATTGTGCTGCAACTATGGTGATAATCATGCATGGTTTTTGATATATCATGTTATAGATTATTGTATACAAGAAGTCTATAGTTCAGTTTTTTTGTAAATTATGCAATGTTAACTGTTACGGTACTCATTACTCATGCCATGTTACGATATGTTAAGACGGTTGGATATTCCCATAAGGGTAAGGAATATTTATCCTGCCGTTGATATCAAAATGGAAGTCATGTTGACAGCTACTTTTCGTTTGACCATCTGCTATTCAACATGCCAATCAATTTTGTATATTTATGATAAATACATGTAAACCTCTTATTCTCTTAATTCCCAGCCTTCTGTTTTTACTGTAATTTGCCCATGTTTTTTTTATCCTAGCTAGTAATCCAACTACAAATAAGCTGCGACCAAGAAATCGAACAGCAAAATTTTATAACGTATCTGAACGAAATTGCCTAGATAATGAAAATTACCACCTCATCCACGCAAGTTCCGATTTCCACCATCATTTTTTTTATCGAATAAAAAATACCCCAACAATTGTGGTCTTCTTTTATAGTGAGAAGAAAAAAATATTAGACAACATAGAAGCAATGCAGTGAGTACATGGCTTAATAGCATGCACAATGTATAAACTCTGAACCTGTCATTTAGCTTTGACTTCTACCCCAAGGACAAATGATATTTGTAAAAAAATTGTAACTTTATGCCATATACATAGATTGAACACGACTTTGCGTATAGGAACTTATTTTAGATGTATAAGTTTAGACACATGCAATTTATTGTACACCATTAATTATCAAGACTTTTTGTGCGGTGTTTATCAGTTCTACCAAATCTTACTCATTTTTTTCCAGTTCCATAGCTATGAAAATAGGCTGCTATGGTTGAAAGCGGAAGACTGTTTCTTCCTAATTAATGTTCCCAACATAAATCTGGTTGCATGTCAAATTTAGACATTTGATAAAATTGTGCAGTAAGGTAGCTTAATGTACACAGCCTAAAAGCAGATTTATACAAACTTACTTTAGCCAACAAACAATGGTGAACGCAGTATTCAATTTGGTAGTAAAGAATGATGATGACCAACAAGATTCAGTGAGTTATAATAATATTGTGATATGTGAAACCTTTGGTGCATAGCTTAGTGAGAAAACATTATACACTTGTGCTAACTTTTCTACGTTTTATGAGAATGAGAAAGGTTGAAAATAGTACTATATATATCAATACAACAAACAGGAAAAGCAAACATTTTTCCAGTTGAAGACAATCTAAAGTCCTTTTGACGAACGATATAATTACATTTTGATAAAATGTACTGAGCTAACTTTTTTTTATTAAACAAATGAAAACCTGATGCACACGTCCATTTAATTCCACACTGCATTGTATCAAATATCAATACACTGTTTTCAGAGAATAGAATGAGCTCATTGGATTCTTCTTGGTACATGAATCTGGACATCGCATGACAGCTTTCAAAGCACCATCAAGTTTACAAACCATCCATTAAGTACTAGATCACATTATCATATTCACAATTGATACACTTATGACTGTTCATGGAGTTTATTGAAAATCTAAAAAGAGGTAATGAAAATGCAAATGCAAACATGCAGGCTTAGGCTTAGCTGAATTGATTACAGAAGCTAGCAAATCACACACTTGCACAAAAAATTAGATGATACTCTGCTTCACACAATAAAAAATAAAATGATACTTCACACGATGAATAACCCAGTACAAAATCGGCTGAAGTGAGACCTAGAGTTATCATCTTCCCATTCAACCTCCTCCCACCATTCTTTTTCTCCCCAGATTTTCATAAGTTTAGGGGTTGTTTCAACTACAAACGGGAGTGTTTTCAGATTAGGGCAGCGTCCAATACTAATTTGTTTCAGTTGTGGAAAAGCCAGGGAACCGTAACATATTTTTTCCAAGTTATACATGCGGACCAAATAGAACACCTCGAGCGAAGGAAAAGTTAAAACTTGTCGGTCCATGTCACTATTAATTGCAATTCTCATGCTCTTACAATCATCTATGTGTAAAAATTTGAGAGATGGAAGATGAATAACCCATGTTATATCCTTCAAAAGTCCACAAGCCTCGATAGTAACTTCTTGTAGCTCAGCAAATAAAATTTCTGGTGTTATTGCTTTCCAAATTATCCTTTTTAAGTTCCAGAGAGAACTCAACGAAATAATTTTCAAATTCAGTGAAGCAATATCTTGGTAAGTTTTATCTTTGTCGAAAACTATTTCCAATAAATCACCAGAAAAGCATATATGTAATTCCTCTAGGAGATGAGGGTTTCTTGTCGCTGCCATAAGATGGAAGCTTGTACCACGCAATTTGTTTATTAAAAGATCATGTATAGGTAATTTAGACAATAACATGAGTTTACTCAGTCCTTCTTCGCTTGTAACATTTGTTCCAAAAGACAACAGATTTTTCTCAATGCTCTTCAGCTCTTCAACGTCAACCAATGGACCCTCAAAAATACCAATATGATTGAACATATCCAATACTAGCAGCTCTGCAAGCTCGGCAAGCACTCCTCCAGGTATATTTATTATGTTGGTATGTCTTAATATCAAATACCTTAGCATTTTTAGATTTCTTAGCTCCGTAGGAAGGTGACTTATATCATTAGATGACAAGTTCAAGTATCGAAGCTGTGTTAAGTCACATACCGATTCAGGAAAAACACACAAGGAATTCCAAGACAAATCTAGGTAGGTTAAAGAGCGAAACTGACCGAAACTAGAATTATCCATGAGTCGGTTACCTCTAAGCACTAAAACTAAAAGAGAGGGGCAACTAGGAATATCGGAGGGCAGCTCTTCTATGTTATTCTGCATAAGTGATACATATTCAGCCTCTCTCCATTTTGCTTTCAGGTTAGGCGCATTTTTCAATTGAATTCCAGCTTTGACAATCCATTTATTTTTATTTTTCCCGCCATCAGAAATCAGCCATAATGCCAAGTCTCTTAAAACATCATGTAATTTTACTTTTACCGATCTATCACCAAATAGATTTTCATTTGATTCGACGTCCTCCAACAAACATGCGGCTTGTAGTCCGCTAACTAAAGAATGACCCAACTGATAAACTTCATGTTTACTTTCAAAGTTATCTATCAAGCCAATACCCATCCAAAGCTCTATTAGTTTATTTTCACTAATCATGTGGTCTTCAGGCCACAAAGAAATGGTGAGAAAACACTTTCGCAATTTTTCACTAGCTAAGTAGTCGTAGCTAATTTTCAAAACGGATAGCAGTTTTTCTTCTACACCCATAACTTGGTGACCTTGTGAATTTTTCAATAGATCAAGAGTAATTTTCCAATCTTCTAGATTTGGTTTCATGGACATGGCACGACCAATTGTTATCAGAGCAAGTGGCAAACCTTGACATTCTTTAACAATATCTTCAGCTAGTTTTGGAATGCCAAAATGAGACTGGATGACTTCCTCGCCAACTTTTTCTGTAAAAAGAATCAAAGATTGTGTTGGATTTAGACATTTTACCTCGATTATCTTTTTAGCATCCATCTCACTACAGACATCCTTGGATCTAGTAGTAAATATCACTTTACGGTTCTTACGACATCCATTCCCATCATTAAGATTTGGAACTCCAACTTTGTGTAAATCCACATCTTTCCATAAATCATCTACGAACAACAAGAAATTCTTGTTTTCTAAATAACTATAAATCAGATCAGCTTGTGACTCGATGTCATCGACCTCCTTTAGCCTAAGCTTCCTAACTATTTCGCTTTGAACCCGAAAAACATTACTTTGTTCACTGGATGCCACAGTCCAAATTATGGCTTCAAACATGGAAGAATTTCCAACAAAATGATTATGAATCATTTTTAGCAATGTTGTTTTTCCCACACCTCCGAGTCCCCATATGCCAATAGTATTTACTTTTGAATTGTTATCTTCAATGCATTTACATGCCTCTGCAAAGTACGAAGCCAATGATTCCTGTACGACATATGGCATCGATTTGACAATGTTAGAAGTGTCACAATCCACCATCTCTACACTGTGAAATAAAGAAGCAGATCGCATCCGTTTCTTTAATCATATCATCACATCTACGGCCTAGCTCATGCTTGGCGCGGATCGAACAGACGCAAGATGCAGTCTCCTGAGCTATATTTAAAGCAATATCCATGTTGTTCAGCATATCAACAACTTGACTTTGCCAAACGATAACTTCTTCAGTAGGCCTTTGTGATCTTCTTTCACCTTCATCGATTCTCCCACTGATATAGTTTTTTCTAGCGTTTAATACCTCTCTTTTCTTTTGGAGATTCCTCACGTAACTGGAGGTAGAAACTATATATTTTATATGGCGTTCTGCCTTTTCCAACAATATATTGACAACAGGAAGAACATATGTATCAGGATTCATGGCTGGATAAATTTTGATGATAAGAAAGAAGAAGGGGGATTGAAACAATGAGAGTTTGTTCTCTATCAAGTATCAACTGTGCGGTATATTGCACTTGATCTCTATTAAATTATCCCGAAACTGGAAAGCAACATGATTGTTTTATTGTCTAGAAAAGTCTACTGAATGCCATATAATTGCATCGAATTTTCGCCAATGACTATCAATTAATTGATACGTAGGACAGCAGAAAAAGACAAGCAACCATAAATTACATCAATAGCACTCTCTACTACGAGTGATGCAAATTGATTACTCTACGTCAATATAGCTGGTAGGGGCAATTATATAATGTTAGCTCTGTTTACCTAACATAAGTGTGCTTGAAGATTATAAACATACAAGAAGTAAACGACTGTATTGCATGATACAAGCCAGTAATTAAAGACACAAAACAGTTGCGAATTCATATTTAACAGTTTCATATTTATGCCAGTAATCCGCAAAGTCAGTAATCAAAGATACAAAAAGTGTATTTAACAGTCTCATATTTAAGTGTTGTACTTTGTATTATTTGGTTTTGAAGTGGTATGCAAGGGGTGTAGTTGCAGTATGGTAGAGAATTGCTATTGAAGTGATTGTTGTGTAGATGAAAAAGGTGAGATGACGAAGGCGGTTGGAAATTGAGTTTGGGTTGTTGGAGGTGGCGCGGTAAATGTGACTGAGTGGCCGGTTGTAGGATGTTACGGTGTTAATTAAACTTAGACTGTGACTGTGAATTTGTTGTCGGCTTAAAGTTGTAAAGATGCAGTAGTATTTTTAATTTTCTGTCATAATAAAAGTTTGTAGCGCTGTTCATGTGTCCTTGTGTATGAAGTGTATCAAACAAGAAAAGGCATCAAATTTGCAGGTTTTCATGTGTTTGTAGTTTATTTTTTCAATTGAAAATGGAAGATATGAGGTTGTTTGCCATTATCTCTTGGAACCAGGCCCGACGCTGGGGCAAGCCGAGCAAGACATTCGTCTAGAGCAGCCGGTCGGATAGGAGCAAACAGCTGGAGGATGAGGTAGCGTTGGTATTAGTTTGCCGGTTTATTATCATAAAAAAGTTGATATCTAATACTTAGTAAATGACGTAGACCGGTTGAGTATGCAATTTACCTAATACCAAGTAATTGACATTGTTGGATGATTTTTTTTATTTTTTAAGGCACCTGCTACTTAGGCAACAAAGTTTGCCGGGCCGACACTGCTTAGAACCTGAGTATGAGAATATATTTGCATTTTGTTTAGCTGAAGCTGCTTACTTTGTCAATATAGAACTCAACGAATATGTGTTAGTATTTTGAACCATCCATTTCAAATGGCAAAAATAACATGTTGTTCAAATGCATTGCATGAAAATTAAAATAATTCAAAAAGCTAAAATGAGGAATGAAGAGGAATTCATTTTAGAATTTTATAGAATTTGATACTCATTCAAGACTGTATTTCAGTTTCAAAAATTCAGTCTTTGAAAATATCTAAGACTGAAACTTCAGCCTTTAAGTTTTCAAATTGAAATTTCAATCATAAATATTTCTGCGACTGGAGAATCAAAGACTTATAATTTCGGTCATTGATCAGTCTTTGCTACTTAGGTAAAGATTGAATTATGCTATAAAAAACAAAAAAATTCTGTCTTTATTTCACTATTTTGTTGTAGTGGGACAAATTTCAAAGACTGGACAAAAAAATTATTTCAAATTTACCGTTTTAAATTTATTGTGAAAATTGGTTTTGTCTTACATAATCTGCGCGTTAATGGAATGCACAAAAAATTTAAAAAAAATTGCACATTCTACAAATGAGCAAAGCTAAAAAAGGTACTTGCACGTTTTTGGAATGCCTTAGTACATTTTCGGGTTTGAAACAAATAGCCTATGTTCTCCCTCCTCTCATTCCTTCTGTTCAATTCCAAAATTCAAAAACTCGTTTTCTAGTCCTAACAATTTCGGATTTAATCAAATTAAAATCGGATTTCGCTCAAACTAACATACGCCATCGTCTTCTTAGATTAGAGGTAAAAAATTGGATTTTTTTTTTTTTTTACTTATCTTTTGTCGTAAATTAAGTTTTTCCTAAACTGGTTGTAAATTGATGTGGCATTGTGGGACTGATTATGTTTATGGTAAACATAACCATATTAGGTTTGTAGTTGATTTGGCATTGAAAACCCTTAAATTTAATATTTTTATTGAATACAAATTTTTGAATGTTAATTGCTTGTAGCATTGCCATCCGAACTCACAGATAGAAGTGTTCTTTATTTGCAAGAACAACACAAAAGTGTAAATGCAGTGCATATGGAGGTATGTAGTTTACATTATATGGTTGTTAATTAAGAATGCAATTATCTTTATTAATAGTTGTCTTAGAGGTACAAACTTTTGATCCAACTACAAACTTGTAAAAATGTCTTTACAAAATTTTATCTTTATAAATGACTCAAAATTGGATCTAATAATAATTATTATTTTTACAAATTCAAACTGCATTTCTATAAATATTAAAAAAAAAATCACTTGAAAACAAGAACAAATAAATAAGCATTCTTTACAATGTTATCATTTAATAATCAACAACGAATATAGAAATTAAAACTAATTTTTATTAGTAATTGTCTTATATGTATAAATTTTTGGTCTGACTGCGAATTCACAAAAATGGCCTTTCAAATTTTTATATTTATAAATCACTTAAAAATAAGATCTAACAATTATGCCTTTTTACAAATTCAAATTCATTTTTTTAACCTTTATTACTAGTTGCTTTGGAGGTACAAACTTTTGGTCCTAACTGCGAACTTCGAGAAATGTCCTTACAAATCTTTATCTTTATAAATCACATAAAAATAGTTTCTTAGAGAGAGTTGTCTCGCATCCTTAAGTATTCTCTACCTATCCACCTCTGTCGGTTTCGGGTACAGGTACCCTTTTGTTGTAGGTTGTTAACTACGTTATAAACACGGTCATAAATAAGGCGGACTATACAACAGAAAGCTCATTCAAACATTACGTCAAACAGTATGAGTGCATGCGATTATATTACATATATATAAATAATGTTCCCGTATGCAAATACATATTGCGTATCAAGATTCGCACAGCAGTACGGGTCGAACAGCACTCTTGAGCACAGGTCGATCACCTCATTTTGCTAAGGGTTGAGTAGCGTTCTTCAACATTTAGGCCGAGCAGCACCCATGCCACGTGGTCGAGTAGAGCTCCATTATGATGGGTCGAGCATCACCTGAATGGTGGTCGTTTACTTCAACGTCATGATGGCCATTCACCTCATTTAGCTGTTGATTACGCACCTATAAAGTAGTAAAGCCAAGACACGACTGTGCAATTATGAAGAAGCATTTATGTAATGCGCATCTATACATATATGTCATGCCGAAGATTTGTAAGCACATGGACCACTTGCATGGATTGGCATTTCAGAAAGGACTGGCTTCAGCCAATAATATGACATTGGCAAAGTTGTGAATTCTATTCCCATAAATATGAGTTTTGCATAAAATAAGCCACGTGAATTGATAAACAAATGATTGAAGTACACGCGTGGCAAAACAGGGTCGGTCACAAGATGCAAAACAGGGTCGCTCAAGCATTAAATTTGGCTCGCACATACCCCGGTCGCGCATGAGCTGGTCGAGCATACATCTAGGGTCGGTCATGCCAGTTGTTGCCAACTGTGTACAACTGCCCGATGGCATTTTTGTAAATACTTCTATGAACGACCCAAACCTTGCACACCATAATTACAATACTACCACTACCCCTAAACTACAACTATAAATACCCCACTTCACAACCATTCAAGGGACCGATTTCTCCACCTCGAAGGGATGCATAAATCATTTCTCCACCATTCTCGAGCACCCCAAGCTCCATTAATGGCTTCTCAAGCTCACCCTATCTTCCTTCAACAACAAAGGGATCAAATCTTCTCCAAACTCCACTAGAAATCTCTCAAACTCAATGTAAGTGACCTCCAACTACCATTAATACTCTCCAAAGTCTAGATTCAACACAAGATCATCATGGATCCGGTGAAAATCATCTAAGTGTCTAAGTGGTTGAATATTTACACAACTACCATCACAAATCGAAAGATCTCACTCGTTCCATTACAAACTCAAGTGAAATCTAGAGGGAAAAGAGAGGAAAAAGTAGAAGATCATTGTTAAAGAGGAAAATACTTGTGAGAGAGAGAATGAATGTAATGAGAGAGGATTCATACCTTGTAAATTCCGAAATGATAATGCAAATCTCTTCCATAGTGGACGTAGGCCATCTCTAGGCCGAACCACTGTAAAAATCTTCTTGTTTTTTTACTACTTTTCGTGATTGTGGCTCCATTTTCCTAATTCTAACCTTTTGGTGAAGTATTGTGAAAATACCTTTGGTGTTGTGGCCATTTTTTGGTTACAACATTTGGCGCCCACCGTGGGGCCACGTTCATACTCCTCTCAAGCTTAAGAGCCTTGCATTGAAGTTCTAAGCCCGCTTCTACTATAGATTCTCTAAATCTAACATCCGGGCCAAGTGATGAATTCTCCCCGAAATTCAAATCCATGTCCGAGATAATGGCTAAGTCAAAGAAAAATGCAAATAGAACCGTTGGAGAAAACAACAACATTGCTAACGACGAAGTTACACCACTTTCCAACCACTTTGAAGTTGGAGAAAACTCAATAGTTGGGGCCGGAGTAACTAGAGATGAACTAGATGTCGTTGTGGCCAATCTAAACCAACGAATGGAGACTTCAAATAAAGCTTTGATGGATGCTAATGATGCTTTGATGGAAAAAATGAATGCTCTTCTAAACGCTCAAGCAAATCCCGCTCCTCCTCAAAAGGTTCTTGTCAACCTAGAAGAGAACATGAATTCGGCAACTTCTGATCATAATCGTAACGATAATATGGAAGGCCTCGATGGATGGGAAAGCAATAGGAACGAAGCTGAAATTTAGAATTCAAAGCAAAAAGCTAAAAACCATTCCGATCGAAATACCTGAAGAGATACTAGTCCCGCCAAGGGGGCACCTCCCCATAGTGGAGGTAAAAGACCTAGGTCCTCTAATCGCGATCGCTCGCCAAGACGGACATCCGACAAAGAGATTGAAGTCCGCCCTACGGAATGCCATAACTCGAAGGAATATATCGCAGATATGGTAAAGCAAATCATGAAAGATAGCATGGCTCACAATGACAGTAAAAGAGAATGGGACTTCTCCCCCAGTAAAAATCCATTCACGAAGAGGATCTGCAAATATGAGTTCCCTAAAAAGTTCACTCATCCCACTCTACCTCCATACAATGGGACTTATGATCCGAATCACTTCCTGTACAAATATGAATGGCACATGAATGTAGCCAAAGCGATGGATGAGATCAAATGCTTGTGCTTCCCTTTATATCTAGAAGGTGTCGCATCATTATGGCTCACGAAGCTGCCGCCAAAATCCGTTGATCGATTTGACGATTTGACTCTAAAATTCAAGGAGCAATTCAGGATGCAAGCTACTAAGCCTAAGGACGTTATCTCTTTGACATCAATGAAGCAAAATCCTGGAGAGTCTATTAAAGCTTTCCTCAAGAGGTTCAACATTGCTTTATCCAAAGTGGGGAATCCCGAGCCCGGCATGATCTTAATGTCTCTAATCGGTGCCATTGATAAGAAAAGCGGATTTGGTAGATGGATTAAAATGAAAGAACCAAACACACTTGAGAAATTTTATAAAAAAGCAGAGGAGTACATGATGGTAGACAATAATCCTGTGCCTCTTCAGATTATTGATGGTATCCCACTTCTCGAAGCTCCCAAAGTTGTTGCTACTCAATACAATCAAAAGAATCCCGGAGGTCAAAAGAGAGGAAATGACGGGAAAGATAGTCGAGATAGCAAGAAAACTCGCTTCTTTGCACCCGCTGAGTTACCCCTCTAAATAATACTCCGGAGAACATCTACCTCGCTACCAAAGATGCAGAACACTATCCAGAACCACCATCGCTGAATATCTCTAAGAGAGTTCTGAAAATTTGTCACTGTCACAATCAACCTGGGCGTGATACTAATGAATTCCGACACTTGAAGAACTTAATCGAGGAGTTGATTAGGAAGAATAGACTACAACAATACGTGAAAAATCCACAAGCTACAAATCCTTCTGCAACTCCCCAGGGGCAAGAGACATCAAATGGTCAATTCGGTCCAAACAACAAAACTCCAATACGGGTTAATGCAAGGTCGGTCATAAACTAATGACCAATGGTGGTGCTCCAACTTTAATGGCTTGGAATAAGTGATCATCACCGCCACAGCTTTATTTCATGCCTTACTTCATGCTTTATTTCAAGCTTTACTTCATGTTGTATTTGAACTTCATATAACAGTCTGTAATATTTTACAAACACTGTTCTGAACATTAGCTCTGTGACTAAGAGCATATCTACCTGAATAAATATCTTGCTTGCAAAATTTTATATCAAATCAAAACTTGCTTAAAAGATGATTTCATATTGCAGGCCATCTACCGAGCGTTTGTTCCTTTAAAATCTGACGGAAAATAACGACCCCAACAACACTAATTCAAGCGTCGAATGCTGTAAGTATCAACATGACCAAATGCGGAAATAGAAAAACACCGCCTTTAAAAGTGAACGGGAAGAGTCGCCAAGACTCAAATAGCGAGCTAGCACCACGACAAACAAATAAGAGGGTTGTAACTTTTGTCGAAAGGGCACTCTCCTAAATTAGAGATCCAAGGCCTCAGTTCCTAAATTGAGATAGCCTCCCAAGTCAAGCGTCCGACAAAGGAACTGGCACCAGCCCCATGAAACGATATACCAAGAAAAAAAACCACAATAAAGAAAACGCTTTCCTAATGAAGCGCAAAGACCTCCCCGAGCGGGGGCACTAATTCCAAAGACCTCCCCGAGCGGGGGCATTAAATCCAAAGACCTCCCCGAGCGGGGGCGCTAAATCTAAAGACCTCCCCAAGCGGGGCCACTAAATACAAAGTCCTCCCCTAGCGGGGGAACAAGATATAAGTCCTTCCCCAACGAGGGCACAAAGATATAGAAACTTCTCTAAGTAGAAGCACTAAACCAATCGGTAAAGTTGAATTCCTATTGAGTTGACAAGTTCAGAGGCTCCACGCATGGTTGGCAAGTTCAAATAACTTTAGCCAACAAAGTACAAGCTTCTAGCGCGTCAACCACAACCGAGGAAAGTCGACAAGCTAATCACGCCAAGCTCTTGCGACTCGTGACGACCCATGATACTGAGGCAACACAACCACATAAGAGTTGAATAATGCCCGAGAAAATACCACGGGTCCATCACGACATTGCACAGGCCTAAAAATAGATGATCAGCAAATTCTTATTTCCCTGGCAAGTTTGCGACAAATTTGGGAATGCCAAAATAAGTGCATGCTTGATTAAAAACATATTGAGTTAGCACAAAATGGCATCTTTCAGCAAATTGTCAAGCGAACAAGGAATAACCAAAGACTGATTTGCTTACAATCCCAAAGCTGCAATCATACTAGCCTCAGGAACTCGAATCAAAAGTTCCAATCTGAACATGTACACGTTTTATAAAACGTAAACCGTCGTACAAGATTATATAAGTCGTTAAAAGAGCGAGGCATGAAATATGTAGTCAGTATACGTATCGATTAGCAAAAATCAAGTATCATTGTGAATTCAGATTAGAGTTTCTTATTTATGCAGACAATGTTTGACGAAATTATAAACAGCTAAACAAAATAGTTTTGTACAGACAAGTTATTCTATCCCAGTCACAAAACTTACTATAATTCATTTTTAATGATTAACTAATCTGTTATTGATGTGGACGATCAATAACAAAGTATAAGTCCAAAATCGTGCTAGTGCTTGTTTTAATTACTACATAGGTGGCATGAAGCATATAAATTCAACTAACAAGTTCTATACTTGGATCATTTGGAATCAACGAGTCAAAGGATCAAAGCATGATTCGCCATAGCGAACAAAAAGCTACGATTGGATGCCAACGCGCAATAAATTCAAAATTCGAAGCATTTAAGTGCCTGGCTATGAACAATCTAGACTCGAGCTATTACCGATACCAATGAAAGGATACAAGTCAATACAAGGAACCATCGAATTTCGAACCCCGTATACTATATAAAAATACAAGCTTCGAGGGGCAAATGTTAACTCCGTTATAAATACGGTCACAAATAAGGCGGACTATACAACAGAAAGCTCATTCAGACATTACGTCGAACAGTACGAGTGCATGTGATTATATTACTTATATATAAATAATGGTTCCCGTGTGCAAATACATATTATGTACCAAGACTTGCACTACAGTACAGGTCGAGCAGCACCCTTGAGCACATGTCGGTCACCTCATTTTGCTAAGGGTCGAACAACGTTCTTTAACATTTGGGTCGAGCAGCACCCATGCCACGTGGTCAAGTAGAACTCCATTATGTTGGGTGGAGCATCACCTGAATGTTAGTCGTTCACTTCAACGTCATGATGGCCATTCACCTCATTTAGTTGTTGATTACACACCAATATAGTAGTAAAGCCAAGACATGACTGTGCAGTTATGAAGAAGCATTTATGTAATGCGTATCTATACATATATATCATGCTGAAGATTTGTAAGCACATGGACCATTTGCATGGATTGGCATTTCAGAAAGGACTAGCTTCAGCAAATGATATGACAATGCTAAAGTTGTAAATTCTATTCCCACTAATATGAGTTTTGCATAAAATAAGCCACGTGAATTGATAAACAAATGATTGAAGTACATGTGTGGCAAAACAGGGTCGGTCACAAGATGCAAAACAGGGTCGCTCATGCATTAAATTTGGCTCGCACATACCCCGGTCGCGCGTGAGCTGGTCGAGCATACATCTGGGGTCGTCCATGCTAGTTGTTGCCAACTGTGTACAGCTGCCTGATGGCATTTTCGTAAATACTTCTATGAACGACCCAAACCCTGCACACCATAATTACAATACTGACACTACCTCTAAACTACATCTATAAATACCCCACTTCACAACCATTCAAGGGACCGATTTCTCCACCTCGAAGGGATGCATAAATCATTTCTCCACCATTCTCGAGCACCCCAAGCTCCATTAATGGCTTCTCAAGCTCACCCTATCTTCCTTCAACAACAAAGGGATCAAATCTTCTCCAAACTCCACTAGAAATCTCTCAAACTCAATGTAAGTGACCTCCAACTACCATTAATACTCTCCGGTGAAAATCATCTAAGTGTCTAAGTGGTTGAATATTTACACAACTACCATCACAAATCGAAAGATCTCACTAGTTCCATTGCAAACTCAAGTGAAATCTAGAGGGAAAAGAGAGGAAGAAGTAGAAGATCATTGTTAAAGAGAGAAATACTTGTGAGAGAGAGAATGAATGTAATGAGCGAGGATTCATACCTTGTAAATTCCAAAATGATATTGCAAATCTCTTTCACAGTGGACGTAGGCCGTCTCTACGCCGAACAACTCTAAAATTCTTCTTGTTTTTTTACTACTTTTCTTGATTATGGCCCCATTTTCCTAATTCTAACCTTTTGGTGAAGTATTGTGAAAATACCTTTGGTGTTGTAGCCATTTTTTGGTTACAACAAAGGTCGTCGGAGCTTTTTGTAGGAGTATGGCATGTGTTACTTCATCGACGCAACGCCTGCTACTTGGACATTGGCTCGAGGCATTTGGATCTAGCACTTAAATCTTTTTACAAATTCAAGCTATATTTTTATAAATATTAACAAATTTTAAAATTACTTGAAAATAAGATCTTACAAATAAATAATCTTTATAATGTTATTATTTAATAATTTACAACAAATATAGAAATTAAAGTTTAATAGTTGTCTTGCACGTACAAACTTTTGTACTGACCGTGATCTTTAAAAAATGCCCTTATAGATTTTTATATTTATAAATTACTTAAAAATATGGTTTAACAATTATGTTTGTTTACAAATTCAGACTGCACTTTTGTAAATATCAACTAATTTTAATATCACCTGAAAATACGATCTAACAAATAAAAGTTTTTGCAACATTATTATTTGATAATTAACAATAAATATAGAAACTAAAGCTAATAAAAATAATTAGGTATTGCAACTCAAAAATAAAAATTCAAACTAGTTACACATAATTCAACTTAAAAATATAACTAAACATTCATGCAAATTATTTTTATTTAAATGTGTTAAACATATAAGTCATTTTAAAACATAATTTACGTGCAAAGCATGTATAACGTCACGCGGGAAGCGCGTACTGTAACGCTTTTAAATATTAACTTGAATTCATTGCTGTGGTTTAAAGCGCAAAGACTATTTCACCTGTTGATCATTCTAGCAAGTTGAAAATTTAGATTTTAATGGTGCTAGATAAGAAGAAAAATTAAGTTTATTTGAGTTTTAGAAGGTGATGCAAATAAAACATAATAGAATTGATCATCATCTTATTACTGCTTAATGTGATCGTTGGAGATATAAATCTAACACTTTTCACACGAGAATTAGGGAGATGATTATCACATTAGCAGGTGTTTACTTTTTATTTAGTGACAGTCATCCGATTTTTATTGAAAATATAGAGATTTATTATGTGAATTGTGTCACACTTTACCGGGCGTATTTCCTCACCCGAATGTAGCATAGTCCAAAATGGAGGTAAAGATGTCTTGGTTTAAAATTGAGTTTAGAAACTCACTTCCTTGTAATGCGACGAAGTAGATATACTTAGTCATAGCCATGTGATTACATTATATTTCTTAAATAATTGGCTTCTTTCTGATTATTCCAAAGGACGATGTAACTTGAAGTTCTTGCCCTTTTTAGAAGATTTAGTAATATGGGGTAGTTTCTTATTTGTATAGCGACCTTACTGATGTAGCATTATAAACAAGAAAAGTGTTAGGTGATTATGCTACATTAATTATTGCAGTTATGGTCTTAATCCCATATTTCTAATGGTGATTCTACTTTAAGAGTTCTGGTCAATTTAGATATTGAGCATTCATATGAGGTTGTGCAGTTAAAGCGCTTAGCGGCTCTATAACGGCAGGGGTATAAAAAGTTGCAGTGGGGATAAAGCGGAGAAATAGCGGGGATAAAGTGGATATGCAAAAAGGTTCATTAAAAATAAAAATGAATATTAAAAATTAGTTTGCTACCAATCTCACATGTTCTTTGTAGAAGAATTTAATATTAGTCAACCTTCTATTACAAAATCAAAGAACATCATGGTTATGCACACCTGATTTGTAATACCCCACCCTGCGACCCATCCTAGTAAACATCATTAACAAGTAATGTCATCTATTAGGGCGGATAATGAGGCTGATTAGGGCGATCATCCGTAATTTCGTATTAGACGAGTATTAAGTATGTCGATTGGGTGAATAATTTTTTTTAAACTCAAGAGGATCGACATACCCAACACTCCTAATAAGAAATTATGATGACTATGGATAATTCAAGAACAATATACGATATGTCACAGTCACAGATCACAGAACAGCTACACGTTGATGCAATCACAGAATTACAACTTATACATGTGCTACACCTCAACTGAATATACAATACGAATACATCATGGGAAAAAGGAACAACTCTACAATGACACGAGTACGCTACAACTTGAAAGAGTCCTCAATAATGGTCCAAGCTTTAGTAGCAAACCATGAATCAACAGCGACTGAAGCTGAAATAACTCGGTCTGACCCGAGTACTACATACATGGATCGGTCTAGTTTACATATCAGTAATAATAAAAGATAAGTTAAAATATCAACCAAACACTAATTCCTTTCCATGTGGAAAGGAATCTCAAAACACAAGTTTTTTTTGAAAAAACGAATACTTATATTACATAAAACAAGATACAGAGAAAGGTTCAAGTTGGTAACAAATTATAACACCACACAAAAACAAATACTACACATAACAAACAAGAACCAGCTCGAACCAAAGGACACCAAAATTCACAGATAGTACAACATAAAGACACAGAAGACCAACTAAAACATGCCCAAATAGTTTCTCCAAAAACAAGTCAAACAGAAACTCCTCATAATATAAGAAGCGGTAGTAAAAAAAGTGGCCAAGAAAAATATCCATACAGCCCATGCTAAAAGCCTATCAAAACCCCAAAGCCCAGAAAAAATCTTCCAGTAGAAATAAACAAGATAAGCATCATCAACATCAATAAGATACTGATGGCAAAAGACCAATAGCCGAACCTCAAAGTTGACCCAAAACAGAAGCTCCAAACAATAAAATCAAAAATATAAGAGACAAAGAACCAAGAAGAAACCATAGGAAGTCCAACAATAAACACCCAACTTTTCAATGATCACAAATAATAACACATCTCCAAACATACTGACACAAAGCAGAACATGATCCAATTGCTGAAATAAACCTCAATCCAGAAACCCCAAAGAATATTACTAGTAACACATCTATAAAAATTCCACTTGATCAGCTGGAAGCACTATTAACCAGTCGGTACAGATAAAACCTACTCATTTTTTAACAAATTCCACCCTTAATAACCTCACCTGGATTGCTTCCTTCCTCTTTAGGTTTATTAGTTTTGGATCTAGTTTGAATTTGTGAAATTAATTTAAACCATTCTGGGTTAGTCTCAACTAAGGGTTCATCATGCATCAACTTACTTCCCCTTTTTAGTTTACTAGATTTTACTTTGGTTTTTCTTTTCTTAAATCTACAAACTGAACTATCTGATTCTTCCATTAACGAATCTATATTCCCAGCATCTTCACCACTATGAACATCACTACATTCCTCTAACTTGGCTATTTTGTTAACCTCGGTACTCGTACCACAAATTTTAGAAACCATTTTAAACATACTAGATTGATCTCCAGTTTCTCTCAGATCCCTTTTTGAACTAACAGATATACCAATTCCCTCATCAACTAATTTTTCTAAACTGTTGTCAACCTTATTTAACGAACCTACTTCCCAACAACTTCATTATTCTCCACATTTACATCTTGCATGCAGGAATTATCATCTGCAAGAACATTAAAATTTTTGCATGTATTAACTTTATTTTCCTGAGGAGTATGTAAATCTGCAGTAGAAATAACTCCAACCTTACTGACCACTGTTGAGCCTGAAATTGTTTCCTTCTCATCGTAATCCTTCATTTAAATGTTCGTATCTGCATAATTGTAATTAACCTAACCCTGATTTACTTGATTAACATCAATATCCATCCCATTGTCCAAACTGGCCCTCTCCTTAGGAACCCAAGCTTTAATAGACTTGCATGTAGCATTTGAGTGTCCAAAAATTCTACAATTAGTACATATAGAAGGAGTCCATTAATATACTACTTTCTACCAAACAAGTTCCTCATTAAAGCCTTGAACTGGAATAACATCAGGGAATTTAAAATACAAATTAATTAACTTCGACCAAAACTCTTGCAAAGGAAATGCAATCTAAATTCTCAGTAAAGTTATCTAGTTTTAATGGCTGACCTAAAACAGAAGTTATTCTGTTAGTAGCCACAATACTCCAAAATCCAAATCCAAATCAGGAAATTTAACCCAAATAGGTATATTGTGAAAGGAATCCCTAGATAATTTTAAAATTGGTCTCCATTTTTTCATAACTATCAATTTTTTGTAGTAAAAGTATGTGCCATTTTCTAAAATTCTCTCACATTCATCTGGGTTTTCACACTTTAACGTAAAAAATCATTTTTCTCTAGAATATAATCTGTAGTTTCCATTCACATTCCAGAGCCATTCTATATAATCTTTCAGGAAACTATAGTACCAAATACATAGAAAACAATTGAATTAATCTATTTTTCCCAAGCTTTACAAATCAGATTGTCACTAATTATCGCAAATTTAGTATCGTCTTTAATCCCTGGCTCATAAAACTTTAACTGGAAAGAATTCTTATGATACTTAATTTCTCTAACCACATCATTCCACCCCTTTGATTGCTTCAAGTTTACCTTATTTGCAAGAACTGGACTTTCTGAAGTAAATCTGGAAAATTGTTTTTGAGCTGAGATCTGAAGAGAAACTGCCACCTCGAAATGAAAGACCCTTATGCTCAGCATGTTGAGAATTTGGTGGGATTGCGGAGCGATAGTCTGAATCAAAATTCATGGAGATTTTTTATTTTGATTTGGAGAAATTTGGTGAAGGTGTCGCCATTAACCGAGAGTCTATCAAAACACAAGTTATACAGGAGCTCAGATACTGAAAATTACTTTCCATCAGAAAGGAATGTTATAGGAATAGGTCAACGAAACACATACCCATAAGGCCACAAAGTCAATAATGGTAGCGCGAGCAAGAAACACGAAGGAGGATCTAAACCCTACATAGGCATGAATTACCTGAACTCCTCGGTTAGGATAATCAACACTTGGAATTACATCGTACAATTGAAAGGCACCGAAATCACAGAAAATACATGGTGAAATCACAAACCTCGTAATTCACTCGTTCACAGAATAAAGGAATAAACAAATCACATAGACACAGAAACTCAAAAACAAAGAATCACAGGATCACTAAAGCATGGTAACGCTGAATCACTGAAACACAAAATCACAGAAAAACTGAAACTCTATTAAGAGTTTGAAACCCACTAATGAAATCACCATAAATAATACAATAATTAATATGGTGAAATTAGTGATAAAAACAAAACACATAAACATAGAGTGTGGATCCAATACGTAGTGGCAAGCCAAAGTTATGCCTGCAAGTGCTATCACACAGGTTGGCTTGAAGCCATAGCCAGTATTATATCACACAAAAGGATACCCAGATGACCCGAGGGTCCATAAAATTTACACGGGTTTGACCCGAAGGTCTACACAGAGCTCAAATAGGATTGACCCAAAGGTCTAGTACTGGCACTCACACAGGAATGTGTCGCAGACCATCAGATAGTAACTCGAAAAGTGGTATTCATGCATCCCATACCACACGTTTTGTAACACCCCATAAAAATATACTAAATAAACTAAGATAATTATTAAATTAAATAAACAATAAATATAGAACAGTGGAAAAAATGAGAATTTTAGACAAATAGGAATTTGGCCACGAAACTATTATATTTGGATTCGTGACGAAATTCTAACACGTTTTCATTTATAATATGATGAAAATGGAGTCTGTATGAAGGAATAATAATTATTTGAAATCATATGGTAAATATGTGCATATAAGAGTTTGAATTATATATATATATGTATATACATACAAGGGATATAGCTACATAATTGAAATAATTAAACATTCCCTTAGGTGAATTTGAAATTCAAACTAATAGATAGGAACCAGGGGACAAAGAATATATCATATAAGTTAAGCAATTAGTATTATAATGAAATTAATAATATAATTGATTAAAAACACATGCCACCAGGTTTATTGGGCATTTTTCTCCCAAAAGCGGTCGACACCCAAGGGTTAACCGCCCTTCAGGGAGGGTGTTGACCGCCAGTGCGGTACAGATCTGGTGGGAGTGGTTCGGGTTGGTGTTTAGGCTGGTTTTATAGAAAATAATATCTTAGATTAATCTATGTTAATCTAACGGTTACTATTTATTTACACACCTATAAATACCACCTAACCCACCTCACCATTCTCTACACCCTCTCATTCTCTGTGCCTTCATTCTACTGCTGATATTCCAAGAATTAGGTTGAAATAGGTTTCCTCTTCTTCTTCCCTTAATATATTTCTTTTCTAATCTATTTAGATTATATTCTGGAATTTATGTAATCCATATATATGAGACTCAATTCTATATGACTCTCTTATGTAGATCTACAGTAGGATCGAAGAACGATGTTTATAGCATTCAAATCAGTGTTATTTCCTTTGCCGCAATTATTGTGAGTGGAAATAATATTGTTTAAACTAAATTCTATATTTTGTAGATTTCATACTAATTTATCTGTCTATGGAAATTTGGGTTTTCACGATAACATCGTACTAAAAACCGCCCGACTCTCCTATCTTTATATACATCGCAAAGTTATCAATCAATATTTTGGGTATGTGAATTGTTTGGGTTATGTGTGAGGTATAGTTTGGTGATTTTACTTTTGTTTAATTGGATTTACCTCTTTTTATTTAATAAGTGTTTGTGATGTAAAAAGATTAAGAATTAGTTTGGTTTCATTATTTGAATAGGTTTATATTTCCATTCTAAAATGGAAATTTGAACGTAATCAGATTTGAAATAATCAAATGTTAATGTTTTTATGTGCAACATAGAGAAAAGGGTGAATTTGATTCAAATAGAAGTTTATGTACATATGTATATATTTAAATATATGTATATATATTGTTAACGATTCATCAACACCGGAGATAGGTCTACGGAAGTGGATCTAAGGGAAAATAGGTTTATTTAGCTTTCACGAGTTCGAATTAGTTCACCATTTCCTAGATATCAAGGTTTTGACCCCAAAAGATTAGTCACTCTTCCCTCAATGGGGTGAGCATCACACTTAAGCGACTCAAAAACCACCAGTTATCTTGGGACAAGGATTCCCTAAGCACAACCCTCGATAAGGGCTAAATGGTTGGGTAAGAGCTTGTAAACATGTAGACAACAAATAATATGTTGCATTGGTAATAGCTAAGAAATAAAATGAGAAACTCATAAGGAATAATATTAAGTATCGATCCACTCTTTATTGATCTTTGATTTAGAATACATAAGTGATTACAACCGAAATCCCCTATTTGATTTAGGAATTAGGGTTTACTCTAGATAAAAGAGTACAAGAATAAGAATGAGAAAATTGCCTTGAAAATGAGACCCCTAGGGTCTTATTTATAGACAAATTGGGGCCCCTTTTGCTATTGGGACAGCAGTACCCTCTATCGGCCGCCTTTCCTTTTGGTTCTAGAAGCACTAGCTCTCAGCCACCTTTTCTTTAGGTTTTGCCTACGGCTTTTTGAGGTGTCAGCTCATGCTCTCCGGAGGACGGTTCCGGTCTGCGGAGCTCCTTTATGATTGCTTGTCCGTCCATTTTGTATTGGTCCCGAGTTTGTCGGTCTGAATGGCTTTTGGCTCCTGGATGTAGGCCTCCAGATGTAGGTCTTCGGATGTGGACTCTCGGTCTTGTTACTAACACTTTGTGGAGCTTGTCTTTGTGATTCAAATGAAAGGTTGCCGGGTCTGCCACCCCTGCCGGTATCGACACTAAGTAGATTAGTGCAGATAGCTTGTCTCTCTTTGTGGTTCCGGCTTGCTTGTTGGTAGACTCCCGAAGTGTATCCTTGCTTCTATGGGAGATTGCTTTCGGTGCTTTGCTAGTTACTTGTTAGGGTAACTTCTCGGGAACCAACTAATGGAGGTCTCGGTAATTGGTTCTGGATGACTCTATATGCTTTAAACTTTGTATCTTTGATGCCCTCGTCTCCTTATGTATCGGTGTTAAGCAAGTTAATACCGATAGCCCCTCTCATCCTTCTAGGTCCAGGTTTGTAGGATTATGGGTCTTTCCCTTCATTGGCTTTCGATCTTGGGTGACCTTCCGCTACTTACTCATCATGCCGTAACCACCCTGCTGGTATCCTTTCTTTGTATAGATTTTGAACTCTTTACTTTAATAATGGTGTCAGTTGCATAACTCTTGGACTATTTCACTTATGTTGTCGGCTTTTTCTTGTGTCGGGCTTTTGTTGACGGAAGACTCCTTTCTGCTTGTGGCGGTTTGTTACCCCTTCACCGATAGCCTATTTCGGAGGTAATTTTGGTTGTAACATTTGCTCCCCCTCGTGAAGGGGTAATTTCGACTTTCCAAGTCAAACTTCGATATCCTCTCGGTGTGTCGACTCTGTGTCTCTTGGTATTCTATGATCATGTCCGTTGACGGGCTTCCAACGATTCATATTTACGAGGAGATTTATTATAAATACTTCTTCTTCATCTCTTCCTTTCACCTGCAAACTAAATTCTCGAGCCAGATTATCACTTCTTTCAAGATCCACTCAAAATTTTCCTCTCAGAACTTCGACTTCGATTCTTTGTAAATATCTCTTATTCCTATCACAAGTTATAATCTAAATTATGCATTAGGATCGATTAGAGAATCGATTAAAATTTCGTTGTACTCAATACGGGTTCAATGAATAATAGCAGCTTCAATAATAATTAATGGCTGAAGATACGCTACTTATTTGCTAAATGCACACTTTAAGAATTTCGACATGCCAAAACCGGTTATGTAAAGCGGTCAACTTATCCATAAATAAAAATGTTATGCCTTCGGTACGAGTTAGCTTAATCACACTTGTTGCCACTTTATCTTGCTTCCGGCCTTACCGACACTGTTATTTGTACTTATTTGACTTCTGTTTTGGGGTGCCGGGTTAATTCAAAGGTTTCGGAAAGGCTTTGCCCCTTAATTCCACAGGATGTCTCGATTTTTAAATTAACTCGTACCGAGTTTGGAAACTAGTTAAGTTTTTAGTGATGACACCAGATTATTTGGTTTCAGTTGAACAATCCTTGTGTTCCATTGGCGATTTGATTTTCCCGGGCTTACGCCCTTCATCCTTTTGAACTTCAACATTGGGATAGCCAATTTTATCATCACCAAAGGCCTAATTGTTTCCTAAATAAGATTAAATCAAAAATCTTTGACTAGTTTGCTATATGATAACTTTCATCCATGATATTAACAAGTTGTACTGCTATGTTGACCTATTTATGGATGTCATATGCATTTTTATGTAAAAAGAAGGTAGTGCTAATCACATATGTTATGAAATGATATCACTTAGCAGCGCTGTGCATAGTAAGAAGATCCCTACTAAGCCGAAGACCAAAGGTTCCAATACTCCACAAGCTAAGAAGGAGTTAGCCTCAAAGTCTTCTTTAATTAATTCTCCATATAGGGTAAGACTATTCTTGATAGTTTCGGAATAGATTGCGTAGATGTTATTGTTGCCTCTCCCCAAGATACCCTTCAGAATCCTACCGAAGGGTACTTTGCGTATTAGGCAATCCATATTTGGCACAGGGGCTTCCTTCCTTTTTCTGTCGTTCCTGTGTAGGCTTTTGTGTGACTTGGGAGTTCCTCCTATCCAACTTTCACCCAACACCTATACTTTGCTCTTATACTCAGAAGTTTTGGCACTTGCGTTAAATCAACCCTCTCTTAGCCCAAAGCTTATTGGCCACATGATATGATTCTCAAAAAGTGCAGAGTCACCTGTCTAGCGTGCAAACCCTATAAAGAGGCTAATAAGTAATGGTATTAGCAAGGCTAAACCTTGGGAGGATCGATTCTTTCTTGTTAAGTGTCCTCCTAATATATTAGGAAAATTCAACGAACGCGGTAAGTCTCTTGTCTTTTGTCAACAATTACATTATGCTTGTACTTCTTGTTTAACCCTTGATTGTTCATAGAGCCTCCTTCTAGAAGTGTAACTTTGTCGGATGAGGAGACTCAAGTTATTGAGGCCATTTTCAATGCGCTGGAGGATCTTAGACATCAGCTATCCTTGCTTACTGCTGATAAACTTCGCCAATATAGCTTTCTTCCTCCAGTACAATTTTTTTTTGGGACAACCACCTATTTAGTTTGCTAGTTCCAAGGTTCTATCGCTAAATTTGAGCACGTTTAATGCGACATCTCCTATATTCCCAGGTACTTTAGATGGGGTAGTATGGATTTTTGTGCAAGACTTCCCATTTTCCCACATTGGTCATCCTATCCTTATTTTTCTGATATAGCTCTCTTTGTTTAGGCTCCATGGCTTCTGAGAGCACTTCTACCCTTGATGTTTTCGCCCAGTCTAATGTTAAAGTTTTGAAGAGGCTTGCTTGTTCCAGCAAAGAGTCATTACCCAAAAAGCCAAAGCATGATAAGGTGGTTCATTTTTCCAAGGACGTTAATGTCAAGACAAGAGCACATACAACTCCTGACCTCGCTGTTTCTGATGCTGATAAGGTCATTAACATTGATACTTCTCCCTACATTTCCCCAAGAGGCAATGTCTTGAGTAGTTTTGAATCACCTGCTCCTCTAATAGGATTAGATGTTAGAGAGGATAGTTCACTTACATCTTCCTCTTCTCAGCGTGTTACCTTTCTCGCTCTGCCCCCGCTGTCTTTAAACTTCGACCAGCTTGTGAATCTTGCTCTTTCGTCTACCAAAGTTGCTAACATTTCCCGGTCTTCTTTGCTTTCATGGTCAGAAGATTTTTACCAGCAGTAAATCAAGGACCAGCTTGTGGTACTAGCCTGTTTATATATATATATATATATATATATATATATATATATGTATATGTATATATTGTGCTATTGTCATACAGAGCTTAACCTATTTTTTTCTTATTTCTTAGGTGATGAAAAACTGGTTTTTTCTAAAGGAATGGCTTCATCGTATTCTGCTGAGGTTGCTGCCCTTAAGGAAGAAAATAAAACATTGAAGGATAAGATTGATGCCTTGTTGTATGAGAAGACAGAAAATGACAGCGAGTGTGGGAGATTAACTGTAACAACCCATTATTTTTGACAATAAATAGTTATTTAATTAAAAGCTCAAAAATAGGAATTTCTGCAAATAATGGAATTTGACCATGAAACTTTAACCGTTGCTTTTGTCTTGGAACTCTGGTCAACTTTCATGTTTGGAGTTTCGCGAACGGAGCCCGTATGAATAAGTTACGAACAAAATACGAAAAATGGATTGAAATAAATAAACAGAATATTAAATTAATAACTTACCATTATTGACCAAGTCGACTCGGGTAGTTTGATGCCCAGGCGGTCGACATGGGGGTCGACCTACTGGGCGTTAAACTGCCCAATGACGGCTAGGTTTTGACGGTTTTGTTTATATTATATTTAACGGATGGACGAATATAATTTAAAACTAATCTGACGGTTCTAAGCAATTTTCACCCCTATAAATAAAGGGGTAGAGCCCAATTCTCTTCCATTCAAATCCATGAAGACAGCGGAGCTCTGCCATTTTTCTTCCTCTTCTAACCTAATTTCTAAATAAAATATATTCATACATATACCAAATCAAATCAAATTCATATGGAATTGGGAAGATTAATAGATTCAATGGAAGAAGATGCTCAATGATAGATTTCTTCGCTCTCTTCCCTTTTTCTTACATTTCTACAGATCTAGAACTTTTCCCTTTCTAGATAAACTATAGATTTATAAGAATTGGGGGATTGTAAGTCTAAAAAGGTTCAAAACAGAGAAATTGGAAGCTCTAATGTGAGTGGGAAATGTACTAATATAGATATAATGATTTATCTGTTTCGTTTGAATTCAATCTATGTTATATGCCTATCAGATCTGTTATTTAAATAATTGTAAATTGTGGTAACCATCAGATTTGATTATGAATATGTTTAAAATTGGCAAATGATAAGTTGTGATTATGTATAAACATGAATTGTAGGATTTTTATATATTTTCCTACATATTCCTACGGTTATGTCATGAAATATGTTTTATATGTTACATAGCAACGTGGATCTGGAAATCAGTCCCATTAAACACAAATTTGTTATAGTTATGTTCCAGATCTTTAGTTCAGTGCTGAAATATGAAATATGTAAATTTGGGTAAAAAGATGAATTTGTGTATTATGTGATTGTAACAATAAAAGAAGTATTCTTTGTTTACATTCAATATTGTTGGGTTTTTTGCTTAAGCGTTGTAAAGTATCTCGTTTTCCTTATTTTTAAATAAAGAGACTGTGACGACCACCCACAATCCCTGCACTAAACAAGAGGAATAATGCGCTGAAAGGTGTGCCAGCAGCTGTGGACGATCATCATAGGTTGGTAAACACAATCGATACATGTCGTAGAACTCACAACGCAAGGATAAAATATAGTAGAAAATATACAACAGGTAATAATATTGAAGCATCATATAACAAACTTTTGAAACTTTCACAACATCTTGAAAGATTATCCAAGCATTATAGGGAATATCAAAGTTTGTACATAAAGCCTCACTACAACACTCATAGAGCAACTCAAACAGCGGAAACAGAAATACTAGATAGTAATAAAACTGGTATGTAAGCCTCCAACTCGCCTCTGAACTGCAACATCGTCCTCACTAAGCTATCACCTGTCACCTAGTCTGCCCATCCACAACCGGATGAACAACCCAAGGTAATAAGAAGGAAACATAAAACCTTTAGTCAGACAACAGTCTTAATGAGCGATAAAACAGCTAACAAACATCAACAATAAAGTATATGAGAAGGGATAGATAAACATACTATTCTACCCACAACACCAGAGAAGAACTCAACCCTATCTTCCCCACATCGGACAGTGATATCATTTACAACAACATTTCAACCACATATCCATGGAAACTAGAACACCCATTCAATCATGGCAAAGCACTCATGACATCCAAATTATATATCTTATGTAAACCATCCTAATCGAACTTAACATCCCTCAAGCTCAAGCCCCAGAGGCCTAAACCAATATCAGACAAGCACCCAAGGAACATCTCCTTCGACATTGGACAATCTACATGAGACGGTTCAAACAAGGCAACTAATCAACCATGACAGACTCTGGCTATCACCGCCAATCCTGCTTTGAAACCATCGTTACTCGTATGACGGCCAATCTTGCTATATGTCAAGGGCTAATGGCAACCCCAGTTTTAGCATAAAATCCATACGCCTTTCAACGATACGTATGTTTGTCCAACCTTGACAACTAGGCCTTTCAACGATACCCAGGGTACTCGACCTACAACCGGTCTTTTAGACGTCTCTATTGTACCCCTGCTTCGAGCCTACTATATACGATAACAATAATCTCTCGGCCTTCATATCTCTAGTCATCCAACCCGACGACTTTTCTTAACTCAAGCAACCTTCTCGAGCTACCATTATCCACCAACTCACGCCCTATGAGTTGTCACCTCATTTGTTGTTCTACACCGTCCAACGAACACCTTTCAACATTTCGAACCTTCCTACTTGAATTTCCTTCGAAGTCACACCATCACCGAGCCAAATTACATCACTGCGCTATGGCTAGGGTTCGGGGGGTTGCCCCGAATTTTTTTTTTCAAGCTCTTTTGTTCATATCTGGGTCGTACCCGAAAAATATAATTTTTTTCAGAAATGACCGACCGACTCGTACTTTTGAAAGGCTACACCACCGATCGGCCCTTCCTCTGCACCACCGATTGATCCCTTGAGCACCACCAATCGGTCCCCTTGAGCACCACCAATCGGTCCCGAGACAAGATTTCCGACCGATCGGTCCACTGTACAGCCCCAATCCAACTCCAATTTCGAACAAAACTTCACCAAACGACAAATTCGACGAAACCGACTCATCCAATACAATCATAAGTATTTTGTGAAACCACTAACATCATAAAAATGACAATTATCATCAAATTATGCAGATTTCACCAAAATCATGATAAATGAACATATGATCTAAATTGCGGATCTAACTTGCATAAATATATGAAATGGCATAGGAATTACCGATTTAAACATGCTAAATTAGATCCTAGGGTGACTCATAAGAAAATGAACTTACCAAAGTGTAGATCTATGAGAAAATGCTTGAATTTGATGAAAAACAAGATCAAACATTCATATACATCATTGATTCCATGTGAGAGATGCATATCACTCACCGATTCTCCGCATCAAGCTAAAATCAATGTATTAAGATTCCGGATAGCAATCAACTCGAACCAAACCCCTTGATCCGATGAATTCTCACTTAAAATGAAGTAGATCTAGCCTCCAATAGTGTAAATTTTCGATTTCCTTATTTAGATTTTGATTTTTAATGGTGGAAAGGTGTTAGAAGAAGGAGGAACATAGACCACCAAATGAGAGAATGGAGAAAGTAAACCATTCTCCATACCTCTCACCACCTATTTATAGCTTTCCACCAGCCCACTAATGGGCCTCTACAAATCAGGCCATTAAGGCTCCCAAAACCAGAACAGCCAACCGAAAAATCTTAAAACAACAATTCCTCCCAAACCGCCGAGTCAAATCTTTAATGTAACCACTCTACGGAAAGACGATCATCGTTTCGTTCCCAATGGCATAGATCTCACCACCTGATTCGACCTGAGTCAAAAGTTATTCCCTATACAAGGCTGATAGGGGCAAAATTGTCACAAACAAAATTGGTAAAAATTATGGACATGTCTCACATCCCCATAAGCAACATATTAAAATATGAGAATGGTCCAACCCTCAGGGAATAAAATAAAAATATTTTACGATCCTCCGATACGTAAAATGCGGGTTATTACGGAGGTATTATTTTAGAATCACGAGAAGTATGACAAAAAGAATTAAAAAGGTAAAAGTGGTGCAAAGGTACAAATAAAAATAAATACATATTTTTGTATGTAATTTGCATTAACTATTCCAAAAGAAAAATATATTGCATATATTTCTTGTGATTTGGAAATATGTCAATTCCACAAAATAGGCATGATTTACAATGATTGCGGCTAACGGTCCTTGTGAGACTTGAAACCTTATTGGCAAGACTGAATATAAAAAGGGAATGTTTGATTAATTTATTATTAGACCAAACCATTAATTTAAAAATAAGTAGTACAAGATAATAAATAATAAATAAATATTAAATAACTACGTGACCGCACGAAAACATAAATATATATATATATATTATCCGTCCAAGTCAGCGTAAAACAGTAAATTATGCATTGTATTAAATGTTTGAAGGTTTGAAATGTTCAATGGTATTCATTTATTGAATCATACATGTAAAATATATTCCATACTTAATGAATATACTTATGGTGACCCTTGTAGCAATTAGTGTAATTGATTGCTATAAACGAGCCCATAAATAAATAATTAACAATTGTGAAAAATGTTGAATGTTTGGATAAGGTTCAATTATGGAATTATAAGTGAATATAATCCATTTTGAATTAATATATTTGTGGTGACCATTTGTAGCTATAAATATTATTAATTGCCATAAATGAGACCGCAAATAAAGAAATAACCATTGTAACCAATATTGATTTGGAGAAAATAAATGTGATGGGAAAATGGTTAAAATTCCTAAATCAATTAGGATAATTGTTGTGGACCCCAATTAGGAAATTTAAAAGAAAACCGCATTTAGACATGAGGTTAAGCTCAACTTGTGGTGTAAGCCTTCCCGGAACCGATCGAGAAATTCAGCAACCACAGGTAGTCAGCTTAATGTGAGGGATCTTATGTATAAAAATAAATGTACTATGGAATGAGGTTAAGTTCACTTGTGGTAGAAGCCTGACTAGAACCGACCGACAAATCCAGCATCCACAGGTAGTCAACTTAATGTAGGAGGCCTAGTCCATATATATATATATATATATATATATATATATATAACAGTCAAACAATAAATAATTCAATAAATAAATAAGTATAGAAATTGCATGTTGGAGGTACGACAAATAGATAGCTTGGGATTGATAAATGGTTGCCTCAGGAAAATATGGCCGTTAGAGTCATAAAGGGCAATAAAATAAAAAATGAAAGGAAATGGGTGTCAAAAGGGGGATTAATGGATATTGATTATCGTTTAAATACTAAGTCCAAATTAGGGAAGTAGTCAAATAAATATCCTAGAAAAAAAAGAATATAACCTTCCTTAATTATGTCAATAAAACTTATAACTAAAAATATAGTTGGACTTAGTAGGTTAATAATATAAGATATCATTAACCATATAGACCCGTGACACAAATAAATGGTGTATGTATAGTATTTCCATATAAAGGAATTAAACAGGAATGACTTAATAGCGTAGCCTGCTTTATACCAAAAAAATGGAAAGGTATTAAAGGCAAATGGGGGACGAACTAATAACCTTCGCGTATAGTCCGCTTTCTGGGTCCTAAAAGGATAAGTGACTTGGGTTAAAGAGTCCACCTGGGAATTAGTATAGGAGTCTTAAATGGTAGGTGTGTGTTGGCCTACCCAAACCTGGAAATTAAAAGGGCCAGATATGACCATCTATCCTACCGGAAGTAGTAAGCGACTAAGGAGGTTATCTAATAAGGTCAGATAGAAGGTATAACGAACGATAAAATACCTCCTCTCACCATATACGGGGCAAGCGTATATACGTGAATGACGGAAGCCTTAACTAGTAAGACCTGTAGCTAGTGCCCTCTAGTTTTATGTTAACGTTGAATATATTATCGAGGGTTAATAAGTGAATGAGGATATAGGTAGAAACCCCGTAACTAGGGACCCACTCTTGATAGAATTAACCAGTTAAGCTCTGGTATAAAGGCTTCACAAAAATGTAAATGTCTTATCTCGTTAATATAAGTTGGGAATAATACTTTGGGAAGAGTAGTAGAGTCGTGTGTAAACATTAACAAGGTTGGTTTAGAATCACTAACCTTGTTATGCATACAGCTTAGGTTGAACCTAACAAAATATACCTGTGTTATAGTCTGTGTTGTGCATTTCTTAGACACCATAACTTGTTGTTCTGACCCCCTCCTCTTTACAACCTCCCAGGTTTTCTAGAGAAGGTCGAGTTCTCATAGGTGCTCAAGTTTGGCTTTCGATTCTCGTTCTCTCTCATGCACGGTAGTGGCAAAGTGACTTACTTTGTAAAAGGTAGTTATTTGAGTTAATACTTGTTATCCTATTTTGTTTCCGCTATGAGTTTTCTTTTATCGTACTCTGATTATGCTCATGCTCATTTATTGCAGGTACCAGATATACACGCTCCATGCGTGGATGTGTTCAAGTTTTGATTTTAGTCAAAATTTGGGTGCAGAAAAGTGTAGGGTGTTACATTTGGTATCAGAGCTTTGGTTAAACGATCAGAGGAACTAGTTATACTAGGATTTGTGAGAGAACGTAGTTCGTTTTTCTTTTTTGTTTTTCTTCGTCTTTCTTACTCGGCTTTAATTTATTTCGATGATGAATTAGTCGTAGGCCTAGTTATATAAAATGGGCTTTGTGTGACAAAGGGTTGAAATATGTTGAGTTCGGGTTTCTAGAAAATTCTGTCTTACCTCACAGTACATTGGAGATTTCGTCGTGAAGAGTATAAGAGCGACATATGGTGGAGTCCATTGGTTCGAGTTTGAGGACTGAACAAAAAACTAGCATCAACCGAGATAGTCACAATTTCTGGTGTTTGGTTTTGTTTGGTAATTCCAGTTAAGACCATTACTCGATCCAAAATAGGAAAAAAAATCCCACGTTAATATGTCGTATCCATTTCGGAAATATAATTATTAGGTATATCCATTTGTTACTTCGTTAAAATTCCGAATCTACCTTTGTTGAAATATTCAAATGAGTTCTTAGCCTTGTATTCGAGGAAATTTTATTTTTAAAAACTTTTTGAAAAATAAAAATGGATTTCAACGATTTTGAAATACGGTTTCGGAAAATAGTTTGTGAAGATATGCTTTTTAAATTTCTAATATATTCGTATTTTAAAATTTTCGGGGCCATTCAGTAATTTTAAAAAATGTAATCTGATTGGTAGGAAGAAAGGAGTTAGAAATGACAAGGAATACACCACTAAAACTCTAGAATAATAAACACCCATTCCTTGTGATTTTTAGTATCTATTTTCCTATATATTGAAAAATTTATTAAAGTTATCAAAATAAATTTTAATTGTTTATAAGCTCCAATATCTCTGAACACAAAAAGGTTTTTCCAGTTTGAAATATAAAAATGGGATATAAATAATATTAATAATTATAAATTGGTTTATGAATATGTAACCTTTAGTTTATAAATAAATCTCATTTTTGGAAAAGTTTTAAATTTTTCTTCGTAAAGGCTAAGGAAAATCATTCATTTTGATTATTGAGGTATTTAAATTTGAATCTCTCAGTTTATGTCGACTAGTAAGGGGGAAATCCGTTTTAGAACTATATTTCAGATTTTTAGATGAATTATTTTTGGAATTCGTTCGTTCATTGTATAGTCGCAGCATCGTTGTTGAGACTATAAGCCTTTTTAGTTGGTTCGGATCTTTTACTGCGGCCTTTGAATACCGCGACAATGAGGATAATTATTTTTCGGATCACATTAAACCTTAAAAGATGATGCGGACGACTAAAATTTAATCCGACCTAATAAGGTCAAGTTCAACCTTTGTCTGAAGCCCATTTGGTACTTGACCGTTTGGTGCTATACTAGGACGGTCAATTTTTGATAAGCTTTGGTACAACTTGGACCTAGGACTCAACCATAAAAGTTGCATCCAAATTACCCCCTTAACTTCTTCTTTCGTCCTTCCTTCCTCATCTAGCTGAACCATATTCCTATCCTTATTGTCGTCACCTCATCTCCTCATTTTCCGTGCTTGTTTGCGCATTAGATCTTGCTTCACTAATACTTCAAGATCTAATTTCTTCTCTCTGATCATTTCTTAGTCCATAATATCTAATTGCGCTATCCGATATTACTCGTACCATTTAGGTTTTACCCTTAGGGAAAGAACATTTGGTTGGATTGGAATGAGCCAAAATGTTTCACCGCTTGAAGGCTAAGAAATTTTGTTGTGGTAGTGGACTTGCACCTGTCCACTGCTCGAGATCTTAGAATAGAGTTGTTGTTTGTGTTGCATCCGCCTTTGCTATACCTTGTTTGAATAGGTTCTTTCGAAGGCGGTTGTCGTTTCAGAGATGAAGATAAGCTATCTTTGGATGGTTTTTCGGAGAAGAGTCTCGATGAGATTTTAGAGGAATCTGTGTTGTAAGCGAACTTGCATGGTTTCTTGTTTGACCGACTTTGGAGATTCAGCAGATAATCCCTTTTAGACGGTTTTTGTGTTAGGAATCTGTGTTAGGAATCTGTGTTGTAAGCGAACTTGCATGTTCGACGGCCCATGTAGACGTGTGACCCATTTAGCACATCGTTCTATAAACGGGAAGTTATGACTAGATTTGTCTCATGATGCAGAAATCAATCCTATGGTTCATCGGTGGCGTAACCATCATTTAGTGCCGCATCATATTCGATTCAGATTGTTGTTCTTGTGTGTTGTCTCATGGGGTTGCTTTATGTAAATTCACCTATTCACTATTGTCTGTAGGCAATATTAGGTGGGTTTCCATGGGAAGCAATTATGTGGTATGTTTCTTTTCTCATCATAAATTCTCTTAGTAGAGATGGATATGTGGAAACCTCCAACAACACCAAAATTGTTTGTAACACGAGATTGGGCATTTCTGTTACCATGATATGGTTAATTAAAGATTATAAAAATTGGTTTAAGGTCCAGCCGCGGAGAAAGACATCTCGTTGTTTATAGCCATTATTTTGGGAGGTTTTGGTGTTGTTTTGTCGTTGTCTTTGTTGTTATCCCTTTCTAGCATCGGTTTTTTGGTTTTGTGGTGATTCATGCTTGTAACTGTTAGTGTTGATTAAATCGCACGACTTAGGTAAATGAGATTTCTATGTTTGGAAATGTTTATGTCATTCATGCGTGCCTGTTTGAATGAAATCTCATTTTTCTTATCTAAATTAACAGTTGTTCTAGGGCTGGAAAGAATAGAATTATGTGTTGGATAAATTTTAGCAAAGGACCGGTTTTGCGTTGTTTTCATCACGGGTATATAAATTAATAAGTCACTATTCCTTGTTAAAGCTAAAATTTATTTTGGTCTTTTGTGTGTGATTTCAATTTTCACATTTTTGGTGTGATTGACTTCCTTTCTCGCCAACATGTGACTTGAATCGTTTAAATTTTCTCAAAATACATTTTTTTATGTTTTGGGAAAATGTTGTTGGATTTTTTTTTTCATTTTCTTATTTTTTTTGGAAAGTGAAACAGTTTTGAGAAGAAGTTTTCAAAATGGACATAACAAGTTTTCAAGCGGAAATTTATTTTCATGAAAAATATCAATTTTTGGTCACATGAATGGTGTAAAGAAGATTTTTGGATGCTTTGTTTGCGCGTTTTAGCGGTGCAATAGGACTAACGATGCGATAAAAACATTAACGTAACAAGGAAAAAGCCGTTTTAGCCTTGGAAACGTTGTTTCCATGCCTTGTCAACGATGTGTGCGAACTATTAATTGACTCGTTTTACGTTTTAGAGCTTGTTTTAAGCCTCCTTTACAGTCTACAGTTGGAAATTTTTGGAGTTTTTTGGGTAACTGAGGTGAAAATCCACTGTAGGGTGGGAAATGGAAAAGCTGTAAGCGGGGAAAATGTAAAAATTCTTCGCTTTGATTTCCTTTTTCGGGTTTAGGAGAAATTAAATAGGTAACGATTAGATTTCCTTGATGTTTTGGATGGTAGGGTTTGGATGCAAATTGGTTGCTTCACACCTTTATTCGTAATTGTGTGAAGGTTATGGATGAAAAAGAATTTTCAAATTTTGCATTCATATAGAACTGCCAGTATATTTAGGATGTTTTGCATCATGTTTTTGAAAGTGTTTTAAAAATCTCAATGAATACATATAGAGGGCCCGATTTAGAACCATCTTGCATGCATATTTTATTATTGAAATGCATCAAGTACACCATGCACATATACACAAGTTTGCAAAGTGGATGTACACAAATTGGTTGTGTAGGATAGGATAACTAGTTGTCAGAATTTCGGGGCGAAATTCCTTTTAAGGGGGAAAGAATGTAACAACCTGGAATTTTGACAATAAATAGTTATTTAATTAGAAGCTCAAAAATAGAAATTTCTGCAAATGACTGAATTTGACCACGAAACTTTAACCGTTACGTTCATCTCGGAATTCTGGTCAACTTTCATGTTTGGAGTTTCGCGAACAGAGTCCGTATGAAAAAGTTACGGACGAAATACGAAAAAAACGGAAATAAATAAACAGAATATTAAATTAATAACTTATCGTTATTAACCAAGACGACCTGGGCAGTTTGATGCCCAGGCAGTCGACATGGGGGTCGACCTCCCAGGTCGACCTACTAGGCGTCAAACTACCCAGTGACGGCTAGGTTTTGAGGGTTTTGTTTATATTATACTTATAACGAATGGACAGATGGTTATAGAAAAACCAATCAGAATTCAGATAAGTGTAATATATGAATTAATTTAAAACTAATCCGATGGTTCTAAGCCATTTTCACCTCTATAAATAAAGGGATAAAGCTCCATTCTCTTCCATTCAAATCTATGAAGGCAGCGGAGCTCTGCTATTTTTCTTCCTCTTCTAACCAAATTTCTAAATAAAATATTTTCATACATATACAAAATCAAATCAAATTCATATGGAATTGGGAAGATTAATAGATTTAACGGAAGAGAATGCTCAATGATAGATTTCTTAGCTCTTTTCCCTTTTTCTTACATTTCTACAGATCTAGAAAATTTCCCTTTCTAGATAAACTGTAGATTTATAAGAATTTAGGGATTGTAAGCCTAAAAAGGTTCAAATTAGAGAAATTTGAAGCTATAACATGAGTGGGAAATTTACTAATACAAATATAATGATTTATCTATTTCGTTTGAATTCAATCTATGTTTTATGCCTATTAGATCTGTTATTTAAATAATTGTGTGATAACCATCAGATCTGATTATGAATATGTTTAAAATTGGCAAATGATAAGTTGTGATTATGTATAAGCATGAATTGTATGATTTTTTATATATTTTCCCACATATTCCTACAGTTGTGTCATGAAATATGTTTTATATGTTACATAGCACTGTGGATATGAAAATCAGTCCCATTAAACACAAATTTGTTATAGTTATGTTCCAGATCTTTAGTTCAGTGCAGCATATGAAATATGTAAATTTGGGTAAAAAGATGAATTTGTGTATTATGTGATTGTAAGAATAAAAGAAGTATTCCTTGTTTACATTCAATATTATTGGGATTTTAGCTTAAGCATTGTAAATTAGGTTGTTTTCCTCATTTTGAAATAAAGAGGCATTATTTTAGAATCACAAGAAGTATGAAAAAAAATAAAAAGGGAAAAGTGGTGCAAAGGTACATATTAAAATAAATACATGTTTTTGTATGTAATATGCATCGACTATTCCAAAATAAAAATATATTACATATATTTCTTGTGATTTGGAAATATGTCAATTCCACAAAATAGGCATGATTTATAATGATTGCGGCTAACGGTCCTTGTGAGACTTGAAACCTTTTTGGCAAGATTAAATATAAAAAAGGAATGTTTGGTTAATTGATTAGACCAAACCATTAATTTAAAAATAAGTATTGCAAGATAATAAATAATAAATAAATATTAAATAACTACATGACTGCACGAAAACATAAAAATAAATATATACATATTATCCGTCCAAATCAGCGTAAAACGGTAAATTATGCATTGTATTAAATGTTTGAAGGTTTGAAATGTTCAATGGTATTCATTTATGGAATCATACATGTAAATTATATTCCATACTTAATGAATATATTTATGGTGACCGTTGAAGCAATTTGTGTAATTGATTGTTTCAAAAAAGGCCATAAATCAATAAATAACAATTGTGACAAATGTTGAATGTTTGGGTAAGATTCAATTATGGAATTACAAGTGAATATAATCCATTTTAAATTAATATATTTGTGGTGACTATTTCTAGCAATAAATATAATTAATTTCCATAAATGGGACCACAAATAAAGAAATAACCATTGTAACCAATATTGATTTGGGGAAAATAAATGTGATGAGAAAAGGTTACAATTCCTAAAATAAATTAGGATAATTGTTGTGGACCCCAATTAGGAAATTGAAAAAGAAAACCGCATTTAGACACGAGGTTAAGCTCAACTTGTGGTGTAAGCCTGCCCGAAACCGACCGACAAATCCAACAACCACAGGTAGTCAGCTTAATATGAGGGGTCTAATGCATAAAAATAAATGTACTATGGCACGAGGTTAAGTTCACTTGAGGTAGAAGCATGTCCGGAACCGATTGACAAATCCAGCGTCCATAGGTAGTCAACTTAATGTGGGAGGCCTAGTGCACAAATATATTGTTAACGATATTTTCCGTCGACACTCGGATTAAGTTATTTAGGACGTGTTCATGGGATTTGACACCGTCATGACTCAGAGTTATCGAAGGTCATTCCGAAGCCTGTGAATCTAAGTTAATCTACCTTCCCTTAGGTATCGGAATTCCGATTCTAACGATTAGTTATCTTTCTCCCGAAGGATGGGCATCACATATGTTGTGCAGCAGTGTTCCGAAATGACCTTAGGAAGGTTATTTAGCTTGATATTGCTAGGTTTTATGAAACCAATTGCTCCCTAAATCATGAAAGTGATGCTATGCACTATGATAAGAAGAAAACAGGCTAACGCATCCCCCTATTCGTGAAAGAAGGCATTACAATGTTCGTTAACTCAGACAATCATTCCGCGCAGGACCAGCACAACAAGGGGTCCGGATCGCGTTAGGGATCGAGTTACAAACTCACAGATGACCCCCTTTCTCTAAGGTCAGAAAGCGTTAGTCTCATAATGAGAGTGCTGATCAACGTGGCAAATCCTCGAGGCAGGGGGAAGGAGACTTCGCATTTCTACGAAGCTCCTCCTCCATTGCTAAGGTGTCATGATTGATTTTCTCATAAGAAAGGTTAGTGTTAACTCCCTGTTTCATCATTACGGCACAACAAGATTATCAAATCGCAAGATGTTTAAGACCCGGAATTCTCCATTCATAAATTGTAGATGTATTACAAGAGTTGAGGATTTTCTCCTTTTTTAGGAGAAAAGAACTAGATTTAGAAATAAAAGGTTCGCCCCCTTTAATGTGGCTCCTGGGGTCTTATTTATAGAGAATTCGGGGCCCTTTCAACTGCTAGGCTATTGGGCCTGCATAGGCCTTGGCCGACCGCTTTTTTTCTTGGTATAGAGCGTTTGGCTCTTGGACGTCCTTACGGGGCTAATCATAGTCTTCAAAATGAGGGTCCAGATCAACTGAGCCTTTTCCGAGACTAAAATGGGCTTGTTGGCGTGGTGGTATTCAGATGGCAATTGAACTCCCGGTAGCAGCTCCTGGGTGAAGGTTCCCCGATGCAAACTTCTATATGTAGGCTTCCGGCTTTCTCTTGAATACTTAGAGGAGCTTGTCCTCGTGACATATGTAGATAACGGTCAGTTTGAAACTGCTATTGGTTACTGTACTAGGTAAATTAGTTCTGATAGCATGTATCTCTGCTAGGGTCTCGGTTAGCCTTCCGGTGGAGCTTTTGGGACAATCTGGTTTTCCGGAGGATAGCTTTCGGTGATGTCTTTGTTGCCTATCGATGTAACCTTTTGTCGTTCATGAAGTAGCTATTTCGGAAGCTGGTTCCGGATAATCTTTATGTACTTCTGGCTTGATACCTTTTGCTTCAGGACTATCTTGTCGGGTAGACCCTATCGGATAGACTCGGTCGGATAAACTTCGCTATCATTTTGTAGGCTCTGAACTCCTTTCTTCCTGGGCAGGGGTGTCGTTTTGTGTTGCTCTCAAATCATTATTTCCTGCTTTCGGCCTTCTCCATTTGTTCTTTCGGAAGGTTCTTCTGTGTTTGTGTTCCTCCGATACCCCTTCACTGTCAGCCTATGCTAGGGGTTTATTTTGGTAGTAACATTTGCCACCCTAGTGAAGGGGTGTTTTCGACTTTCCAAGTCAAACTTTTCTTTCTAGATTATTTTTCTATTGAATCGTTCCTTAATGCTAGATTTCAATTTGAAATCTTGACAGTAGTTTTAAATCAACCCTCGCTTGGGTAACCTGAAGATTTAATTTCAGAGATCTCCTTTAGGCATTTGTGGAGAATGAAATCGACCCAGACTAGGGTATTGATAGGAGATCGGAAATCCCTTCCGGCATTATGAAGAGCCGAATTAACCCAGACCCGGGTATTAACATATAGGAGACCGGAACCCCTTCCAGTATTTGTAAGGAGTCGAATCAACCCAAATTTGGGTATTAATATAGATAGAAGACCGGAAACCTCTTCTGGTATTTGTGAAGAGCCGAATCGACCCAGATTCAGGTATTAATATAGATAGAAGACCGGAAACCTCTTCCAGCATTTGTGAAGAGCCGAATCGACCCAGATTCGGGTATTAATATATAGAAGACCGGAACACCCTTCGGTATTTGTGAAGAGCCGAATCGACCAAGATTCGGGTATTAATATATAAAAGACCGGAACCCCCTCCAGTATTTGTGAAAATCTGAATCGATCCAGATTCGGGTATTAATATATAGAAAATCGGAACTCCCTCCGGTATTTTGTAAAGAGCGGAATCGAATCAGATTCCGGAATTAATATATAAAAGACCAGAACCCCCTCTGGTATTTGTGAAGAGCCGAATCAACCCAAAATCAGGCATTAATATAGATGGAAGACCGGCAACCTCTTCCGACATTTGTGAAGAGCCGAATCGAACCAGATTCGGGCATTAATATATAGAAGACCGGAACCCCCTCCAGTATTTATGAAGAGTAGAATCGACCCAGATTCGGGCATTAATATAGATGGAAGACCAGCAACCTCTTTCGGCATTTGTAAAGAGCCGGATCGACCTAGATTCGGGCATTAATATATAGGAGTCCGGAACCCCCTCCGGTATTTGTGAAGAGCCGAATGGACCCAAATTCGGGCATTAATATATAGAAGGCCAGAACCCCTTCCTGTATTAATTGTTTTTGCATCCCTTTTGGATTTGATTTGTGAAGCAGAGGTTGTACGTGCTTCATGAGCCACTCCTTGGGCTTTTGACGTCAAAGCATAGGATGTACGTGCTTTGTTGACCACTCTTTATGCATGTTCGTTCGGTGCGCTTGGCTAGCAAATCCACAAGTAGGGCCTAAGGACTTACCCGACCTCCCTCCAGGAGGCGCCTTATCCTGACCATCGTAGGCGATGATAAGGTCTTAGAATCTTAAACGGGTCCATCGTAGGCATAGAACTAAGATTTACTCTTTTGATGCTCTATACTGACCATCGTAGGCTCTGATAGAGGCTTATACGCCACCCCCCCCTCCGAGGGGAGCCTTATCCTAACCATCGTAGGCGATTATAGGGGTTTGCGCTCCCTTCTGTGGGTAACACGGAACATAAGCAGAGGTACGACGTGCTCTTCTACGAGCAGAGGTAGGATATGCTTAGTTCTAGAAAAGGCAGGGCGTACTCTTCTGTGAGCAGGGGCAGGGCACGCTAATTTTAGATGCACCGCCACGACCATTTATAGTGTGAAACGGAGGCTTATGCTTTTAATGCTTTAACCTAGCCCCCTCTGAGTTGGGCATGGAGAAAGACTAACACACCATCCCCCTCCGTAGGATGCCTCGTCTTGACCAACTTTGGTGATGTCAAGAGATTTGATCTTTTATTCAGCTCGACCCCTTTTGGGTCTCTGTTGACATGCTTTTTTGTCAAAGCTGTCACACGTCAAGTATTCGGCGAACGACGCGCTCAAGCATTAAAAAGCACAAAGCAGCAGTGTTGAACCACGCCCCGAGCCGAAGGCGAGCCGAAAGCGAGCCGTCAAGCAGGTCCGGGCGTAGCGCCGGTGGGGGTCCGGGGCCGCACAGTCCCAACGTGATCGACCTAGCCGGTTAGGTCGAAACTATGGGCACCGCCGATTCATCCGATTTTCTCCATGCCAGAAGCCCAGAATCCTACACTTCGGACCAGCAAAACCTCGGATTCCTTCAAGAACTTTGATTCCCTCGATAGCTGCATTTCCGCCTAAGCCTCTCTTAATTTCGCACCCCACCTGTGGGGTAGAAATTTCGAACCCCACCAGTGGGGCCGAAATTTCGAACCCCATAGGTGGGGGCAAAATTTCGAACCCCAATAGTGGGTTCGAAATTTTGACCCCCGCACTAGGGGGTGCGAAATTCCTGCATATGGCTTGTTTTGAGGTGCGAAAATGGCTCTTGTGGGTCCCGCTGCTCACCTACTCCCACCTAACCTCCTTTATATAAATACCCCGAGCCTTGGCCTTCATTAGGGACCTTATCCTTGGGAATTTTTGGATACTTGTGAGCTCCAAAGACCCATTAATGGCTTCCAACACCTCCACCATGGCCATGAGAGATGAGATGGATAATTAAAACATGGCATGCATGTTTTCCTTCAACACTTGAACATTAACAAGGGTTCTCAAGCTACTTTTGAACTTCATGAACATGAGCACCAAACTTGGATACTGTTGACCAAGTCAACGCTTTTCAACGAAGAAGAAGAAGAAGGGCAATTTAGTCAAAGTGTAGACCAAGCGCATATTTTGTTATTCTATTGTAACACTTTGTACTTAGCCATTGTCCGAACTTGTACAACTTTGTAATCGACAAAAGGAATGATGAATGAATATTATAAAGTGGACATAGGCGTTAGTGCCGAACCACTATAAAAGTTGTGTCTCCCCGCACTTACATTATTTACTGCTTATTTGGATAATTGTTCACACATACACATTGGGTGTTGGCGCGCGACAATTTTACACATCAACAGTCTCTCTTTAGCTACTAGAAGGGTTTCCGTGCCCTTAGTTACGTAATCATCTTTGGATGAAAGTGTTTTTCCTTATTCCTTTATCGTTGAGAAATACAGTCTTAAATGTTCCGAGTTCCATGTTCTCGGAACAAGATCACCGTTCGATCTGCATAGCCGATATGTTCCGGGTATAACTTCTTGATGGATGATTAGGGGTCCTTCCCAATTTGGACTGAGAGGGCCATCCACTGGGTTCTTCGTGTTAGCCATCACTCTTCGTAACACTAACTCTCCGTTTGCGAAGGTTGTAGTCCTGACCTTTGAGTTGTAGTATTTCGTAATCCTCTTTTGATACTCAGCGGTTCTGATTGCAGCCTCATATCTTAGTCCTTGTATTAAGTCTAGTGATTCCTTTCTCAACTCTTGATTGGGGTCAAACGCATATGCTATCCTTCTATGTGACAGGATTTCGACCTCAACCGGAAGCATAGATTCGCATCCATATGTCAGGGAGAAGAGGGTGTGTCCCATGGATGTTTTGGTAGAGGTTCTATATACCCAAAGCACTAAAGGCAACTCTACTGCCCAATTTCCTTTGGCTTGATTTAGGCGTTCTTTAAGGATTGTCTTAATGGTTTTGTTGGCGGCTTCCACAGCCCCGTTAGCTTTCAGATGGGCTACCGAGGAGAAACTTTTGATGATTCCATTTTTCTCACAAAATCGAGTGAACTCTTCGCTCTCGAATTGTGTTCCATTATCTGATATGATTTTGCTAGGGATTCCAAAGTGGGTAACGATATTTTTTATTATGAATCTTAACACCTTTTTGGACGTGATTATCGAAAGGGCTTCTACCTCCACCCACTTGGTAAAGTAGTCAATAGCTACTACAGCATATTTAGCTCCACCTTTGGAGATTGGTAAGGGTCCAATTAAATTTATTCCCCTTACATCGAATGGCCAGGGGCTTGATATAGTGGTTAGTTCGCTAGGAGCAAGTCGAGTCACCTTAGAGTACTTTTGACACTTATCACATTTCTGGACGTACTCAACCGCTTGACTAACCATCCTCGGCCAATAATAACCTTGTCACATGACCCTTTTGGCCAACTTAACTCCACTGGAATGGTCCCCACACCATCCCTCACGAGCTTCTTTCAACAGGGTAAGTCCATCTTCGAAACTTACACATCTTAAATAAGGAAGCGAATGTCCCTTTTTATAGATTATAATATCCGTAATCACAAATGTAGGGGCTTGGTGTTTTATCCTCTTCTCATCTTGCTTACTAAGGGGTAAAATTCCGTTTAAGAGGTGATCTACTATAGGAGTTACCCATGTAACTTTGTGATGGCAACTGGTTTCCGTTAAGGGAGGTTCCCCATTGGAGTTTCCCTCTTTGTTTCCTTCGTCCTCCTTTCTCAAGGCTTGGGATCTAGTTATGAACAATAACTCTTTCCCCATTTCCGATTCCTCCCGCTCGAAACTAGGCCTTTCCTGATATCCCACAGGAATTATTCGAGTTTCGGGGGGCCCCTGGGAACTGACTAACTTGGCTAGTGAATCCGCTTGGGCATTCTCCCCATGGGGTATTTGATGAACTAAGAAGTCCTCAAATTGGGAAAGCATCTTTAATAACCTTTACATACAAAAGACTAGCCGCTCATCCTTGGTTTGATATGTCTGTTTTATTTGGTTTACCATCAGTTGCGAATCACTAAAGATTTCTATCTGTGGTATCTTCAACTGTAGTGTCAGATTCAAACCACCTATCATTGATTCATACTCGGCCACGTTGTTAGTTATCGGGAACCCTAACTTCATGACGTAGTGCAAACGTTGTCCGTCTGGAGTAATTATAACATAACCTGCCCCTGCTCCCTATTCGTTAGAAGCTCCATCTACAAAGGGCAACCACTTGGTCTTTGAGTCATTTTCTTTAACTGATTGTTCTGAAATGAAGCTCGTGCATTCATTCACGAAATCTGCGAGATCTTGTCCTTTAATTGCTGCTCGAGGGTGGAATTCGATCTCGTATTGGCTAAGCATGACACCCCATTTGATTAGCCTCCCTGAGGTTTCCAGTTTGCTGAAAACTTGCTTGAGCAGAAAACTAGTTAAAACTCTAACAAGGTGAGCTTGAAAGTAACGTCTGAGCTTTCACGCGGTAAGGATTAGGCAATACGCTAGTTTCTCTATAACAGGGTATCGGGTTTCTGCGTCCTTTAGCTTTCGACTAACGTAGTAAATGGGGTGATGAGTCCCATTACTCTCTCTTATCAGGACTGAGCTTACCGCATGTTCTGAAACAGCCATATATAGGTATAGCTCTTCTCCCTTCTCGGGACTGGATAAAACCGGAGGCGTTCCCATATAAACTTTCAATTCTTGGAATGCTTTCCTACACTTTTCATTCCATTCAAAATTCTTTTTTTTATAACATCGAAGAAATGGACACATTTGTCAGTTGCTTTGGAAATGAACCTACTGAGGGCTGCTACTTTCTCGTTCAGACTCATGGCCTCTTTGCTTGTCCTGGGCCCTTCCATGTCTCTTATAGCTTGGATTTGGTCAGGGATAGCTTCAATCCCTTGCTCACTTACCATGTCTCTTATATTATCTCTTCTTTTGCCGGACCGGGGTTACCGAAGGGTCAATGTTCAAGGCATGGCTCATAACAGAAGGGCTGATACCGATCATGTCTGAATGAGTCCAAGCGAAAACATCTTTGTTGAGCTGTAGGAACTGGATTAGGTCGCTTCTGAGAGGCTCTGTTAGCCTTTTCCCTACGTTGACGACCTTCGATTTATCCTCTGAATCAACATTTACTTCTTCCACTTCTTCTATTGGTTTTATTCTTTCAATGTCTCCTCCAGAATCCAAATCTATGACGATTTCTCCCTCTTCAGTCAGATTTACATCATCGGACCTTTTCCTTTTTCTTCTCAACGAAATGTACCTACCATTTGCACGTTTGTTAGACTTATCAATTTTTATCTTAGCTTCGAATGTGGGATGTAAGGATCCCATATCCGAAGGTATAAAAATAGTAGAAGAATCAAAGTACGAAGAACACTCCCTTTTGTATTTGTCAATCGTTGCGAAGTACAATTCACGAGAATTAAACTGTTCTCCCCTGATGGTCAACCCTGTTTGGTTAGGAATTTTAACATAAGATACTTGGAAGAAACAAAGGCGTCCATCTCCTCCAAAGATGGTCGCCCAAAGAAGTTGTAATACGATGGTTGATTGATCTCAACAAAGAGAGTTTCGAAGTCCTATGGAGCGGAGACAGTCCAACTTGAACCAGATGGTAGATTTGCCCCCACCGGAGTTGACCCCTTGTTGCTGAAGCCGAAGATTAGTCCATTGCTTGGTTCTAACTTTTTCTTAGAAATTCCCATCTAATCGAAAGCATGCTTAAAGATGACATTGGCATCACTCCCTGTATCTATAAGGATCTTTGAAACAACAGAGAGCCCTATTTGGGCTATTATCATAAGGGGATCATTATGCGGGTGGCAGACCCCTTTTTTCATTTATTCTGGAGAAACCACTAGGTTGTGCATTTTGAGAGAGTAACGTGCATTCTTCAATGATGGTTCTTTTTGAATACAGTATATTCCCTCCGTGGCTTCTTTCATATATCGACTCCTTGCCTTCGGACAGCTTCTGGCAGGGTGTGGCCCTCCATGGATCACATTGATTCGATTTATTGGTGGCCCCAAGTCTTGGTTGTTCTCTTCCATAGCGACTCCTATCGCATTTACCGAAACCTTCTGCTGTCCACTTGTATGCTGAGATGATGTTGTCTTGTTTGAAAAAAATTCCTTCAGATGTACCTCTCGGATTAGCTTCTGAATAATCCCGTCCAATACCTTGCACTCATCAGTCTTATGTCCATTGGTTTTGTGGAATTCACAATACTTACCGCCGGAATAAGGTTCACGGCAATTCTTGGCTTTGAATGAGACAGGGAAGTTATTAACCTTTTCTCTTGCAACAGCATACACATACGAGATGGACTTGTTTAGAGCAACAGAGTTGGTATTAGAATCTTCCCACCTTGACCTCTTTTGATTTCCTTTCGGGAGCTTTCGTCCAACGTTCGGCCTTCCTCCTTCCCCTCGAGGCTTGAACTTCCTCTTCGTAAAGTACAATTCATCCATGCGAATAAACTTGTCGGCTTGAAAATGAAAGTCTTGCAAGTCTTTACAGCCATGAATACATAACTCCTTCCAGAAGGGGGTGTTTTCGATTAACCCTGAGTGTACGACAATCAACTTGTCACGGTCGTTCATATCCATGGCCTTCAGAGCCTCGATGTTGAATCTCTTAAGGTTATCTCCCAGAGACTCCCCTTTTCTCTATTTGATGTTAGCAATGACTATGTAGTCAACTGTTGGATCTTTGTAGATGCAGAACTACATGGAAAATTTGTAGGAGAATTGTTTCCACGAGTAAATGGTGTTTTCCCTATACTGGCGATACCACTTTGCCACTGCCCCTAGAAAGGAAACCGGGAAAAGGCGGCATCTAACAGCTCCGGAATCATTGTAGAGATCCATCTGGCTGTCGAAAGCCATCAGATAATCATCAGGGTCAGTTGTCCCAAGATACTTTATGGTTGGAACCTTTACTCTCGATAGTATTATGGTGTTCATAATTTCATTGATGAACGGAGCTACTCTTTCGTTGTCGCTAACCCTGTCATCATGTGTTCTCTTCCCCTTGCTTCCCAACAAGTCCTTGACGGTCTTCTGGGTGAGGTCTTTGATGTAAGCTTCTGTGTTGTCATAGTTTACTCTCTTGGGACCATAACGTTTGGAGATGGAACTCTCAGACTTCTCCTGCTTGCATTGATTCCCGTGATGGTCTATTCCCGTCAGATGGGACTTATTCTTCTTGGTAGAAGACACCTTAAGCTTCTCCTATGCATCTGAATGCTGAATGGGAGCCTTTCTTTTCGGAGATTCATTCGTCTCTCTCTGACTAGATTTGGTGAGCCTTGAGGACTTCTGTGCCTAGACAGCGTTGACCTGAGCCTGAATTTCTTGGAGTTGCTTCTCCAAGACCAAGATTCTTGCGACATTATCTTCTATGGCGTTTGAGTTTGGTGGTTGTTGTGGATTGGATGTGGCTCCACTTTCGTTATTATCTGGGTTGAGCGTTAGATCCACATTTCCTTCAACGGTTGTATTAGGATCCAATTCCTTGTTTCATTCCTCCAATAGCAAGATGTTTAAGACCCGGAATTTTCCATTCATAAGTTGTAGATGTATTACAAGAGTTGAGGATTTGCTAATTTTTTGGAAGAAAAGAACTAGATTGAGAAATAAAAAGTTTGTCCCCCTTTATGTGGCTCTTGGGGTCTTATTTATAGAGAATTCGGGGCTCTTTCCACTGCCTGGATATTGGGCTGCATAGGCCTTGGCCGGCCGCTTTTTTCCTTGGTCTCGGGTGTTTGGCTCTCGGTCGTCCTTGTAGTGCTAATAATAGTCTTCAAAGTGAGGGTCCCGATCAACTGAGCCTTTTCCGAGACTAATATGGTCTTTTTGCCGCGTTTTCGGATGGCAATTGAACTCACGATAGGAGCTCTTGGGTGAAGGCTCCCGGATGCAAGCTTCTAGATGTAGGCTTCCGGCTTTCTCTTGAATACTTAGAGGAGCTTGTCCTCATGACGTATGTAGATAGCTACTGGTTTGAAACCGCTATTGTTTTCTGTACTAGGTAAATTAGTTCTGATAGCATGTATCTCTGCTAGGGTCCCGGTTAGCCTTCCGGTGGAGCTTTTTGGACAATCTGGTTTTCTGGAGGATAGCTTTCGGTGATGTCTCTGTTGTCTATCGATGTGACCTTTTGTCGTTCATGAAGTAGATATTTCGGAAGCTGGTTCCGGATAATTTTTATGTACTTCTGGCTTGATACCTTTCGCTTCAGGACTCTCTTGTCGGGTAGACTTAGTCGGATAAACTTCGCTATCGTTTTGGAGGCTTTGAACTCCTTTCTTCATGGGGAGGGAGGTGCCGGTTTGTGTTTCTCCCAGATCATTCTTTCTTGCTTTCGGCCTTCTCCATTTGTTTTTTTTGGAAGGTTCTTCTGTGTTTGTGTTCCTCTGATACCCCTTCATTATCAGCCTATGTTAGGGGTTTATTTTGGTAGTAACATATATATATATAACAGTCAAACAATAAATAAATAATTAAATAAATAAGTATAGAAATTGTCTATTGCGGTACAACAAATATATAACTTGGGATTGATAAATAGTTGCCTTAGGAAAATATGACCGTTAGAGTCATAAAGGGCAATAAAAATGAAATGAGAGGAAATGGGTGTCAGAAAGGGGATTAATGGATATTGATTATCGTTTAAATACTAAGTCCAAGTTAGGGAAGAATTCAAATAAATATCCTAGAAAAAAAAAAAGAATATAGCCTTCCTTATTTATGTCAATAAAACTTATAAATAAAAATATAGCTAGACTTAGTAGGTTAATAATGTAAGATATTATTAACCATATAGATCCGTGACGCAAATAAATGGCGTACGTATAGTATTTCCGTATAAAGGAATTAAACGGGAATGACTTAATAGCGTAGCGTGCTTTATCCCCAAAAAAATGGAAATGTGTTAAAGGCAAATGGGGGACGAACTAATAACCTTCGCGTATAGTCCACTTCCTGGGTCCTAAAAGGCTAAGTGACTAGATTTAAAGAGTCCACCTGGGAATAGGTTTTTCGATATACGGGTCTTAAATGGCAGGTGTGTGTTAGCCTACCCAAACCTGGAAATTAAAAGTGCCAGATATGGCCATCTATCCTATGGGAAGTAGTAAGGAGGTTATCTAATAAGGTCAGCTGGAAGGTATAACTAACGATAAAATACCTCCTCTCACCTTATGCAGGGCAAGGGTATATACGTGAATGATGGAAGCCTTAACTAGTAGGGCCCGTAGCTAGTGCCTTCTAGTTTTATGTTAACGTTGAATATATTACCGAGGGTTAATAAGTGAATGAGGATATAGATAGAAACCTCGTAATTAGGGACCCACTCTTGATAGAATTAACCAGTTAAGCTCTGGTATAACGGCTTCACAAAAATTTAAGTAAATGTCCTATCACGGTAACATAAGTTGGTAATACTACTTTGGGAAGAGTAGTAGAGTCGTGCATAGACATTAACAAGGTTGGTTTAGAATCACTAACCTTGTTAGGCATGCAGCTTAGGTTGAACCAAACGAAATATATTTGTGTTATAATCTGTGTTGTACATTTCTTAGTCACATGAACTTGTTGTTCTGACCCCCCTTCTCATTACAAACTCCCAGGTTTCCTAGAGAAGGCCAGGTTCTCATAGGTGCTCAAATTTGGCTTTCGGTTCTCGTTCTCTCTCATGCTCGGTATTGGCAAAATGACTTACTTTGAAAAAGGTAGATACTTGGGTTAATACTTGTTATCCTATTTTTTTTCGCTATGATGTTTCTTTTGTCATACTCTGATTATGCTCATGCTCGTTTATTGCAGGTACCAGATATACACGCTCCATGCTTGGATGTGTTCAAGTTTTGATTTTGGTCAAAATTTGGGTGCAGAAAAGTGTAGGGTGTTACATTAACGACCTTGCTAAAGGAGGAGAAGGAGGCCAAGTAGATGTTATCGGAGCAGGTCGAGAATCTTAAGAATGAGAAAACAGGAATGGAGATTGATTATGTCGTTGAACTAGATAGGATGAACAATAAGATTTCTACCACCAAACGGATAATTTACGAAACAAACGACAGGATATATGACTTTCTGAAGGTTCACCTCCGTGACACTGTGATGGAATACTATGAAAATGCTATCCTCCTCGCTTATTCTGACAACTATACGAGATTCCTGGAGGTTGACTTTACTTCAGTGCCTCCTCTATCAAGAGTAGAGTTTTGGAAAGAATCCAGTAAATTAATCGAGAAGGCAAAGTCCTTCTGAAGGACAAGATAAGACCCGAGTCTTTTCTATATATTGAAGAGTTTCCTGAGTATTCTGACAATGAAGAAGAAGAGGATTTGCTTGCTGACGAGGAGACAGGAGGAAATGAAGGTCAGCGAGATGAGCCTGGCAGGGATGACGGAGACTCTTCCTTTGCTGCTGAGGCGGTCACTACTGATCTTTGAGTACTCCACCTGCCCAGGGTTTAATTGTAATTCCTCCCAAAGAGGGTGGCTCCATGGAGCCGAAGAGTAAAGAAACTCCTGTCCAACCCGACATTTCTGCTTTACAGGTATGGCTTTCACTCTCAAAATGTTTCCTTCCTTCTTGACTTTGTATCAACAACTAGTTTTCTCATGTTGCGGCAGCCCCTCGCTCCTCCAAAGGTGTAAACCATAATAATGTCCATCGCTTTTGGCTACCGTTTTTTTTTGAAGGGCTTGCATTGTAAAACCTACAGGAAACCATCTAACTATAAGGTTTTAGATGTTTTTGCATAATATACTTTTAACCTCTTTGTGATTTGTGGCTTAATTCCTATGACATTTACGATCAAGTATATTGTATCAGTATGTAAATGTGGATTATATGTGTACTAGCTAGTGGATTTGCATTACTATGATTGTGCAGATGTGGTTGTTTATCGAAACAATTCAAAACTTGTATGATGGCAGTTCACGTGGTTGTTTTCTTTTGATATGTATACCATTGTTAGTGCCACTGCTTGTTAATTAGATTTTGTGCATTATTATGTTTCGTTTTATCCGTGGCTTAGGAGGATCGATTCCGGACCCCCCTTCACAATCCAGGGAAGAACCCCTGGCCATCTCTGGTCGCAAGGGTATCTTTGATGATTCTCCTCTTTTGGGGTGGAAAAGGATGTATTATCAACAAAAGATTATCGTCAGAACCCTTAATGAACAGATCTCCTATTCAGAGAATCAACTTAAAGAAATAAACGAAACTATTCACGAGTTGCAATGCTAGCTAAGGGTTGTCCCTTCTACTAGTTCCGATGTGGAGATAGGAAAACCATATCACTGGATTGACGAGTTAGAGGCTGAATTGAAGAAAACAAAAGTGGGTTACGCTTCCTTGGAATTTTCTTTACATAATCCTGACTCAGATTGACAGAATTGGTCATCATGAATCTTCTATGTGTCAAATTGTGACACTATCTTCAAGTGACCTTAATGTAGAACTTTTAAAATGTTAGCTGCATGCATGCGGCGGCCTATGACATGGCATTACGGTAATATGGTTGTGTACAATGTTTGTAACATCTGGTATGTAGTATTCTTTCTGGGTTGGGAACATTTTCTTTTTGGAATTTTATTGCGCCACTACTCATAAATTTGATGTGCTCTATTATGTGTTAGTTCGCAAGACATATGCATAGTATCACCTGTCTTTGTCGACATAGATAGAACCATGGTATTGAACGTGTGATGAAGTAATGAAAACGGACTATATTCCTTATACTAGCGAGGGTTCTCCTAATGTAAGAAGTGTTCCGTAAAAACTTCCTTTACAGGATTTTTTTTTACGAATAACATTACCTCGGTACAGAGGTTATGTTGGTGGAACTTGAGGTGCTTACTTGAGACCCCCCCCCCCCACCCCGAGTTCATGTTCTAGTGTACTGTGCTTACTTATATTGCATGTGCATTGGATACAGAAAATAAGGACTTTAATGTACATAAAAGTTAAGGAAATCTCCTTGAGCGGCGTAGGGGCCTCTGTCCTTGCTTAACGGCCTCTTGGGTAATAGGCTTTAGCTGTTAGGTTGATCACATATCCCTTCTTTAAGGATTAGAGCTTTGCGACCCAGATTAGGGTATTAAGGATGGATTTCCAGAAATTGCCTTCTAATAGTGATAGGACTTTGATTCATCTCCTGGATTAGGGTGTAAGACTAGGAATCTTCTTCCGGTAGTAATGCAAATTTGGTTCCCAACTAGTTTTAGATCATCAATAAGGTCGAATATCTCTTTTTTACAATAGTTGAGCTTTTGATCCGACCCAGATTCAGGTATTTAATAGGAATCTGAACTAACCCAGATTCGGGTATTTAATGAAAGCCCCAAACTAATCCAGATTCAGGTATTTAATGAAAGTCTAGAACTAACCCAGATTCGAGTATTTAATGAAATTCCTGAACTAAACCCGATTCGGGTATTTAATAGATTGAAGACCAGAAATCTGGTTCCGGTATTAATGTTTCGTTACCCCATTTGGGTTTGATTTATGAAGCAGAGATTGTAAGTGCTTCTTAAGCCACTCTCTGGGCTTTTATTGTCAAAGTAAAGGATGTACGTGCTTTGTTGGTCACTCTCTAGGCTTGTGCATCCGGTGCGCTTGGCTAGCTTATCCACAAGCAGGGCCCAAGGACATACCCGACCTCCCTCCAGGAGACGCCTTATCCTAGCCATCGTAGGCGATGATAAGGTCTTAGATGTTTAAGCCGGGCCATCGATGGTGCGGAAGTAAGGCTTACTCTTTTGATTCTCTACCCTGCCCATCGTAGGCAGTGATAGAGGCTTACACTCCACCTCCCTCAGAGGGGTGCTCTATCCTGACCATTATAGGCGATGATATGGGTTTGCGCTCCCTTCTACGGGTAACGCAGAACATATGCAGAGGTAGAATGTGCTCTTCAACGAGCAGAGATAGGACATGCTTAGTTTATAGCAGAAACAGGGCATGCTAATTAGGTGCTCCATCACGATCGTTTCCGGTGTGGGTCGGAGGCTTACGCTTTTGATGCTTTAACCTGGCCCTTTCTGATTTGGGCACGGAGAAAGGCTTACACACCACCCTCCCTCCCGGGGGGTGCCTTGCCCGGGCCAACTCGATGGTGACATGATTTTTTTTCTTTTTGATTTAACCCACCTTGGATCATTTAGAGTCCATGAGAGGGTTCCCACACCATTAGTTATGTAGATAATCCTTTTCCTAAGGATCTCATTAGGTTAAACTCGATGTTTTTACAAATTCTCGTAGCTGGTCCTGATTGAAGAACATAATGATCATCACTTCGAGAATTCTGCTATGGTTAGTCTCATGTCCATTCATCATGTGATAATGGCAGTAAGGTCCACCTAATTTTCTTTCATACTTGGGCTCCCTTTTTGTAGATGGCTAATAATTGAGCTCGTGTTTGGTTAGGAAATAGATATTTTCTATTGAAGTGGTAAGGTAACATCCTTTGGGTAGTCTTGGTGTAAACTTCCTTTCTTGCTGTTGAGACTTTGCCTTTCTGTTATCGAGCCTTATTTCTTCACTCATCTCTTTGTTTCTCCTTTTCGAGATAGGCCAGGATTGGAATGCTATCCTTTTAGACCATTTGGAAGCGAAGTGGTTGAAATCGTCTGTTATTTCTTGTTCGAACGCCATTCCTTCGATTTATTCGTGGAGAGCTTTCCTTATATGAGAGAAGATATCATAATCCTTTGATGTAGAACAATTTAGAGGAATAGTTAGGGTTTGTTCAATGTAGGAAGGTGTAACGACCCACCCGTTTTCGGCCTCGAAAATCGATATAAATACCTTTACCGTACTCATGCCGATCCTCCAAGCACCGAAACACTGGAACGTTTAGAAAGAAATTAGAGGATGAGATAAGAAAGAAAGAAATATTAGAATAGAAGAAGAAGAAGAACCAACACAACACAGAGTCTCACATCGCAGCGGAACAAAATATAATACAGAAACAACATTTATTGAGAGCTTTTGAAATTACTTACAATATCAGAGTACAACACACATCTGGACAGTTTTGATAATCTGTCCTCATATATATAATCACACAGCGGAATATCATTCATCTGAACATCTTCAGCTCGTCTCCGGACTTCTCGGTATCTGATAACCTGAACCTGTACACCTCGGTCTAACCCGAGCATTTACAAAACACCGGGTCAGTCTGGTGGACCAGAGTGAGATAAACTCGCACAGCATTTAGAATATCACACAACTTGATTTTAGAGTAAAAATCCTTTTGAAAGAAAAAGATAATCGTAAGACCGATCCACACATAAATACGGACGGTTTTTACCTTACGATAACCCAAACTAGTTTCGAAATCAATATCTTGAATCTGATATTATGATAATGTCTAGATACAAATAATTAACAAATCTAGAGGAACGCTTGCATCTCACGCTCCCCGTATATAGTATACAATTGAAAACCGCGGGCGCTTATTGGATATTGGATTTCCAACTTGACAAGGTATGGGACCACCTTCCGCACGTGTATCTCTAGAGGCGAATACACAGGGTTCAACAAGAACATCTTGCAACCCGGCCCTCACATGACCGACCACTCATTTCGCTTGAGTGTATCGAATGTATATCACCGACGGTTGGACTCAAACCACCGTCCCCGAATGGGCAGAATCGATAGATTTAGAAACAAAAGGAATTTCTCTAGATAGGTGATTATACACCCTAATGGGAGCGACCCACATAGCCATGCTGCCTGCCCGATTTTTGTCATTTCCCGGTTGATGAGGCCTGAAGTCAGAGCACATCTGATCATCATACACTTTGAATGCCACATCGTCAGACCCGCCAGATCACACTTGATTGACGTCCACAAACATACTCTAGCTATCTGGCTAGAGAATAACCATTTCTCCGCCATCAACTATGGTACGTTTGGAGAAATCAACGCATGTAAATCCTTTTGGAAATACTCTGTCAGACATCCGTCCATACAAGTCATCCAGGAACAGGATGAACCGAAGGTACTCTCCTACTGCATCCAATATAGGAATCACCCCATGGATCAGTAGCGATAGCCCTTGCAATCCACAGATTACAACCACGACAGAACCCCAGAATATCTCCGGCGCGAATCAGAGATTGTAAGTGGTTCTTCCGCTTCATGAAGATCTATGGTCTTCACATGCTCCATCTCGATCGTCGCTTGATCTTCTTATACTTTCGTATTTGTTGGTTGGAATGGTTTTCGAATATACATTCGATCCCGGACTTTCCATACCAACAACCGTAAAGGTCAGACTTGATAGTCGGTTATTTAACTATCAAGTAAACATCCATGAAAACAAAAGAAATACATTCACTGGTCTAGTACTCAGCATCACTTGGCCTTTAAAGTCATCGCCCAATTTCCTTTTAATTCCATTACTAGGGAAATCTCATTTCCGTTATCTTGGAAATCTTATCGCACACTCTCGTCATTACCAACTAGTATTATCTTTGGGTCGTCCCGAAGTCGTTCAAGTTGGGGTATTTTAATTACCTCTCAGACCTTGACCAACCACGTTCTTACCTTCAGGTAAATACGAGTCATAATTTAAAAACCCGATATTAATATCTCAATTTCCATTTCCAAATCTCATTTACCAAGCTCACTTTTAAATCTTCTTTTTGGTAAATCTCTTTCCAAATTCATTTGGTTTATCTTAATTTCCTTCTTAAGTATTTGAATTCAAAAACGACACTTAAACTCATATCCCATTTATAAATTCTTATAAAATTCCAGGTTTAACATAAACCATTTTCATCTTCGCCTCCCTTTACTTAATTCAAAACATTAAGTAAAAATTCCCTTTAACCTATCGTATTCGGTTTGGAGCCCTTTATTTCTTTAATAAGAATCCGAGTTCCAATCTATACCTGTTCATCTTTTCAAACTTACTTGGTTAATTCAAACCATAACCATTTCTTTAAACCCTTTTGGTTTAATTCCTCTTTTTAAATTAATGAAATTAATTTAAATAACTCTTTTTAATCATTTACAATTAACCAAATATCTAGTCACCAGATAATTCCCTGTCCTTTATTTAAAGTCCTTATCGATTTAAGAATTCATCTTATAAAACAAGTTTCCAATAAACTTTAAATAAATAATAATTTAATATTTTATTTCCTTTTGAATAACTTCCAATGTAAAAATCTTTCAAATCCAATTCCTGTTATAAAATATATTTATAACTTCAAATCTTATCGATTCACTGCTTATAAAAATCCATATTTTATAACTGTTTGACTTTTGGGTCCAGTGATGCTGATTACCCAACCAATTCTAGACAATTGTGAATATTAGAACAGATATGGAAATATGGTTTTACGACCATCAAAATCAATCATTCGTCATTCTTATAATGACCATCAATTCAAACAACAATCCATTCAACCAACTCAAACACGTTTTATAAACGTGATCAAACCAAGGGGTTACTTTGTTATGGGTCATCCCCAACAGTGTATATTTCTAAATTTAAACCATCGTTGATCAACAGTATATACACCTAACAGTCAACCACAAACAAGCAGAACACGCAAAAATAAAATACCCAGTTTATATAAAATATAAACTAGGAGGCTGAGTGAGTTTAACTCACCTGTATTTAGAATTGTCGATATCAGTCTGGTTCTACCCAATTAAACTGACGTTTTAATTCGAATAAAATTTCAGTCACTCCAGATCCGGACTGCGCCTGCTCCATCTCGAAGTGCTCGCCTCCACGGTCCCAACGCACCTGACCGCGCGTGAATCTGACATCGTATGTGGAAAATATCGTATAAACAAATTTATAAACAAATTTAATTAATTAAAACATGGGTGTTTTATAAATGGGCTTCTTACCTCAAACCTTAGCCCAAAGGAAACCCGACCCGCCTCACATATTAAAACCCTACCCCGTCCCTTTTCTACTCATTTGATCGGCCGCCACAAATTAATCCCTACAGCCGAAACTAAGAAACCCTAAATCCCCTTTTAATTCACCAAAATCGGAGCTGTAGGCGTCGCACTCTCCCCCTTACGCCACCACGTCTTCATCCGCCCGCCGTTATCCACCCCGTCATCAGCCCCTCTTTGATGATCGAACCCCGAACCTTCCAGGAACGAACGACTTCGACAGTCACCCAAACCCCTCCTCAGAACGAAGCAGCTTCCTTCCTATTATTAAGCTAAGTTTTCTTTGACTGAACTATTTTGATTTTATTGGTTTCGAATGAGGTTGTTTTTTTTTTTGTTTACGTTGTTGGTTTGTTCGGTCCTGGGATGAATGAAACACCGTAGTATTTATAGTTGCGATTTCGATCCTAGGTGAGAACATTGTCATTAGCTACTTAGATTAGGCCATTTGCACCCTATTCACTTTTCAGATTTCGTACTAGTGATGGTCGCTGGACAGTGATCACTATATGTTGGATTTTTAGCAGACATTTTGCTGAGTATCGTATTGTATTTTCAATATATTTGGTTGGTTCGAAGTGACTGAATTTGTGTAGGTTAGGTGAGCCTAAGTCTATGACTTGTTAAATCGATTTACAGATCCAAACTTGTATTGTCGATTTCAGTCAGGTTTTCAATGTATGTAAAATAGAAATTTGAAAAAAAGGATTTTTCTCTGTTTTGATTTGTCTTGCTACAGGTTGATGTATATGAATATATATATATACACATATTCTTCTTTTCATTGAATTGTTTAATCGATCAAAGATGTACAGATATTTTACACTGTACATTTCTAGCTGTTTATAGTTGTTCTTAAGATTTTGTGTTCGAGATTGATTTTGTACATATATGAATATATATATGTTTGCCTTACTTTAGCATGTGCATTGTACTGTAGAATTTTGATGTATGAATGTACATACATCCCTATTTTTTCCAGCTACACATCGTACTGCTTACTTCACCAAGTTGATGTTTACTACTCTGACTCCATTCGGCTATGCATTGTTGATTTTGTTCAGAGATTTTGAATATATGGCTCGGTTTCCTAATGTATTAAACAGTGATTTTATATATAAGTTTACTGTATATACATGTGAATTCACTGTTTGCTTTGGCTGTAAAGATTATGCATTTGATTTCCCTCTCTTCTTTCCTTAGCTGTTCTTAGCCATTCTTAGTTGTTGCACTGTCTACATTCCACTGTTCTCTTTTTCCTTTATCATGTATTGTCTTGTCTTATCTTCCTGATTGTATATATTTGATGATCTCATTTATTTTTTTATACTCATAGGTTTCTTTTTTTCTTTTGCAGCTATATATATAGGTCCATGAACAAGTTGTCATGTATTGGAAAAGAACTTGGTTGCTGTGCTATATTTTGAGGAAAAATTCTGAAGCTTTCGTAATGGATTCATGTGCTATTGTCTGCCGAAATAAGAACATGTAGCCGTACAAAAAGGGGTTTTATTGAGTTGTTTATTAGGTTGAGATATTTTAGATTGATGTCATAGCTATGAGGCTATTTTGTTAGTTGTTGAATTGTAATATCAATGTGCAAAATCTGAATTTTGATATTGTGGATTTTGTGTATATATTATGTGGCAGAATACTTTGTACATTTTAGACTGTATGTAAATATCTAGCTAGCTGTTCACTTTATTGTTTAGCTGACTAGCTGTTTCCTCTTTGTTTTACCATTTTTTTTTCTTTTCTTTTTATTGAAAGAACAAGACCTGCTGATATCGCAATTTAAAATAATTGTTCTGTTCATGGTAGCTCAGCTGTGCATTGTCCATTTGTGAGATTTTCATGCCTCGGTGGTACTGTGTTTTATGGATCAAGCTATTTTGTACGTTCCTAGTGGAATAAATCAAATCTTTTGGAAGCTCAGTCGGTTTCTTCATAATCGTGTATGGTATTGGTATAAATTTTACTTTTGGTGTATCAATACAACAAGGATTCGTATTTATTTAAAACAACATCTCCCATTTCAAACAGTATAGAATTCAAACTCGACACTAATAATATTTCAAATATATATCCGAACTTTATTTTAATTAAATAAATTCAATAAATATAATATATTAACAAATTTAAATATTCGAATTTAAATGGCCGAAAATTCTGGGACGTTACATTCTTCCCCCCTTAAAATAATTTCGTCCTCGAAATTGCAAAGTAAGGAGAATATTCCGTATTGAATTATTTTTAAAATCACTACTTTTGAATTAAATTCAAATTAAATTCGAACTCCAAAATTTTCGATAATTTCGCCAGCTCCTCTCCTGCATGGCTCGATCGGTACGAGTACCATTGCCACTCTGGGTCTCATTTCCTTAGAAAAGAAAATTCAAAATCCGAATCGCAGCCTGCTTTAGTTGAATCCCACTTTATTTATCCAATAAATCTTCAAATCCCAATTCGTTCAAGTTCGCTAAATTTTGAATTCATTCTTAACCTGATTTTTGCTTTACCCGGTTCAGTTTTTTCCTTCCATATCTGATTCAATTGGCGAATTGATTTCCTAATCAATTCAATTTTATTTCAAAAATTCAAATTTGATTTCAAATCAATTCAATCAGAATAAACAAACAATCCACATTACTATAATATAGAAAATGAATTTCTCTTGCTATATAAAAATATACATTGGGTAAAATTATTTCATTTACCCTCTTTCAAAACATACCGCGACGGTTTATCGTACTTGGGTGTTTAGAAACCCCTATCGATACAGTGGATCAAACTGATCGACCAGAACTCATAAACAACCCAACCAATAAATCTCCACAATATAAAACAAATTTTTATAAAATCTACAAATACGTTCACTCGTATATATACACTTACACTCAATCTAGGGTATTGCTAACCCCATCTCTACTGAGTCACGCCACAGAGCCAAGGTTACTACTCAACCAATAGCTCTGATACCACTGTAACGACCCACCCGTTTTCGGCCTCGAAAATCGATATAAATACCTTTACCGTACTCATGCCGATCCTCCAAGCACCGAAACACTGGAACGTTTAGAAAGAAATTAGAGGATGAGATAAGAAAGAAAGAAATATTAGAATAGAAGAAGAAGAAGAACCAACACAACACAGAGTCTCACATCGCAGCGGAACAAAATATAATACAGAAACAACATTTATTGAGAGCTTTTGAAATTACTTACAATATCAGAGTACAACACACATCTGGACAGTTTTGATAATCTGTCCTCATATATATAATCACACAGCGGAATATCATTCATCTGAACATCTTCAGCTCGTCTCCGGACTTCTCGGTATCTGATAACCTGAACCTGTACACCTCGGTCTAACCCGAGCATTTACAAAACACCGGGTCAGTCTGGTGGACCAGAGTGAGATAAACTCGCACAGCATTTAGAATATCACACAACTTGATTTTAGAGTAAAAATCCTTTTGAAAGAAAAAGATAATCGTAAGACCGATCCACACATAAATACGGACGGTTTTTACCTTACGATAACCCAAACTAGTTTCGAAATCAATATCTTGAATCTGATATTATGATAATGTCTAGATACAAATAATTAACAAATCTAGAGGAACGCTTGCATCTCACGCTCCCCGTATATAGTATACAATTGAAAACCGCGGGCGCTTATTGGATATTGGATTTCCAACTTGACAAGGTATGGGACCACCTTCCGCACGTGTATCTCTAGAGGCGAATACACAGGGTTCAACAAGAACATCTTGCAACCCGGCCCTCACATGACCGACCACTCATTTCGCTTGAGTGTATCGAATGTATATCACCGACGGTTGGACTCAAACCACCGTCCCCGAATGGGCAGAATCGATAGATTTAGAAACAAAAGGAATTTCTCTAGATAGGTGATTATACACCCTAATGGGAGCGACCCACATAGCCATGCTGCCTGCCCGATTTTTGTCATTTCCCGGTTGATGAGGCCTGAAGTCAGAGCACATCTGATCATCATACACTTTGAATGCCACATCGTCAGACCCGCCAGATCACACTTGATTGACGTCCACAAACATACTCTAGCTATCTGGCTAGAGAATAACCATTTCTCCGCCATCAACTATGGTACGTTTGGAGAAATCAACGCATGTAAATCCTTTTGGAAATACTCTGTCAGACATCCGTCCATACAAGTCATCCAGGAACAGGATGAACCGAAGGTACTCTCCTACTGCATCCAATATAGGAATCACCCCATGGATCAGTAGCGATAGCCCTTGCAATCCACAGATTACAACCACGACAGAACCCCAGAATATCTCCGGCGCGAATCAGAGATTGTAAGTGGTTCTTCCGCTTCATGAAGATCTATGGTCTTCACATGCTCCATCTCGATCGTCGCTTGATCTTCTTATACTTTCGTATTTGTTGGTTGGAATGGTTTTCGAATATACATTCGATCCCGGACTTTCCATACCAACAACCGTAAAGGTCAGACTTGATAGTCGGTTATTTAACTATCAAGTAAACATCCATGAAAACAAAAGAAATACATTCACTGGTCTAGTACTCAGCATCACTTGGCCTTTAAAGTCATCGCCCAATTTCCTTTTAATTCCATTACTAGGGAAATCTCATTTCCGTTATCTTGGAAATCTTATCGCACACTCTCGTCATTACCAACTAGTATTATCTTTGGGTCGTCCCGAAGTCGTTCAAGTTGGGGTATTTTAATTACCTCTCAGACCTTGACCAACCACGTTCTTACCTTCAGGTAAATACGAGTCATAATTTAAAAACCCGATATTAATATCTCAATTTCCATTTCCAAATCTCGTTTACCAAGCTCACTTTTAAATCTTCTTTTTGGTAAATCTCTTTCCAAATTCATTTGGTTTATCTTAATTTCCTTCTTAAGTATTTGAATTCAAAAACGACACTTAAACTCATATCCCATTTATAAATTCTTATAAAATTCCAGGTTTAACATAAACCATTTTCATCTTCGCCTCCCTTTACTTAATTCAAAACATTAAGTAAAAATTCCCTTTAACCTATCGTATTCGGTTTGGAGCCCTTTATTTCTTTAATAAGAATCCGAGTTCCAATCTATACCTGTTCATCTTTTCAAACTTACTTGGTTAATTCAAACCATAACCATTTCTTTAAACCCTTTTGGTTTAATTCCTCTTTTTAAATTAATGAAATTAATTTAAATAACTCTTTTTAATCATTTACAATTAACCAAATATCTAGTCACCAGATAATTCCCTGTCCTTTATTTAAAGTCCTTATCGATTTAAGAATTCATCTTATAAAACAAGTTTCCAATAAACTTTAAATAAATAATAATTTAATATTTTATTTCCTTTTGAATAACTTCCAATGTAAAAATCTTTCAAATCCAATTCCCGTTATAAAATATATTTATAACTTCAAATCTTATCGATTCACTGCTTATAAAAATCCATATTTTATAACTGTTTGACTTTTGGGTCCAGTGATGCTGATTACCCAACCAATTCTAGACAATTGTGAATATTAGAACAGATATGGAAATATGGTTTTACGACCATCAAAATCAATCATTCGTCATTCTTATAATGACCATCAATTCAAACAACAATCCATTCAACCAACTCAAACACGTTTTATAAACGTGATCAAACCAAGGGGTTACTTTGTTATGGGTCATCCCCAACAGTGTATATTTCAAAATTTAAACCATCGTTGATCAACAGTATATACACCTAACAGTCAACCACAAACAAGCAGAACACGCAAAAATAAAATACCCAGTTTATATAAAATATAAACTAGGAGGCTGAGTGAGTTTAACTCACCTGTATTTAGAATTGTCGATATCAGTCTGGTTCTACCCAATTAAACTGACGTTTTAATTCGAATAAAATTTCAGTCACTCCAGATCCGGACTGCGCCTGCTCCATCTCGAAGTGCTCGCCTCCACGGTCCCAACGCACCTGACCGCGCGTGAATCTGACATCGTATGTGGAAAATATCGTATAAACAAATTTATAAACAAATTTAATTAATTAAAACATGGGTGTTTTATAAATGGGCTTCTTACCTCAAACCTTAGCCCAAAGGAAACCCGACCCGCCTCACATATTAAAACCCTACCCCGTCCCTTTTCTACTCATTTGATCGGCCGCCACAAATTAATCCCTACAGCCGAAACTAAGAAACCCTAAATCCCCTTTTAATTCACCAAAATCGGAGCTGTAGGCGTCGCACTCTCCCCCTTACGCCACCACGTCTTCATCCGCCCGCCGTTATCCACCCCGTCATCAGCCCCTCTTTGATGATCGAACCCCGAACCTTCCAGGAACGAACGACTTCGACAGTCACCCAAACCCCTCCTCAGAACGAAGCAGCTTCCTTCCTATTATTAAGCTAAGTTTTCTTTGACTGAACTATTTTGATTTTATTGGTTTCGAATGAGGTTGTTTTTTTTTTTTGTTTACGTTGTTGGTTTGTTCGGTCCTGGGATGAATGAAACACCGTAGTATTTATAGTTGCGATTTCGATCCTAGGTGAGAACATTGTCATTAGCTACTTAGATTAGGCCATTTGCACCCTATTCACTTTTCAGATTTCGTACTAGTGATGGTCGCTGGACAGTGATCACTATATGTTGGATTTTTAGCAGACATTTTGCTGAGTATCGTATTGTATTTTCAATATATTTGGTTGGTTCGAAGTGACTGAATTTGTGTAGGTTAGGTGAGCCTAAGTCTATGACTTGTTAAATCGATTTACAGATCCAAACTTGTATTGTCGATTTCAGTCAGGTTTTCAATGTATGTAAAATAGAAATTTGAAAAAAAGGATTTTTCTCTGTTTTGATTTGTCTTGCTACAGGTTGATGTATATGAATATATATATATACACATATTCTTCTTTTCATTGAATTGTTTAATCGATCAAAGATGTACAGATATTTTACACTGTACATTTCTAGCTGTTTATAGTTGTTCTTAAGATTTTGTGTTCGAGATTGATTTTGTACATATATGAATATATATATGTTTGCCTTACTTTAGCATGTGCATTGTACTGTAGAATTTTGATGTATGAATGTACATACATCCCTATTTTTTCCAGCTACACATCGTACTGCTTACTTCACCAAGTTGATGTTTACTCCTCTGACTCCATTCGGCTATGCATTGTTGATTTTGTTCAGAGATTTTGAATATATGGCTCGGTTTCCTAATGTATTAAACAGTGATTTTATATATAAGTTTACTGTATATACATGTGAATTCACTGTTTGCTTTGGCTGTAAAGATTATGCATTTGATTTCCCTCTCTTCTTTCCTTAGCTGTTCTTAGCCATTCTTAGTTGTTGCACTGTCTACATTCCACTGTTCTCTTTTTCCTTTATCATGTATTGTCTTGTCTTATCTTCCTGATTGTATATATTTGATGATCTCATTTATTTTTTTATACTCATAGGTTTCTTTTTTTCTTTTGCAGCTATATATATAGGTCCATGAACAAGTTGTCATGTATTGGAAAAGAACTTGGTTGCTGTGCTATATTTTGAGGAAAAATTCTGAAGCTTTCGTAATGGATTCATGTGCTATTGTCTGCCGAAATAAGAACATGTAGCCGTACAAAAAGGGGTTTTATTGAGTTGTTTATTAGGTTGAGATATTTTAGATTGATGTCATAGCTATGAGGCTATTTTGTTAGTTGTTGAATTGTAATATCAATGTGCAAAATCTGAATTTTGATATTGTGGATTTTGTGTATATATTATGTGGCAGAATACTTTGTACATTTTAGACTGTATGTAAATATCTAGCTAGCTGTTCACTTTATTGTTTAGCTGACTAGCTGTTTCCTCTTTGTTTTACCATTTTTTTTTTCTTTTCTTTTTATTGAAAGAACAAGACCTGCTGATATCGCAATTTAAAATAATTGTTCTGTTCATGGTAGCTCAGCTGTGCATTGTCCATTTGTGAGATTTTCATGCCTCGGTGGTACTGTGTTTTATGGATCAAGCTATTTTGTACGTTCCTAGTGGAATAAATCAAATCTTTTGGAAGCTCAGTCGGTTTCTTCATAATCGTGTATGGTATTGGTATAAATTTTACTTTTGGTGTATCAATACAACAAGGATTCGTATTTATTTAAAACAACATCTCCCATTTCAAACAGTATAGAATTCAAACTCGACACTAATAATATTTCAAATATATATCCGAACTTTATTTTAATTAAATAAATTCAATAAATATAATATATTAACAAATTTAAATATTCGAATTTAAATGGCCGAAAATTCTGGGACGTTACAGAAGGGCTACTGCTCCAATAACTAGAATCATATTGCTCTACTTCTCTTTTCCGCTTAATTATCCGCAAGGCTTCCATTCTTAACCTTTGATCTTCCGTTCCTTTCGGGTCAGTAGTACTTGACATGTCCATTTTGGATCCAGAAGACTCTCGTTGGGACCTTTTGACCATAGTCTTGCTTCTTTAAAGCTTAGTCCAACCTCAGACAAAACATCACAGTTAGGTTTGTGGCTGTTAACCACAAGGGCGGAGGTTCAATCCCTCCTTCTAGCGCCAAAATGTTAATGATATTTTTGTCAACACTGGAGATAGGTTTACAGAAGTGGACCTAAGGGGAAAATAGTTTATTTAGCTTTCACGAGTTCGAATTAGTTCACCGTTTCCTAGATATGAAGGTTTTGAACCCAAAAGATTAGTTACTCTTCCCTCAATGGGGTGAGCATCACACTTAAGTGACTCAAGAACCAATAGTTATCTTGTGATAAGGGTTCCCTAAGCACAACCCTCGATAAGGGCTAAAAGGCTTGTAGGAAGGGGTTTCACACTGACTTTGCGGAAGGGTTTAGGCTTGGATAAGAGCTTGTAAACATGTAGAAAACAAATAATATGTTGCACTAGTAATCGCTAAGAAATTACATGGGAAACTCATAAGGAATTATACTAAGTATTGATCCACTCTTTATTGATCATTGATTTAGAATACACAAGTGATTACAACCGAAATCCCCAATTTGATTTAGGAATTAGGGTTTAGTCTAGAGAAAAGAGTACAAGAATGATAATGGGAAAATCGCCCCAAAAATGAGACCCCTTGGGTCTTATTTATAGACTAATCGGGGCCCCTTTTGCTATTGGGCCAGCAGTACCCAATGTCGGCCGCTTTTCCCTTTGGTTCCGGAAGCATTAGCTCTCGGCCGCCTTTTCTTTAGGTTTTGAAGGTTTTTCCTACGGCTTTTTGATGTGTCGGCTCACGCTCTGTGGATCTCCTTTTTTATTGCTTATCCACCCATTTTGTATTGGTCCGGAGTTTGCCGGTGCGAGTGGCTTTCGGAAGGCTTTGGCTCTCGGATGTAAGCCTCCGGATGTAGGCCTCCGAATGTGGACTCTTGGTCTTGTTACTAACACTTTATGGAGCTTGTCTTTGTGATTCAAGTGAAAGGTTGCCCGGTCTGCCACCCCTTCCGGTATCGATATTAAACAGATTAGTGTGGATAGCTTGTCTCACTTTGAGGTTCCGGCTTACCTTTCGGTAGACTCCCGAAGTGTATCCTTGATTTTCTAGGAGGTTGCTTCCGGTGCTTTGCTAGTTACTTGATAGGGTAACTTCTCGGGAACCAACTAATGGAGGTCTAGGTAATTGGTTCCGGGTGATCTCCCTATGCTTTAAACTTTATATCTTCGATGCTCTTGTCTCTTTATGTATCGGTGTTAAGCAAGTTAATACTGATAGCCCCTCTCGTCCTTCTAGGTCCCAGTTTGTAGGATTATGGGTCTTTCCCTTCATTGGCTTCCGGTCTTGGGCGACCTTCTGCTACTTACTCATCGTGCCGGAACCACCCTGCCGGTATCCTTTCTTTGTATAGATTTTGAACTCTTTACTTTAATAACGGTGTCGGTTTCACAACTCTCGGACTATTTCACTTATGTTGTCGACTTTTTCTTGTGTCGGGCTTTTGTTGAGGGAAGACTCCTTTCTACTTGTGGCGGTCTGTTACCCCTTCACCGATAACCTGTTTTAGAGATAGTTTTGGTTGTAACATATATATATATATATATATATATATATATGTTGAATATGTATATATGCATGTATTTAATACCTTGTTTTTCTTCTATTACTTAAATTATTCTAGCAAGCCTAGGATACAAGTATGAATAATTATGTTGTTATTTTTTTATTTGCTGTTTGTTATTAATCATGCCACGAATTAAGTAGTTTAATATAGGAATTAGGCTTGTATACCTTTTCATGCAGCGCACAGAACGATGATTTTGTTCTGGCTCAGCATTTTGGTGTCGCAATGTTGTTTTCAGCTCTTATATTCTGCTTATGGTGTTGGTCTGTGTATTTGTTTAGCTTGTCTTTATTGTCGGTGTCGTTTGTTTCTTTTCGTTTTATCATGTTGTAATTAGTTTGGTTTCGGTATTGGTGTGGTGTTATCGGTGTAAGCTGTAAGGGTGTATAAAGCGCCTATAAATATAGGCATAGGGTGTAAGTTTTTGTTTGGTTAATTTTGAAAATAAAATTTTGGCTGTAGCCATTGTTACAAAAGGTATTTACTTCTCTCCCAAATTTAGTATTCCAGCATGAATCAAAAAATTTGAAGACCAACCCTTTCAGCATCGTGAAGATCAACGAAAGATTGGTGATAAACACCCAAATTCACGGCATCAAATGAGATCGCTGTGATTTTGGTAAGTCCGTTAATTCCATTTCGGTTTCACTCATTCATCCACAAATCGAATTCCGATCGAAAACCTAGGAAGCTGCATCATTTAGTATCAGAGCTAGCAATCTTTTCATTTCGATTGGAGAATTTTGATTTGAGGTTTTTTGTATCAATTTGAGCAACATTTTGTTTCTTTGGTTGTGATTCGAGATTCAAAGAGTAGAAATTGTTGTGACCATTTTGGCCATTGTTCTTTGATTATTGTCGAGAATTTATTTGGATTTCTTCAATATATTGAAATTAATTATGCCGCTAAGAAGGGTTTGAAAGGTTTATCGGCATGAAGATGCAATTCAAATGGAGTAGAGAATTAATGCAAGAATAAAGGAAGAACTTGAACGACTTGAAAGAATAATCCGTGAAATGAATCAGAACCAAGAAAATAGGAAACCACCATATATCGAAGAGTTTGATATTACAAAGCCACCACGATTTGATGAAGATGAGGAGATTGTGTCTGGAGATGAAGAGTTTGATTTTATGTTGAGGTGGATGTGCTTAAATCCAAAAACAGTCAATGAATCTGTGAATGAGGAATGGATGTTAACATCAACCGAAGGATTGATGAAGTAAATTGGAATATTAGTAAAGAGGAAGAGGAAACACCACTGTTAGTTAGCATAAAAATAGAAGAAGAAATAAAAGGAAGTATGGAGGATAATGAGGAGGCATATGTCAGTATCGACCCAAAAAAAGAGAATTTGGATAATATGTTCAATCTCATTGATGCAACGGATAACAGTCTTATTCCAAAAGGCATAGAAAACCAAGTGAAAGTGAAAGATCAACCTAAAATTTCTTATTTGTATGCTGCTGTAATGCCTGAAAAAGTCGAAAGCAAGATTGTTGATAATAAGAATGAGAAAGGAACAATATTTGTGAAACAAGACGAAATTACTGGGGATGGATGTTTCATAGCGAAAGATGTTAAATCTCTTGAAGAACTCCCAACTGTACCTGAAGAGAAGGAAGTGAGCTTTGAATTCCTTGATTCGAGTTCAGAGAAGACTGTGAAGATCTAGCCAAAGACTTTTTTGCTTGCTGAATTGAACATAGATGAAAGGTCCATCGTAAAAGTTGATGAATCAGTTGGGGATCTTCCAACTGTTCTTGAGGAATAGAAAATCAATTTTGAAGTTCCTTGTTCGAAGTTGAATCAAACATTATGGACTAATTTGAATATCATGGATGAAAATGTAGAAGACTCTAGTGAAGGTGAACTTCATTCATTTGGAGATGAAATAAAAGGTGAAACAACTATAGAAACTAGGGAGACATTGGCATCTATGGAGTATGAGAATGAAAATGTGGAGTCTAGCATTAGCATAGCATATGCATGTAATAATGAGAATCGCTCTTCAGAAATAACACATGCCAAAAGTCGGGTAGACATTACTGTTACAGAAGATAATGAAAAAGAGATTGAGGATGAATGGAGTAGAAAATTATTGCCTGAGTGCAGTGATAAACTACAAGAAGCTTTTAGTGAAGTGTGCCTATTGACATGGGAAAATCAGGGGCTGGGAATATGTAATAAAGTCACCAATAATCAGAAATCAGTGCAAGCACAAATTCAGGTGGAAATTGGTAACAAGGTAAAAATGATGCAAGAATGTAATTTAAAACAACCAGGTATTATGTTCTTCCACGTAAACGCTGCAGGAACGCCTATTTCTACTTTGCCTTCAAAAATGGAAGAGCTCATTTTCATATTCGACCCCGGAGGCATCTCATTAACTAATGTAGTGAAGTTGAAATATTTTAGTTGAATAAGGAACTATGCAACAATCGAAGAGTTTTCTATAAATTCGAGGACGAATTCATCTCACCTGGGGAGGATGATGCAACGCAAGGAACTATGGTTTGGTTCCGGCTCAGCATTTTGGTGTCACAGTGTTGTTTTCAACTCTTCTTTTCTACTTGTAGTGCCAGCCTGTGTATTTGTTTAGCTTGCATTTGCTGTCGGTGTCATTTGTTTCTTTTTTTTTGTCATGTTGTAATTAGTTTGGTTTTGGTATCGGTGTGAGCTGCAAGGGTGTGTAAAGCGCCTATAAATATAGGCATAGAGTGTAAGGTTTTGTTTGGCTAATTCTGAAAATAAACTTTTGGCTGTCACCATTGTTACTGAAGGTATTTCCTTCTCTCCCAAATTTGGTATTCCAGCATGAATCAACAAATTTTAAGACCAACCCTTTTTGCATCGTGAAGATCAACGAAAGATTGGTGATAAACACCCAAATTCACGACATCAAACGTGATCAACGTGATTTTGGTAAGTCTAATTCCATTTCAGTTTTGCTTATTCATCCACAAATCGAATTCCAATCGAAAACCTGGGAAGCTGTGTCACCTTTTATATGAACAAGATTGTCAATTTACCATATTACAGCATTTCTTATTCGAACGAAAATTAGTGTTTATAGCACGTATTAAATATTATATTTATATAGCGTAATCAAACGTAATAATGGCGTAATAAATACATTAGAATATGGTTAGAAATTTGAAATGTCCTCAATTGAATTGTTGCTTTTGTGTGTTTGTGTATAAATGTCTTATTTATATTAAATAATGACACACAGACACAAGATTAGTCGTTATTTGTGGTAGAAGTCTGCCTGGAACCAATAGGAGAATCCATCAACCACAAGTTAGTTTGGCTAATGTGAGAGGTTTGGATGCCATGGGCCATTAAACTTAGTGCACTATGACATGAGGTTAAGCCTTCTTGTAGTAGAAGTCTGCCCGAAACCGCCCGACGTATCCAGCATCTACAAGTTGTAGGTTTAATGTGAGAGTTCAAGTGTATATATATACACCTATTATGTGTGTAAATAGGTTGGCTTACTACCTTCCTTGAGAAGTTCTTAAGTGGCCAACTTTCTTCTTATCTAGTTTGGGTCTTAAGTGGTTAAGAATAGGTCCGTTCCAAAGGTTTATTCCTTGGATTTGAACCAATGTCATGGGACCCTCCCTTATTAGATTTGAAGTGGTCTATTGGTCCTCCTTCTCCAAAGTGGTCTAATCATGGCGATAACAGAGTAGGGTAGTTTACTGAAATGTCCACTTCCTCTATGAGCTTTATGAGGGCTAACCAAGGGATATGTTTTGTATACCGAAATGATACGACAACCAAAAATCCTTTCCATAGAAAAGGCAATCGCTCCACGGAAGAGATCAGCGTGCTCAATGAAGTCTTGAATGTTGATTTAGTCAGCGGTAGAAGACGAACGTTGGATTATAAACAACCCCTCCACAGTCGGGGCATCCAATGAAGTCTCTGATGTCAGAACTAGTCAACAAAGCAGACAAACATTGATCAGCAAAAGTCCTTCCCACAATGAAGGCTAGAAACCTCCCAAGTAGGGGCACAAATATCCAAAGCTTCTCCAAGAGGAAGCAGGAAATAAATCACAAGTACGCATTTCCTAATTGCAAAAAATTATACAAGATCATATAAGTCGTTAAAATAACGAAGCTTAAAATCCATAGTCGGCTTGTGTCGATAAGTTGATCTCAAGTGTCGGTGTTAATTCAAGTTAGAATGTCGTGTTTGTGCAAGATAATATTCAACAAATTACTAACAGTTGAATAAAAAATAAAATTATGTACAAACACTTTATTCAATTAATACAACAATTTACTATAGAAAAGTTTTTTGAACTGACTAATCTGTTGTCGATGCGGGCAATCGATAACAAAATATTAGCCCAGAAATGTGCAATGTTTTTGTTGTTACAAAACAGGTTATGGCAGTGAAAAAAGCCACAAGTAACACGTTAGTTACAAGTTCTATTCGTCGATGTTCGCTTCAGAAAGGGCGCATTGCTTCAATAGAATTCAACGGCTAAACAAGTCTCTAAATAAAGTGGTTTAGTGTGACTTGGCACGACCAATCCATCACGGATTTTACTTGCTTTACGCCCCCGAACCCGAGTTAAAACTGGGGTAATCACACACTAGCACAGAGTTATCATCGACAAATTCTAGAATTCGAAACTGAAGCGTCTATTAGCGCAACAAATTATGTGCAGTGGAGCATATTAAGTGTGCATTCAAGAACAAAATTATCACCAATAAGCCTTTAGGTGCTCGACATTGAAACTCGACAAAATATGGATCAAGAATGCAAGTTTCATATGCAATGCAAATAAGCTTGAGTGTTCAATCTGATAGATTATGTGCCAGAAAATAAAAGCCAAATGAAGCGATTCAAGTCCAAGTTTATTATTAAAATGTCTTCAGCCGAGAGGTGAAGAAGTGAGCAAAGGTCAACCCAAAGTGACATGCTCTGATCCAAATATAGAGAGAGTGTCCAAATAAAAACACTCTGATTCATCTTAAACGTTTATCTACGATATGTTCATGTGCATTTAACAAACAGTATGTTAACAACAACGTTCATTTCGAAGCTTGCGTTTTCTCAAGCAAAAAATACAAGCTTGGAGGGGCAAATGTTAACTCTGTTAAAAATATGGGTCAGAGATAATTAGCCAAATGCATGTGTAATAGATGTTAACGTTTAAGTGCCATGAATTGGTGTTGTTTTAATATAACAGATCGGTCAGCCTTAGTCTTACGGATCGATCGTGCTCAGTCAGATGGATCGGTCGGCCTTAATGTAAACTATGGATCGTCCACTGAGAGTACATGGATCGGTCGTCATCCCGATATGATGGCGTTAACATGATAAAGTGGACCGGCACCATATATGAAGTTATGCTAAGTCATGAAGCCATATTAAATACTGTTATACAAATATATGGTTCATCACCTTCATTCCAGGACACATGACCAACAAATATGGGATGGTCACTTTCCCTTTTTGATGGATCAACATATATTAACGCATGTATCAATATGAGGAAAAGGCCATGTATTAGTATAACGTTCAACATGTGGCACAAGCATGAGTTAATAGAAGCAAGGCTACATGTAGGCCAATGCATGGGTTGGTCATTTTCCTAAATTATAAAGCAAGCACACATACGAATTGCTTCATGGACTAGCTGCTAGTATGATCAGCATCTTCAAAAGGTGTAGATGGCATTTAAATGAATAGACCGTGGGGGATGAACGTGGAATATAGGTCGGCATACAAACAATATGGGATGGTCAGACATAATTTTATATACATGGTGGCAAAGTTGTAAATGATAGAACAGGATGAATTAGCCTCAAATAAAAAAGGTGGCGACACAATATTGTGAATGGGTCAGTACTTTAAACATTTGACTATGGATCGGTTAAAGCTTTACACGTGGACCGGTCATAAAGCATTATTTGGGTCGGCTTCAACTGATATGCATAGATCGGCTTTTAATAATAAAGCGGTGGCAGTAGTGTAATTAAATGGGTCGGTAGTGAAATTCAGATGGATCGGTACCTTAAAAAGCAAGGGTCGCTCGGCTTCAAACTGTTTATATGGGTTGGCTATAATAATAATGCAGTGGTAAAGTTGTAATATATGGATCAGTACATGACAGCTGTACACTGCTGTACTTATGGACCGGTCATAGACCAGTGACATTTTTGTAAATACATTTATGGCCGATCCATACCATGTACACCATAATTTCAGCTTTGCCATTACCTCCAAACTACACCTATAAATACCACACTTCTCCATCATTCAAGGGACCAAATTTTCTACCTCGAAGGGCTGTCCAATTCATTTCTCCGCCGCTTTAAACCCCTCTAACCTCCATTAATTCTCTCTCAAGCCTAGATCTAACATAAAATCATCATGGAACCAATGCAGATCATCTAAATGTTCAAACGGTGGAAGATCTAAACAATAACCATCACCAAGCAAGAGATCTCATCTATTCCTTCATGAATTCAAGTGAATTCTAGAGCAAAAGAGAGAAAATCGAGAATATCATTGTAAAAGAGAAAAAAAGAGTGAAACAAATGAAGCTATGCACTTTGTAAATTCTATTATGATAGTAAATTAGCTTCTATAGTGGACGTAGGCCGATTCTAGGCTGAACCACTCTAAAATTCCCGTGCATTTACTTGCTTTTATATTTCGTGGCTCTATATTTTCAACTCCTACTTTTGTGAAGTGTTACATAAACATCTTGCAGTGTTGTGATCAATTTTTGATTTCAACAATACAAAATCAACTTCCTTAAGCCATTCCATTCCTCTTTTCTCAACTTCTCAGTTTTTTTCAATCTCAACTTCTCATCGTCCTCAACTTCTCAATTCTGCTCATCCCAAAGCCGCTCTTAAAAAATGAATCGGATCTACAAAAATACAAAAGCTTGAATATTTAGGCTAAAATTTGTCTATTCTATTCCATCTCGTTATCTCTCCAGTGTTCAAATAGATTTGGGTTGCTTTAGACGTTGATGGATGGGCTCGGAAGTGGAGTTGCAAGGTTGAGTTTTGGTTACTACCAGTGGTAGAGGAAGGCACGGTGGTGCTGCCGTGGGCTCATAGGGCAAGGTCTATGTTGGCAAGGAGCTGGATGAAGTTGATGTGATGAAGATTGGGTAATGTATATGCCAAACGCATCTTTACATTCTTTGGTATTTTTATTTTTTTAGTTTTCACGCATCTGTTTGTGTTTTAGGATCGATAAAATTTTGATTGTGTAACACGCCCTCCAAGTGTTTGCATTAATGCTGCTTCAAAACCTCTAGCCATCCAAGTGTTCAACTGCAGGCATTCGGTGCTGCTTCCTTTCCTGTTACGTCGAAACTGCTTCCATCCGGTGTAGCTACATCACCAACTTTGTCAAATCTGCTTTTAGGTAATATTTTAAACATTGCCACTTCAATTGTATCTCCGCTTTCCTGAGTTGTACAGATTTCCAAAAATGTTTATTTTGTATCTGAGTTAAACGTGGGGTTTTCACCTGGTAATGCTTTTCTAATTCAGACTGTGAATGTTAATATCCCAAATTCGGATTTGAATGTCAATGCTTAGCTTGGATATGCCACTATGAGTGATGTTGGTTTGGTGATTATGTCCGTATAGGAGCTGAGCGTATGCCGCTAAAATTGCCGTGTAACTTGGGTAAGGCAGCCAAATGCCTACATGTCGTTTCACATTACATTTTGGGTGGTGATGGACTTGGTGTGCAGTGTTTCAAAGAAGGTTTGGTACACCGGACCCCCGCTAGAGCTGCACCCGGACCCGCTACTCGGCTCGGCACTCGGCTCGTCATATATTTGTCAATGTCAGTGTTTGTATAAATTGAAATAGCATATGTAATGAGCGAAATGAGTGATGTAGTGAGGAATATCTGTATATGAGAATAATCAGTGTTGTAGTAAATCATTGAGTTGTAAATAATTGGAGTCAGAAATTTGTACTATTTCAGTTGTTGAAAGAAAATATTTTATTTAATAAAACGCTGTTAGAATTCAAATTTTGTGCAGTAGTATTTTATTAAATAAATATTTAATTTTGTTAGAGATGAAATATCCATAGCAACGTTTTTGGAATGTTGCTAAAACACCTAAGGATGTTGCTATAGACCCAAATAGGGTTCTATTGTAACAATATTAGTTATGTTGCCTTAGATAGTCAAAATGTTTCCTTTGAGTCCCGCAGCAATGGTGAAAATTGCATTACACTAAAATTGTTGCCAAAGACCTTTGCCAACATTTTTTTTTGTTGCATTAGGTCGTTTATGGCATAGTGTATTCTTATAGATAAAGACAAGCAGATAAATTCTTAGGTCCAAATCAGCATGGAGTGCAAGTGCAAAGACACATATACATGAAGCAAGTATGAAAACAAGTGCCAACCAGATCTACAAGGTGATACATTAAAGACAAGTGCAACATACACATCAGGGCAGTAAAACAACACAGTACAAAAGCATGGTGCACCAGTGAACATTTTTCAAGCATGATAGTGCAGTGCAAAGAATAGTATCTATCTTTAAATCAATGGAGCATCACAAGTTTCAGGTGAATGGGCATATACACACATACATACATATATAGATATGTATATACATATATATATATATATATATGTGTACGTTATACAAGTACAAAAGTTATGTATATGTGTGTGTGTATATATATATATATATCTGTATGTATACATGTCTGTATATATACATATCTGTGTGTGTATATATATAGATATCAATATATATACATATAAATATATACAAATATCTATATACATATCTGTCTTTAAAAAGAAAGAAAAGTACGCTATACAAGAATACAAATATGTATATACTTATATATCATATATATGTATGTATGTATGTATGTATGTATGTATGTATGTATGTGTGTGTGTGTGTGTATATATATATATGTCTGGTTCTTACAAGTGAAAATCCAGTGAACAAGTTCATCGACTATAACATGGTGGAAAGAGTGATTATCACGTGAAATAAACGATCTTATCAAAAAACAGGAAAGTATTGAACAACAGAGCTCATCAAAACAAGGATTTAGGCAAGATTTTTGGAAAGTTGAATCGTTCAAACTTTCCTATCAGTAAGGAATTTATTCAAATAGTAGCATCCGATAGAAATCAAAAGACCAAAAATAAAGTAGATCAAAGACAATTCAATGTTTTAAAAGTGAACGTTTGGATAAGTTGTAGAAGCGCTTTGCAATCGTTAATGGTGTCCTCCCTTCCTTCTTCTCCACCTCTTCTTTCGAAATATCCTTCTAGATATAGGTCCTTTCTCCTTCCTCGCTCTGTTTCTTCTTCATCTCCTCGTCATCCTTCCTTTGCTCATTCCTTCATTAATCCTTCGCTCAAGCATGCTTGGTCATCGAATCCTCGCTCTGTTCGCTTTGATGTTTTTCGTTTGTCATCTCGTGTCTCATCTTTTCGTCCTTCTTCTTATAGTGTCCCTACTTCCCCTAAACATGTATCTTCTCGTGTTGATTTTTCCCAATCGGATAAGGGTCCGGTTTCTGTTCGACCTCGTCCTCATCCATCTCGCTCTTCCTTACTGCCCTCTTTTAATCGTTTTGCTGTTCTTTCTGATCATCATGCTGAATTACCATCAAAGTCCTACGCTCAAGTGGCGGCATCGCCTCCGCCATTGTCACCCAATCCTCCGCCCAAGAAGAAATTTAAGCCATCTTTGCCGGAGTTTGTCTCGGTTTATCAAACAGTAGCTCAGTTGAAAAAAGAAAAGAGATGTTTGCAATGTGCATGCAAAGGTCACGTAGCAAACGCGTGCAGAGACCCAAAAATTTGTTTCAAATGCGGTTCGTTCGGTCACTCAGTGCAACGTTGTCCAAGGAAAAACTATTATGTTGGAAGCTCCTCGTCTTCTGCTAATACAACCAACAGTAATAAAGGTAATTATCACGCGTGCTGGGTCCCAAAACAAATCAATTACTCTACAAACGCTGCTTATCACCCATCGCTTCGTAATGCCAGCCGTCAAGAGAATAACCATGGAAAATCCAATATTAAGAAATCATCTGAGCCTATTTCACCTCATTCTCCAACTCAATCTCCTCAGTTTCTATCTTCAAAAAAAAGAATTTTTAGAAAGATGGATTCTTCGAAATGCATTGTAACCAAAATTCTTACTGGTAAATGGAATATAGAAACTTTACACCAAGCCCTAAAAGTTAACCTTGATTATGATATGTGGTCGATGTCGATTATCACAAATAACTCCTTCTTAGTTCACTGTCCTACTTATGGCAAAAGAGATCATGCATTGCTACTTAAAATCCTAACCAAGCCAGGAGCTGCGATTAGCTTAGAAGCAAGGGATGAAGATGTGAATGAACCAGAACCTGCTTTGGAACTTGAATCATGGGCTAAGGTGGAAGGATTCCTGGAATTTCTAAAGTATAATGATGAAGCTGTAAAGGAAATACTTAAACCTATGGGTAGAGTCTTAGCAGTGGATGATTGTGACTGGTGTCATCTTGATCATAGAGATTTCTTGGTAAAGCTACAATTCTTCGAAGGAATAGGTTCAAGGAATGAATTTGCAGCCCGATTTAACAACAAAGTGCATATTATCAAAGTTCAGCGCTGTAAACATGAACATTCAGGTACAAGGCCAGATCTTATTTTTATTGGTAACGATGAGAAGCAAGTGGTTCCATGTATCCACAATTATCAAGATACAAGTTTGGAGGATCGAGTAGATGCCATGATAGAAGAGGCAGTGATGCTACCACCATTACACTCTATTTATAGGGAAATAAACATGAACCCTAACTTCCCAGACTTCGAAGATCAAGGGATGGATTATAATGAACATTATGAAGTGAATCAAGAAATGCATGATGACCAGAATCAGAACTTGCAGGATGATCAGAATCCACCTCTTAACCAGATCATCCCTTTTGGGAATGATTTCTCCTTGCAACCCATTCAAGCTATCCCCTTTGACATTAGTTCTATTCCGCCACCGCAATCTCCTCCACAACAACCATGGTCAGATGAAAATGATTGGCCTCAATTTCTCTCTCCCATATTTGTTCGTCGTAGTGGGAGACGCAATAATCCTGAAGTAACAAGTAGTTTTCTTACTCCAGTTGTTTTTTCCTCTACTAATAAACGTTTGAAAAAAAAGATATTAAACTGCATGGGAGTGAATTTACGTGATACACATTATAAAGCCATGCAGGCATTAGAACAAGAGCGTATTAATAGACATCAATGAAAGTTGTCACATGGAATGTACGGGGATTGGGGGACCATTCAAAATGGCATGCTATTATTCTAGTTTTGTCCCCACTTAAATTGGATATTCTTTTCCTTCAAGAAACCAAACTCTTTGAACCTTCTAATTATCACTTTAGCTTGATTGGCGGTTCCTTTTTGAGGGGATGGACTTATGTTAATGCTATTGAAACTAGAGGAGGTCTTATTACTGCATGGAATGATTCTGTGTGGTCATTATACCAAATTTTCCCCTCTCAATCTGCTTTACATGTAGCTCTCAAACACATTGCCTCCAACACAATCTACTTCTTTTTCCAATATTCATGGTCCCCAAAACTCTTATGAAAGAATACCTCTTTGGGAACATTGTAAACAAATGGCTAATAATTTTCTGGGTCACACTATTAGATATTTTAACGAGAGAAAATCTTGCTCCATTTCATCTGATACGGATGCTTTCAATTCTTTCATTTTTTATTGTTGCCTCTTTGACCCACCTATTTGTAATCGATCTTTTACTTGGTCAAGTCACAGAATGAATCCTTCTCTTGCTAAACTTGATAGATTTCTTTTTAATGCTGCTTGGGAAGAAACTCATCCTTTATCTTTTGTTTCTGTTCTTGCTTCAATCGTCTCTGACCATTGCCTTATTGTTCTTGACTCGGGTTCCCTCTCTAATCACAAGCGACCTTTTAGATTTGAGAGATTATGGCTACTTGAACCATCTTTTAAGGAGTTCATTCAAACAGCTTGGGATAATCCTGTTCAATCTCAATCAGCTATCCATAAAGTTGTCCTTAAATTGAGATCTTTGAGAAAACTGATAAAACCGTGGGCCAAAACAATTTATGGCTCAATTCATACCCGCATTTCTAATATTCAAGATGTTATTTTAGATCTCAATATCTTGGAATAATCTCGTCCTCTCAATGAGGAGGAATTTAACTCTTTGAAAAATCTGGAGACTGAATTGGATAGACTGTTTAAATAAGAAGAAATTGGTTGGAAACAAAGATCTAAGGCTAAATGGTTAAAAGAAGGAGATAGAAATTCAGCTTACTTTCATAGAATTGCAAATGGAAGAAGACGCGCTTCCTGCATTCTTGAAATATCTCATGAAAACCAAATCTATTCGAATCCTGATGATATTCTTCTTCTTTTTTCTAACTATTATCGATCCATCCTTGGTCGATCGTCCTCAGAAATCCCTCTTATTGATTGGTGTTCTTTTTACCCTTCACCTGCTGTTATTTCTATTGACCAACCTTTCTCTGAAAATGAAGTTTGGGCTGCTTTAAGTGACATGAATGATGATAAATCCCCTGGGCCTGATGGATTTGGGCCTTCTTTCTTTAGATCGTTTTGGGCCATTGTGAAAAAGGATATCATGGCCATGTGCAATGATTTTTATGAAAACCCTTGCCTCATATCTCATCTCAATTATGCTAATATTGTGCTTCTTCCCAAATTCTCTGGTGCTATTTCTCTTTCTGATTTCCATCTCATTAGTTTGCTTAACACCACTTTTAAAATTATTACCAAAGCTCTTGCAAATCGTCTTCAATCTGTCATCTCTGATCTTGTTGGAGCTGAGCAATCAACTTTTATTCTTGGACGCAACATTTTCGATTGCATTGCAGCTACTCAAGAGGTAATCTCTTATTGTTACAATACTAAAACTCCAGGTGTTCTCCTCAAATTAGATTTTTCAAAAGCATTTGACTCTATTAATTGGGAATTTATTTTGCAAATGTTCAAGCATAGGGGATTTTCACAGCATTGGTGTAATTGGATCGACTGCATTCTTAAGACAAGCCATTCATCGATTTCGATCAACGACAATATTGGGGGTTTATTTAAATTCAACAGGGGGTTGAGGCAAGGAGATCCCTTATCTCCGCTTATATTTGTGTTAGTTGTTGATGTCTTCAATCAAATGATCAAACGAGTAACAGCTAACAATTTCTTTGATGGGATTCATCTTCCAAATTCCTCCATAGCTATTTCTAATCTCCAATTTGTAGATGACACAATTATCTTTTCCTCTCCTAATCTAAATCATATTCACTGTCTTAAAGTTGTGCTTTATATTTTTGAACTCATTTCAGGTTTGTCTATTAATTTTTCCAAAAGCTCAATCATAATGTTAGGAAATGCTGACCATCTTGGCCCTTCAATTTCATCCATTTTAAATTGCTCTATTCACAAGTTTCCTATTCAATATTTGGGAATCCCTCTTAGACCCACTAAACTTCATAAATCTGATTGGTTGCCTCTCATTCACAAATTTGAGCAGAGATTATCTTCCTGGAAAGCTAATACCTTATCCTCTACTAGTCATTTAGTGTTGGTTAAAGCTGTTTTATCTGCTTTACCAACATATTGGATGACTATACACAAATTTCCTAAGTGGGTAATTTCAAAAATTGATTCAATAAGGAGTTCTTTCCTATGGAATGGTAACAAGGTTAAAAAATTGGTCAACTGGCAAACTAATTGCTTACATACTAATCAGGGGGGTTTGGGTATAATTAACCTTTCTAATTTCAATGTGGCTCTTTTATCAAAATGGTTATGGCGTTCAATTACTCCTGGTTCTTTCTTATGGAAAGATTGGATCCTTTCTCTTTACTATTCCAGTAATCCTCATTTAGTTTTGCACTCTATTCCCTCTGTTAAGCCTTCTCCCTTTTGGACAGGTGTCATATCTTGTATTCCTCGCATTAAAAATCTGTTTCATGTCAAATTGGGAGATGGAGAATCTTGTTTATTCTGGTATGATATATGGTATGGTCATATTCCTCTTTTTCAAGCTTTTTCCTCTCTATTTCCTTTCATTTCTAATGGATTTTCCTCTGTAGCTAATCTGTTGCACGTTGGTCCCTCATCGTTGTGCCCTTCTACCATTTTTAATGCACAGGTTATGGATAATTTCCTGCTTGCTACCAACCTGATCATGTACACCCAACCTTCACTCTCTCCCGACTGTTATTTCTGGGCTTTATCACCAAAAAGAGGTTTCTCTGTTGCTTCACTGTATAATTATATTAATTTCTCTGGGAGGCTATTCTCTTTTTCAAGAATCTGGAAAACTCATCTTCCTCCAAAGATTCTTTTCTTCAATTGGTGTTTGATTCATGGTAAAATCAATACAAGAGCTAAGTTGCATAGACTTAACTTGATTGAGGATCCCCTTTGTGCTCTTTGCTCTAATCATGTTGAGACTATTGATCATCTTTTCTTTGATTGTGAATATTCTTTCCCTGTCCTTGCAGCCACTGGTTCCTTCTTGCTTGGCTCTGTGCCTGAAATTACTTCAGTGTTTGATCATTGGGAATTCAATGACGCAAATGCTGCTTTGGATTCCTTTTTAGCGATATTTTGTTGGTGTATTTGGAAAGAAAGGAATGCAGTGATATTTAATAAACCACTGAAGAGATTTAGAGGATTATGCAATCTCATAATTTTTTGCTTTAACTCATGGTCAGGTCTCGCTCCTCCCTCAGTCAGTTTCATGCTTGCTTTGCCGGCCACCAATAGTCCAGCGAAGTCAGTGGGTTCTAATCATGGTGATTCTAGCCCGGATTTGCACTAATATGCATATGGTTGTTTGTGTCAGCATGCTATACTTCTGTGGCTTATTTTGGTTTATGTATGGTCTACATATTTCCTTAGCTGTGTTTTGGGTGGTCTAGCTACTGTAGTAATGTTTATTAGGGCTTGATCTATTGTATAATTACCACTCTTTTGCTATTGAACTATGGGTCACCAGTTGGGCTTGTCAACTGGGCTATATAAATATTAATATTATGTTTAATTGGCTGTGTAGTTTCGCACTACACATCCGTCCTACTCAAAAAAAGCAGATCAAAGACCAAGTCCTAATTTGAAGACCAAATCAAATATGTGAAATCGGAGAATTAGGGTTATCAAAAACCCTATAAATACACGCGATTCATCACAGACATGGTATCGAAAACGCAACTAAGAATTCAAGTAAAAAGCGCAAATCTAAAGACAAAGAAGCTTATAATTGTTCAGAGTATTTCGAGCGAGAATCCAGGAGCCAAATCAGGCAATAAGAAAAAACCCTAGATTCAATTTAACTCCTGTCGCCATTGAGTGATAAATACAAGCGATTTGATTAGATCTCCGTGGATTAAGCAGAAACCCTAGTTTTGATTTAACTTCGGTCGCCATTGAATTTTCTCGCCATTGAAGATAGAAAGAGGATCCGATAATTTTAAGTGACAAAAGAATAAAAAGAAAAGAGAGCCGGCCAAAACAAATCTGTCTTAAGCCCTAAAGAGAAAAAGCGGATATGTTTTAACAATCAGATTAAATGTATACCGTTGGATCGTATTCGCGCAGATTGTTAATTTTATTAATTTTTAATTTTTATATATCTACAGCTACTACAACCTCGTGTTGATATCTATGCTAATACCTTGAAGAAAATATTGTAATAGACAAAAATCAACATTGCCATCTATGGTGTAGTGCAAATACCTAAAAAATCTAGCCCCACAATAACTGATCACGAGGTACATATCAGTCTTCACCGTGTACAGAACTCAACAAGCACCACCAACACAATTATACTACCAAAACGAGACCTATATATGTGTGAAACATGATTTAATGAGGTAGATCATCACATTAATTTCCAACCTGGGCAAGAAATAAGTAGCTTTAACGAATGCACACGGGAAGCGCATTTCAGTTACCATAACATTATTATTACCTTCTTTTCTCGACTAAGAATGCAAACATACCACAAAAATATGAATTGAATTGTCTACTGTTGTATCATACACAATACTCACACCAAGCACTAACATAAAATTGTGTGTGTAGTGTTGGGGGAACTCCATATATATACATATATATATAGGAAAGTCCACATAGACACAACAGTTTGACACAAATTGAAGAACACAAAATCTCAATAATTGGATTGCCCCTTGATTTCCATCATTCATATAATAAAAAATTAATCATATAGTTAAGATTTTATGTCCTTTCGATTTATGTTTAATTTTTATGTCCACATAGCTACTCCCATATATATATATATATATATATATATATATATATATATATATATATATATATATGTTACCCTTGGAGGTAACATGGATGGGGAGGGAGGATGGAAAAACTAACAGTAAAATCTAATCAGCAATTTGTAAGTGGAGTTCAACGCCATAGGCATCATGAGGGATATGGGTGGAAAAAACTGACAGTAAAAATATAATTACCATATTGTATCTTGTAAGTAAAGTGCAGCATAAAAGTACATTTCAGGGAGGATCGATCCACTAACATCATACGAGGCAAGCATGAGTACAACCACAACACTACGAAACATTGCTTAACTATTTATGTCGACTTCTGTTTATTTCAAATAGTAATCAAAAATATCATACTCCGCCACTGTTGTTGCCCGTCGGACGGGGGGTTGCCCAGGCGGTCGTCTGGTAAGCCTGGCCCTTGCGCCGGCCCTGATTGGGGCCCCTGCATCGAGTTAAGTTTTCACTGGGATAGTTGCTCAGGGTCGGGCTCGAAGTCGAGACCTATTACCAGGTAGGGGTATCATCTTACCATTGAGCCACTACCACGGATATGTATGTGTATATATATATGTATGTATGTATGTTGACACACTTTTTTGTCGAAGCTGTCACACATTAAGAATTTTGTCGGAAAACGCAAAGCGATTCAATCAAAGTCGCGGGCATTCGGAAAAAGATTTGAAATGTCGTCGATTTGCAGCATCGTCGTCGATTGGCTTGAAAATGGTGACGCGATGAAATACGTGATCGACACGGTTCGATCAGCCCAAAACAGTCGAGCGTGTCGATCCGATCACGTGGCAAAAATCATCATGATAAAATATTTGGATTTCAGCAAAATCGCGTTTCGCGCATCCAAAAACTGATGATCGACATGACACGATCACGAAAAATGGCTTGCGCGGCTCACCGCATCAAAATATGGCATTTGGCAAAAAAAAATAGTGTCGCACGCTCAAAAACAGCTGATCGGTGCGTGAAAATGATGCAAAACCATGTATTTTAGCTTAGTCGATCAATCTGGAAAAATCTAGTAAAAGCCGGTTTTGCGTGAAGAAAAACAGTCAAACACTATGTCCGATCACTCAAAAATGTGTGCGCAAAATGCGATGATCAAGCTGGAAAAAATGGTTGATCATCAGTTTAGGCACCTCAAATATCGCGGATCACCTCATAGTGATCACCTATTTTCGTGTGCGCAAACCATGTTGATCAACGTGGCAAATTTGGTAGGATGGTGTGGATCGCATCGCATACCAGGGTGATGCGAAATTTTTTTCTTGATCACCGTGATGCGATCACCACTTTTGGAGTGATCTGCACGTGTTAATCACGTATTTTTGGGATGCGATCTGGTAACGTGCCAGATCACCTGGCAAGGCTCAAAACGCACGCTAATCACCACTTTTCAGCTGATCCGCACGTGTTGATCACCAAAATTGGTGATGCAATCTGGCAACTTTCCGAGATGCGATATTTTCACTCCGACGAAGCCCGGATCTGATTTTTTCACCTTGGCCGAGCCTATGATGCGATTTTCTTCACCCGAACATAGTGTGATGCTATTTTTTGCATATTGCCTCTGCGTGATGCGATTTTATGACAGTGGAACCCCTTTCCTACCTACTCCACTACCAAACTCCACTATAAATACCCCCTCACTTCCAACATAAAAGGGTTGGTTTTTCTTGGCTATTTGGACTTTGTGATGCTCTCTACCACCATTAATGGCTTCCATCTTCTTCTCCATGACCATTGGACATGACATGGACCATTAAAACGTTGTGCAAACGTTTTCCATCATATTTTGGACGTCTACAAGCATAATTACACCCCTTTTGGACTAAATTGGACATTTTTGGATTTCCTGGATATCGAAGCTACTTTTTGGACATAGTTGACCGAGTCGACACTTTTTCCACTCAACGAAGAAAACAAAGGGAAGTTTGGTCAAAGTTTGGAACTAACAAATATTTTGTTTTTCTATTGTAACGCTTTATACACAAATATTATCCGAACTTGTACAACAATTGTAATCGACTACTATATGATGAAAGATTAGTATAAAGTGGATGTAGGCGTTAGTGCCAAACCACCATAAAAAGATGTATCTCCCCACGTTACTTTATTTTACATTCGGATTACTGTGTTCATTACATACACACATTCGAGGGCTGGCGTGCGCTGAATCGATGACAATTCCCTACATCAACACTTTGGCACACCGAGAGGGGGGGGGCGCACAGCTTTGACCTCTGCTTCGGATTACATTCTCGGATTCATATTCGGATTTCTACTTCGACTTTGGATTTCAGTTTTGACTTCGACGTCGATTGCAGTTTTAGTTTTCAACTTCGGTTTCTTCAGTTTCAGTCTTCGACTTTGTTACCCTCTCTTCATCATGGTCAAAAGTTAAAGGTTCGACGCTACCTCTGAGGTACAGAGTATTAGTAGTGAAGGAAGTCAAGAACATTCTGTGATCGAGGAACTGTCGGACATAGTTACTCGAGAGGACTTAGTTGAATTGGCTAGAGTTTTAAACGTTTGTCTGAATCGACAAGCGAAAGTTATGAACACCTTCCTCACTCGGATTGAAGGTAGATTACATGGTTCTGGAAGGTCAACTGACCAAACGAATGCCATCAAGACAACTGCTTATGTTCCCCAGTTCGTAACACGGGACTTGGGGGCAACCTCACAAACTACACTCGGGGCACCACCATTCCAAATGGAAGCATGGTTCTAGAAGTATTGGATAGTCAAACTACAGCTTCGAGTAAAGGCAAGTCTCGAAACAATCGCAGGGTGGCTAAGAATAGACTTAAGTTCCCATCCTATTCAGAACTTACCCACACTCCACAGGACATCTTCTTAGAAGTCCACTCTACTGATCCCTTCAAAAGACCTCCCGTGAAGGAGCTCATTCAAAAAGAAAAGGATATTGGACGGCATTTCCTATTTCACGACCTAGACGGGCATGACACCAATGTGTGTCGGCATCTTAGGAATGTGATTGAAGAACGTGTCAGAAATGGAGAACTGGCACGATATGTTCGAACTTGGACTGTGGCGCCGAGATAGGCACGGTCCCCAACTACTTGTCAGAATGGGTCCATGCCTAGTGCCTGGAGCCCTACTTAAAATTAAATCTCTCATTGGCTCTGGTGCCTTGGGTCCAAGTCTCCCTGGAACTAGTATTTTGCGACTTCTGGATTTTGATTTTTTGGTCTTCCGATCTTCTGGTTTTCTAGTCTTCCAGTATTCTTGCCTTCTTATGATCTTCCATGTCTCCCAAATAATGAGCTCCACACTTATGGCTCTCTTGGACTTCTCTAATTATGATGTTCGGGCTACAACCCCGCAGTCCTATCTGTTTTGGCTTTATAGAATGTAAATGGTTGAGTCGACGTACCTATGCACGAGAACAATTATAATCCCAAAGCATGTTCTTTGCTCGACAACACACCATCTGGTTGTCAATAAAATGAACTTTATGACTTGCCTTGGTCGTCTCACTAATGTGAGGCCGCCTTGAGTGCTACCTGCCTTGGTCGTCTCACTAACGTGAGGCCGTCTTGAATGCCATCTGCCGAGGTTATCTCACCGATGTAAGATTTCCTTGAATGTTATATGCCAAGCTTGCCTCGCCGATGTGAGATTTCCTTGAATACTATCTGCTAAGGTTTTCTCACCGATGAAAGATTTCCTTGAATGTTATCTGCCAAGGTTAATGTGAGATTTCCTTGAATGTTATTTGCCAAGTTTATCTCACCTATGTGAGATTTCCTTTAATGCAACCTGCCAAGGCTATCTCACTGATGTGAGATTTCTTTGAATGCTACCTGCCAAGGATATCTCACTGATGTGAGATTTCCTTGAATGCAACCTACCATCATTATCTCACTGATGTGAGAGTTCCTTGAATGCTACTTGCCAAGGTCATTTCACCGATGTGAGATTTTCTTAAATGCTACTTGCCGAGGTCATCTCACTAGTGTGAGATTTCCTTGAATGCTAACTCGCCTTGGCCGTCTCACAAATCTAAGACAGCCTTGAATGCTAACTTGCCAAGGTCATCTCACCGATGTAAGTTTGCCTTGAACGCAATACATCAAACAACTACGATGACCTGTGGCAGCCTCGTCGGTAACTTGGAAAGATCGTTCACATATGGTTATGTGTATTCCTCTTCTATGCAGGTTACTGGACTTCTAAATAATACGATCCAAAGTGATCGTGGTCTTCTAATTATTACGATCCCAAGTGGTCGCGGTTTTCTAATTAACACGATCCCAAGTGATCGTAGTCTTATACTAATACGATCCCAAGTGACCGTGGTCTTCTAATAATACGATCCCAAGTGATCGTGGGCTTCTAATTATTACTACCCAAGTGATCGTTGGTCTTCTGTCATTAATACAATCCCAAGATATCGTGGATTTCTGAATAATACAATCTAAATCAATCATCGACCTTCTTCAAAGTTCAAGCTTTCTAGTTTCCCGACTCATAAATAATACGATCCAAAGCGATCGTGGGTTTCTGGACTTCTATTCTCGCAAAACACACCTTCCTTGGACCAAGCAAGATATGTTTTGGGGGGCATTGTTGACACGCTTTTTTGTCGAAGCTGTCACACGTCAAGAATTTCGTCAGAAAACGCAAAACGATTCAATCGAAGTCGCGGTGCATTCGGAAAAAGATTGGAAATGGCGTCGATTTGCAAAATCATCATTGATTGGCTCGAAAAAGAAGATGCATTGAAAATACGTGATCGACATGGTCCAATCAGCTCAAAACATTCGAGCGTGTCGGTCCGATCACGAGGCAACACTCGTTGCATAAAAATATGCGGATTTTGGAAAAATCGCGTTTCGCGCGTCCAAAAACAGATGATCGGAATCGCACGATCACGAAAAATGGCTTGGGCGGCTCATGGCATCAAAATCTGGCATTTGGCAAAAAAACAGCGTTGCGCGCTAAAAACAACTGATCGGCGCGTGAAAATGATGAAAAACCATGTATTTTAGCTTGTTCGATCAATGTGGAAAGATTTGGAAAAAGCTGGTTTGGCGTGAAGAAAAACAGTCAAAAACCCTGTCCGACCACTCAAAAACGTGTGCACAACACCCGGTGAACAAGCTGGAAAAAATGGTCGATCATTAGTTTTGACACCTTAAAAATTGCTGATCACCTCGGAGCGATCACCTATTTTCCTGTGTGCACACTGTGCTGATCAATGTGACAAATTTGGTTGGATCTGGTATGGATCGCATCGCATCCCAAGGTGATGCGAAAATTTTCTCTTGGTCACCGCGATGCGATCACCACTTTTGGAGTGATCCGAGCGTGTTGATCACGTATTTTTGGGATGCGATCTGGTAACGTGCTAGAACACCTGGCAAGGCTCAAAACGCGCGCTGATCACCGCTTTTCAGCTAATCTGCACGTGTTGATCACCAAAATTGGTGATGCGATTTGAAAACTTTCCGGGATGCGATATTTTCACTCCGATGAAGCCCGGATGCGATTTTTTCACCTTGGTCGAGCCTATGATGCGATTTTCTTCACCTGAACACAGTGTGATGCAATTTTTTGAATACGGCCACTGCGTGATGCAATTTCCTGATGGTGGACTCCATTTTGTACCTTCTCCACTACCAAACTCCACTATAAATACCCACTTACTTCCAACATAAAGGGGTTGGTTTTTCTTGACTATTTGGACTTTGTGAAGCTCTCTACCACCATTAATGGCTTCCATCTTCTTCTCCATGACCCTTGACATGACATGGACCATTAAAACATTGTGCAAACGTTTCCATCATATTTTGGACATCTATAAGCATAATTACACCACTTTTGGACTTAATTGGACATTTTTTATTTCTTAGATACCGAAGCTACTTTTTGGACATAGCTGACCAAGTCAACACTTTTTCCACTCAACGAAGAAGACAAAGGGCAGTTTGGTTAAAGTTTGGAACTAACAAATATTTTGTTGTTCTATTGTAATGCTTTATACACAAATATTATCCGAACTTGTACAATAATTGTAATCGACTACTATATGATGAAAGATTACTATTAAGTGGATATATGCGTTAGTGCCGAACCACTATAAAAAGCTGTGTTTCCCCGCATTACTTTATTTTACATTTGGATTACTGTGTTCATTACACACACACACATTCGAGGGTTGGCGTGCGTTGAATCGACGACAATTCCCCACGTCAACACTTTGGCGTACCAAGAAGGGGGGCACACAACTTTGACATCTGCTTCGGATTACATTCTCGAATTCATCTTCAGATTTCTACTTAGACTTTGCATTTCGACTTTGACGATTATTGCGGTTTTGGTTTTCAAATTTGGTTTCAGTCTTCGACTTCGACTTAGTTACTCGGTCTTCCTCATGGTCAAACTTAAAAGGTTCGACGCTACCTCTGAGGTACAGTGTATTAGTAGCGAAGGAAGTCAAGAACATTCTACGACCGAGGAACTCTCGGACTTAGTTACTCGAGAGGACTTAGCGGAATTGGCTAGATGTTTAATCGCTTGTCTGGATCGACAAGCGGAAGTAATGAACACCTTCCTCGCTCGGATTGAAGGTAGATTACATGGTTCTCGAAGGTCAACTGACCAAACGAATGCCATCGAGACAAGTGCTTGTGTTCCCCAGTTCGTAACACGGGACTTAGGGGCAACCTCGCAAACTACACTCGAGGGCACCCTCATTCCCGACGGAAGCATGGTTCTAGAAGTCTTGGATAGTTAAACTACAGCTTCGAGTAAAGGCAAGTCTCGGAACAATCGCAGGGTGGCTAAGAATAGACATAAGTTCCCATCCTATTCAGAACTTACCCACACTACATAGGACATCTTCCTAGAAGTTCACCCTACTGCTCCCTTCAAAAGACCTCCCGTGAGGGGGCCCACTCAAAAAGAAAAGGATACTTACCGGCACTACCTTTTTCATGACCTAGACGGTCATGAAACCAACGTGTGTCGGCATCTCAAGAATGCGATTGAAGAACGTGTCAGAAATGGAGAGCTAGGACGATATGTTCGAACTTGGGCTGTGGCGTATGGACAGGCACAGTCCCAAACTACTAGTCAGAATAGGCTCGTGCCTAGCGCCTAGGGCCACACTTCAAATTAAATCTCTCACTGGCTCTAATGTCTAGGGTCCAAGTCTCCCTGCACTAGTATCTTGCGACTTCGGAATTCCGGTCTTTTGATTTTCTGCTCTTTCAGTCTTCTGATTTTCTGGTCTTCCGGTCTTCTGGTAATCTTATGATCTTCCATATCTCCCAAATAATGAGCTCCTTACTTGTAACGAACCGTATTTTCAGAGATATAATAATCAATTTATTTAATTATTTAAATAGTGATATAGAGATTTAAATAGTTGTTTAATTAAATAATAGTGAATATTTAATTAATATAATAATTAAATAATATATTTAATTCTGAAATACTCAGAATTAGTGAATTGACGATATAATGTGAACTGGACAAATTTATAATATATTCGGTTTAGAGTTGAATTATATTCACGAATATATTATATAACGACAGTTGAACGTATAATTATATTATAATTATAATCGAGCTCGAAATGGCGCTGCAGTTCGTAGTTTGGCGATTCGAACTTCAACTGAATGTACAGGGTCCGTTTAAATCGGATTTCCGTGAAACAAGAAACGTACGGAGCTGGTGAAGTATATTTTTCTAGTGGAAGAGAACAATCAAGATTTCGTCGTGTAGATTTTGAATTATGTCCAAATTAAATTTTCAGAAAAACATCGATATATTCGTTCATGGTCATAACGGTTATTTAAAAATATTTGAATATCGGGTTTGAATTTAGACAAGGTTCTTTTGGGACATAACGATAATTTAATTTTTAGAATTTTACTGTAATTTTTAATTAATTAAATAAGCGACTTTTATTTTGGAGTATTTTGCACCCTTAATCAGCGATTTTGGGGTTTCAAAATATAAGTTAATCTACCGGTATTATTATATTATTGGGATCACGACACAGTACTAGACTCAAGGGTATTTTCATATAAGTCCGTGGTCAAATAGAGTTTCGCATAATGGGGTGCTCTCAAATATAAAATTTATAAATACAAACCACCGTTGATTTATTCCCTTCTGTTGGGTACAAGAATTGCCGCACCTTTTAATGGTAGTTAAACTAAAACGTGGACGCTACTTCACCACAAAAATAAATATCTAATTGCCCTATAAATAACCCCACCCCTTACCCCTTTAACCTAATTCTTCTCATTCCAAAGTCAAACAAACTTCCGCCTCCACCCTCTTCTATATCAACGAAAGCAACGGCTTCTCAAGCCCCTCACTCACATTAAAAATGGAAATCAAAACGAAGTGATAATCCTCTAAGTCATATAAAAATTGTATTCGAACTCCTGTTCACGTGAGTTCATCCTCATGTAACTTTTTTCTGGGTTCGGCTACTTTAGTCATGCTGGATGTTGGATGAGTTGAAATACTGGAAAGTGGGAACGCATTCTGCATTTGGAAGGAGAACATGCGGCGGGTTTGTTTTGCTGATTGGTCCGACGTTGAAGTGGGTTGGTCTATAATGTGTAAGGCCCAGTAAGAAATAAAAACGCATGGTGAAGCGAAAAAGAATTTACAAAGGAGAGCAATGGAAGTAGTGATTTTTGATTCGATGGTGAAATGGATGGTGGAAGGTTTGAAGAAGAGGCGTTGATGGCATGGACATTGGGTTCGGCAGCAGGTATAAAGGGGAAGAAGGGGATAAACGGGTGGGCCTGGTATTTTAGGAAGGGTGGATGGGCCTTATCTTCAAAGTGAGCCCAGTTATAATTAGGAATTTAGTTTTTGTTTTAATTAAATAATCGTATAACTTGTATAATCAATATCTTGATCATACGATATCAGATTGACGAACCTTAAGTTGCTTTGGGATCGTATGGACGGTGGCTACACCATGGAACCGACTGGAAGTAATTCTGAGCTTGTTACAATTTATGGCGAAATAATTTGTCTGATCAGAATCAACTAACGCAAATCGTTATTTAACGGTTAACGCGTAATGTGAGTAAAACTCACCAACTTTGAATAGTTCTATTTTTATAACGTATATTTAGAACTGATAAATGATGGTTGATTGCTGTGTGTTGATTTGGTTGATTGAACTGCTAGTCAGTTAGTTGAAATTATATATATATCTATAAAAATATATATAAAAATCGTTAAATATATATCTTGATGTTGTTTATCAGAACAGTTCATATTGAAATGAAGTTGATGTTAATTATATGATTTAGCATCTGTGATACAGGGAAACAGGTTGGAGGGACCTAACTGGGTTCCTCAATTATATAAAAAACTGTTTTGTTTCATATACTGTGATGTATGATGTGATATATAATCTGTTGTCGATTATGGGTGTTTAGACGATATTGGCCATTGTGGTTTGATATGGTAAATATCGAAATGTTAAAAAGGGAATTTTCAAAATGAATATTGAAAATAAATTATTTATAAAATCAAAGGATTTTATAAAAGAGAAAATATTTATAAAATCAAAGATGATTTTATAAAAGGAATTTATTTATAAATGGATTATTTATAAATAGGAAATCTTTTTAAGTGGAATTATAAATAAAGGAAAATCTTTATAAAGTGGAATATTTATAAATAGGAAATCTTTTTAAGTGGAATTATAAATAAAGGAAAATCTTTGTAAAGTGGAATATTTATAAAGGGAAATATTTATAAACACATAAGATTTTATAAATGAGCTATTTATTTGTTAAATAAATAGGATATATATTAAAATGAGTTATTTGTTAGTTAAATAAATAGGAAAATCAAAAGGGATTATTTATAAAACAAATAGAGTTTTATAAAGGGATTATTTATAAAATAAAGTTAAAGGAAATTATTTGTAAAACAAATACAAAGGAAATTGTTTGGTAAAACAAATGTAAAGGAAAACATTTGTAAAGCATTTACAAATGGAATTGAAAAGAGAAATATTTGTAAAACATTTACAAATAGATTGAATGGAAATATTTATTTATAGGAAATAAATCGAAGGTTATAAATGAGATATTTGTTTAGAAAATAAATAGAAAGATAAAAGAGAAATATTTATTGGTTAAATAAATAGAATTGAAAGGAATATTTATTTATTAAATAAATAGGATTAAATCAAAGGAATATTTAGAAAATGAATCGAAGATGGAAATCTGTTTTTAACAGTAAAAGGGGAAAGATTTATATAAAGTGAAATTGAATAGAAATCTGTTTTTAACAGATAACTTGGGAAGATTAATTTATAAATAATATTTTATAAATAAGAAAAATATTTATCATTGGATAAATGAAACATATAAGTCAGGACTTATATAGAGAAGTAAGAATCGATTTCAACATCGATATTTGAAACTGAATATGGACGTAGAGTTAACCCAAGGAGTTAATCGAATAGAGTAAATGAGTTAGAGTTAACCAGTTAGAGTTAACCAATTAGGCTTGACCAGTTAAGTTGACCAGTTAGAGTTAACCAGTTAAAGTTAATCAATTAGGGTTGACCAGTTAGAGTTGATCAGTTAGAGTTAACCAGTTAGAGTTAGAGTTAACCAATATAGTAATTAAATAGAGTTAATCGAATTAGAATAAGTCGATTTGAGTTAGTCGTATAAGGAATTATCGAATATTAGTTATTCGAATAAAGTTAAAAGGAGTTATCGAATATTAGTTATTCGAATAAAGTTAAAGGGAATTATCGAGTATTAGTTATTCGAAAGGAGTTATCGAATCTAATTATTCGAAAGAAGTTATCGATTAGTTTAATCGAAAGGAGTTAATCGAATTAAGTTATTCGAAAGGAGTTATCGATTTGTTAAAATGAAAGGAGTAATCAAATATAGTATTTGAAAAGAGAGATTATCGAATATCATTTATTCGAAAGAAAGAGTAATCAAATATTAGTTATTCGAAGAGAGTTAATCATCGAATTCGATTACATCGAATTCGGGAAAGTACTTATACTTTCCGGTGTTTAAATCAAGATTTATTTATTTATAAATCAGGTGTTTATTTATTTATTCACATTAAAGAATAAAAGTTATAATTGAAGCTAGATATTTCGAAAGTAGGGATTATAACGTTATCGTTATAACCAAAGTTTTCAATAAAGGAGTGGATTCGTAAATAGAATCCGAGGGTTTCGTAAGGAAGTTTGTTAAAGATTTAAAAGATAAACTTTGACTATTTCGAAGTTAAAACGTTGTTCAGTTAAGGTCTGAGAGGTAATTATACCCCAACTTGATTGACTTCCTTCTTAACTAAGGAATGGTAAGGTTTGATTGTGAAGGAGTTTGGAAATGTTTTCCAAATAAGAATCAGAAATGTTTTTCTGAAAATAGAATATAAGAATTTAAAATATATGGAAACATAAGATATGAACTAAAGAGATAAATGTTGAATGATGATTGATCGATATAATTTCCATCTGGAAATAATATCGTTGTTTGCACACCTGTTTTTCTTTGATAGTTAACTCACCAACTATCGAAGTTTTTGACCATTTTAACGTTGTTAATATGTAGAGACCGGTTGGATTATTATCCAAAGAACCACTCTGTATTGGCATAAGCATTGCGAATCATATATGCCAAAGATAATTGAAGACGGAGTAAAGTGCAAGGGTTGTTGTATAAATCTTATATAACAGTGCCTAAGATGGATGTACTGAATAGTGCCTTCGGTTTGTCCAGTCCCAGGACAACTTGTATGAAAGAAGGTCTGACAGAGTATATCTAATAGATTGCGTAAGTTAATCTCTTCAAACGTATTCACGTTTGGTGGCGGAGGAACTCGTTTCTCTTAGCTGTATACCCGTGTTATTTTTGGATAAATCAATTTGTGATTTGGCGGATATGACGACGTGACATTCTAAGTGAATGAAGATGTGACATGTAAAAGATAAGCGTAGCTTCTAGCCTCACATCCAGTAAATGACAGAAATCGGGCAGGCAGCATGGCTATGTAGGTCGCACCTATTAGGGTGTATAATCACCTGATCTAGAGTTTCATTTACTTCTAAAAATCTATTGTTGATGCTGTCCCATTCGGGAAACGGTTGCTGATCCCAACAGTTGGTGATATACATTCGATACACTCAAGAGAAATGAGTGGTCGGTCATGTGTGGCCGGGTTGCAAGATGTTCTTGTTGAACCCAGTGTATTCCTCTCTAGAGGTACACTAGCGAAAGGTGGTTCCATACCTTGTCATAGTTGGAAATCCATTACCCAATACGTGCTTGCGGTTTTGATTGTATACTATATATGTAGAACGTGAGATGGAAGCGTTTCTGCTAGATGATTATTATATTGTTGTTGATAGACATTATTATAATATCAAAAGGGTTTTGATATAAAGATATTTTGGATTTTCATAAGGGAAAAACCCGTTCTGTTATACAGCGTGGTCTTATAAGATATCGTTTACTTGTTCAAACTGTTTTACTCACACCAATCCCATGACTGACAAAGAGTTTATTTTGTTTTGTTTTTCCCTAAACTCTTGGGTGTCCAATTTTGTACGGGCAGTCAAGTAGTCAGGATTTTACAGATATACTTGGAGAGCTTGGAGCAGGAGGCTTCAGAATTATATAGCTACAGTTATTTCCGTTGTGTTGTAAGTGTTGTACTCTGATAATGTAACTGTATACATATACTGTTTTATTTCAAGGATATGTTATCTATTATATGTTATTCGTTCCACTGTGAGGTTCGTGTTACTCTGATGTTGTGTTCTTCTTCTTCTATTCTAAGTTTCTATCTTATCTATTCTCACCCTCTAATTTCTTTCATTAACCATCCGATATTTTCGACTCTTGATGTTCGATATGTGTTGTATATCGGATAATCAAGGTCGCAAATTTCCGGGTCGTTACATCACTTATGGCATTCTCATTTCAAAAGCTACGGCCTTCTTATTTCTCGAGCCCGATGATACTTACTCTCTTGGACTTCTCTAATTATAATGTTCGTGCTATAGCCCCACGGTCCTATCTATTTTGGCTTTACGGAATGTAAATGGTTGAGTCGACGTACCCATGCACAGGAACAGTTATAATCCCAAAGCATGCTCTTTGCTCGATAACACACCATCTAGTTGTCAATAAAATGAACTTTTTGACTCTCCTTGGTCGTCTCACTAGTGAGGCCGCCTTGAGTGCTACCTGCCTTGGTCGTCTCACTAACGTGAGGCCGCCTTGAATGCCATCTGCCGAGGTTATCTCACCGATGTGAGATTTCCTTTAATGCTATCTGCCAAGGTTATCTCACCGATGTGAGATTTCTTTGAATGCTGTCTACCAAGGTTTTCTTACCGATGAAAGATTTCCTTGAATGCTATCTACCAAGGTTATCTCACCGATGTGAGATTTCCTTGAATGCTATCTGCCAAGGTTATCTCACCAATGTGAGATTTCCTTGAATACTATCTGCCAAGGTCATCTTGCTGATGTGAGATTTCCTTGAATGCTTGCCACGGTTATCTCACTGATGTGAGATTTCCTTGAATGCTACCTGCCAAGGTTATCTCACCGATGTGAGATTTCCTTGAATGCTACTTGCCGAGGTCATCTCACCGATGAGAAATTTTTAAATGCTACTCGTTGAGGTCATCTCACTAGTGTGAGATTTCCTTTAATGCTAACTCGCCTTGGCCGTCTCACAAATGTGAAGCCGCCTTGAATGCTAACTTGCCAAGGTCATCTCACCGTTGTGAGGTTACCTTGAACGCAATACATCAAACAAATACAATGACCTGTGGCAGGCTCGTCGGTAACACGACACGATTGTTCACTTATGGTTATGCATATTCCTCTTCTAGGCAGGTTACTGGACTTCTAAATAATACGATCCAAAGTGATCCTTATCTTCTAATTATTACGATCCCAAGTGGTCGCGGTTTTCTAATTAATACGATCTCAAGTGATCGTGGTCTTCAACTAATACGATCCCAAGTGATAGTGGCCTTCTAATAATACGATCCCAAGTGATCGTGGGCTTCTAATTATTACAACCCAAGTGATCGTCGGTCTTCTATTATTAATACGATCCGAAGAGATCGTGGATTTCTGAATAACATAATCTAAATCAATCGTCGTCCTTTTCAAAGTTCAAGCTTTCTGGTTTTCCGACTCATAAATAATACGATCCAAAGTGATCGTGGGTTTCTGGATATCTCTTCTCACAAAACACACCTTCCTTGGACCAAGCAAGATATGTTTTGCGGGGCATATGTTGACATGCTTTTTAGTCGAAGCTATCACACTTCAAGAATTTCGTCGGAAAATGCAAAACGATTCAATCCAAGTCACGGTGCATTCAGAAAAAGATTGAAAATGGCGTCGATTTGCAATATTGTCATCGATTGGCTTGAAAAAGGTGATGCAGTGAAAATACGTGATCAACACGGTCCAATAAGCGCAAAACAGTCGAGCGTGTTGATCCGATCACGTGGCAAAACTTATCGTGCAAAAATATATGGATTTCGGCAAAATCGCATTTTGCGCGTCCAAAAACAGCTGATCGGCATGTCACGATCATGAAAAATGACTTGTGCGGCTCACGACGTAAAATTTTGGCATTTAGGAAAAAACAGTGTCGCGCGCTCAAAAACAACTGATCGACGCGTGAAAATGATGAAAAACTATGATTTTAGCTTGGTCGATCTATTTGGAAAAATCTGGGAAAAGCTGGTTTAGCATGAAAAAAACAATCAAAAACCTTGTCCGATCATTCGAAAACGTGTGCGCAACACGATCAAGCTGGAAAAAATGGTCAATCGTCGGTTTTGGCACCTCAAAAATCGCTGATCAACTCAGAGCGATCACCTATTTCCGTGTGCGCACACTGTGTTGATCAACGTGGCAAATTTGGTTGGATCTGGCAAGGATCGCATCGCATCCCAAGGTGATGCGAAATTTTTCTCTTGATCACCGCGATGCGATCACCACTTTTGGAGTGATCCACGCGTGTTGATCATGTATTTTTGGGATACGATCTGGTAACGTGCCAGATCACCTGGCAAGGCTCAAAACGCGCGCTGATCACCACTTTTCAGCTGATCCGTACGTAATGATCACCAAAATTGGTGATGCGATCTGGCAACTTTCCAAGATGCGATATTTTCACTCGAAGCAAACAAGGATCCGATTTTTTCACCTTGGCCGAGCCTATGATGCGATTTTCTTCACCCGAACATAGTGTGATGCGATTTTTTGCATATAGCCTCCGCGTGATGCGATTTTATGACAGTGGACCCCTTTTTTACCTACTTCGCTACCAAACTCCGCTATAAATATCCCCTCACTTCCAACATAAAAGGGTTGGTTTTTCTTGGCTATTTGGACTTTGTGAAGCTCTCTACCACCATTATGGCTTTCATCTTCCTCTCCATGTCAATTGGACATGGCATGGACCATTAAAACGTTGTGAAAACGTTTTCCATCATATTTTGGACATCTACAAGCTTAATTACACCACTTTTGGACTAAATTGGACATTTTTGGATTTCTTGGATATCTAAGCTACTTTTTGGACATACTTGACTAAGTCAACTCTTTTTCTGCTCAACGAAGAAGACAAATGGCAGTTTGGTCAAAGTTCGGAACTAACAAATATTTTTTTATTCTATTGTAACGCTTTGCACACAAATATTATCCGAACGTGTACAACAATTGTAATCGACTACTATATGATGAAAGATTACTATAAAGTGGATGTTGACATTCGTGCCAAACCACTATTAAAAGCCGTGTCTCCCCAGTATTACTCTATTTTACATTCGGATTACTGTGTTCATTACACACACATTCGATGGTTAGCATGTGCTGAATTGACGACAATTCCCCACGTCAACAATATATATGGACACACACGACAAAGTATAAATTAGACAATCTATACTATCCTATCAAACATGAGTTGGTTTTCGTTGGATCTGAAGCCGCCTTCAATTTGTATCATAATTCATTTGAGCATGACACGTGGAGTGTTGACTGAACTGTCTCTGGCGTTTCCTACGCGTTCCCTTTTTTCACATTGTCATCCACCTTTTTCTTCACCTTCTTCCCCCTTCGCATTTGTATGCTTTACGCTATAATCTCCAATTTTTCATCATCCACTTGTTGTCTTTGACCCCCCCAGTGCTTTTTGCCTTCCCAAACCCTAAATTAACTTGGGGCTATTCAGTTCCTTATTACCAGAGTTGATTTACAAACATGGCTATACCTTGCCATTTCCGCTTGTATTTTGCGTGCGCCTTTCCTCCATTGTGTCGGAATAATGTGCTCCGCCTCTGTCATCCTACACGTTCTGCCTGCTAGACTCTGGATGACCGGTTTAAGGGAAGAACCCTAAATTCAATTCGTTCGTTTATCTATCTTGCCTGCTTTTACAATCTCCATACCATCTGATTTATCTACTCATTTTTTATTTTATGTTTGTTTGTATTCTTCGGTTAGGGCAATTTGATTACCAGCCAATTAGGTCTTAATTTTAAAATACTATAATTTAGATTGTACCATTGCATTTTTCTTAACACCTCGACTTTTTGATCAGAGAATCACAAAATGCTTTATGCATTCGTCTATTATTGATATAATGACCATTCAATACAATTAGATCTCATTTTTAGGAAGTTTGAAATATGTTGGCTTTAACTTTAATTTTTGAAAGGTTTCTCTTTTTTCTGATAAAGGCTGAAGTCTGGCTTTTTGCCTCCCAAATATCGACTATACACTAAGATTGAAATACATAATTTTTTGGGGATAAGCAAGCTTTTGACTACTATCGGAATGACTACACTGCTCACTACGCTCATTTTTTGGCTCTTCAAATTTGGCAATGAAAAAGTTTGTCGTTTTTAAGAAATTACGACATTTCATTTATTTTCAAGTCTTTGATTTGCTTTTAAAAATTTTGCACCTCCTTTGAGAATATGTTTTTTATGTAGGGAACATAATCATGTTTTCTGAAAAATATATTACTATTTGATTTATTGTGGTATTTATCATTTTAAAATTGGTTTTTGTATTGTGCAGAAAAACATCGATTTAAAAAAATTGCATAGAAAAACGTTGTTTATTGCAGATATTTTCCCACTCAAAACGATTGAATTTCACTTCTAGGAATTCCACAATATTCCAACATTGACTTTTAATTGTTTAAAGTTTGGGAATCTTCGGAAAAAACCTACATTTTAACAACTTTTTTTTTTTTTTTGGAATACTAACTATTCATAGAAAATGAAAAAAATGACAATGTTTATTTGGCTAAGCAAATTTCTTTGATTCTTATCAAAACAATTTCCCTAGAATTTATGATTTTTGTAAATCAATTATTCATATTTGGCTTAAATATGTTTTTTTAATTTTAAAATATTACAATTTTAAATTTAATGTCAAATCTTTGAACTGCTTTTGAATAGTTGTCACCTCCTTTGAGACAATATTTGGTATAGTGAAAAATTCATGTTTTTCAAAAATATATTATTATTTGATTTATTATGAAATTTTCCATTTTCCTCATTTGATTTTTTTATAGCCCAGACAGAAGTACATTGCATCTCTGTTATGTAATTGCAAAATATTTTCAGCATTCGTTCATTATGAATAATTTGACTCTTTTGACCAATTATATTTCCTTTTTTTCGAATGTTACAATATTTTGGTCCATACTGTACCTTTTCAGTCATTTTGCCCTCTTTGGAAAGAAGCTTAAAGTTTAGCGATTTTCCGAAAGTATTGGTTCTTCATGGATAAGTGGAAAATGAATTGTTTTAGGGCTAAGCAAATTCTTTTGTCCTTACAGTTATTTCACTCTTCTCTCTACTGATTTTTTTTTTCTGTCAATTTTTCTCAGTACGTTTGTTCTTACACAATAACATCATCTATGTTTTTCTTTAATCGCATACACACCCAAAAACCTAACTGAAAATTTTATATAAGATCTAATTACGACCGATTTCTTTGTCCATCACAGTAGCTTATTTAGTTACCATATATATATATATATATATATATATATATATATATATATATATATATATATATATATATATATATATATATACTGATGTAAATTGAATGGTGAACCCTGAACATTCATGCCCCACTTTCCCTCTCCTCAAGCGTAGATGTTTATGGTCCAAAATGGATCTAAGCGTATACTGGAGGATTCTTCTAAGTTCAAGTCCTCGGTGGTTTTGACATTCTTATGCTATATTTCTTTTTCCTATTTTCCTCCACTGGGCTGAAATTTATGGCACATTGTGGCGTATCTAACACTGTTTTTGTTCAATTTCCTCACACAGTATCGATTATGGTTCTTATTATATAATACTTTAACCACTGATGAATTTAAATAGGAAATGGGTTTCAGTTATATTATGGAATTTTGACGACTGATCATTATTACGAGCTCCAATTTGTAGAGGATTAAAGTGAAATTTGTAGATTAAAAATTATCGTCTTACCGCTACCAATTTAGGATGTGAACTGACGTTTCATTTGTAAGACAATTTTCAACATTGTTTTTTCCTATCATATGGAGTTTAAATGCATAATTTCTAATTTGTTCCTAGGAATTTTGGTCATATGAATTTCTTTACTTAGTTTATTGCATTTTAATCAACTTTTACTGACCATTTTGTTTAAAAACAACAATAATTCCAATTGATATACAATGCCGAAAAGAATTCCTAAATTAAACATAATATTTACTCACACAAGCATATACTTAAAAAAATTATGAATTTGAAGTGAATGTACTTAACTATTGTTGCAGCCATGTAGATAATAAATTATGGATACTCTTTTTATGTAGTACAAAACAAATATTTCAACTGTCAAATTCTTCAACAAGCAGATGCACGTGTAAATTTAAGCACAATTGATTTGAAGCAATTCCAAATGTTTTATTTTGATAATACTGATGATGATTGCCTATCACAATTAGTGTGCTTTTTAAGGACAAGGAACTGAATGAAATATACAGTGGGATGGAATAAACCATAGTTCAGCAAACTGCAATTTAAAACCATGCTCAAAGTTGATGCATAAAGTTGAACGTAAGATTCAATATGCATTAATATATGGCAAAAGGAAGGAAATGGAAAGAAAACACTCCTTATTTCTGACATGTAACTCTTTTAAGTTGGCTGTCAGATGAAGATAAAAAGTTTGCATAAGCTCTTTCCTAAATGTATACCTACTGTAATCTACATCAAATACACCTTCAGTTTATTTGTTTTGTCCAGGAACGATTATTAGACGACGTTCAATTTTTTATGTCCAAGAATCAACATAAAATTTTCATGTTTGACATAATTAGAGGGACTGCTCTTTTTTTTTTTTTTTTTTTTTTTTAGGGATATCCAACTCTTTTTGCCAATTTTATCAAGACGTTATTTCAACCAAAGACCAAAATTTATCAAAAATGAAATTATTGTCGGTGACCACACATGATGCAACGACAAACTGATTTATTTGACTCAGCACGACTAAGCTCACATACAATCACTTACGAAAAAGGGCCTTTGTCTAAATTTGCATGATCAAGTTTTGTGAAACATGTATGGCCAATTGAACATTTTATATTACACAAAAATTGTTAGTATTTTTATCTCTATAAAATAGTAATATGTGATTTCTGTTTAAATTAACATAAATAAAAATTATTTCTATTGTTCATACGGTTCATATCTCTATTTTATTATGTTCGGCTGAGGTTAATCAATAATACTTTCCAACGGTTACTTTTTTGTCTTTAGTCAAGTAATCCTATTGGCATGATTGAAGTTATGAAAAAAATAATGGCTAATTCTATTCATACACCTATAATTTCTTTACACACACCGTAAAATGAAATAAAATAACATACACTAAAAATTTCTTTTCATACACCATGCCTTTTGCGAAATTACCCTTTTATATTTTCATCACCTTTCCTCTTTAACCTTAAAACTAAATTATATAAAACTGTGAATTCATTGCAATATATTTACTAAAATAAAAAAAACATTAATTTTTAACGCTATTATTTTAAATTATTTGATTTTTTGTTATTTTTAAATCACTTTAATTTTAGATGATGGAAAATTAAACTTATTTTTTTAAATATTAGAACATTATACTAGTTAAATTTTGGTGTTAAATTTATGCATGATTAGATTTGAATGAATGATTGAAGAATTTAGTACATGTATAACATTAATTTTAGTATTTAGTTTTAAATTTAAATTTTTATATTTAATTAAAGTGAAAACTATTAAAATTGATTGTATATAAATGTTGCTTGTAACGATATGAATATATTTTAATCCTCAAAAGAAATATAAATTTAATTTAACCAGTGATATAAATTAATTTATAATTTACTAATTTTAGAAGAGAAATTATATTGAGTATACATAATGCAAACAAGGGAGAATTGTATATATTTTCATTTCTTAATATTAATTCTTTTTTAATAAGGTCATTTTGGTCTGAAATTTTATTTAAAAGCTTATGGTGTAAGTAAAGCAATTTACGGTGTTTGAATAGAATTTGCCAAAAATAATATCATATACTGTAAAACTACTTGAAACAGGGACATATTCCCCAATCCAATAAAAATGTGATGTATAAATTCTTTACTCTGATATGTTCTTGACGTACGATGACATTTTTTTAGCTGTTGCAGATGTACAATGTAGTGGTTTTTGGGTATAAAATAAAGAACTTGCATTCATTCTAAAAGGAATGCAAATGGAGTATTTGCCATAATTTGTCATTGACGCAAGAAAACAAGTTGAGATATATTGACCAAACAACTGCAAAATTGATGGAAAGTACAAAATTTTAGCTGCTATGCAAGAGATGACTTTCATGGGATGTAGACTTCTCTTTTTAAAGCTAAATTTAAATTCAGCAGAGGCACAAATGTCCTTTTTCTATTTTAACAGTCACATTCATATGCTCCCTAACCAACATTTAGATATTATGCTATGTTGTTTTGTGTATAATGGGGCTTTATATTGTTAATTTTGAACAGTGAAAAAGATTCAAGATCACTCAAAGTGTTCAATGAGAAGAAATAGGTGCAGCAATCCTTTATGTGTATTGAACAAGGTAGGTTTTTATATAGGTAAAACAAAAACAAGATGTATTTTTTTATATATATTATCAATTGAACGTCCAGCTATTTAACTTTTTCCCTCAACTGAAGTAATGCATGCTGTCATAAATTTGTTTTTAATACAATTTTCTCCTAATTACCATTTATAAATTGGTGCATATGTATTCCTTATTATAATATCAATTGTTGCTATCATCCAGTACACATTTACATGTTCATAATGTTTGCCCAAAAAAATTCATAATTGAAATCAACAAACATAATTAGAAAATTAATTTGGGCTTGAGCATGAAAACTATGGTTGCTCTTTACAATAAACAATGAAAATTATCAAAGTTCAAATTTAATATTAAGTTAGACCAATGTAATAATATCACCAAGCATAAATTCTATAATAGTTTTCATCCTTTAACATGCAGTACATCCTGCAATTTAAATCTATGTATTTTATTAGAAAAAACGAGTGAAATATGTAGCTAAGTTGGTATCATAATGTTAATTCAACAAGAAAACAAACAAAGGTATGCTAATAATTGTAAAATATAACGTATGTCATGGCCCAGTGATTATTCATGTTATTACTTAGTGGGTAATATTATTGAGGTGTCTGACTCATTGGATATTTATTTAAAAACTTTTACATGTAGAATTATGATAGATCCATTACCAGAAAAGCTTTTTCTTCTGTTAATTGAGTGTCTAGCCATGTGTATAAGGCTAACAATTGAAACATGGATTTAACCAGATGTTAATGTTTTCCAAACCCCGGAAGTACTATGTTTCCAAGATCAAACATCATATTTTAGGTAGCTCAAAAAAATAAATATTCACTCCATTTGAGAGTACTTTGATTAATTATATGATATACCAATAAGACTATGGTATAATTTTGTATCGAAATAAGTCGTAGCATCTTATCCAAATACAGTTCTAAAAACATCATATAAAGCTTATCTGTAGCTTTAGTCATTTGTGTTTTGTAGTAAAATTGTATGGAGAAAAGTATACAATTGCACTAGGGTTGTCCATAACTGTTAACCCAACATACTTCTTTAAATTTGGCTATATAATTTCCTAATAGTGATGGAATAATTTCATGTAGGTTATTTCATAAGATGTACACATGCCTGCAATACCAACAAGATTTTTTTTCTTCATAGTTTATACATGCTTATTTCTTATAATTTTACTCATAATATATGAAATATGCTTGAATAAATAGCTGCTTATGAATATGCTATTTGACATAGGAGATGTGCCAAAGAGAACAGAGAAAATGCTGAATGCCTGCATCAAACTCTTAGGAGGCAGGTATCATGGAAATTAATATGCTGCCATGCTAATAATAAAAAAAATAGTTTGCATCATGTTCTTGTTCATTATCATTAATCACATAAACAAACACAAGTGGGTACCGTTACTAAAACTGATACATCACAGCTGATGGAAACGATAATAATGCAAGTTAAATTAGAGTAATTGATATAGCATATTGATTAATTTACCATAGAAGAACAAGTTATCTATCCATGTGAAAACCATATTATGTTTTTTATTCTATCAAATTGAAGTCGCCCATCCAATTTGAAATTGAACGATGCTGTAATACATTTCAAGCATATTGAGTAATTTTATTTAATATTATTTTATTCTTGCTGGTATTTTAAAATATAGCTTTTGTAGTCCATGCATATTGGTTAATTTGAAATATCATTCGACGTACGCCAAATATTCAGATGTTAGCAAAATAATCCGATATATTATATAACTGTTACAACTACAGCCTCCGTGCAAATTATGTACCCAGTAAAAAAATTCCCTGTCACAAGAAACAATTAAGCTTCTTTGAAAATTGAACGTTTAAATACAATATAACTGTTATTTCTCAGTTTTTTTGACTAAATTTAGCAACTAACTCTCTATTATGGTGGTCTTATGGTTAAGTTAATGTAATTTAGGTGGTCTTAAGCTTAATTATGCTAGAATATTGCGATATATTTTTAGACAAATCAAAACAGATATGACTGAAATTCTGCAGTCCACTAGCGTACCATTGAATTTAATTTTATGGGTTTTAAGTAGAAAGAGTGCATGTGTAGAACATTTTTTTACACTTGAAACATGAACCTAATACAAGCTTGCTTTTAAGAGCATTGGAATACAATCAGTGGACATTTGTACCGAGTATAATGGAACCTACACCGAACTATGGTGATCTTTTGATTACTTTGCGTCATCTGGTTGCAATGTTTAACTTGGCTACCCACAATCTATTTTTTTTTTTATATAAATACATATATCATTATGTGTGCATAACGACATTTCCAATGCATTTCAAAATTTGCACATAGCATTCATAGGTAGCAGATTGAACACAAAACAAAATTACGTACGTTGTGTAGTTTATCATATATTAAAAGTTAACTGTTAGTCATTAACATTGGTGATCAGTCACATGGTGCTTATGTGTTAGTTAGTTTCTAACATACTGCTGTATGTAGCTGGAATTGATTAAGGGTCATCATCGTCTGCAACCTGCTGTTGTTTCCTAAAAGAGTGACACAGCCACTCAAATATGGACATGGATCGGTGCAAGAAGCCTCCTTACGTCATGAAGAAATTATTTTGCTGTTGCAAGTAAAAGAAGTTATTAAAATGGGGAAATTAGTACATCTATGTTTTTTTTTTTTTTTTGAAATAAAAGGTAATATATTAATATATAAATACGGGTTACAACGTTGAATCAAATTGCATTATAAATTACATTACAAACAAACGAACAGAATATGTACATACGCAAATGCTAGAACGCCCGAAGGAATTTAGAGCAAATTGTTAGGGTTGAAGAATAAACGGTTCATATTTAATTCACCTTATAAAATTAAGGTTTACCCGTGAAATGCGGTAAAATCCACACATCCCTGGCCCAGATTTCCGGGCTCCATAGCATATCTCATGTACATAAGTTAAAAAGGCGCAATTTGATATTGGTAATTTTTATTCTAATGCACAATATTAGTAAGTTAATCCACCCTAATTTATAGGATCTTTGACTTTTACTAAAATTTTAATTTTAATCAGTATATCCACCAAAAAATTAACTGTACGTATTCTCTTTTTCCCAATCTTCTTCAGTGCGTTTTCTTCTTCCGTGCTTTTTCCATTGTCTTCTCGATTCTGGAATCCTAGCATCTAAATCCAAGCTTAAGCGTTAAGCGGAGTAATTCAATATAACAGTAAGTAGTTTGTTTAATTAATTATTTTTTTGAAGTTGATTAATTGCATAAAAAATTGTATTTTTTTCTTTAATATCACCATTATCACATATAATTGTAGTTCGTTATTTTCTGAAATCTTGAAAAATTGATAGAAATATATATGAGAAGAGAAGCCGTTTACATGTTGATGAAGGAGATGGTTGTTACAGTACTAAGGAAATTGTAGAAAATCAAGGGTTTTATTCAAGACTAGCATGTATGAATGACTAGTATGAGTGGCTGCACAAGTTAACATATACAGCAAGAGAAGTTGATTACCAAATGAAAATTTTATAAATTGACATGTCGGTATAATTTATATAAGAAACATGTTGCATCCAGTAGATTTATATGTTATCTATGGCACATTACGATATAATGTGTATTTTTTTCACATAATTAATCTAGTATGAGATCTTGGTTTTATGTTAGTTAGATTATTATTATTAATCTGATATGGGAATTGTGAAATAACGCATAATTGTGAAACAAGAAACATAAAATCGAGTGTTAGATATATAATATGATGAAATCTTTAAGTTAATCCACTCGTGGATTAACTTATTAAATTAAAATAGTTGTAGATTAACTTATTAAATTAAAATGGTGATTAACTTATTAAAACGGTGTATTATTGGTATGGCGATTCAGATCTCGCTGCTTCTCTGGATCATCACTCAAGTGCTTCAGACTCCAGGTAATTTGTCTCTCCACCTTCTTCTTATAGTCAAACGCCCTCAAGATAGAAATAATCTCGGATAGAATAATTCTAGCATAAATCTCTTTAGGCGTATTCAATTGCTTGTAAATTCTATTACATCGCTCCTTCCAGATCTTGGAAACAGTAGTGGTAATAGCAACTCTGAATTTTAATTGAAGATTCTTCTTTTGTAACGATGTCTTATACAGATTAGAGATTTCGGTGAACAAATCATTAGTAGGAGGAGAATTAATTTGTAGATTATCTTTGATAAACTTCCAAATAAATTCCGAATAGATGCATCCGAAAAATAAATGATTTCTGTCCTCTTCAATTTTGTTACAAAGTCTGCAAATAGGATCTATGTTCATACCCCATTTACTTAATCTATCCAGATTCCAGAGTGTTGAGTCTGTTGATACATGCTAAATAAGTCGTAAAAGAATATTTTTGAACCGAAGGATTTTTCCAAATAAACTCTGCCATTCACATGTAGTTTTATATGAGGAGATATTAGAATATATATATTTCAAAGGCAGAGATTTTTTGTTAACTCCAGTAAGAGACCAGTAATCATTCTTACAATCTTTGACAGTGCTGATCTTTTGAATGGTTTTGGCAATTTGAGGAGGAAAATAGGTACTGTCAAAGCTCCAATTATTATCTTTAATGATAGAAGTAACCTGAGTGCCCGTATTACCACTATTAATCATATGTTGCCACCCAAATAAAGAATTAAAATTAGATCCATTAATCCATGGGTCGAACCATAAATTGGTAGATTTACCATCAACAATTTTTCTGCTTATAAGATGTTTACAGCGATCTCCATTCCTTAACATAGATTTCCTAATATATGAAGCGTTGTTATCGATATTCATCACCCAGAAATTTTTATTATTAGCATATCTGTTTTTAATCCATCTCGCCCATAAAGATTCACCTTGTAAAAAAGCCCATATGAGTTTGATAATCATCGCGGTTTGAATATCTTTGATATTATTTAAACCAACTCCACCACCAGATTTGGGTAGACATAATTGATTCCAACCAACCTTGTGATGCTTATTATGCCAAATAAAATTGGCACACATGGATTCTACTTTATTTATAATTTGAGTAGGAATTTGGCACAACTGCAGCAAAAAAATAATTATGGGATATATAGTAGACCTGATTAATTCTATTCTTCCTGTTGTAGATAGAAGCTTATTACTCCAGCATGCTAATTTGTTCTTGATGCTGTCAAGAAGTTGCTAAGCATCCCTGGAATTAAACTTCTTACTCGAAAGCGGCAAACCCAGATATCTAACAGGTAATTCTGAAGGATTTATATTAAGATGATGGATGATAAATTCTTTTTCCCTGCATCCCTTGCTAAAATAAATTTGAGATTTATTCTGATTAACATATAATCCAAAATTAGACATAGCAGTAATAACGCTGTTAATTGCTTGAGCACTGGTACGATCACTCTTAGAAAATATCAAAAGGTGGTCAGCATAGATTAAATGAGTGATAACTGGAGGATTTTTATAAATTGGAGTAATATTACCATGAATAAATTCCAAATCCAAAAGAATAGAAATAGCTTCCATAGCGATAGCAAATAGATACGGAGACAACGGGTCACCCTGACGAAGACCTCTGTTACTTTTGATAAAGCCGTGGGGGGTTCTATTGATTAATATAGAGAAGGAAGGTGTTGAAATACATTCATAAATATAGCTACAGAAATTAGTAGGAAAATTCATTTGCTTCATAACATAAATAATGAATTCACGACTGATTTGATCATATGCTTTTTGCAAATCTATTATAAGACACATCCTGTTGATACCTGATCGATTAAAACCTCTTACCATTTCATAGGCTAATAAATTGTTTTCAATCATGTATCTACCGGCTATAAATGCATTTTGGTTTTCAGAAATAAGATCAGACAGAATAAGTTTCAACCTATTGCGTAGGACCCCACTAATAATTTTGTATAAGACATTACAACAAGATATTGGTCTGAACTCTGTAGGTTCTGTGGCATTTTGTGTTTTAGGAATAAGAGTGATAAAAGTGTGATTTAATTCCTTAATAATTTTACCCTTTTCAAAAGAATCATTGATAGCACTGCAGAGACTTTCTTTAACTTCCTGCCAATGAATTATTAAAAATTTAGATCCAAACCCATCTGGCCCAGGACAGCTATCATCGTGTATGTTAAACACTGCTCTTCGAATTTCATCAATACTAATTTGTTTATTGAACATGTTCCTGCCAGCTTCAGAGACCACTTTTTTGGGAATAATTTCTGGAAACTTTGAAGACAACTCTGAAGAATTGAACAGGTTCCGAAAATATTCTGTTGCCTTAATAGAAAATATATTATTATCAATAATAGGCCTCCAATCTTTACTAAGAACATATTTTGAGCTTTTCATGTTTAGCAGATAATTTGGAGTAGAACTTGGAAGGAATGTCAGCATCAGTAAGCCATCTCAATTTTGCTTTTTGCTTTAATTCAATGGCATTCTGATATAAAGCTTTCTCCAGACTATACAGATTCTGTTGGTATTGGTTTAAAAGAAAATCATCATTCGGGTGAGTAATAATCAGGTTATAAATTCTCTCATTCTCAAGTCTTAAATCATCAATAACCTTCGACTGATTAATCTGAGTTTTATTCCAGGTTTTCAGCTTCGATTCAATACTTTTTAAGTTTCATAATAACGTCAAATAAAGGGATGCTATGAGATTGTCTCTTCCAAACATCAGCAATTATATGGAAATATCCATCCTTTAAATACCAGCTGTTCTTTTATCCGAAAGGGATCTTTTTATTCACAAAATTAACAGCCATACTGCTGCATAAATTAACAAGCAACGGGGTATGATCACTTGTAGAATGAGGAAGAAACTGGGCAATCAAAGATGGGAAAGTGGCAGCACATACTTGATTAATAAACAATCTATCAATTCTAGAGTGAATGGAGAAATTAAGCCCTCCACGCCAGGTAAACAAATGACCTTTAGTGCTTGGTTCAATAACATTTAGTTGAGTAATGCAATTGAAAAAATCATCACCAATGATAGATTGGGAAATGGAATTATTAATTCTATCTGAAGCACAAATAACATCATTGAAATCACCAGCTATAATCCAACTAATATCCACCTTTAGGGTCATATCGTAGTAGATGCTGCCATAGTTGAATTCTTTGAAAACTAGAATTAAATCCATAAACAGAAGATATTTGGATTTTCTAGCCTACCAATGTTACTAAGCATACAAGTGATACACTGCTGATCAATACTTATGATTTGATGCTTCCAATATCTTCTATCAAAACCCACCAAGATTCTACCCTTACGACTAGTCGAATTATTGTTAATGAAATCCCAATTCTGAAATTTCAAAGTGAAATTAGCAATAGAAAAATTAGACATTTGTGCTTTGAAATGGCCATGGAGTTAACTTCTTTAGCACGAATCAAATCATATAAATCTTTATGTCTAGTGATTGAGTTGAGTCCTCTTACATTCCAGAAAAGAAGAGACATTGATAGGATATTATTTATTTTTTGATATACCCCCAGTTTTAACACCACCAGGGAGGCTGCCTTCTTCTTTAGATTTTCTTGTTTTAGATCTAGTTTTGACTTGAGAAATAATATCAGTCCATTTAGGATTTGATTCCACAAGAGACTCACCTTTGACCATCACTTCCTCACCTTTAAATTATTTTAGATTTATTCGTCTTCTTCTTTTTTTCTTAATACTTGCAGAAGAGCAATTGGAATCTCCCATGTTAGTTTCATCAATACTAGAATTATCCCCATCATTAATTCCATTCATACCCTGCATGTTGTCATCAGAATGATCAGATTCATTCATTATGATTTCCTTGCAATCTAAAGAAATATTAAGCTTATCTGATTCTTTTTCTACAGGAAAAATTGGCTGCAATGTCTCATTATCCTCATTATTGTACTGATCAGCTGGAGTCAGAGGATTAAATCTATTATGAACAACAACTAACTGATTATGGCTTTCTTTACGATTATCTTCATCAGCATTCAATTTAACATGGGAATTTTCCTTATTGTCCAGGTTTGTACCTACTTTTGAGTCTGAATTAATGTTAAGTGACTTGTGTAAACTACTTCTTGCTTCCTGTATATTAACTTCAGTTATATCATTCATATTATGATCAACAATGTCAGCATTAACACCTTTAGAAGATTTATCATCCATGTAGGTTTCCTTATTTAATATTTCTTTCTGCACCCAATACTTTTTTGCTGTGCCTGTATCGCTAGAATGTCCGAAAACATTGCAATTTGTACAACTCTTAGGACGCCATTCATAATTAACTTTCTGCCATACCACCCTGCCATCATAATTAAGATTTACAGAATAATATTTTTGCAAGAACAGAAATGTAAAGCTTTATTGCGATGAGATTTTTCAATATGTACAATGCAAAGCAAAGCCCAGATTTTATATACAAGCAAATGGGCTTTGGGCTAAAGAATCATTGGTTACAAGAAATGATTTGGATAAGTAAATATGCGGCTGATGATGAAAAGAATAAGCGGTGGATATGAAGCCATGTCAGCAGTCTGTGTGAGATAATATAAAATTCTTCAGTTGTGCTATCGGGTGTGTTTTCTCTCATTTGTAATACACCCCTCCGGAAACTAGGGTTTCTCAAGCCTTAGTTTTCACACTAATCATGGCGGCGCTTCAGATGTCTTCGTTTCTTGGCTTCCGAACTTCTTCCCCACAGATTCTCTGGCTTTATAGTCTTTAGATTGGAGTGTAGATGGATGTTCTTTGTTGTCGTGTTTGCTCAACTCTTTGTTACTATCGGAGTTTGGTTCAGCTTCATCCTTAAGTTTGCCGACGTTGAATTCTGAGCGAAATCTGGTAAAATTCTTCACGCTTGTTGCTTTAGTCAGTATGTCGGCCTTCTGGTAAGTTCCAGGTATGTGATTAACTTCAATTTCTCCTTTCTGAACCATTTCTCTGACGAAATGTAAATCTATTTCGATATGCTTCGTCCTAGCGTGTTGTATTGGGTTCTCTGACATGTATACGGCACTTTTATTGTCACACCACAGTATTGGCTTTGCTGTAGTTGTAATTTGAAGTTCCTTTAGCATAGTTTGAACCCATTTAATTTCTGCGGCTGCATTAGCTATACTTCTGTATTCCGATTCTGTACTTGACCTAGAAATTGTGGCTTGTTTCTTCGAGCTCCATGAGACTAGGTTTTGTCCCACATAGACACAGTACCCACTTGTGGATCTTCTATCATCAGGATCCAAGGCCCAGTCAGCATCTGCATATCCCATTATGTTTAGGTGTTGACTGCTTCTTAATACGAGGCCATGATTGATAGTCCCTTTGAGATATCTTAAAATTCTTTTAACTGCTTTCCAGTGTGTGTCCAATGGTCTCTGCATAAACTGAGAAACTTTATTAACGCTGTAAGCAATATCAGGTCTGGTTATAGTAGCATATTGTAATGCCCCCACAACCATTCTATATTCAGTAATGTTGAAAATTGCTTCTCCCCTAAATTTAGAGTATTGCTGACTGCTTATCATAGGAGTTGGTTGGGGTTAGCATTCAACATTTTTGTTTTATTTAGTAACTCAGTGATGTACTTTCTTTGGCATAGAAATATCTTATCATCAGATCTGGTTACTTCTATGCCCAAGAAGTAATTGATATTACCTAGGTTTTTAATAGAAAATTGTTTATCTAAATATTGTGTTAACTCATCTATGTGCTTGTTGTTGCTGCCAGTTATTATCAGATCATCTACATATATTAATATGTATGTTGTAGATGATTGATTAACTTTTGTAAACAAAGAATTGTCTGATTTGGTAGACTGAAAACCTAATTTGCATAAGGTGTTTTTCAGTCTATCAAACCATACACGAGGTGACTGTTTCAGACCGTATATGGCCTTATTTAGTCTACAGACATAGTTTGGATTAACATTGTAACCTGGTGGCTGACTCATGTAGATTTCTTCTTTGAGCACACCATTTAAGAATGCATTATTGACATCTAAATGTCTAATATGCCAATTCTTACTTACAGCAATAGTTAGTACAAGTCTTATAATGGTAGGTTTTACAACTGGAGAAAAAGTTTGATTAAAGTCAAACCCATACTCTTGTGTAAAACCCTTAGCTACAAGTCTAGCCTTGTACTTGTTTATGGACCCATATGGATTCCTTTTTAATTTGTATGTCCACCTGCAACCTACTATGTTTTTATTGGTAGGTGTGGGTATACAATATCCCAAGTATTATTTTTAATTAGAGCGTTATACTCTTCATCCATTGCTGTTTTCCAGTGTTTGTTTTTGATTGCCTGATCAAAAGATTCAGGTTCATCAGCACTGGATACAGCAGTGAACACTTTGGGTTTAAAGATACCATTTTTAGATCTTGTAATCATTGGATGGCCAGTTTGAACTGGTTGTCTGTTTGGTGGTGAGTCATTGTTGCTTTCAGATCTTTCTGGAGTTGGTTGTTGATTGTTGAACTCATCATTTCCTTGATTCTGACTTTGTGCAGGTGAATGGGAAGTCATACTGGGTGACTCAAAGCTTTCATGATCATCATTGATTGGTGAGCCTTGAGCATCAGGTTGTTGCTGATTTTCTATTTGCTGCCAACTTTCATTGATATGAGGTACAGCAGGTATAGAAATTTTTGGATTTCTGACTTTACCTGTAGTGCTTATACTTCTTGTACTATATGGAAACAGTTTTTCATCAAAAACAACATGCTTACTGACATATATTTTTCCAGTGTTATCAATACATTTATACCCCTTTTGATTAACAGCATATCCTAGAAAAGTACACTGTTTTGATCTGAAGTTCAATTTATTAGTGTTATAGGGTCTCAAGTAGGGAAAACACATACATTCAAACATTTTAAGTTGTTTATAATCTGGTTTGACATTGTATAATTTTTCAAATGGAGATATGTCCTTTAATACATTGGTTGGTTGCCTGTTAATCAGGTAAACAACTGTATTAAAGGCTTCTGGTCAGAATTTTAATGGCATACTTGCTTGTGCAAGCAATGTCAATCCAGATTCAACTAAGTGTCTGTGTTTTCTTTCCACCAGTCCATTTTGTTGTGAAGTATATGGACAGGTGGTTCTATGAATAATGCCTTTTTGCTGAAAGAATTTACATAAGGTTTTAAATTCACTACCTCCATCAGTTTGAATAATTTTAACCTTATGATCATGCTGCTTTTCAGCCATAGTAATGTAATTTATGATAGCATTATGAGTTTCTGACTTGGTTTTCAAAAAGTAAATCCATGTGAATCTGGTATAAGCATCAACGAATGACACATAATATTTATACCCATAGTCAGAATAAACTGGTGATGGACCCCATAAATCTATGGCAATTAGTTGTAGAGTTTCAGTGTATATAGTGTTAGAATCATTGAATGGCAATCTGTGATTCTTCCCCATTTGACAAAATTCACAAACATAAGGTAAGGATACAGGATCAAACTTGATATGATTGTCATTCAGTATAGTCTGAACAGTTTTAACACTAGGATGTCCAAGCTTGCAATGCCAGAAATCAAATACATTCATACTGCTATTAGTTTTAATATTCAAGTTACATGTGGCATTGCATTTTCCTTGATTAATATCACTCTTGCATCTAACAGAATTAAACTTGTATAGACCATTTGCCAGATTACCCTGTAAAATGATTTTTCTAGTTAGAATATCTCTGATTAGACAGTACTTAGGGAAAATTCGAAATACACATTGTTGTCTCTGGCAAATTGGGATACACTAATTAAATTCTTGGTGATTCTTGGTACTCTAAGAAGATTGCATAAGTGTAATTGTTTATTGCCATTAATACAAGTGTTACCAATGTGAGTGTTAACTAGCTGAATAGCTCGTTCAATCATTTTAACAAACATAACAAGTGCACGACATTCAACTCTTGACATACCTGAAGAACCGGTCCAGCACCACCTGGTCGGTCGCGACAGCAACCTCCTCCTGATCGAGTTTGGAGTGAGCAAGGTCCGGTCGAACTTTCACCTGGTCGGTCGAGATGCTTTACAGGGAAATAGGGTTTGGTCGATTCAATCTTCTGATCGTCCCTTTCCTACATCAGAGCCTCCAGGTCGGTTCTACCAAAGGTGATCGGTCCCGAACTTCCACAAAGCCTGCTCCACCTTGTGTTGAAGACACCTGGTCGTCCCGCTTTACTGGTCTAGCCTCTTGGTCGGTCCTGCCTTCCCAGAAACCTACTCGGCCTCGCTGGTTCAGTTCCATGGTCGATCTGTAGCTCAGCCTAGGATCGATTGAGCAGCAACATCAATCTTGGTCGAGCAAGGACCAAGACATCACAAGGGGTCGAGCACCACCTCCAGGTGGGTCAGGCGATCCTCTGGTCGAACATTGAGAGCCTCCATCCTGGTCGAGCTCCATATCATGGTTACATAGGACGTGGTTCGATACGAAACGCGGTACGAAAACGGATACGTGGAAGGCTGTCTTGAATGTTTCCGGTACGAGGGAACGCATGGGTACGAGGGAACGCAAGAGTACGAAACATGTTTTTTCTTCTACTTTGGAAAAACTGATCTTTTTTTTATTGTTAATTACCAAATTTTGTGAAGATCTTGCAAATTTACAACTGCCCTTTCAATCTATATACAAATTGATATATTATATAGTTGTCCTTCCAATATATATTACAACCATATACAGTTGTACAACACAAATTGAAGAGTCGTTTATTCTTTTCAAAAACCTATGCGTCGTCATCTTCTTTTCGCGATAGCTAACGTTTCCGAGTCGCGTTTCGTTTCGGGATCGGGGACGAACAAACGGGTTCGCGGAACGTGGCCACGTCCCACGTTCCTTGTTTCTATGCTCCATATCCATGTCCTGGTCGAGCAGTGCGAGCCAGAGCAAAGGTCGAGCAGCCTCTGTCGCCATAGATCGAGCAGCGGTATGACGTTATGGGTCGAGCATGAACGAATATGAATCTGCAGATTCATATTTATGTTAAACAAGGGATGGCAATGTTGTAATATCCAAATCCCATTTTAAATAGTAAAGTGTAAAGACAAGTAAGCACGTGGCTTGCAAGCAAATTGTCCATTCATACATTACAAGAAAGCGGGTCGTCTGTGAAGAATATAAAGGATGCCGTGGTATTATATATGTAAATAAAGTGGGTCGGTACATTCACAGCAAAATCCTGGTCGGTATATACCTGTTTGGGCGGATCGGTTTCGTATGCCAACTCGTCGCCAACCTAGCGCCAACTATACACTTCAAATTACAAGTGTGCCACTACCCCTCAACTCCAACTATAAATAGCCTCTTTCTCCACACTTTAAGGGGGGAGGATTCCACTACCCCGAAGGGCTGCTAAAATTATTTCTCCAAGGCATTCTCAAGCTCGATCCATGGCTTCCAAAGCTCCACTCATCTCCATCCATTAATCGATCATTTCCATTGAAGATCCATCATTAAAATCCATTCAAACTTCACTCAAACGACTAGAATCTCCATTAATCCTCTTTAAAAACTTAGGCGATTCACATCAAAGAGGGAAAAATGAGAGATACATCGTAAATCGAGAGAGATTTGTATGGCATTGTACTTGGTATCATGAAAGTGATAAAGGAAAGTGTTTACATAGTGGATGTAGGTCACATATGACCGAACCACTCTAAAAATTGTGTGCTCTCTTTCGTTGCTTTATTTTCTGTGATTACGGCTTCACATTTCTTCATACATGATTTCATAGTGTCTTGCCCTTAATTCGGTGACGTGCTTTCTTAGCACCTTACCTCTAATTGGGCGACGCGCTCTTAAGGCATCGTATTTGGTGTTTGATCATTTTGTGATTAAAACATTAGGCACCCACCGTGGGGCCGTGATCACATTTTCAATCTCAATCACCCATCCGGAATCGAGATCCCTGGAGAGGTACTCTTCGAAGTTCAGATCTATAGCCGAAATAATGGCGAAATCCAAAAAGGCGGCTAGCAAATCTGTTGGAGGAGCCGAAGATATCGCCAACAACGAAGCTACACCTCAAACTATCCTTCTGGAGGTTGGCCAGAATTCCATAAACGGATCCGGTGTCACAAAAGGCGAGTTAGATGTTGTGGTTGCCAACATAAACCAACGAATTGATGCCGCTACCAAAGCTATGATGGAGAAATTGGATGCCGTCCTCGGTGTTCGCCCTAATCCTACTCTTCCAAGGGCTCAAGTCAATCTCGATGAGAAGGAAGGTTCTTCCGCTTCCGACCAAAATCTTAACAATGACATGGAGGATGTTGAAGGTCGAGAACATGACGATAATGGAGCCAAGGTTGTGGATGCCAAGCCACGTACTAACAATCATTCTGCCCGATGTACTCGAAATGTTGTTAGTCCCGCAGGGGCACTTCCTACATCCTTGAACCGTGTTGACTTGCTAAGGCAAAGATCCGGTAAAGGGATCGAAGTTGGTGTTGCGGAACAACGCAACACTGAAGAGTATATTGCAGGAATGATTGAGCAGACTATGAAAAAGAGTCACGCTGGCAAGGATGACGAAAGGGATTGGGATTTCTCTCCAAGTCGAACTCCATTCACCGAGAGGGTCCTGCAAGCGGAATGCCCAAAGAAGTTCACTCCTCCCACTTTACCTCCATACAATGGTCTTTCTGATCCCAATTATTTCTTGTTCAAGTATGAGTGGGGCATGACCTCAGCTAAAGCTACCGACGGGATGAGATGCACTTACTTTCCTCTTTATTTGGAAGGAGCTGCCTCACTATGGTTCACCAAGTTGCCACCAGAATCCATTGATCAGTTCTCGGATCTGACCAAAAAGTTTAAAGAGCAATTTCGCTTATATGCTGTTAAGGCTAAAAATGCTATAACTCTCTCATCGATGAAACAAAATCTCGGAGAAACAGTCAAAGCATTTCTCAGTCGCTTTAATGTTGCTCTTTTCGAAGTATGAAATTCAGAGCCTCGCATAATCCTCATGTCTCTTCTCAGCGCAATAGATGCAAATAGCGAATTTGGCAAATGGATTAAAATGAAAGAGCCAACCATGCTTGATAAATTTTATAAGAAAGCGGAAGAATACATGAGGATAGACAAAGATCCTTCAGTTGACCCAAGCAATACCACCGAGGATAAAAGAATTGATAATGTCCAGAAAACTCAAGGGCAAAAACGATTCAATGATGGGAATGGGAGCAGAGCTAACAAGAAATATTGTCTTCCTGACCTTTCAAAACTAACTCCTTTGAATGACTCTATTGCAAACATCTACTTGGCCACGAAGGATACCGAAGATTATCCAGAACCTCGCCCGATAAAGATGAATGACCATTTGCTCAAATCTGGGAAGTATTGTATTTTTCACAAACAACCTGGCCACAACACTAACGATTGTAGACAATTGAAGTTGTTGTTGGAAGAGCTGCTCAAGAAAGGTCATCTACAACAATACATAAAAAATCCCCAGGCCGCAAATCAAACTGCAACATCTCAAGGTAGGGAGCCGCTCAAAATGATTCAAGGCCAATAATCAATTGACAACCATTGTCGTTCTTAATGGGCTAAGAACAAGCGATCATCATCGCTCTCCTTTTACTTACCACTTTATCGCTTTACTTTTACTTTCTGTTACATTTGAAATTTCATGTAAACAGTTTGTAATAATTGCTTGATAAAGCACTGAACAATTGTCCTGTAAACAAAAACATATGTGCTTAATCGAATCCTTGGCTTATAATGTTATGAACAATTCAAAATTCAAACTTTGCTAGGGAATGATTTCTCATTACAGGTCATCCAATAAATGCTTGATTTCCCCAACAATCCGATAAAATATGGCGACCCCCAATGATTCCAAATTTCAAAGTGCAAAAATATCGGTGCAACGATGAAAGGCACATCATGGAACATAAACAAGGGAAAACTGCCAAAAGTCAAATGGAAAAAATTCAACAAATATAAAGTGTAACCTCATGGAGGTCCAGGCTCCTTCAGTCGGGATGCGAAACACTCATAATAATAGGTAACTTAGCCAATGGCTGATGCCCGCTCCGTGAGACAAGCACAAAGCGTAACCTCATGGAGGTCCAGGCTCCTTCAGTCGGGAGACGAAACACTCATAACGATGAGTGGAGTAACCGATGACTGATGCCCGCTCCGTGAGGCTAAACCAAAGACCTCTCCGGGGGCAAATAGCCAAAGACCTCTCCGAGGGCAAATAGCCAAAGACCTCTCCGGGGGCAAATAGCCAAAGACCTCTCCGGGGGCAAATAAACAAAGTCCTCCCATAGTGAGGCAAAACAAAGTCCTGCCATAGAGGGATAAGTCCCTCCATAGCAAGGGTCAAAGACCTCCCATAGCAGAGGTAAAATCTCACAGAGGTCCAGGCTCCTTCAGTCAGAATGCGAGCACTTATGACAATAAGTGACTTTAGCCGATGACTGATGCCCGCTCCGTGGATCAATACCTTTACCATAAAATCTCACGGAGGTCCAGGCTCCTTCAGTTAGAATGCGAGCACTTATGACGATAAGTGACTACAGCTGATGACTGATGCCCGCTCCATGAATCAATGCAACCCTCACTCAAATTCGCAATACGAAGTAATGCGACAATCTACAAATCCTTTCCATAGAAAGGGTTATCTCTCCAAAGCAGAGATCAAAGATGCTCAGTGAACTCTTTTATGACGATTCAGTCAATGTGAGAAAACAGCCTCTCCAAAGTCGGGGCATTCAATGAAATCTCTAATGTTTGCACTAATTAACATGACAGGCAGACATTGAGCACCAAGAAATTCCTTCCGACAGGGAAGATCAATAATCACCTCTTAAGTGGGGGCATCAATAGCTAAAACTTCTCCAAAAGGAAATCGACAACAAATCACAGATACATATTTTCCATATATAAAGTATGGTGTATAATCGAATTTGAATTGAGTGACGTGTTTGCGCAAATGATTTGAGGTCAAAACCATTAAATCAATCAAGACTAGCGCAAACATATTTTTCGGTTTAAAACGAAAAACAGTTTAAATCGTTCATAGTAAACTAACCCGCTATCAATATGGACGATTGATAGTGAGTATAAGTCCAAAATCGTGTAAGTGCTTGTTTTCATTTACAGAACGGGTGCTACGGAACATACAAGTCCAGTCAACAAGTTCAAACTTGGAGCGTATGGAATCAATAAGTCAAAGCAGGATTTGCCATACCAAGTAAAAAGCTACGACTGAATTCCAACGTAGACCATGAAAGCAACGTTCATTTCAAAGCCCGCATTTGTCGCAAGCAAAAAATACAAGCTTCGAGGGGCAAATGCTAACTAGCTGAATAGCTCGTTCAATCATTTTAACAAACATAACAAGTGCACGACATTCAACTCTTGACATACCTGAAGAACCGGTCCAGCACCACCTAGTCGGTCGCGACAGCAGCCTCCTCCTGATCGAGTTTGGAGTGAGCAAGGTCCGGTCGAACTTTCACCTGGTCGGTCGAGATGCTTTACAAGGAAATAGGGTTTGGTCGGTTCAATCTTCTGATCGTCCCTTTCCTACATCAGAGCCTCCAGGTCGGTTCTACCAAAGGTGATCGGTCCCGCACTTCCACAAAGCCTGCTCCACCTTGTGTTGAAGACACCTGGTCGTCCCGCTTTACTGGTCTAGCCTCTTGGTCGGTCCTGCCTTCCCAGAAACCTACTCGGCCTCGCTGCTTCAGTTCCATAGTCGGTCTGTAGCTCAGCCTAGGATCGATTGAGCAACAACATCAATCTTGGTCGAGCAAGGACCAAGACATCACAAGGGGTCGAGCACCACCTCCAGGTGGGTCAGGCGATCCTCTGGTCGAACATTGAGAGCCTCCATCCTGGTCGAGCTCCATATCCATGTCCTGGTCGAGCAGTGCGAGCCAGAGCGAAGGTCGAGCAGCCTCTGTCGCCATAGATCGAGCAGCGGTATGACGTTATGGGTCGAGCATGAAGGAATATGAATCTGCAGATTCATATTTATGTTAAACAAGGGATGGCAATGTTGTAATATCCAAATCCCATTTTAAATAGTAAAGTGTAAAGACAAGTGAGCACGTGGCTTGCAAGCAAATTGTCCATTCATACATTACAAGAAAGCGGGTCGTCTGTGAAGGATATAAAGGATGCAGTGGTATATATGTAAATAAAGTGGGTCGGTACATTCACAGCAAAATCCTGGTCGGTATATACCTGTTTGGGCCGATCGGTTTCGTATGCCAACTCGTCGCCAACCTAGCGCCAACTATACACTTCAAATTACAAGTGTGCCACTACCCCTCAACTCCAACTATAAATAGCCCCTTTCTCCACACTTTAAGGGGGGAGGATTCCACTACCCCGAAGGGTTGCTAAAATCATTTCTCCAAGGCATTCTCAAGCTCGATTCATGGCTTCCAAAGCTCCACTCATCTCCATCCATTAATCGATCACTTCTATTGAAGATCCATCATTAAAATCCATTCAAACTTCACTCAAATGACTAGAATCTCCATTAATCCTCTCTAAAAACTTAGGCGATTCACATCAAAGAGGGAAAAATGAGAGATACATTGTAAATCGAGAGAGATTTGTATGGCATTGTACTTGGTATCATGAAAGTGATAAAGGAAAGTGTTTACATAGTGGATATAGGTCACATATGACCGAACCACTCTAAAAATTGTGTGCTCTCTTTCGTTGCTTTATTTTCTGTGATTACGGCTTCACATTTCTTCATACATGCTTTCATAGTGTCTTGCCCTTAATTCGGTGACGTGCTTTCTTAGCACCTTACCTCTAATTGGGCGACGCGCTCTTAAGGCATCGTATTTGGTGTTTGATCATTTTGTGATTAAAACAGTGAGTGATTTGAATGTGTTTACCATTAGCAATAGAAACAGACTTATTACCTCGATACTCCTTGCACTCAATGTTCAGGTTGTCCAGATTGCTTGTGAGATGTTTGGTTGCTCCTGAATCAGGATACCAGCTGTCATCTTGCAAGTGCTCTACTCTAGCAGTTTCATTTCCTTTTTGACTGCTTGATTCTTGATCTATTTGTGCAACATTTGCATTAGGATTGTTGCTGTTTTTCTGATTCTGGTTACTGTTGGAATATCTAAAGTAGCATTTTAGGGCAGTGTGACCAACTTTTTCACAGATCTGACACTTGGGTCTACTATTGTTGTTCCATCTGCCTCTGCCTCTTCCTCTGTTCGCACCACCACCTCTCTGATAAGGTGTTTCAGTTCTGTTATTGGTATTCTGATTTTTGTTCTTGCCACCTGTTGCAAGATTTGCATTAAGATCGATTTCTTGAATCCTTTTGCTACTTATTCTTGATTCATGAGACAATAAAATGGCATGAACTTCATCAATTGGAGGAACAACTCTTTGAGTGGTGATAACCGCAACAACTGCCTCATATTCCTCATTTAAACCATTTAGTAAATATAGAACATGATCCCCATTAGACACTTTATTGCCTGTAGCTCCAAGTAAATCACATAGCTTCTTTACTTTAGCTATATACTCTCTCATGTTTAAGTTTTCCATCTTTATATTTTGAAGTTGCCTTTTGAAGTGTAAAACCTTGGCAGATGACTGGTTGTTGAATTCTTTCTCTATAGTGGTCCATATATCATTGGCAGATGAACATCCAATAACAGTTGGTAATAAGTCTTCACTTATTGAAGTTAGGAGCCAAGAACTAATTAGTCGATCTTGTCGATGATACTGAACATATGCTTCCTTAGCTACGGTTCTGTTGTCTTGATCAGTAATGAATTTGGCAGGAACATGAGTGGTTCCAAGAATAAATCCTTCTAAACCGTAGCCCCGAATAGCAGTCTCAACTTGTAGTTTCCATAACAAATAGTTTTCTTCTTGTAATTGAACTGTGATAAGTTGACTTTGAGGACTTATACCCGTTTTAACTAATTGATGTACAGGCCCAGTTGGTGGATTTGGTGGGTTTCCTGGATTTGATCCAGTATATGTCCCTGTAGCTGAAGCCGAAGAGTTGGACGTGTCCACCATGATGAAAAGAAAATAAGAACTTCAAGAAGTTCAAGAAATTCTGAATCAAATATCGTTTCTGATCGAAAGGGAGAGATGACTGAAACTCAGAGAGGAGCAGCCGAGAGTTTGATGATGATATAGGTAAAAACAGGTATAAAAATCTGATTAGAACTCTCCGGCGAGGCTTCAACTGAGTTTTGGTGAGTTTCTTTAACTTTCTTGAATTGGATACCTGGTGATTGGTGCAGAATTTCAATAAGTATAGTATGTTTTATCGAGATGTAGCCGATGATCATACTATACTTTAATCTCTCAAATGATGAATGCTTTACTGATGAGAGAAAATACACCCAAATGATGAATTTTAGCTGATGGGTATATTATCACTACGAAACTTGCAAAAGTTTTGGTGCTGTTAGGCTTTTCAGATCGCACTGATACCAAATTAAGATTTACAGAATAATATTTTTGCAAGAACAGAAATGTAAAGCTTTATTGCGATGAGATTTTTCAATATGTACAATGCAAAGCAAAGCCCAGATTTTATATACAAGTAAATGGGCTTTGGACTAAAGAATCATTGGTTACAAGAAATGATTTGGATAAGTAAATATGCGGCTGATGATGAAAAGAATAAGCGGTGGATATGAAGCCACGTCAGCAGTCTCTGTGAGATAATATAAAATTCTTCAGTTGTGCTATCGGGTGCGTTTTCTCTCATTTGTAATAATCATAACAGCAAATAGGTATTTCTGTAGGAAATGAAAAATTACCATCAATCTCCACCAGAATTCTAGCGTATGAAATTCGAATTAACTCCTCTGTGATTTGATCCATTTTAACAGGTCGTCCTAATACTGATGCAATTCGACTAATTGTGTATCCACTATCCAGAAATTCAGATCTAAATTGGGCGGCTGAATCCAGATTGGGATAGAGTGCAGAAACTCCCTTGACAATTTCATCATCCCTGGACTCCATTTCTTCATAAATACACGGGTGTGTTCGCTTTATGATTTTTAATTTTGAGTTTTCGCACATACAAAAATACGAACAACACACTTATACAGTGAAAAACGATCGTTTTACAAAATGAAATTAACACACAAAACCAAAAACAACTTTTTATCATTTTTCGTATTTTAAAAAACAACGGAAAGACAACAAATTCATCCATCGATCGTCCTTCCGTCCCCTTCGTCACTCCCTCCGTATTTTATCTGTCATCTTCATTATACTTCAAATCTTCGCAACTTTCATAATTAACGCTGAAAACTAAAAACTCAAAACACGAAATAAACTAAACGCTACCTAAGCTTTTTATTGTAGAAATAAGCTCCAGCTGATAAAATCTGTTCACAATCTCCTCATTCTCCAATTTAATGATAAAGAAAAACCATTCTCCCTTGTGTATAATTGATAACTTCCTTTAATTTGCCATGAGCGATCAACGTATTCTTTTAAAAACTTGTAATAAGGCTTATTGCCACACACATAGAAAAGAATAGAATTATTCCATCTTTCTCTGGCTTTAGTGATTTGTTCTTTGTCAACGCATGCAAATCTGACTTTTTCTATTACTGCTGGCTCAAAATATTTCAACTGAATGGAGTTGTTATGAGACTTATTCTCTTTGATAATTTCTGTCCATGCTTTAGTGATAATTCTTTGCAGTTTCATGCATGTTTTGCATTTTTGGATCTAACAGAGGAAACTCAGTCAGTGAATTAATGTTAGGGTTTACCTGCTGTTTCTCGTGCTGCTGATTCAAAGACTCATCATGACGTGAAGAACTGCCTCCAGATTTCATTTGATAAAACATGCAATCACTATCTGGGGGACGTGAAGGCTCAGGACGAGCTGACGTTGAATTAGGGGAATGAAGAAACGCCATTGCCAAGTTTTTTTTTTCCAAGTAATCAAGTTTTTGGAATATTCAAGTTTTCAGTTGGCAAACACCTTAGCATTTGTGTGAGTGTTCAAGAATATTAAGAGAATATTAAGAGATAACCTGAAAGAAACAGTTTTTGGAATATTAAGAGATAACCTGAAAGAAACAGTTGTGTGAGTGTTCAAGAATGGTAAAATGACAAAGTCTAATGGGATTGTTAGGTTCAAAGATGAAGTTTATTGAAAATCTAAAAAGAGGTAATTAATGAAAATGCAAATATAAAACATGCAGGCTCTTCATTCAAGGCGTAACGTAAGTCTGCTAGTAAGGTAGCTGAACTGATAACAGAAGCTAGCAAACGATACACATGCACAAAAAATTAAATGACACTCCGCTTCACACAAAATAAAGAATTAAATGATACTTCACACGATGACACGGGTGTAACAGCCAATCCACGCAGTTCATACAAACCGGGACCAATAGCGTGTAACTTAAGTTTTGCCCTACTCTGAAAACTAGATTGAAGTGAGACCTTCTCCAAACGTTATTCATTCCTAGATTTCGGAAGCTACTACTGAAGACAGCCAAAAAACGAGTAATGCTAGGCGAAAAAGATGGGGTTCCACTCGTTTATCTTTCTCTATTATCCGGCTGAAGTGAGATCTAGAGTTATCATCTTCCCATTCAACCTTCTCCCACCATTTTCTCGTTTCCATAATTATTTCAAGTTTAGGGGTTGTTTCAACCTCAAATGGAAGTGCTTTCAGATTAGGACACTCCAGAATTTGGATTTTTTGGAGCTGCGGAAAAGCCAGAAAACGGTAAGATATTTTTTCCAATTTACGCATGTCGCCCAAATAGATCGCCTCGAGCGAAGGAAAAGTTAAAACTTGTCGGTCCACGTCACTGTTAACTGCAATTCTCATGCTCTTACAACCCCATATCTTTAATAATTTGGGAGATGGAAGATGAATAACCCATGTTATATTCTTCAAAAGTCCACAATCCTCGATAGTAACGTCTTGTAGCTCAGCAAATAATATTTCTGGTGCTATTGCCACAAAAATTATCCTTTTTAAGCTCCCGAGAGAATTCAACAAAATAATTTTCAAATTTAGTGAAGCAATATCTTGGTAAGTTTCATCTTTGTCCAAAACTATTTCCATTAAATCACCAGAATTGCATATATGTAATTCCTCTAAGAGATGAGGGTTTCTTGTCGCTGCCAAAAGATGGAAGCTTGTACTACGCAAATTGTTTATTAAAAGATCATGTATAGGTAATTTAGACAATAACATGAGCTTACTCAGTCCTTCTTCGCTTGTAACATTTGTTCCAAAAGACATCAGATTTTTCTCAATGCTCCTCAGCTCTTCAACGTCAACCAATGGACCCTCGAAAATAACATTTCTATTGAACATATCCAATACCCGCAGCTCTGCAAGCTCGACAAGCACTCCTCTTGGTATATTTCGTATGCAATTATCTCTTAATATAAAATACCTTAGCATTTTTAGATTTCTTAACTCCGTAGGAAGGTTCCTTGTACCATTAGATGACAAGTTCAAGTATCGAAGCTGTGTTAAGTCACATACCGATTCAAGAAAAATAACCAAGGAATTACGGGACAAATCTAGGTAGGTTAAAGAGTGAAACTGACCAAAAGTTTTATCCGTGAGCTGGTTATGGCTAAGCACTAAAACTAAAAGAGAGGGGCAACTAGGAATATCGGAGGGCAGCTCTTCGATTTTATTATTCATAAGTGATACATATTCAGCCTCTCTCCATTTTGCTTTCAGGTTAGGCGCATTTTTCAGTTGAATTCCAGCTTTAACCATCCACTTATTTTTATTTTTTCCACCATCAGAAGCCAGCCATAATGCCAAGTCCCTTAAAACATCATGTAGTTTTACGGATCTACCACCAAATGATATTGATTTGATTTGACGTCCTCCAACAAACATGCGTCTTGAAGTCCGCTAACTAAAGAATGACCCAACTGATAAACTTCATGTTTACTTTCAAAGTTGTCTATCAAACCAATACCCATCCAAAGCTCTATTAGTTCATTTTTCCTAATCACGTGATCTTCAGGCCACAATGAAATGGTGAGAAAACACTTTCTCAAATTTTCACTAGCTAAGTAGTCGTAGCTAATTTTCAAAACGAATAGCAATTTTTCATCTACACCCATAACTTGGTGACCTTGTGAATTTTTCAGTAGATCAAGAGTAATTTTCCAATCTTCTAAATTTGGTTTCATGGACATGGCACGACCAATTGTTATCAGAGCAAGCGGCAAACCTAGACATTCTTTAACAATATTTTCAGCAAGTTTTGCAATAGCAAAATGCGATTGGATGACTTCGTCGCCAACTTTTTCTTTAAAAAGCATAAATGGTTGGGTCGGATTTAGACATTTTACCTCGATTATCTTTTTAGCATCCATCTCACCACAGACATCCTTGGATCTAGTAGTAAATATCACTTTACGGTTCTTACAACATCCATTCCCATCATTAAGATTCGGAACCCCAACTTTTTGTAAATCCACACCTTTCCATATATCATCTACGAACAACAAGAAATTCTTGTTTTTTAGATAACTGGAAATTATATTAGCTTGTGACTGAACATTACTATCCTCCTCTAGTTTAAGCTTTTTAACTATTTCACTTTAAACCCTGAAAATATTACTTTGTTTCACTGTATGTCACTGTCCAAATTACGGTGTCAAATATAGAAGAAGTTCCAAGGAACTGATTGTGAATTTTCGAAAGCAGTGTTGTTTTTCCAACGCCTCCAAGTCCCCATATGCCGATAATATTTACATTTGAGTTGTTATCTTCAATGCACTTATATGCCTCTGCAAAGTATTGTTTCTGTGATTCATTTACTACATATGACATCGGTATAGCAGTGTTAGAAGTATCACAATTCATCATACCTACAATGTGAAATAAAGAAGCATCTCGTTCCAGCTGCAATTCATTTGCTTCTTTAATCATATCGTCACATCTACGACCTAACTCATGCTTGGCACAAATCGAACAGACGCAAGATTTAGTCTCCTGGGCTTTATTTAAAGCAGTATCCATCCTGTTCAGCATATCAACAACTTGACTTTGCCAAATGATGACTTCTTCAGTGGGCGTTTGTGATTTTCTTGCACCTTCATCGATTCTCCGGCTGATATCATTTTTTCTGGCGTTTAATACCTCTCATTTCTTTTGGAGATTACTCACGTAATTGGAAGTAGAAACTATATATTTTATATGGCGTTCTGCTTTATCCAGGAATCTATTGAAAACAGGAGCAACATAGTTATCAGGATTCATGGCTTGATAAATTTTGATGATAAGAAAGAAGAAGGGGAATTGAAGCAATGAGAGTTGGTTCTCTGTCAAGCATCAACTGTGCGTTATATTACACTTGATTTCTATAAAATTATTCCGAAACTGGAAAGCAACGTGATTGTTTTATTGTCTAGAAAAGTAGAACTCATGTGTTACAAGGAAGAAGACATGCAATGAAGTCTACTGAATGTCATATAATTGCATCGAATTTTGGCCAAAGACATTAATTAATTGATATGTAGGACGACAGAAAAAGACATGTTAACCATAAATTAATTACACCAACAGCTCCCTTGTTGTTCATCGAATCTGGCAATAGAATACGATAACATTACAGCTGTGAATGGGACCAGAGGCGGCGGGCTCAAAAGTTTTGACCCTAGGTCAGTATATATAGCTGGTAGGGGCAATTATAGAATGCTAGCTCTGTTGACCTAACATAAGTCTCCTTGAAGATCATAAACATGCAAGATGCAAACGACTGGTGTATTTAACTGTCTCATATTTAAGTGGTATACTTTGTATTATTTGGCTTGGACAAGAATAAGGTGTCGGTCGCACTAATCATTACTAGCAATGAACATTGACGGATGAAGGACACTTAGGACACTACAAAAAAACCTTTCTTTAACGTATGAAAATCGAAGACTCTGATTTTTCAGCCATTAACTTAAGACTGAGCAAAAACCGATAAAATCAGTCTTTTAAATTCTTAACCTAAAGACTGAAATTCAGTCATTGACCAGTTTTTAATCTTTTAAACCGTTTAATTACTGGATTTTGTGATTAATTCAGTCTTTAAGATGGATTTTAACTGCATAAATTTTTAGTGGTCAATATGTTCTTTCTTTTAAAATCAAGAGGCCAAAGTTAGCGATTCGTGTAGTGCTAGGATAACACAGATTAAAAATTCGTGGAATAAATAATATAAAAAACAATTCGGTTAGTCTGTTAGTGCTCTAAACTTTTGGAAGTAAGCAACAGTCATGGCTGCCAAGTCCTTTCTCAATCCTATTTTCGACAACAACCCTAATCAGAAAGGGGCCTCTTCATCTCCCCAACCTCCCCCTAATTCCTCAGCTAGCACTCCTCGTCCTCCCCCGGATTTTCTGGTCGATGAGGATGGGTTCACTAGGGTAAATCGAAAGAAAAATCCCAAATCTGTCACAAACCCTAAGAAAATTACTGGCCAAGGCCAATTCCAACACGGGACTAATGGTCAAACACACATATCAGGCAAGGGGCAGGCGGATCATCTGAAATCCCTGTCAAAGTAAGGCAAAAACCGTTCCCGGCCTCGAATGGAGAAAGATTTCAATCAAGAAGTGAGATCCAACCCAAAAATATGACAAAAATGGTCAAGAACCACAGCAACAACACAAACAATTCTTGCCTAAAGATCTAAAGGCTTCATCTTGGGCAGATATGGTTAAAACTGGAGGACAAGACTCATTCTTTGATCTTAGTTATATCCCTCCGTTCGAGTCTATTGGAGAAAAGGGGGTTATTGTTTCCGAGGAGGCTAGCATCAGAACCGAGAGCAAGTGGAGGCTCAGTGTTGTCGCTTATGTGTTTGGCAAACGCCCCCCATATCATCATTTTAGGGCCTTTGTCGCACGCACATGGAATCCGACAGGGACATTCGAAATCTTCACGCGTGAAAACGGATTCTTCATTATCCGATTTACTAACGCTGAAGATTGTGCAAAACTTCTGCAAGGTGGACCTTATTTCATCAATGGTAAACTTATCATCTTAAAGAAATGGACCAAAGAATCAATACTGGATCGTGACATTCTGAACACGATGCCAGTGTGGATCCGACTCCCTGAGTTGAACTCACGTTTATGGGATAAGGAGATATTCAGCGGAATAGCAAGCTTAGTTGGCACCCCATTGAAAATGGACGAGCAAACTGCTAAAGAGACACGATTGAGTTATGCTCGTATTCTTGTGGAGATTAGAGCGGATGCTGACCTCCCCAACGAGGCAGCTGTTTTCATGCCGGATGGGGAAGTTATAATACAGCAGATTTCATATGAGTTAATTCCAGATAGGTGCATGTCATGTAATTGCTTTGGTCACTCATTCGAAAATTGTGTTTATAATCAAGATTCAAACAAAGATCCTAAAGAACCAACCAATCTTGGATCGCATCCTGATCATAATGATGTTGGAATTAATTCACATGAATCTCCTGATGATTCTACTAAGCATACTAGGCCACCAAATGGCACCAACTCTGATGATATGAATATTGACACTACTGAGATTTACATAGCTGATAAGGACTACACGGCTATGCACTCAGCTCAGCAAAGGCATAAAGCAGACAGTTCAACTCAACAAGCAAAAGCAGCTGCAAGTTCAGATGAGAACTTACAAACTGACTGTAGTCAAAATGAAGCAGAGGAAGGATTAAGCAATACTCCCTCAGTTCATCAGGAAACTATCTCAGAACCAAGCAAACAACACAACAGCACAGAGGGGAACAAAAATGAAAAGGCCATTGAGTCCTCCCCCCTCAAAGGAGAACCCAAGTTTAATTACAAAAATTGATAATAAAAATTCAAAAGGAAAAGAGATAGATTGCAGTGAACTCCTAGCTGCTGATCCTATTTTCACTGATTTCGGCTTGCTAGCTTCTGGACTTGCCCCCATAAAGCCATCTGTTATAACTGAAGATAATATTCAGCAAGCTGTGAACTCAGTAGTTGCCCCCAAACCATCAAAACCTGCATCCCCAACAAAAAAGAAGAAGAAAGGCAGGACTAGAAGTTTATCTAAAATAAACATGTAGAGGAGACAGAGGATTCTACAGATCAAGATTTCAGGAAAAAGTACATAAATAAAAACACCAAATGGGATAAACAGTTAAAGACTTCTGATTTCACAATTTTCAAAAAAAGTGGCAAACAGAAGGAGGTTAGAGTGGACAACAGAAAGTTCAGTGGTCCACCTTAGAGGTAATATCCTTTACATTATTCCCTTATTTTATTTTATTAATGGATATTATTGCTTGGAATGTCAGGGGTCTTAATTCCCCTGAAAGGCAGCTAGATCTTGCCAATTTCTTACATTTGCATAAGCCTAGTATAATAGGGATACTAGAATATAAACTTAGTGATATCAGGATTAATGAGCTACAAGTTAGAAGTCTATCAAATTGGAGCATTATCAATAATAATCTGATGGGAGGAAATGGTAGGATTATGGTTCTATATAATCCTATCATTTGGAATCTCATCAGTTTTTTTATTGACCTGCAGTATATTCACTGCACATTTCAGAATAAGGGTGGTCTTGTTATAAAGATCACTTTTATATATGCTTCTAATTTTGAAAATGAAAGACTCATGTTATGGAATTGTATTGAGCAATTCAGCTATACTATTAATATACCATGGATGTTGATTGGGGATTTCAATACTATATTTCATAATTCTGAAAAAAGGGGAGGGAATCATGTCCCTTTTTCTAAACTGGAAAAGGTGGCTAAATTTGTGATGAAATCAGGACTAATAGAGCCTATCATTCATGGTAATAAATTCACATGGAAATCGGGTGAATTCAGAAATATTCACTGCAAGCTTGATAGGGTCTTATTAAATCAAAATTTCATCAATCTTTTTCCAAATGTGAAGTGTAGTACATTGCCTCAAAACACAAGTGATCATACACCTATACTTGTTTCACTCAACACAGGTAAAGGGAACTTTATTAGTTCCCCCTTTAGATTTGTGAATGGGTGGGTGTATGAAAAAAATTACAGAGAAACAGTGACTAAATGCTTTTCTAATACTCTGTTTGGAACTGCTCAGTACAAATTCAATAAAACTTTGCAGTTAGTTAAATCTAATCTTAAAACTTGGAATATTGCTAGAAATAAAAATGACATCAAAGCTATCAGGGATGAATGCGAAGAGCTTCAGAATGATCTAGATAAAAATAGTTCAGACAAGACTAAGGCAGAGAATTTTTTTAATGCTCAAACTAAATTGGTCAATGCTCTTCATATTAATACTATAAATCTCAAGCAGAAAGCTAAAGTTGACTGGCTAACTGCTGGAGATGTGGCCAGTAAATTTTTTTATACTAAAATGTCATGTAGGAAAAATAGAAATAATATTGGTAAATTAATAGATGCAAAGGGTTTGGTAATCAATGAAGCCTCAAAATTAGAGCAAGAGGCTATAATTTTTTCACCTCATTGTATAACTCCAATAATTACCCTTATATTTTTCCTGACATTGAATTCAAATATGTTGCTAACAGCAATAGCTCTGATATTTTATTAGCCCCTATTAGGCAAGAAGAGATTAAGAATATCATTTTTAATGCATGTAATGACAAAAGCCCAGGACCAGATGGGTTTGGTGCAAAATTTTATAAGACTCATTGGGGTGAAATGCATTCTGTGTTATGTGATTCAGTTATTGAATTTTTCAATATTGGAAAGTTATTAAAAAACACAAATCACACTTTCTTAACCCTGATTCCAAAAGTAGAAAACCCTAGTGGACTTGATGAATATAGGCCTATAGCCTGTTGCAATTTTATTTATAAAATAATATCTACTCTTCTTTGCAATAGGCTAAAAGGCTTTCTTAAATTCATCATCTCTGAAAATCAGAGTGCTTTCATTCCTGGCAGACTGATATCAGATAACTCTTTATTAGCACATGAATTGATTAGGAAGTTCAATATGAAAAAGAAAAATCTCATGTGTATTAAAATAGATCTGCATAAAGCATTTGATAAGATCAACAGGAATTTTATCATCTACTTAATGCAGAAAATGGGATTTGATACCAGATTTTGTGAGCTGATTAGAGAGTGCATTTGTTATGTAACTTACTCTGTAATGGTTAATGGATCCCCCAAAGGATTTATACATAGCAATAGAGGAATAAGGCAAGGTGACCCTCTGTCGCCTTACCTATTCTCTATTGTTATGGAATACTTCTCCATGCAAATGGAATTAGAAGTATTAAGGGGAAACATCAAACCAATTAATAGGGTAAAACCTCACATCACACACTTACTCTATGCAGATGATATGCTTTTATTTCTTAAGGCTGATAAAAAAAGTGCCATTGCTGTTTTTCAAATTTTGGAAAATATGGAAAAGTATGCTGGTTTAGCTGTTAATGCTAATAAAAGCAAAATCTATTTCAGCAAAGATGTTTTAATTAAACATGAAATTCTTCAGCTTTTAAAATTCAAGGAAGGTAATCTTCCTGTTAGATATCTTGGTCTTCCCTTAAGCTCTAATCAGATTAATGATAGAGATTGCTCTAGATTAGTTGATATGATTCAAAATAAACTTAATGGTTGGTCCTGTAAGCTTTTATCCCTAGCAGGCAGAATAGAACTCACTCATACTGTTATTACAGCTATGATCATGTATTGGGTTCAAACTCACAATATCCCTGCTAGTGTCATTCACAAAATTGAGAAAATGTGCTCTAATTTCATTTGGAGAGGCAAGCAACATAAAGTAGCTTGGGATAGATTTTGCAAGCCTAGGAAATTTGGTGGTCTTGGGCTTAGAAAAATTAGTGACATAGCTGAAGTAAGTAAGTTTAAATTGTTTTGGAAATTTCTGGATGGTAAATCCCTTTGGGCCAGGTGGATGAATGCAAAATACTTAAAAAAGAAAAACTTTTGGCTGGCTAGAAAGGAAAATCACCATTCAGTAATTTGGAAAAACATTTTAGACTGTAGGGACATGGGAAGGAATTTCATTTACAGGAAATTAAAAGATGGTAATCAAACCAGCCTTTGGTTTGACCCATGGATTAATGGTAATTCTCTCATTAACCTTCTAGGTTGGGGTAATCTTCATGTCCTAGGTGGTGTTAATGATAATGTAAATAGTTTAATCATTAACAATGTCTGGAGCTTTCATAACAACACAGCAGCTTTGATTTTTAGAAATGCCATTTCCTCTATTCATATTGATCAAAATTGTTTCAAAGATCATTGGGTTTGGAAATTTTGTTCTAAAGATAAATTCTCTTTCAAAAAAGTTTGGGAAGTTTTGCAAGGAGATGAGGTAGAATTGGATTGGCATAAAGTCATCTGGAGCAAATCAAACTGCCCTAAGATGGCACATTGTGCCTATTTTGCTCTCTTAAATAAATTGCCTACTAGAGATAGGTGCTATAAATGGAATAAAAACTCTGAAAAAATTTGTTTGCTCTGCAAAAGTGAAGTTGAAAGCTCCAAACATCTGTTTTTTGAGTGTTTGTATTCTCAGTTCATATGGTTTAATGCAAAAAATATTTTGGGTTTCAATCATAAATTTTCCTCACTTGACATTAGAGACAGTGTTGAGTATATTCTTAAATTTACTAAGCCCAAGTCCACTAATTTCAAAAAAGCCTGTGTTTTTTTTGACTGCTTGTATTTATTATATATGGAGGGAGGGAAATCAAAGATTGCACACTGGTAAGGAGACAAATGGTGTTCAGCTATGGAATTCAATTTTTTATGACAGTAATATTGTTATGAAAAAAGCTAACAGATGTATGCAGGACAAATTGAACAATCAAAATTATCATAGTAATAAGGATGATAGTGATAAGCTTGTAGAAAATCTCTTACTTAATGGGAAGCAGAAAACTAATTTAGCAGCCTCAAATCCCCCTACTGGCGAAGCTTATCTCTATGCTACTCCAGGATCTTCTAGAAATACACGGAGTAAACAAGTTACACTTAATTACAATTTAATTAATAATATGAACATTAATACCCTTCATTTACCTGATGTAGTCAGTAGAGATCAGCTTCCACCCAGTAATGATTTTGAGACCACGAAAGGTGATTTTGACGAGTCTGGCATCCTCGCTGGGGCTTCCATCAACACTGCTCTCAAATCAAAAATCTGCGAGGGAAGTAAACATAATTACTTTTCAAAGTGCGTAATTTTTCGAGTAAATCGAATAGTAAGCATATGTTTTTACCTGAAGCAGGTGGAGGTTCCTCCAGGAGTGCTCCAGATTCGCTCAATCACCTGGATAAAGGAAAATCAGAAGAAAAGATCAATTATTTGCAAAAAATTGGGGATAATCACTACAAAAGCTTGCTCAACTACCAGATCTATCACTTATCTATCTGGTCAGATGGCGAGAGTAACAGAGGTTGCTCCTCTAAAGACACCAGAGACATTTCTAGTAGCAAGAGAAGCTTTGACAGCTTTAAAAGGTCAGATCTGATGGATTCGAACCCCTCAAACTCCATTAAACACCAGAAGCTTGTTTCAAGCAACTGGAGAAGGTGTCAGAGGGATCACGAAGTAAATCTCAAGCCTGAAACAACTGAGAAGAGTTGCGAAATCATGAATTTTCTCGCTTGGAAGCCGCCTTGAAGACAGCGTTGCCTTTTCTTCTTAGGAGCTCGCCATTTTCAGCTCCTTTTTACGATTAGGGTTTCGTTTTGTAAATGAGCTAGGGTTTGTCACGAGAGTGGCTGGTTATATTGGGTTGTAACCTATTGGGCCTTGGGCCTTTATTTTTACCTTTTCAAAAAAAAAAAAAAAAAAAAAAACAATTCGACCACTAACCCTATTCATGCATAAGGGTGAGCGTTCAATCGGTTCGGTTGGTTTTAGGGTAAAAAAATTCAAATCGAATAAGAACTGAAAATTTTCAAAACCAAACCAAAATAATTTTGGTTAATTCGGTCGGTAACTAATTTAACCGAACTTGAAGCATGTCTTATTGTTAAAATGACTAATTCACCAAAAAAAAAAACATAAATTTATGTTTGGAGAAATTTTATTAATTAAATTTTATGTTTACAATAAAATTTGACTTATCTTTAACAAATGTTTTTTATATTTTATCACTAACCCAATTATTTAAAGTACGATAATAACATTGCTAATATCAAAATTTCCACTACCCAAATATAAAGAAGCGGGAGAACAAGGAAAAGGGCTTCGGGTAGTGAAGCCAGAACCAAGAGGGGAAAGCTCCGAAAGCAAGCTCTGAAAGTTGCGAAACTGGCACCGAAAGCAGGAAATTTAAGAGTTGATACTGGCAACAAAAAGTTCAGGGAATCAAGGCCGGTTCCGAAAGCTCGAAAGTATCGGTACGATACCGACAACAGAAAAAGAAGGCCAACTTATGAAAGTGACACCTAGAAAGCCAGCGTCGAAAGGAGGATAAGATCAAGACGTAGTATTGTTACTACCAAATTTAACACCAAAATCGGATATCGGTGAAAAGTATCGGACCACAGCCAGGTCAAAAGAATGATCCGAAAGCATGGAGCCGACATCAGGCTAAAGCCGAAAGCATAAAAGAGGTGGTTTAGTCAATAAGCTACACTACGCCATAGATGGCCTACGGCAACCCCAGAGAAGTGACGCAGTAGGTGCAAAATAGTGTTGCTATAGACAAAAAATGATCTGCGACAACACTTTTTCGGGGTTGCCTTTTGCCGCGTTGCCTTATAGTCAAAGGCAACACTTTTGCGACTCTATGGCAATATCGATGCAGGTGTTGCCACAGGTACCAATACAACAAAAAAAAAAAATTCCCTTTTGCAACTGCCAAAAACAGTTGTAATATGTCTAGTACAGCTGGCAATTGTAATAAAGTCAACCTTTTTTACAGTTGTTTTTAGCAGTTGTTAAAATTTGTTTTACAACTGCTAAAAGTAATTACATCTCAACTACTATTAATCAAAGGTTTCATAATATAATAATAAATATTATTATAACGCAGCATTTTATTCAAATAAATATTTTATTTCAACATTTCAAATGGTACAAATATTTTGACTTCACTATTGTACAATCACTCGTATATTACACAATCATTCATATTTACATACATTCCTCGCTATATTATCACTCAATTCACTCATATGTAGACTCACACTTACCTCAAATTCATAATTGGCATCTGTAGCTTTGTACAAACTAGACTTCATCATAGACCGCCCATTCTCATCATAGCAATCAAACGAGTTCCCATTCCCATCTGTAACTTATATGTGTTAACCTATAATGGTCAATTCAATTTAATAAATACACAATTTTAAAATGATTAGATGATCAATACAACCAGACATGAACCAAAGATGACTAGCATATATACATAGAACCCATTTTTAAAACCTGACATTAACACATTAGATAAAGTTAATAAGTTCAGAGCATATGATGGTAAGGTCATAGAGTCCTTCGGGTGCAACAAACATTGACATATCAGAATAGATAGACATTAGCACCAATAATTGACTAATTATCCATCCATTGATAAAACCATAACAAAGGGAAAGGTCAAAATATCTGATCATCCTCTGTGAACAAACATAAAACAATGAATTACAATTGTATTAATAACAAAGGGAAAGGTCAAAATATGGTTCGGTATCACTTGAAAACGGATGCTCATTGCCTTTAGCGCCAGGGCAGCCAACTATGTTTTGGTTGTAGCACGATTGAATTACAACAAATTCCCCACATGAAATTTACGTATAAGCAATGAATTTCATAAACCATTTGAACACAACAACACTACATCGCACCACAATGGAATCAGGGAAAACACTACCATTATTTATGAAGATTCTGTATTACATTAAAATAAAATGATATAAAGGAAATCTTAATAAATAAGAGCCATTAAATTATCATATTGTTGCAGCTCCAATCCTAAAAGTCCACAAAAAAAAAAAAAAAAAAAAAAAAAAAAAAAAATCAAACCTGATTCTTAGCAGAAGTAACGATAGCCTTCTCTTTCCTATCAAAATCCTCAAGCAACTCATCCTTTGACAAAATTGGAGCCGATGTTACCCCATTCAGACCAGCATCCTTCCTTAGCACCCAACAACATGCAAACTCCCTGCAACTTCAGTCAGTAGATGACATATCAAACATATGCAAAATAAATAAAGGATTCATATACTACAATAGGTGAGGAATTTGCAGTTTTAGTTCTTATTTTTCAGCACTAAGATGACACAAGTTACCATTTTGATACCCATAATAATTTATATATGTGGATATGTACTGTTCAGTTCATTCACCAAGGCAATACACATTCTTGTCTAAAATGAACTGTATGCAAAAGGAAACTGTATTAACCAAGATAAGGCAATACGCAACATGCAGATATTGGTAGAAGGTCTCCAAACCTGTCTTGTTTTTAATGAATCTACCCAGTATTTGTATCCCATTGTCACTTTTCAACTGGCTGTATGCCGTTCTTTATCTTCTACGGAGTAGGGGAAGTAGTGAAATTGCACAATTGCTAAAAACTATGGCATGGCAAGGTGTTGTGATTCCGTTAGGTGGTCAAATGCAAAGCTAAAATGATATTGCTTACATGGAGCTTGTGACAGGACATATGGCCTCCCAGTGTTTTGAGTTTGCTTATTGTTTCATCAAAGGGGGATCCAGATGTTGCTATCAAGGGCAGTCAAAAGATGATAGTCGAAGCTTTAGAGGCTATGAATGAAACTGAAGCATTGCAAATGAAGGCTGCTTTAGAACATGTTGGCAAAGTTGAATTCAAAGTGTGTACCCTTGACAAAACTGTCACAATAAAGAAAACATGGTCACGATAAGCATGGGGAAGAGAAAGCAGCACCAAAGAGTATTTACTCCTTCTTGAAATAGGTTGTATCATATATTGTAAGTTAAATTACTTGTCTGTCATGAAAACCACGATAATAACTGTTTTGTAATAATACCAAAATGGGAGAATGCTTGATGATTGCAGCAAGAACACAAATAGCAATATTAGAAAAAACTACTTTGTTTGATTCCATCTAAAACATGTAATGGTTTACTAAAACCAATAGTCTGTCACTGGCCTTTAAGCCAAGAAGCTAGGTAGAATCATAATTCCAACTATATACAGTTCACACTCAAACATTTTTGAACTTTACACTCAAGTCAACATCCAACACTCAGACAGAGTTTAGACACCTGACCAAAAAAAAAAAAAAACATAATAGATCTAAATTGAAATAATGCTTGTTTTTGGGTGCATGATTTGAGACGCATGAAAACGTATAATTGAGATGTATATAATTTAAGATGGTGGTAAAGAAATTTAAACAGATGACTTTCATGCATATTTCATTCCAAATTATTATAATGGCCATTACTCTTTTTTCTTTTTCTTTTTCTTTTTTGTTTTACTGGGCTTTTAGTTTGAGTTTAGCTGCTCTTTTAATTAGATAAAAATGCTATGATAATGATACATATAAGTAGTATAATACATCAATTCAAATGAAACATAAGTACCAAGCACATACAGTCTATCTATGCTTCCGCCGTCAATACATCGTGATGCTATATCTCTTCGCTGCAGTGGCTGATGGGGTAGCAGTTTCCACCACTAAAATACCCACAGGAATCCCCAACGCAAACCCCACAAAACATCACATAAGCCCAAAAAAAGATAAAAAATAAGCCACTCACCAAACACGAGAACAAACCCAGACGAACTCTTCGATAACCAACGAAACATAATCAGATATGGGGACCAACCACCAGACCAGTAAACTCTACCCGAGAATCGCCAGTTTCGCAGATATAAGTCGGTAGCGGCAATAGATTTGAGTAAATTCATGGCGACGTGGTTGAGAGGGCAGATCTAGGTATCCGATAGAGGATTTTGATTTTGAAACTAGGGATTTGATTTTGAAAATTTGGAGGTGAGAGAAAGCGGGTGAATGAAAATAATAGAGGGAAATGAAAATAGTTGAGATGCGGAATGATGTGAAGATTAACTTGAGATGCGGAATGATGTGAAGATTAACGGCTGAGATTTTGTTTTAAAGGATGGTATGGACAGCTGAGGTGTAAAATTTAATTAATTTTTATAATTTTAATATATTTATAGTTATTGCAACACATGTTGATATATATGCCTACACATTTAAGCGTGCGTTGCAATAGACAAAAAACAGCATAGCAATGGCAACATTGTAGCTAGCAACACCATGCATTTTCGTTGTGATAGGTCATCTATGGCGTAGTGCTATCAGCACCAACACAACAGAAGAAAATTAGATACCGATACGGAAGGTGACAACGACAAAGTAGTGCCGACACTAAACACTAAAGGTTATCAACATGGGCTCAGCTCTGAGAGCATAAGTGCGTGAAGTTGTAAACAAGAAGAGAAGATCAAGAGCCGGAAATCTATGACCCGAAACGAGGAGGAAGTTCTATGTTATCTGAAACACAACAGGAAGCATAAAGTCAGGCATAATGAGACAAAGGGTTATCGACACTAATTAACTTAGTGTCGATACAGAAGAAGGTAAAGATGTTATAGCCATAAGAAGCAGAGACACAAAGGAAATATTCTGAAAGACGGTTCCGAAAGCCATCAGCAGGTATACCGAGAGCTTGCTTCCGCAAGTCCGAGACTAAAGCCAAAGGCTCACCGAAAGTAAACCAAAGCTCACAAGAAGAAGAGCTATCAACACTAACCCGCTTATTGTCGATTCCGAAAGGGATGAATGTTCTTAAGTCCTAAGAAACGGAAGCACAAAGGCAATGCTATAAAGGCTCAAAGTCGAGACCAGAGCTTGTCATGGAAGGCCGAGCGCTATTCCAAAAGTTGTTTGCACCAATGAACTTGGAATCGATACATGTGAAGAGTGACATCAAGATTAAGCTCCTAAAACCAAAACCGGTATTCCGAAAGCCAAACCGAATACAGTAACGGCACCTAGAAGAAAGGTGGCCGAAACCAAGACAACCGACACCGAAAGGCGCAGGGCGGCCGACACCATGCTATCGCATCCGAAAGGGGCTTCTGCTGGACTAAAGATGGAAGGGGGCCCAAATCCTCTATAAATAAGACGTCAGGGGTCTCATTTTTGGGAACTTTTTTCATTTCCAAAATCTTGTACTCATTCTAGAGAGCACAAACCCTAATTTGTAAATCAAATTGGGGATTTTCCTTATTAATCGCCACCATGAATAAAATTTCCAAAACCCTTAAAATGGGCATAGGTTCAATTCGAACTGAACCACTATAAATTGTTGTGTTCTTACTATTTCCGCACATTATATTGTCTTCTACTATGTTTTCTGATTGCATTCTACTATGCTTACGAATTACCAAGATACCCTTCTATTAGCTATTTTGCTTACTAACTTGTTTTGCATTTAGTGAACCCTTATTCTAAGGTAACTATTGGTCTTTGAGCCTTGTAAGCGTGATACTCACCTCTTTGAAGGAAGAGTAACTAATATTCGAACTTAAGACCTTGATATCTAGGGAACGGTGAACTAACTCAAGCTCGTAGGAACTAAATAATCCCTAAGTTCCCTTAGGTCCATAACTATACCCTTGTTTCTTGTGTTGATGGTTTTAATCGTTAACATTTTGGCGCTAGAAGGAGGGCTTGAACCTCCGATCCTTTGGATAACCTAACCAGATTCCTTACTGTGATGTTCCGTCCCCGAATGGACTAAGCTTTAAAGAAGCAATATTATAGATAAAGAGTCGCAACAAAAAAGCTTCTAAATACCGAATGGCTAATCCAGCATCATTGATCTAAGCTAGTTGAAGGATAGAATAATCCAGAACCTCCAACCTTATTCCTTATAGTTCCATCCTCGTGGTTAACCCTCATTTCTCCTACCTATGTCCCTATCTTAAGCCTTCACCCATATTTCCTTTTCTATCGTAGAGAGAGACTCCCGATATTAATTAAAAATGGTTAGACTAAGAAAGAATCATGAGCAATATTTTAGCACATCATTCACCCTAGAAGATGGTAAACTTTCGGACTTCAGCTTAGCAAGTTTGCAAACAGGGGAACCTTCAAGCTTGATGAAAGAAACAGAGGATGAATTGTAAATATTGCATTTAGCTTCATGAATCGATACGGGAATAAGATTTATTGAGGAAGATATAGTCAAAAGGTCTTCCGATCCAAAACAGAACCTTATGAAGCAGAATCAAGAATGATGGCATCATAAGAGCTTAATAGCTAGACTAAGGCTACACCGAGCCCACATGACATTAAGGTGCGGACAATCCGAAAAGAAGCGAGGGCCTGATGCCGTCAGAAAATAGGGATCTGCAAGGAATCACCTCTCTAATGAGATAAAGACGGCTAAAGCCTCATTTGACATGAAGATGCCACAACTTCTGCATGATGGAACTGCAGACCCTGGAAACCACCTTTGCATCTTTGAGAATTACTTGAATTTATATAACATATCTGAAATGCTCCGTTGCAAGATCTTTCTACCAACGCTCTATGACGAAGCCATCAAATGGTGCAGACATTACCATGGCCAAGTTATCACCACTTGGAGGCAACTATGTACTACGTTTAACAAAGAATTCCATGTGCGGAAGGGCCCAACAATCAGTATTTATGATTTAGCCACTATTAAACAAGAACGAGGAGAATCACTTGACAGCTATTTGAAGAGATTTCACACCGAGTTGCTCAAAGTAAAAGGAGCAACTGACAGAGAGAAGCTGATAGTTGTGCACTCAAGGTTACTTGCACCCACACCTTTTTGGAAGGATCTTATCCTAAACGGATGTGAAAACGTGAATGATTTTTATGCTAGAGCTTACAAATTCATTCACATGGAAGAGATTCTCAATACAAAGAATAGCTTGCAACAAGGTCAGGAAGCAGGAGAGCTTGGTCCCAATTCTTTTGCAGAAGGTGCTTTAGGGTCAGACAAAAGAAAAGATTAATGCTCCTATCATATGGCAAAAGGGCATCAAACCTGTCAATGTCGTGATTTGACAAAGAGGACCCAAACCAAAAGGTAAGAAGAGCTTATTCAGATAGATTAAAAGATGACCAATAGGAGAAAATGGACGAAAGCATTCCAGTAGAGGATAAAAGTCTAACAATAAGTTTTTGTTTCAAATACTTACATTCATAGTCATTTCACTTTATATCTCGATTGTAATCAATCAAATATTAATACAAGTTCAAGTGTCATTATAGGTAAGGTAAAAACTAAAACTTGTTCAAGCCTTTGCATACAACGAAAGATCAAGTGGGAGCACTAAAAGAATACAATGCACAAATTAATGCACAACAAGGTTATCAATCAATGGAAAGCTTTGATGAAAGGCACCCAACGGAATATGCAACAAAGATATAATCAAATGCCAATGACTGCCCGACTTAAATGAGATTTCTTAAAACCTTATCTCCTTTACCTTAAGATTTCATAAACTATTATTTTATCAAACATGTTATACTAACATGCACAAATATCTTTGAAGAAGGTAAATCAACGAAGCCTTTGGTAGAAAAGGTGAACCAATAAAGCCTTTAGAAGAAAGGGCACATCAAACAAAGCTTCCAGGGAGAGAAGCACCAACAAATATAGCTTCCGGGGAGAGAAGCACCATCAACCAAAGCTTCCGAGAAGAGAAGTACCATCAAATATAGCTTTCGAGGAGAGAAACAACATCAATAAAAGCTTCCAAAGAGCGAAGCCACATGAAAGAAAGCTTCCAAAGAGCGAAGCCACATCAAACAAAGCCTCCAGAAGAGGAGCATAAAAAAATTACAAGAAGAGAAGCAACATCTCCTACGAAGGAGTGCCTTTCAAGTAGGCCTAAATACTTGTGTCTCCTGCAATGGAGTGCCCTACAAGTGGGGCCTAAATACTTGCATCTACAGCTAGTGGAGTCGCCTCCTAAGTGGGGTTAGTTATGCATTTACCCATAAAAGGATCCGTGTCATTCTCTCAGAGAGCATTCATTCATTTGCATATCCTGGGGGTTAGGAATAAGACTAGACGTTAGATACCCTATGACCAAATAATCAAACAGAACTTCTCGCTAAACGGTTGATAGCCAAATAACCCAAGGGAACTTCTCGCTGAACGATTATGGATTCAAATAACCAAACAAAACTACCTGTTGAATGATCGAACAATTGAAAATTTGGGCGGTTGAAGGAACTACCCGCTGAATTGTTAATGATGAAATAATTGAACGAAACTACTGCTGAAAGGTTAAATGGTTTGAAAATTGAACGGAACTACTACTGAATGACTATTTGGTTTAGGATAGGAATAATTTATTTCGAAAGAAGTCCTCTACATATGCGTCCGAGAAATTATTCCTTGGTATATTCGTGACTCTTTTGATCAGGTGGTTCCTCTTAGTAAACTTTCGAGGAGTCCAATATGATTTATGGTTGTTTAGTTACTCTTAGTGATGGTTGAGTTGTTTAACATTGCTTGCATGGATAATCCTTGGATGATTTGTGATGCTCTCATTGAATGATCTTTGATTGAACCGCAGATAGTTCTTCTATGATAGTAGTAAGGCATTTTAGTTATAGCATTTTCCAATAATTTCTGATCTCTACTTACCTGAGTGTGAGTCTCAGGGTTTCTATATTATTTCTGATTTCTACTTACTCGAGTGTGAGTCTCGGGGTTTCTATATGATTTCTGGTTTCCACTTACCCGGATGTGAGTCTCGGGTTTCTTATATGGTTTATGGTTTGTTACACCCCGAATTTTTTTATATAATTAGAATGTTTATATGCATGGAAATATAAATAATGGTGATGTGCAATTTAAATTAGTGGAAGAGACGGAAAAATTAATACGTTAACGATATATGTAACAGAAAAGATAATAAAATAAAGATACTTAATTTAAATATTAGGAATTAAGTAAAACAGACATCACCATTGCGTCCGCCTCGAAATTCTGGTTCAGATGGACACCAAGTTTGCGTAAAACGGATAACGTATGAAAGAGTTATAAGTCGTAGAAGTTTGTATACGCATAAAGTAAAATGTGTATATATATATAATAATTCATAGGAGTTCAAAATATTTCAAAAATAAGGTAGGCGTGCTGAGCGAGAAAACTCCCTCTTAATGGTGTCGACCTCCGTTAAGGGGAGTCGACACAGGGGTCGACCCCCCTATAGGGGTGTCGACCCCCTAAATCAGATCTGGGCTGGGCGCGTTTTTATGCTTCTAGATAGGTTTGTGGCTCAATTCGTTGACCTAGAGGCTATATAATGGACCCTAGACTCATTGTTTTCTTCGCCTAAACTAATGGCGACGCCATGATGCTGCTCCAACCTAAAATAATTTAGATTCTTCTTCTTCCCCAAGCAATTCTTAGATCGGCCCCCTATATGTAGTAGGGTAGGATGGGTGGTACCACTCAAATTGCGGCCAATCCTCCTAACTGCGCGCGGGCCGGGCCCGGAAAGCAGTAGCCAAGTCAATGGACTTGCCTTTCTTGCTTGACTCAACTTCCTAATCTTCCTCTCCAAATCTGTTCTTAAAATAAAAAGATAGATCTAGGATTACTCTACTCCAAAATAAGAGAAAAGAATTCAGATGCCTGGATCTATGCTGCGCAAAAAGGGAGAAAACCATGGATCAGATCTAGAATTGGGAAGGCATACAAGTGAGTGGATTTAAAATACATTTTTTGTATAATAATGGATCTATCGTTCGTTATTCCCCATTTACACACGTAATAAACCTATTGAAAGATCGAATCTGATAAAGTTCACCTATGCCTAATATTGTTATCATATGCTTAATTATGATCAGTCATTTTATGCCTACGTTGGGTTCCTCCTTTTATTCCTCCATTTTTATTTTTATATAGCTAGGCTATCTTCTAGCCTATGCCTATTGTGGAATTATACGATTGAACGATGTTGAGGATAAAAGGGAAAAGGTTGATTTGGGTATTATATATGATTAGGAGGTTTGGGAGCATAACTTATAATTGGGTTTTGGGAATAACTTTGATTGTAATCATAAATATAACTATGGGTATATGAATCAAATTGTAATTATGAATGTAAATTGGGATTATAAGTTGAATTAGGATTATGGGCATAACTATACTTGGAATTATGAATAAAACTATGGTGGGATTTATGTATATAAATCAAATTGAGAATATAAGATTGTAATTTAGGGCAAAAAAACTGATGGTTGGAATTTGATGCATTATTGCAATAAAATATGAACAATTGGAAAAGTTTGGGAAAATATGTAATAAAATGAAAGTTGGCATAAATTATGGAAATTGATTTAGGCATAATTGGGCGTAACTTGTATATGTAGGATTATAGGTATAAATTGGATTAGAATTATAAGCATAAATTTGAATTGGAATTTATGGGTAACTGGAAATCATAATAATCCAAGACTTGAAATTGGGCATGAATTAAGAAAAAGATATTGAACGCCTAAGAAACGAGGTTAAATTTGGTTTGCGGTAGAAGTCTGCCTGGAACCGCCAGGCATATCCAGTAACCGCAAACGGTAATCTAATGTGAGAGGTCTTAGGTGGAAATTGGACCCGTAATGGTGTCAAGACACGAGGTTAGATTCGAATGCGGTAGAAGTCTGCCCGGAACCGCCCGACATATCCAGCAACCGCAAACGGTAATCTAATATGAGAGGTCTTGCGCGTTTACGGACATCATAAATAATAATGAACACTTAACCAAGACGACATATGTAAGGTTGATATGGATATAATAAAGGGGTTAAGTGGGTAACATGGGTAGCATGGATAATCTAATAAATTAGAATACTTAACCCAATTAAATCTGTAGTGGTGTTACGAACCAGCTGAATTGAGTAGGGGTTAAGTAAACGTGTTAAAGAAGTGGGGAGGGTTAAGTTAATCTTAATTAATGTCAAAATGGGGAATGATAATAATAAACTATTATGAATGAACTTAAGAAAAGGAAACGATAATAGGTAGGCTTGTCCTAGGGACAAGTGGGAATTATAACTTATGGAATAAGGTAAGTTATAATGAACGATGGAGAAAACAGACTAACTTATGGAATAAGGTAAGTTATAAGGAATGGTAAGGGAAGATGAAATAACTTATGTAACAAGGAAAGTTGTACTTAATTGAAGATTAAATAATCTGTAAAGACAAGAATAAATCTACAAATGAAGATAACATAAGTTATATGAATGACATAACAGAAGATTGGTTTAGTTGAGTAATTCTCTTAACCAATGTATATGTGAATTAATATGTACTTAATTATAAATTAAGTAAAACATGTTATTATAACCATAAGAGGGATAATTATTAGATTATGAGAATAACATGTTGTAGGCTTATTAATGAACTTAAATGGATTAAGTTATAAATGGAATTAATAAGCAAGGATAACTTGGTAAACTTGAAAAGGGAGTAAATGTGAATAACCAAGTTAAATGAGAAAACTGACGTGGTGGCGCAAGCGCGTAATTAATGATTAGACGTAGGGTCTAATGACAGATAAAACTAAGGCGCTTGAAGCAGTCCGTACGTTATAGGATGAATAGCCCAACGAGGTAGATCATCACGGTGTCATAAGGCACGAGGGGAGCGCACATTCATTATTCTGGCGGCTCCAATGGACTGGAAGGGGAGGTAGGCGGCTTCTTGAGACGTTAAAGGTGCTCCTGGTAGTCCTCTGTGGTGGTTTAGCTTCAGGCTAGGATTATAGAGGTTGGGTCTGCGCGGAACTACCAGGTGGGTGGGCCTTGACTGTACAAGTAAGGGGCAGTCAGAATGTTGCACGCGGTGGCATTAAGGGTGGTTCGGCGGTTGTCTCAGGCGGAGGTGGAGGGTCAAGACCAAACGATAGCAAGATCATCGGACGCCTTTCACCAGGAGCCTAAGGAATGCGAAAAGACAAGAGCTAACCCCTAGAGATCGTTAACCTTTGCTATCAAGGGACGAGTGCGGGGAGACCCCATATGGATGTTTAGATTGTTTGCTTGTTAGGGGTGGTCGCTTAGCTCGTGTGGTCTTTACTAGTTGAGGGAGGGGCTGAGGTGGGGCCATAGCCACCATAGAAAAACCGGACCCGAGGTATATCTGTACGTTGGACACTCTTAGAGGTGGGCCCATATAGATATAGGAAAGCACCCAACCGAGTTCTGTGTTTCTGGTGTAGCCCTGCCACGGAACTCGGGTGCACAATAGAGGTTATGTGCAGTAGAAACATCGAGTACGATTGATGATACGTACGTGGGAAAGTCTAGGTACAACCATGTCTGCTCTGGGTGGTGTATCGTAGACTAGAGGGCATTATTTGATGATGGAACCAAATACGATCGAATAGTTTGAGGATAGCAGTCAATACGCTTATGTAGCACAGCGATAATGGTTCTATGCGGATGTAGCGTTGTACGTTAATAGGGCATAGGATGAGGGACTGCGCATATTACTGGGGCGATATGGAGGAGACCGTGCGAGTGGGATCCCACGGGGTGTACCTCAGTTTGGGGGTAGCTACATATACATTATGTTAGGTTAATCTACTAGGGGGTAGATGGGTGCGACGTGTGTGTAAAAGCCTTGAGTACTAATAACACAAATAACCTAATAAATGAGAAAACATAATTGAACGGTATATGTAGGATTATTCAAGAGGTGTAGTTTAAATTCATTCACACAGAACTTATGTTCTGACCCCCTCCTCATAACATTCGCAGGTTAGGTTCATGTCAGAGACTGTATAGCTTTGGATACTGGTTTAGCAGTATTATTATTAAGGTAAAGCTATGTTTTAATTATATTATATTTTGTTCCTTCCGCTGTGAGATGTTTTCCGAACTCTGACATGTTTTATGTCTTTGTCTTTTCTGCAGGATACCAGAGCAAAACAACACGGGTTTCGACGGATTGGGTTTTTGAAAAAAATTCGGTCTGTCTTAACGCGAGTTGTTACATCTGGTATCAGAGTTTCGGTTCAGGATCCCTGTATAGATAATGAGTGAACGTATTTGTATTTTCTAAAATGTAAATATATTATATATATATAAACCTAGATCCATAAGGAAGCCCACTAGATAGAAAGAGTAAACTGTGGAAAGAAATGGGATATCTATTTTGTACACTAAAGGAATGAACATAGAAATTTTGAGACCCTTAGGTGGTTTGGTTGGAAAGCGTACAATATGTTTGGTATTAGAGAATGATGTATCCCATATGATAGAAACTGAAATGTTAGTAATTCAGATTAGTGGGTTTAGAAGTGAAACCTTATCAGTTAGAAAAAAAGGTTAAAAAGTGGAAAATGGATTAGGGATATATATAGTCGAGAGAATTGAATTCGTGGGAGTGTCTAGGAAAGCCTAGGTAAGTTGGAAGCCCACTATGAGTCTAACCCATTTGTTAAACTTTTAAGAACTTGAAATTGTAAAGGTTTTGGCGAAGGAGTTTATGGTGTTTTCAAGTTTTATTCTTGAAAGTATTTTTGATGTTCGAAAGAGATATGTTAGAAACATATTTGTAGAAATGCATATTGGGTTTTAAAGTAAAGTGGGGTTTACTTTGTAAATTAATAATTTCTTGTTTTAAAAGAATTCTCTCATGAAAAAGTGTACATTATAGAGCATGTATAGCTCACTAGTTTTCATATTTTAATATATGGAAGGATTAAAAAGTAAAGCATACAAAATGTTGCATTTTGTGAAAGAAAGTTTTGAAATATCTATTCTGTTGACAATAAATTTTGTGTATTGTTTTAAAAAAAAAGAAATTTTGTTGGGTGGACAAAATAAGTTGTAGAGAGTAAAATTAGAGTAGATTTTTTACACCTTGAAGAAAGCAGCAAAAATTAGAGTAGACAAAATAAGTTGTCCTTATCTACTCCAGTTTTGTGATTTGAAAAAAAAAATTGCATTTTTGTTGTGACATGTTTTTATGGTTTGGAAAAAGTAGTTTTGGAAAAGAAAATAGAGTTTTACCACTTTTAATTTTTGGAAGAAAAATTTAATAAAAAGAGAGGCCAAACCATGTTTTGAAAAGAATGGAGTAGGTAAGGATTAGTGCCTAGAAAGAACGAGAAGAAGTTTGAGGCTATGAAGTAAATAACAAGGACTATCTTGGAATAATAAAAACAAATTCCTGTAGAATGCATAAGCATTGTGAAGTCTAGGATTGTTACTTGAAAAAAAAAGTGTAAGCTAGTAATACACAACAAGGATTAGTAGTAACTACTAGATAGTGGAAGGGCAAGTAAGTGTTGAGAGTTTGTGGTTGGACTTTTCTTCAGTGAAATAGTCTTATGATTCTTGGCCCTTGATAGTAGCTGTGTAGGATTTTGAAAGATGGAAATGCTTAATGAAAAAATAAGCTAAGAAAGAGAATAACCTAACTAAGAAGAAAACAACAAATTCAGTAAAGCAACAAACGTGACGGGAAAAGAAAATGAAAATCTTAAGAAAAGATGAATAAAAATGAAAATTTTCCAAGATAAGTTGAAAAAGAAGAGAAATTTTTCTTATGTAGTTGTACTTGGATAGGAAAATAGGAAATCTTTATAGAATAGTTACATAAAAATCCAAGTACAATTAGAAAAGGTACATAAAAGGAAAATGGGAGAAATGAATTTTTCCGTTTTGTACCTTTTTGTAACATAATAAATCAAATTTAAAAAATTAGATTTTTCTAAATTTTGAATTTAATGATGATTGGTAGGATTTTGGATGCAACAATTGGATGAACTATGCTCTTATTCTGTAAGAGTGTGGGAAAATTTGGGTGAAAAATGTTTGATTTTTCAAAAATATTGCATTCATATAGAACTGCAAGTATATTTAGGATGTGAGCATCATGTTTTGAAAGAGTTTTTAAATGTTTGTATACATATAGGTGGTACCAATTAGGCATACAGGTATTACTATGATGTATTTCACTTTGCACCTGCGCACAATGTTTGCAAAAACTGGATGCACACGTGATGGTTTGATGCGAGGAATTATATATTTTACCCCTATCGAATTTCGGGGACAAAATTCTTTAAGGGTGGGAAAATGTAACACCCCGCATTTTTTTTATACAATTAGAATATTTATATGCATGGAAATATAAATAATGGTGATGTGCAATTTAAATTAGTGGAAGAGACGGAAAAATTATTACGTTAACGATATGTGTAACAGAAAGGATAATAAAATAAAGATACTTAATTTAAATATCAGGAATTAAGTAAAACGAACATCACCATTGCGTCCGCCTCGAAATTCAGTTTCAGATGGACACCAAGTTTGCGTAAAACGGATAACGTATGAAAGAGTTATAAGCCGCAGAAGTTTGTATACGCATAAAGTAAAATGTATATATATATAATAATTCATAGGAGTTCAAAATATTTCAAAAACAAGGTAGGCGGGCTGAGCAGGAAAACTCCCGCTTGATGGTGTCGACCCCTCTTAAGGGGGACGACATAGGTGTCGACCCCCCTTAAGGGGAGTCGACACAGAGGTCGACCACCCTATAGGGGTGTCGACCCCCTAAATCAGATCTGGGCTGGGTGCGTTTTTAGGTTTCTGGACAAGTTTGTGGCTCCATTCGTTGACCTAGAGGCTATATAATGGACCCTAAACTCATTGTTTTCTTCACCTAAACTAATGGCGACGCCATGATGCTGCTCCAACCTAAAATAATTTAGATTCTTCTTCTTCCCCAAGCAATTCTTAGATCGAATCTCTTCGCTTCTTCTCCAAATCTGTTCTTAAAATAAAAAGATAGATCTAGGATTACTCTACTCCAAAGTAAGAGAAAAGAATTCAGATGCCTGGATCTATGCTGCGCAAAAAGGGAGAAAACCATGGATCAGATCTAGAATTGGGAAAGCATACAAGTGAGTGGATTTAAAATACATTTCTTGTATAATAATGGATTTATCGTTCGCCATTCCCCATTTACACACGTAATAAACCTATTGAAAGATCGAATCTGATAAAGTTCACCTATGCCTAATATTGTTGTCATATGCTAAATTATGACCAGTCATTTTATGCCTGGGTTGGGTTCCTCCTTTTATTCTTCCCTTTTTATTTTTATATAGCTAGTCTATCTTCGGGCCTACGCCTATTGTGGAATTATACGATTGAACGATGTTGAGGATAAAAGGGAAAAGGTTGATTTGGGTATTATATGCGATTAGGAGGTTTGGGGGCATAACTTATAATGGGGTTTTGGGAATAATTTTGATTGTAATCATAAATATAACTATGGGTATATGAATCAAATTGTAATTATGAATGTAAATTGGGATTTTAAGTTGAATTGGGATTATGGGCATAACTATACTTGGAATTATGAATAAAACTATGGTGGGATTTATGTATATAAAACAAATTGAGAATATAAGACTGTAATTTGGGGCAAAAAACCGATGGTTGGAATTTGGGGCATTATTGCAATAAAATATGAACAATTGGAAAAGTTTGGGAAAATATGTAATAAAATGAAAGTTGGCATAAATTGTGGAAATTGATTTGGGCATAATTGGGCATAACTTGTATACGTAGGATTATAGGTATAAATTGGATTAGAATTATAAGCATAAATTTGAATTGGAATTTATGGGTAACTGGAAATCATAATAATCCAAGACTTGAAATAGGGCATGAATTAAGAAAAAGATATTGAACGCCTAAGACACGAGATTAGATTTGGCTTGCGGTAGAAGTCTGCCCGGAACCGCCCGACATATCCAGCAACCGCAAACGGTAATCTAATGTGATAGGTCTTAGGTGGAAATTGGACCCGTAATGGTGTCAAGACACGAGGTTAAATTCGAATGCGGTAGAAGTCTGCCCAGAACCGCCCGGCATATCCAGCAACCGCAAACGGTAATCTAATGTGAGAGGTCTTGCGCGTTTACGGACATCATAAATAATAATGAACACTTAACCAAGACGACATATGTAAGGTTGATATGGATATAATAAAGGGGTTAAGTGGGTAACATGGGTAGCATGGATAATCTGATAAATTAGAATACTTAACCCAATTAAATCTGTAGTGGTGTTACGAACCAGTTGAATTGAGTAGGGGTTAAGTAAACGTGTTAAAGAATTGGGGAGGGTTAAGTTAATCTTAATTAATGCCAAAATGGGGAATGATAATTATAACCTATTATGAATGAACTTAAGAAAAGGAAACGATAATAGGTAGGTTTGTCCTAAGGACAAGTGGGATTTATAACTTATGGAATAAGGTAAGTTATAATGAACGATGGAGAAAACAAACTAACTTATGGAATAAGGTAAGTTATAAGGAACGGTAAGAGAAGATGAAATAACTTATGTAACAAGGAAAGTTGTGCTTAATTGAAGATTAAGTAATCTGTAAAGGCAAGAATAAATCTACAAATGAAGATAACATAAGTTATATGAATGACATAAAAGAAGATTGGTTGAGTTGAGTAATTCTCTTAACCAATGTATTCGTGAATTAAGATGTACTTAATTATAAGTTAAGTAAAACATGTTATCATAACCATAAAAGGGATAATTATTAGATTATGAGAATAACATGTCGTTGGCTTATTAATGAACTTAAATGGATTAAGTTATAAATGGAATTAATAAGCAAGGATAACTTGGTAAACTTGAAAAGGGAGTAAATGTGAATAACCAAGTTAAATGAGAAAACTGACGAGGTGGCGCAAGCGTGTAATTAATGATTAGACGTATGGTCTAATGACAGATAAAACTAAGGTGCTTGAAGCAGTCCGTACGTTATAGGATGAATAGACCAACGAGGTAGATCATCACGGTTTCATAAGGCACGAGGGGAGCGCACGTTCATTATTCTGGCGGCTCCAACGGACTGGAAGGGGAGGCAGGCGGCTTCCTGAGACGTTAAAGGTGCTCCTGGTAGTCCTCTGTAGTGGTTTAGCTTCGAGCTAGGATTACAGAGGTTGGGTATGCGCGGAACTACCAGGTGGGTGGGCCTTGACTGCACAAGTAGGGGGCAGTCAGAATGTTGTACGAGGTGGCATTAAGGGTGGTTCGGCGGTTGACTCAGGCGGAGGTGGAGGGTCAAGACCAAACGATAGCAAGATCGTCGGACGCCTGTCACCAGCATCCCAAGGAATGCGAAAAGACAAGAGCTAACCCCTAGAGATCGTTAATCTTTGCTATCAAGGGACGGGTGCGGGGAGACCCCACATGGATGTTTAGATTGTTTGCTTGTTAGGGGTGGTCGCTTAGCTCGTGTGGTCTTTACTAGTTGAGGGCGGGGCTGAGGTGGGGCCATAACCACCACATAAAAACTAGACCTGAGGGATATCTGTACATTGGACAGTCTTAGAGGCGGGCCCGTACAGATATAGGAAAGCTCCCGACCAAGTTCCGTGTTTCTGGTGTAGCCCTGCCACAGAACTCGGGTGCACAATAGAGGTTATGTGCAGTAGAAACATCGAGTACGATTGATGATACGTACGTGGGAAAGTCTAGGTACAACCATGTCTGCTCTGGGTGGTGTATCGTAGACTAGAGGGCATTATTCGATGATGGAACCAAATTTGATCGAATAGTTCGAGGATAACAGTCAGTACACTTACGTAGCACATCGATAATGGTTCTATGCGGATGTAGCGTTGTACATTACTATGGCATAGGATGAGGGACTGCGCATATTACTGGGGCGATACGGAGGAGACCGTGCGATTGGGATACCACAGGGTGTACCTCAGTTTGGGGGTAGCTATATTTACATTATATTAGGTTAATCTACTAGGGGGTAGATGGGTGTGACGTGTGTGTGAAAGCCTTGAGTGCTAATAACACAAATAATCTAATAAATGAGAAAACGTAATTGAACGGTATATGTTGCATTGTTCAAGAGGTGTAGTTTAAATTCATTCACACAGAACTTATGTTCTGACCCCCTCCTCATAACATTCGCAGGTTAGGTTCATGACAGAGACTGTATAGCTTTGGATACTGGTTTACCAGTGTTGTTATTAAGGTAAAGCTATGTTTTAATTATATTATATTTTGTTCCTTCTGCTGTGAGATGTTTTCCTAACTCTGACATGTTTTATGTCTTTATCTTTTCTGCAGGATACCAGAGCAAAACAACACAGGTTTCGATGGATTGGGTTTTTGAAAAAAATTCGGTCCGTCGGAACGCGGGTTGTTACATGGTTTCTACTTACCCGAGTGTGAGTCTCGGGGTTTCTATATTATTTCTGGTTTCCACTTACCCAAGTGTGAGTCTCAGGATTTCTATATGATTTCTAATTTCTACTTACCCGAGTGTGAATCTCAGGGTTTATATATGATTTCTGATTTCTACTTACCCGAGTGTGAGTCTTGGGGTTTCTATATGAGTTTTGATTTCTACTTACCGAAGTGTGAGTCTCGGGGTTTCTATATGATTTCTAGTTTCCACTTACCCGAGTGTGAGTCTCGGGGTCTTATATGGTTTCTGGTTTCCACTTACCCGAGTGTGAGTCTTAGGGTTTCTATATGATTTCTGATTTCTACTTACCCGAGTGTGAGTCTCGGGGTTTCTATATGATTTCTGATTTCTACTTACCCGAGTGTGAGTCTCGGGGTTTTTATATGATTTCTGGTTTCCACTTACCCGAGTGTGGGTCTCAAGGTTTTATATGATTTCTGGTTTCCACTTACCCAAATGTGAGTCTCGGGTTTTCTATACGATTTCTGGTTTCTACTTACCTGAGTGTGAGTCTCGGGGCTTCTATACGATTCCTGATTTCTACTTACCCTAGTGTGAGTCTTGGGTTTTCTATATGATTTCTGATTTCTACTTACCAGAGTGTGAGTCTCGGGGTTTCCATATGATTTATGGCTTCCACTTACCCGAATGTGAGTCTCGGGGCTTCTATATGATTTATGGTTTCCATTTACACAAGTGTGAGTCTCGGGGTTTCTGCACGATTTCTGGTTTCCACGTACCTGAGTGTGAGCCTCGGGATTCTTTCTACATTCAAATTATTGGTTTTCTATGGTATGAGTTCAAGTTTAAGCCAATAGATCTGCATTATTCTAACAGTCAAGTCTAGCTGTGAATTTTCTATGCTCATTTCCAAAAAGAGCGTTTAAATTTCTTTCGTCATATTCGCATGTAGAGTTCAGATATGCCACTATTGTTCCTAGGTTAGGGTGTTTAAAATTAATGCCCAGGATACAACTTTGGGTCTCCCATTCGAAGTCTTCTAATAAGGTTTATGATCCTTTGGTACTCTACACAGGGAAGTTTTCTAAACTCATTACCCTTAACGTTCATTATTCTAATTTATAGTCAAAATAATGTTTAGTACATTATGCAAGTCATATTACTTCTAGTGATACATTATGCTTGTTGAAAATGAACTCTTGTTTTTCTATTGCAAGTATCTGAATTTATATTTTGGGTTTGCTATCTTTCCCTTCCCCGAGAAAATTCTTGTTAAATTGGATGCCTAAGTAAAAACATGAGTTTCCCCATCCGATGTTGTCAGAAAATGTTAAACCTTAAAACCGTAGAATCCCACATGGATACCTATTTGAGTTTGCACATCATGTTTAGTTAAGTTTATAAGAGTTCATAATTCGTAATTTCCACTCGAAGCTTATTCATCAAGGAAAATTATGCTTCCCCTTGTATCATTGTTTTGGGTTATTCAAAACTAATGCTGAAATCTCTCTAATCTTTCTTAAGTTGCAGAAAAACAACACAGGAACTACAAGATTTTGTCCTAAAGAACAAAAGCTTCTTTATACTAGGGGAGGGGGATAACTATTAACACCAAAATTTGCACTAGCCAAATATAAAGAAGCGGAAGAACAAGGAAAAGAGATTCGGTAGTAAAGCCGGAACTAAGGGAGATAAGCTCAGGAGGCAAGCTCTAAAAGTTACAGAACTGGCACCGAAAGCAAGAAATCAAAGAGTTGATACTGGCAGTGAAAGGATCAGGGAATCAGGGCCGGTTCCGAAATCTCGAAAGTATCGGTCCGATACTGACAATAGAAAAAGAAAGCCAATTTATGAAAGTGACATCCAGAAAACCAGCATCGAAACGAGTATAAGATCAAGACGTAGTATTGTTACTACCAAATTTAGCAGCAAAACCGGATATCGGTGAAGAGGTATTGGACAGCAGCCAGCTCAAAAGAATGATCAGGAAGCATGAAGCCGATATCAAGCTAAACCCGAAAGCATAAAAGAGGTGGTTTAGTCAATAAGCCATCAGCACCAACAGAAGGGAGGAAAAATAGGTACCAAATTTGTAAACAAGCAGAGAAGATCAAGAGCCGGAAGTCTATGACCCAAAACGAGGAGGAAGTTCTATATTATCCAAAACACAACAGGAAGCATTAAGTCATGCATAATGAGACAAAGGGTTATTGACACTAATTAAATTGGTGTCGATACAGAAGAAGGTAAAGACGTTAGAGCGATAACAAGCAGGGACACAATTGAAATATTCTGAAAGACAGTTCCGCTAGCCATCAGCGGGTATACCAAGAGCTTGCTTCCGCAAGTCCGAGACAAATTCCAAAGGCTCACCAGAAGTAAACCAAAGCTCATAAGAAGAAGGTTTGTCCACACTAACCCGCTTAATGTTGATGCCGAAAGGGATGGTGGTTCTTAAGTCCTAAAAAACGGAAGCACAAAGGCAATGCTACAGAAGCTCAAAGCCGAGAACAGAGCTTGTCGTGGAAGACCGAGAGCTGTTCCAAAAGCTGTTTGCACCAATGAACTTGGAATCGATACATGTGAAGAGCGACATCAAGATTAGGCTCCTAAAACAAAAAATGGTGTTCCAAAATCCAAACAGGATCCAGTAATAGCACTGAGAAGAAAGGAGGCCGAAACAAAGACAACCGACATCGAAAGGCATGGGGCGGCCGACACCATGTTATCGCATCCGAAAGGGGATTTTGCTGGACTAAATATGGAAGGGGGCCTAAATCCTTTTATATAAGACCCCAGGGGTCTCATTTTGGGTAACTTTTCTCATTCCCAAAATC